>OX328011.1:17133253-18413865 GCA_946811545.1 Netelia fuscicornis | reverse complement strand
TTAATTACAATAGTTATCAGTCTAATTAGATCGGCTCTTCGCAGCGCGTTGAATAGCCCGAGGATACTGGGATAAACGCAAACGATGCCGTACCGAGGTGTATGAGGACGTTCGTACGAATTTAGCTTTTGCGTGTCTATGGTTACGACTTGCTCTTTATAAAAAAAAAAAAAAATGGCGAAACAATATTTCGTTTATTTGAAACTGGAACGTGTTTAGTGCGAACCACGGGCATCGAGTTATAATTTGTACGGAAATATTTATAGTCAGTGTTATTATAAAATTATTACAAGTATGCGCGCTGAATTACAGATGTCATAATTATTCTCCGAAAGTATTAATTTTTTAATTTAAAAAATAAATGAATAAAGTCGATTTTTCATTTTGCTTCGAACCGACAAAAATCGGTTAACATGGGAAAACCTCTTTTTTTCACTTGAATTGCATTCGTTCTGATTGCTATAGTGCGCGACGTCTCGATTGATCCGCCTGATATTGATGTATCGTAGATTCCCTTCCCACTCTCGTATATCGCGCATTTCTTACCTTTAATATTTCTTATAGCTTTTACCGATAAAAATAATGCGTGATCGTGAAGTCGATAATTTCAAGAAACAATTATGATAAAAGCAAGTTTAAATCGATTGTAGAATTCTTTTTATCAAAAAGTGTTAAAAAATCGTGCTGACTTTTGGGCGCGGTACTTCAAATTTTAATATTCAAAACTTCAATGTAGTTAAAAAAAATCGAACCATACTCGAGAACCTCATCCCCTTGTGATAGTGGTGGAATGGTTGGACCGATAGAGGGAGGATAGGAGAAGTCTCAAACGCTGTCGTATAAATCATCCGAGTCCAAGCATCCGTTTTATCATCATATGGAAATTCAGTGAGTTATATCGAATCTCCAGAGCGGTTATATTTATGACCGGAGACGATCGTAATTCTGAAAAGATCGCGATGCTCGAAAACTTCGAATGGTGAGGAATATATACGTTCGATTGGATATGACAGTAGTCTATTTTTAAAGTTCCTGTCCTATTTATTTACTATTATTATTATTTCAAACAAACGCATCAAATATTCATAAATCATTGGATTAAACGCCTTCGCTTAAGCGTTCGGCGATTCAAATTTCACGAATACGAGTTGGCTTTGCAAAGTTGCAAGCTTCCTCGACTTATCCTTTCTTATGTCCAAGATTAAACGTGCTCATGAATTTGTTCAATGATTCATGCACAAAGCGAGATAGAGAAGGGCCAGACTAGCTCGACTCAACCCCTTTACCTTCGTCTAGATTCGCGAAACAATGTTTGTTATGGAAGCTGTATTCTACCTTGCACGGATATGGCCTATACGCTGTTCGAAGTGAAGCCATATGAGCCAGAGACGCGTCTGTAAGCCGAAGGCAAGTTTACTGCAATGGATGAGTTCAGAGGGCTCACCAAGTTTGCTCCTGAGAAAACGCGGGATTCCCTCTTCCTACCGCTTACCGTTGTATACGCTTCTCTATTTCGATATGTTACGGATACGCGAAATAGAGGCGAGGGTGAGGCTTGCCCGAAAGATCGATTTCCAGCCGGGCAACGAGTGCTAAGTACTAACGATATGTAAATCGTTCGACAAGAAAAATCGATTAATATCTGATAAGATGAGATAAATTTGTACCACCACGAAAATTCGATGAAAAATCCGCTAATAAACAAACATAACGTATTAAACAAATCAGATAAATTAATAACGAAAATAACGAATAACTTCGAGGGTAAAAGTGTGATGTATTAGATGTGGTTTGAGTTTGCACAAAACAAAATTGAAAAAAATTACACGATATAAATATGACAAATAACATAAATAAAGATCAAGCTTCGAATGAAATTTTGTTGATCGAATATACCACGATTCAGACGTTGGAAGTACGACAGAAGAGTCACAGGTATAAGATTTTTCATAGCGTTTAAGTAGGCTAATATGACGGATATGAAGACGAATGTGTTGCGAATTGGTCCTTAACTCGCGTGATAAGTAAGCCTGTCAGTTCACCGCGACACAATTTTGCATGATTATTCTCCCCTCCATCATATCGTTCTACTCTCTCGGTTTTTGCACCGCTACTACCGAAAGAATTTTCTTCATGGAGATGCACGAGATGTGCTCTTCTTTACCTCATCTTCGATAATCCTTGTCACTTTTTCGTTGACATTCCACTTTGCCTCGTCTCTTTTTGTGCCACTGCGTATGAAAGTTATATATATATATATATATAAAGTGTATATAAGTGTATTTATAGAGTCGCGAGACAATACAAAACGGGATCGGAACAGTTTGACATCCGTCACGCGCGCCACTTTGTCATGGTAGGATCAACAACGGTTAAATTGTATTCGCCTCCATGCCCGCAGTAAGGGAGATGGAGATGAAGAAAGAGAGAGAAAACGCCAGCAGCAATGGATCATAAATTCTCATTTCAAATTTGACGCCCGCGAGTGGATGAACCTTTCCTCTTTAACGCGGCTACTGTCATTACTGGCGCAATATACATTCGCGCTGAGCTATACGTATTTGAAATAAAACATAGAACGACCATTCGTCGGAATTAATTCGTTCGATGACGGCGATAACGATAATTAAAATTTCGAGTCAAGAAGACGCGTACGAAAATATTGAAAATATCGGAGAATCGGAAATGTATCGAGGCCGATGCTAATTTTAAGCCATTTTAATTAAACGTCGATATAATATTCTGGTATTAGCGAGGACTTTGCCTTCCGAGTCTGAATGGTAATAAGCGAAGCAAATTATCAATTAAATTCAATAGTTTTATCGATATCATGAACGTTTCAAGAAATTTAATTTAAATTCAAACTACAATCCGGTGGATTCTTAAGAGATGAGGTTTCAACTCACCTGTTGAATCATTATAACGTGGTGGACGGTCGTAAAATTTTTACGATGGATTCAACAGTATGAAAAATATAACAGAGTGGATCAGATTTGTTCTGATTTCTCATTTTTGTATTCTCTCTCTCTCTAGCTCTCGCTTTCTCTCTTCTTATTCATAGCCTGCTATCCATTTCCAACAATGGCTTAATATATTATGTATGCTCAAAAGACCGACAACTTAACATTAAGCTTTAATAAAAGTAGGGCGAATATTTGTCTAATTCTCCATTAAAAAAAATTAAATGAATTTTCAAGGTAGATATTTGCATGTACTTGTATATTTAAAAGATCGTCTCTTAATTCCAACTGTACGCGTTTAATTCACCATGCACCATTTTATTGTTGAAAATTTCAAAAACTTTTCGTTTCACCTAGTTTTTATTTCCAACACGGCGCGATGTCCCGATCTTCATTCGTGTCGAGGCTGTGTTGGTAAAAGAAGAACGTTCTAAATTTGTTTCACAGTCTGTATACTCCATGAAGAATCATTAAAGAAGAAATGAAAACGGTCTGAGATATTTCCCGTACTCCGTAATTGCTGCTGCGCAGTCCCCAATAATTAAAATCCTCATTCCACGCGAGATTAGCGGGTACAAAAATGCACGCGAGATTTCGTAAACGTTTTTCTTAATAGGAATTCCACATTTTTGTATCGCAAGTTGACTATGAACACGCTCACATTTTTTTTTCTTTTTTACACAAATACATACACACATAGTGTGATAATAGTTCCGGAAGTAAAGCTGTCAGAGGGGCGCCATTGTTCTTGAAGAATTTCTTACCGGCGAAATCTCCAGATTATTCTACTAATACGTGCGAGGGGTGCTATTTACCCTCAGAAAAGGGTGAATGGGCTGGTCAGCATCAGCATTGTCGCATCGAGTCTCGCACTCTGTATCGTTGAACTAAGAGGGAGTAGTGAGAGAGAAAGAGAGAAAAAAGAGGGAGAGAGAGAGAGTTGCGTGAAAGGGTTTCGACCCTTGCTATTTTATTGAGCACACTCGAGCAACGTCGACCCCGATCAACCTCTAACCCTCGTGAGCTCTCTCACCGAGTATGAAAGGGTTGCACAATGTGCACAAGCAGCGAAGAAGCAAACGGGAAAACAAGCCCAACAGAGCCTTTCAAACTGATCGATGAATCGATCAATTTAACGAGGACGTTCCTTTTTTCTCATTTGTTTAGTAAAGTACACAATGAATTCGCTAGAAAGAGAAAATAATAGAGGTAGGAAAGAAAGACGAAGGGTAAATGAGTAATGAATGACGAAAATAATGTGTTTAGCGCTGCTTAAATAATCCAAATGAGATAAACCGTCTTGCTTATCAAGGAGCTTTTGTCTCTGAAACAATATATACTTGGTAAACTTTGTTGAGTAAGAGTACGAGTAGCTTTATAGAAGAAGCATCGTTAGTGATTTGGTGAACCAACAAATCAACAATTCACCGAGCCTCGTAAAGCTGTCACTGGCTGTTAGTATTGTGTCATAATGCGGGTGGCCATTCATCGCTAATGGCTACGGTTATTGCTATTCGTTCCTAATGGCAAGAGTTGTCCTTGGGTACGCTCTCGGTATCGTCGTTAGAGACGCCATTTTCAAACAGGTGGAGAGCTTTGTTGTCGTCGAAATAGTCTTGGTAGCACGTGTTGAGTGCCAAATGATATTAGAACTTAGTGCTTCTACTGGAAGTAGGAATATTGGGACGTGACTGTCTTGAATGCATGCAAATGATGGAAATGCTCATTGAGTTATTGTTCCCATCGAACGGGATCCAAGTTTATACGGTTGTTCTTATGCATTTCCTTAGACCTAAACTAACGTTGATGTATTATTGACCTCTAATGCAAGACTCACAAAATGTCAACTAGTGCAAAAAGTAAATATCGCACGAAAGAAAGCCTACGGATAATCATTAGGATTGATTAATGTTGTTAGGCCAGGTTGAAATAGATACATCGTTCTATTAATTAATACCGTATCGATAACGATGGGCGTGGAAGAAGGAATTGCTTTGACAATAATCTGCCAAGCTTCCGGTCTGTTGCATAAATCCACCATTGACCACAGTTGAATGCGATACAGATGCATGCTAGGCCGCAGGATAAATCCATTCTATGCACCTAGACGATGTTAGTCCGTACGATCGTATCTGCGGGCTTGTTCTTCGATGCATCCCCGAACACGTCGAACAAGATCCAGAACGATGTTTGGGTAATGCGACGGGATTTGTCGTGATTTGTGATACGTGTATCCTCATTTGCCAGTATAGCGGATAGTTGCATTACGGGATCCGGAACAAACACACATCCGATCCTGACACCCCGCAACAAATAGAGCCTGGCCACTGTCGGGCTCTATTTCAGTGGACAAATCCGCTGGAATACGCCCATGTATTGCCTTGTACGGTTCAACTCTCTCATGACATTTGAATCAGCAATGCACACATTATTTCTACAGAGAAGAAACAAAAGGAAAATGTCGAAAGAGATGAGAAAATAGTAAAATAAACCCGAGACGAAATATGAGAAGGAGGTGCAATAAAGGTCAGCTAAAAAGGAAGCAGCCTCGGGAACCTCGAGAGGTGGTAGATACTAAGTTAGAGCCACGCCATATGAGGGAGAAGAGACTGGAAATATAGAAAGGCTTGAAATTCTCCGAGCTAAGAGAGGCTAAGGGTTGCTAATCCATAGCGCTGGTGGCCGTCGCGTGCGACGACGTACTTCCGGCCCGGTGGGGCTAGAAACTAACGACGTCCTCGCCCTCTTATCTGCTTGGTCATGGAGGACTATAACGACGACGACGACGACATCGACGGTTAGCCGGCGTTCGAGGACGCGAGGTCGCAAAATGTGACCGGCCTAGTACACCCATGGCCGTTGCGACTTGAGCGCGATAAGGATCGTTCGTTCCCGTAGTCACATTCCTGGTTAATTTAGCCCGACAGGAAAAGCCATAAATAAGAAACACCTCTGATCGCGGTCGGTCCTGTATTCTGATATATAACGATGTACAGCGAAAGCCCATCCCGTTTCTATTTCGAGGGTGGGCAGAGGAGACGGTCGATGGTTTATACATATCGAGTCATTCCGCGCAAAGGATAATCTTCGTTATATGTTCGCGCGTACTTAATTACCGTTCTGTCTAACGAATGTTACATGCAAAGCAGAATGGGGTTAGTCCGCCATTTCGCGGGGATGGGGCCTTTGCGGTTCACGAGGGTAACGGGTTTACGGACGTATTAGTTTAACAACGAAAACGGATTT
The DNA here is from genome assembly GCA_946811545.1 of Netelia fuscicornis. NCBI lineage: Eukaryota > Metazoa > Arthropoda > Insecta > Hymenoptera > Ichneumonidae > Netelia > Netelia fuscicornis. Next base: position 18,407,659 of record OX328011.1, on the reverse strand, counting down.
TATCATCTATTTTTCATACAAAGGCTTATCATTTTTGTGTTTAAACCCAAAACCTAGTCGTAAAAAAATTTGATTATATTGCCCGTAATTAGTTCCATGTTTATGTGTATTGACGTCCAATTAGTCCGAGTTCTATGCATTTGTAACTCTCTATGGAACACCGTAAAATCAGTGAAAAGCCAGGAACATCTAGGTCATATGTCGCAAGCAACAAGAGAACCGTTGGAACAAGCTGGAACACGGATAGAAGCTCTCGATTTACGTATGCCCGGTCCATATCACTAGCCACTAATGAACCAGAAGTAGAAGCTATCATACAGCGGAATTGATAACCATTGTAAGGGTACAAGGGCGGTGCAGCGGAAGGATCTCCACCTTACGACTCGTGCTCCTGCGTTGACTAGTTTTATACGTTGCGTTGCGCACGCGTGATCACATGGAATATTCATGAGGGTTGTGCCATTTCCGCGTATTCCACCCTCCCGTCTTCGCATCTCGCCATCAACCCCCGAGCACTTTCAGCTTGAATAGCAGGCTCATGTATAGGCAGTAAACTCGGATAGAAATCCGATTTACTTCTCAAACTGCGTGACCTAAAAGCTGTCATCAATAGTTATGCGTGTGTGCATGCGTTATCATTAACCGTTAATTTGTTCCCCCCAGTACTCCAGGATTCTCAAAATGAGGCTTTTTCCAGTTCTTCTTACAAACGAAACGTTGTAGTTTTCCAACAGAAACTTAGCAATGGCACATGTTGCGCTGATAACTTATCAGAATCCTATATCATAGTTTCGTTGCAACATCTCGCATTATCTACTCGGTTCGAAGTACATCGAAGGTTTCAGGGAACAAAGCATTGGGGGGCTTTCTCAAAGCTTTCCTCAATAATGCAGCGTGGAGCGCGAGAAGCGGTTGGTTGGAGGTTGTGAAAATTGGGTGTTAGGATGCGATCTATCGGTGCGTTCAACTCCCTCGGAAACTCCCAGCGCGTGTTTAATAAATAAACAGCGAGCATGTTACCGGTGTTGCCAGTTTCGATCGGGCACAAATGAGCAATCATGAATAATCGCGAAGCCCATACGACATTGAATGCTTCGGTTGCGCACCTACTTTTATTTTTGTTTCCTTTTATTTTTTTCAAATTTCACGTTCGCTCCTCGTGACTCGTACGATTTAAATATCCAGCCTCGTGGAGGAATGAATTATTCACGAAAAGTCTCGCCGTAGCTCCATAAACGAATGGTCCTAGCCCAGCGCTTAAGTTTCTCTCTCTCTCTCTCTGTATATATATGTTTTCCCCGGGCTCTCTCGCATGTCCTACTCTCACCGCGTGCCATAGAAACGCTGCAGCCTACACTGACGGCCACGAGGACGGAAGTGCATCGTACCGAAATAATTCAGAAAGTCGGGCGAGGATTTCACCCAGTGGGATGCACAGCAGGCAGCTAGCACAGCTCCATATTCTATTTTTCTCGCTACCCGGTTTTACCTTTTATTTATCGTTTTTGGGTACTTTTGTGTGTTTTTCCTGTATTTTTTGTTATGGTCCTTTTTTTTGTAGTAGACAATTTTAATCTCGTGTAAGCCAACTCCGGGCTGCCTGTTATATTAATAGTGCCTAGAATCCTATAAATATGCACGTTTAATTGCGTATGCCGCACTTTTCGGTGACTCAAATGGTCGAGAATGTGAAATAATAAATTTGAAAAATTGATAGATTGTTCGAGGGTTCTTTTCGTTTCATCGCGGGGTACAAAATAGCGAAGGCGAAAGTAGAACGATCCATGAACTTCGAAGTTAGCTTTAATACTTTGTACTCACTGTCTGCTACATAGGGTTCTACTCCACTGGCGCATCCAACCCCCACACCACCCCTCGTTCACCCTCGCCATTGTCTACCCTCGCATCAACGACCTTCTATAATCCAGCGAGAAGGCTGGATCAGAGAGTGGATATCAATCCCGAACAGATTTGAATCTCCGATGGATATTTGCTCCCTCCTTGGCTCGATGAAGAAGCATAGACAGTAACCTCCCTATTCGTTTTTTATCCATTTCCCCCGTCATTGATAACCCTATCTGGCGTCTAGATCTCTAGCGATATACGCGAATTACGAAACTGGTACGAGATGCTGAAAAAAAGCTTTTATCGGAAGGAACGAAAGAGAGTGAGAAAGGGAGAGAGAGAGAGACTGACTAGAAAGATATAAAGGAAATGGGAAGTGCTCCTTCCACTTTTCTACCCTTATTTCATCCTCAAGGAGAGGATGTTGAAGAAATAGAAAGAAAAAAAGATGAAGGAGCTGAAAATCGTAGCGTCCGTGCATTCTGGCGCAATGGCAATTGTTCTGTAGATCTTACGAGATAAATGATTGGCTATAGTACCAGTTTGACGCTTAACGGTACTTCAGGACACAGGGAGGAAGGGTACACGGGTAAAGGACGCAGTCTTGATCCTTTCTTTGAGACTTTTCCATAGGCTACACATAAAAGGCAACAGTAAATGTCAGTTAAAAAAATTCATTACCGATTTTACAAGCATTGAAACGTTTCGATCTTTCTTCGTAGAAAATCTTGCTACTCGACAATTTTCAATCCTCTATTCAATCACGATTTAATTCTACTCTCCTATTTAAGAATATTAAACCGAGCAATGTAACGTATTACCAATATATAATTCCTTATCGGCTAAAAACAATCTCGATAGAATTTCGAGAATTAATTGTCAATTGCGAAGAACCGTCTGGTATCGTAGTCCAGTTTGCTCGTAAGACCATTGGGGGACCATCGATCTCGCGGTAATCGATGTCATTTATAAAGAGAACGATCTTGCCATCGTCAACTAGACCCGAGATTAGTTAGCGACGCGACAAAGGCCATTCCAGAAAGCGAACGTCGACGAGGACGATATAGAACGAAGCATAGATAAATCGAGGGTTAAATGGTGTAACGTTGTTCCTTTCAAGGGTGTATGCGCTATATACGGTGAGACAGACAACGTCGGGGCCATGACGACGTGATACGCATTGACTTCGAGGAGAACGCTATTCGCGACGCATGCTAATGCCCGGGACTGGTGGAAATCAGAAACGTCAACTTGAGAACCGGCACAGCATCCACGGTTCCCTCCCCGTGTACACGTACACATGGACGCACACGATCGCGTATTCACAGGGCGGTATATACGTTCACGGTAAGATCGCGTACGACACACGAGGATCGGTGCCTATCGGGATTTCCCGTAGATTCAATTCGACACCCGTCTCGGCTTCCTCGCGATTCCAGTTCGGCTCTATGCAACCGACCGATATACACGTACATCCGTATTATATACGTATGCATACGTAAACTATACCTCTACGTACATAGAGAGAGAGAGACAGAGAGAGAGAGAGAGAATAGTACGTTGGTGGACATCGGCTACATGCCAAGCTTCGGTCAATCTATAGCTCTGATATAACTACGTCCCGCGAGAATTGGATGCGTTATATTGCGTTACGGACTGTACGTGGACCGTCAGGGTTCGAACTAAATTGATACAGGTACAATTGGACAGTGGTTCTATGCTGGATCACAGATAAGAAGTTATGAAGCGAGGAGTAATTAGTCGTTTTACGTAATTACACTATTGTTTACATCAACAAACTACAAGGTTTGATCTTAAAAGTCTAACGCACCAACATTTCATCAACTATGAACAATTTCGGGTTGGGTAGATTTTGAGTTTGCGCGGATTTTGGTAGAATTATTCTAATTTTTTAGTTGATTTCTCTTTGACGCAGTGTAAAAGAAGTAGCTCTTATATTTATTCGAGGATTTGTGTGAGAAGGGCAGTGTGGCAAGAACGGTGAAAACGGGGTACAAATACTCGAACTTCGGAAATCAAAGATTTTCTGTGAAAGGAGGTCGCTCGGATATCACCGGTCAATTGTGGCTGGAGCGGCGAAGGAACGGGTCATAAGCTGGGAGTTTTCAGCTTCCACGGGGATTCAACGGCGGTGTGCATGCCGAGTCGACCTACATGCGCCTTGGACGTCGGACTAATATCCAGCGATATTAGAGATGCCCGGATGGGAGAGAGAAGTGGCACGTGAACTGCCAGCTGACTCTCCTCGTTTTTCACATTGCTCCCATTCAGCTCAAAAGTAATGCGGTATAAATTCTCCGACGTGTAACGTTACGTCAAAGTCTTCGGGAAAGAATTCCCACGGGTCACGTCCTAAAATAAAATCCTTGCCGCAACGTTTTCACAATAATTCCTCACGTTTTTGTATCAATTCGCAATACATCGAATGATAAAATTATTTCCATCCATTATTGTACATCGATAAAATCGAATCTTTCTTAAGGATGAAATAAAGAAATACGGGAGAAGGAGAAATAAAGTGGGTCGAGCTTTTTCAGATAGCGGGATTGAGTTAACGTTGAAAAGTTTGGTAATCCAACAGCGACAGTGCTGAAGAAAGAACGACGAAGAAAGAGAGTGAGAGAAGCCAAACCGTGGATTGCTGGAACAAGTCACGAGAAACAGTTTCATTTACGTAGACGTAACTTCGGAAGCCTTTCAACCCTGGAGCTGCCGGCTTAAGCAGCGCTACAAGCGAAACAGGAACTCGCTTTTGAGTGTCATTTGTACCGGATTGACGCTGAAACGGTGTTACGTCGGTGACGGTTCTCGTCGTCGCCGCTGGAAAGTCTGAATTCCGCAAAGCAGGATCGTCTAGGCCGAGCCACGGAGCCGCGGACCTCATATATATATATGTCTGAATCCTCGGTGCATCTCGTTGAACCAGCCTCGAAATTTCTTAGGTTTATTTTCCATCTTCCTTGCCCGCCCTTCTTGCTCTCACGCCGGAAGTGAAATTCGCTGCTGAAGGCGTTGCTTGAAACCCCTTCATAATTCGATTTCCGGAAGGAAAAGAGGTGGGGCAGAAGGAAAGTCGAGGACGAATCCCAGACCAAATTTCAGAATCCCTCAGAGATGTAGCCACGATTGGCTCCAATCTTATTCTCGTCTAGCCGAGTGCGCTTGGCCCTCACCCCTTCCTAGCTGTTGGGGAAAATTGTCGTAATTTTCTTCGAGCGTTGATGCGTCTCTCTACGATGGGAGGAAAAAAACAGATGCGCAAACATCGAATTGCCTGGTCCAAAATATTTTCAGCCCTTCCAACATACATTGACGAGTCAAAATTTGTCCAATTCTTTGATCACCATGCTATTTCGTATATGATGAATCAATCTTGCATGTTGCCCCATATTCTTAACCCCCATACACAAAAGAAATATTCATATTTTCCGGATAGTGGAAATTCGTAACGAGATCTGAAAAATTCTAAACAGAATATGTGAGAAAGAATTATGGCGAAAAATATGAAAAAACTAAAAATATCGTAAATAATACGTAAGCTTGCAGCTTGTAGCTTGCAGCTAGTAGGAAGCCGAGCAATTCAACATACTGGTGAAGATCAGTGCTTCGGGGGTAGCAATATTTTCCAGATGCTCTCGCATCTCAGTGGTGGCAAGCCACGAAAACCACTCTGGATTGGCGAGGTCCTCTGTGCTTGCGAGCACCTTCAAAAGCTTCCTGCACTCACCGGTCTTGCACCTGACAGCTCGGGAATAAATATTTGCGCGTATTTCAACGATTAGTTGCCTTTTAAGCGATGCTAGACGACGACAACGACGACGAACGAAGTGGAGAAGAGGATAAGGAGGAAGAAAACGGGAGTCTCCCAGAACGACAGGAGTTGGTTTTGGGCTCTCGTATCGGTCTGACGACTACTGCATGCGTTTATTCGACCTCGGAAAATCTGCGAGCTCTCTTACGGAAATTCTGACAGTGGTGCGGGGAGGGATTACTCAATGCAACTATGCAACAAAGTACAATATTAGTATAAATTTCTGGCTGTACCCGCGTAATCGATACAGCGAGTCGTGGATTTGTCTTCGTCTATAAAATATAGGTACGATTATAATAGTAAAATAATCGAGCTACCCTCTGTATCGATGATACCCTCGTGATAAATCTTCATTACCCTTCGCTACGTCGTCGGGGTGTGTGCCTCGGTCCTCGTATGGTATATATATACATCGCGACAGCGATGTATCTTTATTTTATGGAAAGACTCGCGGTAAGTTACAACGATTTCCACTTACGCCCTTCGGTTACGGTGCGCGGGAAGAAGAAAGATCGTAGGAAGAGAATAACCTCGTTCTCGCGAACCCTTCTCGGTTATATAAAACTATTTGGCACCCTCACAAAATTTAAAAATTTTGTATAAGATCATCTCATCTTTTATTTCTATTCGTTTTCCATTCCGACGATAATATTGTTTTTACTATAATAGTAAAGATGTGACATACATTAATTACAGACAAATATAAATAATTATAAATATTCATGTTTTTATATAATACATTAATGTTTCAATAAGTAGATAAATCCTACATATATATAGAATGCCTCGCAAAAAAATGTCATCACTCTTTAATTATCAAACTAATTAATTGTGGTAATTAGTTTGTTAACCAAAGTGTGGTTTCATTTTTTTGCGGCTTCCTATATTTATATGAAAAATATATATATATATTAAATCTCCGGTTTCAAAAAACATATTGCAAAAATTTCTACATTTGTAGACAGCTGATGTATCGTTCCATCTTTGGGTGATCGATCAAAAAAAAAGGAATACTATTCTTTTACTCGTTGTCCATCGCGGTATCTTTCGCTAACTTCCGGTAAACTCGAATTCAGAGGAATAAGTGAAAGCCAGTATATTAAAGCGATATCGAGAAAGGGGCTGACCACACCTCGGTCATCTTTATTTTCAGGTATGTTGCATTCAATGTGGTTAAAACGCTCTTTGTGCCGAGGCCTGTGACAAAGGCATTCCCATTATCCGCGTGCGCGACAGTAGACTTCCCCCTTGCCACTCCGCACGGCCAACCATCATCCTATAAAGCAACCTCGTTGTTCATTCGTTTTCTTTCTCAGCTGTTCTTGTCACCGCATTTTCATAAGAATAAGCGTTTTGATGCACGAACAAGGGGTAAAATAAAAGAGGAAGGAGAAGATGAAGAAGAAGACGAAGAAGAGGAAGAAGAGTGACCCCGCATTTGCAGAAGTATAATACATACTTTATACGTTGAATAACATACCGAGAAAGACTACAGATGCATCAACCGTTTCAACGAAATATAAATGCAAAAGCGAAACGTCCCGTTTTGCTTTTACTTGTGTTCCTCGCCCGAATGTCGAGGTACGGGTTTCGCGAGACGGGTCGGAAGTGGTTTTCGTCGAGCGACTATGATGTTAACGGGGTCTTTAGCTTCGTCGCCCACTTCGTGCGTTGGACAAAAGGGAATCGTTGCCATCTCCTGTCCTTTAACGTTCCACTTCTTTTTTCCTTCGCGACCTTGCATCATTTTTTCAACACCGTTGCGTCCCATATTTCGTATCGACGAAGTCCCAGTAGCCGCGGTGATACGTTGAATTGTTAATAAAATATTGACCAAATAAATTTCCACGATATTTGATATTTTATGAGAACAAAATTTCGGATCGAGAAAAAGAAACGTTCAACAGGTTTCCCCATGTCCATTGAAGAATAGAACGGACGTTGCGTATATCTATTGCTGTATGACTTTTATTTTATCCAACTCGTACCATTTGGTGCATTGGAAAACATATTCTGTTCGTTCGCTGTCCAGCGAATCGACTTTTTTTATTCGAAACTTCGGATTATTTTATGAATTTATAATTGACAATAATTTCTTTCTTTCTCGAATGGCTATATAAGTAAATAAAAATCTTCGTGACACGTTGAAGAAGAATTGTCTCGAAGAATTCGACCTCTTTAAGTCGATAAAGTGTGAGGATAACGCGGTGTGAGATAGAAACTCGATCTCCGCGACGAAAAAGAGGATAGGAGAGAGATAGGGCAGATGACGCGTTAACTCCCGTGGCAACTTTCTGCGGTGGCTGTGAGTTCGTGGCATCGTTGCAATGAAGAATCAAAATTAAAGAGGATATACGAAGAGGAGGCATGGCCAACGGAGAAAAGAGCGGTTGAAAGGCTTCGTAAAATCACTGTCACTCATCGTTTAGGTAGCGTGCGGTAACCAATAATCCCACTCCCGCTTTATTGTTGTCCCGTTAAATTAGTTGTTTATCATATTAAATCGTGCCTAGTTCAGCTTTGCTATCTCAACTTCATTCGCCACCGTCGACCTCCTTCCACCATTATATTGTTACATTTCTCGTCACGTTCCTCTTTCGCTACGACGTTCTGGTCTTTTCTGCTAGAAAACTACCCGCACGAAGATGCATGTCTAGAATACGATGATCCCGATCGCGAATTTCTTTCATTAAATGAAAATAAAAAATAACGAATGAAACGTAGGTCTTTGGGACAATGGACCTTTTGCAGTTATCGTCTTATCATTTAATGGCAAAACGTCGCAATTTTTGTAACAAACGTTTGTCATCGGTTGAAATTCAATAGAAGGTACAATGTGTTTTTAGATCGGAAAAAGTACGGTCGAGAGGCTATAAAATGGCACAGTGATTCGAGAATTGATAACGGTTCGTATAATGGCTATAGGCTTATCACTCATGTCCCTTGAGTTATGGTATATTGATTAATGTCTTTTTTAGGGCTAGACAACAAATCGTGTGGGCACAGGAGAGAGAGAGAGAATAAGAAAAAGAGGGACGGAGAGAGAGAGAGAGAGAGAGAGAGAGAGAGAGAGAGAGAGAGGGTGGGAGGAAGAAAGAGAGAGTGGCGGCTCGACCGAAAAAGGGCGGGAAATAATTTATGGATACGAGTTATGAATATAGAAAGGATTTTATGCCGGCTTATCGGTTGATGTAGGTTTTCACCGTCCTACCTCTTTTGCACATATTTCCTTTTGGTAGTCTTGTCATAATCGAGAGACGTGGAATAATACGAGTGTATGCTTAGCTGAGACGTGGGCGAGAGTACCGAGAATTCTAATACCGAATGAGATATACCGAGCATCGTGAGTATATATAAATGCATTCGTGTGAATAACGACGTTCTTGGAGTGAGACACGTGCTATCAGCTATTTCGGAGAATGATAAACATTAGCGAATGACACTATTATAATACTGGCGGACTTTCGAATCAGAAATGCGAAATCGATGGTCGCGGTATCAACTCCCTGACATGAGCTGTTTTACTTGACCCACGATGTTTGAATTGGGGCGGTCATATTGATTCCTCGATTTGTATATTCAACCTTTTGACCTGTAAATGGAAATCAGTTGCATGTTTGTTAATTCGATGACCTCTTTGACCTCATAGCGTTCATATTGATTCGTTATTAATATCGTTCCTTTTCATCTCTAAATCGAAATGTGTAACACCGTTCCGCAATTCATTGACCTCTTCGACCTTGTGATATCTGTACTGACTTGACAATTTTAAAATTCGACCTTGGGACCTTGAAATGGAAACAATCAGGTCGTTTCTTTAAATATTTCCAACGCGCAAGCTCTTATTCGAGATCCTGGTGCAAGTACCGAGTGAGATACAAAGGGTTGTGTACCGGTTGGTAACACTTTGTTCCCCGTTGTACGTCCACAAAGGCAGACAGTCAAAGTCTTGGCGTCCCGTTATCTCGTATCCCGCTGTATCTCCGGACTCCCGCGGATAACCCGCCCAATCCCTTCCGCACACCTAACCCAACCTCGGGGCTCTTTGCCTCGCCTCTCCCGCACTTCGTCACCGAGCAACGCGTCACGTGCACTGCACACCATGTTGGACGAACAAACAAAGCCGTAGGCAGCTGAGGACTCTACCGGCGCGTTGTAGTTGCTGCGTGTAGCCTCAAGGAGAGCGTGACATGTGAGCAAACAGTCTGGAGACTATATCGTAATATTCTGAACCACATCCTATTAATACAATTCACCTCCATCCACCCCTTCTCGCGTCTTAAATACCTAAGAACGACCGTGTCAAATCATTTTGATTGATCGATAAACGTCTCTTCTCACTGTCAAACTCGAATTGTCTTACCACTCAAAGAACTTGCTCTTGATGCTTCCAGTGGAAATCTCACGTTTTTAATTTGGCAAATGTCATTTGCATTTTAACTTGACTTAAGCTTAAGACCAAGCGGAATAATATATTTCTGCGTAAATCCTCTAAAACTACACTCCACCGGCAAATGAAAGTACCGTGTTTCCCGTTGACGCTAAAGAAGCCGCTCGGAGTCGAGAACAATGGTGCGATCTTGAGTGGACGCGGTGCTACCACGAAATACACTCCAGAATTAGACGGGTACTATGCTCGAACTCGTTCATGCAAAGAAATAAAAAGAAGAGTCGTGATACGTAATGGGAATGTGTGGGGAAATTCCAATATAGCGAAAAATCATTATTACCCAGGTATGGAGATTCGTTCGTAGGACTCACATTGTATCATGTTAGCGCGTATGAAACAATCAACAAATCTTTGGTCCATTGTTTCGATGTAGAAGTGAGAATTGTCCATTAGCAAGAAATGTGAATTTTTCTAAAGTTATCAAAACATAGTCAAAACTGACCATCGGCCTAACCAAAAACGTTGATGTCTTCCTAAAAAAAACGTCCATGCTGATTTTCTAGTAATAATAAGGCAAGGCTTCCATCTCTCAGTAAAGGACTTAATTGGCCTGACTCAAAACGAGAAGCTGAGATGTTTACGCAGCCTCATACTCGGAAGAGGCGGGCAGGACATCGAAATAACACTTTTTCTGGAAAGAAAACAATAGTCTCGATATTCCAAAGTCGAAGCCATAAAGTTAATGACAGTACGAGCGGAAGGATAAAAGGGAGAATGGGATCAATGTGAAGTATTAAGCGCAAGACACTGGATACACCGTGTAACTTTGGCTTCATCTCTGGTATAACGTCTCGACGATGTTTTTCTTTGATCGGTGGGATAAATCACTTCGTTCACTCCCATTTCCTATATCCAACCGTTTTTGCGGAACATTCGAGCATGTCGTTTGGTATAAGGGTGAAACCATTATCCTAATTGGTCTACAAACAGCTTTCGATATCCGCGGAAGCCGCGCGTTTTTACTCTCTCGTTTTCTCTTCTTTCGTCTGACTCGAGTTTTGAGCTTCTCGTCCTTTACCCTCGCCCTGTACCCGCCCCTATCGCTACTGCTGGCTGGAACGTTTAAAGTAAAAAAGAAGATCTGCCGATGAGTACGACGGGAAACGAGTTGAAGACTCGAGACACGGACGACTATCCAACTATGCAACTACACGTACTACGAATTTGTCGTCAGAGGGTTTGGGGTTGTTCGTGATATATAAAACGTCCAGACACAAGGGGTGAGCTACGAAAAAAAAAGCTTTTCGACTTCGGCCGTTGTCACTCACCATTTCTCCCCCTTATCATCGTCGTTTCAATTAAGACGTCATCACATTTACCCAAATGTCGATGCTCCAACCACTGCAGAAGAAACAAAATTCTACGGATTCTTGCACGTGATATTTTTTCGATCTGGTTTGTTGAAAAATTAATAAAATTATTATTATTCTATCGACGTTAATAATAACATTAATTGCCAATCAAATATAATTTTATTACTAAGTCACGTAAAATATATTTCGATGATCGTATCGCACCAAATTTACAAAATTCGTCCTTTTACCTCAGTCTCGTCCTCGAAGTGTTATAAAGTTTTTCTCGTTGCCAGGCCGAACGATACACGTCGCGTAACACGAACTACAATTCTCCAACCTATTTTAGTTGCCAACGTCAAAAAAACTGATTGTGGAAGTGAACTTATCCTCGAATAATACATATTAAATTCCCGTGGGAAGAAGACCCTCCAGCTTGAAAATGTTCGGACGTTGCAAACAAACAACAAAAAAATGGAAAGAAAAAAAGAAGAAGCAAAAAAATGGATTCCCTCGGTTCACGCGCTCGAGCTACATTCATAATATCTGCGTGCATGCAGCCGCACGAACCGAGGAAAAGAGGAAAGTACGTACAGTTTTAACTCCGGCGGTGGTATGACGTTGCCGCCGGAGGGCTTGCCACTCGTACAACTCATACATATATATGCACGAGCGCAAGGATTTTATCCAAGGAAGCGCGCGGCATTGGTTAAAATTGCCGGCTGGATGAAGCGGCGCGCGCGTGGCAAGGGAGAGATTGGAGAGAAAGAAGAGGCACAGTGGACGCCCGGATTTATCTTTCGTTCGCTCGACGCTGTTTCACTTTGTAATTAGAATTTTTCGTTTTTTGTCCTACGTCCATCCTGCGATGTACCCAAGGGTACGACACCCCCGGTGGGTAACGCGTTTAGGGGAGTTTGTCGATGCGCAGTATTAAGAATGAAATATTATTTTCCGTGTGTCGAAGAAAGGAGGAGAAAAAGAGTGAGTGAGAGAAATAAAAAACGAAGAATCGGAGGAGAACGTTTCGATCGGAACACGCGACATTCACCGTGTACGGCTTCGAGAATCATATCCTTTTTCTCGACATGTCGAGAGACCGTGGCGTTCGCGACGGAATACGTGACGTGCCGGCGACAATGCTCGTGACATCCTGTCTTACGAGCTGGTGAATTTTTCCTTTTTTTTTTACTTTTGCCAACTCTACGTTCTTTTATTCTTTAGTTATCCAAAGTCGCGACTGTTCGTATGGCCAACGTATTATTGTCTCGTCGGGCGCAATATTCCTGCCATGCTCGTTCCATGCAACAGCCGTGTTCGGAATGTCTGACACACTTTTAACAATTTTTGCATTTTGATTTTTTATCGTTTAATATTTTGATTTCGATTTATCATCTTTTCGACGTCGACACGTAAAAAAAATCAATTTTTTATTGCTAATTTATATTTTATATTTTTTAATTTTTCCTTTGTTTTATCGAATTTTGTATTTCTTCGTTGGTTAATTCGACAAGTTTACACAAATACGATAAGGCTTGAGGAAAAATTCAGACGCGTTAAATCACACGTTTAACGCTTACGTGAAACGACTGCGTGTAGGTTTTGTACAAGATCGGTACAGATTCAGCGCCAGGAGGGAACAATGGGAGTATAGTTCGAAATCAGGAGTAACGCGGAGTTCGTGGGCCGCGTATCTGAAGACAATCCTCCGGAGGGGTCTACCTGAGAGTTTCAGCTGAGACGAGAACGAAAAAAGAAGGAACGAGCGCAAAAACGATAGCAACGAAAAAAAATGGAAGGATGAAAAGGAAAAGAGAAAAAGAAGAATCTAGAGAGAGAGAGAGAGAGAGAGAAGCAAAGCGAGGCTTAGCAGGAGTCACGTAGGTAGTTTATGCGAAGAACCACTCATGCGGTATTCCTCGCGAATTAACTTTTATCCTTACCACCCCCTTCCCCTTGCTATATACATCCCCCCTCACCATACCCTGCACGCCTTACAAACCCCACCGAACCACTTATTTCGTGTACCATAAAACGAAATAATGGACTTCTCGTAGATACTCTCTTGCGCGCGAGGGTTCTTTTGTTATAAACACACGACGTGGATACACGAATCGCGAGGCTAGTGTGAGAAGAGACGAAGCCAATTTTGAGAATCTTGTTCCAACGTAGAATTTGAAAATTCTTTAATTTGAAAAAATGGGTCGATCAAAATCATCGGTTTTAGGAATAGAGATAGATCGAAAAGAGAATTTGGGAAGTTTCATCGTTCGACGATAAAGCTTTTTCGCAAGTTGCTAGATCTTTTTCCAATTAATGGAAAAGTTGTAGTTAAATTTTATCGAGCTGACCAATATTAATTGTATTTCTAACAGATGAACTCGTATGTGAATCTGTATGAAACAAAAAGTCATTTACTCTTCGACGAGCTTCATATATTCGATTTGAGCAGAAATGAAAATTTGTCAAATTGATAAAAGATATTTTCACGGGGATTTTATCACCCGGACATTCTTTCCTGCCTCTCACGGTAATGGCTCCTTATGATTTAGCAGAAGTATTTTCTTACTTCGCCCGGAAAGTGGCAAGTCCCCGTAATCATTTGTCAAGGGGTTTTACTCTCTCGCTCGCACGAATTCTCACCCTTCGTAGTTTCCAGCCAGCGAAATATTAGTGTCCCCATGGCAAGCCACGTTCCGGTCCGCGAAACGGAACGCCACGAAACCCGCACATCGTTTTCGTCCTATTCGTCGTACTCGCCTAGTCCATGTCGTTCGTCGTGGCAAGTTGAGTAAACCGTCGTGAGAAAGAGGCGAGGGTAATGTTACCGTACTCTATTGCCTTTCGTTCACACAGATTTATACCACTACCATCGCTACTACCACTACTAAGATAACCGTCGACGTGATATTTCACCATCATCGCTATTAAAGGCCATTTCGCGGATGAAGAATAACGACGCGTCCTTCGCACGAACGCACGAGTATTAGGGGTGGTGATGGTACCACCCTCGTCGTCGAGCTTCGAGTTTGGCCCAACCTACCTCCCTACTTTCCTTCGTAGACGAACGAAACTACCAAGATTTTCTTCGACGAAGCACAGTCGCCGCTCTCAACCCCGTCTCCAACGAGCTTTCGATCACATTTCCACCCTGAAGAAGCTAAACGTCCCGAGCACACCGAAAAAAAATCTCTAAAAAGCCACCTCTGTTCATCCCTTCTGACACAACGGTCAGAGAAATCATCGAACTACCTGTTGAAATATCAAATAAATTTGTAACCGACTTCTCATCCATTCCACCATACCAATCCAAGAATAAATTTGAAACGTCGATGATGCTGTAAAAACTAGTTTTATCCGATTGCTTTTGAAAAATATAAACGTTTTTCGAACACGTTTATTTTCTTAAATAAAATTTAAAACAAAAACGAAGACAATGTATGCGGAGGGTGAGATAATAAAAAGAGGAAAAAACGAAACGAAGAAAAAGTTTTAACGCGTTGGCAGTGACGAGGGGTGGAGGGGGATAAAATCGCGAGAGAAAGAGAAAAGTGTATAGTCGATAAAAGAGGAATGGAAATAGTAAAAGTACTGTCTCGACTAGGATTCGTCCATTCACAGAGCGTAATATCTACTCCGGTGCTCGTTTTCCTTCGGGTTCCTTCAGCCTCGACGCGGCTCTCTTGTACTCAAACAGTTGATATTCAGAGAACGTCGGGCAATCTAGCCTCGCTGCGGAATCTTATGCAGGTGTTGGAATTGTACGATACGGTGTGCCGATACTACCGCGGATGGGGCAAGACCGGTTGGAGGACGGGGGAGGACGAAGTCGGACGGAAAGGAGAACGAGGCGAAGGAAAAGAGCGGCTCACATCGCCAAGATTGCGAGCTTGTGGGCGACGAGAAGCATTAGCATGCCGCAACTGGGTCCTGTGCGGTTATCAACAGTGGATTGGGTACCGCGTGTCTCGACTGACAATCTTACCACCCTGGAGCCACCCAGTGCTAATGTCACTACGGCTATTACACGACGAAGGGAACAAAAAATGTAATCGTTTCGTAAAAATTGAGAAATTTCGACCGGTGAAATAAAATTTGTTTGATTTTACGAATTCGTTTCAACGATTTGAGACTTTAATGACGTAATTATCCTTAAACCTCGAGAAAAAAAGGTAATAATTTTGTCAAATTGACGAATTTTTACTGGTAAAATAGTTTTTGTTTAATTTAATAAATTTATTTTAACGACTTGGGCTTGTAATATTTATGTTAACAATCTCGAGGAAAGCAACTAGTGTTAATATTCGTACTACTCTTACTGGGTATTAACTAAAAATTATAATGTCGAAATCGAGCATTTTTTATTTGTAAAATGAGATTTTTGTGATTTTACGGAATTATTTGGTTTATCAAAACATGCAATGGGCTAAAGGACTCTGAATCCCCTTGATATTCATATTTGTACCTACAGCTATCGTACCACAAAAAAAGATTATAACAATAACATACCAATTCCAATAAAAAGAGAAATTTATATCAATAATATAAAATTTGTTTAATTACATGAATTTATTCGAACGCTCTCCGAAACATTACAATTGCTCAATTGTCAGGTATTTGGTTCGAAGAAGGTCAAGTACATGTTGTAAACATCAAATTGAGCTGAACGGTCAATTACTTGTTCATTTTCAACCTCAAAGTGGTATCAAAAATGATAGGTGGTGGAATATAAAGGGCATATTTCCAGAGGCCGCCAACGTGCGAGCAAGTATGACTTACGTGCTTTTATATCTAGGCCCTAACTCCCCGCGATTACCTTCCCACAAACGTTTTATAGGACCTTAACACGATCCATCTCGATAATCAGGGGTTTCTACCCCGCCGACTCATCCCATCGAGCCTCGTTTCATCTTCATACTCTCGCGGTGGTTAGCTAGTCACTTCTGGGCGTTGCTTCGGGTCACGCAATACCCGCGATTTTTCCTACACACGCCAAGAAATATGGTGAAATATAGAGAGACTGGGAGGAGCGGAGGATTGAGGAACTTTATTTAAAAAAAGACTTAAATATTACATAAATAAGGCTAATGCACTGCGCAGCATCAATCAAATACGCATGCATTTATTAATAGCGACCTATAGAAAAATCTCCTAAATTTGTTACTACATCTTGGATACTTCAATGATTCAAATTTTTTAGGTTTAAATTCTTCGATATTTATACAAAAAATTGGAATATCTGGAATATCTTCTCACTCGCTCATCATTAATTAATGCGGATTGAATAAAACGATGTAATTCCATCAAACTATACAGAAACGTATGAAATTCAATCCTCTAACTCATATTTCAGAATATATCCAAAATTTATTCTTTCCGAAAATATTGTAGTGGCCCATTGAGGATAAATATTTCAGGGATCTATTTTTGAATTTTTCATAAATATTTTCTCACCGAAAAAGTTATAGCGTTGGAGAACATAGTAGCGATTTGTCACAAACGACAAGTTTGATCGGAATATTCTGTACTGGTAGTTTACAATTTCATCTTATCCAACGATCCGACGAGCTCTCAGCACGGGGAGAATTTTATTTACGGCTAAGAAAAGTATACGAAATGGCGCGTGCGCTTCTCGTCCGTAGGGTTTTTTATACTTTGGATTTTTATGAGTTTTTTATGACTCGCCTCTATCGCGCCTCTGCGGCCGCGAATCGAAACACACGGTCGGTCACTACAGGTCTGGTCGCTGTTATCAGACCGGGGCGATCTTTGTTTTACATTCAGTAGGGCGTTCTCACTTACCTCAACAACGATCCACCGTGAAACTCCTGCAAACTCCGTCAGCCTCTTTGTGGATACCTACAGTTTGCATGCAACGCTATTTGGATGTTAGGAAGCGCGAACGACGCCAAGACCTTTGACGGTCACCGATAACAGCCTGTCTTTTTCCAGCCAGTCATGAATTTAAAAGAGCATGGGA
This sequence comes from Netelia fuscicornis, assembly GCA_946811545.1. Classification (NCBI taxonomy): domain Eukaryota; kingdom Metazoa; phylum Arthropoda; class Insecta; order Hymenoptera; family Ichneumonidae; genus Netelia; species Netelia fuscicornis. The sequence continues at coordinate 18,390,260 of OX328011.1, read as the reverse complement.
TATATGGATATGTACGAATACTCGTTCGACTGAAAAATGCCTGCGCACATACCTTCCGTTACATAAAAATTTCAATTACGGCAGAGATTAATCGGACGAGACTATTTTAATAAATTAAAAAAGAATTGATTGCGATATTTGCATCAATTTTATTGATTTTTAAATTGAAAACTTATATGGATAAAATAAATAAAATGAAAAAGGAACGAGGGAATGGTTTGTTTTTCAATTTTCGATAAAAGCGCTCTTTGGCCCTTGAGTGAAACGTTTGCTATGAAAAATATATTAAAGTTGCGGGATTTTTATAACAAACCCCAACGTAGCAATGCAATTTCTATGCCACAGGTCGAGCGTGCATTGTTTCTCTTGTAGAAGCAAATAATAAATAGAAATTAGGCGGGAGATCGGCGATGCTCGATAAGAGTTGAAACCTCGACACTTGGTTCTGCGACATCTGAGTGACCAAATAATTAATCCCGTGACGATCTAAATAACACGGCGATATAATCGTGATCAGAGATTTAAAAGCTGTTGAAAGTAGTCTTTTTCGATCGGAAATTTCTCGCTGATGAAAATTATCGTGTTATTTTTCCCGATATCTCAAAATCTCTAGAAGAAAAATAAAAAAATCTCGAGGTAAGGATATACCCACTTAAGATCGATAAATCCGAAAAAATCGAAAACGAAACCACGATTTTCTTGTTGTACGGGAAATTTGCGATCGATATAGAATCTTATGGTCAGAGCTTGGGAGACGATTAAAATTTTCCGGAATTCAGTACCTATAAATAATTTTCAAATGGATACTATTATACTACGTAACGATTTTTATTTTTACCTACATCATAATTCATTCTTCGCCCAACGCCGATATCAAACATCACAGAAATGTTTCCGATCGAATATGCTCGTTTTTAAAACACAAGCATTGTTATGATGAAAAATAATAAAAGATATTATATAAAACAATTAATCTTTTTTTTTAGTGTGTATATTGAACAATGAACCTTACGTCGTTTCCAACCACGATCCACCCTGTGCCACCACCCAACCACTCGTACATTTTTGTAGTCAAATAGCTTCGTTCCTGCAACATGACAAAATATTTATAATAGATAATATGAATAAAAAAAAACGTGTTTGAAGAAAGTGTGTGATATTAGCTAAAATTCTTACATTATTTCAAACTATGTTTAATGTCAGGTCACCACCCAACCACCCATCAATGTCACTTCGTCAGCTGAACTTTGCCCAGCTTGGTTTATTGTTAGAGTTTGAACGAGCTAAGTTCAGCTTGGCTCACACAACTCACATTGAGCAAAGAGAAACAAATTAATGAATAAATTTGAATTAATTTATACACGATAAAACTTAATTTTTATTTTTCATTATAAAAAATTGTTTCGCTAATATTTTCGAAATTTTACATTTGTATAATAAATCAAAAATAAATCATTGTTAAATAAGCTTATTGCAATGTTAGGATCATGATAATTACTTCATATCGAGCCACGATTAGTCCCACGTCGCCGCCCAACCACCCATTAATGCGTTTCAGTTTAGCTGGTTGTGGGCTTGGCCCAGCTTAGCTCAGCTTGACCCAGCTTGGCCCACCTTGGCTCAACCACAATCAGCTTGATTCAGCTCGTCTCACCAACTCACTGTGCACAAAGAAAAAAAATTAATCCATTCAAATCACTTAACAAACCGAAAAACTGTAAAAATTAATTAATACCATTTATTAATCACGTCATAATTCAATTTAAAACGAGCTAGATGTATGCTCGTAATTTGCAAAGAAATAATTGGTTTAACTCTAAAAAGATGACGTACGCCTACGTTTATCTTTTCAGTACAATAAAATAAGATTATCTTCCTAGGGTTAACATCTTTTTTTTAAATTTGTTTTCGTTCATTCAAAATCACATAATCCGTGGACCTTCGTTTAGAATTTTATACGAGCCTAATATTATCGACAAAACGTGAGAACGCTAATACGAATTAAATATTTAACGCGTAGCGTAATATCGATGGTTAACACGCTTATTTCGTACACAACTTATACTAGCCTCGAACTATTAACGCGCATGAATGAACAGTTACGATGAATGGGAGAGCCAAGTCACTATCCCCACCACGCTTAGCTACTACGCTCGAGCGGAGTGATAGCCGGTCGCTCTCTCTCTCTCTTTCTCCCCCCCCCCCTCTCCCGTTCCACTCGACCGTCTACCTGTACATTGAGGTAGGCCTACGGTAGAACGTCAATGGCCTATACACATATACAGCTAGGTTTTGAGACAGTCCAATATTATTTATATATCTATATACACTCGTATCCATGTATATAGATATACTCGCGTGAGAAAATTTGAATTACAATTTTAAAAACTCATGCAAAATCGACAAATTATCGCAACCAGATGATTCAAACGCCATTTTGTGGATACATTTGTCGACTTTCACTGAGAATAATAATGAATGTGGATTTGCGGTGGAAATAAAAAGGAATTTAAAAAATCGAAGCGATATTGCGTCAAGGTTAACGTTCGCTATCTATAGGGAAATTTTGTATGGGAAACATACAAATTCGCGATTTTTTGGAATCTCTCGTAATATTTAAACAACGTACGTAAGAAATAATTATTTTTTGCGTTCGTGTTATGAGCCTCAAATATATACGTATCATCATTGCGCCGCCTGTCTAGGTTCGTCTCACAATTAGTCGTGAAAACACTCGAGCAGCGTATACAAACCGCCAGATTATATATCCTTCGCCATATATATATGAATACGATACCTTACTGTCAAGTTAACGTGGGTACAAATAGTTGACCTTTTGACCCTTCAGATGTCGCAGAATCAACTCTCGAGGTTTTAACTTTTGTCGAGAGTTGCTAATCTTCCCCCTAATCTCTGTAATAAATATGTTTAACTTCGCCGAGATGATAGTAAGCGGCAATTATTCGTTCTTACCGACGTTACTCCGGTTCGTGTCAAAGTTCACATCGTAGCTCGTTAAAATGTGATCGAGGCTGTCGATCGATCGTTTCAAGAATGTTTAGAAACACGAAACTTTATTTCATGTGAATTAACTCGAAAACGGAAATTAATCCGTTGGTTCGATGGATATCTCCTAAACTCTCAGGAGGAACATAATTAATTCCTAAATTGCAAAAATTTCAACCGAATCTCTAACTTTTCTAATAATATTGCAACAAAATAATTTGATAAAAATTTCCGAGATACTCCACTTATCTTGTTTTCAACGGACTAGGTTGGAGAGATACTACAGAACGACAAAGACTATAGATTGTCAGGGGAGCGCATTCCGCATTTTGGTCCATCGAGTATCGTCTCAAGACATCCCCTTATCCAAGCGGCACTAGCTAATAATGGACCTTGCAACGCGAGCGAAGAGGGTTCTCTCTCCTTTAGAGGATCGAGACAGCCAGGACGCAGGATTCACTTCTTAACTGCCTCCCTATAGAATGCCAGCTCTGCTGTTGGCTGTTCTGGTTAGTCCCGTCACGATATTGTTAGCTACGACAGGGAGTATAAGGAGTAAGCAGTGGATCGTCGTTGTAGACGTGTAGCTTTGCGATGGGACAACCGTTACTTCAAGAGGAAAATAACTTGACAGGAGTAGATCCGTTAACGAGCATACCGCAGTCACCAATTCGTACCAATTAATCGAAGATCGACACTCACCTGTATTTGATCGAAAAATGATAAGAATCTATAACTATAAGTTAACTATAGTTCCTTTCCTCTATTTTTCATTAAACTACCATTTTAAACAATTGCTCGGCCCGTCACTATTTTGCGCATTTGCCGTCCTGGTTTCAAGTTTCAATAATGTACGGAGACGAGATATTCTCAACTTTACGTGTTCAAGTAATTCATAAAATTAATTCATAAAATAATATTTTAATATCGGTTACGTACAATTACAATTGGATAATTCTGGGAATTCTGATTAATTTGATAATTCTAGCATTAATTGGGAAGTAGTTAAGAGTCTCAGTAATAGATAGTAAACGTCGGTGTAGAAACATACATTATACGATTTCAGCAGTAAAATAACCAGGCATAATTCTGCTATGATTAACCGTTACCCTAGTTGCGAGCGGATGAATTTATCTCTATACTTGCAAAATTAAATCTCTTCGATCAAACTTTAGCACTAACTAAATATAAAACAACGAAAATAAAAAAAAAATCGTCCGTTCCCAAATACATTTGGCGAACACGTTTGCGCCCGAAGGGGAAATGAGGTGATAGGTGTTTCACTGTAGCGATGGACAAACGCTCATTATAATTTGCTTCGAACAATAACTCTTTCCTTCATGTTTCAATAATTGATTATGAGCTTTTCATTCGTACGCCTCCTCTGTGGACGCCTATATCAAATCCCCAGTACATTCATTTTCAGTATTTATTTTAAGGGTCTTCGTTTTCGAATCGAATCGCACAACGTGCAATTTTGTGATTGCAAGTGCCGCTTTTTTTATTAAAAAAAAACCATTGATAGCGATTATCATTAGATAGCATAGTGATGATATAATCGATGTAACGTTTCTCTGTTTTCGAGACGAGGCTCGTTATATTTAGTATTCGCTTTCATACATTATACAAATCATATTTTCATAACAAAGGATTCATGTTACGCAGTGATATTTTGCAAGGGATGAAAATCAAACATCTGTCTGCTTGTTTCTAGGATTGTTCGACCATGAGCTGTATTAATTTACCATTAATTTCGACCACGTTATATAAAATATTTAAATTTTCGATATCAAGAATAGTAGAATTCATATAACGATGGACAAAAAAGAAATTTAAGATTATGTTTCTTGAAAATGAAGAAGAGGATGGAAAACAATAGTCTCGCCGATATCTCTATAATCGTTGATAAATATTGTCCAATGCAACTGTATAATATTAATCTTGGAGCCTGGAAACAGGACGACTGAGCCACAATCGTTACGTACAAAAAGTTTCTTCGGGCTTCAACGAGGACTCGTTAATGCAGGTTCTTCGATAGCGCGAAGCGTATATCGACCGAGTGTCGAGGAAAACTTTGTCTTTATTCTCCTGCAAAACAGAGACTTTTCTCGAAGTTTATACTTTCGACAAGACATCGGTCCGCCTCGAGTCCCTCTGCTTTCTTTTCTCCACTCCTCCTACTCTCAACCGAGCGACAACGACTACGACGAAACTGCTCAATCCTTATGTTTCTCTCCTCCCGCAATTTTAGTTCAGTCGGTCTCCACTCACGCATAACAAATACCTCCGAGCCCAGCAAGTTTCTCCTTTCTTCCTTCAACATCCGCCGCTTCTTTTTTTTGTCTGCGGTTTTCTTCTTTCCCTTCGCTACTCTCACTTCTGCACTGTATATATCACCGTTCCGGCTGCATCTTTAAATTGGTACGGAAAATTAATCGAGGATAGCGCAGTGTCTTCGCTGTTCCTAGGAATAGGCGAGCAGAGTAAAGAATTTGTTCAGAGAGTTATCCATGGAATCTTTGATAAACTAATTATCGTTTATCGAAAGTGATGATTGTTGACGTCTTGTCTCTACGATTATAACAACAATGCACTATACTCCTGATGATTCCGTTTGCTGTAGCTTTCACAAAAATTTAGAAACTTGACACTATACTCTTAATTAAATAAGAAGATATCTAATTGTAAATTGGCATTAAGCTTGCACATTTTGATTTCGTAATTAATCTTATTGGCATTATTCTTCTACGATGGAGTGTTCATTTTTCAATACATAAATTATCTATAGAAAAAAACATTGAATCAGTAGAAAATCAGTCGAAACACGATGTAAACGAAAAGAGGATGAAGACGAGGACACAGCATTATCGCGGAGGAAAAGGTGGAATAGGAGAAGGAGGGGGAGAGGACGAACCAATATACAGTCCTCCACCGGCCTGCTCTTGTTCCATCCTTCCATTTACACGTATACCAATCTTCACCAGGATTCTCAACAAGATCAACGAAAGTGAGCTTATTGGAAACTGACAATATTGAGCTTTCTTCGTCTTACCTTCTTCAACGTCTCGTATAATCAAGCTTAATGTCCAGGGCAATGATGCACTTGAATATAATTCACAAATTAGAAATAGTAATTGAGTGTGCAACATAGTCGTTTACGATTTATCGCGATAGATAGTTACACAAATACTACGATCAATATTTTTATAATTTAAAATATCCTTCTTTCTATTTTCAGGTAAGTCGAGCTTTCAATAGACCAAGCCATCGCCGGCATTCACATTGAGTGAGTACTGTTGTTTACATTTGCATGTATGTAAAATAATATGCTGGATGTCTCGCTGTAATCTGGAACGTAGATGACTAACTGCCAGTATTCAGATTCTTTCATGTTAATAATAACATCATTTTTCGATTAACATAAAAGAATCGAAAGTATACCATGTCAGATATCCACTTATGTTACAGGTCGGCTGATACTAATAACAGTTGATATATGTAATTTAGTTATAAGCGATGGTAACGATGGTAACGACAGGCAGATCAAATAGGGTTTCAAGAATGCGTTCCGTTCTACGCGTCAACAAGGTTGACGCGCTCATCAGCAGCGTTTTCGCTGCATACTGTGCTAGCCCGTCGACGTTTTCGACGCGGGAAACGGATCGCAGCCCTAGGTGAGCAATTGAAATAGCTGGAATCAGAGGCAAATTAACTCATGTTACGTTTACCATACTCACATGGGTGCAGATCATTCTCCAGAAGGTTCCTGTCAAAGGGAATGTCTCCAAAAGACGATACTAATGAAATTTGACTAATTGCAGAAATTACAAAGTAGTAGATGGATGTAGTCATGGTTGTTATAACTTCTAACACTTGTGTGCATTAGGACTTCTCGTTCATACGTTTTTTACACGTCTTGTTTACCAATGTCCCATATTTATATTTGTATGCGGTCCTGGCTTTTCACCGATTTCCCCTTTTATCACGAAGAACAACCCTTTTCCGCTTTAGGGCCAAGTTAGAAATATTGTGACAATTTTGTGCTGAAGGTAAACGCCGGGCGAAAATGCCCGCGAGCGTACACGAACCCCAGGGACCTTTAATCAGGGGAATAGAAACAGTAGTTTCCCCTTGTTCAACCATGTAGAGTATTTTCTGGAAAGCACACGAGACAGTTATCTGTATGCTATATACGATACGATACGTCATGGTTTATGATTATACATCGTAACTACGGTAGATTTTGGGGTAGGTATACATGTAGGAGATATGGAATGATAAACATTTGGGAGTGTAACGAGACGAGCTTTCGTTCGAATCGAGGTCGAATGAGATTTTGAAATGTTAACTAAACTTATAAAGGAAAATGTTTAGTTAGCGCCCACACTAAATAGAAAAAATCTGTAATTTGGACGATTTTATGAACATCAAGATAATATTTTGCGGTAAAGTTTTTGGAACATTATAAATTTTGCAACGAGAAAACATTAATTCTTGTAAAAGGGAGCTCCAGCCTTTATATCTTGATTTTCAATAGCTGAACTGACCTGCTGTACTGCTAAAGAAAAAAAAGTAGAAAAGGCAATCCGCAACATTCTTACTGAACTTGGGTAAGTTTCTCTAGACTGTTGCTGTCACAGTTATCATCGTTTTTTATATTGGAAAGATACTTTCGGAGACCAGGCTTTCTTACTTCTCTACTTGCTCCAGATTCAATGGCACAAGAGACGTCGACTTCGATTCTCGTATACGTGATCGAGCAATCCACCAATAGCTTCACTTCAATCTTCTTCTTTTCCATTTCCTTCCTATTCTTTTATTCTATCTCCCACTGCCCTGTTCGCCGATGATTTTTCTCGTGAGCCTCGAAACTCGTTTCTTGTCGTAGCTTCTTTTCGAGCAAATTCATGTCACGTACCTTAAGTTTAGGCTCTATAAATGCGCTGGACAGAGAGAAAAAATACACTTTTTTAAAAGATTAAAAAAGAATCCTTTGCAATCCCTTGAAATTCATAAGAATAGATCAATACACACGAGAATCGTATGGAACAAGAATTCGCCCAACAAAATTCTTCAACTTGCTCTTCATTCGAAATCTCATTCTTGGTGTCCGGAGGAATTGGGATGAACAATGAAAGTATACCTATTATCAGACAAAGGTACATATGTGTAGAGATCTACTTGGAGTCTTGCAGTATGTAATAGGTCAAACCCAGAAACATGGCACCAGCACTCTCGACCGTAAATCTTTGATGGCAGATGCTGTGGGGTAGAAACCGAGCGAACATCGGCATCGTCCGGATGCCGCGGTTTTAGTGCAAGGCATGTGACTGCCACGTTCGTCAGCCCTGGTGGTATACGGCAAATGGCTCCGTTACTAATTGCTCATTAGGTCGGATCACAGAAATTCCATTTCTACCTCTCCACGTTTAGGCATAGTTGACGGTTACATGACGATGTCCCCGAGGCTGCACTCCTACCCTTCGTACTTACTTCCTTTCCGACCACCTTCCTACATCGCTCCATTCCTATCCCGTCGAAGTAGATGATTTCGAAATCTCTCTGCCCATTGATAGCGATCAATCGATTAAAGTTCGCGTAATTCACAATTCAGGAATAAATTGATTGATCTTGGCACAGAATGTCACTCGATGTCTGATACACAGGGATTATTCGATAGAGTTAGTTCCATTATCTCGATTTCTTGTCTGCGATCTCTCAATACCAGAAAGATAAATACTTCCCTTCACTTTTGGTGTTTTTTTTTATTGTTGCCTTGTATTTACATATGCGTTTTAATAATGGTTTTCCTTAAATCCATCGACAATACCAGCCAAAGGATGGTGATGAATGATGTTTCAACAAAAATTATGATAAATTTTGATGGTCAACTCAAATCGGATTTGTTTTTGATGAATTATTTCGCTTCTCTCCAGTTTTTCATCTTCCTATGTCATCATTCTTGATGACCGCCAGGTATGAGAGCCACTTGAGCTTGCCTTTACACTTTTACTTGTGTCTACCTCCCTTTCTTTCCTTTGCTCTCATTCACCCTTTTCCCCAAGTTACTCTCTTCTCCTCCCATCGTGGCAAGGGGTTAATTAATTAAAGAATCCTAGCATAGCACACTCGACCTAGATTACCCTTTGCAGAGTGGCTAAGTAGTCTTTGGGAGTATAAATCCTCCCTTCTCCACTCGTGTTATTTGAATGTTTAGAAATAGCAAACGAGGCGAACATATATCTACGAAAGGAAAAAATTGTGGTTAGTAACGTACGTACACATACAGATAGAAGTATATATATGTATATGTGCACAGGCATTCTCCGAGATCATCATAAAATTTTCCAATTTGGATAATATAAAAGTTCAATGGTACATTGGGAGTTGTTGCACGATGCATAAGCAGTTACCGTTCTTCCATTTAAGTTTACACTTTATAGATCATTTTTTCCATACAGTGCAAAACAAGTATGAGCGCGTAGGGAGATATTTCAGATTTTTTTTTAGTTTCTGCACCAGTTTCATAAGGCAGATTGGTTTTCTCCTGGTTCGCTGTTATCATATTCCTTATCCAAGGCAGTTTTGGTTAAGACATAGCTGCTACAACCTGTTCAACCCGATGCTGCATATACAGTACGTCGGAAGATGCTTGCTTCCTTTGCATAATTTTCTCATAAACATGAACGAACCCTTGTTGTCATAAAGTGAACATAGTGCTTCCGTGTGACTGGGAAAGTAACGAATAACCTCGAAAATGAGGCATACGATTAAAACATCGGACGACCCGAATTTTGTTGGCAAACACATCACATTTTTAATTACCGATATAATTGAACGATGAAACATATGAGGAAGACAAAAAGGTTCTATTGGTAAAATTAGGCATTGATCCATTTTGAAATAGGATTTTGATTAACTTTACTTCTCTATTTAATCTTTGGTGAAAAGACTGGAAACGTGTAAACGATTGGCATAATGACTTTTTGTACGATATGCATTAATAAGTATTTAGTATGAAAAGTAAACATGCATTTATTGAAAAGAAAGGTATTCCATCCCTCGTGTATAATGTACAAAATGCATAAAATATATTGCCTGGAGGGCCTGTTTCTGTTATTTCTCATTCAAGAGCTCGGCTTTTATATCAAAGCGTATCAGAATTTTTTAATTTGCCAGTGCGATTAGATATTTCATCAGTTACGATTATAAAGTTCCAAACTAAATCAGGCCAAGCACACAGCTTGAAAAAATGAAACAACTACGTGTGTGAATATTTACCTAGATTTTTATATGGATCAATGTAATTCCACTGTTATCCATTTGTAAAATTCAAACGAGAGACAAGCCGCCCCCTTTTATACAGGAATCTGCAAAGGGGGATATGGTAGAAACTCAAATGAAAATGTGTCAGTTCCAGTAGGCTCCCGTTCCTCCATGCACGCGAACGTACAGAAGAAGAACTGCTACAGCCGAAATCAGCGTATGTCGTGTACTCACTCATCAGCATGCGAAAACTTTATTATTTGTTCGAAGCACGTTAAATTATGCATGCGCAATATGCCGTTGGACGGTGTGTGGTGGGAAGCACGTGGATGTTCAAACCCAGGACTGGGGTGATATTGGGGAAGGGGGTTGCTATTTGAAGAGGATGTGTAGGTGACGAGACGAACAAGAGAAACTGAGAGACCGAGAGACAAAAGTGAACAAGAGAGAGAGAGAGAGACAGAGAGAGAGCAAAGACAGAGAGCAAAGACAGAGAGAGAGCAAAAAAGAGAGCGAGAGAGATAGAGCGAGTAGGAGAGAGAAGGAGAGGGCGAGACAGTGATAGAGAGAGGGAGGGAGGAAGAGAGAGAGAGGGGGAGATAGAGAGAGAGAGAGAGAGAGAAAGAGAGAGAGACAGAGAGATAGAGAGAGAGAGAGATGGCGAGGAAAAGCGGGAATGTGGTATGGAGCGGTAATAAGCGAGACCGTCAACGTCGCCGAAGGGGTGCAAGCCCGTCTCTCAAAGGTAATTGAAACAACAATAATGTGCGAACGCACAACAATGAACGGGCGCAATAACCCAAGGCTGTTCGCCCTCCATAGTTGTGGAGGGAAGGGGGGGGGGGGGGCTTGCACGTTTGTCGTCGAGGTATAAGAGAAGGCCAGTGATGCTTTGGCAGAGAAGAGGACACGCAAGGGATGAAACGTAGGACGGAGTGTTCATTGGATCTAACCTGAACTTCGGACCTCCAGTAGAGTCAAACGATTACAGTTACTCGATTTACATCGTATACTTTTATTTTATGTACATTTATCAACTTTATCAATCGATGGATCGATCGGTCAATGGTTTAATATCAATATTGCTTTCAGATTTATAATAAATATTTCATTTCACGTATGATTATTAAAAATATCCAATCGAGTTTAATTATTAGCTCACAAGGGGAACACCAGTGTTGACCCCCATGGATTTTTATGAGTCTTATATATATTATAGAGGGAACTTCTCTGAGCACCTAGGAACGAGCTTATATCCTAACGTGCTCTAGTTTTTGAGAAAAATAATGTCTAAAGGTTCCGATGACGAAACGAGGAACGAGGTCAGAGGTTCTGCGCTTTTTATACTGTTAATTTTAAACAGTATTTATCAAATCGAGAGAAGCGTAGGAAATAAGGTCTACGGTTACAGCGCTGGGGGCGACTGTTCAAATCCTGTACGTGAACTTTTTTTCAATCTTATTGTTCATAATATTAAAAATATACCTATTTCATTTCATGCAAAATAAATGAATCATGATATCGTTCTCTATGTTAAATTTATTAATAAATAAATTGGAAGCAAATTTGCGATATGGTGTGCATTTGGAATTTCACAATCAAACATTATAATGAAATACGTTCATTCGGTATCGCGTTCTTCGTTTCCTATACCAGTTCATGATTCCGAATGGTTTTGCATGAAACTAAATATATTTATTAATATTATGGACAATGAGATTGAAAAAAAAACTTCATGAAGAGGATTTGAACGGTCGCCCCCCCCCCCCCCCCCCCCCCCCAGCGTCGTAGCCATAGAACTTATCTGCTACGCTCGCTTTGAAAACCTTTGTTTAAAATTAACAGTCTAAAAGGTAAAAGGTGCAATAGCAAAATTCAAGATCGATTAGTATAAAAACTTGTACCTAGGTATTCAGGGAAGGTCCCTTTATGAGAAATGTATATAAGACCCATCAAAATCCGTGGGAGACAACCCTGGTGTTCCCCTTGTCAGTATATCTACGTACCGACATCGCGGTGTCGTTCGTTTTCGTTTAGGTACCATGTGATAAACAGTTTGAGATTTATTATATAATTTAGAAAGACTTTCGCATTAAAGACACACACACAACGTGATCTATTTCACGTTATATTTTCGTTCATTCATCGAAAGTGTGATAATTATTCACGCGAATGTAGTTTAATTAATATTAATATAAATTCGGTGTACGAATTCAATGTTAAAAATTCCAATTTGGTAAATTCAACCTAGCCAAGTTAGGAAATCTGATTTGAATATTTCTAATACTTTGATACGTATATTGAATATCCGGGGTCCATATTTGCCAAGGAATCTTCGTCGCATTCGCTTGATTGCGCTTTGTACACATTTCCCTTCTACCTTCCATTACAGCTCTCGGCCGTTCTCCACTGATTGCGTGACTGCTCCTCAAGACGTCGAGTAATATTGAGTAGGCCCGTAGGCATTCGCGTGCACTTCGACACCGAGAGCCAATCCACGTCAGAAGTTTCCAATCCTGTTATAACTAATGTAGCATCGAGTCAGCGATATGTGTAAGGAGAACCGGTGAGCCATGGCTGCGTTTTGATGCAAAGTAATTTTAATATGATTTACGGCAACGCGATTTTCTTTGATAGAAAATAGCCAGTAGCAGTCTCGATAGCTTCATCGATATTTTTATTGTAAAAAAAAAAGTTTCGATTCTTGTCCGAAAATTTATATCGATGACGAATAAAAAAAATAACGATTTAAAATATGAATCATTATTATACGATTATCGTAATAAAATATCAAATATTATAAATAATTAAATTTTGTTGTTATTCTATTATTATAAATATCAAATATTAAAGAATGTTTATATTATTACAATAATATTGAAAGAAAAAACGTTTTGAATATCCTTCGTCCCTTTAAGACATTTCTGTGTCACTTAAAAAGACTACTTGATATACAACGTACCTACTTTAGTATTGCCTCGGTGATCGAATCGAATAGAACTGCGGCATTCCCCAGTGCATTTATGACTATAGAACTTTTTCGTTCCTCTTCCATTATTCTCGTGGTCTCGCACCTGTGTTCGTATTTACATATCCCGAGGCAAGTATGTTAAATCGGTTGATGTTCCGGACGGTAAAATTTCCCTCTCTTTTCTATCACTGACCGACATTCTCCCAATGCTCCCTTAACCCCGCTCTTCGCTACGTCCAGATAACTGCAAAATCGATTCCTTAACTACCCTTGCACCGCGATTCTCTTTCTGTCGAAAGTCGGCTAGAACTGTCATGGATAGAAAAGGTATATAGAAACGAGACAGAGTGAATTTCCAGCTTTAATAAATTCTCGATTTTATTTGAAACACTTGAGTTTCTTTCGTAAAGATAGTCGATAATATCATTTGAAATTCAATTATTCAGATAGATGAATTAATAACGACCTAGTATTCCGATCTTTGACACTGCCTGATATATTTTTCATCGACGAATGCCTCTCTTTGCGAGACTTCGTCACTGCTAGAACCATCTGTTCGAGATATAAATGTTTCGTGGAATATCGAGTATCGGCTTACCCCTTAATGATCGTCCTTCATTTTTCAATATGCCGAGGGAGCAGACGAAAACTATTAAATAACCGGGAAAAAACAAGGGCACGAGAGACGCTTTGTTTTTTTTTATTCAGGTTCGTCGTCCACTTGTTAATAGTCGAGAAGAAGTCGACAATTACAAGGAGGACAAAAATAACAAAGCTTTATACACTATATACATGTTAAATCTTGAATAAAGAGTTGCAAATTTTATGAAGTCTGCATCGGATAAATCTGGATCTTGCGTACAAAATATCAACTGGTACAATTTTTTTTTCTGACAACCAGATTCGATTATAAATAATGCTTACTCGCATTCGTAAATAACGAAATTTCTCAAGTAATTTGAAAAATATCCAAAATCCGAAAAGCCTTGAGGGGTTGATTTTGCAATGGTAGAAAAGTTGCAATTCTTGCAAGAAAGGTGAGAATGCGTTCTTGATATCGCACTCTCGACTTTCTTCTCTTTCCGTCCCACCGCTTCTCTCTTACGGGACGACTTTCTCGTTTCCCGAAGGAAAAGACTTCTCTCCTCACTTCGTCTGAGATCCAACGCGCGCCACCCGTCTTCGGGCGGCGGGGGTTGGAACCTCGCACGCGGCTCTTATTAAATGTGGCGATTTATCGCTAGTAATAACGGTGCGGTCTGGCCTGGCTGTGGATATCTCGCATACTACGGCAAATGTCTCTTACGTTACGAACGAAAGGGAGAAAGAGAAAGAGAGAGAGAGAGAGTGAAAATCCAACCCCTCGCCCTTCTACAACCCTCTCGCTGTTAGCTATACTAGTGGTAAACTACGTGATGGTATATGTAGCGTGTGACTGTCGAGAAGAGGAGGAGACGCTGATTCCGTTGTGGCATTAGCCCATAGTCGTCCTTTCCAACGGATGGGAAAGAGGAAGTGGAATACTGGAGGGCATTTCTCAGCTACATGTACAGTCGCGGTGGATGGCCACGCATAATGCTTTTACCGTCGCCCAACTCCGGGAGATTAACAATTCTTGACATTTCCTAGGAAACAGGACTACGTAGGAATATAAGCGACCTGTGGCACGTCTTTTGCGAGAGTCATTCGATATCCCACTGGGTATCTCACTGACCGAGTTTTCTATAGTCTGATACGAGAAGCTGAGCTTCTGCTCGTTCGACATACGTATATTTTACTAACTCTAGTCGCGACCCTCTTTCGGAGGGAGTAACTATAGGAAGGTACTGTTGGTCGCTGCGTGTTAATGTTGAATAGTAGCTATTAACGGCAGTGACTATGGAACCATTCATAAATTTGGGTCGTTTTCCACTTTACTGTTGGTGTTGAAACTTTATAGCAAGCAATTAAATTCGTGTCAAGCGTAACGTCCTTTATAACAGATTTGTATAAAAAAAAATACCTTCATTTGGTGTAACAGATTGATGTTACCAGTAAATACATATTTGTATGAAAGACAATTACGTCCAACACAGTACATTCGATACGTCAAAATCGCATCAGAAATATTTTTGCTCTGACGAATTTAATTACTGTTTCGAATTTAGTGGTGAAAGTCTTTTGTTCGCGTCACTTTTTTCCCAATGAACCGGCGATATGTAAAATCGAAATGAAATTTTTTAATGGGCTGTGAAAAAAATATGAGGGATGGTCGTGATACAAAAGGGAGAAAGGAACGGAAAGGAAAGACGAAGAACGAGAAAATATGCGAGGATGAGGAAATCAGCACGGTGGAAAGAAAAGTAAGACGAGAATTTCGGTGACGACTCCCGATAGCAAAAACCTCGTTGTTACCTCGGGGGCTCGGGAATATTTAAACGGGAAAAGGAAATGACTTGGTGAGCGACCGGAGACGACTGCTAGCGCTCTCTCTCTTCTCTCTCTCTCTCTCTCTCTCTCTCTCTCTCTCTCGCTCTCTCTCTCTCTCGTTCTCTCCTTCGCATAAGCACATCGGCGAGTGCAAACCTCTTGCGGGCAATCCTCCCCCTTTCCCCTCTCCTAAAGAGCTTAACGATATCGGCATTGTGACCGCGGGCGATATACCGAAATAGATTGCAAACTTCCGAGACTCAGGGAGCCAAAACAACCAGTTGGAGGGAACAAAAAATATATAAAATTAAAAAATAAAACGAACCCGCGATAAAAAGGAAAGACGAAAGTTGTTTGCGAACGTAATATTTCAATGTACCGCAATAAATAATAAAACTAGAGGGTGTAAATATTTGTTTGAAGTGCCATTCCTGTTCCCTTACGTTTTATACATTGAAACTACTACTAAGACGATGAGATAGTTCTAATTACAAAGCTAGGATTTAAAAAGAAATATTTTTCATCCATTAAAATTCGTTTTCTCACAGTCTCGCTTCTTCTTACTTTTGTCACATATTTAGCGAGGGGGAAACACCCTCGATATTGTAATCAAGGGTTGCTATGTTTTTATACTTAAATCTTAACTGGCTGGGACTTAGAGTTTTGAGACGCTAGTGGCCTCTAAATCTCAATACACTTGTTGCGCTTTCTCCGCAATATTTGTCTTACTTATCGTATTATTATTTTTGTCTTGTAGAAGATTGAGCATGGCAAATTTCTTTGTTAAATATCATCAATTTTGTACTAATATATTGATTTCGTTTCGAGTCGTTTCTAAATCGATTCGAGTAAGTAAACCATAATATGAGAGTTTTGGTTCAAGTAGACTTCGAGCCTGCCGTGATTCCTTGCTTGTTTCCATTCTTAGAACCTTCTGCTTCGGCTATAGGTGGTTTTCCCTCGGGATAGTTCCAATCTTGTATTTTAGCCGAGCCGAAGAATATAAATACGAGAAAAGCTCCAACTTGACATATTACGTTCAGCCAAAACACTATTCTCCAACGTTCGAACGTGTGCTGGAAGAAATTAAGTCATTTTTCTCATTAATAAAAGTTACGAAAAATTTTTGATTCTAAAATATTTCTATAAAGATAGAAATATTTTAGAACGGTTTATAGATTTGTATCTATCTATACAAATCTATAAACCGTTATGAAATTGGAGAATATATCTTAAAATTGATCAGTCTAAGAAGCAAAGTAATAATGTTATAGAAGGTGGAAAATATTAACCCTTAAGATATGACAAAATAGTTCTTACTCCTTCTTCCGTCAAAGCACCAACCAGAGCCGGTAAAATAAAGGCTGACATCGTTCCAGGAGTATTAGTAATCCCCATGAGAATCCCGGCGTAATTCGGCGCCAAATCGTTTTGATTCGTCAGATGACCAACGAAAATAGCACCGCAGATAACAATACTAAGCATCAACATCACGGTTGTTGCAATTCTATGACAGCCGATATAAGCGATCGCAATCAGGAGAATACTCGGTGGAATGCAACCTAAAAGACAATATAAACAAATAAAATGACAATTATGGACGATTGATTATTATTATAATTAATTATATAGTCACGTTTGAATGCCAACAATATTATTTAAATGTACGTACTTATCCCTACGGCAATTTTTCGAGCGTTGGTTTGTGTCCAACAACCTCGCTTTCTACCCATGTCTAATACTTTTCCCAAAAGCGGATTGGTAAAAGCGTTAATTAAATATGGCAGACAGCTAATCGCCGCGTTCTGCAAATATAAATAATTGACAGGGGTCGAAAAAGAAAAAAGATACAAAGGTTTAAAAAGTATGGTAAAATGGTTAACAGTAGAAAGAGAGAATTAACGTATTTCAATCGACATATTAATTAAATAGATAGAAGGTCGAATCCGTACTCACCGAAGTTATGTCAAATCTTAACATTTTATTCATATAGAGCGGCAGCTGAGTAAGTAAGAAGTACCAGCAAAAATTGCCAAGAGTATTGGTGACGACCAGAGCCCAGAATGGGGTTGAAGTGAAAATTGCACGCCACGGTATTTGTACATTTGCCGATCCGGGTAAACGATGGCCGTACGACGAAATCAGCATATTTCGTTCGTTTTCGCTTATCATTTTCTGAGTCTCGGGATTATCGGCGAAGAAGAGTGCAAAAACGATGCACCAGACGAGAGGCAAACATCCGTGAATGTAAAATATCGATTCCCAGCTCAAATATTTCATAATCAAACCGGATGATAAAATAGAGAGTACGGTGCCGATTGATGTGCCGGCATAAATAATTCCAACCCAGGTACTTTTTTCCTCGTAAATAACCCATTTGCCGACGAGAACGTTGACAACCGGAAGATTAGCCGAACTCACGAGACCCGTCAAAAATCGAAGAACAAAAAGCGCACCGATGGTATTTGCCGCTAGAGGCACGAGGAGAGTGAATATCGAATTGCAAAATATGCACATTAGAAGAATCCACTTCGTATTAAATCTTCCCGAACAAAAAAAGAAATAGAAACATATTAAACTGGAGATCAGCATAGAAAATTAGGGAATTATGAAACTGAGACTGGGGATAGGAAATTGAGAAAGTACATAAAAATAAAGATTCGTTTCGGATTTTTATCGAACCTTTTCCATCAGAAAACATTCGACGTCATTAATGGAAATATCATATTCTAAAATTCTACGAACCTATCGGCGAAATATCCAGCAGGAAACATTCCAATCAAGTATCCGGCGAAGTATATGCTGACTACCAGGCCTTGTTGCGTGGCTGTCCATTCGAAAGGACCATCGAGGTCAGCGGAAGACGAATCGTTGTTTTCCATGAATTCCGGACACTGATTAGACGCTGCACCACCCGAATGATTTCTATGTGACTTTACCATGCCAATAATAGCGGTTGATATATTTACTTTCAAACCGTAAATAATCATATTTGCTATGCACAACATTATGGCAAAGAGGAATCTCACGATACCGGCTGAAATATTAAAAAGTCGAATTATATTCTGCAACACGTATATACCAATAAATGTGTTCAATCTCGGGTGAGGAAAAACAATCATACGAATTAATTAGCCGGACTAATCAAATAGTTCGTTCACTCATTGGTTGGCCAAACCCACAGTCGGTTCTTGCAATAAATTAATTGGTCACTAAACAAACACGATTTTTCCAATTTTTCGAAATTCTAGCGATTTGCATGCTCACCCATTTTAAATCTTCTGTATATGGAATTTTAGTTCCAGTTTATTTGATCCAAGACTTTTGAATCCGTGAAATTTCAAATGAATGTGAAATTCTACACACTATCACCTCGCCACATAAGTCCTTCATACTTTCATCGGAATCTGACACATGTTTCTATCTTCTTCAAGAATCACATATCTGTCGATTTTCTTTTTCTCTCTCCGTGTTCGAGTCAATTTATCCAATATCTTCGCATGAATGACATCGATCGTAAACGGTCGTTTGAGCAGCAGTCGCGCAAAAGTCGGAGCGCCGCATACATGCATCGACAACGAATATTAGTACACTACAAACATTACGCCTCGATAACGACCCTGGCTCTCCCGTCGTTACAGATAACGACTGCTGTTAACTGCCAAACTACTACGGCAGCGAACTGAAGACTGTCGCGATACGATGTTCGTGAACGTCATGTACATCTCGATTATTAGCTCCTGTAGATGTCGTTTATTATAGGCTGCTAAAAATATAGATAGGCACTAAACACCCAACCATGTATTTCTTTTTACTTAAATTCTTATCTTATTTTTGGTATCATTACTTTCCACTGTTATGATTATTTTTGGTTTTTAAGTAGCTAATGGGAAATATCTCATCGCTTTTCGAGACTTTTTAGTTATGTGCAGCATGATTCCAACTTTCCATTGTGTCTCAATTGGAAACAAACGTACATTATTTAAATCACTCAAGTGATAATAAGGCTGGTACTCTATACATCATAAGAATATTCGATCGGCTTAAAACGTACCCAATTATCAAAAATATATAGACGCTGATAATTGCTTTAATGGAAGGTTTTTCAGGGAAGTGTGGTGTAGTGGGGTACTTGAAAATTTCAAAGGTCGGAACAGAAACGGAAGAAGTTTACGTTTATATAAATCAGATCTAAACTTCGGGCAACATATCTAACTTTAAAAACATTAATATTAATGTGATATCGGATGCTGGCTTGGTTCGCTCATTGTCCAGACGATCGTAGGAGGGTCATAGAATTCCATCGCCCTATTGATCGTTCGATAACCAACGGATCCAGATTTAAGAGGCGTTATTGTTTACAAACAAAAATTGAGAACATAGTTGTTAAAATGAAAATTCTGTTTTATACTTTCGAATTCCTTGCAATATTACTCTTCTAATTAGAGAAACATTACATGAAGCTTCAAACTTTTTTTTAAGGTATTAACCATATTAGTTATTTTTTAATTTTAACCTCTGTATATAACTCATAGAATTCCATAGCCCTATTGATCGTCGTGAGTTTCGTATAGAAATACGAAACTCTGCCCTTTCAAAAACATAGAAATCGACGAAAATTCCAGGAAAAACGGTATCGCTAGTCATGATTCGACAGGTGAGAGAACACGTGCGTCAAATGACGTAAAAGACGTTGAACCGCGTGCCATCGTAGCATGTGAACTATCTTATGCAGCTCCCGCGTTCGTTAAAAATATTTGTTCAGCACGATATTATACGAGTACGAGGATGGTATTGAGCGACCGTAAACCGTTTGTTTACTTAGCGCGACTTTACCGTTTTCACAGTTCCTCACTGCTCAAACGACTCTTATGGTTACTGCCTCATAGCTACTAATATGAACCACCGCAGCTCCTACTGTCACCGGAGGGAACGTTAACGATGATGGATCGCCCAGCAGTTCCTCTTTCTCCTTTACTCGAGGCCGGTTGACAGGAAAAGCTGTAAAATAAGAATGAATGAATAAAATTATAGACAACAATAAACTTGAAAGGGGAATAAATAATTTTAGTACTACGCCGGAATAAGGACACGTGGTTACGAGGGCGTTGCACTTTGCTTGCTGGATTAAAAGACGTTTCTAATTAATACGTTTTGAAGAAATGAACAAAGTGAATTGCCTCATTATTGAGGATTCTCGATTAAACTACAGCCGTAATATCTCGAAACATAGTCAATAATCATTAATACGATTGAAATTAAACTAAAAAATAATATAATAATGAAAATAGCTCAACCAGGTCTAGAAAGCAATTTCAACAGCGATTTAAAACCGGTAGAACGTCGCGTTATCTTTCACAAATACCAAATAACTAATCGCACATTTAAACCGTATCGTGGAGCCGTGTTTAAACTTCAATCAGATTACCGATGACAAATATTGATGGCATGCAGAGGTTCATAATTTCACTATATCTATCTTTTTATTAAGATCAAGGATGACACACATTTTATCGGAACGATGAGTGCTATACAGAAATAGATTAGATATCGTGTGTATTTTTCAGATTGTACTGTAATCTCACACTTGAACCCATGAACTGATATCTCCTTGACTCAAACTATCCCAAATAGTTAGGAATCGATTAGACCGACCTACGATATGGCTAATTAATTTATTAATGATAAGATGTCTGTCAGGAATTGTGCAAAGTATAAAATGGCGGCAATGATTTTCGAAAAGAGACCGGTGTTAATGTATTAATATTAGCCCGTGCATACAACATCAATATGCGTGTAAGTCGACAGTAGGGTTAGGGCTTCGCTGTCGAGATTAGCCGGGGTATCATAATACTTATAAGCCATCGGACACATTAAGCCGGATCGTATGATTCCCTGCAGGTTGGGCGGCTAGCAAGGCCTGCTGCCTTGCTACTTTCGTGAAGGAGGAAGGCATCAAGCTGTTATGGGTTTGATCCAACTCTCCTGCGAAGACACCACCCAACATTCGAGATATAGAGTGTATTATGGTAATAGAGTTGTAGATTACGCTTATGAAATATCGTAGCTTCGGTGATATAGAAAATTGACAATAGTTGGCGTTTGACATTTCATTTTTTTTTTTCAATAAAATTAAAAGAACAGCGATTTTTATAACAGAGAAGAATTTGTGATAACATTTTCACTAGAATTTATTATAATATGGACTCAATTTTTCAATTGTCACGTCTCATGATAGGAAGGTTATCGCCCATCTCGTTCTTTAATTCGGACAGTTCCATTTTTCACGTTACGCGGTTTTCCACCATCTCTCGATTTGCAAAAGCACGAATGCATTTTTTTGGGGGAACAGACGGATTCGCTTGTCGCCTACTCCGAGGAAAATCACCAATCGTATCTCGGAGACTTCGCCACATGGCGCACCGAGAGGACCGTTCTTCGTTGTCAGCCAACTTGGGGAAACGGACGTACGAGCAAGGCAAGCACATTCGCGGATCGTCGCATTGAAAACTGGGTGAAATTCATACCTCCTGGATGTGTGCCGAGTGTGCGAAATGTATCAGACAGCTCCAGCGCACTGGTAAATGGAGATGCTACACTTGACGCCTAGAAGCGCCACGAAACGTGACGCTCACCTTGGCAGCGTCGTACCGGAGATATATGTTCTCTCTCGTTATCACGAGCCAAGAAATATAATAAATTGTATTATAACCAGAGATGATGACTAAGCGAGAATAAGACATGGACCGAACGTTGATTTGAGAACTAGCAAATTGTAATAGGGCGTAAAATTTCACCAAGTGGTAAAGAGAACTTTCCCTTCTAACGATTCCCAGCCCATCTGCCTGTCGCACGAATAAAACTACATTTGATTCAATAATTCCTGCGATTGCTGTATATCACTTCGGGCATAAATACTTAAATACTATTTTGTTTAATAGAAAGTTGGGTGTACCGACCGAATGGTTCTAAAATGAAACTTTATACCACGGACGAGATGAGAGTGGGAACCCTTTCAGAAGCCCCCGTATGGGGGTGTCAGTTACAATCAGTGATCGTCTTCGGTGGCTTCGGCTTAGTGTCGCAGGAACGTTCATCCGATCCGTTTCACTAAATTGTTTACCAGCCCGGCTAATGCATGTGCGACTAATATACGCCGTACAGTAGCACGGTATTCATAATTTCCGTTGACTGCCAGATATCTCGAGATCGTGAAAACTCACACCCTCTTAAGTTGAGAGAGAAAGAGAGAGGACATAGATAAGACCGAATTGAACTTTTGTAATTGTTTCAATTGGCTATCTTCTACAACGACCTCACAGTATTTTCGTTGATTGTGCAAGAATAAAATAATCACGGATCTATTGTTGACTCCAATATAAACAGGTCACGCTTACCATTCCGGACTAATTGATAACCATGGAGCAAGAAAATGCTTCGTCTATCTTCCGAAAAAAAAGTTATCCCAATGGTATGTAAAACGAATGAAATTGCAAATGTGACGACCATTATCGTATCCATCATAAAACGGCTCGTAAAATATTGAATACGTGATAATTCCTGACATTTTTTTCCTCGTACAATAAATAACGGTTCGATACCATTATATTCATTCGTCAAATTGCCAGTGACATTTTACCTCGCAACTTTTCGATCCAAATCACCGCGAGAAAACAAAAGGCTCGATTGGTTTATTCATGCCAAGTCCGTTACACTCGCTTCCAGTCGAGTGTGGGTGAATAGTGTGTGTGTGTGTGTTTTTGCGTGGAATATTGAAACGAACTAGCCACGAAGAAATAGCAGCAAGGGGTATTCATATACGCCGTGACGATAAATTTTTTAGTAATCGGTATTTCGATCTCGGTATACTAGGAGATGGAGGTCCTTTGAGGTCGTCGGCGAATATTCATCGGGATGTCGCCTTCGACATACTCGTATCTCTTCGATCGCGGAATCCCCCGTTCGTTGGTGTCCCGCGGGGATACATCGTATCGTTCTGCGAGACTTATTTTGCCTCTCTACATCTCTTTCTTCCATTCGACTTTTTGTTCTTTAATTCTTTATCGTTTGGCCTATAATTTCATCGCTTTAAATTTAACGTCCTAGTCAATCACCGTCTAAGGACATTGGAACATCGACGGTAAAATTGATTCAACAAAATATCTTGTTTTTGATTTTTTTTTCCCCCAATTCTTTTTTGTTGTTTCGTTAAAAAGTAACGCTCCATTTTTCAAATGAATAAGTTTTGTATATTAGATTTTTAAAAATTGTATTTTTTTTTCGCTTATTTTTTGTTACTCTTCTTTCGCGCCGTTTCTCCACGCTGGATAACGATCATTCTGCTCTGAGACAACTCGGAACACTTGAGCGGGGTCGACTCGCCAAGGCAGAGGCATCGCACGAATCTCTTACACTCCGGTCGGAGTAAACTCTTTGCACGGCTCATGAAATTCACTGTCGTGATTTAATCCACGTAAAGCCTAGCGTAGAGATACAAGAACCAAAAGAAGAAAGTAGGAAAGACCGACGAAGCTGGTCAGATAAGACTAGGCATTAGTCATTTGTCAAAATGAATTGTAGTAACGACGATATCAGAAATATCAAAGATTCGCTTCACGTTCTCCATCCATTCGTATATTTTACATCGCAAATAGTTGCGACTTGAACAAAAATTTATTTCTCCGTCTCGCTGCAATTCCACAGAAACACGCAACGAATTTTTGTATTTCAAATTTCACTCCATGGGTTCAAGCATTTCTCACCCTGTCAATTTAAAATGTCAACGCCAAGATAATCTTTCGTAAAAACGATTTACGTAGATAACCCTTTCACCGATTCGACTTCTTTTCGATAAAATTTCAAAATAATCAGAAAAAGCGTGGAACGATCTTTACCCGGTATTTTCGTACGAAATTCAAGCCTCTACATCTCATACGATTTTAGGCGTCGATTCTAATGTTTCGTGCAAAATTTCCCTATCGTCCTATCCTCGAAACCCTCTTCGCTCCCGAAGATCATTTTGCTCGGAATAATTTCATTACTCGTTGGCAAAATTAAATTACGTGGCGCGATCAGCCCGACTACACACAGGTCGTTTTACATGTAAATATATATTTATATATCTATATGTATATATGTATGTCGCAGTAGTACAGTAAGGGCACTCTGTAAAATGTACCCTCGGATCGTATCATTTCGGCTTTGCGTAACCGAGCACGAGAAGCACATAAACGCGGCTTTCAACCCTCCGGCGGGGTAACGACGCGACGCCATTCTATATACGTAGACTGTGATCTATATATATCTTCTGTATACGTATAGCATAAATATTCAGGCTTCCGCAATGTACTCAAGGCCTTGCAGCGACGATGAAAAACAATATCGCTTTACGAGATCTAGTGCTGATGTGGTTTGATCGTTAGCCAGAAATGAAGCCAACGCGGTTATAAAAAAATGGCCATTTGTCGAGGGTCGTTGTAACTGTAGTACAAAGATTTTTCTGACCTGGGATGTATGGATCGTTATGGAACCCAATACGTTTAACTGCATTGTTTTTTTAACGAGAATATCGAGTGTTTACAAAGATTGTGAAAATAAAAAATAACGAAATCTGAAATTTGATTAATTTGGCATACTCGAAAAATCGTTTCAATATTTTATCAGCTCCATATCAAACGATCAAATATTATACAAATATATCAAATTTGTATGTATATTTCTGTCTATCAATTTCGTAATTTATATTTTTCATTGTCTTTTCGACGGGAGACAATGAAAAATACGAATTGAAAAATTTGCGGGAAATTTCGTCGGGAGAACGGATAGAGTGCGGATAACAATAAAGATCGCGGGTATAGACAGGAATCTCGCAATAGCTCTTTTTTTATGGCCGTAAAAAGGCGTTCGAGGAGTGAGAGAGGCGAGAGAAAAAGTCGCTTCAAATCTCGCCATTCTCATCGAAATCTCGATCATGAATCTTGTCAAGTCGCGGTGTCTCCTCGTTAAATCTTATAGATCGGATACACGAGCGTGAATTGTTTGCCCGTGCCGGCGATGCATTGTGGCCGCGAGCGAGCCAAACGCCTCTCGCACCTTCCTCGGTCTTCTTTCACTCCCGTGCCGACGTTTCAACACAACGAACAAAATACAATATCAGGCGTGAATGCCGTTCTGCGATATATATTTTATTCGTAGAAAGTTTTCCATCGCGTTAGATCGGATTCTAATCAAAACCTTATCAGGTACTCGTTACAAGACTTATCAAGGGCACGTACTTGCCTAGCGTTTTATCAGAGCCGGATATAACGCTCGAAATTTTCAACTCGAGAAACTCTCGAGCCTTTGGGGGTGCTCGAGTCGAGCTCGAGTCGTGCCAAAAATACCCTTACCCCATGCGTCCTTATTATTCCCCAGCATTGCTCGAATCTCGATTCTTGCCCCCTTGTTCCCCTTTCAGAACGAGCCTTGGCGGCAGCCCTTCGTATATACATATATATACTTACGTACTAAGATAACTGAACTCTACGCCGAGACGTCTGTATAACCCCGGCTTCTTCCACTCCTCTCCATTCTCGAGGAGAGTCCCTCAGGCTCACCCACTCATTATCCCACCGAATTCCCAGTACCGGTGATTGTAACTCCCCCAGCGTTAACAAAGGAATCTTTATTAGAGGCAAGGCAAAGGAAGAAAGAGGGACGATGAGAAAGTGATGCGAGTGTAAAAAGCGACGGAAGAGGATCCAGAGGGTGAATGTGTGTATGTGTGTATGAGGGAGAGACAGAGAGGGAGACTCCTCTCATCAAGAGAGGAGTGTCCTCCGCAAAAAAATGATCCCAATCTACTCTTCTCCCCCCTTGACAGACAAACCCCATAAAGACTGACGAAAAAGTTATTGCTCTAACTAAGTTATGCAGATCTTACGGATGACGACTCTTTGATAATAGGGCTAAGGGACATTGTCGCTGATTTTCAACAATTTTCAACTTTTCGTCGCTACGACCGTGTTCACGCGCCCCTTTTTGCCCTCGTATCGTCTCGCAGGGTATATTTCCTCGAGCTATTTACTCCTCTGGATTAATTCCGAGAGAACCGTGTCCGTTACAAACCCCTCGAGAGTTTAGCTAACGTTTCATCGCGTATCTAGAAATCACGTTATGAAAACGCGCGAATTTTTATACATTGACCGGATAATGGAAGAGTGAGAAATTTGGGGTTATCGAGGATAAGCGATCGAGTCGACGAAGCATTTTTCAGAATATTCGCATAATGTATTTTTTTTAATCATTTAAAAAAAGAATGATAGCAAATAATCATTCGTGCCATATTTTATGTTCGAACACGTACATACTTTACATCTGTTTTTCTCATTTTTTTCCCAATTACTCGACGCTATTTCTCTGGATTTTCATCAGCCGCATAATTTTTTTCTTTCTTTTATTATTCTTGGCGATTTTCACGTACTTCCGGATGGGGCGGCTGCTCGAGATGTCGGGATTCATTTGTACTTCACTCGGTGAAGTCGAGA
This sequence comes from Netelia fuscicornis, assembly GCA_946811545.1. Classification (NCBI taxonomy): domain Eukaryota; kingdom Metazoa; phylum Arthropoda; class Insecta; order Hymenoptera; family Ichneumonidae; genus Netelia; species Netelia fuscicornis. The sequence continues at coordinate 18,363,083 of OX328011.1, read as the reverse complement.
GCCAGTGGCCAGCCCTGGGTTAACCCGATTTCCTTGGATAACTCGTTTCCTCTTTCCCTTCTCGTTTCTAGGACGCGCGGGCCTCGGTGCTCGTTCTCCCTCTCTTTCGCTCTCTCTCTCTATCTATCTCTCTCACTCACACCGGGACGTTAACGAAATTAACGCGCCCAGGCGCTTGTGCCCCGGCGGGAAAGGGTGAAATTTATGGAGAGCGAGCGAGTACAGGGGCGGTGGTCGGAGAGCACCGGAGCATGCGGTATAGATATACATTCGGGCTGAGGGTGATGGTAGCGCCTCGAGGGCAGTCTTCATACATCAAGTGGTCGGACAGCCCGTACCACTATCGGACCGGCTAGCAGCGGCACCGACTCTACTCGCTATATTCCTTCTCCTACCACGCTCGAACACCTTTTCTCAGTTCTCTACACTCTCTCTCTCTCTCTCTCTCTCTCTCTCTCTCTCTCTCTCTCTCTCTCTCTCTCTCTGTCTCTCTCTCTCTCTCTCTGCCGAACTGTTGCTTCTCAACTGTTATATACATCGTTGAAGAACATCACACCGGCGAGAGTCACGTGTGCATTGTCAAAACCAAACGGGTGCAATGTACCAAATAATTACATCAAATTGACGAATTTAGTGCACCAAGAACTTTGACTAAATTCAACGTGCTCTTATCATTCCTGGGGCAAATTACAAATCTAGGAAGTCGATGGATTGTTCGATTCTCGATGTTTGTCAAATTTAAAAAAATGTTTAACGTCAATTGTTTGATCGATTAGAAAGGAATGATAAGAATCTTCCAAGTCAATGTTGTTTCGAGCCTCGATGGATCGAAATGGCAACAAATCTTTGCTTAACGAGCGGTGTGTCCAGAGGAAAGATACCGTCCGAAAAGGTGGGCGAACGCTTGCGCGTAGATGCTGTGTTCGGAGAGGAAAGGTAGTGGGCGTGTTCGACAGGTGGTGTGTTTGCAGAGTACGTATGCAAGGATACCGCCGCTGTGGAAGAGCACGAGCGATGCTCTTTGTTCCACTCGGGGATACAAGATTTTTTTATGCCATTTTTTCGTCCCATATGCGAGGGAAGATGCGAACAAAAAAAAATCGAAATGTCTCTATTCCGAGCCTAATTAATTTTAATGGTTCAAAGACGTCTGATATTATCTCAAGGATTGACTAACCTGTGATTCATTCCACAATCATGTGTTTACGAAAGAAAGAAAGAGAGCAAAAGATTCGTATCAAAGAAAGAAACCAAAATGAATCGTGGATCTCGAAACATTTTCTATATTAGAATATGTGTTGTAAGTTGTTCTAAATAATTACGTAGGTACACTCCGTATGCATAGAACTTGTATGAGCTAGATTTGTCTTCTGTTTTTCGAAAATTTTATGAACAATATTCATAATAATGGAAAAATTGGAATTGGTTCTCTACTTTGAAAAAAAGGAAGTATTATTTTCAGGACATCCTGTACGTTATTATTCATCCTTCGAATATGAGATCCGGTATAATTCTCATCTCATAAGAATAAAAACTTCCCATTAAAGTGGGATGCTAAGTACATACGAGATTTCATTTAAATAAGACACCCGGTACATTGCTCGCACATTTTCGATGGGACACCGGGTATTTAGACTTAAAAATTCTTCAACCCAGGGGCGGCGGAGGCGGCAAGATATTTTTATTATATATAGAGAGATATATGCATGGTTACTCGTGTCCTCGTGGTTGGAACTAGATTAAAGCGGCATCAAAAGCCGGAATGGATATATAATTACATCGGCACAGGGTGCTATCGGGTTGAACATAATAGAGGTGTGTGGGAGCGAGTGAGAGTGAGAGAGAGAGAGAGAGAGAGAGAGAGAGAGAGAGAGAGAACCAGAGATCGGGAGAGGGCGCGCAAGAGCGCGGTAATTAGGTTGTATCGAGTTCCTAGCGCGGCGTGAGCATGGCAGGCAAACACATTAGATTCTAATGGTACGTTATTATATTTCGACGGGACGCATGCCAACGTTGGTGTGCGCGAGCGTGATGAGCTCGGCTCAAAAGTTGCTTTTCCCGTATGCCCAAACTGGATTTTGTACGAATGTAAAAGGGCGTGAATTTCACGCGAAGCAGTCGAAGCGCGGACGATAATGACGATCCAACGGTTTCAACGAATCCGTACGTGAGAAATAATCCAACGGACAAAAAATTATCAACTCGGACCATGTGAAAACAAATAATCCGACAAAAAAATAATCGATTCGATAAAATTAGGAATAAAATTTACGATTATACGTGACTTATTCCACGATTCATTTGCTGGGGAAAGAAACGATCCGTGTAGCATGATTTTCATTCCTATATCAGATTTTCCATTACTTAATGCATTACTTAATATTTTCCATATTTTCGTAAAGTGCTGGCTTCATTCGTCGCGTGGGGGTGGTACTCATAAAGATCAAACGACTGCTTTAATGAATGCCCTCGTACTTATCGTAACGATTCATCAAACGTTCTCAACTCGCTCTCGCTTTTGGTTCCACGAATGTCTTCAACAGTTGTACCACGTGGGGTTTCCCGTGTGCTCGAGATAAGGTTCTTCAAAATTTTCCTGCGAAATTCCATCTTCTCGTTGATGACATTGCGAAAACACTTGAGACGTCGTTGATAGTCGGTTTTCCCGGCAACGACGATGGCGTCGTCGTTATTCAGGTCTCCTCGAGATCCACGTTGCACTACGCTTCGAGGGGCCTCGCATACATGTCTATACAGTTTCTAATTTATACTTCGTTGGTTCGTCGTTGCTCGTTTCGATTCTACAGTCTCGTCTCTTCCCTACTGAAATGAATGGTCACGTTTTGATGGACTTATGCCCATTAACGCTGCCAAGATAAGCGGGAAAAATGTAACGCGAGTAATCGAATCAACGGAACTGGAACCTCTTCGATTCTAACGAAGCTCGCTGCTGTCAGTATCTCATTCACGTATATCAACGTACTTCTGATATAAATGTAATGGAGGTAGGAACTCGAAAGCAAAATGTTGAATACGTTTTAACCGGATAATTGGGATAGGAGAATTTCCAGGGAACTTCCGAAAGTCAAGAGGATCGAATGTGGCGGAGATTATAAATAGATAAGCGTAGAGAAAAAGTAACTATCGAATTCGTCAAGAAGTAATTGCGCTTTTAATAGATAAACAAATATATCCGTTTATTAGCTAAAAAATGCAATTACTTCTTGGACCACCTCGACAGGTACTCTCTTTATCTCCCTGTCTCACTCTCTAGGTCAATCTATTTGTAGTCTCTTTCACATCCATATTCATTCGACTTTCAGAATTTAGGTTTCATCGATGAATAAAAAAAGAGGAATTTAATAAGGCGATCTAGGAATCCAATTGAGAGACTTGGAATAAAAAGTTCGCCATCCCATAAATCCCTATAGTTACATCTGACTTTGCTTATATGGGAGATAATCCGACGATTGTAAGATTTGTCTTTGGCTTGTTGGATAACTCTTCTCATTGTCAAGCCTTGCGGTGTCCCCGATCCTCCCCAATTCGAGCCTTGGCAATAGCTTAAGCATCCGCTGGACTTGGATATTCATTCCGAAATAGTACAGCGTCCAGGACCGACCAGAAGGGTCAGTCTGTGGGAAATGAAGGGTGGAGAAGAACGCATAGATTCACTCGCGAACATTCGATTTACTGATAAACTCTCTCTCGCGCTCGTCCGAATAATCGGAACGTCCTACAAGTTTCTCTCGTGGAAACCCCGATAGTGAGTGCGAACGATAGAGGATCTCGTCGTATCGTAGACAAGGATGGTAGTCTATACGTATGCTTCCAATAACCGCAGGCCAGTTGCCAACTGTGATGTCCGCGTCCCAACGATTTCCAACGGGGGATATCCTAGCCACAGCTTCCATTCAACGAGGCGACGAAGTATATCGGTCCCCTATATATCTATGTATCTATACACATACACACATACCGATATATATATATATATACTGGCACTTCTTGTATATTATATGTATATATGGCGATTTTCACTCCTCGGTCTGCGGCGCTTTGATGGCCAATCGAAAACGGAACTGCTGCTAATCCAACGACATAGTTCCCAGACACTTTACGGCATCTATTGTCTACCGTCGTGAACTTTAAGCTCAACAGACCCTTGGAAGAATGTTATTGAATCTGGTAGAACCGATATTGAGTGATAACAGATTTAATAAATTCCATTCGGCTGTTATAATTCGTGCAGGTCGATTCTTCATCGAGGCCGAATTGTTCGAATGGTTAGATAGAAAGGAGACCTTGGATACCTAGTCGCAGGGGTCTGAAGCAAGTTGAAGGTCGAAGATAATGACGCGTTGAGGTATGAGACACTTCACAACCGCACCCCTTCTCATCAAGAACGGACGTTGTTGGCGTCAATGTCAACGCAGGGAGCAGACAAAGACTCTGACCCTGCGTACAACACATAGCACAACTTCTTTAGAGCAGGCTCCAGTGTCTTTGCGGGACACGAGGATCTCTCGTTGTCGGGACAGTAAGAGCGAGCAGGGAGTGAAGGGATTCCTTCTCGCCAAGATGAGCTATGATGCTGCACGGTAAAGTTAGCGGCTTACTGTCAGCATTTGACAAATTGTGCTTCCACCATCGTCATGAACGCCATCAGCAGCAGTTGAAGCACGATGAAGCGAAGGCTTAAGGAGCGACGCGCTCGTCAACCACCCCACATGCCCTTCGTACTCTGCTTTTCAGTAGAATGCCTGACAGTGGGCGTGGTATCATTATCGGGCATCTTATACTTTGGCCAGTGCAACGAAATCCACCGAGTTTCATTAGCACTCCACGATCCAAATTCAGACCCGAGATCTCAAGAGAATTCAAATTAGAATTGTAAAATTATGTTTTTTTCGAAAACTTTGAAAATTTTGTTTGAGTTATCAAGGAAACTGACAGTTGATTTAATTGTATGGAAAGGGAACCGATATTTTTTAATGTTATTGTTTTACTTTTTCATCATTAACTTAACGAGAAAGAAAGATTGTCTGTTGGGTTAAAAATAAACGCCGGAGACTTTCGAAGATATTAATCTTTCGAGGGAATAGAAAAAAGGGACAGCGATGATGCAGCAGTGTACGTCATGTCTCGCTGCCTACAGCCGGAGACACGTGTTCAGCACTCGCGTCTCGATCGTCTGGGAAATCTGTCGGCGAGTTGAAATGGCGCAAGAGACCAACACACGAGCTTGATGCTTGTAAAATATACTACGAGAGCTTCGCTTTACCACCCGGCATGAGCTTCTGGGTGTTCCAACGAGATATTCCGAACACTCGTGTTGCTACGCTCGATTAACGACAAATTCTCTCATTTTCGTCATCCTTATACAGCGCCGAAATTTAAAACGGTTCAACCGCCATGGCTGACCAAGTATACGAAATAAAAATGACACAACTATAAACGGAATCGTTGTTTGATGACGTTTATTCAAAGATTCACGAGCTAATTTAGTACAATTACGGTCGAGCAGAAACGAGAGTTAAAAAGAATCCATTTAATATTCCGCGGAAAGAGAACAAACGGACGGGGAGGATTTGATTTTTTGCCAATTGGCACAAAATACAACACGCGGATGGGGTTTATTACCGACAGACTCATTATACCGGCGAGTAAGCGCAGTGTAAATATTGGCTCGACGCTTTCGACATTAACATCAATACAAAATCGAGCACATTCGGAGGGACGGAAGAGTCGGATCTCTCTGTCTGAATAATTCGTGGCAATTGGTCGCGGCTTTCGGCAGCGTTACATCGACGATATACGCAATAGCGGAGAATCGGGCGAAGCTTTTGGCAAGAGATTCGTGATTTCCCGTGGACTACCCCGTATTCGCATTTCGAAGTAACTATATATGTTCGCTTGCGTTGAACGTACGAGAAGGGAGGAGGGTTCCAGAGCGTTTCTGTGGATCCAGAGTCGAAACTCACATGGGAATCTCTGCCAGGGGACGTGGTCACCTCCCTTCAACTCCCTTCAAACCCCTACCGACCCCACCGATTCTTGTGTGCGGCATCGCGCCGCGCGATCCGGCATCGATGCGGTAATACACGCCGGGCGACATTTCACGTTGAAATATTAAACGCGAGAGCCATGACAGTTGTCGTAGTTGCCGATCCACGGACACTCGTGTGTGGACTCTCGAATAATGCAGAGATAACGGTAACGCGACATTTGTGTTCGCGTTGAGTTTGTACATAGGCAACTCCCGTTACGTTGGTATTGGTAAAATCCACGTACATATACCTACGGTGGGCCGAAACGTTGTTTTATGTGTCGCAGGTATGTATTTTGGGAGCTCCGCAATCCCTGAAGTCGCGACGCCCTTTCATTCCGACGGTAAATATTGCAATTGTTACAGGGGCTGATTGGGGGATGAAAATTGAAAGGCTTCACCCCGGTCGTAGGGGTTTACCTATTGTTGTAACAAAATAAAACGTTCATTCTCCGCAAGATAAGGGTCAATTTTCAGAGACAAAAAATATATGAATTTATGAGAGAGACTCCATTTTTGAAATATCGGAGGTTTTCGTATCACCACCATCCTTTTAAAGTTGAGGGGTAATTGTTTTCAAACAGAATATACATTATTGCAAACAAAATTGCAATTTTGAAACGTCAATGTAAAACAATCATATTTTAGTATTCCATTCCTTCCTTAAAATATTTCCAACCAGGCGAAATTTAGATGAATTTTGTAATATCGTATATTCCTACCGAGAATTGATTCGAAAAGTTCTTGGAAATATTTTTTACAACCTTCCAGTTAAAATATATGAATGACTCAAGCATATTCGAAACACACAGTAGGGTAAGTTACAAGAACGCAAGGGTGGAAACGGATACAGTATCGTCCGAAATGGTTGGAGAGGGAATTATGATAGTGCCTGTGTCTTTTAGCTTGCAACAGCAGTATGTGGAGTTACATTGCGGAGTTCTATGTATCTATATACAGAGACAAAGAGAAGAGGGAATGCGCCAACAGATGTTGCCGGTAACAGCCGCGGACGGAAATAATATAAAAGTGCGACAAGTTGCAGTCGTATAGAGTGACTGAATAAAATACACCTAAATCCTTTTCGTCCTCCGCGCGTTGTCTTTATCAATTTTTCTTTCCGTTGTTATTCCTTCACCGTATATTTCTCTTTATATCTACGCGCACCTCGTGATCGATATCGTATCAACAATTTGCGCGTGTCGTAAGGGGAGTGTGAAAGATCGTATTACGAAGAAACAACAACATGATAGGGATCAAAGGGAATGACAACGAAGAAACAAGATGATAGGGATCATAGACAATATCACGAACTCGACGAAGGGAGATAGAAGTTGGCTTTTATTCAAAACTACGTTGACACAAGTTTAATTACGCGTCACGACGCAAGATGGCAATTTATAAAGGGAGTGAAAATAACTAGTAGGCGATTTTTCTCTCAAAAGTGACGTTATCAAAGTAAAATTGTCATAAAATAAACATTCGTGAGAAAGTTTGCATATTTTTTATTATCATTTTAATAACCGTTCATGATATTTTCTTTGATACGTCCGACAATACAGATGTATGTCCGTGCAAAGTGTATCTGGTAATTGAGCTCTCTCATCTCATAATGCGAATACGAGGTAAAGAACAAGTATAGTATGGCTATCCCAGTCACACAGTAACGAGTCCAAATTAGCTCACCGACTTTGTTAAAGCTACGCGATGCAGAAGGCCATAGAGGGTCGACCTCTTGGTCTTCGTACTCGCTTGTTTCCTTCCCAAACGACCAGTTTCCATACAAGTTGCCCTGCCCTGCCCCCCCCCCCCCCCCCCCCCCCCATCCCTTCATCATCCCTGCACTTGCGGTTGAGAATGCAAATTTGTGTGCAACGCTGTGCAGCCAACACCATAACCGACTATGGTTCAATGGTTGGCCAATTTTACCGTGTGTATAAGAACCGAGATTTCTCACGTGAAAACATGTCCAACGCGAGCTTCCTCGTTATCTTGAAAATTTCTAATCAATTTTTATATTAATATTTTTCGCAATAACATAAATTTATATTGGGTCGACTAATGATGTTACTTTTTTTCGAAATATAACAACATATTCGACTTGGTAAGGCAATGATAATAAAATTATGCGTTGCTTTTGAGATGTTCATATTTTTTTTTAACGATCGATATTTTAATCGATCATTAAATCGATGCTTAATGGATCGTGATATTTTTACATATTCTCTATTCTCTCGTGTTTTTATAATTTAGATTTTCGGTAGTTCGCGTTTGAAGAGGGTCGTTCGATTTTTTCGTCAAAATATCCGCCCTTTTACATCGCTAAATGGATTTCGTGCTAACAGCGATGGGAGAATGACGCAGTTCATACGCGTCCAATATTTACCTACCAGAAAAATTCTTCATTTGAATTCCACACTTCGTTCGCAAATCTACGAGAATCTCACCGATCGCAACCCGGCAAGGGTTTTAATTTTCCACTTCGGTGGATGCGCCGCGAGGAATCAATGAAATTTCGAGAATTCCGTCTCCCGTGCAGGACCGCATATGAATTCCAAGCTGTAGCAAAAAAGTGAGAAAAAAAAGCAACTGACTTTCACATTAATGAAAGGTTCGAAGCGTGATGTAAAAAATAAAACAACTCGATTGAAAAATTCCAGTAGGTGCGAAGTCTATAAATTCGCTGTAGAAAGTTAAAAGTCATTTCGAGAAGCTTTGAAATGCTGCTAAAAATACTTTTATATCGGAGAGAGGATAATTCGGAATTTATTAAATTTAACAGAAATTAATAAAAGTGAATATTAATAGCACCTCGATGACCAAAAATAATTGTTTTCAAGCCTCTTTACCTCGAGTTCGTCGAAAAAGGGGTTCCGACCTCGATATTGGAGACTCTCGCTACAGCGAGTCAATCGATCGATCCAGAATTTCAGCACTGATTTCATCGAATATAGGAACACGATGGAGGTCCCTGATGCGCACAGGAGGGTATCCTCCGCTACTCTCGTTATCGCCGTCCATAGACTCTTCCACGAGCACGAGCGGGAAATTTAATCACGGCTCGTTCTTACGATTAAATACCATCACCCATCGCGTACCTCGTTGTAAGGGTAGGTTGAATCTCACACGCATTTCGAGGGAAAGCGAGAGCGCGTGACTCCGAAGCTTTAGCTAGAACGAGACAGAGCTATGTATATGTAGATATACGGTACAATATACGAAGCGTCAAGGAGGCGAATGAACGTAGTGGCGCCATCTCTATCCTTCCACCGTTATCGAACAGCCGGTAAAGACGATGGAGCTTTCGCCATAGGGATGGATCAACCGAGTTCCCAGATTTCCCAAGCGATTGTCTCGCAATGTCTCGCGCGAAGTCTCGTCAGACCATTCATCGGCGACGTGCCATGACTGCAGACGGATTCATGAGCCTTTTCTCCTTTTCTCTAACACTCCTTGTCGAGACTAAGCTGCTTCAGGGTTGAAAGTTGCTGCATCCACTAACATATACAAGATTCATTCTCGGAAAACGGTTCACTCTATTTGACGAAGAGCTGTTTTCAACCTTGATATTTATCAACTATTGAACATTGACCCTGATGACAACAACAGGATCCATCAATATCGTAGGTCTAGATTTTCACAGTACGGGGTGGGAAAACTCAGGTTTTCTCGTTAGTTCTATCAACCGAAAAGACGAACTTCCGTCTACGATCCGGTTCTCTCGCGACGGTTTTGCGTTTGCAATAAGGGTGGTATTTAACCTTGGCGAATAGAGCTACCGGCCAATGGCGGATAGACCCGACGGTAATTAGAGCTCTTGCTCTTATACCACCCTGACGAGACGTGCCTTAAAGTGTACCGAGGCGAGTGGCTCGCTCGGGGTGGCCAGGAGAATTCGGTGGGTTGGGTTCTAACATAGGAAGAGAGAGAAAGACCTTACCATGTATACATCGTAACAGTTGGTAAAGGGGGTTTCGAGGGTTTGGGTTCGTCGTGGGGGTAATTATTCAAACGGCGTCTCTAAACTCGCTCCATGCTTTCTGTTTCACCGCTATGCGAAAGCGAGTCATGCAAGTGGTGGCAAAGAGGCACGAAGGAAGGTTTGAGGAAGCTTATATATATGTATATATGGCGGACCAAGTGAAAGCGTGAGCGAAGAGGGATGCGAGCCCTCAGCGTCGCGTCATCCATCATTCTGGTAAAACGTACGTGCGAGTATTTTCTCACGTACAGGATGCTATGGATAATTGAGCGTGTGTAGGGAAAACGTATTACGGTTTATATTCTGGATGGTTTGGACTCCACGACGTGTGTGCACCCTCACTCATCCTCTCTCACTCTCCCTCTCCCTAGAAAATTCGCGGTTGAAACCCTCCGGTCCTGTGGTTGGATACCATCTCCTAATTTCATTATCATTCATACTATTCACCGAACGAAATTCATTCTTTTTTTACTTTTAATAAGTGGGCGATCTATCATAAGTTTATTTTTATTCTTTTCAATTTTATCTAGATGTCTTTCGTGTACGACGAGGGAGAATAATTCGACTTTTTATTCGACTTTTTATTCGATTCATTATTCTTGAAATATTCCAGTGAATTTCGCAGGCATGTTTTTGGAAATGGGTTGAGAAATAATTATTAATCAGGTAGATGTTCAATTAACTATTTAACTTTATTATTAACGTGAGGCAAGGTCTATCTACTCTTGACAAAGATCTCTACGAGACTGACGACTTGTCGCATGAACTAAAGGAACGGTCGCTTAGCTAGAAAAGAAATTCTAAACCCTTTGATCTCTTTGTGCGTATTTGCCGACTATCGAATCGCCGGTTAATATTTATGTTTACACGGGTTTGTGCGTCGATTTGTTTTTGTACTCTAATCTATGTATACAAATATATTTCTTACTCTAAATAATTATTATATATCCAATACATGGGAATATTTCGTTTGCTTATCCATAATAGATTTTTTTACTACATGTGGGAATTTTCAGTTTCCTATAATTCGTACGAACTCACTTACACTTGATCAATTTATATAAAAATCTTCAAATATTATAGTTACAGTCGTAAATTTACCAAAATACGTTTCGATAAAGTTGTCACATTTTTATTCTAGTTTGTTTGATGGAATTTGCTTCGCAATTCGATAATCGCTAGGCATAGTCGTAAACTCGCCATATTGCTAACCTTAATTCAATTTTCGGATGTGAGATTCGAATCGTATGGATTTGGTGCAGCGGAGAAGTCGTTTCTTAGGTTGTTTTGGTCCGCGAGGCTTCGAGGAGGCGCGAGGTGTGCGGGCAAGGGAGGCATAAATTCGCGAGGCAACTCTGTTCCTTCGAACTGTTTCTAACGAGGTAACTCGATATTAACGAGGCTTAGGCGACGCAACGCTGCGGAATGGCAGAGCATGGAAGGGGTGGGAAAGCTCTCGGTGTGCTACGACGAGGTGGGAGGCAGAGAGGTGAAGACTTCGGTTTCTCGGATCCCTGCCCTTGTGCGCCTTGAACGAGATTGGCAAAGTTTCACCGACCTCCCGGAAAGTAACGTTTATGGATAAATTCGGTGAAGTCCCGAAGCACGTCGCAGAATTGCTCAAAGCTTCGTAGACGATCGCCCAGCGTGGTTGCGATGATTGCGTCTTGTTTCGTGTTGTCGGGCACTTTTGCCTCGCGCAGTTTCCGTTCGAAACTCGTACGTATTTTCAGGGCGTATACCGTTACATTCATACAGAAACAAAATTCGGGCTAAAGTGCCGATTAGGATGAAATATTTTGACGATATTTTCATATTTTTCCTACGGTTGTGAATAAAATGTGAAAAATCGCTAATACGAACGATAAACAATAAATTTCGGATCTTATTTTCGCACGCTATTGCCCAGAACCTTTTTTTATCATTATTCGACTGCGGAAAAGGTAAACTGTACGCGGAAAATTAGTATTCCGGCTGAAGCTGCGCGAGTGTTTCTCGCGCTTTGGCAGCACTCGGTGTACGATGAGAGGAAAATCGTTCAGCAGGGAAACGCAAAGCACAGAGCATACACAGTTACGTATACACTAAGGGGGATTCAGCAGGCTGTTTTGCTTCGCGCGTGGATTTATAAAGCTGCCGTGAGCGGCCCGTTGGCTTCGTGCGAAATTAAGAACCCGTAAATCTGAGACGTGTAAGAGAATTAGTATTCCGAGGATAGAAGGCGTTGCCACTTGGGGATATTGCAAACCGAGCGAACGGGGAGAAAAAAAGAAACGGAAACGTCCTTCCGACTTTTCACCAATCGTGCTTTGGTGCGATTTAGTCGCGATTTCGTCGCAATCGAAACCCCGAGATCCGAATGAAACTGCAGAAATCAATTCTCCGAGTGAAAATAATCATCCATGTATCTCGATCAATTCATCCATCCCATTTTCAGGCTGAATTTTCCTTTCGGCTGAAACCTAACTAAGCAAAATGTGTTTTCGAGGATACCGCAACCTTGTAAGTTTCAAACCTGTCAGGTTTATGCGTGGCGAGAAGCACTAAACCCTCGAGAGTGGCGAAAGTGACTGCCTATAAGGGTATAAAGTATCCATTTCGGCAATGCACCATAAAACTTCGACAAGATACTGCACTAAGCCAGATACGAAGTAAAATTACAAATTACTTTGAACTGTTCATGGAAAAGATCGATTTCCCTCGCCTATATTTGTCCACAAACGACTGGCTAAAGTAGAGAAGTTGAACGCCGTTCCATCGTTCTTAAAACGTTCATAAACGTTTAAACATATCCTTGATCTCGGAATAGTTGAACAAAAAGTCCTCCTACCGTTCCATGAATACAATTTTATCCTCGATTGTGACAAACCGCAGCGTGCACAATGTGAAATTTATTAAGATGATAATTTTCCACTGGTTCGCCAAAATGAGGATCGTTGTGTTTGTATTTTAGTCCCCTCGGTACTGAAAATGCAGTTCACTCGACAAAGTTCATGACATTTGTAGCCAGAAAACGCGTCAGTACTAAGCGTCGCGCGTATTACAAAACGGTATACCAGAGCCCGAATGGGCAAAGTGAGATTGTGATTGAGGGAAGGGTTGCACGATACTCAACTTTAATGCGCCATCCGCGAGTATCGGTCGTTGGATCATCGTTCCCACTCCTCTTCTTCATCCGTGTAGGTAGCGTATCAACGGAGTATTAACCCGAAATGCTCGTATAATCATTACGTCGGGGGATTCGATGTCGCACAGCAGCCTCCGCACGGATAACGCTTTCTGCATAGCTCGATCGTCTGGTGCATCCCTATAGCCGGGCAAGCGTACTCTACCAGGCCAGGATCACCGCCAGCCGCCGGATATACTAGCATGCACGATGCAGGATATTGAGTTTACATTATCCGCCTCGGGTACCGTTAAAATTACGATATTGGTGTATCGATATGGCTCTGTTGTAGCTCCGGGGGCTTTTCCGCGGATCCACGCGTACGTCGCCTCCCTTCTCTTCGCCCAGCGACTCACTCGCTCTCTCTCTCTCTCCCTGTGTTCCACCCTCGTGACTTTGCATAAAAAAAATGTATCAAGGAAGCTATGTAGAATGATAAGAACTGACGAAGGTACGTCATTTTTCCTTTAAAGTTCTTTTCCTTCCTCCCTCTCTCTCTCTCATTCTTTTATCATCGTGGGAAAATTGTGGAACAAAGGACAGGGGTGAAGGATGAAAAGGATCCGCAATACAGCCATGCGCATTATAGTTTAGAGAATATTTCCTGTGAGGTAATTTCTTTGGTGGACGATTTTTCGTGTTCGTCGTCAGGATTGATGGTTTCGTTTGAAAAAGTTCTTGAGACACTGAGCGACGATGTTTAAAGCAATATTTCAAAATTATACAGAATTCATCGGGGATAAGTGTATTCGCCTTTTTATTAAAGACACTCCCAATTTGTCATTAATATTGATTCATGATTTAACATAAGATCGTACGAGGTCTTTGTAATTTTGAATTTCCGGTTGGACTTTTATCCTTAGAAAAATCAAATTTTTTCCTGCATCGTATTTTTCCTACTACAGAGTGGTTCGTAATATTCCAACGTCGGCGTCCGTTTTTTGGCGCAATACGAAGTTCTGCGAATTTCTTATACGACTCGAACATTCTCTCATATGAAGGGATATTGGAATCGTGAATATGAATCGGTCGGACATCCCCAAGCCTGGCCTCACTTTCTGTCTCGTTGGCATTCGCCGTGACCGTCTGCGAGTATAATAGTGAAATCGAAACGAGCACCTCTCGGACCCCGTCAATTTCTTTATGATAATTCAATTTTCGCTATATAATGCACCTCGAGCAACGTCACTCCTGGCTTATTTCGAATGCTTTACATGCCGAGAATACCCCCACCCCGTATTTTCGAAATGAAAAGATCTTTGGCCTATTTGCGAAAGGGAATAATCCGAGCGATCGTTCGGGAGAGAAAATATAAGACGCCAATGATGGTGGCACCATTTCAGAGCCGCTCCCCAAGAATTCACTTTACCGGTGTTCAGCGAATCGGACCTTCATTTCGATCAGTTCAGACCCGAGGCATTTCGAGGGAATGACAAAATTCCCAAGAGCACCGGGGCCTGTGCAAATAATATTCCTGAACGTTATGGATCCTTCGTAATATCATACTTTCCAGACTTCGTATGATAGCGGCGCGTATATTCCTTTTTTTACTCCGAACTGTATAAACAGTTAACTTCAAATAAGTAATTGGTAAGTTTAATAAAGTAAATTTAAAGATAGTTTTTCCAGACTCCCGAGGGTGTGAGGGAAATTGAAATTATTGGCCTCTCCGTTTGGGTCAAAACCTCGCAATCTTTTGCACGAAGGGTGTTTCTCCCTTCATATCAAAACGGACATTTAAATTTGTTCTATTAGTGCATCGATAAGGAGTAAAAATCTCTTGTTTCCAATGGACCGATAAGTGACAGTCAATTTAAAAAAGATGCTTGTTTGTTTCGAAATTGACTCGATAGGTAGGTACTTGACATTGACGATCCTTTCCGCATCCAAAAAATTCCTTTATTTCTATGGGGAAGTGATATTATACGTGTAAGATTGACACGGGATATCTAATATCCGTCTCCCGATCTAGCGCAATAAACGGTACGTCGTCCCAGTGATGTGCCATAACCCGCGGCACGTATGTGGGTTATTACCAAAGAGGTCGACGCATTTGCGTGTTTTCGTTCAACTCCTCCCGAAGGAGGAGGTGAGCAGCTAGATAAAGGAGGTTCCTCCGCGGAAATTCGTGCTTAACGACCGAAGCGATTTTACGGTTGATACCCGCGAGAACGTATAAAATAAAGAGGAGAGATTTCCGGCGGGTCGGCCAGTGGTATGTCGACCCGTTTTGGTGGCAGAGCGAAAGTCCACGGAATGGTTGGATAGGAGAGGGAAGAGTTGCTCTCGCGCCGGAGTAAATTAGTTCCGGAAACTATTTCGAAGCCGCATTAACGTCCGGCGTATAATCTACCACCCCTTGTATAAAGCCTCTCGGAAAGCTCTCCTTTTGCCCGCTTCCCCGACTCACCCGACGGCATCCTTCCCTCTATCGTCGATTCGACGTGGATGCATCGTACGAGTCCTTGCCCCAGATCCTCGTCTCCGCTATTCTTCCTCCGTCCTCTCTTCCTCGCGCTTCTTAACATTCCAAGTGGAATTCCCTCTAATTAAATGGAAATATCGATTTTCCAAATGTTCGACGATATCGCCGACCACCTGTCACTAAGAGCTCCCTCTCTTCCTTTTCACTTCGATCTAGGATTTGCGAACGATTCGCGCGTTAGCCACTCCACTGCAGAGCCAAACGCCCGGAGATTTCTCGGCCATTCCTCTTTGCATCTACTTTCGTACGATGGAATATTCAGGGTGAATTGAATTCTTTCGTTATTCATTCGTGCATAATTATTGATTCAAATTATTCTCGATTTTGTCGTACATTTTTTTACAGTCAACGAGTATTCCACATGTTCGACCAGCACTAGCGAAAAATTATGTGAACACGCGTTTTATCATTAGGTAATATCCGTTTTCTAAAAATATATTTTTATTCGGTTTGCTCGGTGAGTAAATTTTGTATCGTTACGTTATTAACAATTATTTTTTCTGTTCGTCCGTGAACCTGGTCGATGCATTTTTGTGCCATTTCAATCGGTACCTCCCTTGCCGGGCATAAACTGCGGTTTTCAATCGTAAAAGCCGGCGAGAAACTCGGATGGAGAGCCAAACGCGGTTGCGACCACCAACCGGCCGTAAAGTCCCTCGCTCTCTCCCCGTGGAGCAGAGCTGACCGAGCCCTTGGTGGGACAATATACGACGCGAACTTATTGGCCAACTAAGCCAATACCACCGCAAATGGCGTGTCTATCTGGCTGGCTAATTAGCAACTTAGGATATACGAAATGGATCGTGCTACTTCCAATAATCATCCATATTCCAAGGAGGCATATAAAATGTTCGAAATGGTGCGTGGTAGATGTTATTACCCAGCATGGTGTAAGCTTGTCACTTTTTGATATTCAATCAATTAATCACAAACGTCGAGTCAATCGAAGACTAAGAGTGAAAATAACAATATTCGCGTCCTTTATCAGAACAATTCTGACAATAAACACAATATTCCATTCATACAAAGATAAAAGTCAGGAATTATTTACGTGATCCATAAACCAACGATTTTCCACTCCTCAACAATTCTAAAAAAAGCAACTTCTTTAAATACCACAATGTATCTCGTATCAAAATACAATTAAAGAGTAATAAAAATATGTTTTATTTCACACTCCAACTTTCATTAATTTCTCGCCCATTTGATTTTGTTTCAGATTGAGTGAAATTTGAGACAAGGGGACTCCGCGACGGAGTTAAGTACGAGGTGAATGAGAGGACGACATGAACTACTCGCAAGGTAAGTCTCGACACATCGTATCACAGTCGTCGTAATATCGTCGAAATGCTCGTCGATTTAAATGTTTATTACAACCCCAAAGACATCTCAGTCCTCCAAAACACCGAATAGTTCTAGAATTCCTAGCGAACGACACTTATGTATTAAAACGCAGAATGGACGATATTTGACCCTCGTTACCCCGCCTAAATATTCGACCGACTCTCGTTACCCCGTGTAAAATCTTCCATGAGTACACGTACGCATGTACGTGTCCGTATGTGGGTATCTTACAATTGGTTTATGTGCCAAGGACTTGAGGTTCTCCTGTATAAGTACATGCGCGTTTAAAGCAGAGATATATCCTCGCGTGTGTATATCCGTGTAACGCAATCGCTTGTCGAACACTATACGTACGACTTCGCTCCTAGATTCTCTTACTCGTGCTCGTTCCTATTCCTCTATTCTCCGATACTATCCTCCTTGCATAGTGTATACCCCGTTCGTTCCCTTCCATTCACATTCGTTCCCCTCAGGTCTGAAACAGTTCGGAAATTCACTGAACTAATCAAATACCGCTAAAACCGCTAAACAAGTTACGTTAGCAATTTACGTGGCCCGAATGGCAACTCTCTCTCTATCCCGGGTCT
This sequence comes from Netelia fuscicornis, assembly GCA_946811545.1. Lineage (NCBI taxonomy): Eukaryota > Metazoa > Arthropoda > Insecta > Hymenoptera > Ichneumonidae > Netelia > Netelia fuscicornis. Next base: position 18,345,470 of record OX328011.1, on the reverse strand, counting down.
CACACTCAACCCGGGCAAACTTACTGCCACTACTACCATTTTCGTCTCTGGATGTTACTTCGGATAACACGAAAACGGTCCTTGGCGACGAGTTTCCCGCGTCTTTCTTCCCCCTCGTCCCCTTTTTCGCTCTATTTTTGTCTACGAAGATTACAAAATTTAGCGACGTATCGAGATGCTTTTATTAGATTATTATTGAGCGAAGGAATTCAACATTTTAACAAGGAAAACATTATTTTTTTCGGACGAGTTCGTCGCTGTTCACGAGGACTTTGATATCAGAAACTTTTTCGACTTGAATATTGTAATGGGCGATTTCAATGTCTGCGACTCGTTTTGTACCCCATAATGTTCGTTATAATATGTAGACATCAATAAAATACTTTCTACCGTAGAAAAAAAAGCTCTCTCATGGGGATAATACTTGGACGAGATACGAGAAAGCCCAATAATAATATAATTCCAGCACCCTCCCTCGTGTCTTTCGTCGCTGGCCCACCGTCGAATATAATTTCGCGAAACGACACTCGAAATTACTCGAATTAATCCGAAAGTGTATTACGTCCCCGCTCCAGCCCCGCGCTTTTCATACGACGCTGGCGCCATATCGGGGCGAGGCTGCTTTTCCACGAGGCAGCGATGAGTTGTGTAGGCGTCGCTGGAAAATTCTCAATTCCCATTTTAACGCAGGGAGGGAGGAGTGTGAGAGCATGGATAACCGCGAGAGTACGTGTGATGTGAAAAAAAAATGTTAAAAAAACTGAGTCGCGAAACGACGTGGGAAAAATAGTAAGGGAAAGCAAGGCGAGAAGGGGGTTGGTGGTGGTGGTAGAACAGGGTCGGCATAAAAGAGGGTGGCCAACGATAACGCGCACACCCAAGCCGGAGTCGACCTACCGGTCGCAACGATGAACTTTTCACTGCGTAGAATCAATTTTGCATGCGCCAATTATCGCACCGGTTTTTAAAAAGGCGTATTGGACACGACCTCGGTCCTCTCGCGAGTTCATTTCCCAACGCGTACCGAAATTTTGGAAAATATTTAATTGTTTATTATTTTGTCATTGTTATTTTACAATTTTGTGAAATTCGCGAATTTCTATAGCCGGAAGCGAGCAGATGAGATGGATAACTCTCGCCGTCATACAATATATCTATTAATTATTAATCTGCTCATACGAGATTGAATAATTGACAGATTTTACACGAAAATTGCAGTTATCAGAGCTTAAAAATTTACGTCGAAGTGATTATATAATTTTTTTTTTATAAATCGTTGGCTATTTTTAAGGATTATTTCCACAACGTTTCGTGTCAAAATCCACGTCACGTATCATTAAGCATCGACAATTTTCATTACAATTCCAATCGTCGTGTGTCAATACTCGAGAAAATAATGGGAAATAAGACTTAATAAAATATTTTTAATTTCGTAATGTTGTATAATTATTCATCGGCCTTAATGTTCAGTTTCACGTTGGAAAACGATGTTGGAAAATTTATCCCGGAGGACAGTGCAGAGACCTCTTTTGCAGTTCGTATCTTTGCTTCGGCTCGCGGGTTCCCTAATGGCCAGGACTCGGTGATATTAGCATCTGAATGCAGAAGCAAGGCGCTTAGGTACATTACGTGAGAGCTCACGTGTTCTCTCGAAGAGCCATGATACTGGAGGAAAGCCTGTGCTCCGTTGCATCTAACACAACGGAACAAACAATTCGGGCAAAGGGGATTGAGAGAAAGAGAGAGAGAGAGTGAGAGAGAGGAGGGGGGAGGGGGGCAGTGAAAGCTAGATAGAGATAGAAAAGGAATGAGGCTAACGTCACGGACGACGACCCTTTTCCAAGAAAAGCAACGAGAGCAAGACAATTAGCCGAGAGACGCGGATCTAGGTCCAAGGAAAGGAATAACGGGGGAACGAATGTTCACCGGAATCTCCTAGCTTGAAACTATGAGGACCTGCAAAACGTATCTTTGCAGGTTCTACTATGCATCTTCCTTTACACATTCCTCTTTCATGGGTGGAATGTTGGAGTACAATGTAAACGATTGCTCGATCTTTTCTAAAGAATAGGAGGAATAAATCCACCGAATCTGAATAATTTAATATGAAATGATGATTATTATTTTATCAATAGACTCTCACTCTTATTAAATTTGGAAACTTCGATATTATATCAATTTATTAATCTTTTAGCATTTTTACAGTATTTTCATTTTTTGAGACACATACGAAATTGGTTAAAAGTATTTCCCTACTGATATAAAAACAAGATTTGTTTAGCAGTGAGTGTAGAATTGATAAAAATTTGCAACTCTTTCCTCGCATACATTATAAGAGACAATTTCGTTAAGGGGGAAAGGTTTGAAGTCCTGAAATTTGGAAAATGTAAAATAATTGTATGTAGACGATATATACTTTCCTATTTTTTGTCGACATTCGCTATAGAGAATGCATTAACGAGCATAATTAAGTAGTAAAGTAGATATTCTCTTCATTAACATCTGAAAAAAATATGAAGTACATTTTAATCGAATTTTCTGTTCCATTATGAGTATGTTAAAAAGAAAAAATGAATATCTTTAATCCTCGTCGATAAGTCCACGCGTTGAAAGAGTAATGCGTTTATCTATACACTCGATCGAAAGAATTGCGTTATTCGTGTATGCCTCTGTATGCTCGTTCGCTTATTCCCAGAAGAGTTTATTTTTGTACGCGCATGTAGATGAGCAGGATCGACATCGGCCATTTCTTTCTCTGTTATCAGAGGGAAATCAAGAAAAAGAGAATTCCACCTGGGAAAATATCACGCGCTACGTATTATACCAGTACGTCCTGATACCGAATACAGAAAGTTTGAAGCTTAATATATTTAGCCTTTTTTAAATAGGTTATCGACGGAAAAGCAGCCAACAAATCCTGTCTCTTCTTCCCCACCTTTTTAGCCTGGCAACCGTGATCACGAGCGTCGCGTTTCTGAACGCATGGCCGGCGGAGCGAGAGCACGATGATGCTTTATCTGGGATGCTGGATCGTCCGGTCGAGTCTGCTTTCCGCCAACGCCCTCCCCCTTCATGCAATTACCCTCGGCCTCGTTCTGCGCTCCGCGTCAAAGGGGTGGATTTTTAGGATGCTCGTTTTTGCCGTTTTTTTCCGTCTCCCATTCCCTTGGACGAAATCCTGTTCGGTGAACGTACGCCTAGTCGTGATAATTATTTGGACGATCGTTTTAACGAAAACTCAGTCAGGCTGAATTTGGTTTACCGAATTCGACAAAGAGAACGAATGCGAGAAGCGGAAGGCTTCTAGTGACGGCGGATTCGAGGCGGTAAAAGTCACCGCAGCCAATCAGATATAAGAATGGCAGGTGTAGGGATTAACGTATCTTTATCCTCGAATAGAAACTCTACGCGAAACATTCAACTGTCTACGTTTCAATTTCCAACGTAGAAATAATATGCCTCAGCCAATTGTTTGGATATCCATACGTCGGAGGTAATAAATTCGAAAAAAATTCGGCATCGATACCGCTATATCGACTTTCCATCGATATATACTGGTGAGTAAAAATGGAAATCGAAGAGTTTTTTAGCGACCATTTCCAATTTTATTGATACTCGAGTACGTTGGCAAAATTTCCGAGTCACTTTGGGGTCATGCCAAAATTTTTTTAAACATATGCCGCGAAGTCGAAGTTTCCATTAAAAAATTCCATTCTCGCGTCGATAAATCCGAAAATCTACCATTGATACAAAGCACAATTGTCTAAACCTTTTTCTTATTGTCAGAGAAAAATAGTAGAATCCGAAATGAAACCGTCATATTTACATTTCGTGGAAAATTTTCGATTTCTGTATGGCTCAATGAAGTCTTGTTGGATGGGAAAAAGGTAACTCCCTTAAAATACACTTCCGGTACTTATGTTAGAGTAGATCGAGGGGATGAAATTTGTATTGATGCTCAAAATTTTTTTTTTAAGTATTTGTGGATTCGGAAACTTTCCGATTTTGGATGTTGTCTTATTTCTACTTTTCAGAATTACTTATACATTTTATCTCAGAATAAAATAACGCAGGGTATGATTGCGATTAATCAATCGATCAGTTATTTATTAATTTTATATTGATTAATCTAAAAATGCTTTTCACAGTCCCGATTTTTCTACTACTATTTCTTCGAGAAGATTCTTGCCCACTGTTAGTCCATTTTCCATGAGCGCGAGCTCGCAATCAAGATGCCAAAAAGTCTGATATCTCTTATTCTTCGAAACCGGGTTTGGTTCACCGGAGCTTTATATATTGTAAATACCTTGTAATCCGGCGACCTCGAGCGCCACTCCCTGCTTCATTACCGTCGTCGGACCCATTGTTCCCCCGGTATAATTGAATTCCCAAGACAGTCGGAGCTCTGTTCTCCATCTCACTCTTTCTCTTCCCCTCTTCGACCCTTCCGTTCGTTCCTTCTGTCCTCGCTCTATTCCGTGTCTGGTGTGGTCTTCGGATTTCTCCTCCAAAATGGTCTCTGGTTTGGCCCTTTCATTCCATTCACTTCTTCTCTCATTCCCTTCACTTCTTAACACCATCGCAACGAGAGAGAGCCAGCCACGATTCGAAACTAAATTCGAGGACCCCTCGCACATTTATCTCATTCACAGGTAAAGGACGACAATGCGGAAAAGCCGCCCTGGAGACGGGATGATACAACGCGCAGCTTGGAGTTATTGCGATATGTTGTTTGACTTCGTTGACAATCCGACATCGGTCCGTTGTAATTATCGCGGACGACTAACTTCGCCATGTACTACTTAATTTTGTGTAGTCAATGGAGCTGACGATGGAAGCGGTGTTATCATCGAAAAACGCGATTCTTTTAACTAAAGGAAGTGAAATTGATTTGATTGTATTGTTAATCTTCAACAGCACGTTTATTGCCAAGCAACCTTCATCTTATATCGAATATTGTGTTTACATAATTTTATTTAAACTCGAACCAACATTGAGTATGTCGACTCAAATCTGAACAGATGAAAATTGTTCCATCGGCGCCCAGACTCTCCCGACCATACTTTTTACCCTTCCGAATGTTTTATTTTCATTCATAATAAGCAAACTCTTAAATTTTGTTACAAACTTATCCACTCCTAGTCGCAACCATTTCGAAGGGAGACTAGTCGCGGAAATGAATATATGCGTGCAGTTTTATTTTCGTACTTAACTTTTGCCGAGATAAAACTTTGCGACGAAAGAAATTTCACCGTACTCCAAGATCGGTTCGAAAAATAACGTCACTCGGAAACAAAACGGTAATATTTGCGATTTAAAAATCTCTCAATATTTGAATTTCTGTATTAAATCGTCCTCAATAAAAATGAACTTGTAGGTACATTCTCTTGAAACTCTTATCTTACGCATCCATGTGTGTGTCCAGAAGGGTTGGTCGTCAGGCAAACCATCGGCCCCAACGGCTCGACGACCGAGTCGTAAACCGCACCGCAAAGTGTGTTCCATCCGCCTAATAGAACTTATCTCAACATAAATCTATCTAAAAAGAAGAAAATATATGTCCCCCGGAACATAAGTGTGGTAGTGAAAGATCATAAAGCCAGGTCTGCTTGAAACACTGTTATTTACGCACACGCATCGATTATTATTCATAACGTTAGGGCCAAGATGACTAATTCTCGACACCTCCAACCCTTAAGAATTCCTAGTGCCAATGGCACCCTGGAAATCGTATTATTATACACGTGTACAGATTGAGAGAGCTAGCAAACACAGGATCAAATCCTGATTGCATCTCATCTCAGGGGTTAACGGATTAACACGAGTGGTTACAGTCGAGAGCGGTCAAGCTCCGGGACATTCCTACGGAATAGCGATATGACCTCCCGTGTGTCGTCGCACGTCATGACCGATGAACGGCATTATGATTCGTCAATAACAATCGTACCAGGGCATAACTTCCAACCCTAGACTGCAACTGATGGCAACATCGATTGTCGGCATTAGCTTAACATCCACTGGAGTATCGGTGACCACCGGGACTAGACGCTTGGCCTGGCTGCCCCCTTTCCACGTTCGACCCCTTGCACTGATAATTCTGTATTCTACCCTCGGTAGAGGTCGAATCACACCAAAAATCTGGTAGCGACAGATGACACCCGAATATACTCGTACACATCGGGGTATAACGCCGAACGGCTAATGTCGCAAAATTACGCCCGGGGCTTGGGTTATTATGTGAATTCACATCATCAGTATAAACTCTGATGTAGATGAATAGATCGGACACGGTAGCCTCTGTCGGGCATTAACTGGTCACCTTTGAACCGACCATAATGACACCGACTCATCGCGTTAAATCCGACTGAAAATTACCGAAATAGCACACTTTAATACCATTTCATATCACGGGAAAGTGGGGTATTAGCCAGACACGAACTTTTCACGCACTATGTTCACCGATAAATTTGTGTTTTAGAATGCTTCGTAACATGGTCGCGGAGCGCTAATTATCATCCTCTGGCTGATACCACAATAAATATTATCGAAAATTAACGATAAATGTACCAATGACTATTTGGCCTATAATTTTAATGGGAAATTATGCGGGGGCCAGCCTGCAAATTTCAAATGGAATTCGACGTGGCACAGTTATATTCTGTGCCATCAGAAACTTCGGCTATTCACGTAGAGGGGGTGCGAGTCTCCTGGTCTTCGATTATTTTCCACGCTTTCTTCCATAACTGTTATCGAATATAATTATCATAACGTACCGATTCATGCTTACAAATTTGCTCACGAAGCAATAAGCCACGGGCGTTCTGATAAGATAGTAAATACATCAGGTATTCATCCGTTCGGGGACCTCAGGAAGTAAGATTCACGTGGAAATCCAAAGATCTTGGCCGACTCAAGAGACCGAATAAACGGGCGTTCTCGAGGGGTTTTCATTGAATTGAGTCCATTCACGAAATTGCTCTTGCATTATGCTAGATCACGCCCCTCATATCAACGGGGTTGTGACGCTGCCGGTGGTACCCTTCCATCCCAACAGTGCCTCGCTGTCACGAATGACAAAGCGGAACGCGGTATGGCGGGATTCTGGTACACTAGTGAACTGCCGATTGGTATTCTCGTTCGGCTGTTCCCGAATCTCGTACGTAGCCACGAGGAAATGGATTTCAGCGGTTTAAACGTCACCCTTACAAGTGGGAGCTAACCCCTATTAATGGCACATAACGTAGTATCTCGTATTACGCGGCTAAGCATCTGATATCAGACTATTCTATAATATATATATAATATATAGTGGTTAATCAGAACTTATAGCATTTCATTTATCCCTAGTAGAAAACAAAGTGAATGCAAGCGGGCATATAATATTGAATGTGGATAAAGAAAAACGAATCAGTATCGAATAATGGAGTAATTTCCTAGGATTGTTTAAGTTATTGTCAATTCTTAGCGTCGATCGTATACAAAATTCTTCCTTTACTTTTTATCGAATTTACATATATTGCCCGTTTCGCAATATTTGTCTATAAATATTGGGTATTGTAAATTGACGATCGATGAATTCTGTTAAGTAGATTTATATTCAATCGAACTTTGAAGAAAGAGATAAACAATAATTTCTGATATCTGATAATGATGATGGTTACTCTCGTAATACTATTAACAGTAATAGTTATATTTCATTTAGTCGAAAAATATGTCGGTCGATTACAGTTTTTCTTTCATGCGAGAATCGCCTCGAGTGGAAAGAGTCGGATGTGGGTAATGAAAGAGAAGGTGGAGAGGCGTAGATTAGTCACCCGTTCCCAAGCGGGCAGAAAGCGCGAAGGGGTTGGGTGGCACACGCTCGATAAGGGAGCTTCGTATAACCCCCAGTCTAGGCAGCCTTCTTCTCTTCCTTCGCCATTCTTTGTGCTCGTAGCTCGACCGTTTAAATTTCATTAAAAACACTACAGGCGAACCTAAAACGCCGCCTATCTTAACGACACTACAGGCTACCACTTGCCCTCGCTCTACACCTCTCTTTTTCTCTCTCTCTCTCGTTCTCTCTCATTCTCGTTCATTCTCTGTCATGTGTTTTCCACCGCTAAAGCTTACACACAATCTCATAATAGCGCGCCGCCTTCGTCTTGGTAACAGGTAAACTCGCTACTCACGGGAGGAATTTGCTTCTGATAATACTCGGCGTTTCACGACGCAATGCGGTCACCGGCTACCATAAGAACTTGAGAGATGGTTTTTTGTCCCCTGGTTAACGTATTTATGCTTTACCTTACAATTATGATAATTATTATTATTATTTTACAGTATATATTTATATTTCATTTTATATTATTTTTAAATTCCTTGCTATAATACTTATAATAATTATTTTATATCATTTTTATATATTTCATTACGTTGTATTTTCTACAAATATTAATTTTAAAATACGTTTTCATGTACATAATAAATTTGTATCATTAGATCCAGACATATGGTTCTCTCAATGACAGAAAACGTATCGAAATCGTGAAAATGAAAATGTCAAGTGAGTAAGGGCGATTTAGTTTCGAAGGACCTACCGAACATCCGCACTGCGACATCTGGTTGTATCGAAAGTAAGTGCACATCGCGTTAAAATTGACGTGTACATTCGTAAGACAGGGCTTTACATTTCCATTCATGGGTTCGTACTTTTTTCAATATTTGATCCCATAATATCGAAGTCTAGAGAGTGTAAGACCAGAGTTACCAAAATTCATTCGCGGCGTGGCCGCGTGTAAAATCGGCGCATCACGGTTAAATATTTCCCAATCTCAGTCTGATCTTAGAGGAAAGTATTAGCTTGGTCTTTTTTTCGGCCAGTACTCTCGGATACCGAGTGTTCTTAGCGGAGATTAAGGAGGAGATCAGCAACGCTCGACGAAAGTTGAAACCTCGAGAGTTGGTTGTGCGACATCTGAGCGGCCAAAACGTGAACTTTTTTATACCCGCGTTAAGTTGGCAACAAGCTATTGTTGTCATATAGATGGCGATTTCCGTGGCAATTCAAACGACAGGACGATATAATTATGATAAAAAATTGAAAGACTAATAAAAGTCGTCTTATTCGATAGGCAATTACTCGTTAAAGAAGATTAGAATGTTATTTTGTCCGATATCTCAAAAACTTGATGAGAAAAACCCAAAAACCCGAAATAACGATTTACCCGTTTAAGGTCGATTGAAGTCTGAAAAATCAAAATTGAAACCATAAGTTTCTTATCGTACGGGAAAATAACGATCGGTATAGGCTCTCAGAGCTTCAGAAACGATTAAAATTAATGGGAATTCAATATATCGTAGATTTCAATCGCGAAACATTGAAAAATCGTCTTTTCGCGGTGCTCTATCTGGGTTCTCGTTCACCAGACGGAAAATTCTACAAATTATTTTTTGAAGAGCTCACCTAGACCCGATCAACGAGTCAAGGAACATCGGGATAGCTCAATTTTTGTGACCGTAGCGAAATTTTGAAAATCGCAATTTTTCGAACCAAACGTACCTGCAACAAATTGCTTCGGATGAGGTCAAGCCCCCCGTCCCTCTCTGTACTTTGCTCCTCTTTGCCTTTCTTCGTGGTAAGACGAAAGACATGTGGGAAGGGCATGCAAGTGAAAAAATGTCGACGGCCACCTGCCCTTCCACCCCGTTTGACCATTACTTACGTCCATCTTGGCCAAGTCGTTTGAGTCTCGACGAGTAACCACCTTCTCCCCCTTCATTATTCTCGCAGGATGGAGGGGTTGCTGCGACACTTTTCAACCCCTTGGCTTGCGAGCGTTGTACCATCGGTGTAGTTCCACGTTGGCCGATGCTATCCGTCTCGGAACGGTGACGTGAACGAACGACCTCGTGATTTTTAATTGAGGCCACTGTCGACATCGCAACTTGTTTCGAGCGAGGAATGAAGATAAAAAACGTACGACGATATGAGACACCCTCCATATTTTCTTTTTTCACAGTGGATAAATATTTATTTACGGGATTACGCGGCTAATTTATCCGTTGTTTGCTACCAATCATTTTTGGCTTACCGAATTTATGAACTACGACGAATTAATCCATTACTTTTTTGTTACATCTAACGGACTAAAACCACAATGCAAGGTCCAATATTTTGTGTGAAAGCTCTAAAATATTATATTATATAACGTTATTGCATGCATCTGCTCCATTTTTATTACAATACATTTATCATTTTATTTACATCGTAGCTTTTTATAATATTTGATTGAGAATGAAAGATTGAACAAATACCTTTTCTCAAAAACTATTGTTCGTTATAAATGATAAATAATACCGTGTATTGAAACAATTAAATTAATGCAACTGAGTGTCCGATCAATCGAATCGATGTCATTATATTAATAATCATAGCCTATAATCGACACTCCTAAGCTATATACCGCGATATAATGCACCCGTGGCGAAGTTAAAATTGCCGCGGGGCAAAACGCGGCAGTACATTACTCTTCGATAAGTGGATCACAGTCGTATCGAATTCGTCAATGCTAAATTGTATGCGACAATATACTGTCGATGATTCCGAAAGCAAACCAATTGATCCAACGCAATCCCGTCTCACTTCTGTTCTCGCACACGTATACACCCGTTTTTGCTTGTTAAATCCGACAGCGCATTATATATTAGTTTCCATTGTTAATGCATCTACTGATTCGCAGCCGTGCACGACTATACGCTTAATTGATTCGCGCTACGAGAGTAATCTATTATTGTCACCAGCGCTTATTGTAAATTTTGGACAAATGCGAACGCGCATCCCGGTTCACTCGCTCGTTAGTCCCGCACAGACTGGTTAACGCGTATATATATCGACGGATAAAGAGAGACGGACAGAGTTGTACTACGTTTGATTTGTGTTGGCCGATGCGATACTTTGCGTTGAAAATCGGTGTGCGTGGCACGATTTAATTGCGCGAACGTGGCGTGTACGACGCGTCGAAAAGTCTGGCACGTTTGTCAGGAGAATCGAAACGGGGTCGACGAACAAAAGTCATCGATGTTCATTGAACGATTGTTATGATGATAATGAGGATGATGACGGCGCGAAAGTGTTTTTGCACTAGTAATTTACCGATTTCCACCGTGTACGTCCACCAAAATGTGATCGATGCGACATCAACCGAAGATAAAAGAAAATTAAAAGTGCCTGTCGTTCGTGAAAATTACGATAGGTCATAAGTATTGTACATTTGAGAATTAATCATGGAAATTTGGATACAATTATTATCGTTATCTAGATCAATTAATTAATCAAAATTTGATTAATTTTTCAATCGTTAAGTCGGTTAATTTTCAATCGTGCGTAAAATCTTGGTAATTTTTGCTCATTAGTAAGTTTCCTCCGTTAAAAGAATCGTTATTTCGTAAATTTTGAAAAACTGGGCGTATTTTAATTCAGAGGTGTCTGTCGCGCGCGTTTTTATGTTTCTTGCCGGAGGCTTTTCCACGGAATTTTGTACGCGTTATATACCCATTCTATCTACCAACATTAATGCTACAAGATGCCCGATCTCACTACGTCTTTCTTTCGTTCTTTCGTAGCCGGGTTATCCCTCTGGCATTGCCATTGGAAAAAAGAATACGGAGAAAAAAAACGGTACCCACGCGCGCCTCGAGCGCTAACGCGAGCGAGGCGTCCGTTCTCAATGCACTGCCGTACGGCGGTAGAACATCATTTGTTATACCTTTAAAAATGGTAATACCGCAGGATCGTAGAAAGAGAGAACGACGAGAGACGTCCTCGTGATGTAAAAAAGAGCGTTGTGCGCGGAGAGCGAAAAACGATTTATCAGCTGCCGTGCGTGGTGACAAGGCAAGTCTTTGCATTGCTCTCTCCCTGGTGGTGTTTCGCTAGCGTACTGGCCATGTTATTTCCAACGTAGGTACTCGTCGTCATCGTCGTCGTCGCCGTCGTCTCCGTCTTGGCAAGATTATTGCAGAAACAGGAAACCAGAGTGGAAAACTCGTAGGACCGGAACCTCTCATCCACTATCCAATCCTCTCATCGTTACATTCATCATCGCAAACGCACGGATCGCTAATATACGTACCGTGGTATTTTATCAACCAAGATCTTAGCGCTTCTAATTGCATGGGTTTGAACGCGTTCATTAACGCGAAAATATATCGTCCCATTGGGTTTCATTTCTTCGAGCAAACAAATTTTCTATTGTGTCATAGAGAAGAAAAACAAGATGAAAAAAATTATAAATTTTAATCAAATTATATGATATATAAATAGTTGCAATAACGATCAATTGATAGAATTTTTTATTTGTTTATATATCTGTTTTCTTCTCTTTGTTTACCACCACCTTTCCCGATCGTTTAATGGCTAGCGATTTTCTCAAAACCTTGATTATCTCTAAAAAAACTGTCCAAGACGAGCAATAATATATTTTACACTCCCTCGAGCATTATTGTTGGAATTTCTTCATCTTTGTCGGGCCACTTTTATTCACCGTAGCTACAAATATACAGCGTGATATCGTTAGAGAAAGATGCTGAGGATGATTTATCGTTTTATTACGTCCCAGCCGGCAAACAAAACCTTGTGGAATGTCGTCGGCGACAACAACACCGCGAGGAACACCGGATAATCTCCATCGACGAATCTTCCACGCGAGACCAGCCTCGATCCTCTCATTTGTTCCGAGAATGTACATAATTACTTCGCGAACCAGGCATAGCTAAAGTTATAGCGCGATAGATGCGAAGGAACTGATTTTGCTCGCTGCATAAGCAAAGAGTCGGTCCTCTTAGATACGTATAGAATGCCACCGGAAGACGATCATCCATCAATTCTACCGCCGGACCCTTGATGAATCATTCTCTCGCGAAACTCGCTAATGTATTCTCGATCGTCGTACCATTTCTATATTGGCTTTTAATGGCTTCACGTTCGCAGAATAATTTCATTTCGAAAAGATCTATAAATTAAAAAAAAATAACATAAACTACGACTACGTGTATTTCGTTGAGAAACTTGGGTGTTTCTTTTTTTCGTCGGTTTTTTATCGTTTCGTACTTCGAGGACAATATCTTTTCAAACCGATCTTTCCGCCTCGAGGGACGCGGAATCGTGGTCACCTCGTAAAGAACGAAGCCACGAGAAAACATTTCTCACACACCGCGATCATTAATAGGAAATTGGCAACGTTCCTCATCTCTGAATCACGTAGATTCGTTTTTTAAATATATTTTTTGGATTTTTTAATCGCTGAAAGCGTCGGCATTCTTGAAGAACCCTGGCGATTGCGAATTTTGAAGTTTCATTAATTATACAAAAGAGACGATCGAAAGCGTTGTGCAACGAACAATAGCAGCTTATCAGGATGACTGTCATCATTCATTTCTTTCTTCTAATTTTTAATCGAGAATACATTCTCTGCGTTTTTGACGCTTGGCGAATAGATGAAAGATCTGTTGAATTATTCGATCGAGAATTTTCTATTTATAACATTAGATCGTTTCCTCTGCATTCGATGAATCGTACATTTTATTACACGATAATAATTTTTGTGTGATAATAAACTACGCAGAAAAAGGAAATTAGTAATAGTGATAAAATTACTAAAAATGACGTCTGCCGAAACAAAAATGCATTTTATCAACCAAAATGGATTAAATCTGCACGACAATTAAATGATGAAATAATATTGAATTGAATGCATCGCACACTCGTTTCACCGCTCGTTATCCTCGATTTTGATGAAATCAGTAATCCTTTTATTCAACGCGTAGCCTGTCAGAAATTGCAATAGTGTTCATTCGACTGCGAGTTGGACAACGTGAGTTCGCACGATCCTAATTTTTTATTATCACTTCTACTACAAAATTTGGTCGTTTGTGTCGTACGAAATTGAAGAAAATGATGGCAATTTCCAAAATGTGTAAGCGTTTAAACAACATTTCTATATTCCTTTAATTAAGACTATGATTTAATCGAATAATATAATGGAGCGAAATACAACGCGAGTACATGAATTATGAAAAATCACGCCTCCAATCGCGCACGGTTGGTCGAACGTGCGATCGCATTAGAGTCCTAGAAGCATGGATGAAGTCACAAATCGAGAAAAAAGCGAGAAAAGAACGAAGGGTGGATAGAGAGCGATAGAAAAGAAATCGAATATTATTGCGTCGATATATAGGGGTGAAAATGACGTTCGACGAACGAGGGAACGGTTGATACGACAAAATTTGAGCGGTATATTAGCGGAGAAGCCTATTAACGATGGCCAGGGCAAGTGGGTGGAAGTACGGCGGTGTGTATAACAGGAGGGTTAAGGCGATCGAGAGAGGGTAGGTAAGGAGCATTACGAGATGATATTAGACTCTCCACCCCCGATCTTATCCGCTAAATAGATTCAGTAATATTATTGAATTAGCACGGGCGAACGAAGACTGGCTACTTCTCTCACGGACGTACAGGCTGCTCCACGTTCTACGATATCGAGACAAACCCCGAGCGAAGGGTGTCAAGGAAGCGGTCGAGGCCTCGAGGGGTGACGGAATTGATCCAAGCGTCTCTTATTACCTTTATCAATTTTTTTCTCGTCCTTCGTTTCTATTAATGTCTATCGTGCTATCTATGTACAAAGCCGAAAAGTTTTCGGCCCACGTGATTCGACCAGACCAGTTCCAACTATTTTTCGTGTCCTTCCATTCGACACAGCCATGAGTAAGACAGACATTCGAGCGAAACATATTTTACGTTTAAATTAAAAATCTTTGCTATTAGTTGTTTTTATAATAATAAAAATAGTTATTCCTAATTGACAATAATTCTTGATCTATTTGATCTTTTGTTTAAAGTAATGAGAGTAGTTATTATGATTCCAGTACCTCTTACTCAAAGGCAACGCATTTACGTGACAGGTCGATTTTGACAAGTCAAATAGGTGCCGGTTTATACCCGAAGTACCTCGTTGATGTCGTCATCAAATTAACATACGATTATCTCTTACTTCCTGAGTGAAGTAAGCGAGGAAGCGTTTCGTGCAAAGGTGTAGGTGAACCACCCCTTTGCAGACTGTGCTGCGGTACCACCGGGACTTAACTTTTGACCAGTTGGGAACGAGGTGAAGAGGGTAACCAGAGAGGTGTACAGTCTTCTCTGATACTAGTCATAGTAGGTATCCGGTTATAACCGACCCGACGTATAACGGGGGATCTCGCATAATCTAAAATTTCTCGTTCAACTTGTATGGACCGGTTAATTCGACAAACGGCCGAAAGTTTGAC
The DNA here is from genome assembly GCA_946811545.1 of Netelia fuscicornis. Taxonomy (NCBI): domain Eukaryota; kingdom Metazoa; phylum Arthropoda; class Insecta; order Hymenoptera; family Ichneumonidae; genus Netelia; species Netelia fuscicornis. The sequence continues at coordinate 18,330,161 of OX328011.1, read as the reverse complement.
CTATGTTATTACAGACTTTGGGAACGGGTAGCATGCCATTGACCAGTTGGAAAGGGATGCTTCGGTGTTCTACCCCCTCGAAAATGCATGGTAACAACGAACGAGAACCAAACCTACGTGCTCAACGACTGATGGTGGTTATCGTCCGCCCTACCATTCTCGATGGGCTAATTTTACATTCGGTCACAGGTGGTGCCTGAATAATTTCGCAACGGATCGAGCGATCGAGTACGTTCTAATTCTATGCTAAAGCTTAACATACCGTGTCGCTACTATCGTCGCAACGATTTCTGTCTGATCACACATTTTCTTCTTGGCTCAATGTCCTTTGGGCATTTGGTACTACAGAAGACATTAGGCAAACCGAGACAGAGAGAGGGAGAGAACGGTCCTAGTCCAGTTTTCACCGACATCACTTTTGCTCCCAGCGATTGAACCGAACCAGCAATTTCCCACAATTTCGCAAGCTTTTCAGCTCTCCGGCAGAAAAAAAGTTAATAATCAGTGGGGGATCCATCTTGTCCCTTAACTTTTCTCTAAACTTTTGCGAAGAATATTCGAAGAGATACCTTAAGTCTCGCTCCATCAAATCTCACTCTGATCCGATCACAGCTTGGGCGAACTTCTTCGGTTTTTCGAGGTCTTTACACTTTATGACAGCACCTTTGGAATAAGCGTGACCGGCTTATCGCGCGTAGAAAGATACTTTCTCCAAGTAGAAAACGAAACTCTAACGAGAAAGTCTTCTCGTTGGCAATTAACACGAAGATCGGATGAGCTTTGCAAGCCCATCGTATTTCTTGGATTTTCACCCGGATAGAGCAAATTAACCGAAAGATATGTTCGAAATGAGTGGGTACTTATAATCTCAGATTCGTGCTGCTGCAATCGGGGAATGTTGCGATATCTCTGTGAGAATAGTTGATATCACGAGTGAAGCTGTAACGCTATCTCCACGAGAACGGTCCCGATGTATCTACTTCGGCCAAACAAATAAAGAAAGAGATAGTTGACTCGGCTCCATGTCACAAGGCGTAGACCAGATCTTCCTAGATACAATCCGGAGAAACGACACGCTGGTGTGCCAGTAACTAAGAAATCTCAAGGGGATGGTGAACCAGGATACCCGCAATGCCATCACGTTTCAAGAAGGGATCTTCATCCGGCGTGTCCCACGTCACTCAATAATCTTCGTCCATCATGCCGTATTTATACGTTCGAGCTATATACAAGCCGCAACGTCGGTTAAACCAGTGCCTCGAGCGACATTTTCCTCCCTGTACATTTAGGGATACGAACTACGAGAGCGATGCTGGACATCGCTCAAGTGGTTAAGACAGAGGCATTAGTTCGGGTTCAAAGTAGAACGGAAGGTTGGACTAAGCTCTCCTGGAAAGCTTCGTGAAGGGCTCCTGCCTTTTTGCTCTGGGTTGTCCATATACGCCTGGCTTCTGGCGTACGTGTCACGTGTACGAACAAAGAAGGGTTACGACTCGAGGGTGTTTTGCCTTCCACAGTTTAGTTGATTTTAGCTTTTTCGGAATGGCTGGATTGGTGGAAGCTTGTACAAAGTCACAGTCGTAAAGCTTGAAATCTACGTATGGATGAAATTATTATGAGCTGAACCGAGGTTGAAGTGGATTTGGATCATTCTGTTGTTGCAATTGTTATTTAACGAAAGCAACAACAGGGTACAAATATATACGATATGTGATTTTTCTAATTGAATTACAAGAACTTTCTCAAGTGTTAAGCAGACCGAGAAAGTGAATCTTTTCCTGTTGCCTTATCGTCAAAGCCCCTTCTACCTTCCATCACTATTTCCCCGAGCTCCGATGCCTTCGAGCATCTTTCACGAGAGAATCGTTGGTGCAGAACCCTCGGGCAACAAGCAACGCCGCATTGCTGACGACTAATCTATATGGCTAATAATTACCCTTCTCCTCGCGGCTCTTCTCGTGGGTCGCCTGTCCCTACCTATTTCACGCGTGATTGCTGCTTCCATTTCGAGACATGCGCACACAAGGGTTCATTTCCCGCTATCCGCCACGTATGTGCTCGCTCCGTTGTCGTGAGTTTAGATTCTTCCGCCTCCGGGTCAAAATACTGTTGGAACTCTTCCTATATATACGTGTATCGAATAAGTCGGGTGTAGGAACCGAATCGATTCGCACAACCATTCTCGCGGATGGGGTGTGAAATCACTGTGAACGATACGAATTCTCGAGTTTCGCGCTAAGATAGAACATTTGAGTTAGTGTTTCATATAGCTCTGACATTTCGGGCGATTTATGGATCCGGAAATTGTAGAAATTCACCCATCCGTGTTTATACGCAAAGGTCGTACGTATTCCCGTATTTCAATTTTTCAATGATAAATCTTCCATTAGCCAATTAGTAATAAATTGATATTTCGTCGTGTTGTGTTTCGAGACTCTCGTGAAGAAGGTTAATTGCCGCATTAAGTTTACGATGAGAAAATATTAATCTAACGGATGAGATCAAAAAGTATCTGCGAGTTATTAAAGGATAGGGGTGAATTGAAATTACGAAAACTGAAAGTTTTAACTTATTTTTATCGCAGGGTACTTGGGAGAATTTGTATGTTGATAAAAGATAATATTCCGAGCTATGCAAATTATGATTTCCATCGAGCTTGTACGGAATCATTGAACATAAATAAATGCACCCCTTGTGTCTATTTCCATGCCGGAACGATTCCATTTTATTGTACGACGTGCGAAAAAATTAGCATCAAAGTATCGTGGATGAAAAAGTATGCAAGGAAGCAAAACTTGGGTCCATCAGGCGGTTGACAATATGAAATTTTCAAGAAAATATACGAACCACCCTTCGCTACAGCATTAACCGTAGAAACCACGATTCAGCCTAGCCTAACCCCGCGTACCAAAAATTATTACGGGTAAATGATTAAAAAATTTGCATACATCGCTCCCTCGAGACAGAACGTTGGGTCGTCATGAAGAAGCAAAAAAAATCGATGCTCTCGCAAGTTCCCCCTTTTGAAAGTCAAAAGAGACCAAGGGGGATGCGAAAACTGCGGGAGAATATTCAATCTTAGCTCCGGAAAATTCAGTGATTGCTGAATATCCCAGCACGTCCCACGTTTTACTCGTCTTCTTCGCCTTCGCGTCCAACGTAGTCCAGCGTAAAGGAACGGTATATACACGGAAGAACGAACAATGGTAGCGTTATACGTATAGTTATGATGTCTATAGCTTACGGGCAAAGTCGACGACTCTCGCCGGTTCCTAATGAACAATTAATATGCAAACAGCGATTACTTAATTCCAAGTTAGACGGCAAATTCAAATAGGCTATTCCGGCAGGACCAAGGTTCCCGTTCTCTACTGCAACCGATATGGGCTGCTACCCTTCGTAAGGTGGATGTACCAATTAGTGAAAATATAAGCTTTATATCTTGGCGAAATATTAGTATTTATTCACGATTATGGAGAGGAACATCTTCGATGTCCAACGTCGTCGAGCGTAAAATTTTCTTTTTCTTAAACTCGCTCCAATGTCTTTCCATCTATACTTTTACTTGCCTATCGTTGTTTCTTCTATGTGAAAACCGTGCAGGTGGAATATTTGATGTAACAAGAGGCACGGCAACATCACGACGTCCAAGTATCATATAGACGACCCAGTTTCCGTTCACAGCTTCCTTCTTTCCGATCAATTCCTTCTCACGTACACGAAAGAGTACCCAATTTCGAAGAAAATGCTGGTTGTGGCTTTCATCGCCGATCTCGGACCACCATCCCGTTCTCTCGCATGTACATGTACGAGTATTATCGATTCGCAATTTTCGCGCGCTTGTTATGGGTAACGTGCCTTCGTACATCCGGCATCGTGCGTCTTCGACCGTACGTACCACGTCTTTTTCAAATTCTTTCTCGTCTTCTTTATTCGTCCTCGAAGCATATATATATGCCTGGCACATCTTGATAGTGCACCGCTTTCGTCCTAAGGCGACGATCAAGTTCCATCGTACATCGATCGTTCGCTTTTTCGTCCCGGAGAAAAATTTAAGTAGATTGCAGATCTTTTTTTAGAACCTTGGCGTTTTTATATAAAAATGAATCGATGGCCCATATACCACATAAGAAATATGTAAAAAATTTTCCGCAAATGAAACAATATTTGTTAGATCCAAAACATGCAGATAGTTACAAATAATAGCCAAATTAATTCCGCAAATTCATCGAAGATGAATTTTGATCCTAGCATTAATAATTGAAATAGAATTGAATTCTGTTATGTTCGATTAAAGTATTTCGCTACACTGAATGATTCTTTCTTTGGTCATATCGATTTTTCAATTTTACAAAAGTACATTTATTATACAGAGTGGAGTACCGCAAAGGTAGATAAATAAGTAATGCTTCGTTCCACAAATGGTGGAAATAAGAACGTTTTCTCGTAAATTCACCAAACTGCGAGATCTCTAGATAGCGATAAAACATATATCGTGTCCGCGAGAGCCCTTACAGTTCGTGAAACGTGCCCAAAAAAAAAATTGAGCTCGCGGGTAAAGCTACGAATTATTCTCCCTACTTTTACATAATTCCTTATCACGCGACTCGTTTCGATTAACCGTTAAGACCCCTCGATAGTATTTTCCTTATCACAAAAGCGAGCAACTCGAGAGTTTCGGTACGATCTAAAGAAAGATCCGTTGTTGGCTTGGCTCTCGCACCAGTCACACGGATAATCGGCTAATTTCACGCTCGATTCTTCGAGCCGTACGCCTCCGGCGAGGTGAATCTCATCTTCCCAATGTCGTCTTATCTCGTCGAACTAATTACATTTTTATTTGGCCTTGCCCGTGTCACTAAAAATGAAGGTGTACTATAGTATGGCTATTGGACGAGGTCTCGGAAGGGGACGAGAGGAATGATTAAGTGGGGAGGATAAAGCGAGGGTAATTACGATATCGTCGCTAGCGAGTTTCAGCGCCGGCTAAGGAATCCGGTCTCGTACTCATGAATATACTAATAGCGTGTACTCCGATCCCGTTCTGCGGACGCACCCCACTTACGTCCCTTGTAAGGGCGATCCGTACTAGCCCACGATCTAAAATTCGCAGGACGCATGCTCACAATAATAAATATACATCAAGCATCACATGCAACCCAAAACCAATATCAACGAAATTAATTCGCCATTATTATTCCCAAAATTGTCAACACAAAAATAGTGAATTCAAATTTATTGAATTTTTTCATGTATTTTTAATTGATCAAATTTTTATATAGGAATGAGCAACGTGTCTTCTCTCTTCCTAAATCGGAGGATTAAAAACTCAAATGAAAAGACAAATTTAGCGTCGAATTTGCGTTTTAATATTTTGATTATGATGGTACAGATATCATCGAATCATCGAATGAAGATCTATAAGAACGGTGAGAATGAAGAATACAGAATGGACCAACGGGGATTCCATAAACCATATACCGATTACGCATCGTGAAATGATTGACTCTAAAAAATATGAGCCAATATAGTATCGCAGACGCTGTTTATCTTATATTTATGCGTATATCGTTTCTCCTCGACGCTTATTTTTCCTCTCGAATCGTGGGTAAAATGGACAAGGCAGAAAGAACGGGAGAAGAATCAATAACGTGACTCGACGCAATATTTTAATATCGCTTCGAAACAGCGGCAAAAATCAAAAGTCGTAGTCTCCTCGCATGATCGTATCGTAAAACAGATATTTCCCGTGTAAAGAATTCTCTCGCGAGGTGTCTATAGCACTGCTGCTTTTCCGCTACTGTCGCTTCGGGCTATAGACTCTTCGTTCCGTTATCGGCGCTTCCAAAGCTCTAAACGTCCTCCAATCGCGCGTAATCTTTATCCTCGAGGTCTTTTTCTGTCTATTCGCGACCTCTCCAAGTTCCTTCTCCCATTTCGATCACTCATTTTCACTTAACCCCGAAGCTTTTTTTTTCTCGCGAGAAGCAATTCGCTCTACATGCGATTTAGATAACAATTTTCCATTCGAATGTCGTAAATCATTCGTCGGTTTACTTAGACACGGAGAGAATTTGTTATTGATTTTTACGGCGAAATTGCGGTAAAATTACATTTAAAACTTGAATCCGGTGATAAATGTGCAAACAGTTAAAAATTGACAATAGTTTCAAATATTTAACTTTCAGGCATGTAACAATTTTAGCACGTAGCATAATTTTTATTCGCGCTAAACAGAGCTACGGATTACGGCCTGGTGACCTAGCCCTAACTGATTTTTCTGTAAATAACGTAAAAATTCTGGTGAACGCAGGGAAAATTTCGGCTTCCTTTTTTAAATTTTAAAGACAAGCACCAGAATTTCTCAATATGCACCGTACACTTTCATTTGTATCAGCCCTTTTTTCAACTTATTATAGTAATGTTTACGTTTGAGGAAAATTTACTGTTAATTTCAGTGAAAATTCTTGAAAATATTTTAAATTGCTGTCATGAAACAGTAAATTTTTAATCATTTCCATTGAAATATATAATTTATTTCCTAAAAATCTGAAGAATTGCACATTTGTCACTCATTTATTGCGATTTCACAGTAAAAATTACTTAAAAATTCTTTCCGTGTACGTATTATTCCTGGTACACGTAATTATTAAATTAATAAATAACAATAAAATATTTAATGATTAATTTGTTAAATAACATCACACGATATAATTCGATTCCAAAGGGCTAAACGATTATGATCCAATGTACGAAACAACTCGAGCGTCGTGCCAATTTAACGTAAACCTAGAATTATTCGAGGATACAGAACGAAGCGACGAAATTTAAAGCAGGCACGGTCTAACAACCATCAGCCCGTGCAATGGTCGAGGATAAATCGGAGAAAAAAGCAAAGGGTGCCATACAGCCGCTGGCAAAAATCGCGTAACGCAATGATTTGGCACTCGGCGCGCCGATTATACCGAGCGTGAACTGATATATATTGCGTACGTATGCGCCAAGAGCCCACCGGATCGGCGAAACTGCAAGTCTCACTTTTTCTTTGTCCCCTTCCACAATTTTATCATCGCCTCATCGTGCTTTTACTACCAGCGATGTTACAGAGTAGTGCCAAGCAAGGGACTTTATACGCTTCGATCGTAAAGGAAGTATCCGAGGGGTGTAATGCTCGACATAGAGAGAGAGAGAGAGAGAGAGAAATGGAGAAGGTGGAGGTACTAATAAAGTTTTCCAATGAGAATCTTATTATTTACTCGGTCTAGTGAATTTTACGAGTCACCCGAATTCGAAACTCTACTGCGAGGACTATTCGTCCTGCAGGTACCCCTCTCGGCCCTTTTCGCGAGTGTCAGTTTTATGCTTCTCTATATCTGTCTTTTAGTTTATCGTTATCATTTTATGACGCGCATTGCCCGAATTTCTACTCGTACTTTATCGCGCTGACGATAAACACGAATGGATCGAGCAAGTTACTCAATTACGATACGTGACGTACTGTTAATATATACCTAAAAAATGTTAAAGAATTTTGAACTTTGAGAAGCCGAGAAAAAGTATTTGCTTATTTGCTATTTGCGAAAGTCTGTAATTTTATGTAAAAATAAGTTTCGACGACCTCTGCCAAAATGTCGGATGATAAACGCATCTTTTAATCGCGTTATTCTAATAATTCTTGCGATATATTAGGTCTTGAAAAATAATATCAAATTAACTGGTTTATTCTAAAGGTGCGTACCACATTATGTATATCGAAAGTTTAGCTCACTAGTATTCCAACTGCAAGTTGAGTTGAAAATTAGTCAAACATAATAGAACGCGATGACAAATCGATAAATCCATTTATCCCTTTTCTTAATTACATATAATCATAGAGAGGAAAATTCAGTCGCGATTATGTCGACATCGCTGCTGTTGTTAAAATAAATATTCTATCTCATATGTTTACGTTATAGGACTCGATCGATAAAGGCAATAGAATTGCAATAATTTGTGTACTTCTTAAACATTTTACTATCCACTTTAAATCTGATTAATTCGATATTCGTATTTGATTCAATATCAGATTTTCCTTATTTAAAAAGTTTCGTATTGGCTATTAGAAAATAAGGAAACAAGTTTTTTTTTTACATAAAAATAGAATTAAAATTTGTTTAAATATCCCTCCGGTACTCTTCCCAGAGCTATTGCATAGCAGTGGATCTGTATTTTAGCTGATAAACAAACTTCCTGGCCTTCCAGTTTCATTTTCATTGCGTTCTACCGGCATCATGTCTGCTCTTCCAATGCGATTTCTGATGAATTGATTGCAATTGAAAACCCATGTTGTGTAAGCTCTTCAACTATGTATACGGACATATTCATTTATACTACCGCGCTATATATAAATGCGTCTGCAAAATGCCGATAGGATAGGTCGGGTGAAAATATTTGCTGTCGGTGCAATAACAGGAGAAATCCATCAAAGTAATTTTCTTTGTTCGACCTTTCTAGTATTAAACTATACGTCCCTGACACATGATGAATTCTGGCAGATTGTCGTCTCTCATTGTACTGCGACTTAATTGAAAGTGCCCGACACTCATACTTAGTTACCCGTCATTTATTCAAGAATATGAACCGTAATTACTTTTCAATTTTCTTTTAGGTACAAGCTAGTGTATGTCAATATCAAGTTTCTCCCCTCATACTTTATATCAAAACAAAAAACACGGTTATAGCGATAAAATTCTGATTTTTTTTTTTGGTAATTTCGAATTGCTTAATTACTAGGACATACGTGATCAACGAATATGTTACAGAAAACACATTTTGGGAAAAGGTACATTATAGGTACTAAAGTTGAATTGAGATTGTATGAAGCTTGCAGCAGATTTGTACGAAAAACGAATTTCATTACAATATTACAAACGAATACACGAGTGTACATTAAAAAAAAGTTTTGGTTTGCATGGCACTCTCAATTCCCAGTAGTTTCAATCATTCTCATCTCCGCGTTGATTTATTCGATTTCAGAGATAAAGCCAAATTGTGACGTTCGTATGTCTCGCTTCTGCAATTCGAACTACGCACCCTCGATCCCGAAATCGTTTAACTCAATCTCGAATCGTACTCGATCGTTGATCATTCATTTTTGACATCGTCGAGTACTCGATTGTTATTCCAGTTCTTGCCGATGCCCGTGAACGTTTATTCACCTTTTCATTCGCACTTGAATGGTACGAGGTACACGCGATCCCATTGTCTCGTTGGTTTCATCCGATGTTATGTCGTTGCGAACGGGATAGAAACTGATGCAATTCTGCCGATTCATCAATGGACTACAAACGCAAGCTCTTGTTTACTCGTCGTTGCAATTTTCATTGAATATCGAGCACATTTTATACAACGCGTCGGTTTCCAAGAAGGACACAATTTTTAAAACCTAATCAATTCGTTCTTCTCATATTGCCAATAAAACAAAAATCATCTCCATATCGAAAACTACAGTAGGAGTTATTTGTACACTCGTATAAAGAACGCGCGTTTACGAAATGTATACAAAAATCTACGTAGAATATGATTGAAAAAAAAAAACGCATCGAAAATCTTGTTGCGAAGATAAAAACAACGGCCGATCTAGGAATCCGGTACACGACTAAACAGATTTTTTTCAATAGGTACAATCCCCTTTATCTCGTTCACTCTCGTTGTCCTTCCCCAGTCGCTCGAAATACGAGCGATAGAATGATTTTTACGGCGTCGGAGAATCGCGGAACGAATTTGGCGGGGCTGAAACAAACAAGAGAAAGTGTTGGGTGGGGAGATCGAAGCACGAGCTGACGTACCGGTCGTAAAGGATTTTATTGTTATGAATTTAATTTTCATACAAACAACTTGCTCCTCCCAGCGTCACGGTATCACCAACGTGGTCGTCATCGCTCGAGTGCCAGTCACAGTCACATGGAAACGAAGCTCGAGACCTCGGTACTCGGCGCGATGCCGAAGAGCTACTCTACGTGCCAATGCCGATGGGATAGGTACTTAGAGGGACAGAAACACAAGGGTTGCTGTTACTCCTATTGCTCTCGGAGTTGGGCGTGAAAAACTCATCCTCTCGCTCCCTCACTCTCTCTTTCTCTTGTCGTCGCAGCCGAATAGCCGGGAAGCGACGCGACGCACGCGGGGATACCCGGCTGGTTACCCGTATAATCCAATAAAACTCCGGGGACAAGCGCGGGGGCGCGGCAGACGAAATTTAATATCCAACGCCATCAAAAGTCGCTGGGATTGTTTCCAGTCAGTTGTGAATCTTGCTCACTCGCACATCCCTGGACCGCTATACACGGTTCTATCCTGCGCCAGTGAACAATTTCATATCATCCTCCTTTTCCTTCCGTAACTCCCTTCGCGCTTTTTCCATTTGATTTTTTCCCCACAGATCATAGGAGCTTTTAGCTAGTACCGACAAAACTGGAGGCATATTTTTTCATCACACTTTTTTTTTGAATCGTCCTAGTCGCCGTATCAAACGGCAACCATCATTTTTACGAGGTCTTCGCTATCGTTGCTTTTCAAGACCATGGCGAAAAAAGATCTTTTAGGGGACAATCCTTTTAGCAATTAGGATGGTAACAAAGAAATTGCCACAGAATATTGAATATTTTTTCTATCAGCCACCACGTATTTGGAAGCACGTGACACAAAAATAGCAAAACAATTATTCGCCTGGTACGTCGAGTAACATCGATTGATAAAATATGGAAATTTTCCGGCTTCGTTCTATCGATTGCTCGATATTCTCGTGATTCTCATTGTATATAAAAGAAAAAGGAATTCGTTTAATATTATTTTGTTACTTGTTTCTTATCCATCGATCTTGCCTAACTCGATATATCTTTATCTTTCGGTTTGACGTCAGCTTTGCATGCTCCGCATCCATATTCCATTAGTACGACGTGCAAACTTCCGTGAGCTCGGTAGATAAGCACCCTGAAGAACGAGATTATTCGATCGTGAATGGAGCATAGCGAGATCACTACTACAAACACGTTTTGGTATTATTGCGTAAGCCTTCTCTCGCCATCATCGCCCAGAGCGGGCGTTCCACACGACAGAAACGTGGCCTAAGTACGTTTGCGTGTATGACTCTCTTGCGGGCGTAGATCCGCCTAGAAGTACCACTACCACCGTCGCGGTTTATCCCCGCTGTGGTTCAGACGCATTTGTACTTATCGTTATTAATCAACAGTTTGTATACGAGTCGAATAGTGGACAGGGGTCGTTGCGGTATTAACGCGCAGTACGGCAAATCCCCTTTTCCTGTTTGACTCTCAAAGTACGTACAATGGTATATATACCATCGTACCGGTAACGAACTACGTATTCCGTGCAGTATTCATTCGCTAGTCTTCCTCCATAGTTTCCGAGAATTCTCCTCGTTTATGACCACAAATTGCGTCGTCAACTTTGCAGATAGCTGCATTGAAAGGAATTCGGGTCAAGGACAGATACAAAATTTTAGAAAATGTAATTCGTATGTACGAGACGCGATGCGAGAAGAGGGATTTACGAGGGAAAATAGGAATTTTTCACAGCGAGCGATTAAAGAAATGAAAACGAATGCTCGCGCTCGAGTGATACAATTTTCAATAATTCATATTTTGTAAAATTGTGTAGATACCACATTTTTTATTGCACCACATTAAAGATTAGTTCAAAAACTTATAGCGTAACGTCATAATCGAAACATTGATTTTTCGCATCGCAAGTCCTTTTTCTCGAATCGAGTTACATATGTATAAAATGTAAAGGCAGATTTTATATTTTTTGTAAAATCTTAGAACAGCATTTTACGCTCTGGTTGGCTAGATTGATTTAATGATTTTTATTGAAATTTGTTTAAGCTCGCACTGTGATTATTTCATTTATAATAATTGAAAGTATAAATGGTTTATTGGCTCATTGGTTTATGCGACTGTAATATTTTATGGAAACTATTTTTCGCTCGTCTTCACAGTTATTGACAGAGAGGAATTGATTTAATGCCATTCTCCAACTCCTCGAGTCAACTTTAAAAATGTACTATTTCAACTCCAGATCGATTTAACAGAAGCAAAGTTACGGCTACGTGAAATATCGATATTTTCGCTTTTTCACGAAATCCATCGAAATAATGAGAAAATGGGTTGTTTTTTAAATTAGGTATTCGTTACGGTATCCGACTACCAATTCTGAATGTATCGCAAATATAAAATAATATGTTTACTCTGCTTTTTATACGAGTATTTGAATTTGAATTTTGAATGTGTCATAAATATAAAATAACATATTTTGTATACTGTTTTTATACGAGTAACCAATTACGAAAATGGATAACAGGAAAATTGCTAGATTCACTTTATCAGGAATACGTCAATATGCGAGAAATGTGATATTACATTCCTCTTCGTCAATCGCATACGAGAAATGCAATACGGTGGGTCCTATTTCCGCTGCCTTTTGAAGATTGATCGGGCATCAGTAATAATAACTTTCCATAAAACCATTCTTATATTTTCAATTTATATTTGTCACCCGTTCTCCCGCAATTAAAAGTTGACCTTCCTCATATGAAGGGTAAAAAAATAACAACGAATAATAAAGTATAAAAAGATGCGAAAGAAACTAAAAACCGATAATTGCTCACATGGCGAAGCGAAGCGTTAAACGTATAAAACCTTCGGTCGTGGATTTTATTTTTTATACCCACATTTTTTTCACACCGCATTGGCTTTCCGGCTGTTTTAACGCCGGGCAATTAACGAAATCTTTGAACGGTTTGAAAGCGAGGAACCTGCAATAATGCGTTTCATCTGGCGGTACGTCGGTCGTGAGTACGTGGGAGTGCTTTTCTTCATTTTATCGCGATCGCGAATTTCGCTCTCCTCTCTCTCGCGGTATATTTCCCGGTGCATCCATCGACGAAGATACGGTGAAAGAGCGCGCCGAGGAAGGAAAGCCAGCTTGGTGGAGCCATCGTGAGTCGGTTCAGCTGGTGAGAATCGACAATAGAAAGTAAAGAGGCAAGAAAGCATTTTTCCCTCGCACTTCCATCTCATGCGCACTCTTCCCGTTCGAGTGTCCCTGAAACTTCTTCGTAGTGTCAGTCGCTACATTTCTCACACCTGCCTCTCCTCACCCTGAAGCTATGGATCGCTACAGCAACCCCGAAGCCTAAGAGCACCGACGGGACGAGGCATCAGCCTGTATCTTGACATTCTTCACGGGTGAAAAAATATACAATTGACTATGCCGCGTCGCAAAATATATCCTCTCGTACGGTAAGCAAGTCCATCGTACTATAGGTACTCGTGGAGTGAGAAATGGAAACGGATGGAGGCACTCGGGTTTAAATTCTCCAGAGCATAGCTACTATAAAGGGCTCGTAGAAAAACATCGCGAAACGTGTCTTTCTAACATCCATGACGCTAGTCTACCTAAAATCATTCATACTCCTAACACTTTCCTAGTTAGATAGTAATCCAAACATTGGTTAATTTGCAAAAGAATAGGTCTACGATGTAAATTTCCAGCTCTAATAAGACATCGTCTTAAAAAAATATGAATAATGACTCACCTCGTTAAATCGGCACGTAATTATTCGAGGCTTCTCACCTGCTACTGGAACTGAATTTTATGCTTGTTTCGTACTCGTAATTACGGCCAGAAAATAAGAAGCGTGTCGAGAGATAAAAGGCAGATAGGAGAAGACCATCGCGAGTTTCGAGACTCATCGACGCCATAATACGCGAGGTGGAACTCGTTTATAAAACGCGAATGATGCACGGCAGTGGCTAAATATACCACATTAGACGTATGCACCGAAAGGGTGCACGTTCCGCGCGTCTTTTGCAAATTAGTCGCGGAAGACCACCTGAAATTATTTCATGCCGCCTGAGACCTCCGGAACCACTCGAGATATAATGCGAGTTTCGGTTAAGAGCACACCCGATAGAACGAAATACGTGCGTGTGTAGCATTCGTTGGTTGAGAGAGTCGAGACCCCGTTATCCCTACCTTCTCCCAACTTTCGGTTTGTCGGCAATAACAGTACATCCGCCTAACGAGCCCCTAAATAAGGGTTAGTAATTTCATGTATTTATGCGTGAGTTACGTTGAGCCTTTGAAGGAGAGAGCACGGGCAAGTATGTGTGAGAGAGAGAGAGAGAGACAGAGAGGGAGAGAGAGATACGGAGCAAGGAAGGTGTGCGTGGTGCGATCTGAACAGAGGGAAGAAACTATGGAGTGAGGAACGGAGAATCCCTGCGGCAAAACGAACGAGAATAAAGAGAAAACAAAGAGCTAGTTAGACAGAGAAATGTAAGAGCCGGAAGGGTTGAAAATCAAGGAGGGTGAAGGAGAGTATAACTTCACGCGTGAGAGACGCGGCGTATATCTGAAAAGGAACTTAACGCCTGTCTTTATAAAGCCAAGCATACATACGAGCCTATGAATGCGAATTATAACGCAACGATCATGTGCCCAGAGGATGGATGCAGGAAACACAACTTCGAGTGTGTTTTTCAGGTATGGAACAATGTAAACGTAAATACACGAGCGAAATTCTAAGGAGGAAGGAAAAGAAAGGGTGTTGTTAGAGAATCCTTTTGAAAGGGATGATAAGGTAACTGATTGTGAGAGAACATTTCTAAGGCGCCCAAATATATTTGTCGGGCTAAAATGTTCTAATTACCAACTCGTTAATAGTTAGTATTTAGACTATAAGACGGATTTTTGCACCAATAATAACGTTTGCGAGTAACAAAAGTGCGAGCATCACATCGTTCGTGATGTTCTTTGAATACGGAACTAAACAAAAGATAGTAGTAGTTTCCGGTTACGCGTGGATCTCCGGTTGAAATGCCTAATTCCTAGATAAACGTCTTCGTTCATCTCTCGTTGCCTCCTTCCAACGTTCATAGATACATCTCGGCAGCGATCTTCGAAAGCCCGAACAGGATATCTCCTGGTTCGCTCGTAAATCTCGGCATCGTCTGCAACGAACCAACAAGCCGTTCGCGTCACTGACTCCTCTGGGATCTCACGCGCACAGCCATTGCAACGTGGGCTTGATCTCTCGAAAACTCGAGCAGAAGGCTTCCAGAAGACACTCGACACTAGACTGAATGAGTGAGAGTGGAAGAGAGAGGGAGAGTGGTTAAGGTAGGTAGAGAAAGGAGACGGTAGAGGGCTTCGGTGGTGCTGTTCTGAGGCGGGATTAAGGACAGCTCGGCAATTCTCCCCGGTCATGGTGGTGGCTACTCCTTCGGAGAAAGGACTTCCTACACCAGTTCACTCCGTCCAGCTGTGGTCCAGCGCTCCTTGCCGCCAGTATCAGGACGAAGCCAGAGGATTAATCGTCGGAACGGGCCAGCCGTTAACATTAACCCCTCCTATTATCCACTCCTTCTAAAGAACGATGCTACCGACTCCTACGTCTACTTCCCCAACGGATGTTTCCACAGGATCTTGCGATGTTAATGTTTCTATCACTCTTCGCTGGTGGTTTATCTATCCCCGCTTGATCCAGACTGATGGACGTTCAACCATCAAACGCTATATCAGTGTTGTCCCCATTCTAAAAGACGCTTTCAATCCTCCAAACCTTGAGCTTCAACCTACCAATAACATTACCAAATTCCCATTTTCGCCTGTAACTTTCAAAACGTGTCATCATGGTTTTATAGAAATTAATGTTTCTCACCCAATTACCATCACCCCTTTTCACTGCACAAGTTATCAAACACTTTTATCTCATGTGATCCAACCATTTGTTGTAGATCCACATTTTCAAAATAATACGATGTTTGCACATTCTTCCCAAGTCGCGATGTCTATTCACTGTGATTTCTTTCTGCATTAGATATGCTTTTATCCGCACGATGTGAGAATGAAAAGCGCAAAAGCAAGGGTAGAATTGAAAAAGATATAGCAGCTTGTACGCGAGGCACTTTACACTTTGACGGATATTGCGTGACCCTAAATCAACTCGCGCCAACCTATCATCCTACCTCGTAGGATGAGCATACTAAAAATGTACTATAGCCAACGATCTATGGCGAGTTTCAGTACGTGCATATAGTCGCGCACACACGGTCGAAACTCGTGATGTATACGAAGTCGTATATAGAATCCAACCGCCGTCACTGAAGATTTAAAACTAGTGTGCCTTGCTAATGACCATTAACTGGTTGTCCTGCAGCTCCAGCAAGCAGCCAACAGTCGGACAAGTCATGGTGAGCCATGCGGTAGTCGGTGCATGCCACTCTGTTAGCGAGGGGAGCAACCATGCAGCACCCTTTTTTAACCCTTCTCCCTCAAAGCCCTTCCCCACTCAGCCCCTTCTCGCCAACCGATCGTACACCAAAACTGTACTTGGTGTATAGCGCTCTCGCTCAACACCAACGCTGGTGAGCGTGGGTACGGGAGCCCCGACTAACCCCCAGCGAGATTTATGCGCCGGATGTGACTCGGCCCACCGAATGGTTTATGAGTTTCGGGCGTTAAACATAAGCAAGCTCTCCCTGTCTCGTTTCTCACTCTCTCGGCTGCTCATTCTTGCTCTTTCCATTCCGCTTATAGCTTATAGGATATAGATATATATATATATATATTTAAAATAACTGTATATTGCGTGTATACACAGTATGCAAAGCTGCAATAATCCTGTGTAGATATCCGTGAGACTTTACCGACTGCCGGAACTCTCATTGTAGCTTGTGAGGGAGAAATTTGTTGGAAAACCAAAATTTCACGTCGGAGAATTGAACGATTGGAGAAAGAATTGTCGCCCTTCGATCCAAAAATACATCCACGATGATAAATATCACGTTATTGAGTCGCAAAGTATAACAAGAGCATTGAAACAAGTCGATTATCGTGAGTTTCCGGTCAATCGTCCAAAAAATTTCACTATTCTATGTACAACGGGAGGATTTGAAAACGATAAGAATGGCGAAAAACGTACGGGTAGAAACCGTCTCATCCCTGATAGAAGCATCTTACTGGCAAAATCCAACGGGGATATCGTGCAGAAATATTCAAAGTCATATATAGATGCGCGATCTTCAAGCCCAGGATACGACTCCAATAGTACTTTGGGATTTCACGTTATATCGAGAGCTTGTCGTAACGACAACGTTACGCGTGCGGGGTTATGGCTTTCGATTTCCTGCCTGTAGTATGACGTTTCTGCACATAGCGTGGGAGTACAGAGGGACCTCCAATGCACTGTGAAATGCTTTTAGAATCCAACCTTCAGGGAAGAAACTACCAAGAGACCACATTGGCACTTTACGATTGGCAACGTTTATTCGATGTCCAGATTATTGCTATTTTCCTTATAACGATCTTATTATTTTTGTCGGCATATTTCACGATACGCTTAATCAACCTGTCTATATTTTTAGAACGAAGTGATACTCGGACAAATTTTATCATCGATTTATGAATCAAAGATAATATTGATATTAATGTCAATCAAATAAAATATTCCTACAAAAAAAGAATTGTAATTTCTTCCGCGATATAAGTTCCTATTGTTCGATGTATGTATGATTGATGAATAAACTAACGTTTATGATCTAAAACAAAAATGCCCAATTTTCGCTCTTGTATTATCACACTGACAATTCTTGATGTGAGAGATACTTCCCGCCTCGATGAACGATCCAGAGCCATTTGACTATTTGGCTTGGCTCGACGATCATAAACTGGAAAAGCGACATAGCAATGCGCCCACAACAACCGTCACGGAATCCTTGCAGCACGTTTTCGTGTGTTTGCTGCAAGCATCTATGTCCGAAGCATCGATCGAAGACAGCCCCATTATTTTATACTACTCCATCATTCGAAACGAGAGCAAGCTCACATTGGCACCATCGCGACATTGCCGATTTCCTCCCCATGGATTTATGGACGGATATCATCGATACCTTTATATTTTTATTTCATCAGAATCTCATCACCGATAGAATTTCACTTGAAGTATTTGTTCCTCGCGATGAAAAATTAAGTCTACGCAGTGAAATCGTTACGTATACTAAAAAAAACATTCCGCAAAAATACACGAGAAACAGACTTTTGATATTTGAGATGTTTTTAGGAGTAGAATCATCATATCTAAACAAAAAATCATGTTTTGATATCGTATCATCGGCGATCATGGTATAATTATTATTGAAAACACTGTGACGTCGACGGCGAATACTCATCGCCAGAACGTCAACGTCCATTATTACCGTACATATGTGCTCCGGCA
Source organism: Netelia fuscicornis (assembly GCA_946811545.1). NCBI lineage: Eukaryota > Metazoa > Arthropoda > Insecta > Hymenoptera > Ichneumonidae > Netelia > Netelia fuscicornis. Next base: position 18,311,881 of record OX328011.1, on the reverse strand, counting down.
CGAATACCAGAGCTATATCCATAGCGTATTATGTACCACGGGTATACAGCAGAGATTTGGCCGGGTTAGCGATGTCGAAGGCTAATTAACTGTAACTGGTGATGACGTAATGCTAACCTAAACAGTGTCGGTCAAGCATGGGCATGGATATGTCATCCGTCAGTGCCAACTATAACAATAACATTAACTCACGAGCGGTCTCAAATCTTGCAATATGTGTTATCGTAGGTACGGTTAGAGTGGGGAGGCAGCTCTGGGCAGTGGCGGGCTCTTATGTCTCGCTCTCGAGTTTATCATCAAGCAGGAGCTCAGTAGCGTCAGATTAGCTCCGTCCAACGGTGTGCAACAGTGCAGCAATGCACACGAGAATCTCACCAAAATCGCGTAACCGGTCGAGCGCTAACCAAGCCCGTTGATTCAACTGCTCTCGTTCCTTCACCAACTCCCTCTCGCTTCGACCCTCTCTGTCTTCATAGCCACTACATTGCACGGCTTTCGTATCCTCTATATCTTTCTCAACATTGCGTTTCTACATTCGGTCCCGATTCAAGTTACACCGCTCGGACTACGTGTACGAGGGCAGAAAGCTTTGCCTTCGTTCACAAGAGCAGCACGTATAACGTTGGATATCAATGTTTGCAGTGGTACTAACTGGAAGTGCATATTTGCTTTGCTGATCGAGGTTATATCCAGTCGACGTGGTGGTCGAGGAGTTCTCTTCCTATGTACTCCCCCCTTCATGCCGCCATAGCCGCGATAAGTATGTCCTCCTCAGTCTATATTCCGTTCTTCTTCGCTGTCTCACTTTTCCTACCTCGCGTTTGCTCTTTTCCTAAATCACTTTCTTCAAGGGGCTGTTTAGACAAACGAGTGAACGTATCGCGTGACGTAATCTCCTGTCTACCGTAAGGGATTATGCACAGACACATGCATGCATGGTTTTTCGAGAGGTCAGGTGGGGGGGGGGGGGGGGGGGGGTATACGACGACAACGGCTAGTCGGACTAAACGCAAGGGGCCACAGTACCGTGAACCCACCTTCAACATGAATCCAACGTTAACTGGACCTCCCTCTGAAGTATTCAGATCGTTGAACGTTGCATGCGGGTAATTCGGGCTTGCAACGAATACTGCGAATTCCAACTGTTCCTACCTTATCCCCACGAGTTTCTCGAATAGAGCCCCGCATTACGATCATACGTTTATACGTACTGCATGAACTTATACTCTTTACGTGATTAATTTAAACAATCGGGTCGTTCTGATTAGCCACGACGTAATCATCATCGTTATTCCCATTATGAAAAAATATTCGTGCAATCCAAAGATAAGAATTGAGATTTTTTTTCGTCATAGGTAAACGAAGATAAATATGAAATCAAAATTACTTCGGATATTAATTGAAAATGATACGAGATAGTCTGTTTTACGCAGTAGCCAATCTGAAGGGGATGGAAATGAAAGATTAGGTACGGGAGAAATCGAGAGGATTAAACATAAATTTTGCGAAACAAAAATTTCATTATAAATATAATTAACAATTTGTTAAAACGAATTATGTTCTCACAATCGTAATGCTTCCAAGTAGATACGGCTGCGCGTAATCAAGCACCTTTGATTAATGTTAATCGATAACACGGCGTTATATAGTTATAATAGCACGGTTAGTAATACACGCGGCGGCGAGTTCGCGGAAATTATCGTTATTAACGCTATTATTAAATGCTCCAAGCATGCGCCCTGAGGCCATTAGCGGTGAGTTGCAGTGGCAAGGCAAAGGATGCGCCTGTGGTGCGCATAATTTCACGAGAAAGGGAAGAGAAGAGAGAAAGCGTAGAGATAGAGGGTAGAGGGAAGAGCTAGAACACCTCCTTAACTGTTGCAATAATAGTAGTTTGCGGTGGTCGACGGCGGCTGGCTGCCGCTTCAATGCGCTTGCAATGTTATAGTCAGTGGGCAAAGGAGCGAAGAAGAGAAACAAAGGGGGAGAATGGAGAAGAGTGGTTAGAGTCTTCCTCTCGTGAAGGATCGAGATACCTCCGTATACCGCTGGCTTCCGTTGGCTCCCGTTGGTGTTAGTACAACGTGGTTTTCGTATATCTACATAGATAGATAGATAGACGAACGAACGAATGGAGGGTGGAACAACCGAAGTGAGATACGAAAGAGCGAATAGAGTCAGAAATCTCGTAGCGTAATGAGCGGTAGATCCGCGATGCCGCAGAACGATTCATCGATAGCTATCGAGTTTTCAAACACTAAGATGATTTGGTATAATTATCGATCCATGATTCATGAATATTGAAAATGAAATCAATATTCGATCGGTTTGATTACATTGTTTCGCAAATCAGCAGCTTCGTACTTTATTGTCGGAATTACTTCAAGCTTTATTCATCAAATCGTGATTTCTATATCGCCAAAGCCTCAATATAAACAAGCCAAAATAGCCGAAACAATAACGAAACGGAAGCGGACAAAGGAGATGCTTCCTCATCTACATATTCGTAGAAAGTGAAAGGAGAGGGTGAAAAGTACGTAATTTTCGCTGGAGCTTATGAATCGAGTCGTATACCGCGGTGTATACGATCGTACATAACTAGTAGGGGGATACGAAGCACCGAGAAAAAGATCGTAACTTCAGGAAGGTGCTCGTACACGTGCCAATGTTGTACGAGATAAACCCAAAATGAAATGCGGACTGTCTTTCGTAGCTCCGGCGAGGACCGACGATTTCATCGACTTTCTACTACTTCTTGCTCGGCGTTGCTTTTTTTTTATCTCGCTGCTAGAACCCGTCACCGAGGCTCTGTCGAAAGTGCCGATAGAGCGAGAGAAAAAAGTATGAGGGGTGCTGGGAAAATATATAAAAGCTCGTCACTTTGAGATTGTAGTTGAATTCGTAGCCGTTGACGCGCGCCAAGCAAGAGACGTAAGCTCGGAGTGAAAGAGCGAGAAAGTCGTGGACAAAGAAGAAAAAAAAAGAAAAGAATATACGTATATATGTGTGTGTGTGCGCGCGCGCGCGCGCGCGTGTGTGTGTGTGTGTGTGTGTGTGTGTGTGTGTGTATACGACGAGTATACGACGGGCACAAAGCGTGCTGCCTGTTTACAGATAGCGGCCAGGGTTATTTGTGGTGGTCTGGCGCGAGGTACGAGTGCCGAATGCAAAGAAGCTGCGGCGGACAAACGAACTCGCTTTCTCCATCTCGTTCAGCATACAAGTTCTCCTCTCGAGGAAGAGAGTGGTATGGGGTGCTCCAACCAGAGGCGCTCCATATAACGTCGAACAAAAAAAGCTTCTCACTCTCCCGGGCTATTATTTTTTCTCCGCATTTCAGTCTCTTTCTACATTGCGCCATAAAACTCTTATATGCCTTTAAATCTTCCAACTCCCATTTTCATTTACTTTTCTTTTTTTCGTCGCTGCGTAGAGTTCATTTGTTCTTGTTACTCGTTCCGTTCTTTCTTGTTTTGTTTTAGTTTAACGTTGAAGAAATAACGATGATAATGATAATTGACGAAGAATTCATTCGACGCCATGATAATTGACCCCGCACAATAACTCGCGACCGGGACGCGGAACAATTTTCGCATGGCCGATGGGGGCGTTACAATAATGTAAATTATGTATTTTAATTGAGCTACAGTCGGAGAATATATTCAATTGCGCACTTTGCTAGTTCAACTAGAACGGGAAGAATGCCAATGTGTCGCGATTACGGCTCCATTAATTTGACGATGATGACTCGTTAAAATGCCCTGTTGACTGCTCCGTGGACACGAGCGTCACGAGTCATTATTGCCAGTATTTGTATTGCGCGTTCGTTGTTGTACATGGTGAGTGTGTATAGGACGGTATGCATAAATATGGGGCGAGTGATCGGGGATGGACGCCCAGTGGCTCGTACACAGGGCTGGAGTAAGCAAAAGCTGAATGAACAGTTATCAGAGCCCTTGCAAGGGGTAGTTTCTCGCAGCTGGCCAGGGGTCATACTCCGTGTGTGTGCTCTACTTTTTGTGGTCACGTGCTCTTCTTAAATATATATAATACGAGGGGGCTTTCGATATATATAATATTATAAAGGAAATTCTAAACACTCGCGTTTGAACGCAGCCGGGGCTTGTCTATTCGCCATACGTTTCATTCGCCGAGTTTTATAAAAGAAACATAAGTTTTTCGTCACTCGAGCCATTTTGTTTTTTTTTTTCTTCTCTCAACGGACGCAGCTCCGCGTCCGTTAGTACGGCATTTTTAAATGGCACCAATTTAAAAGAGGTCGCATTCGAGATTCTCGTTAGGTCTTCTAGTGCATAGAGAGAGATTGCTTCTCTATCGACCGACCCACAACATCAAGCGTCGATGAACGCAGCCCTCGGAATTGACAGATGTCGCACGTGGACAAATACGCATGGGCAGACCTGTCACTCTATCAACATATCGGTGACGGCTCTGATTAACGAGAATAGTCACCGACCGCGTCCAATCCCCTTTCCATCCAACTCCCTCTTTTGCTGCAAACACCGTATGATGCAGATACGCAGAAGCCAAATAACCAACCCCTTTAGCTCGATCGTAGACTAATCCCCTGGGTTCGAAAGAATGATATCATGTGTATGTCTATAAATCCATATTCATAATAGGTTTCACGAGCTAACGGGATATTTGCGAAGAGAACCGATAACGTTTACGACAATATTTCCAATCCGGGCAGTCACGTTCATTGAGAATACAGCACGTACAAAGAGCTATGAGTTGATGTAACTATTGTAAAAAGGCTTTGACCTTGGAAAAAAACAAATTTCGCGTAAGTCGAGAGTCTGAAGCTACAAGCAGGACAACGCTCGATACTTTCCACGCTGTATAAACAGTTCATGTTGCTTTGTCACAGTTTTGTACTACTTTGAGAAAATTAATGCTATAATAACTTCGTTAAGTACGGGACTTAACTTTAGAGCTTCAGCAAATTTCTGTATCCTCGCTCGGGTTTTGCATACATCAACCCTTCCACGTGACTTTTCGATTATTTCGTCGATTCTTACACGTTTGAGAAGCGAGAAATAAAGAGATTGTCGTTTCGTCACACCATACAGTTCATTTCTTTGCGGGATAAACAATTCGCGATGCGTTGTAGGGAATGAGGGAGAAAATGAAAATACAAAGATTCGGGAGAAACGAGGGGGTAGAATATTACGCCCTACCCTATTTCCAGTGACCCGTTTATATTCTAGATGCATCTCGTCTGTTCTTCTATCCTTTTCTTGCGCTATTCTAGCTATAGCTTCTGCCTAGACTACTGGCTTGTCCAAAGTAAGAGCGGGGCAGAAGAGGGAGAATAATCGAAGAGTCACATACCACGGACTTGGATAAAAGGATACGGGATTTTTTCCGGCCTCGTTTCCAGCTCTTGAGAATCTTTGAAGTCTCCTCTTGTTCGTCTACTTTCTTCGTCTTCTTCGTCTTCTTCATCCTCTTCTTTGATTTCTTTTCTTACTTGTCCTCGTAGAGAACGCATTCTTTCTCATTTCCTCTTTCTCATTTAATTCAAGATTGGATTGCAGATTACACATCATACTCTCCAGTGGTGCGCATACATTTTTCGAAATTGCAGTCTTCGTATTCACGTCCAGATCTCTTTTCGCCATTTCACTCGGTTTCCAGTTTTCTTCATTCTTCTCGGTCCTTCTTAAAGTTTGTGGTCCTTCCGTGAATCCTTACGTTTTCGTCCTTTTTTGTACTTACTATTTCTCGTGGCACGATCTCTATCATTGTTCCGAATATGCCATTGCGTTCTCTTTTATTAATTTTTTTGATTCAAATATGTTTCGTAACTTTTATTGTCCTCGGCAGATTTCATTAAAATTGCGCTACAGACCCCTCCCAAATTTCAATATAAATATCCCACAGTAGTAATCCTCGACATCGATACATTTACGTCTTCGTTCCTGAAGAGTCGAAATACATGGGTCGTTTTCAGAATGTAATCCCAAATGCCCATGAGTTTCACGCCCGAGCGTTATCGCAAATTTATTGCAATTCATTCTGGGTGCACGTAGTGATATAAATCGTACTATTGTGCTATGTATACATGTACTGGCAATTGCCAGTAATCACGGTCATACAAAACGTTCGTGCTAATGCCACGATAAAATTACCAACGCTACATTGACTCTCGTCATGCAGGCGAGGGGTTATGTGCTCTCTCTCTCTCTCTCTCTCTCTCTCTCCCTCCATGGTACTTATTTTAATGCCGAAATAATGAAGCAGCCCAGTTGCATTCAAATCGCTGAGCCAATGGTAGATAGGGGTGTTCGCTGGACTCCGGCCGACATCGCACAATGCCTAAAGCGACTAATTGAACGGAGACTGAAAGTATGTAATTGAACGCTCGCAAAAGCTCACGCCATCCCCTGTTCTCCCTATTAGAAATGCAATGTGAGAAGTATTGCGAATGCTAGAATCTCGAATGACAAAGAGGGAAGAGAGAGAGAGAGAGAGAGAAAGAGAGAGAGAGAGAGAGTGAGAGAGGGAGAGACATACAGACAGAAAGAGAGGAAGAGAGAATTATATGACCTCAAGTTCAATCATTATTGCCATTTTTAATGAGCCCAGGCGATCCGGGCTCAACATGTATGGAAGTCTCATTCAAACTCTATCTACATTTATACGAGTATAATAGAGTCAACTCGCATTCGAGATGAAAATTGTTACCCTTTGGCAGCCTAACATAAGTACATTAAGTACTTCACGATTATGTTGAAATTTCGCTATTGAATGAACAAAAGCTTATTGAATATTTGTACTGGTACTTTCAAGTAAGCACCAATATCTCAAAGAATTACTAATATTTATGAATCCAGCGCTAAAATATCACAACCTAAAAGTAATGGAAAAAAAATTGATAGAACTAAGCCAACAAAAAGTGCTACCAATGGTGTAGAAGCGGTAGGAGGAGCGATGAAAAGTAGTAAGTTAATATAAGAGTACAGTCCTTACCCTCGGTGTGTACGAAAAATATGCCGAAGAGGGTGAAAAAGAAAGAAAGAAAGACAGAGAGCAAGGGAGTGAAATGAAGACAGGGAGAGAGGAAGAAAGAGAGCATGTGTGAGGGAGAGAAAGAAAGAGGGAGAGGGAAACAGAGAGAGAGATGGAGAGAGAAGAGAGAGAGATAAATTCCGTCGGACGACGAAGGGACGAAGGTAGAATTTTCTGGAGGGTTACCAAGGGTGTCGGACTAAATATATAGTTCCTTACATACCTATACCACGCAGCCCTCGGGTGCGAGCGAAAATGGCAACGAGAGCAATGAGCATCGGGGGAAATCTTCCGAAATAAGGAAAGGAGGAACGGCCACATGCCGTCAAGAACAGCGCGAACAAGAGGAGGGTGAAGGGATTTGATGAAGAAGGTGAAGGCTGTCGGACAATGCTAGCCGAGTCCTCAAGTGGCTTCCGGGACGTGCGTTATCTACAAGACTAAGGTTTCGTGAGAAAGAAAGAGAAGGAGGTACGAAAGGGGGGGGGGAGGAGAAAGAGAGAGAGAGAGAGGAAAAGAAGCAGCGAAAAGTGAGGCGTTCGATGGTTCGACGATTTCTTGTTCAACTGATCGGATTTTTCTTTTTTTTCGATCCCTACTTCCATTCTTCCTATACTTTCCGTTTACTGGTCGATACCTTCCACGTCATCGGATACATTCTCTTTCAACCCGTTTCCCGAAAATGAAGGAAAAATTGAAACCTTAGAAAAAAAAATCAATTTTTCCGATCGCGATTTCACTAACGTCAATATGTCAAAATTAAAAAGTCTGCAATTATGAATATTGCTCGATGGATATTCCACCATATACATACCGAACTTTCAATGCTGTATTCATTTTTTCTTCAATTTATGGATCAAAACGAATGGATTTATTTGCAACCGATACACATGAGATATATTACGATCGCGACAACATCCAGGGGAGCAATTGACGGCCAGTCATATGACTGCCGGTATCCCTTTACATATCGCTTGTGATCTACTCTGCGGAGAATATTCGCGTGCTCAAAATGCAATGGTATGATTTACGCTGGTCGTAAGTCAACCCACAAGGACATGGGGGGCGGCTCAATCATAACCAGTAAAAATCAGACGCAGAGGGGTAAAATCTACAAATAACAACAAAAATATAACAAGCACGCGTGTCAGAATAGTCGTCTCAACCATGAGGGAACGCGATCGATGTAAACACATTGCAATAAAGACCAAATACTCATATATATATGAGTGCGTGTGTGCGTGGGTGTATGTATGTATACATATGTGTGTCTATATATGTGAAGCACGCGGGTTGATTCTTCGGTGCGTGATGACGAAAATACATAGTAGTATCCCACTACGTTTCCCTCCTTTACAACCCGCTAGAGGATGCTGCTATATATTGTATCCTCATATTTTCCATCTCCTCTCACCTTCTTCCATGCCGTATAAGCTATATATCCACTATACAGCTCTGTTCGCTATGAGAATTTTTTTATGGTCGGTGCTGCTGGTCGTCATAAATGGAAAAATTAATTGCTGGCACGGTTGGGAGTAACAAAAACGGGATACGACGAATGAGGAAATTCTTGGATACAATTTTGATCCCTCATACGTTTCAACGTTATACCGGTAAAATATTACATGTTTCATCGCGCATTTAAAAAAAATATGAATAATGTACCTATTGGATTCGTGCATAATTATTACGGGTTTTTCAACGAATTTAATGAAAAAAGTCACGATAATAAGGCACGGGCGTAAATGTTTTGGTAAATTTTTATGTTATTTGTCAATGTTTTGTTTTTGGATACTTTCACTCATAGTTTGTTGGCTCCGTTTTATATTGTTTGTTGTTGATTTTTGTGGCCATGGCGACATTTCGAAAACCGTGATTTTGTTAACCTAAGGGTTGCCCGCGAAACAAGAGACCTCCGGAGAGGAAAAACAAATTTTGCCATATTTTGGAAGTTAAATTATCATTGGAGTCAGACGGCAAAAGAAGATTAAAAATAGCGAAAAACAGTTATTACACAAATTATTTCAAATAGATTATTCTCATCAGTTATCAGAAATTTTTTAAACATAACGAAATTTAATGTTATTGCCCCAATGTTTATGAATGTACAGACAAATAAGCAAAGAAACTGAAGTTTGAATGAATAAACTGGGAATCATAACACAATTAATAAAAAGAGTATAAACGAAAAATTTGGCTCAATATCGTCTAGCAGCTTCAAAAATTCGTCAAGAATGAAAGAGTAATCGCAGCCCTCGTGTTCCAATGCTTGTCGAACCCGATTGCGACACTGACTCTCGAATCGAAAACAGCAATCTGTAATGGAAAATATGAAATCGTTTAACGAGTACAAAATGAGCAGCTGTTAGTTAACCAATATTGCACGAAGACACATGAATTCGGACAATATTTGTTATCCTTTGTGATTCTCGTAATGTAGGTTATCCAGGTCTCACCACGTGGAGGTCGCTGCTCATCGAGACCCGGAGTATATAGCATGTACATCAATATATTTAATGCTACGAAATTTTTCTTCAAAATGTGCAAAAATTAAGTGCGTTATAAAAAGCAAAATTATTACGTGCGTGATAGCTCAAAGATAAGCAAAAAAGTGGGAGTAACTTTAGAAAACAAGCTCTAACACCGGAATCATACACGCTGCATACTCCTCCTTTTTCCTCTCGGACAGACCCAAATCATAAATAAATAAAAGCACAACATAAAGTAATTATAGAAAGCAAAAAGAAAGAAAAGCAGATGCATGTAAAAAATTTAAAAACATCACACGAATTTTAAAAAAGACTGCAGTTTTCAAGAATTTATTAAAAAATTCGAAAAGCTCAAGGTGTGGATAAATGTTAATGCGTGTGAGATAGACTGATGCAATTATTGAAAACAATGACTTTTAAAGCTGCCAGACATCGCCCAAGCTTTTTTTATCGATTGATTATATGTTTCACTTTGCCTTATCGTATCAAGTGATAAAATAAAATGATGGTTTTACGTTTTGAATTACGAAGTGAAATCTCTTCACGGTTATCAAATATCGATTATTGTAAACTAAATTTAACTAATGCAAAAAGGTCTGATGATGCCGACATCTGGCCTGGATGTCGTCATTATGCAGGACCTTATTAATAAGATTCACAAAGAATGTCGAGTAACTAGCCAGGGACCTCGCCAGTACTTTGTGCCTTATCGGAACTTCGAAAAAGCACCGAGGTTGTGGCTGACAACCACGTTACTCGAGCGACGTCCTTCCTGTTCTACGATCAATTTTTGACTAAGGTTGAATTTTAATCTATCGATATTTGCAATTTACAGAAAAATCAATCGGATCAAGACAAATATTTATTTAGAAAAATCGATTATTTCGTTCATAATGTCGAGACAAAAATGAGAAGGGCCAATGAGAATCAACATGCTTAATTCCTTAATTTTTATAGGAATACGGTTTTCAATTTAAAACATAATATTCATAATTTAATTTAAAACGAGCTACAGTGTCGAGATCATCATTTTAAAACAACAAATTTAATTAAAACAAATACGATTTTTTTTCATTAATTCGCAATCACATAATTACTAGACGTCACTCCCTTCTTTTACAATATTTTACGAACCTGATATCACAGCTAGAATCTGAGCACGATGAATTTTAAAGCTCTGATACGAATTAAATATTTCACGCCTTGAACTGTTATCGTATACGAATGACTAGGTAAGAAGAATGAGAGAGAGAGAGAGAGAGAGAGAGAGCCGAGTCGCTATCCCCACTACGCTCAGCCACTACGATCGAGCGTAGCGGTAACCGGTCTCTCTCCCATACTCCTGTACGCCGGTATATTGAGGTAGGTCTACGTTACTCTGACAGACCAGCTTATATTATGCAATCATTGATACGAATATATACGTACATATTGGTATCAATGTATAAATACAGCCTCGTAGGAAATTAAGATAAAATTTTTTAAAAAGCTTTGACAATTTTTTCGCCACAAATGATATCAAAAATTTCAAATCACGAAAATGTTATTTCTCGGCACATATGTTTTTATCGAGTTGGCTCATTGTTGAAAGACGATAAAAATATGTAAAACATCGTATCAATAAGCTAGAATATTAAGTTTTGTCATCAAGAATATTAGATAATGGTTCTTATCTTATTCTAAGCCAAGACCAAACCGAGAGCACCGCCCAACAACCCAAATGTACGACAAAAATATATTAAACATAGGACAAATAAAAAATTAACAATTCTCATGCGTTTCAAAAAAAAAAAAAAAAAAAACAATTATTTGATTCAAATCGTTTAATAAACCTAAAAATTGCAATAATTCATTAATTCAGTAAAAATCTTTTTGTTTTTAATATTTCTTCATTAATTCGCAATCACGTATATAGTGGAAAATATTATCTTCGTTTAGAATATTATACTAACCTAATATCGATGAAACGTGAGAACAATGAATTTTAAAACGTTTATACGTATTAAATATTTCACGCATAGCGTAGTACCGATGTTTAACACGTTCATTTCGTGCACAAATGAAACCAACCTTGAGCTGTTATCGCGCATGAATGAACAGGTACGATGAATGGGAGAGCCGAGTCGCTATCCCCACCACGCTTAGCTACTACGCTCGAGCTTAGCGGTAGCCGTTCGCCCCCCCCCCTCCCCCCCTCCCCCCATTCATCGGCCATCTGTCTACCTATACATTGCGGTAGGCCTACGGTGGAACATCGGCGGTTAATATAGATATACAGCGGTGTGTTGAGACAATCCTACATTGTTTATATATCTATATATACTCGCCTGAGAAAATTTGCATACAATTTTTAACAATCCATGCAAAATCGACAAAATTTCGCAACGAGTTGATCCAAACGCCATTTTATAGATAAAATTGTCTAGTTTCACTGAGAATAATAGCGAATGTGGATTCGTGATGGAAATTAAAAAAAATTAAAAAAATCAAACGATATTGTATCATGGTTAATTTTCACTATATACAGGAAAATTTTCTATGGGATATTATTCAAAAGATTGTAACAATGGTATAAATATATCGATAAACGAGGTATCAAGATTTTAAGCAGTTGAAAAAATAAAGTAAAAAAGAATTTGCTTTCAGGGATTGCAACACCTATTTCATGGGGCATGGTTGGACTTGTGAGGGTTGTTTTGAGAAGCAAAGATAACGTAATAGAGAATGACGTTTGAAGCGTCTGAATATCGTGATTATTGCGGTGGTCGCGATGATTTAAAAATCATGCGACAATTTGCTTTCAGCCTCGTTTTTTTAATACCCTTCTGACCTAGTTTCGAACGTAAACAAGGGGAACAAAAAATGCCTACACGGTTCGACGTACCGTCAACCATGGGAAGAATGTAAAGAATGCACATTGAATGGTCATTCTCAGAATCTAGCAAGAGCCCAATCGTTGCGAAGGATCAACATGAGCGAGAGCCACCACTGAAACATTATGCGAAAGGTCAACGACCTTCACCCCTCACCATAAAAAACAGTTAACTTATTCTCTATCATTTATTCACACATTTTTATGTTTTCCCCTTCCCCAATTTCAGCCGAAATCGACTGCTCAGTAAAAGCAAAAATTCCGATCTAAGTTCATCAGTTTTATTAATTTTATTATCTATAATACTATTATCCTGGGGTCGAAACCATTGACCTACTAATGCTCTAGTTTAGAGGCAAGCTCACCACCACTTAAGCCAAAGTACATAAGCAAGAGTTTGTTTTTTGCGAAATTCTCTGGAGGATTTGCGGCAATACCTACTTACCGTTCGAACTATGGGAATTAGAGTATTGCAGTATTGATCTGAGTAATAGCTTTTTATGGAATCGTGTCTATATGATCGGAATGACATCGTGTTTGTTTGCCCAATATGAAAAAGGAACTCTGTTAATTAGTCGAGTGTTATTTTTACACGAAGAATTTGCAAACGTCAACATTCGCACATATTATCGGAACATGTTATCCAGTTGTGAGTAGGATGATGAAAGGCACGTTCTCGCATACATCCCAGCGTACTTGGATACTGTATGCTCTGCATAGAAGCATAATGCAGTATCTATAGCGGCCTATAAACACGAGGTCATGTAGCTATGTCGTGTCCACAGGGATTACACTTTCATCGCCTCGGCATCCAGGAAAAGTCTACTATACCGTTATACCGCAGTATGGTTAGCAGAGCTTTCAGTTCTCTGACCTTTGGCTCTCTTCCGGCCGACGTTTATCGCGTACTCTTTACCGTAGACTTGTCCGAAGTACTGAATTTCAACGTTGAATAGACCAAACCCCCTTTCCGCTTTCTCGCTACTCAATGCACGTATCACGTTCTTTTTTACATCGCAGCATGGTACACAATGTACGACGTGTATACAGTAAGAGCATAAATATACGCGATCTTTCAATGCAGTGCCGGAACCCGTGAACTAATTTCGGTGACACGCAAGCCCTCATCGTTGAACCAAATCGAGGCGCGGTAGAACTTGGAAGCTCGGTGAAAATCGATTTAGTAATTTCGGGGCCTGCTCGGATTGTCTTGATTGAAATTCAGCACCGCGGCGGTATACAATTTAGTCGAGATATAGAATCGCATATATCGTACATTTCGTATTATTATACGATAGGTTATTCGTGAGTTCTTGTTAATTATTCTTTTGACAGAAAACGTCGATTCGATTTGACCCATTTCACTTTGTTGGCCGCCCATAATAGCCTTCCAAGCTTCTTCATTACACGCTATTTCACTGCAGTTATTGTTATAGTCGCGATATATGGCGTAGGTGATTGTTTTCATTAAAGAAACTCATTTGCCGGGCGCATCGTGAAAGCTAAACTTTCTCACCAGGGCCAGCGAGAGAATGAGATAAAGAAATAGTTCGTCGATAGGCCAGGGCGAACGAGGCAAGGTTCAGATACATGTATACGTATATACCCATAGTGTATTTTCTCCCTCACCTAGTCGCACGATGCAAGCTGCCCTTCCTCATCTCGCTTCCTCCGTCCTAATTTCTAAATGACCCGGTCGAGGCGAACTTCTCCCAATTTGACCAAACGGACATTAGATCAGTGGATTTCAGTGTGAGCAACATTATTACATCTTCGTTGTATATAACGTGCCCTGTATGTAAGAACGTTAATTGAGACGAAGAACTTTTTCCCCGTAACAGTTTGACTCGTAACGACCTTCCCTCCCTAGCAGGGACGTTTTCGTTAGATGATCAAGAGATGAGTCATCCGCAGCGACGTATTAACCGATTAGATTGTAAGTCTTTGGAAAGCAATTTCTCTCCTAAAATAACAGTTATCAAAAGCTGTTTCTGTTTCGGAAGATTACTGACAATTTTATCGTTGCTTCGGTAATTCTTTTTTCCACTTATTTATTTAAATGGTACGATCCCTATGGACCAAGCGAAGAGGAGTAACATAAAAAAAATCATTTTTCAGTCGAAAGTACCATACGTAGCCTTTAAGGTGAAATGAAGATAAACAGGGATATCGTCTGCGATGATGAGATGTCTTAAGACACGTTCGTCAAATCGACCTGACCCCCGCACGAGTTACCAACGTTTATGGTTGAGGCATCAGTCGGCATCTTGACACCTTTCCAACGTCTTATACGACCGCCATCGTTTCTTCGTTGGTTAAACGTTCTCAAACGTGTCCCAACGACGCTTTAGGACGGTCGTTAGTACTGATTGGCCCGGAACCGACAACGAACGAGGAAACGTTCACTCGTGTGTCACTCTCTTTCTCTCTTCCTCTCTCTCTCTCTCCTAACTCTGACAAGAAATTAAGGTAGATTTATCGTCGTTGGCGACGTTATTTCGCGCTTAACGTGATCGAATTGACGCCTCTCGCCTCCATTCCCATCACCGTAAGGTATGTGAAAGGAATAATGGGGCTGTCTTCTAATAGCGATGGCGTCGACGCGAATAAGGCATGTGCCGGCAATTAGTAATTAAACTTGGAAATCGCGATCGATCAAATTACCGGTAACCGGATTTTCGAATAACTTCGTACGTCAATTAAATATAAACCCCCCAAAAAAAAAAAACCATAGCAATATAACATCGAAATGAAAAAAATCCCGGTGAGTGTTCTATAAAATTTTATGAATTTTGGGAAATATTGTACCGCGGAAACGATTATTCGGTTTCACCTTCCTGGAATTATGCAATTTCATTAATATCGCGTGTGCTTTATTTATTTTTTTAGTAGGTACACCGCCTATGAAATTCCGTGCTTTTGCCTTATCCAACTTCTAATCCACTCCCGTTAATAACTTTTTGCGGTGAAATTCTCTAGATTGCCGAGCTTTAACGTGCTTCTTCTAATATATATGTGTATATATATATACCCATGAACATATATATGTAGTTTATACGAGCACTCAAAAATCTCATCAGCATCGCCTGTCTGGGTGCCCATATACACACATACATTCGCTGCAACAAACACCGACATACGCGATGAAAAGGAAAGCTGCAGCAACAGTGATACTGGGTTGAGTACTTTTAGAGGTAGTCTAGCGAAGTAGTTTGTGTCCCTACTCAACCGAATAGCTGTGGACGATCAATACATGGACGGTCTGCTACTATTCATACGCGCCTGCAACGAAGGAAGGCCGATCATTAGAAGAAAGTGCAAAAAGAAAATGGAAGAACCAACTAACCCTGTCGAGTTATTATCTAGCTTGTCAACAACACACACGAAATTTTTGCGATTTATTATCGCCATTGATATCGAGATGGTTAAATGTTTTTGTTTCATAATACATAATGCCAATCCTTGATCGAACGATGTTGTAAAGTCCTAGTCTAGTTTCACCGTCCCAGCTCCATTGAGCCATTTCCAATATTTCTATATCGTGAATTATCGAAAACTTTTTCGACTTCTTCTCATCGACAGCTGTTCACCCCCTTCATGGAAAAGTTCGTGAGAAATTTCGGATTCAATATTAAACTGAATTATGATATAATGTTTTATATATGGAACATTAACTAGACATTTCATCCTCAATTTAATATCGCGATAATCATAAAGGGATTTGCATCCCGACCTACATTGTTCAATTTCGTTAGTAGGTCACGATGCATTCGAGATCCGTTCTTATACTACCACTGTTCTTGCATCACTCGAGTGATTCTTTTCGACTTATCCACTCTGGCAAACGCCGTCGGTGTGAAAAAGAAAGGGCAGAGGTGAGAGTGGAGAAGCGCACGAGCGAACCAGCCAGAAAGTACGTAGGTACAATGCTGAAGCACTCGTCGGTCTCACCGTTTCCCTATCCAGTAACCCCTTGGGGTTGATGGCTCTTGGTGTGGCTGGCACACACGCTCGTCCCATTCTGGATTCTGCTCTTGCACCGGCCAACCCCGGAAGAGGGGGTTGGAAGACAAGGTGCTGTTATCTATATATACGAGGTGGCGACAGGGGGAGAAAGAGATGGAAAGAAAGAGCCAGCAAACAGAGCGAAGCGGTCCAAGCTGTGGGAATGAGTAGCATGGCGTGAGAGAAGGAATAAGAATAAGAAGACAAAAAAAAGAAGGAGACGAGAAGCAAAAAGTGGAAGAGCTCGGGGAGGATGCAACATTTGCATCCCACGCCGCAGTCCAACTGTGGCGCATTGCCCACGCCGGTGTTGGCTTTGCCTCTCTGTTTTGTTGCTTCGTTTTCTCAGTCCAAGGAGCGCGCGCGTTATGCGACCCGGCATTGGGAGTCAGGGCGGAAAGTGAAAACGGATTTCTCTTACGCGCCCCCTCGCTACGAAGAGACTGTACATCAGCGCCTGCTGTACACTAGCGGAAAATAGCTGAACCACCTCGGCTTCATCCCACACCACCGCTTTAGCGTATTTTTCTTATTGTCGCTTGCTTTCACGCTTTCTTAATTTCTATTTTGTTCTTTCTCTATCCCGACCGTCTGCTGTTTAAATCTCTTCTATATTTTTGTTTTCTGTCAGTTTTTTACATACTTTAATATTAAAAAGTTAAGCGCGAGCACGAGAGTATGATTGTTTAGTATCCACTCAAAATTTCGAAAATGGATCGTTAGTACCGGATATTCTTTATAAGCACGATGTTTTTACAGTCATATTGATGTGTATTTACATAGAGATATGTATACTTTATATACATCGTTATGTAATAGATTCTTGGTAAAAATGCGATATATCTGGATAGGCGTTTACGATCCGACTAACGAGGGTTCCTATGGCAATGGAAAGGATCAAGGGGATGAGGGAGTAAGACGAAGAATACGGAGGGTTGGGAGAACGTTTGAATCGACCGGCTGTTGCTGAAATATACGCGTTGACGTGAACATTCACCCCGTTACCGGATGACTGGACAACTATTCCACGGGTCCTTGGTTCGCTCTTCATCTCGTCCTTCGCCATCTCATCCTCCTTCCTGATCTGCTCTTGAACCGAGTCACGATATCGTACTCGGGTGACTCCATCATCTACATACAGAGCCCAATTATTTCCTTTCGTCGGTTTTCACAGAGGTGCGTAGCTACGGGGGCAGCTAAACTGAAAGTTGAAAACGAATATTTCGTAGCAATCGCTATATCGAGCATAGTCAATTTATTTCACTACGCTTAGTTGTGAAACTTGAACTTAGGGCTGCACGTTTTCAAAGCAGGAATAGGGACGTCGTAAGATTTTAATAAATCGAAGAAATGTTTATGTCGAAAGTCAAAAATCCGTACAAACTACTTGATAACTTTCAAGCTGCAACAAATCAAACGTAATGTACGAATCGATATAGTCCACAAAATTCATTCTTCGTTAAATTAATTTCCATCGAAATTGGAACATTGCCATGACATCCTGTCTATGAATCAAACATCGTATATTCAAGTTCATTTATAAAATGAACAAACAATAATACAGCATACGACGTTGACATTCTATAAAAATCTATAAATACTTTTCATTACAATATTTCATTCCAGCGTATTAAAAACTGGCAGCAAAGCGATACCACAACATCCCTTTATTATTTAACATGTTACAAAGGGCTTGATTAAACTTCCTGTTGCACATACATACCTCGAGGCGTCCAACCGGGCAAGGTACACTTGTCACCTGTATGTCATACATGTGAGTTACATCACTTTGGTAACACGAAGTGAAGTTTGGTCCCTCCACCATCCACAAATGTAAGCAAGGACAGGATGAAAAGATATACGTGCACGTTATCCCAACGCGTTCGTAAACCGTAACGAGCGACCATTTCACCAGCCACGGGTTTAATAGAAAGGATGAGAACGAGAACGAGGAAAACGAAGAAAGTGAACAACCCCCGACTACGTACCGTGTCCCTTTGTTCGCCGTTTCGATGCTCGGTTCGCCGTTGCTCGAGTATATACGTGTGTATCTCGTATTTTACACGGTCGTGTACGTAGCCCGTCGGCAACGGCCAACCCTCTGACCGGAAGATCGAGGAACTCTGGCACGTAACGCTCTACGCACGTTGTCTCTCGCACGACACGACCTCTCGTTAGTCTCCTCACTTTGTTTCCGGTTGGACGACGCTTAGTTCTACTAGGTTGTTCTCACTCCTGGATGGGTAAACGTATCAAACAGCAAGCAATGACGAAAGTATAGAACTGCCGGGGACCTACCTCCCTGTTCCACCTCTCGATGTGCGAATTGTCTTCGAACGATTGTAACGTCGAGCTCGCATTTCCAGCTTCTCCCTACAGTTTAGGTACATTTTCTCTTTGGTCGTTCACGCGCGTAACAACTTTACGTATATATAATAATCAAGCTTAATTTTGAAGGGACGACGAACAATTAAACTCGCTTGGTTCAAAGCGCTCGGATATCAATATTCCGCTCCTTCAATTACACACTTTATGTCTAATTATACGTTAGCAGAGTTGTCCCAGCTAGAACAAAATAGCCGAAACGTTGCTCTTTTGTTGTAATCTTCCTCTCGACGATACAAAAGTCTACATAGTTACATCATTTTATCCGGAATTAAACGAAAACATTAGGTATATTCCATTAGCAAGGTCGTTTAAATGTCGGATTCATTATGTCAGCCAATTCAAGACTCTTCGGTATTTGATAATATCTGAGGAGTGTTTGGCTCTTATGTTGCATATATGCTTTGTAGTTTATGTAGAGAAACTGTCCATTGGCCAAATGTAGAATGAACATTGGGATACTCGAGAGTGAAAACATGGGCGGTCGACGGACTGGTCATGCTTGTGAATCACCAGATGATTACGAGGTCGTAAATCTTTCAGTGGGATGGTCGCACAGCCAGCGGAAACTGGTACCTACCGGCTAGTGTTTGGAATAGCACAGGTTCAAATGCCTGTGCTACATTGCGATGTGTAACCAGCCCTGGCTGGATAACATTCCGGTCCAATTGCTACCTGGCATTTCCCTCGCACACCTTTTAAACGAATGTCTGATTATTGCCATGTGAAAATAATCAATCTTCATCATACATTTGGGATTGTATTGGACGATTCATGACGCGAAAGTCATTTTAAAGTCGATTCTTAAAATAGTGTTTTGAAAATCTATTCATATTTTTATCTCTTCCAGTGGGGTGATTATTTTTCGTAACTTACTGAAGTATTTATGAGAATTCATAAGTTTGTTGCTGAAATTCGAGATACTTAATATATTTTCCACTGTATTTTCGTAGAGATTTCTCGGTACTGTTTAATAGTGGATACAATTGCATCATGAGGTTACTATGTAAAGCGAAACGATAATTCACCTGACATTAGTTTTAATTTATTGATCCGGGAATAGCGATATTATCGCGGTATTAAATCCAGTGTTGTATCGAAATTCATATTGCTTCGAATTTCGAAAATTAGCAGTGGAGAAAGTGCTGTATAGCCGAATTGCTCATTATCCGTGAGTAACTTCATCAGAGGTCGATCAGACTGAAAATCCCGTGTATATTATTATTAGGTGATATCGAAGTGGAAAATTAGATAATCTGGAGTTAGATGAATTACCCTCTCTCATGTGTTATCCTCTCGAAGCCCACCCCCAAAAATGATCGCTCTCGTCGAATCCCGCACGTGATTGTCCAAACGCCTTTTACAATCGTTAAAAAGAGTGACCGCGCGTTCCAATTCAACTGGCTACTATTTTAGATCCTTCTCCGTTTCTTTCTTTCTGTAAACCAAGCTCTCCAATCATGTCGATACCGATGCCATTGACTGTCATTGGGAGTAATCGATGGCTCATCCTACTAATAGGAAGTATTAAAAGTTATTACATTGTCAACGATGATCGACGACCCATGAAACAGCCTTATTGGATAATAAATGTGATAGTTCAATAGATCGTTACCCTCTACTTTATACCTGAATAATCCGATGGCCGCTTTCTATTTCCAAAGAAAAAAGAAAACGGGATTTTTATCGGCTGGAATACAATATAATACGACCAGCACTACGTATGGGATATTCGAAGCATACGTATCGTCCGTCGAATTGTCCCTCACCTTCACTTTGCTGGTACTATTGTCAGGATACTCGGAATCCATAGCTCGGAAAGACTGTAAAAAAAACTACGTCAATTTCAAACAGAAGTGGTAGTAAAAAGCGATACGTCGCGGCAGCAAACAGAAAAAAAGGGGAAACAGAGCTATGAACGAAGCGGAGCGAGAGAAGGACTGCGTGCTTTGATAATACATGCGAGTCGAGGTAAAGATATCCACGGTCGAGGTCGAATTACCAGTGAAACGAGTATAGAAAACGTGCTGTTTCCATGGACAGTAAAAATGCGTCATCGAATTTCGACAAAGCCCCGCGTGTACGGGAAAATGGAACGTAAAAACACGGTAAAATAAATCGCTCGCGCGTCCGTGGTGGAAGGACGCGAATGCGGATTCGCGATTATCTAGCTGGAGAAATGCTTCCGCGCTCATTTGTTTCGTCGTAAATTCTAATAGCCATCGATGTGCTCTATTGAAACGTAGAACAAACAAAAATAAACGGAAAACCGATGAGCGAATACGTAGAGGAGCTAAATCAGAACGGATTTCTAGTTATTGAAATTAATAATACACGTTAAATTCAGAAGAATAAAATTCAAAATTTTGTAATGAAAATATACTTTCTTACGGAAAAAAATAATTTTTCTAGCTTTTGCCAAAACGCGTTCTTTCTTTATTGTGTTATTAGTTTACTTGTGTGCATTAATGCGAGATTATTTATTGGGCTTTCTTTCTCAGAATTCTCAACCACGTGTAGGTCCAAAAAACAATTTGAAGAGTCATGCAACTTCATCGATGGGTAAAGTTACGACTAGCTTACGAAGAGCCAACTCAATTTTAGTCGAAAGGCAACGAAAAATTATGCTCGTAGCATTGCTAATTGCAGATGGTGCAGTAATTAAAGCTCGTTTAATCATATTGCAAAAGTTCTTCTCAAAACGTTATTTGCATGAGAGTTATATGCAATATTTGGACCCTAGGAAATAATGGTATGTATGGACGACGAACGATCGTTTAACGCCCGTTTTCTGCGCACCAGGCCGATAATTTAATAGTACATTATTCAGATCAAATGAATACTAAGGAGCGAGAGGAACCGAGCTATAGCGGGAGAGACTGGCGATGCTGAGCGTATTGTAATCCCGCCTGAAGAATTTCCAATGAACCATCCCCGGATGGATAGTAATTTAACTCTAGCGCTCACGACTCCGATTACGATGCATCCCTCGACTCTCGGTTCCCATCTTCTTTGAGGGAATGCCACTAAAATTTCTCGTCACCTTCGTTTGTGTGCGAAAATACGGATGGGGCTGAGCCCCTTAAAGTTTCGAGGAGATTTGAATGAATATATTTTTATACAAACTGTATATGGAGCAACTTATTTTTGCAAAAACTGAAAATGAGCTGGCTCTCGTGCTATTCGATCCCCCTAAACATCAAGATACGGTAGAATATTTTGTGTTCGAATTAGAGAATTATTTTTACATTTTTAATTTTCACTTATCATTTTTGGGTATTTTCAAAATATTTAACGCTGTTGCCATGGTTCACTCACATTGCAAAGACGTATCAGAAAATAAGATCTTCTGCTGTTTACATATTTCAACTGATTTTAGAAAAAAATTGTTTTTTTTTTAGTTAAAAATATGAAATTAAATATTATAATCGCATACGTCACTTGTGTTCCAGGTACGTTGAATGGCAATGCAAACTACATCAGCATAGCAGTCCTACAACTGTAAGTAGAAGAATTATTAGTTATCGAGATGAATGTGTCAGAAATTATTTCTGGAAGTAGATCTGGGACTGAACTTCTTCACGAAACGTCGAACGCAAAATTGTAAATAAAAAATAAGCCAATGTAATCGTAGGCTCGAATTATTCGCAGAGGTAGAACTTGCGAGATACACACGGAAAGAAAAAAGGGTTATGCGAGATACGCCAGGAATGCGAATCGTATAGGTATCGGCTGATATAGATCAGACACGAGTCTCGGGATTCGTTAGAGTTTTCGTTCGGCCCTCTCTTTCTTCCCTTCTTTCGCTCGTTATCGCGCTCGATCGTTTTCACCTTGTTTCCGACTCGATTCACGCCTTTGGCAACACATCTCTTCCTTCACGGGGTGAAGCTCCAGGCTGAGAGTCTTTGATAAAGTGTGAAAGGAAAGGGTAGAAACGTACGGAGTATCCGTTTGCCCTGGAGGCCGACTCGCTTATGTGATGCCACGAGAGAGGAAACCTCTCTCGACGAACACTTCTCTCCTTCTCTCGCTCTTTCACCGTTTTACGCAGAATTTATGTCTTTTACGCTATAGCACTGGTGCCTTCTCTCATGTGTTCCTTTCCATCTCGTTTCATCGCACGAAGTATACGAACTGTTGCTCGGCTCGATAGGCATTATGCGGTACGATGCCCGCAGGGCTCGTGCGAGAATTGAAAAGCCGAACGTTGATACGGAATCGATGATAAAAAAGTTTCGCGCGTTAGATCCAGCCGAGTTAAGAAACTGATTGGGCGTTAAACTAATGTTATGTAGCAACTTTTCGCTGCGAGTCCTACTCGTCAATGATGTTTCTCCACGCGGATTTATAAATCACTGATCGCGTCGTCACCGAGCTAAGGTGTCAAGGTGGAATAGGGCGAATTTATTACGATGCTAAAATGAAAGCTCAAAAAATCACAACTTCTTGGCAAGAATGATCCGCGCATCGAAAGCCTTCGAAGGACTTTCTTAATTAACATAAATTTCCAGCCTTCGGTCCTTGCTGCCTGCGCACAGTTTCTCTGCGGTTTTGCCGGAGCAACTAAAACCCTCGTCGTTCTCGCCCCTCTTCATAGGTTCACCGTACACCACCCAACGATGTTCCCGCTTCGTTCTTTCGCCTTCCGAATTTCACTCGAAATCTCGAGCCGCTCTGTCTCACTTTTTTCGCTCCCCTTATTTTATCCCCCTAGCTTTCATTAAGCCGGAATAAAATAACGTTGCCTCGCACACTTTGGACGTAGCCAAGTGGAGCGTAAAGTTTTACCAACGCGACTATGCGCGGCTCCTTCACGGCACGGCAAACGAAAAAGCAAAATGTACAGGAGAAATAGAACCGAAGCAATGGTAACGTGCGATATACTTACCCCGTGGTAGTTCGCATAAGCGCGCTTCTAGAAAGCTGAGTGTACCAGACCGAGCGATAATTACGAGGGCTTTTTACTTTCTTCTTCCTTGCCTCGACATTTTTCTTGTAGAAGTACCAAGGAGGGTAAAAACTGAGGATTTAGCGAAGTAACGCCTTGTTACTTTGGAGAAGGAAAATTCCGCGAACCACCCGATTCAGGCGCTAGCCATAGCGTAAAAGTGTCATGTCATACGGTTCTCTTTCGTAGCGATAGATGGCGTAGTCGTGTTTACCCACCTTTTGGCATACACGTATACTGGTATATTTACGTCTTTCTCGTTTGCAAAAATGACTGCATATTTTGCTCAATATTATCAAATACATAAAAAGATATGTTGAGATTATATATACACATAAGTATTCAAGATCTCTTCGTACGTCGGATCGCATCAGCTTCTGCATGTCGTGCGCGATATCGACGGACACGTCCATATATTTTCGTACGACACCGAGACTAAAAATATGTCTCGATAATCCCCGTGTTGAAAAAGAGGATAAAAATGTTTTAGACTAGCTGATACCCGAGATTACATCAAAAATCGTTTCGAATAACATTACAATATTCTCAAAGTCATCATTGGCAACGAAACGGCATTGGTTGTAAATCGTGACGAGTTTCGTATCGAAACTAAATAAACCTTCTTTTTATACATATAGTCGATGCAGTCCTGTCAGAATAGTCGCGGTCAAACTAAATAATACGGTGTATAAATCGAAAGAAACGTAACGTTCTCAAGATTTTACGTTTTCTGAAAATACGACAAGAACAAAGAACGACGTTACGGCTGATAATAACAAACTCGGTCGTTCATAAATGCACTTACGAAAATAGAATTAATTCTATCAGTTGACGAAAAGTGGGAAGTACTCCAGCGTTGCGCGCGGACGCGCTTGGTAAACGAATTAGGAATAAGACGAAGTTGGCAATATCGTGAAACAAATAAAGAGATGTCCATTGGAAGTGAGAGAGGGAGAGTGTAAGAGTGCTTCGTATATATATCGTAATGACGTTTGCATTTGTGTTTTATATAGAGCATGTAATAAAGAGGTAGAGGGAGGAAAAGGGAGAGTTGCAAATGGATCATATCGCCTCGTTTACGTCAAACTGCGGTCAGCCAATGTGTACATCAAATTTCTGCATTGATATGGAACATGATTCGATAACTGTGCACTATATCCCAGACCAAAATCTCGGTTATATGGTTATTACAAAATCTCTATTGTTTCAACATATACAAAAGTCTATCTGTCTTTCAGAATTCACCGTTAAAAGATGTTTTACATATATTAAAAAGTTAAGAAACGATCATGCAGTAGCATATCAAACAAAGGAAGCTATGAACCGTCTAAAAGAGCCGAGCAAACCTTAAACAAAGAAGTTGTTGCTGCGTCTTGGCATTATGAAGTTCAGAGCTTGTCCATGGGAACCCGAGATCTCGTATTCTTGTTTGCAATGAGTTTGAAGAAGTACCGAGCCGGAGTCTACCAGCCCTCCGGACCAAACTCGACCGTTCTCTGGCTCGAGATTCTCACATACCTGAAGCATAAAACTAGGTCAACCTAACCAGTACTCGCACGGTGAATATTGTTTTTTTTTTTTTGCGAAAAGCATAGAAGGATGTTGCAAAGAAAGAAAAAACATCGGATTTCAGAAGCATTCTACTTGACCTGAATTTGTAGATTTTGCAAGAAAGAAAATGTTGGCTGATGGTCTCTATTCATCCGTATCTATCTGTATGTTCCCAATCTGTACAACTATACCGATATATATATACGCAGATATCTATGCATGTAAAAATGTGTACATGTAGTACGTTCGTCTGACAGGTATGTATTGTCTGATACTTGTTGTGTAAAAATGACGCGACTACTTTGACTTTTATCATATCAATAGTTGGATTCAACAAAAACTTTCTTTTATAGTCAGTTCATTTATTTATGTCTATTCAATATAGTTACGACATGTTTACTTTATGATTAATGATTTTCTGTTTTTTTTTTTTGTGTTGTCTATTGGTCAGGTTTAATTTGTGGTTTTCCCGACTCAAAAAAGGGCATCTATTGTGACAAGTATTCACCGAATCGTAAAATATTTCAAGGCTAGTGACTTGGTAATAGTAAGTATTTTAAGTACGGCAAAATAGTGTTCTTCACGACTACAGCCAAGAGAACTTTAACTGGTAAGGATGAAAGGCGTTTTCTAGAAACAAATTACCTGTCCCGCGTCCGTCTTCTTTTGCAGAAAAAGGCTAAAGACCGCGACGGAATTGCTAAAGATGAGAAAGAAAGAGGAAAATGTGGAGACGAAACTGGCGCGAATAAGAAGGATGGAAAAAACCTTAGGACCACTTATCACTGCTCAACCGAGGCTTTCCTACGAACCTTCAGCTGGAATTGATTTCATCGTACTGGCCGCATTTTGCGGACGTTCCAAATCAATAACCGATTTCTCGGTTCTTATATATATCCCACCCATCTCTATCTGTTCTATTCAATGAGTCTCCACTTAACTGTAGCTCTCTCTTTCTCTCTCTCCTCCTCCGCCTCCTGCTCATCCTTTCTCATCAACGTAGGCGAGAAAGGGGACGAGATATCGAAGAAATCGAAAGATTTCTATAAGTGGAGTAGAGTTCGATATCATACCGCATCCCAATTCAGAGCCCAATATAAACGATGACTACGTTCAATCGGCTTTTCATTATGACTTCTAGTGGAGTCATAGTATATTGATAAAAAAAAAAATAAATCGTAAAATGGACCTTGTAATGGACCGTAGCCCCCTGCTGGTCATCCAAATTGACCTCCTAATGGATCAGAGTCGCCCAAGTCGCAAGTCTTTGGATGACCAAATGGACTACGTAGTAGACTTGAACCGGTTGGTCAAGGCAATTAGCCAGCCAAATAGACACGGTAAAGGATCCAACTCGTCTACTTAATAATAAATAAAGATCAATTGAAAAATGTTAATTATACTCTTTATACCACTTTGTATGCACATTAAGTGACAAGCATTGTTCTCGACAAGTTAAAAGGAAAGCAATAGTAACCACTTCCTGTAATCCTCCTGGGTGCACATGTCCTAGGGCGCTGTACATCTGCTGAGTGAGCATTGGTTGCAATGTGAATGATGCGTGTTGCGTGCTGAGTGCTGAAAGTATGCTACCTTTGTGGCTATGATTGTTACGTGTATGTGTCGTGTTCGGGTCCATTATGCGGTCAATTTGGGTGTTGAGCGACTTCAACCAGTTGGCATTAATCCTTTACGGGTTCTATTTAGCCTTACCGCGACTTTAGCCTGATAGCTACAGTTTATTACGGCGTCTATTTTGAATCTCCTCAACTATACACGGTTAATCTCTTAGAATAGAATACTACCCATATTGTGACAACTCGTCTTACCTGCAGAACTCCAAAGGAACGGCAACCCATCATACCAAAGTAGATTCTCCGATAGTGCGACGATCGTCCCGGTCTTGTACACCAAGGTCCCGGTGACGATGAAATATTTTTATCATCGAGAGATATATACCACTTCCCACTATCTCTTCTGTCCAATAAGTCTCCACCTATCTCTGCCTCTGCCTGTTCGTCTCTATCCTTCTCTTTCGTCAACGTGGCCGAAAGAGCAGACAGGATAGAGAAGGAATCCAAAGATTTCTATAGGTGGAACATAGTTCGATATCGCACGGCATCTCCGCTCAAAACTTCGTATAAGCGATGGCTTCACTCGATCGGGTTTTCATTATGAGTTCTAGCGGCGTCATGGAATATCGATAGAAGAGAAGAAGCGAGCTATGAGTGAAAGAGATGGAGACTCTAAAAAAAGTATATCATACCGGTTGTGCGCGTGTGTGTGTGTATGTATGCGCGTATGTGTTTATGGGCATATTACTATGAGTGTCCGAGCATGCGTCAGTGGACTATGCCACAATTCGAGAAATATTCCAGTGATAAAATGAACTAACCTTTCATTGAAAGTATTTCCACTACGAGTGATATAATAATTTCCTAAATTTTGTAGGAAACGTTTTTTTCGATGCGTTGGATAATTTCTTCATAGTAGGATGATTAATGATACAAATTTAATCGATAAGCAATTATAATCCCTATTGGTTCAGCTTTCGAGCTGTTTTAAATGTTGATGTATGTTTTCACTCACATCATAATGTTATTAATATTATACTGAATGTTGATTTTCCATCACTTATAATATAATGATTATGATGCCTTGTGATCAACATCGTAACAAACATCAAACGTTTATGACAATTACGCGATAACCATTGATGGTTATTAAGGTGGACATATTGTTGCTCCGTTTGCAATGTTTATTCCTTCCTAAAAGATATTGGAAATAATTCATATTTTTGTTTTACAAAAACACTATGGATAAGGTGAACTAAAAAGAAATGGAAGATTCTGTTTAAATCCCAATAATTTCGAAAAGTTCGAAAAGATGTTTTCTTTTTTTTACGTTAAAAAACATGACAGACATGAATTCATTATACGTAAGTTTAGGATATTTTTTGTCCAACAAACTCCATCAACGTTGGCAATATAAATTAATTTAAATATCTTTCAAATCGGCGATGAAAACGTAAATGTACGTTTATGTTTTTACTTGATATTAACTGGGAACTCAGTACATATAACGAGTTCGATTATTAAAAAGAAAGCTGCATTATTTTGATATCTACTATGCATGTCTGCAATTACGACAACCGAGCACATAAAAAGTATGCATGGGAGCCCGAAGCTATCGAATCAAAGACACAAGGTCGAACGATTGAGGTCGCCATTGTTTAGGAGCTTTCCAGGATTATGGTAGCAAAATCTGGGCCGAATAGCCAAGGTTGCAGAAAATGCACATGTTACGGGATGTACGAAAGGTATATAACACGAAGGTAGAGGGAGCGGAAGTGAAATGGAATGAGAGGGTAGGTAAGGGGTTATCCAGCACGAAGATCGCCGGAGATGCCCGAGGCAAGAACGGTGCTGAGAGAGCGCTGTGAGTTGCGCGCGGCGTATAGCTGGCTGGCGGCCTCCCCTTCGGGATCAATACGGGGCTGTTGGGTTGACGGTGGACCCTGTTGTAATACGGCGGCGGTTGGGTTTCCCGCCACCCCGTTGCCGTCACCACACACCGCGTGCACTGGCCGTATAACGAGGAAAAACGAAGGGCGAAAGAACGGGAAGGATAGATACCGTGCTTCATAAAAAGACAGATTCTCTCAAAATTATCCCAATGTATTTATGGAAAAAGGGAATTTAAGCAAAATGCAAAGTGGAAATGTATGGCGCAATGAACGAAGCTACTAGGTTTTGACTTGGTCTTCAGTTTTCAATGCACTTGAGTCAAATATATTAACTAGTATATTTGACCCACTGCGATCTTAAGGAAACACTGATACGTTCTCTTATACGAATAACTAGATGAATAATTAGAAAGGTATGTGGGTTACATATGCGCATGCGGTTACTCACATTCACACTCCCGCAAAAATCCAGCATAAGATTCCCTAAATATTCATGATTACCGATATAATAAATTTGCCTCTCAAATCCGGTACTAAAAATTCCAGATTTAACGTGAATATCGTAATTTACACATATATTTGCGATAAATCTACGCAGTGCTAGGAATCTTTCGAGGAATCGTAATTATGTACAAAGGTTAGACCACGGTGGTTTTGACCACGAGCCGGTGTCTTTTTCATTTTAAGGTTTCGGTCTCTTTTTTAATAGACTATTAATCACATTGGGCCTTACGTAGACCAGTCTAAGGTATGTTAGGCTAAAAATAAGCGATTACATTCTCATATTATAATTTTCGTTGATGTAGGGGGACGCCCAACTCGAAAACGACGTTAGGTAATCACTTCTGTTGGTGAAAGAACGGATCCAAAAGAGATCTGGCAAAACTAGCTCGTGGCTTTCGCCTCGCTTTCACTCTCTTCTTCTCTACGTTGCACGGCTGAGAGACTTCGTGCGGTCGGATCGATTCGCGAGAATCAGAGGGATTTGAATTTTAAAGCAGACTCGAAGTGCTCGGCTGGGTTAGAGAAAGGGTGATATATATGTATTGTGCAGGTTGAGGGATGGAGAGGTAAGAAAGAGTTGTGGTGCAGCTGACATGCCTCCCAGGTTCAAAACTCTTAGCGAATAGAACAGGAAATCCTCGACATCGTAACCGTTGCGCCGGAAGTGGACTACGAAGATTTTTTTACGTCCTCCTCCATCCAGCTGAGTTAGGAAATCTATGGATTGAGCTACATAGTAGATGTAGAGATCGCCAACTTCAAGGATCTGGAACAGTGTTCGCCGTTGCGTGATACGTTACTCGGGCCACTGATTAAGGGTGTACGGAAAATCCAACGCATCAATTTCCTGAAAATTTACTTCGACCGAATTCATTCTCGACACACTAATGGTAAGTCAAATGATAATAGTCCACTAAAAAAACGTCACCATGTGCACTGCATCTGAAATTAGGAAATTCTTTTGACCGTGCTTATATTTAAAAAATCGAAACAAGATATGTGAAAATGGATCGGTCGGAATTGGAAGCAAAATTACGGAGTTGGGTGGAGTGTGGTAGGTGGTAGCAGGAAAAGGACCCCCAATGGTACTGGTCGCACGGAGATCTACTTCGTCGGCGGGATAATCCTTGAAACGCAATTATATTTTACTGCGACTCGACTCCGACTTCCATTCGCGCGCGACGTTCTTCTCCCACCCCAGCCGGTCGACCATCGCTCTTATCCACAGTTGATGCTATTCCTCCCTCGCAATCCCGCCTCTGCCCTTTGCCGGAAGAACGAAACCAGAGCCTGAGAGTGCACCGTTTAGGCGATGAAATACGGATTAAACGTTATAACTGGAAATTGCCACTGGACCCGCTGACTCGAAGTTCCACATCTCGCTGTTGGACCCACTTCATTCCTTGTGCCCTCGGCCTCTGTGGCTCGATTTTGCACCCTCATCATTTCGCACACACTTTTTCTACCATCGTGATCCGAACCGAGTGGAAAATCTCCAGCATTATAACAGACTTGGGTAGGATCCTGTACCAATTCAGATTTGTCGTATCAGGACCCTCAACGAAATGGGAATAGTTCCACAAGTTTTATACTAACGGCACAATTCACTGGCGCGCGATGTATAGCTATTGGATGAGATACTAATGAGGTGCAAGTACGATCAATATCGCTCACTGTTTTGCAAGTTTTTATGGTGACATAGAAGCGTACACGCGCGAGCATCGAGTTTATTCAAGCTTACTTCGTACCGACGAGAACATCAGCCGAATCGCATTCTGCACTCCACGCACGGGCAAGATCACCCGTGAATTTCCATCCGAAGCCCAGAGGCACACAGCGCGTGTTAACAAAAAAACCCGGTTTATTGGAAGGAATGAAAAAATGGTTCGGGGTCGAAATGTTTCAAAATGGCCATTGAAAGTCCCGAAGGGCGTACCACAGCTCACCGAGTTCAGAATACAGGGTGGTGCATGGGATTCATACGGTCTATGAGGCTTGCAATGGAAGTAAAAGTGCGGAGAGGGTTGCAAGCAGTAGCACCGAGCTGAACGAGAAGGGAAATAGACTGGGCGTCAGTCCGGTAAATTGGCTCCATTCATCAGAGAGTATTCCTGTCGCGACTCTGCCTCGCTATTCTCTATCGTTTCTCTCCGGTTCGTACAGTGTGTGCATGCGTTCGCTTTGTTCGGCCGTCCTGTCCCTGCAGTCCACTTCCGCGACTTCGTTCCTTTCATCGTGACGTTGCGATCGTATCGCAGGATTATATTATATGAAGGGCTCATCATTTTTTCAACTTATTTTATGACCCCGTTTGAAACCCATCGCGTCGGCAACGCATTACGCAGCACTATTACGGTTCACCCATTCAATTAGATGATCGTAGTACGGTCGCACAGAAGTAACAAAAAAAGTAGCACCTTCCATCGATCGTCGAGATATAGACAAACTTTTATTTTCACTGTCAATGAATTTTATTTAACCAAATAGTTAAGAGGACACTTTCTTATTGAACAAACGATGTCAGAACTTTCTCAAATCAGGAAGAAGCAATGGCAAAGTTCGATATCTAAAATGTGAGCTGCCTAAAATTGTGAATGTCTTTATTGGAAAGTAAAATGTTACATCGTGAACGAAATAATGATCGAGGAGTTAAGTGGCAACATCAGCTCATTATATCAGGAAAAATGAATGGTATTTTGGGTGATAACTAATATATTAAATGCTTTCATGTCTGGAACCTATTCCACGAAGGAATGAATGGTTGATTCGGCTATGAAGGAAAATGTGGAATGAGTTAAGAACGGCATTGTTTGTACAAGGGCACCGAGTGGGTAGCAGAAAGCGAGAGAATAATACAAGACAGTGGGAACGAGACAGAAAAGGGACGAAGGAAGCCAAGGACGAGAAAACCGGAAGGAACGGAAGCGAAGCGGACTCCAGCTTGAGTTCTGATGTGGCATGAGTCGCTTCCACGCATAGCAGCTGGAGGATAGAAACGAGAGTAACCAAGTATGAGAATTCGCCAGACGAAGGAGAAGATCAGGCGGCGAGGGAGGAAAGCTTCAATGCGGAGGAATGGGCGAGAGAAGAGGCAAAGGCTAAAATAATGCGAGGATGGCTGGGCTGTCGCGTCTTGGTGCATTGTGCATGAAGCTCGGCTAATGAGAATGGAAGGCCAGCAGGTATGATGGGGCGAGAATGAGATGGGAGATGTGGAAGGCGTTGACGAATAAAGGCGACGAAGGGTTAAAAAACGAGAAAAGGTTTTGAAGCAGTCCCTTCTCTCTTCTATTCGCCCTACCCCTCTATCGCCTTCCTCAAGAACTTTTACGTCCACTTTCTCTACATCGTGCTGGATGAGGACAAACAGATAAGAGAAATTGCCTTTTCTCATACGATATTAGATCGAATTGATGATTTAGTCTCTCTGCATCGCGGATCACGATACTCTCACAGCTACTTGATTCATTTTTTCCCTCCAACCACGAAGAATAACAAGTTACGAACATTGAGTGAGTACCAATTCCGTAAACACTGAAGTATTAAATTTACTATGAATTTTTCGAAGGTTAAGTAATTTCTAAAGTTAAAAAATGTGGACGAGCAGAATTAGAAGATATTTTGTTAAAGCAAAAACAATATTTTGTTAAATGAAACAGTTTGTATGAGACGAAACAATGTATTTCATGATACAAATTATGTTTTTATAAACAAAAATGTGTGAATGTAGAGTGTAAAGATTTTTCTAGCTCGGCTACAAAAGTTGAACGAACGACATCCAATTATGGAGCTACTGCACCAAAATAACGCGTAGATTCTGTTGTAGCTCTAGTTCTGCATACCGCATGCTTGAAATACTGCTCTCATTATTCTCCTCGCGTGATTCGCAGAAATTCGAGATTCCAACCAACACTAACCAACTGTTTATTTTATGAATTTATTATTGGCACGTTGTTTCTACGCCTGTTTACCTCTCGTTTAGTGTCCTCCCCTCAATCTCTTGCATCCACTTTACCGCAGTGTTGACGGTACGTGCAGTTCTTCCTGACTCCCCAACGTTTTCACAAAGTTAAGAGATCCTCATCTTGGTCCTTGATTAGCTCCAGAAACTGCGCTACATGTGAACAAATGAAATTTACGTCAGTCGCGCCAGGTACGAGTTATTTTTCTTCTCCTCGAACACTGTAACGTCTCTAGCGGTACGCGGCAGTTTCTATCGAGTTTAAACGAAAGTTTATTCATTTGCGTTATTTGGGGTTTATTTGTGTTGCACTTCACTCGATATGAATATTCAGAACCTTGCACGGGAAGAATTTCACGTAAAAAAGTGAGTATACCCCTATATACAAAACAACCGAAAGAAAACATTAAATGATTCATTCCGAAGTTACCAAATATTTGCCAAAACCTCCGTGTAATTTTCTAATTCAATTTTTCGAAAGTAAAGATCCATTCCCTATGATAGTTTTGTATCGAAAGTTCAAAATTCTAGGAGAAACCAAATTTAGGCCAAATCCTTTCGTTAGTTAATCATATGGCCCGATTTTCTTCATTTAAATTAAAAATACAAATTTCCCATCGAAAGCCGGATATAAAAACTACAAGTAATCTTTCGTAGCTATTGCCGAGTCCCATAGGGACCCTGGTTACTAGCATAGGAAAGACGAACTCGCCGAGTGCTCATCTTCCCTGTACTTAAATATTAAAGGGATGAAAAAAGGAAAACGTTGCGACTACGAGCTAATGAGACAGAACCTAGACTTCAGTGTTGTTCAGTGAACATTGCGCCACGATCTCTCCCTTTCTTTCTTTGTGCTATGTTTCGCTCGTTTCCTCCTCGTCGTCCGCCGCATAAATATTTAATCGTCACGATACTCTATCGACCTCCCACGGTTGTTCCCGCCCATAGTAACATCGCTATCCGCTAGCGGGGTGCTCTCTCGCCGATCGTACACATAGTGCACATATGGCATAACTACAGGCGCGTTACTCTCGCTCGTGGAACTTCGTGGGCGATAAAAAGAATTATTAAAAAGTGTCCTTGTTGAACGGGAAGAGGTCTTGCCAAGCCGGGCAAGAGGATCAACTGGTGCACAACCATGACACAACGCGATCAAAGGGAATCATGTGACCTGGTTGATTGGGGCTACTCGTACCCGGTACTAGAAACTCCAGCGGTGCTACGGTTCTCATTGCTGAAAGCTTCTCCGCATGTTTGTAAACTACGCATGTACGTCATATTATGCACCTAATCCTACAAAAAACAGCTTAATACAATTTTCTGATCCGTCGACACAAACGCAAAAGAAAACAACCAGGAATACATACCAAACTATTTTTTGGAACTCGTCTTTTTCAATCGGACTTCAAACTTTTACGTGGCAAAAGCTTTGAAACAAAAATCACTAATTGTCGTTTTTCTGCAGGAGATGCACCGATCGATACGATTTGATTGTCAACGAATTATTGGAAGTCAACTATTGGCTTAGACAGGAAAAAAATTGGAGAATCGGACTCGTAAGTTATACACCACTACTGGATTTCTCGTTTCGTTATCATTCGTCCCATATTCATCCATGGGGATATACACGTATACGCCCAATACTTACGTATACACGCTGGCGCGGTTAATAGCCGTCGAATTATCCGCGAACGATTAAAGCATCCGTGTAAAGTCTGGATCAGGCGCTCAATGTGAATTCGCATAGTCGCTCGCTGTTCTGGACTCTCCAGCTTTCGGCATCTACCTCTCTCTCTGTCTGTCTGTCTCCCTCTCTTTCTCTCTCTCTCTCTCTCTCTCTCGCTCTCTCGTTCTCTCTCCGGTCTATCCGGAAGGGGTCGAAACGCGACGAATAATTTAAGCGAACGACCGCCGGGCAAATAACGCTCGTACGATAAACAACGGAACCTCCCACGTGAGTTAATCGCTCCATTGTCCGATTGCGTCGACGCGCGCAAACGAGAGAAGCGCGCGCGAACGAATTCCATCGGGAGTGCTGGGACGAGAGTACGACACGAACACGTCCAGTATGGTGCTCTTGCGCTATATGCTATACAGCCACCGTGCCTGCTCTCGTATTTGCTTTCATATTGTGCTAAATTTATTTCATCTATATCCGTAACATCGACTCTCGATCGTTACGTCGAAAGACCACTCTTCCAAGTGTTACGTTCAGATTGTTTTTTGACGCATCGATGATGGAATACGGCTTAAAAATAATATGTTTATCGTTTATTCTTTGTAAATTCGAAGGTGATAGCAAATATTGTACACTGACAAGAAATATTAAGCTTGGGAGATGTACAAGACTGATTAATATTTGGAATTATTCGACGTTGCACTATCCTGCAGCCATGAGCAAATATAACGTACCCAACAACGCAATACTCCCTACTGCGCATAAAATCAATGAAGAACAGCCCTCATCGATCGTTCGTGAAATTTATTAAATGATCCGAGTCTCGCCATACAATCCATATACTTATGCATCGATGAGCAGCTCCTATATATGTATATATGCAGCCCATACATCACTTCTCATACCGATTCTTCATCATCGCTATTCACAGCCCCTCGCCACAAAACAAGTAGGTTTGATCAGTCTCGTAGCATCGCAACAAGAATCGACATTTTCACGTACGTAATTATAATGAAACGTTCATCCGCACATGTCAACCAATCAGAAGTACAAATAGGGATTAGCAGTTGATCCGCATCCAAACAAACGCGAATTCCCCTTTACTGGGTGTATAGATATATATCAACGCCATTCCAGATTGATTGACTTTTTGCTATAGTCCTTATGGGCAGGAGATTTTGCGGGGAAAAATCTCTCCCCTCTGACTCTAGATGGATTCCAACAGTTTCTCGTTCACGCTCGTCGAATGCGTCTGTATTCTTGTGCCTTTTGGTCCATTCGCCCTTTTCCATAGGGGAGAATTAGGGATAATAATACTGCGGTCAATGGGCAATGCCATTGTTCTGGCTACGTGCGATACCATAAAAGTTATACAGGAAGATGGTAAATAAATTGAATTTTTAAAATTAGCAACTTCGTAATAGGAAAACAAAATTTAACAAAGAAAAAATAGTAATGATGTTATAAATTAACAAATATACTGTGAACATTCGTAGATGTAACGAATTTTCTGCAAGCATTCTCGAATAAGAACTTAAATAAAAATGCGTACACGAATCACATGTTGAGTGCGACAATGATAAATAAATCACAAGCAAGTAACATTTCACCCCCATGCCTTTCAGCTTTCGGTTGTCCCTTGGTGATGCACCATTCCTTTGGACGGGCTATCAATAAAGATGGATAGGAACAGCTAGCATGCCTATAACGTGCCCGACCTCCGACCCGGTTCGGTCGAATCTGATCCGTTAGGGCGTTATATACGGCTTGATAATCCCCATGCCAACGAGAATGAGATCGTCACGCCGCGAGAGATGAGAATTTTCCGCAGCCCATAGCCTACGCCACTCTATCCATCCACGCCCCTGTGGCGAGGCGATGATGGCACTCGGGGGTGGCGAAGAGTGACGCGAAAAACTTCAAGTTCCATTCCCCTAATCCCAGGCCTCGCCTTATCTGATTATACGAAGGAAAATCCACACAGGATTGAAACCTTTGAAAGTGAGAGAGTAAGCTCTCGGTGCTACCAGGACTTACGAAATATATCGAAATTCCAACACTTGGCATTGCAACGCCTGGTCATATGTTTAGAAATAGGCGAGTCGATTCAGTCATCCCGGTAAGTGGCAAATTGGATAGAGGATTCGAGCCGATAAGGCTCGATGCCCCTGTGTCAAAAGAGGTAGAGAAAAAAAGGAACAAACACGATGGGTTTGTGTATAGTTCAAAGTATACGAGCAGATTGACTCGGAAAGCGTGAAATCGAAACTGGCATTTTGAACGTGTATGCGCGAACGCGAGAGAGAAGCTGGACGACATAAAGGATTCGATTCGGGAAACCCGCCTATGCCGGATTACGAATTGGAAATACGTTGGACATGTATTTTTCGAACCGGTGGCTGTTTGACGATGGACCTAGTCGGTCCTGACCATACAAGGTCGTAAATTATAGCAAAATAGAACGACACGATATGACGTTGATGAAGAATGTTAAAAATCGGGAGTAATAGAAAATACCAACGATAGACAAATTTATAGACGAGAATGACCAGCTGGAAAATTGTAGAATTTCGATAAATTCTGATCAGCGATAAGCGTACGTTTCACTGCTGAACATACCTCTCGACTCAGATAACCCTTTTACCAAAAATGAAAACGGGCCATATAACGTCGCTGTCGAATTGTATATTGTTGTGTAGTAAGACTGCGAGACTGCTTCGAAGACTGCTCTCATCTCTAGGCTCTTTTCCTTTGGGAGGAATATCGAACCGGCAATGGATGTCCCGGGTATCTACTCCGAGGGAGCGGTTATCCCGCGGATGGCTCCTATGGGAATCCAACTCTCAGACTCATCTCGAGCCGCACGTAACTACTGGCAGCCCGGGCTTGAGCTACTTTACCTCCGTTTCTCACGTTTCCTTTTTGGGCCGTGCCCACACTGCCGGCCTTTGTTTGTCAACGACCTGAGTATATTACAGAATCTTTTTTCCTTTGCT
This sequence comes from Netelia fuscicornis, assembly GCA_946811545.1. NCBI lineage: Eukaryota > Metazoa > Arthropoda > Insecta > Hymenoptera > Ichneumonidae > Netelia > Netelia fuscicornis. The sequence continues at coordinate 18,273,988 of OX328011.1, read as the reverse complement.
CCCCATTATTATTTTAGATAAATCAATGGTCGTCACCGACACTGAAAATCAGGATCGATAGTCGACTTACGAAGTGGTCTTGTCCTTTTTTGAACTCAAATAGCGGTAACGAATATTAAGCAAATTGTATTACTATAAATCTGTATAATATGAAGCTGGATACTTTCATGATTGAAATCGTTTTCCTACAAAACCAAATTTCAAGAAACGGTTTGTTAACATATTTTTAAAGAAATAAGTAAACACAGCGATAAGGACTGCGAGGTTGGTTATTGTCCTTGCACGCGACGCCATTGCTCAGGAAAAAATCGGGGCAATAGAAAAAAAAACAATGCGCCATCCTCTGCCGGTCAGTGAAGCGAGGTCGTGGCGTTTCCCCAACAGCCGAGTAGCGCGACACTCGGGAAGCGTCATACCGAGAGAGAAAACGAGCGGGCGATAGAAAAACGAGAAGAGTTATGATAAACCTATACAAAGCGGCGTGGGAGTCCCGGAAGTGCGTCGAAATTCGCTTACCAGGTCGATAATGGCATCGAGCAGTGTATGCAGCTGGGTATGAGCTGACGAGAGAACCCGCAGCATCGGGGTAAAGCGCGAACGAATAAAAGGATATAGACAGAACGATCGAGAGTGCGAGGGCACGGTGAATGGGATAGCCGTGAATAACCAAGGTTGAACATTGAAGTATGTATATGTAAATAAAACTCGTAAACATTCGTCGAATCCCTTAATAAAGTTTCCCGGAATGTCCACCATCAGATTCGTTCCTGTCCCTCTCATCCCTTTGTTCATACCGGCCCTTGATGGACATGTGCGGTTGCGGTTGGAAAACGCTCAAAGAATCCGGCAGGTCCATCACGTTCGAGTTACTTCTTGCAACTGTAAACTCTCAGCCGATTCGATGAGAAATAAACGGAGGTTCGCTCGAACGGCAGGGCATGATTTTTCTACGCTTCTAATGGAATCCCAGATTGGCCATCAACGAATCCAATAGTGTATTTGATGATAATTCTCCCTAGCGTATAGCGTCTAAAATTTGTAATTGGTTTTTTTAATATGAGAACGGTTCTTTATTCGTCTGCACAGTAATAAAAAAAGTGATGGTTTTTTCTCAAGAATGTTTTTTGCAATTAGCCAATACTCCAAGCAACTAGAATCCCACTGTACAATGGGCGCACAACCATCGCGCACCACCTTTCGTAGAACCACTAAGTGTTGCAGTTATAATAGTAACAGTTAGTAGTACAGAGCCCGTTGTGGAATCTATTGCTTTCATTACGGACCAGGGTTGGGCGCGTTGCGAAAGTGATCAAGTTCTTTTGGAAAACGAGTTCACGCCAAAGCTCCATTCGAGAGTCCCGGCTCTTATCTACGCTATTTCCGGTATTCGCACGAGTGGTACTTTCACCAAACTATAAACGAGTCTTCGTTCTCCTCGCACCAGATTAATTCTGTTTTCGTTATACGTTCAACGTATTCGCCTCTCCTTTCAATGAATTTTTCGCATTCTACGCACTTCGCTCGTTACTCCCAAACGCTAAAGATTATGTATTTGTATATTTGTTTTTAATTCTACAATTTTGTTTATTTATAATGCTTAGCTAAAGTATGAGATACTTGACTATAATAACCATCGGTTCGTCGTATCAGTCTTTTCCATAGCCTCTCATGTACAACGAGTGAAAAATATGGGGATGCGCTCAATACAGGCTCATATCCTCGGGCTGCGCGCAGCTCCCATCAGCCCAGATCGTACAATTACCCATTGTCCGATACAGAAATTTATGTTTCGATATCCAGCCACGTAACTAAGGGACACGGTCAGAGAGAAGCCGGAGAGATCTACTAAATCCAAGCTGGAGCTCATGGGACCGCTACGGGTACATGCGCCTTAGAGACCGTGCAGATAAGCGACGGATAGGAGGTGATCCGGAACCTGTGCTCTGTGTGTGCTTCGTGTGCAATGGCTCGAATGGAGTGCAGCGTAAGGTTGCTCAGCCCTCTGTTGCTTCCTACATCATCACGAGTATGTTCCATACATAGCATATGTACGTTAGAGGTGTTTACGTGGATATTCATCGGCAACAATATCAAACCAAGGACTCGTTACTCTCTACTGGTATCTCTTTGGAACATTGTGCTAACAATAAAAATTATGCATGCTAACCTGGTTTATTATTCACAATTGAAAGCAGCAAAAGGAAAATGCGTTTGAATATTTGTTTTCCATTCATATTTTACTTCCGCTGTTATTATGGTAGATATTCTGTAATAAGCGTGACTAAGTTTCCAGTCTGGACACATCAAGGCATGATAGATTTCATGGATGTCGACGTGAAGTTGAAAGAAGGATGAACAAATGAGGCATTTGTAGGATGGAAAGAAGGTTGCTAGATCAGTTAAAGCTGAAGCAGTGAAACGCTTCGAGCTAGAACGTCCCAGAGCCAACCACAGAGCCAGGCGGCGTAAACACCACCTCCTCCTCGTGTTACGGAAATTGTTGGGGCAGGACGACGGAAAGGAGGAGCACTAAAGTGCGGCTATGTCTCTGGCGGACGTTGTAATCAGTCTTCTTACCAATTAATTAAAACATCCCTTGGATGAACTAGAGGGAGAGCGCTTTCCAGGAAGCCCGAGGTAGCTGCGCTCCGCTACTGCTTCTCTCTCAGCTTGATCGAGACTTTGAAGAAGTTTCTGGGTGAATATGCGAAGTACGAGCATTTAGCAGGTGGTAGAGGGGGCCTGGTATGAGCTAGTAAATCGGCAACGCATACCGTTTTCCATCGCCTCTATCAGTTATTTAATACGTACCAAAGACCTACTTTCTCATACAAGACGAAGTTTAAGAATTCTTTGAACGATTAGTCGTTCCACCAAGATGGGACAAGTAATTCGTATCAGGCAATCAAGAGGCACTTAAGCCGCTTAAAATTATCAAGGTCCTGATCGAGGGCTGATAAACGTTTTCGTTGGATTACGTGCTCTATGACAACGTTAAACCAAGGGAAAATATATGTGAATGAGAGAAAGGCGCGAAAAGAAAAGGGAGCAAGAGCCAGAGCAGTAATGACTTACCAGACAAATCCCGGGGGTGCTGTTTGCGCGGTGAAAAACTACGCGGCCTTAACGCTGTACAAACATACCGAGTCGCAGGGAGGGAGCTATATGCCAGAACATAGGAGCCCATCGTGGTTATGCTGGAAACCTGTGCACAGGCTGCCTGTCCTATTCGTGCACGCTCTTTTTCTCCCTTCGCTGTGTCTCTGCCATGTTTGCATTTATGTTTACCCACGTGGCGAGCGAAAGAAGAAAGAGGCACCGGCCACTTAATATCATGATATTACGGGGGTAAATAAGACTACAAGAAAAGCCAAGCGGGCGTGCCGTGAGGGAAGTTTAAACAGCACGCTCAAGCACGAAGAGCGCAGGAGAGGGCAGGCGGCTGGCGAGATTGACACGGAGGGGCAATGGGTTGACGTTCTGCGATGACACAGCTGGCTGGACCGAAGCAGCAGTCGTACCTCCCCTTCGTCCTCGTCAACTACCCCCTCGCCCCTCTTTACTGTCATGCTATATATCGGGGACTCTTAACCCCAACGAGGCTGGCTTTTAACCTAATCCTATATTTTTTCTTGTCCCTTTTTTCCGTCCCCTATTATTTCACACTTATGGGACGATAATCCTGTGGATGACCCGTTCTTTCGTGACACTAGAGCGAGACTAAAAAAAACTGTGACAGCAGATGGGCGATGAACATTTTTTGCTTTCCAATTGTATTGTCGTTTTATCGGGCAGTTATTGATTTTTTGGTTTCCAACATAAGATCGTTGACGACGCCAATAGTTCCAAGTAGCTCGACCTACAGTATTAATAAACATTGTTTACCATATTTCAAAATTGGAGACGTATGAATAGAACATATTATTAGAAATTCTGGGTTTTGTATGAGAAGCAATCAATACTAGTAGGCAGAATGAAATTACTTTGTCGTAAACGATACAAAAGTATTTTCCGAAAAAGAGATTACGGTAGTTTATATTTCGTGAATAAATTTGTCGGGAGCAAACCTAAGTCGATGACAAAGAGTTGAGATACGATTGCCGAAAAAAACCCGGAAGAAAGTTCGAATTAGTAATGAGAGGATCTCGGGTATATTGCCATGCCGAGTGCAAAATAGAGACAGGTAAAACACAAGACGAAGCCTCGTGACTCTCTCTCTCTCCCTCTCTCTTTCTCTCTCTCGAATCGACTCTAATTCGTTCTCGTGACTTCCTGACCCATCCTTGAATTATTCATCCGTCTGAACCATGGAGAATTCTCCTATCTCCGCAGCTTCTCCGTCTCCGACCATCGCTCCCACAATTCTTCTTGCTCGGACCGTTTCTCAACTCGCTGCTTTCTTCCGCCACGTTCTCTTACCGACAGCTTTAGTACGATCCCATCTTCTCTCTTTCTCTTATTCTCTCTCTCTCTCTTTCTCTTATTCTTTCTCTTTCTCTACTCACCGAACCTATGCCTTTCGGTGGGCTGTCGTTTAGTAGCAAACCACCCGTTTCATCTCCGTTTTCAACCATTCCCACTCGCCTCTTCTTTTCTACTCACTCTCCGCGAATCGCAAGCGCAGCACTTTTACTGACAAGTCTGCACTCGTCAACTTTGCACGACTGTGACTCAGCCGCTGCGTTATATATCCCTGGACCATGCTCATGGAGCAAACGCGATAGTAATGGTGAAAAGTGGAGTGAGCGGTATGAAGGATGGAAGGATAAGTGAATCTAATTGTCGACGGGAAATTCAGAGGTTTCTTTCTAGCTATATCTGCTCAACGGTAGGTGGCAGAGGCGGGAAATCCCCACGATATATATATTTAAATACCCGCGTACGCATCTATATATCATCCGCTACTAAAATTCTTCATCTCGTTTCGACAGCCAGTGTCGCACTGCGATGATCCTCTTAAACTCTGAGCTTAGCAAGAAGCGTAGAAATGAGAAGCGTGTGGTAATGAGATTTTTCGAAATAAACCCTCTTGGAAGTCATCGTTGAAATATGAACACGAACGTATTATTTATCCAAAAAAGATCTTTCGTGCTCTGTTATCGCGTCTCGTGAATTAATGAAAGCCTTTGAAGTTAGAACGAACAGTTTCTTGGTCGAATATGGAATTTCGTTCACCACCATTCGATAATCTATGAACAAAAATGCTTTAAAAATCACGTGGCATCATTTTTCAAATATCACCGGGAATGATTTTCCAAATATCCTCGTAACTAAACACCGTGCAGTTCAAATACGTAGCGTTTATAACACATATAACGTCCCTCTAGTTGATAAGAAAAATGAAGGGGAAATTCTGATTTCCTTTGAGGCTTGCCGTCGAAACGAAGTGCAAATCGATACACTTGAAGAGTACACGCATTACCCTTATTTATCGAGCAAGCTGAAGCACGAGCGCATGTTACGCGGGGATTTATGTAAACTTGGAAATCAACACCGTCGACGCGCGGAGGCAAGACCCTCCTCGATAAGGGGACGGTCCCGGTAGTACGATAATCCGAGAGATAAGAAGCACGCGTTATACCTCACTCCCTTTTCACCCATCGTCCCTTCGCGCGAGAGCTCCGTAATCGGGTATCACGTAAGCACAGCTAAGGCCTGTGTCTCATCGCATTCTCTCACTTCCTCATATTCTCTTTGGTCCTCCATTCACTTCTACTCTAGCATTGTGAAGAGCTCGTCATCTTCATACACGACATATTTATATATGTATATATAGAAATTGATATATGCACGTGTGCTTACTTCTGCGCATACATGTGCGCGCATGCGTGCACGTGTCTCTGCGTATAATATAATAATTCTTCTTATCAAAAGGGGGCATTGTGTTATCGATACATTTTTTAATGAGCTCGAGGTTCTCCATCGTCTTCAATAACTTTTAACCTGCTCTTATCTATACACGTATATATCACTCACGAACCGATAATAGAATACGAAAGGGATTTCGTTTTCCCAACCTTTATCATTTCAAAAATGACCCTTCACGACCCTTTGAATTTTCCATGGAATTATATCGTTTTTACTGGGTCGCGATAAGTTGATCTTGAAATTAATTAAGAGTTGACGGAAATCCCATGGAATATAAAGGACGAATGGAATACTCAAGTACGAAGCAGAATAAACGTGTCGGTAAAGAAAATATTAAACGTGTTCGTTACAATCGATGATATAGCCGCGTGTAAATTAATACGAACAGGTTGGCAAAGAAAGTTTAACGATTGATAATTAAGGATTTATCGATTCGTCGATTATTAATTCGCTCACACGTGCTCTCACGTATAACGAAGAGTGAAGTATTTATATCCTAGGTGATGAGCCTGTTACGTTCCTTCGATTTTTATCTATAAATACGTGCCTTGAAATTCCCATTTTATCGTCAGAGATGAAAAACAAAGATTAAGAAATATACTTACACCAATAAGAAACGAGATTCAAATCACGAAACTATTGTAACAACAAGTTTATTCGAAGTCATCGAGCGTGTCACGACTGTATTTCCTGACTCTTTCTCCCGTATCAGAACCAGTATAAACCCTAAAAAAGTCTTTAGATTCGTGATAAGAGGAACGATCGATGTCCTTCCGTGAATGGCGAGGATTCATCAGAAAATCATGTCCTAAGTTTCCTCGTCCCTGCTGCTATATAAACAATTTTAGGTTAAGAGATACGTAACACTTTGTACTTTATCTCCTTCCGTGAATACGACGCGAGATATCACACAGTTCGTACCTACTTTTATTCTTTTTTTTTTATGTCATTTTAAACGCAACGAGAGAAAGTGAGAAAAGGTTTTAGTAATTCGAGTACTTCGAACTGTTATCCCGGTGGCGCCTAAGTTCATGCGCATGCGGTTTTACGGGAATCCATGAGCTATGGCTTTGTGTTTATCGATGATCGTCGGTACGAGCATCTACAAGGGCGAGCTTAAGGGTGGTTGATGCTTGTTAGCCGGAAAAACGTCAACGATCGTCAGTATGTTCTTGTATGCGTTCGTCGGAGCTGCGACTGAGTCAAGTTATCATGCAATTTATTATTACGCGTAGTGAGCAGCGTAGATAAAAATTCAAGTACCTACGATATATACGAGTATCGTCTCACTGGTCATTAAAACCTTTATTGTCTCGCACAATAATACGAGTTCGAGCGAATTTATACGTAAAGTGAAATTCTATCGTTCGTTATTCTCATTATACATTCTTCGTTTCATGCGCGTAATTTTGCATGCAACAATTCTTTTTTTGCCCTCCGCAACACCGACGACGACTCGACGAATCATCGCGAAACTATCGAGACACGGAGACCACTCGAGCGAACAAAAGTTGTTCGGGTTCGTTGCCACGACGACCGCGACCTGGATGTGACGAAGTTTTTTCGTTTTGCTTCTTTTTTTTTTCGTTTTTTTTTTTCTCTCGTTCTTTGGGAGTATAATCGAACGGGCACGCGGAGAATCTAGTTATTCCAGACGACCAGCGTCATTCACCGCGCAACTAACGAAGAAGTCGCGTTGAAAAGTCTGTCCCTTTGTCGTCCTGTTCTCGTTTCCGCCATACCAACCTTTACTCACCCCGCTAGCTTCAACCCTCTCCTTCCCCCCTTCTTGTTCTCCTCCACGGTACCCTTACAACGTGGTACTTTCGCGTGTTCCCGCATTAACCAGTCGCGAATATCTAAAGTCGCGATGGTGACTTTTCTCGATCGATATTCGGAGCACGCGCCTCGTTCTCGCGCTCGCCGACCCAACACGCTACATACCAAGATCGCTCGAACCCCCTTCCCCCAACCCCTTCTCTCCACCGCCCCGTTAACCCTATAATTTATCATAATCGTCGGGGTACGTACGTACGTACGTACAATCCCACCATCTTCTTCTCACTGGACGACCTTACACATCGAAAGCAGATGAACAGTACGCAATAGTTCGACAATGGGTTGCACTTTGCACGAGTTATTGGAAATAAGCTGTACTTTCTTTTTTTTTTCTTCTTTTCCTTTGATCACACCGAAGACGATATTTGATGAAGTAAAAACTTACATTGCGTGAGAATTGAATAATTTTTTGTTTCTCTAATATTGAAACAATTATCTAATATTGTAGGAAATTTATAAATCAGCAGGTTTTCAATGACGCGTTTGAAAAACGCGATGTTTCGATAAAGACGAAAACAAGTCGCTGCAACTTTTTCAGGTTTATTTTATTTTTTTGACAAAAACACAAGAATTTCGTGGCAAGAGGGATCATTATACGTTCACGCTTTTTATTGTAATTACGCGAAAGTACGAAGGGCGCTAAACATGGAGGTAAGCCAACCAGTTAGGTAGGTACGAAGACCTTAACGCATGTGCGTATAACGTCCTTCGCGAAGAGAACACACATAAGTCGTGAAAGATAATTGGCACAAGACGCGCAACGGCGGGCCTTGGGGCCATTGCCATTGATTCGTGCACCTGCTCCCGCATTTCTGTGCGTATAGAAAAGAGACAGTCGAGAATCGCGAATTTAAGATGGCGGCGATGATATTCTTTTCGTTGCATTGAAGTTTTATCTCTCGTCCGTTCATTAATCTTTCTTTTCCTCGTTCGCTCGTTGGGAATTAACCACAACGAGTAAGAATGCCGTGTCTTCTGGCACTGTCGGTAAGTTGTGACTACTCGCGGTACCAGCATAAGCTGGGATCGACAGAAGCCGCTAACTATTACTTTAAGAAAAAAAATAAGAAAAGAACCAAAGAAACTGTGCCATCGCAGATTTTATCTTTTTTACTTTACTCGGACGTTCGTAAAGATTGATACAACGTCTCATCGCACCAATCCGATCGATTGAAGTTTTTTAAAAGTCGCGATCTCTCTTTAGCATTTTACGTCGCAACGAAAAAATGAAACTTCAATAAATTTCACAATTCAAATCTTACCGATAATCGTCGCATATGCATATTTAGGTCATGCCTACATTGAAAGATCATCGTTGCCGTAAAGTAGAATATACCTTTGCGAGACTTTGTCAAAATTCCCGAGTCAGTTCCATCCGGGTACTGAAATTTTATCTCTGGTAGGAGTTTTGCTACCTTGTGGTGCTCATGGTGCTAGAAATTAAGCTCTTTCGCTTCATGACTCGTTGAGATCTGGTGCATGCGGTGCGGTGGAGTGTGCAATGCAGAAGAAGCCAGCAAGGTGGTTTCGCGAGCGAAGCAACAGCAGCAGGCAGCAGAGAGAGAGAGAGAGAGAGAGAGAGAGAAAGGGAGAGCGAGAGAAGCACAGGAGGCGGTGTGTGGTGGCAGTCGCTCGGGTCGAGAGACTCGGAGGATCGATAGCGCTCGTGGGGGTTAGCCACACGGGCCAGCCAGGGGCCGATTCTAGTCCTGGGACAACGTGCGGGAAAATACAGCGTGTCATATACCATGGTAGTCAACTGCTGCTTCGAGCCTTCTTTGCTCGAGCACGACTGTGCCGCGATAACCGATCTCCCTTATTTTCCACCCCCTCCCTATCCCAACCCCGGCTTCTCTCGCCACCTTTTCCACTTTCTCACCTCTTTCTGTCACTAGATCCACGATGACCTCGATTCTCGAAAACAAGAGTACCTGAATTCAAAGGACTTCGCATTGAAAAGGATATCTTAGGATTGAAGTGATCGTTCCAAGAGTTCTCGTGTTTAATAGACGTATGACACGATGAATAATAATCAAGTATCGCGATAAGAATAAGCTCTGAATATATCTAGAACACGAGAGCCACTCCGGACGATATGAGAAAGATCGTTATGGGAAAAGCTCACTGGGAAAATTTCGATAAATCGACAGCAATAATCGAAGAACGTCGCAGAAGCCAGTTAACGTTCTTTATTTCAAACCTACCCCAATTTACACGACGATCCTTTAACGTAATAATCTCAGCACGTTTCGAGCTAGCCTGTATACAACAAAATTTCGACAGCTCAAATAGCAATATTCGAGAAAATCGATTCGAAACGATAACGCGATCAAATTTCGCGATATCGACGTTGTTTTAGTGAGAACACGAGAATTTCCAATAGATACTTATCACCGATACCACTGTCTAACATTCATTCAATACGATAATTCGTACGTGCCACAGAATTCATGAAACGTTCCTTGATATTGTACCACTTTTTCTCTCGACTCTATGAACTTGGCGAATAACGCTTCAGGTACGTTCGAGCGTTATATCTTATTCGAGCGTTTAGGGTGCATTATTCGACATTCATATGCATGAGATCTCGTCGCGTATGCGACAGAGACAGAGTAAGAGACGAGAGGAGTTCTTTTATAGGCCGATTATATCATAAGCTACGTATACATCACGAATGAACACATGACCGTCGGCACATCGGGGTACATCATCCGTCCTCGAGGACGAGGGTTACGTGTTAGTGAAGATAGTATATATGCTCGGTAGGAAGGGGAAAGGACTGGGGGTGAGAGGGATGGCGGGAGGGGAGGTGGCAGAAATATAGGTGGCTCGCAAGCTCGCAACGTTATACGAGCGAACTGACCCGTTGAGTGTGGTACACGTTGAACGAGGGTGGAGGGGGGCCAGGCTGGCAGTCGTGCACGAAGCAAAGTGGTGCTTGTCCATACGTTACGAGGCGATAAAAGTCGTCCTGGTAGCCTGTCCACGCAATTCACCGGGCTTCGCTACTTCTCTCTATAGTCGTGCCTCGTGTGCGAGAACGACATGGAGTGAACCCATCCCCACCTCCCTATCGCCAAACCACCCCTAACACATTTGACGGGGCATGGCTTTTGTATATTTGCGCAAGGTAGAGCATTATTATAACGCACCTCGATACGTTCATAAACTCGCACTGTATTTTCTAATAAACCTTGAACGGCCTAACTTCGGACGTTACCGAGTTACGTTTCACAACTCGCGACGACTAGTACTCGAATTATGAATAATTGCAGATTTGGACGACCGTATCTTCGAATAACCTGGGGGTGGTGGAGACACTGTATTGTTTAGTATTGTAATCTTTTCAGCTAAATAAATGATCCGTTGTTAGGATGAAAAAAAGTTCAGTGTTATTTTATCCAAAGATTTTTAGGGGAGCGATTCGGGAAAGATGCTCGAATAATTATCGTACGACCGTTCGTTCGGATCGTATAGAGTTATGTCCTCGACCACTAAGACACGAGATGAAATCGTAACCGAGCGACCGTATTATTAAATGCTATGTCATATCAAGCGTTATGTATTAAGCGTGCCATGTATTTTATAAACACTCCGTTACCGTGCCAAAGCATATGATGGACGATGTCACCGGCAGACACAATACTCCCTTATGGTAACCGGAAACTCTCATTTCGTACACGCTATATACTTTTTTCTCGCATCCATCCATTATCAGAGAATCGTTCGTACGTATAAATAAAACGTATAAAAAAAGTCTCGAAGGTCTCGATTCTCTATTGAGAATTAAAAAAAAGAAAGAAGCTTTTATTTCACATCTCGGACGAAACACGACGAGTTCCGGGCCTCTCCGTAGTTCGACGAATTTTCGAAAAAGTGAGAAAAATATGAAATTCCAATACGCTTCGTAGTCGACGAACTCTTCCCTATTCTCGTTCTGAGTTTTCCGGCTACCGTTCCACGTTTTGCCGTTACCACTGCGGCGCTATTTCTCCTCCCGGTTACCCCCTCATCCCCTATTTTTCCCTTCTTACTAGCGACTGGCCAGAGCACGGTTGAATCCTTCTATAGGTATAAACGTTCGTCCTTGTTGTTTCAACGATTTCCAACGCGCCTGCTCGCCGACACGAAAAACTTTGTCCCGGGAGCATAACGAACGCTGGGTGGCGGGAGGATGAGGGGAACCTCTGCCTAGTTTTCCTGGTTACGTTTCACGGTTCGCACTCCGGGATTTCTCTCTCTTTCTCCAACTCCCGTTCTCTTTCTCTCTCCAGCCTCGACGTTCTCGAAGAGTTTACGTAGGAACAGTTGGTACCGGATCTCACCGCAACAAAACTTGCACGTCGGCGTCGTCCTGGTGAATGATTTCCTTTTTTTGTTTTGTTTTGTTCTAGGCTACCTAATTTTTTTTATTCCCCTTCGCCATTTCTTTTGCCTCCGGTCTGTTTATTTCCTGCCCGACTACCACACTTTATCGCAGTCTATTAATTTCCAATCACTTCCTTTCTGCCCTGGGGCAAACGAATCGGAGAATAAATAATTGAATAAAAAGAATAAATAATTCTGCCACTAACGAAAGATAATTAATGTATCACTGTTGCTATCGGATAAATTGTAGAAGCCAATTTGATAACAAAAAAGATGTTACCCACATTGTGCCATAGACGCACGAAAATTCCTGATACGGTATTCGCACGTATAGTGGATACGAGGGGGCATTGCGAGGGCTGCGCGAACGGATAACAGTGTGGAAAGGTTGTGGTACGGGGAGGTTAAAAGAAACACGTTGGGATTTAGAGGGATTGGAGAGAGACGGAAAACACGATACGTACCGATGGTACGTAACTATGGGAGTGTACGAGTATACGGTAACATCGATGCAATGTTCGACGCCACGTGAGGGATGGAGACGAAGGGATAACAGGACGGGATATAATTCGGTTAACTACGAGAGTTGAGCTTGGTGGCGTGTGGAGGCTCGGTATATGCCGTCCATTAACGGTATGCACGATCAAACCTAATTATAATGGATCCTGGGTTGTCCTCTGTACGGCCAACCGACCTTCGTCGTCTAGTCTATGCGTCTATCTCGCCCTTTCTCCTCTTGCCCACCTCCCCCTTCCATACGTCCCTAGCCACCCGCCTCCTCTTTCCACCATCAACATCATCCTCTGTCACGCTCTTGCCTTTTGTCGTGATATACACGTATAGAGCGATGTTTCTATTTTGTGCCCGGATACGCAGCCCACTTCCCGAGGGGATGCGCGGACATCTCTCTGCCTTGCATACATACACACAAATACGTGCACATGCATACACGAATACAGCGTACAGAAACAGAGGGAGTGATTGAAGCATGTTTATCGGCAAAATCGAATCCATTGATCGGCTAGCAGGCTAACAGCATCTGCTTTCGTCGTTACGTTTTACGTTTTTGTTGTTTTCTCATCGATACTCCCGATACTATTAAAATCCGTTATGACAAAGTGCGAACTTGGAAAATCTTGATCCACGAAAATATTGAAGCGATGGGCGAATCATCGTGAAAATGTATCCATCGAGTGCGTCGTAAAATTGACGTGGTTTGGAGAACATTTTCTGACGGTGTAACGTACCTACCCGTTGCAAATAATGTCAACGGAGTTGCAAAAATATGTAAATAATTATTTAAACATTTCAACTATCGATCAAATACTATTCGAGTACATCGTGCTCGTGTGTTTGTACTTGGATACGATTCGGAAAGTTGGACGGTATATTCTCGGTTGGTCGGATGATCGATCGGACGGTTGGCGATTCACCGAATCGTCGAAGGTGTCAATGTGGCCAGCGGCGTTGAGACGCGGCCCCGGAACACGCTCGGTCGATCATCAATTACTCTGACGCACGATTACGAGCAAGATCGAGAAAGCATCGCGAACCAGTTGGTACGTTCAGCGTGCACAAACAGCGGATCTCGTCTCGGTGTGTACGAGCGACGATACACACGGTACGTATGTGCCACGAGTGAGAGAATCGAGAGTGGAAAACCGGTTCGTGATCGCCGATGAGACGAGAACCTCTCGCCATCTCACGGGTGAACATTTTCTCGTTGTTCCGCGCTCCGTTCCTCTTGTCCTTGTCCTTCGCTTATATAGCGAGGCCAAGTACGTGCGAGACTCTCTCGTCATTTCGACGTACGATGGCCATCTCGACACGCTAGTAAGACGGGCTTCGTCGCCAGGTCCCACGAGAGCAATAATGTACGAACGATGTCGCATCTCGCGCACCAAAGAAACCATACGTTCCTGGTACATGCCTGCTTGTTGCCCGGAATGGTTGCAACTTCGTCGTTGATTGTCATTGCGAACGCAATATTTTCCTCGGTTTTTATATTAATCCAATAAAAAGCCATTCTACCGATAAAACTTTCTCGTCCTCGTTCAGTCCGAGACGCGAAAGAATTCGAGAAAAGTTGTCCGACAATCATTCGAATAGTCTTATGATTATAGAAATTCTTACTTTCTGCGGCGATATCGATTTCATCGTGAGAGGGAAAATTAGAAGACAGTGTTGTTGTTTGAGATCACTGTCGACGAATTTCATCCTGAGAAGCTGAGACGGCTTATATACGGAGGTAAAAAAGGTTCTCGTTACCGAATTCCCCTAGTTAAGGGCGTAAAGTATTTACTTTCATTTTTTACTTCTCACTGTACTAAAGATAGGTATTCGGAGATGGAGCCAAGGGGAATTACTTACAAACTATAAAAATAAAGATCTACGTATAGATACTTATTCATTCGTATGTTCTCGTATATCACACGTGTGATAACATATAGTTGAAGGTAGAGGCATAACAGAGAGACAGTGGATGCAAGGGAGAAGCGAGAGAGAAGAGAGGAGAGTGAGAACAGGGTGTAGAATATCAAGCGATGGCACTTCTGCTCCGGGACCGAGCCCCATTGAAACCCAAGAGGTCTCGCGGTAAAAGCAGAGGCTGCTGGCAAAATGCGAGGGTGTAGATTTACTATATCCCGTGTAGGGTACGTCTACCGGGCATTAAGGTTCTCGAACAGACAGTGAAAGGCGTTTGTCGCGGGACGGAGGGTGAGCCCTGAGGAAATTGAGAGGAACCAAGGGAAAAGGAGGGATAGAGCTCTATTCGGTGAGCGGCAAAACAATCCGGACGACTTGCACTTGGACAAACATCCCAAACGCGAGACTTCCGGTGGGCCGAGTGCGGGAATGGCAACGCTCGAGAGCGAAACCGGGTGGGCCAATGTTACACAAGGATGCGATTCGGAGTGCTGGTAAATTTTCTGGCTTTTTGAGCGGCTGGCTGTGACCTCTCGGATGAGATATCACACCCGGTAGCAATATCCTCCTTTTCATTATTGTTATTATTATTATTTCTTGTTATGATTTAACTGTAGGAGCGAATACTTCCTGCGAGAATCCATCAGCGTAATCGGAGAAACGAGATTTTAAAGCATCATGAAATCGAATAATTAAAGTTCGATCGAGCTTCGGGTAAAGCCTTTCGATATCGCGCGATCATTCCTTATTCCCAGTTTCCTTTTTCTTCTTTGACTTTCTACGCAACGCTAGGTTCGCGAGATCCTTCCTTTATCCACATCTTTCGTCTTGCTCTCACTCCCTCTTTCTCTTCCACTCTCGAATTTTCTTTCTCTCTTGGATTCTCTTCTTCTCTCATCCGTTCTGTGTTCACTCTTACCGCCGGATCCCTCGGCCTCCTTCCCCTCTATCCATCTCTATCGACGACTTTATACCCGCGCCGCGGCTAACGTAACGAGTAAACTTTGGGACAACTACAAGGATCTCGAGAATCCTTTGACTAAGACTCCCGGGAGAGATTGAACGTCGACGTCGACAGGGTGACGGTGAAGAGGTAAAGTAGGTGGATGTCTCGATGCTGATAATCGACCAGTAGACAGCCAAAGTCCCTGGGATCGTTAGTGATCTTAGTCAGCAGCATATTACAGCTCCCATAGAATTTAAGTCTACCTATAACCACGATAACTTATTTTCGTATCTCGAATAAAGCTTGTATTTGAACTTCGTTAATTCAATCTCATAGTTTCGAGAACGAACTAGAAAAGTTTAGACCGAGTTACAGTTAGAGCGGCGATGAGGCACTGATCAGACGAGGCAAATTGTAAAACGAAAGGGAGAGACTGTATGTGCGAAAATTTAATAAAATTCGACGAAAATGTAATTATTGAAAATTCACCATCGAAATATTTTATTCCATTCTGCGAATCACAAGAACGCTAAACACCTGAGGCTACGATTAATTACTCGTACTGCGCGTTACTAAATTTCCCAAAATGCAAACGAAATGAAAATCTCATACGTATAATAACAATTCGTTCGAGCGTTTTTTTTTCTATTTCGATTGGATTTTGTGGGAAAATGTTCGTCGTTACTATACTTATATATATATTTAAATTTGTAGACTCATGGTAGAAAGGGGTTTCGAAAGCGAATGAGGTTTATCGAGCTGGGTCTCCTGATTGCACCCTTTGTTTTCGTGTTCCACAGGGAAGGGACGGCTTTACCCGGCCTACAGCCTGAGCGGCAGCGAGGGCGAGGATAATTCATTGGGTGTACAGCGAGGCGGCGGCCGTGGCGTCGGCTATATCCAAAACAATCATCAAACCGCTCAGGCCCAGCACAATCACTACAACTCGAGTCAGCACAGCAAGCAACGAGCCTATCAACAGCAACAGCAGCAACATCCACTTTACCACGTACCGGGTAGCGGTGCGGGGCTCAGTGATACACCGACGTCTGGCAACGCGTCGGACGAAACTCTCACAGACAGCGAGCTGACCAATCTTGCGCGAGACTCGACCCTTCTTGTTCATAACGGTAAGTCATCTTCGGAAATAATTCAACGACCTACACGACTCGTCGATCGAATCGGAATCGTGAGATTCATTTTTTAACGCGTTAAACGCGTTCGAGACTCCGGGCTGCTTGCTGATAGGCGAGTCAGAGTATAAGCAACAAACCTTATCTTTCCTTATTTTATTTTAAATAATTATGAGGCTTTGAGTAATTTACTATTATAAATTACTTAAAGCATTGACCAAACCAAAATCAATGTCGTTTAAGTTAAATGTTGAATCTCACAAGAACGCAAGGACGACGCACGCCCGGGAATAACGTGAAAGAGGTCTGCGACCGGTCCGTACGGTCTGGCGAAGCGTAAACGGACAGTCTAGTACCCGTCCATGGGGACCGACGTGGCGTTTAGCGCGTTAAATATAAACTTCTCTTATGCACCCTCATCTCCTCTATTCCCCAAATCTACAATAATTGTACATATTTCGTGTGACATTGTAAAAAAGTTTTTCTCAAAATATTCTACACCCCAGTTCCAACTTAACGTTGATCTTAAAATAACCTAGGACACTGTCATTGTAACGCGAGAATGATGAATTAACCAAACCCCCGCTCCCCTTCCTGCAAATAATCTTTTCTCCGTCACGCTTTAGCCCAATAAATTTGCACGTTAACTCGGGCAGGAGAGAAAAAAAATCGTCTACAGGCGAGCGTCGAGCAGTCTAAGTTAGAGTGCTGTTTATAACGCTATACGTTGCATCACTGTGGAAGGTTACATTGTGTTGTAGGGGAGAGTGGGCCGCGACAGGCTCGGTCATTCGCAATAACGTGAAATCGTGTCTCTGCATTACTCAAACATGATGGACGAGCTAAGGC
The DNA here is from genome assembly GCA_946811545.1 of Netelia fuscicornis. Lineage (NCBI taxonomy): Eukaryota > Metazoa > Arthropoda > Insecta > Hymenoptera > Ichneumonidae > Netelia > Netelia fuscicornis. Next base: position 18,256,558 of record OX328011.1, on the reverse strand, counting down.
TGGCTGGACGAGGTTCTCATTCCCCCCAGCAAGCTTCAATATCTATCTGTATACACACACATGCGCAATATAGTATACATCCCTGCATAATACATACAATATATATATATATATATATATATAAGTACATGATAGCTAGAACCACGCTATAGAGTTTTAGTAGAAGGGGAGGACGGTTTAGTCGACGCTCGACCACACCGGCTTGTCACGAGAATGACGTATCGCGCTCGAAGGTAGCGTAGGTCGGGCCCTCCGTCGACTCTTGGACGACGCACGAGCTATCCGAGCTTCGGCTTGTCTCACTGCGATACGTATACACCGTTCACGGCCTATCGCCTGCACTCTGACTCCTCGCGCAACAAACACCTGGATGACACTACCTGTTCCCTTGTTACTCCCTCCTCGGAAAACGTCGTATCCAATATAGATATCGCGGTATATGGCAACGATTTATATATATATATAATACGCGAATCTCTCGGTAACTCCGTAATACCGCGACGATTCGTAATTCAATATCACTCTCGATTTACCAGATCAGAGATCACAGTACCACATAATTTCCTGTACGCACGTGGCTGTCGCGCCATAAACTCGTAGCTTTGATTTATGGCTCGATTTCAATGGGAAGGAGGGGACGAGTTTTCATCGGGAAACCGTGTATAAAGGACGATGTAAAAAGAAATATGAACGACAACGTTGCTACATGACGACGAACAAAAGATAACGCGAATGGTGCACAATCTTGTGTAAGAAATATATTCACCCTTGCTATTATAATGTATTCATTTCCAGTCATTCCGAGCACTTCGCCCCATACCCCGAATATACATTAGAAACTTCTTAATTATAGATATATATATACGATGTATTAGGCATTGTGTAGCAAACAGTAATTCGTCACGCCCAAGAATATCGAGCCCTGTGTTACATTATATAAAGACCTAACTCAACGATTTTCGCAAAATCACGATGGTGACTCTGAGAAAACTTCGGATCATCCTTCTTCGAGAGACCGAAAACACATCAACGTAGTGTAACCAACCTCCTCACTCTCCGTTCCCTTCATCCTCTTCTTCTTCATCTCCTTCCTCTTCTCTTCCTCTTTTTCTCCTTTGTCTCGACGCGATTTTGCCGAGATATACTTCCGGAATAAATATTCGCGATAGTCGTGAGGGAAAGTACACGAGTAGGAGCAGGGCAGGGATGGGGCTCCCTTCAACACCCTTGGCAACCAACGTCGTTCCGCCGTGTAACTCGATATCATCGATCATGTCACGACGTTCTTTTCATCCTCGAGCAAATAGCTTACCCTCCAGCTTCGTACTTAGGAGAACGCGGAGGGGTGGAAGGGAGGGGTTGATACGATTTTCTCGGTGCTTGTATTTATCGAAGACGGGATTCGTGCTGACACTCGCTCGAAAACACAAAGTTCCATTTGTTTTTCTTATTTTACTTTTTTTTCAATCGCAAGTCTCGAGCAAGCGACGAACAAGATCTTATGGGAGAATATTTCAACCATGGTGTACCCACATATTTGTGTACGGGAATACGAGATTGGTCTGCGGGCTACGAGAGCAGCGGAGGTCTTTCTTGTCCGTGTCACCGAGGACAATGCTCGTCGGTTAGAAGCCCATCAACCCTCGAGTTCCGAATCTCGGGGCTGCGTAACCTCCCGCAATTACCTCGCTCTGGATTAGCATGACAGTGGGCATCATCGCGTCATCCGCCACCGGGTGAGGTTGTTACGGGAACGATTGCATTAACGTTGAGCACCGCCGAACTGTGTAACTATGCGACGTTGTCCCTACTCTCTTAGCCTCGACAACGGCGTTTTCCTTCCAACTTCGTGCAACGATGGCAACTGTATGTGTCTCTACCTCGCAACTCGCTTCTATACCGTCGCCTCCTCCCGTCGTTCCGTTTCTCGGTTAATAAACACGTCCTCGATCATATACCCGGGACACAGCGATTTGCGAGCGTCGAGCCCTCCTGATGACGATGCCCTCTCTCACTCACTCCGCTCGCTCTCTCATCCACTAACTCAACTAATATTGTCATGGGCTAGAGGCTGAAACCTGGGGTGACTTGATACCTCGCTCGATCCGACCACCCTCATCGCGCGACCCTAAGCTATAACGTGACGAATTCGTGCATACCACGTATCCAACACACTACGAACCATTCCAGGCCCCACTGCACTGCGGTATCTGTGCTTTAGGTGTGCATGGAAATGTTTTTGTTAGGACATCATTGCGCTCTAATGAAACGAAAGTAATCCTTCGTAATTCACCACTTCTTCTACCACAATAAAAGTGTCATACTAGGCGCTACCATAAATTTGTCTTATGAAAAGAAATTTTCCCGCGATCGTTGATGGAAGTTTTTGGTTTCGGAATCTTTGCGATAAATTCGTGATCAGCAAGGAGAAAGTACCGGGGTATATAATCTTGGATGATATTAGATTTGTACCTGTACGATGGAGATAAGAAATGTAGATGGGCGAATAAAAATCAATATACGCTTTTGAAAACATCGTGTTGGTATGTGTACGTAGCTGCCTCTCCCTCGAGAGAGTGAAGAGAAAATTCTCTCTCATTCTTTCCTTCTCGCTAAGGGAAAGAAAGTTCTCTCGGTTCAACCGAGAGAGAGAGAGAGAGAGAGAGAGAGAGAGAGAGAGAGAGAGAGAGAGAGAGAGAGAGAGAGAGAGAGAGAGAGAGACAGAGAGAGAGAGAGAGAGAGAGATGGAGAGGAACACCACACCTTCGCTGTTTATACTTTGAGCACATACGAGTGTTAGTAATTTCATGTACCGTACACAAATACACACAAACTCAGGCACACCCGGACACACAGTTACACGTTCATATATGGATAAAAACTGCATATCTTCCTCGTACTTTATTCTTTTCTCCTCCTTTCTTTTATCTGGGATAAAAGCTATCTCTCCACCCGCTACGTCGACTGTCTATGTTGCATATGTAGATATATTCAATGCATGTTAGCAACACTTTCGTAACATGACCAAGGAAAAGCAAGTCGTCTACTATACATTTCCGTAGCATACTCTGCACTCTCCACCCTCTACCTCACGGCTTCTTCGAGTTCTCTTTCGCGCCCAATTTGCGGCTCATCGTCGCTGCGCAAGAAGCAATTTCTAACTTAAATGAAAGCTCTCTCGCGCTCGCTCCCGTCCTCGACGGATAGGGAGTGTGGCAGCACCGGCGCAATTGACAGGCAATCCCCCTATGCTCGGATCTTCACCCTTCTTCCATCGTAGCTTCGACCCGGGTTTCAAAGAGATGAGGTAGAAGCTGCAAGGGATAGAAGGATAGATGGATGACGTCGAAGGACGCCACAAACCGAGGTTCCTGTCTCTAACAACCATGATTTTGACAAACGAGACCGATTTGATGCGTTACCATTACGAGCTGCTAAGTCTTCTCCTTGAGAAAATATATTCCTAGCACACGTCACTTTATCCGACGAAATTTAATTTTGAGAAATTATTGACGAAACATCGTTTACTAGTGCAATTGTTACTGTTATAATGAGAAATGCTTATCGTACACATTACCGTTTAAAAGCTGTAGGAAAACCAGCTATTCTCACTTTATCCTTCTGTTCTTGCTTTAACCTTTGGCTATAGTTGCGTTCTCCCGTACGCGATCGTTTCAGCACACCAGTAAAATGCATTTGTAAATTCTTCGTGCCACTAATGGTAGGTTGTTGAGTAACGCGTGTTTAAAACGATATATTCGCATGGCGTACAGTAATTGAACACCCCGAGCGAGAAAGGAGGGGTTCGAAAGAGAAAGTGGGAGAGAGAGGGAGACTGGCAAGGAAGAGTGGAACGTCAAAAGTAAGAGGTGTAAAAGGTTTGTAGCCAGTGTTTTAAGGGGGTTAAACCCGAGCTTCGAGGTGTCCGCTCTATCGTGAAAGCTACCGAAGTACGAAAACCCGGGGAGAAACGAACGACTGAAGGAAGCATGCGCTGTGAGAGACCCCCGCGGGACCGAATGGCACTACAGTTCTCGCCGGTTGGACGGCCCAGCAGGAGTTAGACTCGGTCAAGCTCACGTAACTACCTATAATGGTGCATTAACCCGACGACCGAGTGGAAGAAGCCGATAGTGCGGTTTTCCACCCTTCATATCACCTCCCATACGCCACGTGGTTTGTTTCCTACTTCATTGTATCATCGTCCTTCTACAATTTACTTGCATTCTGGCCCGCAGGCTATGGAAGAAATGGTGTAAAAAGTAAAGATGCGTTTCGATGTAGGCTTGGAGCTGACGATAACGCCAGTATTACTGGTTAAAAACTACTATACCATTGCACATTGTTCATATCGAACAGTATAGCCTGGTGGATGTTACAAAAACTTAACAAAGTGTGTTCGGTACACGAACGAGCAAAAAGGGATCGTACCTTCGCACGGTACGGACTTTAAATCGCTCTGCAGCAACGATATAGAATTGCGTCAAAGACCAGCGATCGAAGTTGTTACTTTTGGCTTCGAAGTTTCTCGAAGGTTTTACCATCAGGGTGAAAAAGACGTATAGAAGGGAAGTTTTCGACGTATGAAGATACGAAATTAAGGGAACGCTCGCCTAGTCACGAGTTCGGCTTTTGTCTCTGAGCCTGGCGACTGCGGTGAGCAATAGCCCTTGTGCATCGGTAGAGGAGCGAGCACACGACCCTCGGAGCTCACTTGACTGCCTTCTTTATTATCCCCTGATACCCTCGACCAGACTTTTTCCTTAGCCCTCTTCCCCTTTGCGAACCTCGACACAATGATACTCACAACTTTTGCTCTGAGAAAAACTTCTTGCGTCTGATTTCGATCCTTCCACCCTACGAAAAAAAAGTTTGACTCGTCCTTATTCTCATATTCCTCCAGGAATACTTTTTTTCCTAGGCCGAAGTTTTCTTATGGCCAGTTGGCCCTTTATGCGGGTTCGTGCAGTCTAGATACAGCCTATGTACCAAGATTCCGCACGAATCTCATCGGAGCCGTACTTTCACTAGAGTCTCGGAGGGTGGAAAAATCTACCCTTAGAGACCCAATAAATCTCCGTGTCGAGGGCTGATAGTCATTTTTTATACGATGATTTTCAGAAAAATCATCAATGACTTCAATTTATATCGGTTATTTTTTACATAATTGAACTCTACAGTACAGGAACCGCATCAATCTTACGAATAATTTCGATCTTAGAAATAGTACATGGCACTGTAATGAGACAAGGCCTAAAATTCATCGAGACCAAGGTGGAATCGCGGGTTTTATTTCTTCCACTGTAGCTTGTGCGACTGCACGGAAAGGCCATAGGCAGTTCGATCGGGTTATACGTGACCTCGTTCGCCATCACTACGATTACCTCTGACTCGCCACGTTCGTGAGTAGTACCGTTTCCGGACTCATTTAATTTTCCCAAAGGATTGCACTTTCCGTTCTCTCGTTCACGATCTTAACGTTTGTTGACCTACTGATTGGCCATAGTTCGAGCACGATACTTCGCGTTATTATTCTTGACTGTTTCGATCGAACAAACCTTCGTGCAGAACGATTCGTAGTTCCTAGCATAAGCTTTACGTAGGAATTCATAAATATATGAACATTTATGCAAAAATCAGGAAAAATTAATTTCTGAATTTCAAAACATGGAAAAAGTAGAAAGATTAATTTTTCGTTAAAGTTTTCGATTTTTTTTAAATTCGAAACGTTTCGAATTGGCAAACTGGCTTCAGGGTAGACGAGAAAACTCGAATATTTCGCATTGCGAGAAGGAGCGCTCTCGGAACGCTTTACAGTATGACGAGGTTCTTATTCGGTCTGCGCACACTCCCCCCGGTACTTCTATCGCTCGCTTTATCGCGCCCAAATTCATCCTATGCATTATTCAAACTCATGGAAATAAAAGAAGGTAAAATGTGGAAACGAGTGAGGATGAGTACGAGATCGATGAATCTTATTAGCATCGAGCCAAAGTACATTTCCCTTCAACATTTTCGTTTTTCTTCGGTCTTTATCGTGCGGGGACGAGAACGATAACATCATTTTCGCTATCTCTGGCGAAGCTACGGGATGAGGCAATTTGTTCGGCCAACTAGAATCGGCGGTTCGCAACCGGAAACCCAGACGAGCATATACATCCTCCCTAGAGATCGCGCATTCATCGAACCGACCATCATTTCCACTTCGATTTTTGGAATTAATAAAATAACACAAAAGTACATAATGTCCATATAAATCAAAAAATCTAATCCTGTACTCGAGCAAAAAAGACTAAATGATCGTATAAGATTTTAAATGGATTCCAGAAGGAACAGAATGTTTGTCCTTGCTAGTGGAAAAGTCCTGCAATAGTTCTGGCGTGTTCAATAATTTAGGATTTTTGGACCTGGTCTCGCTCCGTAAATTCGAAAATACAATTACACATAAAGTACAGGGAATAAGGTATGTGAAAAAGCGGAGTGTCCCAAAGCGGCAAACTGGCTCTCGGAGTCGACTGGATCCATGGGTCGTAGCAAAGTCCTGTCGTAGAGTAAAGGTTGAAGTAAGAAAAGATAAAGACGCACGGACAAAGAGACCAAGTGGATGAATGGGCACGCTAGAAGGAATGTAATTCGTTGTATCCCGAGGCCAGGAAGAACAATCGTACGATTGCTCACGAACTCGCCGTTGTCCTCTTCACCAATTTGGAGCCGGTCGCACGAGAAAAGAGAATAACGACGACGACGACGAGAACGACGACCAGCAACGAAGACGAAGACGAGCATTTTTTTTCATCCACTTGGTCGCAACGAAATGTGTGCGGTCTCGAGAAACAATTTCAATCGTTGTTAGAAAATCCCCTCACGACGCTTTGATGTTCTCCAGGGATATCCTACGCATTCCGAAGATTGTACACAATGTCGTACAGACTTCGGCAAACACCGTCTCGCAGGTTTTGCTACTTTTCCACCGCTGTTACCCTGTCGTCTTCTCGTACCACGACGATTCCTCTTATCTGGTCCGGGAGAAATTCGTTTGAAAGTGCATTCTATCTCTTTTCCTTTCTTTCCTCCGCACGAAAAAAAAAGAAACGGGAAGGATCCTCTCGCTTATCTGCTCACTTCTCGTTCTTCCTTCTGTGTAAGACGCCACACTGAAAATTCCATGACAAATGTCCACTCGCGCATATGCACTCTTTCATTTCCGTATACGTCGTTTGGTGAATAATGTGCTTTTTCCTCTGTGCCGCTAACTGAGTTCACCGTTCCGTGTTCATCGATGTATTCGCGTACCTATATATGTACCGCGACTGTGCTCTTAATCTTGTCCAATGTTCTATATTCGAGAAAATGAAAATATAACGAGACTTCTAAGAATAACGAGGATCAACCCCTGTATTTAATTATGCCTGAAGAGACTTAAAAATATCCCTGTCTTTGGCCTCTTTCTTAAAAGTTCCTTGCTCCATTTTCCTCTAGATTTAGTAAGACAAAATCATTTGTTAATTAGCGCTCGAGCTTTACTGCTATAGAAACCATCAGCGAGTGCGAACAATACGAAAGTATATAACACTTTGTCCTGTTCCGCCGTAAATTAACGTGTGTTCACATCCACCAGTATTTTCCAAAAATGCTGAATACGTTGTAACACTTTTCGTTGTTTTCAACGTGTGAATTGGCGATTTATTTCTGTGGCAATATATCAGTGATATAAGTTGCAAACTCGCGTAAATCACAATCTTCCAAGGAGAATAAGGTAGTTCGTGAAACAATCGGTTGTAACATTATTATCGACACCAAAGTCTTCTTAAACAGAGAACAACATTTCAAAATTCTCTCGTTTGAAGAAGGTACGCAATATATATTAAAAAAAGAGGCTACCAAGAGACAAAAAAGTTGTATATCAATACCGTTGATTACGTTGCTGTAGTAGGAGACGGTTGCATCGATAGGGGGTGCGTGAAGTTGTGACAGGGTGAGGGGATTTGCCGATTCGATGAATACGGCTTGGCACGGCGGGTATTCGAGTAGCGTGGAAGAAGGGTGAAAAGGGAGGAAGAGGTGCGGAGCGTAAGGGGGGGAGGAAGAAGGGGGGTGGGGGTGGTAGGCAACGGAAAGTCAGAGGGGCCTCTGTGAATTTTACCAAGAGCCCAGGAGAGTCCTAATGCGCGTTTATTACGTGAGCCAGCCGGAAAGTCCAATTTACATACTCGAGGCGCGGGCTCCTGAGAAAAGATAGGTAGCCCTACCAGACGACGTCGAGAGGCGAGTCCGGAGCCCCTCGCGCTCGGTCTCTCCAGCGACAGCCAGCGAGAGGATACGATTTGCAAGGAAAAGGTACAAAAGAAGCGGAGGGAGGAAGAGAAAGAAAGCGAGTGCAGAGATGTATATACAGAGAGTAGGGTAGAAAAAGCCGGGGAGAATGAGAGCCCAGTGAGCCTCGACAATTTGAAGGGCGGGGGGGTTGAGTGGACGAGAAACGAAAGCAAATTGCGTTATTGCCATGACGTGTGGCAATTTCGCAGGCATCTTCAAGGTCGATAAGAGAAAAATGATGAAAGGGATGATGCAAGAGGGTATTGCGAAAACCAACGAACGGTGAAGGGTAAGAAAACTGTAAATCATTTTCTTAAGGGTACTTTGAACATTTAGGATAATGGAAATTTGGTACAGTTTTACCTCCTTGTGGATAAATCTTTTTGAATTATAAATAAGTGGGAAGAGGTCACTTGGAAGTATGTATTCCCATAAATTTTAGGTACCTTCTTCTTGTGAGAATCGTCTAAGATATCGGAACAGTGAATATTCCCGTGGACACGTTGGCGAACACCTGTAAGCCGAGTTAACGACACGAGACAAGAGGGGATGAGAATCACGCTCGTTGGTAATTGTCGCTGCGCGGTCGTCGGGCTCTGACATCTTTGTAGTAGAATGACGGCGGTGCCACCAGCAAAGCTCCTGAGAGCTCTACAAATTGGGTAGTCCCGTAGTCTCGTCTTCGCTCACCTCTCTTAGAGAAAGACATACGGAGAGAGAACAGAGAGAGAAGCATCAGCACCCTTATGACATGGACGATGGATGATGGACGAGGACGTGAGCTTGATGCGCTCTGAACCCTTAGCTCTTTTGTATCAGAGGCAAGGGGAGCAAGGTAAGGAGCTAGAGATTGGAGCAAAAGGAGACCCATAAATTTTCATTATTTTATAGTCACCGCCTCGTTCGTATCTGCAACAAACGGTGCGAAACGAGGAGGAGAGAAGTGGAAGAGTAGAGTGAGATTGGGTGGAGGGAAATTAAAAAAGAAGAAGAAGGACAAACGAGAGAAAACAAAGACACGAGTCTCGCAAGATAGAGAGCGATAAAAGGCGAAGAGAAAGATGTAGCCTCGTTTGTTTTCCCGTTTTACAGGCGAGGCGAGAAGAACCCTTTTCTCCCTTTTCGTTTGATGCCATCTTAAACCAAAGGGGTGGCTTTGCCACGAATCTTCCGTTTCTAATTTAACGCATCGTCTTTGATATTTGCCAAGGGTAGAAAAGATTGATAATAATTGTTTTTTTAGAACAAATAATCACGGATACGGAAATTGGGAAAAAATAACGAATTAGGAAAACGACATATTAACCGATTCTAACGACGGGGCCAATTCGCCGAGGTGAAGTTTGCAGCGCCGCGAACACCGCGGGGTTGCGTTTATTAATTGATGATTCATAATTGCTCACCGCAGAGCTAGCGCGAACACGGTATCCTCAACCTCATCTCTCTCCGCGGGTCGCAAGACGAAACTACGCTCGCGCCTGACTGTTGCTGATGTTGCTCTTGGTAGTTGCGAACGAGCAACCCACTCTCTCTCTCTCTCATTCACCTCCCGCGAGCAACCCACCACCGGTGTTGCTAATAGGGTGGTATCCGACGTTTAATTATCCCGCTATGAGATTTATAGACTCGAGTGGGGTCGTTCCCTCCTCGAGGCACGTTGCAGCCGAACAAACCCTCGACTGAGACTCTCAAGACTCCAGGCCTTGATAAGACGAATGTGGAATCGCTCGGAGCATTTTATTTCATTCTCACGAACCCTTCGAAATTCTTTCGATGCTTTTGCTATTGCTTTTCTCCTCTTGTTTTGTTTAGAGCTCGAATATTTGGCTGAAATTGTTTTTACAGTTAATGGAAGAATATCATAGTTGGGGGATATCTTTCTCGTTCTTTCTTTTCTCGGAACAAACATTCATCAACCACTCCACTATCTACCTCTCCTTTCCTCGGGTTTTGTTTTAATTTACAAGCTGTAAATAGTTTTATCTATCGATATCAGTGTCGTGGGAAAAATAAGAAGCGTGCGAACAAAAGTCGAGCGAGAAAGAAGAACGATAAGAAGGATGGAGTGTCCTAACCGAGACAATCATTAGTTACTAATAACAAGCGTTGGCTCATAATATTATACACCGCCGGGTTTCACCGTGGCATTTTTGGAATGAAATATCGCTATCGAAGGCCCGAAATTAATGTACCATGGCGTATGCCCAGCGGGGCCCTACGAGCTCTTCTCTCTAACATCGTTGGCGGTGCGAGCTTTGAAGAACCAGTTCTCTATATTACTCGAGATTTATCCGAACGTAAAAGTTCTAGTTCAACGAAGCTCTCTTGTTTTGTTCGTAAAAATAATATTTTTAATGATAAACGAGATGCGCATATTTTTATAACTTATTATCAAGTAAAATATAGCCAACCTTCATTAAAATACTTGTTCTATGCAATTTAATAAGAGAATTGTGAACTGTCGATCGTTGGTACCGTTTTAACTATTTTACAGTGACTCGTACTGACTTGCAATCCTATATTTAACCCGTATATTTTATCAACTCTCATAATTATCAAATGTTAATCAGATTAACAATTATGAGTATTTCCGGAACTACCCAAAGATCGATACACTTCTTACATCAATAATTTATCGACGTTCCTAAAAATACAAAACTAACGTAAGAAGAAGATTAAAAAAATCGTACCAGCCTTTGGGAAGAATCGAATTCCGAGACGTCGCGTTATAATTCGCAAGATGAATAAATAATTAAAAATACGTTATACGAGTCACTGACATCGTGAAAATAATTGAATCGCGGTACTCGTCATCTCTCACATTTTTGGCTCACAAACATCGTTCGAATAATTCAAACGCATGCATGTATATTGTATACATAATGTACATATATATTGCGCATGCCAGACGATATTTTATAGCTAGCATTGCGCACTAACCCGAGAGAGTCTCTGATAATTACACCGTCGTCTGCTCTCTGGTGTACCTACCGTTAATACGTCTGAAGATATTAAAATAGTGGCGTTTAATTAAAGTCCGTAGCGACTCGTCCGCGTCGCCCCCGTCGAGCGCAATAAACTGTTGTGTAATCTACACAAGCACATCTCGCTCTCTCTCTCTCTCTCTCTCTCTCTCCCTCCTCCTTCCTCTCCCTCTCGCTCCATCGTTTTCCCTTCGTCAATGTGTGCACACGCTACGGAACCTCTTCTATAAACGTGCGGTTTGTTTTGTTCGCAGCGTGTGGATACGTGCACCGTATTTGTCCGGGTTGCTACATATACGAGCGTGTATGGGGTGTTTGTTATTTTGGTGGGTTTGTTGCTATTGCGTTCCTGGAATGTAAATTTCAGCAAGTTCATTTGTACGTATTATGTAGAATTGTATCGGTACTATTTGGCTTTCGATATAACTTTCCAGATGATTTTCAATGAGATTTAGCTCGGATCTATAATTACGAATTACGAATGAATTTAGGCAGAAGCTACATTCGATCGAAGGGTGCTACAGTTGATTATTCATGGTGTTATAGCCCGAATCATTGATGACGAATACAATTTTTGAATAATCCTAATATAATGATCTTCCAGGTGACAAGAAAAATGTCACTCCTTTAAATTCAAAAATGCTAGTCACGGTTCCATGTGTCGAGGATTAATCTCGCATGCACTTAAACCCGACGAAAATGCACATGGTTCGAGGATTTCAGTAAATACGGTTCGTGTATTAATAAGAAAGGGCAATTACCATACCCATGACGCTTTGACAATTAAATATACCCGAAGGTACACGCGCCCGAGACAGGAAAGATGATGCGAGGAAGGCCTACGGCACTATCGCAAATGGCAAAATCGAGAAACCGGCGTGAGTAAAGGATCGTGGGAGAGGGGACGAGATGGAAGAGAAGCGCGGTGAAAAGACTGGAAACTCCTTTGCCTCCGTTCCCCTGAGATAAATTGGGTCGGGGAATTTACATTTCCATCTGGCCGGAATAAATGGATCCTCGTTACCTGAGGCGCGCTTGGAACTCACCAGGAGCGCTGGTGCGTATGTATATATATACAATATGCCTCCCGTGTCTGTTGGGATATTACTATATGCGTTATATGTACGGGCTTTTCTTAAATTCTCCATCTTCCTTGCTTTCCGTCATTCGGGATTCGGTGTGTTGTCTCCATCTGTCCCGCCTCCGCGTGGCTACATAGAGTATCACGTGTTCTTAATGTTACCTGGAAGGAAAGAAGCCGAAGGAAACAAGCACAAAAACAGAGTAAACGAGATCGAGGATGTCCTATGCTGTGCATTATACCGACCGTGCGACAGGACGAGTCTGAGGTTCTCCTCTCGTTCGTTATGGATACAATATTAATAAAGCTAGTCGTCGTCCTCGTTCTCGTTTGACAAGACAACGAATTATACAACCTCCTCGGTCTTCCACCCCCTCAACTATCTACCGAACAAGTAAATTTCAAGTTTCAAATTGCTGGCTTTTACTTCCAAGATCGATCACGCTAGAATCACAACCGTCTCTTATGAATAATAATACCAAAGTATCCTGAAATGATGACACGATTGGCTCGCGACTCTTCGTTCGCTCGTGCATAATATTGAAATTCGTTTTTCTACAGCTACGGGAAAGAAACGGTGCTTGATTGTTGGTCTCGTAAATTCTTAAGTCTCTCTAAATTGGACAAATACGATGGAACACAACGGTCCTACAGTAAATAAGACTGCCAAATGAGGTGTGCATTGTTTCATTTTACGAAGGAAATGGAATGTACGTAATTAGTACGAGGTCATGCGCGAGGGGTGAAACATGATAAATTGAGTTATAACGTTCTTGGTAAATAATGTTTTCCTTTGTGTCTTATTTTCGTTGTGAGCTATTGTCGATGAGGTTCAACGTATTGAAAAGCTTGTTTTGAAACCGAACGAATATTCGTTGGAACATTCACCCTCGGATTTCTCCGTTCTTATAGGACATCGCGTATGTTTCTATATCAACACAGTAGCACGGAACAGATCACGCAACCAACGGTTTTGGCCCTGGAGTTCGTTAATTACTGACGACTCGCCCTTGTACGGCGAGGCGATCGCGCTAACGTCCGTGCGAAAGCCGGAACCGGATGTTACTGTCGTCGGTAGTTGTGCCCTCTCTCTCTTCCTCTCACTCTCTCTATCTCGCGCTCTCCCTACCATTCTCCACGATTTGTACGTTTGAGTTATTCTGTATACACGTGAAAGACGCGGATATCGTGTGCAAGTATCTGCACATTCTGAAACGCTCGTACAGTCTCGTGCCCGGACCGTGACTCAGCCACCCTCGCATCGCGTCTACCGTTTAAAATTGTACCCCGGCTCGCATTTAATTTAGCTTCTCATGATAAACATTGTTTATATATCTATATATAAAGTGTTATGTATATGTGTGTGTGTGCGTGTGTGTGTGGAGTCGATATTATATAGCTACGTATAAGCTCCAGCTGCTTTCGGAGAGTTGGCAAGAGAGTATGAGGGAGAGAGGGAGAGGAACGGAGCGGAAGGGCCCGAGAGAAACAGAGATAGTGAGAATATCGCGTGCACGTCAGTGAACGCACGAGCGAGAGCTCCCGTTTTGACCACGAACGGAAACGTTGAAGGGACGTATGCCATCGCTCATGGCACCGATAAGCTTATTCTACGAAACGTATAATTCGTAACATTGAGGAAAACAAATAGAATGTGTATGGAAATTAACCCAGTCACGGCGATAAAAGTTTTAATGAAATGCAGTATAACCAGTGACATAGGAGAATTATGTTAAATAGAACATACTACGATTGTGAATAAACAAACTAAATGTACGAGATGAAATGGCAGTGACGGTTGAATTTTCGCAAAGCGTAATTAGGAAAAATATTAATAACTGATAAACTACCACACCGTTACGTGCAAGTTGCGATTTTCCATTCAAGGCGAACGTCACGGTTCCATTCCTAGATTATCAAATATTTTCCTTTTCCAAAAATTAAGTTTCGTTTTCACTTTTGATTGGTGAAATGTAGAAAAATTTAGAAATTTTTGATATAACAGATTACTTGTAAAACATTTTTAGGAGGATAGCGAAATTTGATTCCATCGCCTTGGACGTGGACCATCACCTTGAACCACAAGGTTAAGGATAAGCCTGAATTCCCGGTAAGCTCTCTCACCTTCTATAGAGAGAGGTACGGTGATGATGAGATCGACGGAGATCGTAGTGGGAACAATGGTGTTGACACCTTGTCGTGACAGTCGTCAACGGCACGCACAGTTTCCAACCCTCAGTCTTGCCACGATGAACGCGTGACGGGTCGAACGTCACGCGTATTCTGATATGCTTCTCGTGATGGGAACATACATGATACGTATTGTACGAAAACGTTTGTCGTACGCGGTGAATGCTCCCAACTATGTTTCAATAGACAATCGAGGTGATCAAGATGTGTGAACAATGGATATTACAAGTTACATATAGATAGTTGTTCCTAAATGACAATTATCTGTCACTGTATAACGATCTACATTTATTGCATTAATTGATTTCGAATGAGTTGTCTATGATTCTTATTTATCTGGAATCCCAAACATCGCAATATTTGTTTCACTCCCCCAAAATAAAAAGTCCCTTTCTGCTCCCACGCCCATCAAAGTTTCGTTATGGCGCTCCAACGTTAAATATTCGAAGGCTCGCATGATTGCTGACATTTGCGGCTTGCGTGTAAGCAAACCGATCGCGATTGCACACGCGACGATACGTATAAACGGAGAGAGAACCGGTATTTGCCACGAGGGTTACGGGGCGTAGACGCTGTTAAACTAGAGCTGTGTCCAATTAAACATCACCTTTGCAAACGCATCATCGATGTTTCTGGTCATAGGCTGTATAAGCTACGAGCAACTTTGGCAAGAGCGTGGCTGATGGAACGATATGGATCGTCTGTGAGATTCGAGGACGATGAAGATGAATTATGTGACGATTTCGGGGTCGTTGGAACAAACGTATATAATCGATTTTCAATCGTGTACGCTTCGGCGTTGTATGGGATATCACAACAAAAGATTGGTCGAGACTCCCACGCTAAGGATCACACGACAAAATTATTAATGATCACCGACCCAAATATTTTGAGCGAGAACGTTTCGGTGGTACGATTCTACACGCAACGCACACATATATATCGATATAAAAAGCTGTAGGAGCTATCGGATTAATTATCAAAAACTTTTTATCTCACCTAATCAATATATCGAAATATTTCCACCATTCTACGATATTTCCAGGACGAATAGAATGTAGTTGGAAATAAAATAATTTTTCTGGCACATCGATGAAAACCCTTTATTTTATTGCAATCATCAAGAATTTTGATTTTAAATTCAAGTGTATAGAAAATCAATTCGAATTTGGAATCTGATAGAATTGTCAATCGTTAGTGTCGACGCAAAGGTGAATAGAGTCTACAAAGCAATATGAAAAAAATAACTTTTCGAACGAACAATAGTAACTACGGTTGCTCTTGTTCCAGCTGTTTTGAATATCAGAATATAAATCTTGAGTACCGGAGGTGTCTTCTCGATTAGCATCGTATTATCAGTCCTTTGATGCCTCGGTGTCCCTTCACGGACTTGCCTTAGGGTGTACAGTATCGCGGTGAGCTGAAACTCTCGGACCGAGCCTCTCCTCGATATAAGGATTATAGTTAGCCCTTTACCCGGATGATAGATAGGTACGGGCACGCCTATCGTGGCTCGTGCTCCTGATACGCCATGATTTATGACTCGGTCCTATATGGGCACTGCAGCATGTATAGGACCACGCGTTCAGTTCTCGCTGAAACCGTACTATAACATCACTACCTTGCAGTAATACATACACATCTATATATATATATACGTATATGCTGTATATATTCGTGCCATGTACATATATTACGCGTCTTGAACATTCACCGAGTATACCGTGCGACGATATTCCCAGGCGTTTTATTCCTGATTCGATTTATCCGGAACGAGATTTCATATGGCTAGAGAGACGTTCAGACTGGCGGAGAAAAAAAATCTATGTACGTTCGACGGTCGTTCAAACGCTCGGTATTTATTGTAAAATCGAAGAGCGTCTAGACACCGAGGTTCCTCCGGGAAACCTGCCAAAAAGGGGTGGCAGCGTAGACAGTAGAATCGTGATCTTTATCGAATCGTTCTGCATGTCTTCTTACCCTGTAAAGACTTTTATTCGCTATTAGGCAGATGCGCAAGATCGTTTCGTAACCGTCCCGAGGATACGGCGTCCAAATATTACTCAACTCCTATTGTATCTTGAGAAAAAATTACAGATTATTCGAGGAAGTGCCAAATATTGTAGTAACGAGTAATTCATTATTTTTCATATATAATTATGTACTTATATCGATGTGGAATTGTCGTTTCACATTTATGGATGAAAATATTATATAAAACTCGTTTCTTCCAATTGGATTAAAAATTGGGCAATTCGGTGTATGAAATATATCAACTACTGGGCTCTTGGGCTCAGACGTCATGTTCCTCACGAGCGTAGATTCGATTTTGTGTAAGCTTCCCTCGCGGTATCGCCGGTGAATTATTTAACGTCTGTTTAAAAGTGCTTAAAGATACAGCCCTGCTTTTCTCTCTGTGTGTCTCTCTCCCTCACCCTCTCTCGTTATTCTCAATCCACTTAATGTCCCGATGGGAGAATTATTAGTCCCATGAGACCATGAAGCCTAAAATCGTAAGATTCGTGTAAGGTAGAGCGAGCTACCCTGACCGCAGGGTTCCTGGAGAAAGATACACCAACACACAGCTATTGTACGTACAACACTGAACATCGATGCTAAAGAAAGGAACGAGAGAACTCTCGAGAACGTCTTCAGGAATTCGAACATTCTCCCACGTCTCCTTTATTATGAGAGTGTGATGGACAACGATGGAAGGAAATAAGGGGAAAAAGGGTTAAGAAGAGCTAAGAGTGAAGAAAATTGGAAGAAAATTCATTGATGTTGGTCGAGAACGAGAGATTGAAAGGAGAAATACTGACCTAAGCTAAACGCGCAGGGTACACATAAGAATATTCACAGTGACGATTCTAAATCGTATGGCACGTGTAAGGCACGCGGGGTACCACGGAATCGGAACCTTTGAACGCGATGTGTGGTCTTCAAGCGTTCCATGGGGTCCCCCTGCAGCTTCGAGGGACGAGGGAATAATAATACACCGAAAAACATACGTGATAGCAATTACCTCGTGTCCCATCGCGGTTACGATATACATAAATGGAAAATAAAGAATTTGAAGTATTGTATAAGAAATAATTGTATTTGTAAAAAAGCTTTTAAACATTGGTAAGAAATTCTTGTCGATTCAAGAAATTGGATATTGAAATGTTAACCAATTTTGTTTCTATCGTAGCCACAAATTTATTACAGATTCGAAAATATCCGAGGAAACACCCGCGAAGCTGTATTTTTCCCCAGTGATCAATAAATGGGATCGGAAAGAGCTTCTAGCTTTAATGCCCGTACTATTTTAGAACCGATGGAGATAGGTACGATAGGGAGGCGTGTGGTTCCGGCGATCATCGGCGTTAAGCAGCATTTCGTGCTGGAAATACTCGAAGGGGTGACCGCTTAGCCATGTTCCGGAGTCTGATGACTCCCCGTAGGAACATCAGACTTCGGAAGGACCGAGTGTAACGATACAGGTTTTCCGGAGTTTCACTGTAACCTCGTGCGAAATCGACCCACCATTAGTCGAATACAAGTCAGTTGAGGATATATTAAGACTGAGAATGGATTTGAACAAATCTGACAATTGAAATGCGATGAATCGTGCTAAAATTCCGTTGGAATAAAGTGGAACAAATGAAACAAACACGCACTTAGCCTGTACCGATCATCAAGCAGGGTGAGTGGGGTCCTTCTCCGTTTGACCCGTGTCACCCGACACTTTCTCTGGACGAAGTGTTCGCTAATGATGGCCCAAATACAAAGGACAAGGAAGGGAGTACCCCAAAGGGATGAAAATCCGGGCGACCGTATACTCGTATGGGATTCTAGCGAAGAGTGATTTAAACTCCATTAGCGACGAATTCACTGTATTATAGTACCTAAAGGCGTCAAAACAGGAAACTCTCAACGGAACAAGCCTGAAAATTAAGGATTAATTGAATTTCGCACATTAAGCACGAAATTTCTTCTTCCCGAGATGAAGTTTTGTTATACGTTGGAGAAAAGGGTGTTCGATGTTAAATTTGAAAAACTTCATATTGACGTAATAATCCGAGCAATATCTTGAAACGTATTAGCGTTTGGTATTACGGTACACTGTGCGGGCACGCTCGAGTTAAGTGCTCGTCTCGCGGCCGAAAATGTCCTTTCGAAAAGCGAATCAGAAGTGCTTCCATGGAAGCCAGGAATCTTTAGTACGGTATGTATATACCACACCTAGAGGGTGTTACTTCCGCGTGCTTAAACTAACCCTTGAAGACGTTCTTGGAAGACCTTCGGCTTTCGTCCGCGCACCGCGTCTTCGTCACCGTCTCCGGGCGGTTGCACAAACTTGGCGTGCCCCAAACCATCAAAGAGGCGTTTGACACACAGTAGTAGCGGCAGCACCAGCTTGACGAAAGATGTACGGTATAGACACCAAGGATCTCTGAAAAGGCTGGGCAATGTATAGACGCCATTGCCGAAGACGATACTGCCCGAAGCGGTATGCGGCGCGTTCCACTCGACTCTTTTTCCGCCTCTCGTCTTTCTCGCCGTAGTGTCTCGCTCCGAGTAATTTTCGAGCGTTTGCAAATTTTTAGCTCTATGAAAAAAGTAATGATCTTAACTTTGGCTTCCTGGTAAAAAGATTGTCTTTTGTCTTTCAAAATCACGATTTCAATATTTTACAAAGTCTTTGACACATTCCTCTCTTAGATCCGTATGAGCAGATCGCTTGATCGATTCTGCGGTATCGAACGAATCACGCGTACGTCATGCGCGTAATATCGTTTTGTCAACCAACTCGTCTGGCAATATAACCAGGAAATAGAATGTATTTTCAGGAGGCTAACAATGTGTCTGGAAACGTGGTTACATTGTATCGTCGATCAATGGAACGAGTGCCATTGATCGACACTCCAATTTTCCGATCAGTTGACACATCTCGTACGTATGTAATTTTTTTTGCTTTATACCGGCGCTATGCAATTCTGTCTATAGATTGAAATTTTTATCGGAAAAATTCAATGAGCTGCGAACATCTCGAAATATTAGACCAGAGCATTTTATTGCTTACGCTTTTATTTAAAATTTCGGCAATATTTGTAATATTCTTTTTTGCGATAAATTACGTCGTTACATAAGTTACGTATGCGAATACACGAAATAAAATAATGAGTCCGTAACTCCGCTCGACTCTCTCTTTCATCAAATTTTTCATTCGTGCGAACGCGTGTTTGTGTGTTTTTCATTCCATTCGCATGAAAAGAGTACGTGGTACAGACTTTTGAGAGATGCGCCCTGATTTTTTCGAAATAATTGTCAGCACAAGGCGATAAAGCGATGCGAGAGGGGGACAAAGAGAGAGGGAGAGAGAGAACCGGGAGATACAAAAGAAAGAAAAAAAGCCTTGCGGGATACGAGTGTGGTATGCTGCGAGGTGACGCAGTAATGGAAGGTGTATATGGAATATAGAAAGAATTTCTAGCTGCAGGCTCTCCTCTCAACTTTTCTATATACGAACAAAAAACTGGCTCGTCGCGGTGACCTCATCTTCTTGCGGGCTGCTCGTTACCGGGAAAGTAAATTTTTCAAGGTGCGCTCTCTTCCGTTGAATAGACTTGGCGACCGGATAGGTTTGTTTGGGCTTGTTGGGTCACCACTACCTTTACTGTGCACTAGCGAAAAGTAAGGGCCTTATGTGCCAGGTATGATCCTACGGACAGAGAGAAATTTACAATACTGAAAGAAATCCATCTTGTATAAATGTGCAGTCACTTGACACATAAATATTGTGACGTATGACAACAGAATTTAAAGGACGGCGTCATTAAGGAAAGGATCGTGATGGATTTCATGTCGTTATTGAAAGATTTCCATGGTGGAGCGTCGACTTAGACGCTATGTACAATTACAAATAATTCTTTATAATTTTACTATGCACAGGCGAAAGAAGGGATGTGCGTTTTATTGGGAGGTCCGTTGGCAGTTAGGCCGATACATTGGCACGTTTCATTTTCTCCCGCTGTTGATTGTTTTAAAAAGAAGGTTTATGTTTGAGACGCGGTCATTATAGCTACGAGCGGATTAAGGGTTTTGACCAACAAATCCCGGAGTCTACTTGAGTCTTAAACAATAAAACAATTTCAACGCGCTTAAAATTTGGGATACCCTTCTGGTAGCTAAATGTTTTGAGTCGGCGTTTTTTTCCAAAAGGGGTGTACTCTCGCGAAAACGTAGGTACATTATTGTATTTCAACTGAATTATCTTAAGATGCCTATGATCCAATGAAAACGCACGTCTCTTACTTGGATAAATTTCCTGGCAAATTCTGTCAATCTCTGTCAAAGGAGTGGGAGCAAAATCAGAAGTCTCAATTTTTCCAGTTTTTCTTAGACAGTTCTCTTCGAAACGTTCCCGAGTCAACATGAGGTTCTCTTAAAATTTTGCCGAGTCAACACAATTACAAATAACACTAGAGTTGTCGTGTCAACCTTTAACTTTAACCCGAATGGTCAAATTTCATGTACAATATCCAAGTTTCAAAAATACAGTTCAGTTATCGCAGTACTATGTTCGAATTACATTTATATGCGTAACTAGTCACCCTTCATTAATTTAAAGTGTGACATCCTAAACTTTTTTCATCACATCGCAGTGCAATGAGATTTACAACCTCATTTGCATAATAACGGTTCGTGAACGGGATTTAGTACGAAACACATGGCACGATTATTAATAAATAAATACATTACCCTTTATGGTTGAATAACTTTGAGACTTAAATTTATCATTATTATAAGGTTAATCCAATTCCAATCCCAATAAGTGTTCAAAATATTCATAACAAGAGTCCGATTTTTGATTGCTTTATTTTATCATTTGTTTATGTTTAAGCCAAGTGAAACTTAGTACTTGATATTAATTTTTGTTATCCTTTTACTGATATCGAATCAGATATAAGTATTTAGAATGTAGGTTCATCGAGTCGAGTGAGGGGAAACGAACTTGAAACGGTTCAAAGAAACAATTTCGAACGATTTTTGCTTTTCCAAATTGGCCAATTGGCGAAGCTGCGAGCGGAAATTAGGTAACAAAGGAACGTCGAGCAAAGGCAGTAAGGTGAA
The DNA here is from genome assembly GCA_946811545.1 of Netelia fuscicornis. Lineage (NCBI taxonomy): Eukaryota > Metazoa > Arthropoda > Insecta > Hymenoptera > Ichneumonidae > Netelia > Netelia fuscicornis. Next base: position 18,234,871 of record OX328011.1, on the reverse strand, counting down.
ATGAACGTGCGAGTATGATGCGAACACAAAGCTGAGAAGTCGATGCTGGAGGGTGAGGTGGGTGGCGTGGCAACCCTTGAAATAGTCCTGTGATTTCTCATCGGGGCCCGCACGAGAGGGAGCAAGTCGAAGCGTGCACGAACTCGGAGGGATTGTTCAGCCCCTCCTCTCCATCACACCCCTCTTTCTCTCTTTGGTAATACTGACTGTGACAGTGGCACTAACGCCACTGGAGTTACCCCTTTAAAGTAACTGTCGCACCACCTGGTGCGAGCCAGCAGCTTTTCTCCGTCTCCACCAGGATTATTTTGTGCTCTCCATACTCTGGAAAAGCAAACGTCCTCATCTCGCTCGGCTTACCACTCGTCCTTCGAATTCTCGATCTCGATTTTCCCGGACGGGAGGGATCGTTGTCGGATTTTGAGATCTTGAATTCTTATTCAACTGGTCGGACGAAACGACTATTCTTGAAAGCTCCGGATTACGGAGGAGCCAAGTACCTACGTAACAAAACCATACGAAAGTTGGAGAATTTTTCGGTTGAAATTTTTACTATTCCTCATTACGAGTCGATACATTTTTCGAAACAGTATAACTGAAGACTAGCGAATAAGAAAACGTAATCGTCATCGAGACATGAAAGTTGTCGCATTTGTGGAAATATTTCATTACCTGGATACTTTATCGTTAAGCTTACCTCCATAACCTAAATCCAATTTCAGCCGATAATAAAAGAAGGTCAGCCGGAGAGTCGATGGTTATCCATACAAAAAGCGGAGAAATAAAAAAAGGAACACCGCACCAGGGATCAAACCTCTCGTCAGCAGGAAAGAATACTGCAACGGAAAGGCTCTATATGCTCTCCCTCCCTCCCTCTCTCTCTCTGTATATATATGTATATCCAATCCTCGTTCCTCCCCTTTCTTTTCTCTCCACCGTCGCCAAACGAAGAATTGCTACTCTCGAGTGCTCGTATACTTGACCCGTTCCTTTCCGTGATCAACTGGAGAAAAATCGCTATAGTAAAAAAGCCCGAGAGAAAAAGCCATACGAGGAGACGGGAACGGGACGTAATACTAAAATTTGAAACTAGGTAGCATTAACATTTTCCCAGCAGAGGTTGACAGCTTTTGGCTCTTTGCTGTCAGAAAATTTGGCGCATAATATAACATCATTTATATGTTATGAGATAACTCACAGAAACATTCAGTTTCGACTCAACACACTGCTCGTGTGTTCACCGTAAGACAGGAATATGTTGACAATACGGGTAACTTTGACAGTTTTTTGGGCTACTTTAACAGGGCACCAAAATATGGTTTAACTATGCTCGCAACGTTTAAAAGGTTAAAAATGGGAATATTTCCGCAAATTGCAATATATCGAGATTATAACGGTGATATTCGTATTGTGCGACACATTTCCGGTTCCGTAACCACCCTACAAAGATTTTTGGACGATTTTTTGACGAAAAAAAAGTGTTTACCTTCGGCAGGTGCTGACAGTCGACATTCGTGATTTTACTTTCGGCTCTTTGGGGGGGTCCGGATGGGGTCAACAATTTTTTCGTCCAAAAAGACTTTGTAGCATCATTTCAGAATCGGAAATTTCCCGCGTAACACGAATATAATGAAATAAAGGGGTTTTGGAACAAAATTTTGGCCACGTCGTCTAGGCGTTTTTTGCAGGTACTTTCCTGTGGGTCCCAAAAATCGCGGTTTTCGAAGAATCGCCACGGCCACAAAAGTTCGGCTAACCGGATGACTCCGGGCTCGTTCTTGAGTGCTCGGGGAGCACTTCAAAAAGTTATTGGTGTAATTTTCTGTCGGACGACCAAGAACGGAGATGCAGCTTCGCGAAAAGTCGATTTTTCAACGTTTCACGATACCCATCAAAATTGGCCAGTAAGATTGCTTTCCAGTAAGTTTTAATCCTTTCTCATACTCTAAGAGCCTATGTCCATCGCAAATTTTCCGTGCAATAAGAAAATGATGGTTTCGTTTGAAACTTTTCAGGATTTATCGACCTTAATTTCGTAAATCTTTATTTCGAGGTTTTTACGTTTTTCTCCCAGAGTTTTGGAGATTTCGGCCAGATAAACGACGTGAGCATAACATGCGCGCGACTTGATCCGTGACAAATGGTGATTTCCAAAATAAATTAAAAAACTATAAATAACAATAGGCTTACAAAAACAATAGATTGTTGCGTTTAAAAACATTTTGGTCAAGAAGTGTCCAATTCAGCTGATTTCGGTCTAAAATATCGCGAATATCTTATTTAGCTTGGTTGGGTCGAGTCCAGTACTGCATCTTAACTGAATATTTCCTAAGGACCATGTACCTTGTTTCTTGCACACCGCAATAGCCGTGCGGTTCATTTAGTTCTGCCTTTGTGCAAAAAGTGTTTTAAGCTTTTTCCTGATAAACTCCGGTGCCTGCTCGAAGTACCGTGCACCTGTCGTTATCAAGTTTGTAGATCCTTGACTTATTTTTGTTTTATGAAACTCTAATATTGGGTCTATACGAACTGAACGGAGTTAAAATGAGGAAGCCGAGAAGAAGAAATAACCGGTGACGGAAAGAGTGGCATATGTGTGTGTGCCAGGCCGCAATGTGTTTAACCATTCCCATATTCTTTCGCGCAAACTATATTCCACCTGCAGTAAAAATTCTTCGAGCGTTTTCAGCGAGTTCGCCACATCGGTGAAATAGCCCACCGTTCGTTCGTTGGGAGAACGTAAAATGTAAAACCCAGAAAGGGCATAATTAGACGGAGCCGAGCAGCTCGTTCGAGCTTAACCCAGACACATGTACGCGTGCACACGCTCAGTTACTAAGCACTGCAACCGCGCACCGACAGATAAGCAGACACACACACACACACACACACACGCGTGCATATATATGCATGAAAGAAGGATTTTTAGTTTACGTGGTCAGCACATGTGCGAACGGAGGTCAAAATCCAGCGGTGGGCTTGGAGCACAGAGCCCACCAAAGTGCCTCTGGTGTTTACTTCGCGAACTAATCTTTCATATATAAATACTAGAATTCAAGCCAGCACCTAAAATACCTGGAACTAGCTTTAACAGAAATCCCGAAAGCTCTAAGCGTCTTGATATCTAGACATCAAAATGTGAACCAGTTCAAAACATTCTCTCAGGCTACCTCTATTCATTTCTAATAATCGTGGTACAGTTTATCAAAAAACGACAGAATGTAAAAAACCAGTTTTATTTTTTTACAAGTGTCATCACCAAAGGATCGTCAACGTAAACACCGACATTTTGATTCGTCTCGTTTGCAGAATTGTTTTGAAAACGAAGAAAGCACGGGGTTTTCGCTGGACGATGAGTTCGTTGAATCTAGCCTATTCACCACTTTACCACTTTTGGGATCTGTTGCTGGTTTGCACTGCCGCTACAAATGTGACTATGGACCATCCTCTCGTAAGACGTCACGTAATCCAATGTCGTTTGCAGCGCCGGGGTTTTACGACTGCTCGTATAAACCTACCGGATTACCGAATCCCCGTCTATATACACAACCCCTATCTTACCTGGACCAACCACGTGGTCTCTTATCCGGAATATATTCACACATTGCGCCGGCGTGCATTAGCATGATGCAGAAATGAAGCTCGCGGAATATGCCAACCTTCTCACCCCTCATTGTATATCAAGTAGCAAAGTCCAGGTAACCAACGCTTCTTTTCACTCGGTGAAATTATAATGACGATAAACCTGGTGCCTCTCGTAGAAAAATGGAAGATACCGAGATAATAAAAAGTAAAGAGGGAAAGAGGAAGCTTGACATTGCGAGAATGAGATTCGCATTTACTCGAGAGGGTGTTAAGGTGCACCGGTGTACGATGTTTAACAGAGGATGCGATAAGATATTTTTTAAGGACACGCAGCAACTTCTTTCCTTACGTTCCAGATTTTAGGCTTTAAAGGTTCTATTCGAATTTTTCATCGAACCTGAGACTCGACGTAAAATATTTTTGCTGGTGTGCGTCAATGAAAATCGTTAAAACAATAATGTTCGATCAGGGTAAATAAATTGATTGATGTTCGATCAATTTATGCGGAAATAACACGGGGCTGAGGAATCGAGACGACACGATACAAATATTTAGAGAAATTTGATACGTACTTTCCTACATAGCCAACACTTTCTCCAAGTATAAGCGAATAATCCGTCCACACTAGTTATATGTTTTTGTTATGTGAAAACATCGTTTATGTCTTTATTACGCACTGGAAAGTACCATAAAGCGAGCTTGCGGATTTTCTGGCTTACTTGCGGAAGTTGACATAAGTGCTGGGTAGTAGTCACAAGTTTGAAATCTAGGGCGGACTTTTGCGAATGCGTATAAATATATATATACATAACCTCGTCATCGTGTGTGCAAGGTAACAACGCGCGTTCAAGAAAGCGCGCACGGTTCGTATTTTTTTTTCTCTTTTTTTTTCTATGCGAGCGAGCGAACGCGAAGTGAAGTAGTTTTGCTCCATTGAGCGAAATGGAGCGAACGTAATAAACTGCAGAGAAAAGGAAAGTAAACGATTTTTCCAAGCGGGGTGGGTAAAGCACAACGGAAATTCGTTGGAAAATTGGAACTTTTGTCGGAGGTGTTGGTAGGGTTGATCGTTCCCACAATAGTTGCTGAAATGGGCAAGACTGATACCGTTGCCTTTCTCAATCCTACTTTCGTACAGCTCGAGGTTTATTTGATACAACGTCGATTGAGCATAAACTTTTATACGCTCGTCATCGTTTCGTCAAATATTTTTCAATGTCTTTCAATCCGTATCAATACAAACCGATTTACGATAAAATTATTTATAAGACAATATTATTTTAGATCCTTACGATTGTTTTCCTCTTGTAAATTAATTTATATTTTAGCTGAATTGTCGTTAGGTTTTCGAGCCTTTCACGGCGTTGATTCGAATGGTTGTGTCATCACGCTGACGCACGACTCACCGTTGCTATTCAGAAATTGAATCGTGAGACAATTTCCAGAGGTACAGTTCTTGAGCGAACGAGTCATTGGAGCAACGAGTCATTGGTAAGGTTTGGCCACGTTATTCGAAACGATGGTCGTGATGGAGGAACGCACGTGTCACTGGCAGATCAGCCGTGGCACAGGGTTGATGAGGGTGGTGAGAGTGAGATAGGGAGACCAAAATTGAGAAGAAGTACAAGGGAGATATAGAAGCGGGAACCTCCGGCAGCGGAGGCTGACATGATGGACATTAACGGCGGATATTACAGTTGCACACCAACGTACAATTTCGTATCACCGGAGAGTCTATTACGAGTGCGAGATACGATTATCTAGGTTTAGAGGTGTATGGAACGGAGCGTTAGGTAAGCTGCGTATTATCGAAGTTGGCTGTGCGGTAGTCGCTCCTGATGCGCGGATAATCGTGTAAATCTTGCTATAAGTGTGAATTTCAATGTAAATGTCAGAGAAAATTAAATTATGAGCTCGACGATACGTGCGAATATGTTTTTAAATACTCGACGATGAAAATACATCTTTCCACTAGAAATAGAAACAATCACGTACGAGCGAGAGCCGAGGAAAAACACATTAAAGAACTCATCGATAATTCTCATCGTTACGGCTCCATCATTAAGGACGTTCACTCGGGGTCCTTAAAATTGTCGAGAACCTTGAACCGAACCTCGTCAAACGGCTCGATGCTTTTTTAGGTACATGTATAGCAGTATAGCGACGATAAATCTTCTCGCCCAACGTGTTCCACAATCGATGAGATAAAATAGGCTTGGAAAAACGTAACTCCCGCTTGGATCGTTAATAAATAATAATTGTCGGAGAATGGATGAATTGGGACGAGAGAGGAAGCTTGAAAAAGAGAAAAATATATATGTATATGAAAAGTGATTGAAGCAAAAGCTGAGAAGCGTCTCTGCAGTCGAGTAATATATTAGGCTAGACGCCCGGAGAGTTCCATTACGTTGGACTAATTGCTCGGGGTGCTACGTTCGCTACGCCACACTATGGTTATTATTAGACCTATATATATGTACAAAACATACGTACGGTCTATAGTTTCTTGGAGATCGTAGCTCTACCTCAGCCCGGAGATGCTCACAGCTCCTACCAGCGTGGTGAGCTACGAATATGTGAATTTATATACATACATACACACACACACACACACACACATATATATATATATATATATATATATATATATATATATATGCACCTGTAGAACGTATTGTAGCATTGCAGTTCTCTAAGGTTTCAGCATCCTTCACTTTACCGCATGGGCGATATACAAGCTATAGCTGGAGGCTGGTTGTCCTTGCGGCTTTGAGCTACTCGACTACCAAATAAGTCCACGATTCAAGTCGACATCGTTGCAGGTAGTCGGTTTCATCGGAAGGACTCTCGAACGTAACGCGATTGTACACGATCGCGGCACACCTGTCATTTTGCACGTGCTCGACATTACAATTTCCTCGAAGACGTCATTATCTACTTGACGATTTTTCAAGATCGGTAGCGTGAGAAATCGCGATATCTAACATTCGCGCGTCGATCGATTAGGCTATATAAAGGTAATAACCACGACAATGTTATCGAAGGACGATTGCCAAAATCGGTAACGCGTGAAACGATGAAATCTCCGTTTTTCGCCCGATCGGATACGAATTTTTTTTTTATTGCCTTCTGATCGATAACCCGGGAATTCGCTTTGTGCGTACAAAAATGAAGTTTATACGCAGCCGAGCGTTCGGCATATCGGCTAATTGTGCTTGTACAGAAAGTCGATGAAAAAAAGTAGCGTTAGACAGTCAGATCGATGCCGCTCGGGTCATTTATATCAATTTCGAAGTTATTGCTATCCCCCCGTTGATATCAGACTCGATACACGTTTCACCGACGTATATACGCATGTGCCGAATTTTATGTATAGTACGCAGTGTGTTCGATATAGATTGTATTACTATATCAACAAAACTGAATATGGGTTTATAATATAGTGCGCGCGTGTTGATTTTACCTGCTCGAATTCCACCGAACGACCCGAATAGATCTGCACGTATGTGGACGCACGAACTATGTATATATATATATATATATATATATATATATATATATATATATATATATATATATATATATATATGTATATATATTGCTGTGGTCTAAAACGTGTATACGTGCATATGTGTGCATCAATATTACTGGGTCACATGACACAGACTCCTGGCATATTCTCGGCAGCCTCCATTAACTCTCTCTCTCTCTCTCTCCTTCCATCCCTTTCTCTCGCTATCGGTGCCTGTATATTTGTCGCAAATATCGATACCTATTGGCATTTACGCCAATTGTATGATACGTTGGGGCGTACAACGTGCCTTTGGCAATCTCGATACTGGCGCACACTACGTTTCTCTTTCTCTCTTCAACAACCCCCTCTGCCAGGCATGCACGTAGGAAATGTGGGGTGAAATGGTATGGCAGGGGTAAAAATGTATTTTTTGCATGTTTTAGATCACACAAAATACAAAATATTTTGTTAATCTATTTTGGAATTCTACCCGGATAATAAAATTGATAAGATTTTATGAGAACTGTTCATCGATTCGAATTTGAAATATATTTTTGCCAATGTTATTTAGGAAAATAACGTTTTTTCGATACAGGGAGAAAAATTGAGGTGTGGAATAAATTGTTTATTATTTGAATGAATAAGCATTATATAGTATTGGGTAATGGAAATAGAAAAAATTGAAATTTCGAATTTTTATCGAATCGAAGCCTTTGACCATTCTACCTCACTGTTCCAATTTGCACTGCTTTACACTATTGGATACACGATTGCAGGGAATTCCGTATGCTCGAGTATCATCGCACCCACGTGGCGTAAGCGACGTTTTTCGCTGCTCCAGCTGAGACAAGTCCTTTTCTCCTCACAATTTTAAGCTAGATATATCCTCTTTATTTATCCGGGGTTTCCTTTTTCTATTTTTTTTTTTTTTCGAAGCTTCTTTTATGAGAAATCTAACGTTTCTTCATCGTGAGGTTTCCATCGTATTATGAGCAACTCACGTAAGAAATAGGTAGTTCACTGACTGATTTAATAATCGAGACAACTACGATTCCCATCACGATTCTATCAATTTAAAATCTCGTCGCAAAACCGTGGCGTCGAAACGAATTTAACGCGAAATGACACGATTATTAGCCAAAAGAGGAAACCTTCCGCCTCGTGTAACGTTATGACAGGCTAACGGGTAGACGCAGTTACGTCTTGATGAGAAGTCAAGCAGATGAGACATCGCGCGTATACGAGATTATCGTGAACGACGAGAACAAGCTCTAGATTTCCTATTTCGTCACGGTTCTGTCAAATTTATGAACCGGACTTGAAAACGCTTCGTTCAGGGCACTAAAGTTACGACGAGTGATGGGGAAATGAGAAGAGAGAGAGAGAGAGAGAGAGAGAGAGAGAGAGAGAGAGAGAGAGGAAGAGCGTGAGTAAAAGAGAGAAAAGACAGACAAGAGTTATACGAACCGAAGGAACGATTTCAAGTGGAACGCTTATAGCCAAAGATCATCGTAATCGGTAAGGTGGGTAGATACCGGAAATTTCGCGGAAATAACCTTTGATATTTGTGGATTGTCAAAGGAATAATATATTTCCGGTAACTGGGAAAGATGAAGACTCTCGCCCTTCGAGAATAGCATTACGTAGATAAAAATGCGAACGCGTAGAAAAAGAAAACGATGGGATGATAAATCGATATTGGACAAAAGCTGCTGGAATTCTTTAGTATTCTCAATTCCATGAGAGGGACCACCGGGAGCTGACCAGCGAATGGTAAAAAAAACGAATAGTATCGCATTGTCCTCTAACGGATACACCTTTGAATAATGTTAAAATAATATGTTTACACATAAAATCAAAATAGATCCGTCATGTTCTCGATTATCAACCACTCGTGCGGAGAGAGATCACGTTCTTTTCCAAATTTTTCGAGTATTTATGAAAGCAGTACCGGAGTATTGCCACGATCTAACAATTTTCATCCTATCCATCAACATAACATAGAGACCTTTTCTCGCAAACTAATAACGATTTAACTACAAATTAAACATTACAGGAAAGAACCAGGCAACAGGGATACCGTTGAATACTAAATCGATTTCTTGCATCGTTATCTGGACGAAAACCTTTGCCATAAGAAGAGTCGATCATCATTTTTTATTAAGAAAATTAGATCATACTACTGCAATTACCCGGATATTTATACCAACCATTCTTACTAACAAGAATAAGAAGAAACAGATTGGTACAGATGATTGTAAATGTTGTTACTATTATTTTACTCTGAATACATAATATTCGTGCTTTACGAAAAGCACAGGTGCGAAGCTTCAGCGTCACAATAACCTGTTTGTGTGAACGTAACTACATATATTTCTATATATGTATATACGAAGTTTAAGTCGCATGCAAAGGGTGCTAAAACGCTGATGGTCACGCAACTTGAAGACCAGGTTTGTATATATATGTATATACAGGTATAACATCACCGGAATATACACTTCATCGGTGTATAGTCATTATGATACATACAAAGCCCTTATAGTCCAAAAAGCGGTAGCGTATTTGGTATAACTTGACAGACCGTTACATTTGACCATAATACGTACCACACGCCCCACCGATAATCGTTATCTGTAGAGTGCGTGAGAGAGCACCCTTTGTCGTACGAGCCCTCGCGCCCTGAACGTGCTTGTATAATCTCGCTGATTTATAAAATAATTTATTTGTACCGGTGACAACATGACCTCGGAACCGTGGATGCCCGAAGTTTTTCAGACCGATTTGTATCTATTACGTAAATGTTTATTGCGATATCATCGTGAAGAAATAAACAGAAGAAGTAGTTGAAATAACTTCATGCACGACAATCGACCAAGAACTTCAATATATTTCTGATTAATTGAAGTTATTTAAGTTAATTAAACAATTTCAAAAATGTTTTTTTAAGAAAAAATTATAACAGATTTTCCATACGCGAGGCATTTCAATATTCCTAGACGCGTTCTATTTTTCAACATATATTGACAAACAAATGTTCCATTAACGTACTTATTTATGCGCATTGTAGATGGCAAGAAGTTGTGAGCTTCTTTCCGAATGCTCGACCGTTATAGTACTATGCACTTTTATCACATAATTCTACTCGACGTGGTATACATACGCGTATATATATATATATATATATATATGTACACATTTATAGTACTTGCATGTGCCTAGTGTACCATCGTACGTGCTTTTGACGTGTAAGCAGAGAGATGGTACATAACTCGAGGGTTTACGGGACCTGCTGTAAGTTCGTCCACCCTGATGCAAGACATACACATATACCTCTTCACGCGGGTATTCAAAGGCTTCCGCACACAAAGAAGCTGACCACAAGAGCGTACAAGGCTTTATATTATGTAGCGGGGCATATGTACGAATATAAATGTTCATACAGCCTGGTGTGATGTCGTGCTCCCTTGAAAATCATGAGTCAAGCTCCGTTGTATTTTCCTGGCGTATATGTGCGCAATACCATAATAGGGCTAGTAAGAATCATGCGATTGCTGTCCTTGCTATAGAAACCACAAACTTGACTGCATTTTCTTGAGTACATAATAAGGATGACATAATGATGAGATAAAGGTTGCTATTCACCAATAATACGGTATTTCCTCCCTCTATTGTCATTGAGAAACTCAAACTTTCCCTCGCTTGTTTCGGTAAGTCAGGTAGGAAAATTAGGACGAAGTATTGAATGAACGATTTGCAATTCCTAGCGATCTATAGCCTCGCAGTTCCCTTGATAGCAAGATCGTACTCTGGAAATTGATATTCTTGCTCGAGGTATCGACGAAATATTTACTCGAAACAACAATTTTGAAAAAGAAGTGGGTATGGGGAATACGAAGGGATTGCACAGCCTCAAAGGCAGATGGGATGTTATCACGAAACGAAGGAGGATGGGTTTGACAAGTAGTAAAGAAGGAAAAAAAACTGCGGAGAGGCGAGAGGGGGTTTAGGCAGAACGTTGAAGTACTAGACGGTGAATCGGGATGGAGGAGGAAAAGCGTCGAGTAATCCATCACGAAGCTGTCTATGCCAGAGTGAGATCCGTGGCACGAACAGTAGGAAGTCTCGGTGGTGTGCGAATAGCGTATCTATACGTATGGCCCTAAGGCTAAACCGATCTATGCATTTTGTTCCGGTGACTTCACTCGAACCACCCGCTATTTTTCATCATCCAAGCTGCATCATCATTTTCTTGGTACGGTCGATCGTATCCGGATAGACTTCAATCACTGTATCGGAACACAAACCGTGCCTGCTCGTCGTTTTGCGAATAAAACATAAATGGAAATGGATGAAGGAGACGAGAAAAAAGTGACTGGGTGTCGAACAATCTTAGGCTGGTACGTTCGATTGTAAGTTGGGCCAGAGTAGGACATGAATACCAGGATCCCAGATGAATTTTAGCGGTATTACAATCCCAGTATTGGTGACGCTAATACCAAAAGACAGCTATTGGACAAAACCCTATTTTTATCTATTCCAATAATTTTTGCATATTTAGATTGGCTCTACGCCTAGCACCTATCCCAATTAGAAACTAATAGATCCAATTTTCATATCCAATCAGGATTACATAGGCCACTGTGGGTTTGCCGCACGGACATGAATACCAGGATTCCAGATGAATTTTAGCGGTATTACAATCCCAGTATTGGCGACGCTAATATCAAAAGACAGCTATTGGACAAAACCCTATTTTTATCTACTCCAATAATTTTTGCATATTTTGATTGTCTCTACGCCTGGCACCTATCCTAATTAGAAACTAATAGATCCAATTTTCATATCCAATCAGGATTACATAGGCCACTGTGGGTTTGCCGCACGACGTATGGGCACTTACTAACGTTTAAAATTACTGATATAATGTAATCTTGTTGTTACTAACTTTAGTAATTATAAGTACCGTTTGGGAATTTGGAATACCGTTTAGGAATTCTTCTTATTCTTTAGGTAACCCTTCATGCTGTGCTCTGTTTGATAAGCAAGTTATTAAATCACTACCCAACCCAGTCACCCTCATTTTAAAAAAAGCGGTAGCTACTAGTACCGAGACTTCGGGGTTAGGCACCAATACTGAAACTCAATACCAGAACTGACATCCAGCCGATATTGCATACACTAAGCCAGAGTCTCAAAATCTGCACGAACCGCAACGAAAATCATTAATGCCTCGCTAAAGAATGTCGAATGTATAATTTCATCGTTATCAACGTTACAAAGTAAATTTGTAATGATTATACTGCAAAATTGAGCATATCGATGCGTACGTTAATCCTCATCGACAGCACGTCAATCGGTTCGACCATTCGCTTTCAACGTTACGTTTCCATAATAATATTTCATTCGATAACGCATATATAATTTGTACATGTACTACGTCCAATGTTCGACAATCCAGCGGGTATTTCATATGGCATTGCGCAAGCTAGGTTTACTTGTTACGACGCTCAACTGAAATTATTAAAAATGCTTCAGACAGTCACGCCATAATGGCATACGTGGAAAAGCTGGTTCGGCTACTCATTTATGCTCTACAATTACATCGTCTCTCTTATTGTAAATAGATCTTCGCGCAGCTCCCATCTTTCCTGTTACTCCAATTTATTAATGAACGGATTATTCTGGAAGAATCTACCTAACGATAGCTAGAAAACAGAAAGTCCAGTGTGTAGCGTAAATACTATAAGGGTTGTTAAATGTTCGAAGAAATCGACAGAGAGAGAGAGAGAGAGGGGGACCTTCGTAAAAAACGGAATAATAATGCATTCAGCGTTGATTTTAACCGACAATTATTTCTCGTAACCGTGTCAGGAGCTTGATTGGAAAACGATAATGAGCGGATTCACAACTGGTAACAAATAAAGATGTTGGGTCGGGGTTTTCGGTAACGGGAAATCCAGTTATCCGTGTACAGAGACGCGGTATTAAAACTTCCGATTTGCCCTGTACTATCAGGATTCGTGAGTCTCGACATCACAGAACGACAACTGCATGTACCAGTGCATATAGAGAGTGCAATATTTGTTCGCTCTGAAATATTTATCTTTCCGCATGGATTACAGAATAGTTGTCGGTAGTTGAGTACCGTGAAACAATAAAAGCGAAGCTAACGGGGAGAGAAACGCTGTACTAATAAACGAATACCTTGAACGATATGCTATATCGATTGTTTATTATATTTACCATAGAACGCGCAGGAAGTCCTATCGGATGATTTTTTTTCGATTTTTCTTTTCAATGTGTTTGGAAGGAACTGAAATGATTCGACACAAACAAGAAAACTGTTGTGCGATACGATAGAATTATTTACTCGTCGATCGAAAGAAAAAGTATTTCGGGGTTTTTTATTATTCGTCGATCCTCGATTATTCATCGCTGCGGACTTCATCCCTTTTATCCAAAGAGAAACCTCCAACCTTTCTCGAGTTTTTCCGTTTCAGTTTCTAAATATTTCTAGACGGCTCGATCTCCTTCCAGTTTGCGAACTCGTCGAAATGCTTGTTTCTTTTTTTTCAAAGCTACATTATCCCTCGAGCAACGTCCCTTCATCGTTGGTGAATTCATCCATTTCCCAGATGCAGCGACGAAGCATCGAATTTTTCCATAAGGTACGCAGAGTGGAAAGAGCGAGCGCAGAAACTTGAGTTACCAGACTCGTCAACGTCGTCCTCTCTCTCGTTAAGAATAGGAGTAAATATAGCGAATGCACTCACGTCATCCCTGACTCGTTCGTGCTCTTTTTTCCACCGTCGAGGGTGGTCGTCGTTCCGTAATTTCTTCATCCTCGAAGGCCTGCTCTTGCGCTATGCGCTACACTCTCTCTCTCTCTCTTTCTCTCATCAACCATCCGCGAATAGCGACTCGCCGTTTCGCAAAACGTTATTTTAATGAGAAACTCTTCTCAACAACTCGGAAAACGCGCGGCAACTTGTGCAGGTATGTCTCACGGAAAAAAAAAGAAACTTCCACAGAATTTCATTCGACACGATGGGCCTTGGCTCGCAATTTTTATTTTTCTTGTTCTCATTGTTTGCATTAAAGTAACGGCTCACGATGAACAGCGTCAACTACGAAGGCTGACGTCGTAATGATGAATGACCCCGCTTTGCGAGTGAGTACCCTTCAAGTTACATTTTCTATTTCATCTTTTTGTTCTTACTTTTTGCACGAATGATTTATATTCTCGAATGCAGGTATAAAGAAGTTACATATGCAACGAGGCATAAAATCATTTCACTCGTCGTTCAAGCTTCGTCGAGTAATCACGAGTGATCGAGGGTACCACTCGTTTTATCAGGGTAGATCTGATTTCATCACCCCGATCTCCCATTTCTCCCTCGTTCCGAAGTTTGTGAATAATTAATATAAATTTTTTTTCTTTTTCGGGCGACGATTACTCGCAAAGAGCTACGATCTAGGGTGAGAAAATGTAAGGAGGGGGTTGGAAGGTAGAAGAGGGGCGAGTTCGAAAGGACAGAGAGAAACGGTGTACGGCAGGGTCTGCAAAGTACATGGATTAGCGTGAGAGCCCGCAGCCGATCCCAGGCCACACACTTTCCTTCCCTCAATCTTCCTCCGCAGCCACCCTCACCGTTCTTCTTCCCTATATATTTATCTCTATCTCTTTTTATCTGGTGAGTAAGAGCACCGCTGTCGCATCTTCTATTCGGTGATCCGCTTTCGCCATTTCAATTTTGTGTCCCTTCCTCCGGTCCCTCTGCCCCTTCGCTTTTGCACCCCCGTTTTCCTATCCGCGCTACCCCCAGCCTCCCTCCCGCCCCGACCACTCTTCGCTCGCTGTTGCTCTTTCCACACCGCTTGAAACCCCCCCTCCTCCCCATCCCACCCGCGTTTCCAACCCCTCCTGCCTGGTGTCTCTTCTTCCTTTTATTCGCACACTCACATAGTATTACGCTATATTACGTATCCAGTCTTCTCTACGACTCGTGAGAACTTCGCAGTTGCGTGCGAGACGATGTAGACGATGCGCGATGCTGGGCTAAGGTGGAAGCGAGAGTAAAGGATGGGAAGCAAAAGGGTGAGATAGAAGAAAGAAAGGACCCGGCGAAGAAATGGAGTAAGAAAAAAAAGGAACGGTGAAATAAAAGAACGAGCGGAGGATGGGGGTGCGAGGCGCGAAGTTCGGTCCCTCGCACTTTACAACCATCTCGGCAACGTTGCTTCATCGTCTCGAGGAAAAGCTACTGTACTCTCTAATATGTATAGTTATACTCGAGGAAAAAACGTCGACCAATTTTCACGTAGAAAATAACTTCTATCGTCGATAATTGCGAAATAACAGACTCGCACAAGGTAACATCGGTGGGACCTCACGTTGTAAACGCACTATGCGAACGAAAAATGTGTTCAACAGCAGCGTGATTCACGTTTACAGCAACGCGAGACGCTTCTCGCTCGTATACCTTCTCGGCAGTTCCGCGTTTTCCTATTTACTTATATTTCAACCTTTTTTTTCTTCCTTTTTCTTGCTTTTGCTCCATCTTCGTATCTATTGTTCAGGGTGAAAAATCGATTATTATTCTCAGCTTGTCATAAACTTTTAACGTCAGGAAAATAACGCCCGAGATAAAATATCGTCGAACGTTTCATCTTATATAAATCAAATATATAATGAAAATGATGAAAATATATTGTCGAATATATGATAAAAATTAATCCGGGAATAAATCCATCGAAAACAGACCGAATATGTAAATTCGTGACAAACGAATTATAAATACCAGGGAAAGTTCACGTTTAGACTCCGACAGACACTAAATATAGTGGAGAACATCGCAGTCAGTTCTAGGATAGCAATGGAAACCGAAATGGTTCACCGGAGCAAAATAATTAAGTTAAAATTCCAAGATGGGTGTGTAGTACGCATTGCCGTAGCATGGTGTGCCGAAGGTAAGGTAAGAGCCTCTAATAGAAAATGAGGAAGGGTTTAAGAACGAGAGGGAAAAGGGGAGAATGGATGGAGCGACGTACGCGCTGACAAGCGAAATAACTTCTCATAGCGGCAGCTGTGGCAAGCATCTTAAAGCGAGTACATCCAAAGTTCAGATTACTGTCGGAGTCGGAGCCTTTACTTTCGCGAGACCATAAAACCGTTGCAGCAACGCCCGCACCATCCTCCTTCCTTTCGCGACGTCAGGAATCCGTCGCGAAGATAGCCACTCTCTGCCTCCCCGTTTTTCTTCCTTCCTTTCTTCCTTTCTTTCATTCCCACCAGAGTTTCACTCAGCGTATTGCATCTCTCTCTTCTTATGATCGTTTGTTCCTGGCTCTTTCTTTTTTTTCGTTTGTTGCCGTCTGTTCCGATTCATCGCTGACTTCCTAAACGTCTCAACTCGCTGGGCTCGCGTGCCGGGCGTCGGAAACCAGGATTTTAATGTACCTACCCCGTGGAACGTCCGTAGTCGAAAAGTTTCCTGTTTATTTTCAACAAAAAGAATCTATTCGAGGATTCAATTTATTCTTTCCCAATCGAAAAATTTTACGATCGATCAGGAATTTGTTTCGTTTGGTTATTCGTCGAGTTTCGGGGGATTTCAAGCTTTGACATTAAAATCGTACGACAACCCTTATTTTTATTCGCTACCCTCGTGGAGACTCCGGCTGATATGCTAACAAGTAAATCGTACCAACGAGTTATCGAATAAGTATCTTGTCGAGATTCTCGAACGGAGGAACAAGAAAACTAACGAAAGAACGAACATGGTCCCCTCGATCGTATTTCATTCGTACCCTTACGATTCCTATGGTGTTGGTACGTGTGTGCGTCCGCGAACACGAGAAAGGTCCGAACGAGCTCGAGCCAGTTTCCCGATAACATCACCAATTATTCCCCGGCCGATGGGCGAGGGGCACGATCACGTGCCCTGTCAATTACGTACGTGGGTACCTGGGGCCCGTGAACTCGCCACGACCATGAGAAACGATCCTCGACTATATGAGTTGCGATAGAGACCGCTCGTTGGCTCCGATCTCTTTCCTCCGCGCTGATTCATCTACATCTATCTTTCTTCAGCTCGATTTTCTCTCGCCCGTATCTTCTCGCTATGGAGCTAAGGACCACGATGGATGGATACGCTTGTCCCGGACCTTTATTTTTTTAATCGATTCTCATTCTCTCATTATTATTCGTTCTCGGGTTAGTTGCTCTAGTCGTGCATTTCACATTACTTTTCCAATTTTTATCGATCTACTTTACATTATCGGATCGATTCGACCTGCGCCCTCGACCTATCGTAACCGGAACGGGAACAATTTTCTTAAAACTTTATCTATTTTATAAAAGATAATAGTCCAACGACTTTATCAACGAGATAAAAAGAAACGTGGGTTTATTAGAAAATTCAGTGACAGTTGTCGATCGAACACGTATTTTTCAAATACGAGATGAAAATATAATCGTTTCGGTGCGAAAATAAATCGAAAACAGTTTTCTCTCAATTCTGTATCGCGGAAAGATCGTTAATTGATCATAATTCGATGAATCGCGGCACGGTAAATAGAGGATTTAGTTTTTCCCAAGGACGCGTGATAGAGAAAAGATGAGTCGAATAAACCAGAGAGCTCTATCGGAGTTTCTACGGATTATGCCGAGGACATCAAGGACTGCCGAGTCAAATCCCCTTACCGTAGTTTCTGTGTGCTTACTCCACGCCCTGGTGTCCCGAACGTTTGCTCTTCTCGTTACCTGTTCCCACCGGCAGTCCTGTACTTGGCACAACATCGCCAACGTCGATGAAATACGTTCTAGCGATTTATCGGAGCGAGCAGCCTTCTGCGAATTAGTGTACCTCTGCTTTGACTGTTTGCTCTCATGTTTATACCTTAGCCCCTTTGCCGATGCCTCGTACATGATTCTTCTATCCCGAATCCTCCGTGGCCTAAAATCCTAAACGAGCCAGGGGTTATCCCGCAAGAGGTACATCAAACCGAGAGTCGACAAAAACCGCAATGCGTCGACGGATCTCGTTGATGACGATCTGCGAATCAACAATTTCGCAAATCAAATGTTTTAAACAACAAAATAAATAGACCATCGCGCTATCTATAGAAATAGCAACAAATTGAAACATAACTGTCAATTTGAAGATACAAATTTTGAACACGAAACCGTCTAAACGTTAATTCTTTTACTTTCTACTCTACTTTAACGTGACTTTCTCTAATTTAATCTCAGTATTTATTTTATAAGAGGGGAGTGGGTATCTCGTTAGTAAAAGAGCAATGGAGTCGGAGAAACGGCAGAAAGGACAGGGCCATGGGATCAGCATGGCCGGACGAATAATACCCACAGACGGCAAGTTAGAAATTCGATACTGAAATTTGCATCATGTCTGGGCTTCAGCATATGTACACATGCGCACAATTTGTGGCACACCGTTCGCATTCCACGAACACCCTTCCGCACCCCTACCCGTCGAGCCGTCGCCACTGCTGATTGCTGATTATTCACAGACCCACCCTAAAATATACAGTACAGAGAGAGCGACCACCCCTCCATACATTCTATCGTTCCTCTGCCAAAATTTACGTACGAGTGTGTGGTAACCTCACGATACGGTGCTCGCTCCACCGTACAGCATAGTTGATACAGTATATACTGACTTCGACGTATTCAATGCTTCTGTATTATTCAGTTCAACCGTTACCAATGTACTTCCATATTTGGCGATGCTACGTATATACTGACAAGAGATGCACCAGGGTGTAAACGCAAATTCATTTTTAAAATCCGTTGTCAATTATTTTCATGCTATCAGCAAACCATGTGATGTCTGGCTAAAATATCGTTGCTTTCAACCAAGTATTGTTCTCCGTGACGATTCAATTTCTCAGATTTATAATTTATGTTGAATTCAAATTAGAAAATTTAATGAGTTTTCAAAAATACAGATGAATAGTAGCTCATTGTGCACAATAGAAGAGAAAATGGGATTTGTTATGGAACTCGCTTCACACGCTAAAAATCCAAATTTGTAATACTTGTGAGGAGTATCAATATTAAGTGTTACTTTGTTATTCTGAAAAAATGAAATGTATGTTATCCATACAACGTTTCAATGGTTAGGTATTGATAATTAATACAACCAATATCTGTTTCTATTCGTATTAATAGTAAATGGATACCCAAAGGCAATTATGCCTCGGGTAACTAAGTAATTAATTATAGAGTACCTAACATATCCATTACGGATATGTACTTAAACTGAACATGTCCCGATCGCAGGATATATTACGGTTATTTTCGTGTACAGTAGTCTCTGGATAAGTTCTCATAAGCGTTGATTACCGAGGATGGTTCAAGTCGGCCGTGATTCTATATGGAAGTCACGTTGAAAGGGGTTTTCCGCCTTTGAACAATCGTAGTAACGAAACGGTAGAACCAATTTTAAGCTATTATATACGGACCGCAAAATTGGTAACCAAATAAAGCCTCCGTTTAACGTCTACCATCATTTTCTCCACTTCCCTACATCTCATGGATTCAAGCTGAGTTCTGTTTCATAACATTGCTTCTCCATAGCTTCCTTCCGCTTCGGAATAATGTTGTTCAATAATTTGCCGTATGTCGGTTGTGACGTAGGAATCGTCGAGGCTTGGATTAATTCCTCTCGGTAACGAACTCGAAAGGGG
Source organism: Netelia fuscicornis (assembly GCA_946811545.1). Classification (NCBI taxonomy): domain Eukaryota; kingdom Metazoa; phylum Arthropoda; class Insecta; order Hymenoptera; family Ichneumonidae; genus Netelia; species Netelia fuscicornis. The sequence goes on along the minus strand of OX328011.1, from coordinate 18,215,058 downwards.
TTGGCTTCGGTGATTCACCAAAACCCCAAGCTAGGCACTCGTTTCAAGCCTCCCCTAATAATCATAATTATTTCCACCGATGCCGAGTCGCCATGATACAACCCCCTGTAGAAGACGAAAACGAAAGGGAAAGTGCTTTTTCGGAGTTGTCGGGACAAACGGCTCCATTTCCAACGCCCCTCTTGTTGCTATTTAACAATTTCCTCCGAACAGTTTTCCCTTCGACCAATTTCAAAATTGTTCCTTACCTATTTGTCTTTGTGTCGCGATATGATTCAAAACCTCAACGTTATTCCACCACTGTACAAAGTACGCGCTCAGGAAACGTCAGACAAATAGTACAAATAAATTATAGCGTCGCGGCAACCGCGACTATTGTGAATGTCCTCGCTCCCTCCTACGAAGACTCGTTGTCTCCGATGCTACGCTTTTCCTCCCACGTTTATATCAGTGCGAGACTACGCTCTACGTCTCTTGTACTTGATCGATCGTTCATGACGAAGTGGTTGTAATTCATGGATCCACATCAGTTTTCCGGAGGTGTCGTCTCTTTCTTTCCTAAACCACCCCAGCCCAGCTCGGCCTTCCATGCTCACCAATCTCGGCTTGTTCCGTGTCTTCCTTTGTTTCTCAAAAGTTGAAACAATTTGCATAAGCATCGATGATGTACGACCTGTATTACACTGAACAGATCACATTCCCTTAGTAGAAAGTTTTTAGTCAAAGTGTTTCGGAGATCTGAGTAAGGTTTCGATGCTGAATGTGGATTCGGGTCGACGAAATGGAAAACAGAGTTCCCCGAGGCAATACAACGTGAATGAAACATTCTTCGGAAAGGCCTACGCATTATCTTAGGAGATAAATCCTTTGATTGAAACAGCTATTACATTCCTCCATGTTCAATATCTTTTAGTTCCCGTCCGAATAAAAATTGCACCGCGAAATAATGAGATTTGCCTGGGTCAAGGGTCAAACGTGGGAAGAATAATAACGAAGCAGCGAAAATCCTCTAATCGATTAACGACAGGACAAAAGTAATTAATAAGTACTTGAAAGTTAACGACTGTGGAACGTGCAAGTGCAGACGTACAGTCATAGACAAGCTTTGAGGAATAGGATTTCTGCTCTAGGGTGAAAAAAAGATAAAAGGCTAAAAAGTCAAATCCACCGGAAAAGTCCATCGACGAGTTTAGAACTCAGTCACATGTTTCTCCTTTATCTTCATTCCCATATCTTCCAATGATTCTTTTTTTCGATCGAACCCTAGTATTGAGAAAATAATCAAAGTCTTTGGCGAACTTTTCGAGAACTTTTTGGAACTTTCTCTCACTCGTTTTGCCGAGGATATAAACTGTGGAGAAAGATAAAATTATCCTGTGGCATAATGGTTTGAATTATTGCAAATGGGAGATCGTGTACGAGAGTCCCGCCTAGTATTCCGGGTCCTTGGTATAAGTGGACATATTATACAAGGGTTTGCGGTATAATAGACAAGTCGTAGCCCTTCTTAGTTCGTGGAACTGTTGAAGCACCTTCGCATATATCTCGTTCTACTTTTACCTCGTTATATCTTCCTATACAAATATACGACACATCCCCAACGACGCGTTCTAAGAGTTTCGTGAGAAACTTTGGCAATCAGCTAGCACCATACTTGGATTTGGATCTTGAACTTTTATTTTTTATCCTGCTACGCGTTTGATATCGAAGGATACGGAAAGCAGCGACTCGAAGGGATAGGTGATGCATAAGTAAAAGATGAAAAATAAGGAAAGACGGAAAGAAAGGAACGAAACAACAGAGGGAAGTGCGGAGGAGCGAAAGCAAGCTTTAGACAAGCCAGGGTTGTGCGAAAGATTGGCTGGGTGGTAAGAGTTGGAAAACTGCTCTTCAGACGATGCTTTGGAGTCGCCTGGAAGGAAGGCGAAGAGCAATGTATAGGAAAGGACAACGACGGCTCGACTTAACTTGACTTGACCTGGCATTAGCACCGACGCGACTGAAAAAAATTCTCTCAAAAATTCTCTCTGTTCGTGAGAGAGCTTCTGTGACCTCGCTCCGGTAGAAAAATGAAATAAGGTCGCAAGCACTGAGAATCGCGACGGGGTTTATTTGTCCAAGTGGAGCACCTATATCTTTCAACATCTAAGAAGTAGGAAATAACGAGTCACCTATCCAACTAGTTTACCTCATCCAATTAAGAATTGTCTGTCATTAATAAAATCAATTGTATTGAATGAAAAAAAAAGATTTGAGATAATGGCGAGTGAATCCCAATATCCAATAACAATATAAACACTATATGATAATGTATTGCAGGAAAAATGTTTTTTTTTTAATATTAAAACAATGTTTTTCTTCTCAGTTGCAGGTAAGTTGAAACAAATGCCTCAATCTACGAACCGTCAATAAGAAACCATTCGATCCTCGTGACGAAAGAGCGAAAGGGGTGAGTGCATCAATTTTGTTTGAAATTTATAACACCGTCAACATTTGTTATTTGCCAATCGCTGGACAAGATCAGTATCGCGATAAAGAGTGCGAGAAATCGGTCGTGGCAATGCGGAAACCACTTGAAAAATATATGCAAACTGCTGCGATGGGTACGAAAGCAACCCTCGAGTAAAGAACAAGAAGAGGCTCGACACCCTCGAGGATCAAGGAGTGAAAGTAGCTAGTTCGTATCCACACACCGATTTCGCGGCCTACTCGGTACCTTCATCCGGATGGACCGCAACGAAAGCGAGTCTACGAGATCACTGTGCAAAAACCGACAAGAAAATGCACGTGCGGGGTTGAAAACGTATCTTCCTCCGGTCTTATTCTCATTCGCCAGTTGCGTTATCTCGTTTCATCTCGCAGGCACACAAGAGAGTGTCGAAAATATAGAGAACACAGTCGAGGTAACTCGGTACATGCATTATTCAACTTGAGAAACTCTAACTCACGCAGATGTATCCACCACTGTTACCTCACCCACGCTTCTACAAAGTACCAGAATTGTACAAGGACCTGTCGCATGAATGGTAGAGGGATTGGCTCTTTAAGAACTTTATTGTAAAAAAGACTAAATATATAAAAATAATAAAGGCTGAATATATAAAAATAATTTTTACAAACCTTCGAAAAACTGTGGTATATAACCAAGTGTAAGAATTCAAAAACACGAGCTCTCAATCAGCTATTCATTCCTGTAAATTAATCATTTTATTGAAAATATTATCCGCTAGACTTATCAATATTTGCGAAGCGTAAAAATTGTGAACCGATATTTGCGAGGATGTTTTATATTCAGATGACTGGAGCGACCGACTGTATCGTCTAACCGCGTGTTATTTATTTTCCCACGACAAGTACCTGCGCGGAGCTACGTTTTTGAGCAAACTTCCTGACGCAATCGTATCCACCCTTCTGAAGACGATGTAGGGTGTGCTTCATTCGAGAAGCAAACAAATATTTGCTATAACTGAAAAACCAAATCGCGGATCGAGACTTGACCGCGAGCGTATAAACATGGAATAATGGTCACAGTGAGGTCGCGTTCCAATACCGGTAAAACACTATCGCGAATTCCCATTCGGCTGTCCCGCTTTCTCACATTATATACGTCTTTGGTTCTCCCTCTGGGATCCCGCAGCATCCCGACTCTCTTTTTCAATGTGTACCTTGTGCCGCACGGCTCCATCCAGTGGAATATCCTTTGGGACACCCAAAGGTCGAGCCAAACGATATATGATTTCAACTATCGTGATCCGATACATCTCGCCCGCGACTTTCATAATATTTGTATAAAAGATACATGTGGTTTTCTGCCGCTGTATTTCTGGGACCAGTTTGTATTTAAGGTTAAATTGGTTATTGTTATAATTCACTCGATTTGGCACTCGATTTGACCCTGTCGCATGTGAGTGGGTGCATGCTCATTTTGCAATATTTATTATAGTCTTCTTGCTTATATACAAACACGGCGAATTATTTAATTCTACAATTGCTTATCATAATGCATAAAAGATGCTGCTAGAAATTACTTACTATCCTTGGTGCACTCGCACTTGTCGATTTTGTTCAGCACCTCAAACAATCGTGCATAAACCTCTTGTTTTGTAGTAGCCTGTCTGTGAATTGTAAAAGTTTGTTTGCCTTTTGAAAAAGATTGAGGGACGAATTTAATAATTCGTAGGGCCTAATTGATGATCTGAAGATTCCCTAAAAGAAGACGTAGATCTTCCGTATTTGAAACAACGCAGCGGAGATCAAAATGATAAATTGTCCGTATCTTAAAAGGAACTGGACTACGACTCGCTATAATTTGATTCTTGACGGAGTATCTCTGATACGACTCGAGTAAAACTTTGTGAGTGATGAGATGGATGAATGAAATTGCTGTCCCCATGAGAGATCCGTCAAACTTCTCAAGCTCTTCCACTCTTTCATAATTTCGACGTAATTCTGTGCCCATAGTTCTCGAAATCTGAATATCCGTTTTTTGCGAATCAAACTTTACCTTCTTATAAGCGATATCTTATGACAAAAATCTTTCTACTACTGACACATCTTTAATGGTCGTACTTTAACAGCATAATCGATTCTCAATTGTCAATATGTTGTTCCGTTTTTGAAGCTTGACAATGCCAGATGCTGTCAGAAAGCCGTACAAAGTGTCCCATGGTTCAGGGCGTGGAGATATTATCTTCTCTTTGTATATCGGCAGGTAAAGCATCTCCTCCACACCGTGACTTCTCTACGGTGCCAACTGCAATATTATTAAAACACCGTTTTTTTTGCGATGATAACAAATAATATTGTGTCCAATATTATTTGAAAATAAAATCGAATACAAGGGTCGCGTAAATGGAAAATATTGGAGTGAAAATATGGAAACATGTATCCTAGTGGTGGAATATTGCACGAAAGGATTTTTTTTTGAAATGTCGCAAGTGGGGTTCGCTTGATATATTTCCCATCCTTTTTGTCTAACGCTGTATGCATCAAACGGTCGAAGAGTACCTCAACTTTACAAACGTCTTCGAAATTGATAGGACGATGTGCGGGTGGGGAGGGGACTACATCACCCAGAAAAATTGTGGAGCATAACCCACCATGTCTGAGAGAATGGACGCGGGATAAGGGAAGGGACAAAGAGAGACTGAGAAAAAACGCTATTTATATCGAAAAGAGAGAGATATTCGAAGGGGATGAATCCGCATCAAACGAACCGATTGCAGAAAACTTGTCGAGGAGCGCTGTAGGGAGAACCCAAAGAAGAGATATCTCTATTTCTCGATTCTTCTTTCCTTTTGCAAACTCGCTCTCCCTTTCTCACCGAAGAGTCCCAGGCATATACCCTATTTCAACCCTCATCGTTTTATATTCCTCGACGTCGTTGGCTTCGTCCACTTGGGTTCGCACTGCAGGATGACGACGACGACGACGATGAGACGAAAGAGGGGAGGCAAGAGAAGGTATAGAAGGAAAACGGGGTATGGGAGCTGGAGGAGACGAAGATGCGCAAAGGAATATAAAGGGCCCAAAGGAGTTGCCCCTGGCATTGCCGCCGCTCTGCTTCTGACTCTCTCTCCCTCTCTCCATCCTTGCTTCCCTAGAAAGTTCAATCTCCTTCGAGCTATACTTCGCCGGATTTCCGGCATGGACCGGTAAGAAAACGGATAGTAAAACGAGCGTCTGGAGTGTTCACGATGCCGTCCCTCTTGTCTATATCTCTTTTGAAACTATCGAGACTATCGCGCGTAGATCGATAATGGTTTTCTAGAATCGCTTGGTAGGCTAGAGTTCTGAAATGATAAAAATGTTTGTCCTTTCTTGACTCCGTGTGTGACGGATCAAGCTTAAGATCCTTTTACTTACTCGGCCACAATGTAACGACATTGAGAACAACTCTTAAATCGCTCGAATGGTGAAAATTGTCAACAGGGTTCTATGCGATAATAAAAACATCAAAGTAAATAAATAAATATTAAACCTGTCGAGTATAAACGAAATATGAGACGAAATAGCGAGATTGAAAATATATTAAGGAAAATGTATGATTAAATGGGCGGTCGCTGGCCGTCAGAGGAGCGCATGGTAAAAAATCTCGATCCGAGACGCATGTCCTCTTACATGTTTTAAGATGGATGAATCGAGAGGTAAGATAGAGATGAAAATAGGGTGAGTGGATGCATCGTGGGTGTGACGGGCACTTTGGAATCGGGGTGGCTCTCTCGTTTTTCTCTCTCTCTCTCTTTCTCCACGTCGACGTGTTCGCTGCGTTCGCGTCTCAAGATGTTCCTCGGATTCTGTCCGGAGCATCGAAGTAGACCGTGACATGGAAATACGTGTACTACTGTAAATATGTATACGTGTGTCGTATACCAATTTCGTATGTACAAAATCCTACAGCACAGGTCCATCGCTTATATACAACCTGAAATGAGGAGTGTCTCTCGTACCTTCGTCCTTGTCGTATCTTTCCTTAACGAGCAGTCACCGGGGTTTATTTCGTATTTGACTTACGAGTTGACTTACGGTTCTACGAATCCTCCAGTTTCGTTAGCCCTTGATGTCGAATCTCGGGTCGAGGAAAAATCTTTAAAAGTGGGAATGGTCGAAATCGTGAAAATCCGTGGAAAAAAAAGAAAAGAAAACACGAAGAGTGCGGAAATATTGTTAAAGAGAAACTCAGTTTCCCCAGTGTCTCCCGGATTATATTAATATTCAATGGACGCGGGAAAATCGGATTCATGAGCAAGAGGGATTCTCGATTGTGGCTTTCTGATAACGAAAGACTTACGAACGAATTAAAGTTACGAAGTAACAATGAGTAATTTTGATTTGTCTTTATTAATTCGTTCATGGTATGCTGCAATTTAAACTTTATTCAGTTAGATTATCGTAAATTCCAATAAGCTCATTCGTAACTCTGGGAAAAATACAAGTTCACTTAATTACATCGTATTAACGTTACAAAATACGAATAAAACATCGTATATTATATTATTGTACATTCTTTTTTAAATAAATCCTATATAAATATCTTACTCGGATATTATCGATAAAATGTAAAGTTTCACAGATTGCCCTGGTCATTTGTCAAAATAGCTTCTTTCACACGTCTTTCTATACCTTTATTGAAATTTGCATTTCGCTGTAGCACCAATCGTTCGAAAACATTGAATCATGTTTTTCAATATTTCTACTCATCGAAACAACGCGTTTTTATGAAAGTTCTTGTGATCAAACGTCGGTATAAGGGTCTTGTATCACATGCATAACATTTTACTTTATCCTTTCTTTACCTGCCTGCCAGAACTCTCGATCTATCTATCGATATCTCTACTCTTCGTATTTTATACGTAAATCTCAACTTTACCGTTCCATTATTTTTCCTTGGCTTTCATCGTTTCGCGTCCATACTTTCTCTTTCTTCCCCTTTATCCTTCCCTATGTATACGGTATCAAGAACACCCATTCTAAAAACTCGTACTTCCCTTGAAAACTCTCGGGATGAGACGGAAAGCATTTTCAACCGCTATTTATACGACCGAGAACGCGGAACGAATGGAGGGGGGATGGGAGATAAGAAAAGTAATTCTTGCGAGATAATGTCGATCGATCTATTACGTACAGTTGCCTCGAGCGTTTTCATTTCGAGTGAGTGTTGAACATCACTTTGTAAACCGAACTTACGCTTTCAAGCCGGCTTATTGTACTTTTTCGGTCCAAGTATAAAGTATTTTTGCAGTAGCGATTGTAGTAAACCGATCGGTTTGAGGGCGTGGATTCCGTTTACATCGCTGTTATATATATATATATATATATAACAGCGTTACATCAATGGTATATATATATATAAGTACATAGCTTTGGCAAGAGATGCAGTGGCACAGTGGTAACGTTCGTAGCTCACACGCAAGGGGTTCAGGGTTCGATTCCCACCAGCAGCAATGAAATTTTTTTATGTGCATGTCTGCATTCTCAGCGGTTCGAAATTATATTTGACGCAATGTTACTCTCTGCTGTACGTATCGCAGATGAGTGAAGATACCAAAAAGTTTTATATACGACAATACTCGTCCCGGTTCTATGGTGAGACATTCCACGTGGCGAAGCGACTTACCGAGCTGTGATGGTCGACACCGCACGTGGGTAGACACCAAAGGGTCGATAGCGTAAGTCGAATATCTGACGTGGAGAAGGAGGATTAGCCCGTATCAGAGGGGTGAAGGGTGGATATAATTAACCAGGAGTGTGTACGATCGTATGCTATACGGGCGCGAGTAATTCCATCCCTTTCTAACAACCCCCAAATTCCAACCAGATTGGAAAGGTCAATAACCTTTTATTTTTGCACTTATTCTAGTTTCAGAAAATTTGGATATAATTTTGATCGTGTATTTTCTTTTAATTATGATTGTAATAAATTTGTTATCATTTTCTGAACATTTTTTTTCACTTTACGTCCACTCTGACTACGTTTTATTTTTGTCAATTCCTTGAATTTATTATCGGTATAATATCCTTGCTCCAGTCATATTTGACCTCTATGCGATATTCAACTTTGTTCAACGCATGTACAGGCAACCAAAAGATTCTTCAGCATCTCTTTGAATTGCTTATACACTCCGATGTTCTCCCGACCTTCGTCTCTTCGCCTCGTTCCTCACCCTCGGCGAGCATGCGTTTTTTTTAATCTTTTTCTCGTCGATTCTTCACTTGCCTCAATGCTTCGTTTCCTCTCTTTCTCTCTCTCTCTTTCCCTCTCCTTATTCCTTTCGTCTCGCGTCTTTTTTCCCTCTACTTCTTCGCTCATGTGCACCCGCTTCCGTTCCGCGACATCGTTTTATTCCGCGTCTCGAATTTCAAACGTTATCGTTCACCGTCGCGCGAAGTCGTCCGCGCAAAGATCTAAGATCTTCTCTGTTACCGGTTCATGCCACTCCCTCTCGTATGTGCATCCTTCCTCTACTTTCTCATCCTTCTCCCGCGTATTCTCGGCCTCCCCCTCCCCCTTGCCCCGTCAATTTATAACTCTATCTTATTTTCTTTCCTTGGTACTACGCGGTGTTTAACATCGTTCATTATTTAAATAAACATAGTCATGTATATATAAGTTATTTTTTTCGATCAAAAGTCAAAAATGAAAAATCAGTTATTATTTTACTTATCGATTTTGAATTAAAAATTGTTTTTCCAATTCCTTTAATCAAATCTCGCTCGACATTTTTCAGTTTCGATGATAAATAATTGGATTTTTATCGCGATATACCATTTTCTTGATAATTATATCAATATTTTACGATACGAAAGAAAATCTAAATAGAAAAATGTAATCGTGTATGACTCGTCGCAGAGAATAAAATATCAAATATTTACAGGGTACACATCGAATCCGAAAGGTTGGAGGAAAACCGAAGAAGCTCGGTGGCCCTCGAGCTAAATTATAGTCCAGGAATACGGGTCGATCGGGTAGAGGCGTATGAAGGGACCGAGCAAAAAGAGAAACGGATCGAAGAGGCGTTATCCAAAGGGATCGTCGTAATCCTTAATTGGTTCTCGCGATTCATTCGGTCCATTCATCGTGACTAACTTTCCGTCGTGTGCCGAGAGAGGAGGGATCGGATTCACGATCGCGAAAGAACAAGACGAGTTTGTCACTCTCCCCGGTACCTTTTCCAAAGGTAACATAGTACCGGGTGAGCCGTTATCTCTCGTGAAAGGACGACGCGCGCGAGAACGTCTCGGGCTCTCGTCGTATACGTAAAAAAGACAACGACGTCGCGAGCGAACGGCGGAGTAGACGAAAACGGAACGAACGGGATGAGATTTCATGGTAGCAAACGCCCTTTCGCGCCTTTACGAGACGACGATCTTGATAAACAAACATCGCTCGGGCTTACATACCCGGCAGGACTGACATAATCGCGAACGTTTCAGGTGCGAGTAGCGACTCGTTCGCGTTCTACGTGTCTCGGGAGATTTCTACACGTCCTATTCCCACTTGCTTGTTCGAATGACGAAGCACGATTATTCTTATCGTCGTGGACGAGTACCCTTCTCCGGATTCTCGATGTCGAACGTTCGTGTTAATTTTTAATAATCGAAATTATCGTGATCTTTTGATTCGGAAAATGATTTTATCGATAATTGTCCTTAATTATTTACTCAATTAAAAAGCCGTTGCGTCTCTAGATGATGGGCACGAGTATCAATTTGTTATAGATAAAAATTCGATTAGGAGGAAAATGGAATTGCTTTTTAGCCAAGCTAATTTTACGATTTTCCCGAACATACGATATAAGTAGCTGTAATGTATTTGGTCGGATTTTTTAATGTTGGTTAACTCGCGGTGGATATCGAACAGGGTATGCTGTTGTAATCGAGTTAATTAGGTGAAATCCGAATCGATAATTAACTATATGTGTATTCATATATCAGCGACATCTTTTATTCAAAGGATCACAAGGACATATAATTCCAGCTAATAAAAAGATTTGCATTTAATTAAACCGTGAATCCCTCGATTTTATCAAACTTTGATAATCACTATTTTCTGTATTACAACACGAAATAACAATTATAAGAAAGAAATTTCTATGGATAAATAAAAATTCGTCGTAATATCGTTACTCGCTTATTCGTTCCATCCCGTGTCGCCCTCTCCGAACGTTCTGCGCAACTAACGAAACTTTGCGTACGTTTGTTCCAACTCCCCGCTTTAAATCGTAAAACTTGAAAACGTCGAATCGCGATTTCGTTTCAGCGAAACGCAAATTGTTCAACGCAATCATGATATAGATCGGGATATCCCCAAGAACATTTAAAAATAATTATCGACGAAAAAATCAGACTGGCCGAACTGTGCTATCGTGCATTAGTTATCGCAACATTTATTGTTTGTTAAATGTAATTAGACGAAACCACAAAGTGGAGAACCGAGCGAGTTACCTGTGCTCGGCGATCTAATGATTAATTGTTACTTGGCCTGTTACGGACCTTGTGTACTCTAAGAACTGGGTGGGCTCCGTGAGAGTCTCGAATCAAAGATAAATCTGTGAAAGGGTCGACATATGTTGAAAATACGTCCACATAATTTATCGTCGAGCCATCTGCAACGGTTACCAACCAACTACGTCTACCTACATACGCATTCACAGACACGACACATACATATAAATACAGGAGACGTACACGCATATATATATACGTATAGACACGTACATACATAAGTCCTGCCAAATTCGTTTTACCACCTCAGGATATGACCCCCCAGTGTCGTAAGGGGGCCCACTAGCCGTTCTAGCTTTCGCATATATCCATCTCACTCGCCACAAACGTAGAGAGAACACACAAGCTGGAGAAGGGTAGAGAGTCGGTATGCGGAAGGCGGCAGAATCCACCTTCCATCGTCGTGGCGAGTTACAGAGCTAGGGAAACTCACCCTCCCCGGAGTTCCCTCAACCCGGGGCACTCGCGTCGTTAGGATAGAGACTCTCGGGGGGTGCAGAGTGCCGATTTAGGGGATGAAACACGAGCGGTCGCGGGGGTTTGGGGCACGGCTAGAGAGGGTGGGGAATGACGGAAGGGGCGAGGAGGGAGGGGGGCGAGAGCGAGGAGAGAGAACGGTGGTGTGGTTTCAACGTCGACGTCGACGTCGACGGCGGTGTTGGTGGTGTCGAGGGTGGCAAGGCAGAGCAATGCAGGCGGTGGCGACGGCGCAGGGTCGTCGTCGTCGTCGTCGTCGTCTGGATGAGCGCATGCGCATTACGTTGCAATAGCCGCCGCTACTCGGGTCGAACTAGGAGACGAGTTCAGTCCACTGCCTGATCTCGCATCGCGTACGTCCGCGCTTATCTCGTATCATAATAATAAAAACGTCAAAGATACTCGCTGGAGCCGCTCTCTCTCTCCTTCTCTCTCTCTCTCTATATATATACATACATATATATATACACACACACACACATATATATATATATATATATATGTATACGGATTTCAAATACGAGATAATAAACGCAGCGTAAGACGAATCATAACTATTCTTCCCGTGTGGTCTACCGCTCGTACGAACTCGAATCCTGGAACTTCGGCGGATCGTAAAAAAAGAAACGGTGAAAATAAACGAACACTTGGTAACTCTTGAGATACCGAGCGCTTTTCTCGACGCGTATGTAATCGTGCCGCGAGAGTTATCTTCTTGGAGGACTGTTTTTCAACATACCACCACCCATTTGGAAATAAAATCGAGACCTCGATAAATTGTCGCGGATTGTCGTAACAACACTACGACTGGTTCTTAAATTTTTTTTCTCGTTCTATCGTTACTCCTTATCCCCCTTTCATCCCCTTGATATCGTTTCCTTTCGTTCAGAGAATTATTGTTTTTTTTTGTTTCCTGTCTTTTTTTTTGTTTTGTTTGAAGAAAAGAAAAACGACAACAACGCTCGACGATCGGATCGTTCGACTACTCGATGTCGTCCATTCGGGGAGCCTTCGCGATCACGTCCTGACGTACGGCCGATCGGTTACTGCCTTCACTACTTCTACTACTACTAACACCCCTGAATTAGCACTACTACTCGTATCACCCGCTAACGCCATCGCTACCGCTATCAGCGTTCTACTACTGGGCTGTTGCTGACAGGTCTTCGGTGTTCAATCAGTGTCCGTCAGAAATCCGTCGGTCATTTTTCTGGCCTGCTCGAGCCGAGTTCCAACTAAACGGATTTAAGGATTATTGTCGTTGAATCGCTGATATAATATCGTTGATCGAAACTTCGCATCGTTCGTAGCGCACGAATTCTTCGTTATCTCGTCGTTTGAAAATTGTGTCGAGATTCTTTCGAATTTGCTGTGTATTTTAAGATCGTGTGTGAGTTTCGTGCGATTGATCTATACTTTAATTAAACGACGAGCAGCGTTCGTTGTGACTTTGTAACGCGCGATACGAGTTTATTGTCGTAGCCGATAATCGTTACGATGATTATGATGGTGGTTTAAGTGTTATCACGTAACAGTGTCTTGTGCAATGATAAAAACAACCGTTACAACGATAGTAATAGAGGATCAATGTACCAGCCAGGTGAGTGTCGTGTCTTTGATGATGTTAGATCGTCAATTCATAATTGTGAATTTTTTTTTTGTTTACGAACCAATATTTATTATTTATTTATTTTTGTGAAATACGTTTGATACGTTATGCGTCGTAATGAAAATAAATTCAACGTGACACACATTTTCTTCTCCGTGGTGGAGCTACGATCGAAAGGAATCCTCTCGAAGTATAAAGCATGATAAAAATGTAAAAAATTTTATCCCCTATATAACTCGGCACGTTTAGCCTTCGAGACGCGAACCTCGACGGACCCACCCCGGAATCGAGTCACAGCAACCCTCTCAACTGCTCTCGACCCTCTCTCGGATCTCCCCACCACGCCCACAACGCGGATTTACGATTTAGCTCGTCGCGTCTGTCATTGCGGAGATATATCGCACCCCTATTCACCTACGCGCTTGAAAACAAAAAAATAAAAAAAATAAAAATAATTATTCTTTTAATTCTCTCCAGTTCGGCAAAAAATCCGACATTCGTTGATTCGTTAATTCCACGAACGTTGAGATTGTGCCCGCACGTTGCAAATATAATGTTTACACTGCGCATTACAATATTTGTGGTCGACTTTTCCAGCTTTTTTCAGACGAACCGTACGTTCGTCGAAATGGTTAATTAACTTTTCAATGTTTTTTTTACATCTAGTGAACGGAAATGAAGTTTATGAATTTCGTGGAAATATGTTACACAATCTACAACGTTTTGTTCGCTCTCTCCCTGCACGAATAGTGCATTTGCAGTTTCGATACGGAGAAATTATTCTTGTTATCTCGCAAAACACGCTAAAGTTTATGAACTTTGGAAATACGTGAAATTGTCAGTCAGGCCGTATTTTCATTTTGAAGTGAATTTATATTTTTCGCGAATGGAAAATTTATTCATAGAATATCAAAATGAATTTTTGTTCCATTGTTAAAAGGCAGATTCCCGAGCTTATTTAATAAATTTCCAGGTCCTTCAGAATCGAACGATTTTTCGCTTATAACTAAATTGCGTCCAAACTTTGCATTTAACGTTAAACCGTCACCCTGATGGATTAATCTGAAAATATAACGAAACCTGAAATACTATGATCGTGGATTAAAATAAAAGGATTAAAATTCTATCCCTTGCGATCTATTTTCCCGCAAAAATAAGGGTTTCGATAAGTAATACGTTATTCGACTTGAAAAATTCATAATAATCTCAAAACTAATCAATCATCGCGATTAATTATAAAAATAATGCAACATTCTTTCATTATTTACATAATTATTGTAATGATTTTTAAAAATAATTGTGCGCGAAAATTAGGTTGAAAATATTCAATGATATTTTTGGTTTTACCCTCTGGGAGTCAAAGATAACGAAGGGTCGTTTTTTTACCTATCGGTGCGACAGTTGTTCGTAGTCATAGGGTCGAGGGGGTGAAGGAGAGGAAGATATAAAGAAAGAGAGAGATGAAGATAGGAAGAGAGAGAGAAAGAGCGTTACTGCGGAGCCAAGAGCTGGCAGCCTTATCGATTCCCGGAGCTCAGATTCTCTCGAACTCGACGGCAAACTTCCGCCATTCGATGGTTCTCCCTTTCCCTCTCCCTCTCTCTCTCTTTCTCTCCATGTGCTCTCTGTGCACCGTCTTCGGGGTCGTAATAGTACGGTGCACAGGCACATTGGCGTGGGATCGCGAATTCTCGAGGGTTGGTCGTCGAGGGTCAAGCGTCGGCAGTCTTGGGGACAGACGTCGATAACTCGAAGCATTTCAATATCCTTATTTTCTCGGCGTTATGCCCGAATGCTTGAAGAAACTTTGCGAAATCTAAATTCTCATGGTAGAAAAATCAATAATTTATTGGTATATAAAATGTTTGAGACGATAGCAAGGACAGCGTTGTTAACGGTGAAACAAAGTTCGATAACGACTAATAAAGATGGAGAGAAAGTTCTAATAAGATTCTAATAATGGACCGGATGAACCTGCATGGAAATTTATACAAACGAATATCGTCGTGATGTATTTTAAATTCTATCAGTTTTAACTTTTGGAATAAATAAAATAATTCGACGAATGTCTAAATCACAAAACGTGGCAAAGAAGATTGAAAGTAGCGTTGATGCAACATAACGAAATTGGTGTTATGTTTGAGCTAAGCATCCAACTTCCATGAAAATACAGAAATGGCCAGTCACGTGAAAATATTAATAGAGTTTGATTAAATAATTGATATACCGAGTTCTAAATTATTAATTTTATAAATTGTTTGGGGTTGATACTTGATTCATTTATGAGATTACAATGTTACGTTAATGTGTTACAAAAACTAACGTCACGCGTGAATTAAAACCTGAATACCTCGTAAAAAGATAAATAACAGAAATCCATTCCTTTCGATTATTGACTGATTTAATTTTATGTTGAAAATTTTATATTTTATAATGAAGAAATTAATAATTACGTTTCATCGATATCCTTGTACATTTTTCATATTTTACATAGTTTTCAGTCAGAAAAATGATTTATTTTTGGAGAGAATTTCTTATTCATTTTTACGGTGAAATCTCGGTAAAAATTACATTGTAACTCGAACCCGGTGATAAATGTGCAAACAGTTAAAAATTGACACTAGTTTCAAATATTTGACTTTCAGGCATGTACAAATTTTACCACGCAGCATAATTTTTACTCGCGCTACACAGAGCTCACGGATTACAGCCAGGCGACCTAGCCTTAACTGATTTTACTGTGAAAAACGTAAAAATTCTGGTGAACGCACGGAAAATTTCAGCTCCCTTTTTTAAATTTTCAAGACAAACACGCAAATTTCTCAATGTGCACCGTACACTTTCATTTGTATCAGCTCTTTTTTCAACTTATTGTTGTAGTAGTGTTTACGTTTCACGAAAATTTACTGTTAATTTCAGTAAAAATTCTTACAAATATTTTTAATTTCTGTCATGCAACAGTAAATGTGTACTCATTTCCATTAAAATGTATTATTTATTTCCTAAAAACTTGAAGAATTGCACATTTGTCACTCAGTTACTGTTATTTCACAGTAAAAATTACTTAAAAATTCTTTCCGTGCGTAACTCTGACGAGTGGGCAAAATACTTGCGGTTCCAGTAGGTTTTCCACTCGAGAAAAGATAACAAATTTTCGAAATTATTACAAACATCGAGATATTATGATATTGAAAACCAAATTACGTGCAAATTAGAAAATTCGGGAAGAAACATTCGCGTTGGTGACAAAGATACTAATTCCCTATCCCCAAACGACGCATTATCATTTTATCCCTTGCATGTATTAATATTTACCTTTTCGTGTCGAACTTTTCATCACAAAAGCTCCCGAGAAACTTTTCGACTTTATCACACGATAAGACGCGATTACACTTTTTACAAATAAATATTTGCGGATTATGCGGGACGTGCAACTTGGAGAAACTCTCCGCATCGCTCCTGTAAACTTGATACCGACGATGGCCACGCGGGTCTAGTGGCGCTTCTAGTAATCTATACGTATACATGTGCGTGCATCCGCAGATCTACGGGTATGTGTGCTCACGTACATATATACCAGCCACCCGCATATATATATATATCTGTATATATATATATATATATATATATATATATATATATATATATATATATATATATATATATATATCTACAGATTGATGGAGATACAACAATATATTGTTGAATAAAATATATACAAACCATATCGATAAAAAAATCAAAAGCGTTGAGCGAACAACGTCGCTGTACCATGGAACGAAATACAAAATATGCAAATCATACGAAATTTGCAACACGATCAATAACTACTGTTCCTGGGACCTCCATCGGATCAAAAGTTTCAAGATGAAGAACAAAAAAATGCAATCCACCGCGTCAGATACATTAATAATGCCGTTGCATGGCCCAGATCACATTAGTCTCGTACATTTTTTATCGCTATCCTCGTGCTGTTAAGGTTCTCGAGAGTCCAATAAAAAGATGATGGACCTTGTTATAACCGTGACAATATACTTTTATGAGTCGGGGCTTCTATAGGAGAACAGCGTGTTTCCAGTCAAGGTGTACATAAATGTTGAACCTTATAAATTTCTTTCAATGTCTTCAATCGATTAACTTTTTCAACCACAACAATTGTAAATTTTATTTCTCAAAATTGACATATCATGATTCACTTCGATAAAAATTATATAGTGAGTGAGATTAGCAAAAAATAATACTGGGAGCTACCGTTTATCGGCGCTTAATTGCCTCGCTCGTTTATAACATTTTTTCCCCGGACGTAAACTCCGAGTGATTTCGCTGTCACACTTTATACCGTCGTACTTTTCTTGCTCGACGACATATCCGAGCTAGTACCCGGCGGGTCGGCCAACGAACGCGCTAATTCTTTCCCTTTCTTTTTTTTTTTTTTTTACGGGCAATCGACCGTCATCCCCGCAAGCTCAAAAATCGAAAGTCACAGAGTGGAACGTGCTGGCAGTATGTGCGATGTTGAAATAACGCGAAATGGCAGCGTTTTTATCGAGAGCTAACTGGTCGAGCTCAAATCGAATATCGCGAACGTTTTCGGCGTTAACAAATAGAGAAGTTTAACGTGACGGATAGATGGATTTGTGATATACCCGAATCGATGGAACGTGAACTATATGTCTTCCATTGCTTTCACAGATGTCCACGGGAGCAGTAGAGTAAAATTGAGAATTGCGTTTTTTTCGATCGTGTCCCAATCTGCAGTCGTTCTTTTTTTCGCGATCATTCTTCAATCTTCGATCCTCGAACAATGTTTGATATAACGTAACGGGTTTACTTCGCGAAGAAGCATTCGCGACAGTCGGTCAGAGAAATAGTCGAATGTGCACAAATTCAATGTTCCTTTGTGTCGTTATACGGGGAAACAATAGACGAATTTTTAAATCGTCAAATTACAAAACACATCTATATCTACGATGCGAACTTGCTGAAAAAAAATCGTACCTGTTCCCTCGTCGAAGGAACCGATGGATCTTTCTAAATCGAAACAAATGGAAGTTGTACGCTGTCGTTCTTCGTCACGAAAATCTTTTCCCACTCATTCGTCCCCTTCGACTCTCAGATCGGATCGCCACATCGACTCTTCGTGTGTGTTCCCCTCTATTTCCAGAAACACGAGAGAGGCTGTCGGGCAATCTAGATACACGCTGGTGTGGACCATGCTCGTGGAATCCGTTCGAAAGAGAAAGAGAGTCGTGTCAGTTGAGAAGCACGTTTGGAGAGCGAGCTTGGCGGTGTGTCGGTCGCACGTGCCACGCGCGCCGTCGCCGACGGCGACGACGTGGACGAGACGAAGGCAATGGCAACGACACAGCAGTGGCACGGCTAAGGCATATGCGAGACACATAAATAGTTTCCAGTGCGAAAAATAATGACGCGTCTCTCACCGTATGGGGTTTGAAGAATAACGCGAACCGAGAATATTTTTTGTCATGTACGAATATTAATCCGAAATATTAAAAGGTCTTTGGTCCACCGTGGGTCAAGGAAGATATTTGCAATTAGCATTTCGGCTGCCAATACCAATAATTCACTCCCAGACTCCCGAATTACACGCAACTCGTTTTCAATTGTCATAAAATCCCGAAATCTACAAAAAATTATCAGGTAATTTCCTTAGGAAATAGCGAAAATTCGCGTCTCCGAGTTGGCTGTACGTCCTTCGTTATTTGTCGCCAAGTGGCCAGTATTCAGCAAATTTGCCATCGAAGTATCGAGTCTTTGCGCGTTATTCCCCGAGTTGCTACGAGCTTCACACTGTCAAATATAATTCTTTGATATTAATTGCGAATTTTTAAGTTCTCGATTCCAAGTGGCATAAAAACTTAATATGCCCGATTACTCTGGCACTGATTAATCAACTAATTATTACTATTATTATTCTTACAATTTCAATCTGAACATGTGAATAACAATTTTTAATTGACAATTTCGTAATTTTCAATGCGAATTAAAAACACTCATAAATCCAAATAAATGATTATTTATTTAATTTTTCACCACGCATTTGGGGTATAATTTCCTGACTGGGGTAATTTTGAGCAAGTTTTAACTTAACATTGGAATATCATGGCTTAATCCAATATCAACCGAGCTCAATCCTGAAAATGAATAATCTGTAATTAGTAACAAATTATTCAACAGGACTCGACTCATATTTCAACGCCATTAACTGCATCTCTATTTTCTTGAACAACGCTCATTCGACTTCTTGGCCAAACATTTATTTCTATTAATGTAGTCAAAATCTAATTAAAGTACCTACAATTTACTAGTTTCACTAAACCACCACTGTTACGTATCGCAGCTGTTACGTAAATAAACAGTACCAGGTCACCGTTATTCCCTCTCACAGATGTGAATATTCAAAGGTTCTTTCAAGCAAATTTAAATCCCCGAAACATCACCGATATAACAAGGTGTTTTAGTTATTTATTCTCCAACATTTCTCATCAACCTGCAAATTCTCGATATTCTCGTTAATTTTTCCTTTCATATTTTCGAATTTTACGCTGATCTTACTGGAGCAAATTATCACTGAATTTAATTCTGAAAACGTGAACGACGTTGAGAATAGCACGTCATTCGTAAATCAAGAATCTTTCTCACACATTGACTTTTCTACACAACGTTCCAGTTAGTGCTTGAAATTTTTTTAAATTTGCAGTCCTAACAAACTATGCAATTAATTTAAATTAACGAGCCGTTCAATCGCTCTTTGCTGTCTCTTTGGTCGATTCGTCGGCGAATTAACGCATCAAAACCGGCTAATGGCAGGAGGTTCGATGCGCGGTTCTTGATGATCGTAAGCAGAAACGCTGGCACGCAGCTGCGGGGGCGAAATGTCGGACCACTTCGCGGCAATCAATGGCACTTGATGGCCCCGAATGGATGTGTGTGTCCTGAGAGACGTGTCTTTGGTTCGAGGCCCGCGGTATATTCTATTAAAAATACTCAACTGGGCGTGCTGCGTGCTTCGGTCGTCGACCCGCGAGTGCATACGTTGTCCTCGCTATATCGTCGCGGAGCTTATACTTCGCAGTGTTGTATATATTAACTGCGTATATGCAAATGAACCGAGCGTCGCATCACCGGAACGATATCACTGCGACGAGTCATCTCTTCCGCCACTGTGCGGTTAATTCTGAATTAAAAATTTTCATAAACACTCGAGTCATCGCCACATGCGAATCCAACATGTGGACAATGGTTTGAGGATGGGAGAGCCCAAAGTACACACGCTCGTACACGTACACTCGACGCGCATTTTCACGCTCGTTGTTGTAAACTGAATCTTATATTCGGAATACTCAACGTTTTTCTTTTTTTGTAATTTGCCAGCGACTCGAGCTTTGTTGGTGCGTTGCTGGTATACTTATATACTTTTTACACACTCGTGCGATGAGAAATCAAGAGTATTTATAGCATTCTGCGAAATTAGGGCAAACCTTCAAACCTCTGATGGTCAATAATCGTTTATTCGTTAATTCCACGGATCGCGATGTTTTTTAAATTTCTTTTCAAAAATCATATAATTTTATTGAAAAACAGTTTGGGTTCTGCGTATATAGAAAAAATGAGCATTGGGAAATTTATTGCGGTGAAAACTAAATTACGTAAATCGAAAAAGACAGAGCAGTGTGCTAATTTTTATTATTAATTGTTTTGATATCTGCAAAGTTTCAAAAATATAAAAGATTTGATAAATTTTACATTCTCAATAACAATTCGATTGAGATCGTAATGTAAATGTGATTGCATTCCAGTTCTGTATTGACATGGGACTTATAATATATTTCAAAATTGTAACTATTTATTTTGGTTGTGATTAGTGACTGTCACAGGGAAATAGAAAAGCTTCAGAATACAAACCTCGCTTGTATATGGCTTGTATAACAATTGTGTAAGTATACATAAATTTCATCCCCTCGACCTACTCTAAGTGCGTCGATATTTTAAGGGGGTCGCCTGTATATATACATACGATTGGGTTAAATCGAGTGAAATTGAAGCCGTGGGAAACATGTATTTTCCACCTCGTTCCAACTTTTGACCCACAAATTGCGAAAAATCGATAACGTGGATGTAATATTTGTATTGTACATCACATTCATAATTTCAGAAATATATCTGTATAATATTATACGTATATATTTACCTTATAAAATCGGAAAACTTCCGTGTGACAGCGCACTCTGCTCCATAAAGTGGCGCCACCTCGCGGCCACTGTCATCCCTACTTTTTAACATTTTCTCCACACGTCGTGTTTCAAACAGTTGTGGAAAAAATCGACAAAGCCGCGTCCCGACGAGTTCAACTCTTGTTTCACATGTTAAAGCATCGATTGCCCATAAATACGTGGAAAAATTCATCATCGCAAATGTAAGTACTTACCAATAATATTTTCCTGCAAATGTATTAACTTTTAATGCAAAATACTCGATCCAAATGCATCAGGTCTTTTTGCACCGGGACAAGCGATGTATTAATTAATTCTTGATTCGTTAAATTCCTCTAGGAACAAACATTTTCATAAATCGTTCGTGCAGGCTGCCTCGTGCACATAACCTCGTATCTATATCCATAGATACACGTGTGTACGTGTACGTACATAATATCGATGTACAGTTATACCTTAGAAGACATACGAGTAGAATTTCAACAATTATAGCGTTAACACATGTACATGCAAGATGATGGTACCGTGGCCGACTTTCCTACGAAACGACTAAATAACAGTCTGTCTGTCGCGCACGGGGTCAGTCGAACAATTTACCTATACCGTTTTATCGTCTTTATAAATGACGCTCGAGTCATTAACACGCAATAGAGGCGGGGCGTTAAATAATGCATCGGACACGCAACCATCTACTTTGGACAAATCGGAATATACACGCTCTGAACACGATATGTAACAAATACAGTAAAAATTCCATACGTTTCAAAAAATTACCGATACGAAAAATATGAAAAAAATTGTCATTTTTTTATCGCTATATTTTTGTCAACTTTTTTCAACGATTCAAACGGCACATCAATCTTCAAACTTGACGAGGAACGAAAGTACGAAACTGTTTAGCAAAACCAAACTGTTTTTCCCTAACCTGGAAGACCCAATTTTTCATTCTCAAGTTGTTGTTTATTCGTGAAGTATTTCCCAGGTTGGATCAGTCGCTCGGGCGGAAGTAAACACGTCTGTGAGATCAAAAATCGAGAAAAACGCGGCTTTTTTTTGTCTCCATGGTAATAGCCGCACGCGCGGTCAGTGGTTCGAGGGGTTGAAAGACACTTTCCCACTTTTTTATATTGCACGCGGTGATAGCATAAAATATAATCTATTTGTATATAGGTACGTAGGATTGTCTCTCGATATATATAGTACATTATATAGTATACTCGTGGATACGACCACTGTCGCCACATGAGCAGAAATGGCAACCCGCGACACCATCGGTGTATGTATACCTACCGTAGCGATGTACATAGAGACCGTATAGATACTATAGCGTCGGTTAAACCCTACTAAAGCTCGTAATGTATAGCCCACTGCATAACCCATGCTTTCCTATACTATATGTACACACACACATGTACTTATATATATGTATATATGTATATATACTTATATACATGAGTGTATATCACAGTATAGGTTATACATATATATATATATATACATATGCATCGGATCGCATCCAACGTGGGCTCTCTCGACGAGCGTCACAGGTCGTACAATCCCCGCAATAGAGTGAGATGGATGGATGCGATATAGAAAGAGCTTGTAGAGCGGCATGGCAATGCGGGTATAGGACGAGAAGGGGAAGGGGGAGGAGAGCCGAGAGTCAGGGGTTGCAAGCGAACGAAACGGAGAGCCTGGTTGTTGGACGATATCGACCTATCGCGACGAATTTAACGAATCGCTAATTAATTACAACAGTCGGGCAAAAGCAGCCCCCGCAGCGTGTTAGCGTTAAGATTTTTATCTACTACTCGGCGTTGCGCTTGTTCGCTATTGAATAGAATATTTTTATGAAAATGATTGAAATTTTGAATACAATGGAGCCATTGATTTCGCCGGTGCGAGAAAACTCGTCTCCGTATTTTTCTATTCTTTTTTTTTCTGTTTTATTTTTCTTAATTTGTCTATTTTTTTTATACGGTCACTCGTGTGAAATCATCCGTGCGCTTTGCGCTTATTTCGCAGCGGGTTCAACGAACTGACCGCACAACTCTCGAGCATGAACGAACGATAGCGATCGTGCTGGCGACCATTGTTTTGCCTCGACAGGTGAAATTTTCGATTTTGCGACGCCCGCATTTCAGAACCCCAATAAACGTATCTGTTTATTCATCAATTTGTAATTATCGAGGGAGACAGTCCCTTGCACAATCCCTCTCCTCTCAATCCCTCCCCCACGTACATCCCTACGCGTGAATGACGATCGGACCAGCCTATGTTCCATCCACCCGCTATTTTATCATTCTATAAAACGGAACTATAACTTTTCTCGTCGTTACGAACCAAAAAGTAACGCAATTTCCCGAAAAATTCTTTACAGAAATTATAAAAAAGAAAACGAGAAAAAAAATTCTCATTCATTTCCACAATTTTATTACATTCGCAGCGAGGCCGATAAATTATGTCGGGGAAGGGGAGTCTAACGAACGGACAGTTCGCTCGGATGGCGTACTTCGGGTGTTCGCGTTACAAGCTCTCGTATGTGCGTTGCGTCAGTGCGAGAGTTGTAACGTAACGAAATGCGAAGCGGATCGCCGGGAGCTGCACACGAGCCGCAGTGTATATGCAGGCCACTGGACACCTACGTACAATGTATTATATATGTATTTCATACATATATACATGTAGATATATATATATATATATATATCTCCATGCAATTATATATTTATATGTTTGTTGGTAAATTCAACTCCAGTATTATGCCATATACGTATCTATGTATACGTATGTATATAGAACATTGCATGGGAGAGCGATCGCATTTGGCCGACGCGAGACCGTTATACCACTAGTGAAACCGCCGGCGGGGCCATGTAGCCCCCGTAACACCCAACCTAAGCGCGACCTCGATAACGTCTATCAGCTCTATCACCCACCCAGAGAGACGAGTTAAGTTGCCCTTCCCCCTTCTCTGTACGTCATGGCCTGTCTCTCTTGTTCCACGTCACGAATATGTATATATATATATGTGTGTGTGTGTGTGTGTGTGTGTGTGTGTGGGTTTGTGTGTGTGTGTGTAGCGATCGTGTTCCCTTCAGCGCTGCCACAAATTGGGCTCATGAAATCAGTACCGGTGATCAGTATATCCATCCTCGTAGTACACGCTACAACCCGCAGCATCGTGATGTTCAAGGCGGCGCTACATTTCCCTGTTTAATAAGTCGAATTTTGTTTTCCGTGCGATCGGCCGTCGCGATCGCGAGGCCGATAGTTTGTCGAGAATAATTATCGGCTCGGAGTATCGGCATGTCACACCGTCATCGCGAAAGTGACACGGCTTGCATGATTTTAATTTTCACACTTGCCAAACTCGAAAAGTTTTCTCGACAAGCGCGAGTCGAGTTTTCCGATGCTCGAGGGTGGATTACGGTTTTGCGATAATTAGGCCGAAGCAATTGGCAGGTTTCGAGTTGCGTCGATTTTGTTTTCTCTCTTTCTCTCGTTTCGAGGTGAACAGCTCGGAGATTCCTCGAGATTGTCTTCAGCTTGTCGGAAAGTTGATCTCGGCGACGGATAAACGGGTCGCTATCGATTCTTCGTTAGAGATTGGATTAGAGAACGATCGATCGGTAAAATGTTCGCTAATCACGCTTTTGCAAATTGCATCCGCGATGTTCCTTATCGCTGAGACGTCGAGTCGATGACTTACACGTAATGGAACACATACGGGCAGTCGTTTATCTATGTGTGCGTTTTTTTCTCGTCGATGAGAAATCAAAAAACATCCCTAAAAGCCTTCCAACCTGGGACGAATAGTCATACACCCGGTTCTGTCCAAGCTTCGGAATTCCAGAGCGAAATGAGACGGAAAGATAAAGAGACGGCGGGGCTGTGTTCTCGCTAATGGCGAGGGTGGCGAAACGGAGAAGGCATAGCAAAATCTTTCTGTTCACAGTGCCTCGTACTGGCACTGCCTGCTGTTGGCTGTTGTTGAATTCCTACGTATCGATCCGACGTCCTAGCTTGTCCCGGGCCGAAACCGAGATTGACTGGGCGGCGCGCCGTCCTCCCTTCCCTCTTTTCCACTCTGCAGCATTGCCTACAACCTCGACTATCCCTCGGGAGGCAGAGAGAACAAGGGAAAGGGTGACTGAGCGACAACTACAGGACCCCAATGTTTTATATCCGTGTATAAAACACACACGTATATAGAGACACAGAGAAATATAATATTTTTTATTTTTTTTTCCCCCGCTTTTTATACATCGCACCATCTTCGTGTTTTTTGTTTTCTTTCTCTCTGAAAGAAGCACGAAATAGACAAACAAATTGTATAAGCTATTACTTCACGGTGTTGATGTTGCCACGAGATAAGTCCTTGGTGATTTCTCGTTATTTCTTAAAAAGTTGAGATGAACATCTCGCGTTTCTACGTTGCGTCGATACTTACAGTATCGGAGATGCTGCGAGGCTGGAGTAAAATCGTTCTGCGTACATCAGTCACGATTGTCGGGAGTGCGTCAGGCACAAACTTCTCCCATTTCACATATTTCAATCGTCGTACAATCTTTTTCATTCGAATATCACAAATATCCGCTGGATTTTACCTCAAATTTTTATTGGTAGTAAAAATTTCCCGATGGACGTTCGGCCCCATTGGGAAAATGCTAGTGCCAATGAAAACCATTTGAAATTTATATTAGTTTGAATGGGGAAAAATTGTGAAATCCATGGGAATTTTATCCTACCGAGAGAAACTAAGTCAATGTGCCATCGATAAGAGCCGAATCGTATTTTGCATTTTCATCTTTTTATCAGGGACGACTTTTAAATTCAGAAAATTCATCGAAACTTCGTTGATATTTTCGAGGATGATTTTGCGGATTAAACAAGTTACTGAACTTGAGTGTTATACCATGCGCGTATTTATAGATGTTTATTTGTAAAGTGTAGTTTGCCCGTGCATAACGGATAATTCCAATGTATTGTACGTACTTGTACTTTGCTCGATTCTTTCCACCGTAGTTTCTTACCATGCTCGACATCCCATTGTCCGACCACATTCTACTATTGCTATTCTTGTTTCAACGTACAATCTGGCCCGTTCTATAGCTCGAGTAACTTTTGACGTTCCGTCGGAAAACTACCCGAGTCTTTCCACTTTTGGGAATCTCTTATGAGCCGTATTTCTGAATGGAATTGTTAACTTCTACGAAGTAGTGGGTATACAATCGGAGTCAACTCGACTTGATTCGTTTCACAATAATCCCTTTCTCGCTCGTCCAGTAAGTTACAAAGTCGAAGCGTTAAAGTATCGTTCCTCATGAATTGCATATTACTCGTAGAGTTTGGATTGGCGCGTGAAATATAAAAAAAAAGAGTGATTCTTGTCACGAAGAACTTTCACTTGTAACAAGGAACACTATAATTTTGTAAATATAAATTTAAATACGTTCGTGTCAATAAATGATCAATTGCAATTACATGATTGCAATTGTTATCTAAAGAATATATTAAATTTAATTCGGTTATTTTTAAAGTTATATTTTCATACATTTGCGATAATTATAATAATAAATTTATCATGTTTACGGCACAGAATATTGACAGATATGCGTCGAGCTTTGTACCACCGGATTATTCGATTGTCAATTTAAATAAAATTCAACCTTGTTTCATTACTTGAGAGTCGTTCACGTTGATGAATTTTTTGTTCTGGAAATACATCGTGGAATGAAAGAACCTATTTTTGAAAGCGGGAAATAATTTATCGACGTGCCGCACGGGCTTGGAAACAGTGATATGTACGAACGGCCGCGAGAGTGACGACAATCGTTGGACTATTACGAGAACAGAAAATCAATTCGGTAGATCGTGGGGTGCGGCGGGATAACAATTGTCTCAGTGGGCTCGAAAGCTAGAGCCCCGCTAGGCCTAGAAGCGGGGATTCGAGACTTTTCTGAGCTTCGCGAAGCGAATCAATAGAGAGTCCAAGATACATACGTTTCTTTCCATTTCTTTCCTACTTCTGCCGTCTACCTTCCATCGCGAACTCTCCCGTCATAGGAAAAAGAAATCCCCACGCTACGAGCATCGCATCATTTTTTTAACGTGGAAATCAGTGAATAACTTTATTTCATAAATTCTAACCCATAAATAAGTAAATATGAAAAATGTACTTAAATATTTATTTTTTACTTAAACATATATACTCACTTATATATTATATATATTATATTATATTATGTGATAATATATTATAGTATAATATCTTATCTTATATTATATTATACGAGTATTATATTATATTACATTACATTACAATACATTACATTATATTATATCATATTATATTACATTGCATTACATTACATTATATTATATTATATTATATTATATTATATTATATTATATTATATTATATTATATTATATTATATTATATTATATTATATTATATTATATTATATTATATTATATTATATTATATTATATTATATTATATTATATTATATTATATTATATTATATTATATTATATTATATTATATTATATTATATTATATTATATTATATTATATTATATTATATTATATTATCTCATATTATATTATATATTATATATTATATATTATATATTATATATTATATATTATATATTATATATTATATATTATATATTATATATTATATATTATATATTATATATTATATATTATATATTATATATTATATATTATATATTATATATTATATTATATTATATACTAATATAAAATTAACTTATACTATATTAATAATTTGTTTACCCGAGCACGTTGTTTGCATTAGTCGGAATTTTTTCTGAAAATGTTTTAACGTCTGTCCAACAAATTGCTAGATAATTTTAATGATCGTTGTTTACATGAATGAACAAGAAACAGAAATATCGCGAAGAGTCAGAGACGCGTACACCGTTCAACCCTTTGCATCTAACCTCGGAGTACTTTTACGAAACCACAGTCGGCGACCGTGAGTCTAAGTTGAAAGGAATATAGAAAGCAAGAAGCAGATAAAAAAAGGCATCAACGTCATGCGCGGGGATCTGGAAGGAGGATCGAAAAAAATATTTCAACGTCGTGCGTTAGGGGGATTATGTCGGTTCTAGACAGCGTCGAGAGACGCGCCGACGAATACGACGGTATACGCGTCGAATGAGTGCAGAAACTCATTCGAAGAGTGAAAAGAAAATAATGACACGAGCGGGACGGATGGACACGAAAAAACAAAAGTTTAAAAAAGTTACGGGGTGGGAGAGACGACCGAGGGAGGAGAGTTAGAAGTGCGAAGAACGAAACGCACTGAAAACACATGACGATGGCATCGAGCCCAGGGTGAAACACACCGGGAGAAAAACATCCTACCGGCGGGGCGTGAAAAAAATAAATAAAAACCTCGCGGCTCGCTATCACTTTGATTACATGTACTAATGCATGCAACCCCTTTCCTTCTATCCCCTTGACGCTTTCTCCGTTTTTTGCTCTCACCGTTGCCTTTATCATCCGCTCACCCTCGTGCGCGCGTGCCATTTGGCCAAATGATCGTGCAAAAATAACATTTTCTACGTAACTCGATAGTTCGACTTAAAAAAACTATGATTTTTTTTAAAACGTCGTTAACTAACACGTTACGACGAATAAAAAAAAAATTGACAAATAATGTGTGTGAGTTTTTTTGGGGTTGTTAATCGGCGAGAGTTGACTAGGGAGCTTTTACGTTGATATGTAAAATAGGCGTATTAAATTATCTGTCGCAACGTTACGAATGAGTGGTCAATGCAAAGGTGTCATCGACAATAAATTGCGATTTCGTGTTTCACCGTACTTTACGGCGGATCGCATCGAGCTTTGGTTCGGGACTGTGCCGACATGGTCATTGAGTAATTATAGACCACGGTGTTTCTCCCGGGTCCCTCTCGATAGACCTACCATTAATGCTTTCCGACTGTGCGATGTGCCCCCTCCCCTCCACCCACCTCGTCATTTCCACGTCTCTCACACGCACGCACGAATAATTGAGTAATCAAGTATAATCGAGTAAATATAGGGCCGAATTTTAAGCGCGTAGCTCACATAATTCGTGAGCACTTGTGTATACTTAACCTACTTTTTTAGTCACTTTAATACATTTCGACTTTCTACTTTGTTTCACGAGTTTATTTTTGAATCTATAATTCTCGAGTAAATTGCGACGGGAACTCGGAAAGTTTTGAGTAATTTACATTCGCTACGTTTTAAAAGATTTTAGATTATTTAATTCGAATACGTCAAAGTTTTTTCATTTTGCGACTGGTTATTAATGAAGTTATTGCTAATTAGTTTTCGTCGAGGTTCGTTCGTTTTTTCTTTTTCCAGATTTTGGATTAAAGTATTACGAGCGAAAATTTATAATCGCACTTGTAGCGCTTTGATTATTAGCGGAATTATTCGCGAGAAAAGCTTCGCGACTCTTGGCGCACGTTTTCAAAGCGAAACTCCACTCTCGCTCTTCTTTCTTACTTTTTTTTTCGAAAGCCCGGTGCCGCGTAGATAACGAAAGTCTTTTGCGGCTTTCCGGCCTCCTTTACAAATCACTCTAAGCACGGTCGAAGGATTAAACCGAGAACGTATATAGCCGAGGGGGTAAACGATCTCACATCCCGTGAGTTAGATCTGTCGCGCTTTGGAAATAACGTTTTCGATATCTTGGAAATTAGCTCGCGCACGGAATCCCATTCCAGTGTTTCAACTGCCGTGTGGCCTGTCCGATGTTTTCTTAAATCCTAATTTATAGCTTATTCCGGCGCACACCCCCGGGAGCCGTGCGTCTAGAAAACCCTTCTCAATGCTCTCCTCCATGATTCTTTATCGGCTTCTTCCAATCGCGAAAGAACTTTTTCGCTCGATAAAACGCCCTCGATATCCCAATTTTTCCCGTACATTTAACTTGGAATTTTCCTGAACGAAGATAAGCGTCGATAAGATTCTGTTTATTTATCAACATAAAAAAGTCAACGAGTCAATTTATACATCGGAATAAGAAATTATTTGTTTGTTTTTAATATTCTTCGTGGCGCAAATTCCTGTTTCAAGGCAAGAAAATCAGATACGCTATTTTATTTACATTCTTACTATTACCATTCTTAGGAACGATAAACTTCCATAGTTTTAATTATACAAAATATTAATTCGCCGAGACGAGATATTAAGGAAACAACCCTTACATCAACAATCATCCCTTCGGGATTTTAATCAAGAGAACTTTGTAATCCTCGATTCGTAACGTCCTTTGGACTTGTTCATTTTCTTCCAATTAAAAAATTTCACCACATCCCTTCTTCGCTCTCTTCTTTCGTAGAGTACTTCCGTAATGTCGAGCCGTAGTTGACCCTCGCACCATTTTTTTGTTTTTTCATGCGCAGCTTCCTCATATGCCCGGATCTTTATCGCTACGGTCCAGTACCATGGCCATCTCGTTGTCGGCGTCTCCGTCGTCCTTGTCGTTCGAGATATTGTTTTAGGGGTGGCTTCGAGGGCATCAACTATAAATGGACCTGGGGGATGACCGTCGTGTCCGTTTTTCGGTTCCGGTTATAACGTTTCACCCCTCTACTCGTAACGCGTATACCCTCCTTCTGCTTTCCCAGTTCTGCTCTCAATCTCGCTGGTCACCCCAGAGGTTTCCCCATCGTTTTATGGCAACACTAAATTTTGCCAGCGTGCGTGAGGCGAAACGACAACTTACGGGCAACGTACAACATCCAAGTCGAACCCCGACTTTACCCAAACTCGTAACGAAACGAGTCTCGTATCGAGTAAAAATTCCCTGTCCTCTTCGCACTTTGCTAAAATGAAAATATTGTATCGTCGTAAACAACAAATGGCTTTGAACAATTTTTTAATCTCTTCATCCTTATCATCACCAACGAATTTTCCTATCGCCTAGATAAATTCACACTTTAAATAATTAACTCGCGTCACTACTCCTCCACGTCCCTCTTTCCATCTTTCTAATATTTAACTAAACTCATTTTCTCCCAATCATGAAATTCCGTGTCTCATATCGCGCAAAAATTGCTTGTTCTCTTCGGACTTTGCTAAAATAAAAATATTGTATCGTCGTAAACAACAAACGGCCTTCAACAATTTTCTAATCTCTTCAACCTTATCATCACCAACGAATTTTCCTATCGCCCACATAAATTCACGCTTTCAATAATTAACTCGCGTCACTACTCCTCCACGTCCCTCTTTCCATCTTTCTAATATTTAACTAAACTCATTTTCTCCCAATCATGAAATTCCGTGTCTCGTATCGCGCAAAAATTGCTTGTCCTCTTCGGACTTTGCTAAAATGAAAATATTATATCGTCGTAAACAACAAACGGCCTTGAACAATTTTCTAACCTCTTCATCCTTATCATCACCAACGAATTTTCCTATCGCCTACATAAATTCACGCTTTAAATAATTAACTCGCGTCACTACTCCTCCACGTCCCTCTTTCCATCTTTCTAATATTTAACTAAACTCATTTTCTCCCAATCATGAAATTCCGTGTCTCGTATCGAGCAAAAATTCCCTGTCCTATTCGCACTTTGCTAAAATGAAAATATTGTATCGTCGTAAACAACAAACGGCCTTGAACAATTTTCTAACCTCTTCATCCTTATTATCACCAACGAATTTTCCTATCGCCTAGATAAATTCACGCTTTAAATAATTAACTCGCGTCACTACTCCTCCACGTCCCTCTTTCCATCTTTCTAATATTTAACTAAACTCATTTTCTCCCAATCATGAAATTCCGTGTCTCGTATCGAGCAAAAATTCCCTGTCCTCTTCGCACTTTGCTAAAATGAAAATATTGTATCGTCGTAAACAACAAACGGCCTTGAACAATTTTTTAATCTCTTCGTCCTTATCATCACCAACGAATTTTCCTATCGCCTAGCTAAATTCACGCTTTAAATAATTAACTCGCGTCACTACTCCTCCACGTCCCTCTTTCCATCTTTCTAATATTTAACTAAACTCATTTTCTCCCAATCATGAAATTCCGTGTCTCGTATCGCGCAAAAATTGCTTGTCCTCTTCGGACTTTGCTAAAATGAAAATATTGTATCGTCATAAACAACAAACGGCCTTGAACAATTTTCTAACCTCTTCACCCTTATCATCACCAACGAATTTTCCTATCGCCTAGATAAATTCACGCTTTAAATAATTAACTCGCGTCACTACTCCTCCATGTCCCTCTTTCCATCTGTCTAATATTTAACTAAACTCATTTTCTCCCAATCATGAAATTCCGTGTATATAATACATAATAGGATAAAAATACTATTTTATCATCAAATATATATTCTACCCACGGGTTTATATACTAATACCGTAATAACTGACACGAAAACACGTAGCATTGATACGCCCAGTTATTTTGATTCTCGGCATGTGCCGGGGTGTCGGATCGAAGAGATTCTTCCGAGGGGATGTGCGATACGTTATGCAAACATATATACGATATATCAGTATTGTGCAGAGGATCGGTGATACAATAGCCGCTGGTGTATGCCACTAGGTTTGATTACGAAGTATCGGACAACCCTACATTCGTTTGCGGACGGCCGGGCGCTGACGATGATGCCATTGCTCCAGGCACAAATATGCGGGACAACATCACGCAGCATCCCGCACGAATCCCGTCCGACAGATCCGACAGTACGTTTCGTCAGGTTTTGAGTGCCCCGCGGGGCTAACTTCAAACGATAGGAACACCGACACACGAATGTACAAGCCACATTCGTACACGATCCGAAAGCTCGTATACAACGAATATACGAGCTTTTTCGTTATGAACAAAACTACACTCCGAACGGATCTCCTCTCTCTATCACGCACACACTATTCGGGTCTACAGTCGAGTCTCGAGCGTATCGCACACTCGGGCTTTCGACTCGAACGCTGGATCGAGCAAAAAATCAATATTATGGAATAACTTTTTTAGCAAGACTCGACTGTACCAACGATCTTGATTACTATGTGTCTGTCCATTTGCGAATCAAGTCTGCCTCCTGACTCGCGAGACTAAACAATGTCGCGGAACGATCCGTTGCAGACTCCGATTTAGAATGTATCAAAAAATTTACTTTCGTCGCGATTCGTTATACGCGCGATATAAAAAAAATATTGAAATATCTGTTTCTCTTTTTTTTAATCGTAGGGAAAATCAACGGGAATCAAATATCCCAGGGGAGGAATCATTTATTAAAAGCTTGACGAATGAATTCGGCGAATTTGACCTTGCGCCAAATGTCATTTGCAAGAATGACTTTTTTTTTGCATTTTTCCAAAATTCCACGAGTTTTGTGGTTGATTTCGTAACAAATAATAAATGTATTTGTTTGAGGCAATAAAGGTCGATTTATGTTAAATCTCTCGTTTCGTTCTAGCTTATACGCAAATCGACTAAAAAGATTTCCGTTTTCATCGAATTTTCATTTCACCGGTACGAATCGCTTTCTCTCTCTCTCTCTCCTCAATATTCCGAGTTTATTTTTCAATGCGATATACGAAGAGGATCGTACAGTGAGGAACGATGAGAGGGAGGGGATATATTCCTAGAGATAGAGGAAGCGAGTCTATGGAGATATTATTATACGCTCTAATAGGACTCCGCCATTCAGAATACCGAAATTCTGGAGGAGATTCACTCCTTCTCAACTCTCCTTTGCTTACTCTCAGCTAGTTTCTCCGGCGTTTCCTTAACGCAGATATATATAGTCAGATCTTCGTGTTTCTGGGAGATGCGCCTCGGAGCATCTCGCCGGGTAACTTGAATCTCGATTTCCAACGTAACCGTACTGCTCTTCCATTCTCAAACTCCATTCCTCTTCAACCTCCTTTCCTCCTCATCCACCTCCTCATACTTCTCCCCCTCTCGTTGTCCGGAAGTTCGAAGAAGGGTGGTCCAACGAACGACGCAAGGGAGTAGTAACGTAAAGTATAGGAGAAGCTCCGAAGCTTTGCCAGCTTCGTCGATCCATGAGTACAACGAGAATTAATATTTCAGAGAGTAATGCGTAACTAACCGGAAATAACCGCGGGCGGTGGCTGTGGCTTGTGAGACCCGTTCCTTATATACATATATTAATATATCGTTTTGAGTGAAATTCCCTAATTTTACTTTCACCCGAAGCTAATCCTCTGATCGCCGACTTTAAAACTCAAATGGAATATGTTTAACGATTAGATAATAAAATTGTGTTTCGAAGCAGCTTACATATTATACCTAAGTCTATCGGGATGAACGTTACTCGATAATCGAGTCGTAAAAGCTAAAACATAAACACGATATTCACTGTATAATTTTCATCGATTTTCACATTTTTTGTCTTTATCCACTTTCAGTTTGTTTTATCTCGTGCTTCGAATTCTAGACGTGCATTCCTTAAGATAAAATACAACGATGATAGGAAATTGTCCGTATATCATGAATTAAAAGAACAGCGTGACGACGGTAACGACACAATTTTTACGCTTGGCGAGGTTTCGGTCTTGAGCTAGAATTTTTTTTTCCCTTTTTGTTTTAATTTACATATTCATGGGTAAAGTAACCGGGACAAAGGGTGTACCAATTTGTTCCGTTCCGAGCTATGTTTATCGAGACCACTCGGCATAGTCATTTAATGTATATTTTTTTAAACCACGAAGCACGATATAACCGTCGTGAGATAATATTATTATCTCATGGCGTTTATCATGGTGGAACATCGTTTTTCTGATATTCATTATAATACTACCAGCAGCGACTATATATCGATACGGTTCTTCTTCGTTTCCTATATGCAATGGATATACATGCATAGCAAAAGTTTCATGAGTAATTGCATTATTCAGTTCGATACCAATTGGGGAAGCTATCGCTTTTCGATAAATCTCTCTCGTTTCCCTCCCGTTCTCTCATTCACGTTTCATTGCCTTTCAGCAGAAACGCGCCGAATGTTTCCACCATCTATAAAGATAACATATAGATTTTCTATTCTGTTAAAAATGTAAAAAATAAAAAAGAAATGTGCCAATCACGTACCGGCACCTCGTGGCTTCCTCGTTCCCGTCAGTCACTGGCGCGAAGTTACCGGTTATCTACAAGAATTTTCAAACGGGCGATCCAAAATAAAACGTAACTGTATAAATAAAAAATGTTCTCTCTCAGCTTTAATTTTCCTATCGTTGCAAAAAAGGGCATGAGAGGCATGTGTCAAATTTCGTTGCATTTCAAAACAAACCCTAAATTGTGCAAATATCAGTTTATTTTCATATTGTTTCAATAAATTCACCCTTAAAAAAACAATAATCATCGTTCGGAGAAAGAACGTTCGGAAAAGCAATACAAAAATCGTTAGAATAAAAATCATTTTGTATCAATTCAAGATATTCCTTGGCGATTTTTCGAATTATTTACGAAGGAAAATGTTGATACATTGATTTTGCAAAGAAAAAAAATCTCTCCTCTCGTTCTGTGCCATCGCGATGGTCGAATAAATTAGAAAATGGAATGACGAAAGGACAGATTCCACCACTCTTGGTCTCAGGACGGATATAGGTACCATCGCGACTCTCGGTAGTATCCTTTACCCGGGCGATAAGCTCCAAATCCCACCGGATTGAAGCTTGAATAGCGGGAATAGGTGGGACTCTCTTTGGGCGTTCGCGGCGATAGAGTGACGAAGATAGAGTCTTTCACGACTCCTACGTAGAGAGGAGCCCTGGCTAACTCTCGCGGCTAGTCTAGTTCGAGCATCTGGTGCTCCAACGTTCTCCACCACCCTACTGGGAAAACTTTTAATGCCTCTCCTCGATGCCCTTACCCTTATAGCGGAGAACATCGATTCACCATATACCGACCGTGGTGCTCTTCGCGGTGACGCGCCAGAGAGCCCTTGCGGCGTCACATCAAGAGCGCGCGTTCCTATCTCGCTCTCCATACGATTTTCCACCATACTCATCCAAGTACGTTTCTCCTTCCCACTATCGCGAATACACTCGCTGATCACTTTCACTTTACGATACGTACTTCACGCGCCATTTCACATATCTACAGTTAACTTTTCATCCTTAAAATCCATGTAATTGACATAAGTCTACTTATACGATCGTTCATCTCGAAACAAAAAAGAAACAATTTATTATTCGATTATTCGCAAAGTTCTGTATAAAATATGAATAATGAGATGTTTTATTTATTGGGAATGAAGCATTGACGTATTTTATTACTTTTTCGTATAAAGGAAATACGAAAGAGAACGCGTAAGATGAGAACGGGAGGGGGAGAGGGAGAGAGAGGGTGGCGGGGGAGGAATGGAGGAGGTAGCCTGATTTGCCAAATGACAATTGTAAAAGCTTTTGCACAACCGCACAGGGGTCGCCGTCTCGTAGTTCGCCGGTCGTCGCTATTCCCACCAGTAATTGGCGCAATTCCGCTTTTTTTCGATTGCAGGGGCAATCGATTTGCTTCGTCGGCCAAAGGGAAAGAGACGGAAAGAACGTGATGGAGAAAGAAAGAGAGAAATAAAACTGAGAAAAAGGGTGGTTAAAGGGAGGTTCTCTCGTGCGATGCAAGAGAGAAGTCTGAGGGGTGTGCTCTTCCTCGGTTCGTTAGTGACTTTATAATAATGAGAATCGTTGAGCGGCGAGCCTTCCCGCCTTTTCTCTCGTTTCCCTCTTCTTTTCGCCGTATTCCTGGGATCTAGGAAGGGTAGAGGGAGCCTCGTTCAAGAGGGTGAAA
The DNA here is from genome assembly GCA_946811545.1 of Netelia fuscicornis. NCBI lineage: Eukaryota > Metazoa > Arthropoda > Insecta > Hymenoptera > Ichneumonidae > Netelia > Netelia fuscicornis. The sequence continues at coordinate 18,177,929 of OX328011.1, read as the reverse complement.
ATTGGGAAAAAATGAAATCACCTCTAATCACTGCCCTTAGGTTTCGCTACGAGAACGGGCCGAGTGTGCGAACTAACGGGGAAAACGCGGCTGAATAGAGAGGCCGCAAAGAAAGCATCGACTCAGCAGTCCCGGGGGAGGCAATTTTTCCCCCGGGACGAAGCGAGCCTGGCCGACGTTCCGGAACGTGGCTCATGGAGATAGGAGTCCGCCACGCGATCAAACCCGCCCGATTGTGTGCACGAGCGAGAATACTCTATGATACAACCGGAAAACGTATTGCGTGTGTAACAGTTCAAACATTACGCGCGACTGTGTACGTAACCGATATTTTTCAAACGAGGCTTGATTCAAAAACTGTTTATTTTCTCTCTCTCTCCTTTATGCCATAATTCAATTTTATTGGGATAAAAGTTTTCTCCGAGAAAGCTCCGTGTTAACTTAGAAAAAAGTCTACGAAGAATCTCGGATCGTCGACAATAGCATGAAAATTTGACGAGACAACATAACGAGCACCTGATGCGTTATGAAACTCGATTTATAACCATGAGGTCGACCTGACTTTATCGACCGACGACTACAACCCCAGTCACTTCAACAGGCTGCGAAAATTCACGGTTCTTCGGACGACATGGCGAAATGTCATCGATAAGTCGAAGGAGTGAAAGAGCTCGAATCACGACGACTCAGCCAATTGACAATTAACTCTCCAGTCTCAAGGTTTATTTATTCCCAAAAAAATTATGTAAAGTTTAATAAAAAACAATCCCAATTCAAGGAGTGGAAGATAAAAGCCCATTGTTCGAGCTGTTTAGAAAGTTGTACCTGCGTTTGAGGTATCGGTACACGACACATCGTGCTTCGAATCTACCGAACTGGATGTTCCGTTACTTTATGGTACGATTGGCCGTGGCAACGCTGTACACAGCGAAATAGGGGTAGAGGGTTGGGCTCGTTGCTTTTGCAGTACTAGGGTTGTAGAGCGATGTATGTACATACACGCGTATATACATGTATATATATATATAAAGACACATAATATTACAGGCTCACGAGCTATACGTTGCTTATGAGCGGCAGCTCAGTCCCGATACATAAATAACGATATCGGTGCTTTCGCAAGCACACACGGGGGGCGCTCGGCACTCACTCTCAAGGGGTGGCACGCTTGTGCAATGCGCTATATGTATATACCTACATATATACATTTATACGAGAGGGAAGCAGGTTTACTCTAGCGTAACAGAGAGCAGAGAACACGCCGGCTGTGGTATAACTCACTAGCTTCAGCGAGCGGTGAGAGAGAACGGTGGAGAGAGCACGTCGGGAGTCGTCGTTTGTGTCTGCGTGTGGACACCGGGACCAGTGGCAAAAAGCGGTGCAGCGGGTAGAACAGCGAGGGAACTCTGCCTGAATAGAGTCACCGCGTGCTCCCTTTCTCCCGAGATCGATACACTTGCCTATTGGTACGAGGAGAACGCGGGTGGTTATATCTATAGTCTGTGTAATGTAGAAAATTTAATCACACCCCGAACGTACCCTCGATAGATGTACGCGTTTCTTAGATGTTTTTATCGTGACAATGGTCGAGCTTAGAATTTTGCAATAGCTCTGTTATCGATTTCATTCTCTAATTCGTTCGAATTGGTCACTAGCTTTTAATTTATCTTGAACTCAGCAAGTTTGCGAGAAAATAAGAGATTGTAGCTTGAGAAAAATATTTTTTATAAATGTAATAAAAAGTTGATATTAAATTATCGGGCGAATATTGGAAATATTGTGACGAACAATGTAATTGAGAAATAAGTGGTATTTTGAACGATTTCAATTAATTATAAACTAGTCATATATTAAAAAGATTTGACAATTTGACAGAATTAGCTATTTGCCAATCTCAGCTATCAGGTTTATTCTCCCACGTGACGTATGAAAAATGACAATAAAGTTGTTATATAAAGGAAATATAAAATATGAAAAAGGAAACGGTAATAAAATGAATTAAATGTTAGCGCGGGAATATAATATTCAAAATCTTTTGTCAATTTCTATCATTTTCCAAATTCGATAAGATCTTCTCACGGATGACATCTGTATCTCGTATGGAATTTAACAGATTCAACGTCTCCGATAACATTCGTGATAATTGTCAGTTTTATTTAATAACAGTTCTGAAATCATCCACCAGGTGTCGCCGGAAGATTTCTATTTGCAGTATATATGGTGGTACGGTCGGAGTATGACATGTGGTTGTACATCCAGAATACGAAACACCTCGTTGGGGTAAAAGGTTCTGACAGTTTATTTCGGGGTTCACAAAACCGCTCGGCTATAGGCAGATAGGTAGCTGGCAGGAGGGAAAGTGGGGAGGAAGGAGGAGGAGGATATAGCGAATATAAAGTCGTAGAACGGTGGAGAGGCTTGGGTGAAGTTGGTCGCGATGCTTTCATCAGAGCTGTAGCAGCTTCATAAATAATGCAGGCTTTTGCCAGCACAGGTTCTACTCGTCGTTCCGCGAACCCTCCCCCATTCCACCCACCCCGGTATGTCTCACGCTTCCACGTGTATATGGGATCGAGGGAAATGGGCAGCAAGATTTAACGCAAAAGCCAGATAAAGAACAAAGAATGGAAAAGTCGTGGAAGATGTGGAACGAATGGATCGTCATCAAGATCTTGAAACTGGTGCCTCTTTTTGACGTATGTTTTTTCAGTTTTTCTCCACATTTCCGACCGAATAACTGTTTTATAACTGAATTCTGGGTACGTTGAGCCAAGAACCAAAAAACGAATCGCACGATTCTTGACTCAAGATTGATCGAGAGTGTTGCGACACTTTGGGACTTTCAAATCCCCACATGTCCCTAAATCAGTTTCAAGCTCGATGTTGGAAAATAAAGAGAGGAGTCTAAGTTGGTGGAAAAAAGCTTTTATAAAAAGCGTCCCATGAAAAGATGAACTAATATCGAAGAGGCTGAAGAAAGAATTATTAACGAAACGTAACAACGCCGTACAGTGGAATATAATGGAAGAAAGAAAAAAGGAGAGGGATAGAAGCAGTTTAGGTTGGTGGCAGCCACAAAAGATAGGATAAACTGGAGAAAAGTGGATTTTTTTTCTCGATAGAAGACGAATAGAGAGAAAGAGAGAGAGAGAGAGAGAGAGAGAGAGAGAGAGAGAGAGAGAGAGAGAGAGAGAGAGAGAGAGAGAGAGAGAGAGAGAGAGAGAGAGAGAGAGAAGAGCGAAGCCGTACGAGGCAACCCTCTCACACGATGAAATATGAATGTTGCTTTCCGCAGCAGCTGGCTATGGTTTGAGGCCGACTACCTTCTCTTCATCGCTGTTCTTTTCTATTCCGGCACGAATACGGGGCCCTGGAATAATGCGACCTCTGCCAAGATCGATACCACGATGCTATGGACTCTCGCATAGTCTCTCAAAGTCCGCCAGAGTGGCGAACGGATTGTAATATATGTTTCTTTGCTTCCAGACCATCCCTCTAATACCATGGTATAGTTTCTTCTTCCGTGTTTTATCTTCTTTCACCATCGATCATTAATTTCTTACCCCTTTATCCCGCTAGGAATAAAATACAGGGCTCTTAGAAACGCGTATGTCAGCCAACGCACGAGTCCATACGCACCCTTCTCTAGATAAATTCATCCCCTGATAAGTCGCACCCCCCAACAACCCTACGCGAGCTGACCAACCACTTCTTCTCGTAGCTCGTATCCATTGCTTACACACACGCTTGGAAATTCTTGTGGCCTCGTGCATTCGTACGCTATAATCGAATTTACGAGACGCCTGGCAATCCTCTTTCTGTCTCTCTCCCTCTCTCTCGCTCTATCTTTCTCTAGACTCGCTTCACCAGCCCTAGAAAATCTTCCTCCCTCACTCACCATATGCGGTAGTTCTCTCGTTCCACCTCGCATCCACTGCTTTCTCTAGTTCCTCACCACATAACCCACGATACGGGGTAGTTGCAGACGCTTCGGGATGCCGGTTCATGTTATTGGGGAGTTTCCTCGTAAGGGAGGCAGATGAAAGCCGCAGAGAGACGAAGAAGATCGTTTCAATGTGCTCGTCCGAGGTTGTACCGTTCGGTATACCAGTTTCAAAATTGCGCAGAAGCTAGAATACGACCGAAGTTATCCCGGCGACATGTAGAGTATGTATCTATAAACACCTATACCGGTATAGGAGAGAAGAGAAGCTTGGTCGAACAACATGAATTATATACATGCCAGGCACCAGGGAAGATAATGATGCTTAACTGCCATCGTATCCCCGAAGCCATGTTGGCTTTCGCCTACGACCAGAAGTGGTTAGTCGATAAACTCAAAATAGTTCAATGGATACCTATTAATCAACGGAATAAAAATAAAATTAAAATGACGAACTTATGGTACAACTGGTAAACGAATAATGACTATTATTTTAAACAATCTCGAATTAATTAATAAATGTTTGATAATAGTCGCTAAACAGTTATCAGGCGGATACTCAGTGCTTTTCAACAATACGTTTCAAAGTCGTCCTCGAACGAGTCTCGTAATGTGTTTTTTCCCTACTGGGTGTGACCTTTCTAATCCCTGATAAGAAAGATTAGGGACACGCGTATCGGGGAATCAAAGCGGGAGCCTGGCGTTCATCATGGAAAAGAAAACAATGAGTTGACTGGCGGGAATGAAATCCTGGATGGATCTGGATAGGGTAACGCTTGTGACTCGAGGAGTAAGAGTATACGAGGAAAAGAATAGAATGAGAATGGACCCACCCTCGATGTTGCTATATATAGAGGAATATTATCATTGGTATCATCGCCGTGGAAGGAACGCATGTGCCGATAATCCTCGAATTTAGATGGATTGTTTAGATCACATCGAGAGCCAGATGTGTGATTGAATGGAGATCGAATCGTCCCACTTGTGCAGACTTTTTTTTGTCACGGGGAAAACGTCGAATAGACGAATAGCACCGTTTCTAAAATGTCCAATGATATATCGTTTTTCCAGTAAACAGAATTTCCAGGGTATCGAACTTTCAGCCTGGGAATGCTAGTCGCTTCTGAAAAAAAAGCAAAATGGAGAAAAAAAAAGAATTCAATATTTTCAGATCTTCCATTCATTGGTCGAACATTGAATATTTCCTATCTAAAAATGCCTTTTGTTAAGATCGATGAAAATTTAATTAAAATTCTACGCGAATGAATAGAACGGGCTGCCCTATGAAACAAACAAACATCAAAAACGCTTTGAAGTTTTTTTTTTATTTCGTTGCCCACGTGCGGAAACTAATTGTATACGTTTCTCTTTATTCGTCATTCCATCAGGTATGACGAAGCAAACTTTTCCATCATCGTTGTCACGTACAGTGTAATTCTCGAAATAAAAGTCAGAAGCTCGATTGTGGTTAATATTATCTTAACAGTAATAGTACATGGAGAAAAGTACGAGGAACGAGAAAAGGGGAACGATCTTTTGTAGAGGTCGTTGGGCAAACGAGCAATCGTTTTCCAAGTCACGTAGGGAAAACTAAAAGGAACAGAGCGCACGGTAGTTCCTTTCTTCTTCGTCGTCAATCCCTCTTTCATTTCCTTTGACCTTTCTGTCCCTATCTTCTTTTCTCCTCAGACAATGCTTGATAGCGAGGCCTCGCTGTGCATCGAGTCGTACGATGGTCGTCGGTTTATATTGCGTTTCGATACTCGAATTGAATTACTCCTCTACCTATCTTCGATCTCTTTACTTCACTGCGTGACCACGTTTTTATCACGCACGACTTATGACCGAGGGTAACAAAGTCCTATCTCGTAAAATCCTCGAAATTTATTTTTCATAATTAGGAGCGAATATTCTTTTAGTTTTCTCCCGCATTAACGTACCCGGAATCGTATTTAAACCTTGACAAAAATAGCGCAAAAAGTTTCGTATCTTTTCCAGCTCCAAAACTCGGTTGAAATAGTCTATTAAGTATATTTACAAAAAAATTAAAGCAGCTCTGTGAGCCGCCGGCAACGAAAAGTATTAGAGAAAAGTGTCTCTCGCGCCAGAAAAAGGGCAGATAAGAGCGTAAAAACGTAGATAGGATGGCGTAGAACTCATCCTGTGAGCGGAGGAACATGGTTGTAAAAAAGAGGAGAAAAAAAAATGACGGTGGAGTGTTTATCAGGACGCGTTTTAGCTTAATCCGAGCTCCCGAGGCACCCGCGTAATTAGGGTTGCCTCCATAGTATCGTTCCATCCTCGCTCTACTTCACTTTTCCGTCTACCTTCTACGCATATCCTTGTTTCTCCCGACGGTCGAGTACCACGGGGCTTGTAACGACGTCGTGTCCAAAGCAGAGAACCCGGCCACGACGTCCGAGGCATGTTTATACGTGTCTGTATATGTTCATACAGTAGGTACACCCACATGTACAGGCCAATTCAGGACTGAATTAACTTCTCTAAATTTCATATTTCGCACGTAAAATTGAGACACTTCTGTTTTTTCTTTATTATTATTTATTAAACTATTTTCCAACAAATTATCGATAAAGTTGACTAATTTCATAATACTCGAAAGTTTTTTTAAATTGTTCAGGTCTCGAAAATAAATCTCCGCCATTTATACAATAAATTTATTAATTTGCCAATTTTTAGTAAATAAAGTATATTTTTTTCGGCATTTTAAGTTCATCTCAAATTTGATACAAATTTTATAAACACGTTTGAAGCAATTTGACAGATTTTGAAAATGTATGACTGAAAATGTAAGCTTTGAATCTCTCTGATTGGTAAACTTGAACCGTTAATTAGCCGTCCTACTCGACGCGAAACACGTTTTTAAGAAAGAAAACTCTTGAGTTTTCCGGCGGTAAAGCCATTACCAGGAGTAGCCTCGGTTCTGAATCACGCTATATATGTTATACGCTACGTATATATGTATTGTACATATACATGATGTATATGTATATATTTCGAAGCTCGTGTATACGAACGGTTCGCTAATTTCCCACTCCGCTCGTGCGAGCGACCTACGATGCGAACCATGCCACAGCAGGCAAGACCAGAGAGACCGGGGCTTGGTTTAGTACCATATTAAACTATAGCGCGGTGGTGCTGGGGCATGGCAGACAGTATATGTGGTGCCCGCGAGAGCCTCTAATTTAGATTGGACGCAGGGTGAACGAGGGACGCACGAATTTCTCTCCCAGATCACGATTCTCCATCCACCGCATCAAACCTCTCCCCTATTCGCGACCACCCTCTGTCTGCGTATAGCAAGTAGGTATACGTACTATCCAACGTCCAACCCCTCGTTCTGTCTCACTCTCCCTCTCTTCCTCCCATCCACACGCTAAAGTCACCTTCGTAGCAACCCTCGACTTTATTCGGGGACCCTCAGCCCTGCTAGCCTCTGCACTTCCCAGCGACGTCGTCAACGAAGCATACGGGGGAATATAATTATTCATCCGATCACGAAAAATAAAAATGAAACAACGAAGCGTGTCTCCGACAGTTTCTTCAAGATTGTCGACTTTATCTTCTCTAGGACCTTTTCGTTTTTATATTCGACCCAGGAGGATGCGAATCGCAACGTACGAATTTTTTTTAGGGTCGTAAGACTGAGATCACGTTGGCTTGCTATTAAAGTTTGTCACAGTATGCTGGTATTAAAGTTTATCGAAACACGAGGTAGGACGCGATAAACTTAATTACTATACGGAAATATATTTTACTCATGCGTTAAAGAAAATTGTTTACATTTTTTTAGATCGAGGACATTTGGTTGGTTGGTTGGTTAGTTGGTTGGCCAATGGTTTTATATCTTCGAAGAATTTGAATAATATTTTTGTTTACACGTCGCGTGTTAAAATTACGATGGATATGTATGTTTCATTATATAAAATCCTTGATGGACACTTTACGCACGGATGGTCGAGGCTAGATTTTAAAGAATGGCCGTGTAAATCGTTCCAATCCCCTGAAGCATGATGCTGCGAAAATCGTTCATTGAACGTGGCTCGGCAGGTCGACGTTACGGCACCGTTATATCGCTTCGTCACCAGAGTGACGGTCCGTTGAAAATGCGTTTTCCATTATCCGTTCCTATATATAGAACTGACCGAGAGAGAGAGAGAGAGAGAGAGGAAAAGCGAGAGAAAGAGACTCCGATTTTGTGATAAAAACATTTCGTTCTCAGTTTCACTTCGATTTCGCAGACCATATATTCTTCGTTAGTATTGAACTTTCGCGATATATTTATCGTTGCATAACAATGATAGATTCCCAGAACTATATTTCACCTGCAGCAACAACAACGTGTTATCAAAAAAACGCTTTACACTTTCGATAACGAGTCCGTTTAAATTCGTGGCAAAACGCATCAATATTTATTTCACGATTAGCTAGAAAAGTAGAAAGTTTGTGTAACATCCTTCAACTTTTAGATCCACGTTCTAATTTTTTCAATCTCACGGCGATAAGGACCCAATTCCGATAAGCGATTACGATTTTATCGACACCCGGCGTAATATCGTTCATCATTTCCCCGGACAATGTTTTTTTTCTTCTTACTATGAAATTCCCCCGATCCGGCACGTGTACGGATAAGTTACGTATGTTCACATTTTTCCTACGCGAGATATACGTCTATTTTCAAAACACCTAGATGGGATTAGCCTCGGTGTATTGTTCGCGCTGTGCCTGCTAGTTACAGCCCCTCTTTTCATTTCGCCAGAGCCCACTGTTGTGCCAAAGCCCCCTCGTAGTTTCGACGACCGACGAAAGAATGACGGGGTAAGTTTCGTATATAAGGGTAGGGGGTAGAACAAAAAAAAAACAAGAGTAGCACGCGTGTAGTTCACACCGCACACCAGGTGACGACATACGCGTTAGCCTATACACACGCACCTAAACCAATATACGATCGTACCTAACGCGACAATGACGCGTACTCGTTACTTTTTTTTCTTTTTATTCCAACGCTAATACCCCGTTATCCTTAGGTATACCCCTTGGTTTGGCTCAGCCCGAGTCCCATACGATCCGACAACGCACGGTATTCACCACTTATTTCGTTATCCAAGTCACGTGTCATCGTTGCTCTCGCACGAACTCGTTGTCGATATATATAACGTCATATATATACGATATTTCACGATGACAACCACGGGGATTATGTTGATGAGGGATATGTGCAGAGGGCGGGGAGGTCAGGTTGGCGATATTAGAAGCTGAGCGATAGAAAGGAAGACCGTGACACAGCGTCCTGGACAGGATCGATTTTATATGAAAATTATTTTTCTTTTCAATATTATGATCATTATTATTTTACAACCTCCATTTTGTTATTAATTTCAAAATAACTCGCGTTTATCCAGGATAATTTTTCAACCGATAAGCTCCTCCGATAAAATCGATGGCGGGGCTTTTATAAATAAATTAAAAAAGATAATAGCTTGCAGGACGTGTCACGAGTCCGGACAATATTTTGAAATAATTTATCACTGTCTTATTGGAACAGAAATAGCGAGGATGTAGCAGCGTTTATTGGAGATTAAACTGAATCCACGTGTTTACAAATCGCATTGTAAATGTATCGCGATTCATAACCAACAACGATCGACCGGGAAATTTCAAAAAACGCTTCGGGCATATAGATTATCCTCGCGCCATCTCATAAATCGTAATCCATGGACTGGCTTTAGCCCGCGAATTCCACACCGACCGAGCGTTAACCCCCTCTTCCATGAGCGTCCGCACAACCCCTCGTTCCGGCATTTGCATCGAGGACAAAAATGAGAATTCACGAAAATATGTATAACGCGCGTGTTCGCGTGTGCGTTCCACTCTGTACGTTTTAACGTGGCGCGTAGGCTTCTTCTACCCTTTGCACATCCCCATCCCCCCTCGTACAGTTCGTACAGTGTCACGATGGTACGGTATGGCACGCATGGCTCCCATGGGATACACGGAAAACGTGACGGCGAACCGGCATATAGTTCCAAGATTTATCGTACTCTCGGTGAGCGTATCGAGATTCGAGTTCAAAATGGTAATCGGATATCGTCGTACCTGCATATATTTATGTCTCTTTTTCACGGGAAAATATATCGGAATTTGGAATATTTAGGGGTTGGAGGGAGAGTTTATACGACGTCGCGAGCTTCTTCAAGCCGAGTGACCTTCGTCGTTCGACCATGGAGCGTGAGAAGTCCCGATATTTTCGAATAAGTAATCGACTTACGCTCGAATTGCAATGAATTCTGGTCCCGTGATGTAGCGCACGTGTCCATCGCGCGCCATTTAACTCGTCGTTTCGCTCACGACGCACGATAAATATATTTTTCCACCATCGCCCCAAAGTTTCTTCCTTTACTCACCCAGGGTGAGTCCATCCATCTCGCCATCTACTCGTTGTTTTTTCTCTCATCACGAGTACGAATTTGTTATTACCAGGAAGTCCGATCTTACGAATGATTAAAATTGAATTAGGTCGTTTTGGCACGCGTCCTAAGGTCATTCGCGCGGTAAAACCACGATACGCCAAAGAATCGAAGATAAATCGTCAAAATTATCGATCCAACTAGACAGGACAGCCTCGTATCAGCCTCGGTTCACTCCGCGTGTCTCGGCTCGGCGGATCCGAGGTTAATTACCGTCGGACACGCGTTAATTGGCGGCCCTGCCTCTAATCTACCCGTCTCTTTGAATACGTAGAAGAATTTTTACGCCGAACTCGAGGCAAACTGGACGGCTTCTCGTTAACAGAAAAATGCCCGCTGATTTATGATAATTACGAGCACGTATTGACTTTTACGACTGCGTAAATCGCGGTAAAAACATTGGGCAATGATGATCGCGCGGTTATTTAAATGTTTTTAAACATTTTTGCTTTCTATTTTGATTATTACGAGCCACGAGAGACGTAGCGAGTTCTCCATTAGAAACGTTGTAACGTAACGCGGTTGAAAACATCTGATAAACGCGCGAGTGTCCGCCTTTATTACTGGACGTACCTACACTTTATTATTGCGCGAAAGATAATTGCATGCATCCCTAAGTGTATTGGAGTTGCACTAGTGGATACCTACCTATATACATGTATGGATAAACATGCATATCCAACTGGGATGGCATTACAGCTGAGAGCAATTGAGCGACACAATTCACCGATGATTGCCATTGCCGCAGCACCTGCACTTCCCCGATGCACCTAGTCGATTCCACTCGGCATAAACAGGCAAACGGTACACACTGTGTGTAGGTACAGCGGATACGAGGCTCAGGCGTGGCCCAATAATTTCATATATATATGGACGAGATGGGTTCCATGTGTATGTGTGCGCGTGTATGTGTATGGCAAGCTCGTAAAGCTAATGTTCGTACGAGATTTCCCTCGTGAGCTCGTTCTCTGGTTCACGGAGTTTACGAATACGCGTACGCGTATAAGTTTTCCTCCGAGTTCGAGAACTGGGGAAATGAGGCAGACATCCAGTTATAAAGCCTGTGAGAAACTGAAAGATGGTAGGAAGCCCGCTTGAGAAACTCACGGTTGAACTTTTGTCGCGGGTGGTCTAACGAGACCTTGTGTTTTGCACGTGTTCATGATTGTAGCACACTTTTACGCCTCGAGCTGGCACGATTCATGATATACAATTAGTTGATACATTCGTTAAGCAACGTATTCAAATCGGATTCGATGCGTTTCACGTTTACTCGAAGCGCTTGAGCACCGGCTTCTTTGATTAAGAATCGTGTGATCCCAGGTCTTTCCAATTGTACGAGTCGTATCGAACTATTGGATGGGAAAAATTATGCAAAAAATATATCGAATGTTTTACCAACAAACGAAGATGTCGAGAAGTATTTGTTAACTTTATAATTATTATATATTTTTTATTACATATTATTTATATCACGACAAACAGTTTTTTGAAAAAATGTCAATTAGATCGCGGTTAGTTCGCGGTTTTTGTTAGCGTCTCTGGATAAATGAACATTTTTCCAACGAGTTATTATTTTTTAAGAGCGTTATCGCGCTTTTTGTATTGTTTCATCGTTATTTGGTAAAATACACGACGTGGCAAGGGTGTAAAGACAAAGCTACTTTTCGATAGCGTAGCTTTACGTCGGTGTAATAACAGGCGGAGACGCTTTTGTCGCAACACCATCGAGGATAAAACGGAAGCTGCGACAACCGAGCGGTTCCGCGTGCGAAGTACAAATAATATTTTCTCGAAAAAGGAAGCATTATTATACGATACCGATACCCTACCTTTTATATTTTCTCCGTGGGAAAGAAAGCAAGGGTGGAGAAATATCGACAAAGGGGAGTCGCTTCACGCTCTCGCTTTATACCTTTGCCCTTTTTTTTAACTCCAGAACCATGGAAAAGCGGGAAATAGTGAAAAGCGAAGAACGTCTCAGTGACGACGTTACGCAAAAGACGGGGGATATTTTTTTTCTTTCTTTTCTATTTCACCTTGGAGTCAAGGTATGCTTGGCGTGGTTTGCCGGTGATGCCCTTTGAACTGGCGCGGATGCTGCCTTCATTAACACCTGGATCACTTCCGCCGCGTTCCTCTCCCCCGCACACCCCTGGCTGTCCCTCGCCGTTTCTTCTTTCGTTCTTCTTTTTTTTCATCCCCCGTTTCGATCGACCTCCGCGATCCTCGGGAATTCCTTTGATGGAAGCTCTCCTCCAACCCCACTCGCTCTATAACGGCTCGCGGTCTTCCAGAAGAATTTTCTCGGTGGGCAGCACGGCGCTCCAGAAAAAAAATAATCCGAAAAAAAGAATGGTTGGGATAAGAATAAAGAGCGCGCGCGCGAGAGAGAGAGGGAGATCGAGAGAGGGATAGTGAACTGGCAATGTAGCGATCTACCGGTTGGTCGTGGTGCCTTTTTCCTACTCTCGCTTTCTCATCCTGTCTGGCTTCTGGCGCGGGACGCAGCGGGCTGCGAAACGGGACCGAATTTTCTAGGGGAGTGCACAGGTTCGCAGAGTGAACTTCGACCCGACCTTGCCACGCTCTATGGATGATCGGCCATTGTTTTCGATCTTGCCCTACCTGCTGAAATCTCTAAACTCCTTTTTTTCCCGATTACCAAAATACTGGACGGATATTTAAAAAAGTCCTTCTCTTATTTACCGATTTGATAGTCGAGCAAATCCCTAATTTTAACGATAAACGGGGTAGTTATATTTTAGTCACGAGTAATATCGGATAATCTAACTCGTCGTAAATGTGCGATAAGAATAATGTTCAATGAGAACATAAAAAATATTCCAGCGGTAATTGCCATCAACCAATGAAGCAAAAAAAAGAGGCTAGTGTTCGGCGCGTTTGCCATTTTTCAAGTACCGTAAAGCTCGCATCACGCCTTTTATTCAATAAACGAAAATGTTTCGGACCGTCTCATCGGTTCACCCGTACGCAAAAAAAGGTGTAATAAATAGAAGCAAGCGTGACTGAAATTCGGAAAAATAGTCTTCGGAGCATTTTGGTCCGTAGACCGAATCCGAATGGACGAATTTGGAGCGTCGAAGATTTACGATGCGAGGAGGAGGACGATTCGAGTGGGCCGAAGGGGAGGGAGTGAGGACGAACGCGAGGCGTGAGGAAGTGAAAAAAAGGATGAGACGAGGGGGCACGGGCGCGAACCCGTTTCTCGCACGAGGGTGAAACCAGGAATGGAATAGATTTTTTTTTATACAGCTCGATCGTTCGACGTGAGAGCGAGGGTGGCTCTCGCTTGCGATCCATATACACTACTCTAAACCTCATCCACCCTCTCTCTTCGCACCCTTCGCGCTCCTCCTCACCCCCAATGCGATTCGACGAAATCGCGCGAGAATATGCCCTCGCGATAGGGTAGGATAATTCCATCAGCCCGGATATCGACGAGCGGATAGGGTATCACGCGCTCAAACGGAACTGCGTAGGTATAGTCTACTGCTGTGTATAGCCAACACGCTATATACGCAGGTAGGTCGCCATATAGGATTATGCTCGGGCCAACGGACTTCTCGATACTATCGTAATCAGTCACGATTCGAAAATGTACATTGAAATAGCAAGGCTACGGATAATCCCATCGACCTTCCCATCGGTTACAAACATTCTCGCCCCCTGTCTGTAGCTTTTTTTTTTTTTTTTTTAGAAAAATGTTTATCGCACATCGTTTCTTCGTGTCTCCCGTCAAATCTTCTCATCACCGCCCATCGATAGTATGCTTATTTCGTGGCTAGGGCCACTTTTTACGTGGCGAAAAGAATATTTGAAGTCTCCTGTGAGCTTTTTGCCTCTTTATTTTTGGCCACTCTTACGACTCAAAATGTCTCGATGGTTTCTATAGATTTTGCTCGAAAAGGAATATGAAGAGATTACAATGCCTTGTAATCTCTATATAGTGCAATTTATGGGAATATTCAAATTTAGACCTTTTCATCGATAAATACAAACGCCACGGCATTATAATCGTGACATTCGTATTACGCAGCAAATTTCCGATTCAATAACCTCCAATTGAAGCCTTTTTGGACGAAAAACAATTTTCACCCTCGGCAGGTGCCGATAGTCGACATTCGTAATTTACTTTCCTGACTTTGGAGGGTCCGGAGGGGGTCAATTTTTTTTTCGTCCGGAAAGACTTTGTAGCATCATTTCGGAATCGGAAATTCCCCGCGTAACGCGAATATGATGAAACAAAGCGGTTTTAGAGCAAACAAAATTTTGGCCTCATCGTCTAGGTGTTTTTGCAGGTCCCTCCCACGGGTCCCAAAAATCGCGATTTTCGAAGAATCGCCGCGGACACAAAAATTGAGTCGTCCAGATGATTCTAGCCTCGTTCTCGAGTGCTAGGCGAGCTCTTTAAAAAGTTATTTACGAAATTTTCTGTCGAACGAACGAGATCGGAGATACAATATCGCGAAAAATCGATTTTTCGAGGTTTCGCAATATCCACCGAAGTTGGCCATATTGCATTCCTGTAAATTTTCCCAAGCTCTAAGAGTATACGTTGATCACAAATTTCCCGTAGAATAAGAAAATTACGGTTTCGTTTCAGAATTTTCAGCTTTTTTCAACCTCAAGTGTGTAAATCGTTATTTCCGGTTTTTTGCGTTTTCCTCTTACGTTTCCGGACCTCCAGAATATACATATACCTATAATCCCTTCGCCATATATTTGATTACAATAGCTTGCAGCGAACTTAACGTGGTTACAAAATAGTTCAACCTTTGGCTGCTCAGATGTCGCAGAACCCACTCTCGATGTTTCAACTTTAGTCCATCGTTGCTGATCTCCCCCCTAATCCCCGATACACATATTTTTCTATGACGCATGCCGTTTGCCGCGAGATGGATAAAAAGAGTGCGATTACTCACTTGCAGACAGCGTGATGATATTTGTTACAGTATATCCAGCGTGACGTATGTAGTACCTACCTACGTGAATACATGAACATCATTCCAGCGTGATCGACGACAACCGGATAGTTGGCTATCGAGACGTACGATCGACCATGGTTGATGCGTGTACAGATGCGGGTATCGACACTCGAAATTAAATAAATCAAAAACGCGCTTGCAAAGCCAGTTCGATATCGAGAAAAATAGAGAATGGAAATAAACGCGATCCATGGAGAAACGGATACCTATGAAAGAAAGGGGTGAACATGAGGAACGAGCGACACAGTACACATGCGAGTCACTGACATCTTGCCCCCTGCCCCCTCCCTCTCTTCCTTTCTCCCTCTATCTGCCACCTTCTCGACAATATATAAGTCAATAAACTTGCATGCTCGTTACACGTACAAACAACCCCTGGACAACCCTTAACACAGTCACTTGCACAAACACTCGTACGAATTTCCGGCAAATTAAATGCGGTACATTTAATTCAGGCCAATAACTGTGCAATGACCTATCACCGTTAGGCCTGCCTGGGAAATTGTATCGCTCGGACACCCCGCTATATTTCATATACCGTATATATCGTACGTATATACATATATATATATGTATTTATATATATACATCACCGAAACTACGGGGCCGTCCTTTTCTTATCTGCGAGCAATATCTACGAGCATCCAGGGGATTGTGTCCCCTCATAGTCAAGGGATTTTCCTTTTACGAGCCAAACCATTTCTTTCTTCCCATCAACATCAGCGGCAGTGACATAAAGCGAGGCCACCAGGGTGGCTGGGTGTACGTGTACACAGTCGAATCCTTACGGTAGATACGCTATCTTTTTCGTTTGCCCGTATTTCGATCCTATTTTTTTTCTTCTTCTTCTTTTCTGCCCGGGAAAACGAGGGATAACGATTTTAGCGAGAGAACCAGTTTCTCGCTCCGGTCCACGTTCGATCATCCGACCCTCCGCGAGAATGGGCTTCGCGCCAGCGCGCTCTTAAATTTATCCTCCCTCCTCCACTCCCCACTCTTACACGAAAATCTTCAAACTTCTTAGCATAACGAAAAACGTAAGTGTCCCCGTAGCTGCTCACACACTGCCCCCTTTTCCCAATTCTTTTTTCTTCGTCTTTTTTCCACCGTCGTCGGCACCGTTCGTCGTTATCCCCCTCGCTTTCGTTCGCACCACTTTTCACGAAAAGAAAAGCGAGCTTCTTTGCATATAATCCCGCCTCGGTGAGGAGCGTTATCCTTGAGAAGCGATCGTCCTGTAACCCACCACCGACGAGGATTCGACCGTCACCGCTCAAATTTCATTGAGATTAATTTTCAATTCATGCTCGTGCCTCGAGCCTTCTTATCCTCGATACCTTGGTCCCCCGATGAAAACTATTTATATTTTATTATTTCTTTTCGAAGAACCTCAGTTTTGCCTCGTCGTATTGAATATTTCGTTAGCTCGCGATATTTGCGAGAAAGCGATGATTCGATTGGAAAAATTCGTGGCATACCTCGTCCCTACGATGACGCGAGGGACCAATTTCGCAACGAATGACCGGAATTTTGAACATATTCTTGGATGAGTATTTACGGTAAACTTTTTTTTGTTTGTTTCATTTCTTTTTCATCGAATATTCCCGGCCGCTGCGCGATCCTAAATCCTCTCCGCACGCTACTCTTTTATGTGCTCGCTCTTTTGAGCCCCATGACGGGGGGATAATTCCCTTCGACTGCCGAAAAAAGCGAAGCGACTGAGGGGGTTGAACGTGTAACAGTTATGCCAGCGATACAACTCCCCCAGGAATTAATTAAAACCCGCCGTCGGTTTTTGATCACTTATATTGTCGGTTTCGTCGACGATATCATCCCCCGTATCGTCGTTAAAGAGCATTTTTTAAATTCTTTTTTCTCTCTTTTTATGTGTGTGTGTGTGTGTGTGTGGGTGGATGTGTGTGTGTATGCGTGTGTCTTTTTTCTCCCATTCGTTCATTTTTTCCGCTCTAAAACGAACCACCATGTGCGATCCAATTAAAATTAGTGGGAGATATTTTCAGAGCCGTTCTCAATGTGAACAAATTTACACACGGTACGTATAGATAAGTTAATTTTTCAAAATTAAAATATTCCCGATTCGTATGCCGTAGAATAAAATTTTGTCAAACTTTACCAATTATTATTTGACTAAATTTAATAAATACGTTATGTACGTTACTTTTCCATTGATGGTACACGTATTTCAGGATCTACCAATACGTCGTATAAATTTGAGAATCTCCTAAATGGAAGTCCTTCCATTTTTATGATTTCCAAAATTCATGGCTAAAGATTCATTTTTCGAATAGAACTCCCTGCTAATGGATAGTTGGAAAAACATTATTACCGTTTTTTTGCTACAACCAATGCGCCTATCCGATTGCTAACTGAAATATCGTCAAACCCTTTAAATTATAAATTCTGATCGGATTTTCCAGAATACAAAAAATATTGTTAAATCGTATAATCCGAATTACGTTTGGGGAATGGAGGGCGCGTACCAGATCGCACAATTTTGTCGGTTAACGTCGTATCGATCCGTAAACCGTACGGTCGTTCAATTTCACCGAGAGGGCTAGTACCCGTATCTTTTCGACAAATCGCGTCTATTATTCGAGCTGGTAGGGCGCAACATAATACACGCAGATCCTACTTATGCTTTCTACGAGCGCGTATCCCCGAACGGTGCAATTCGGTATTAAACATGGTTGCGCGGTTCTGTCTCTCTCTCTTGTTTATGCCCGATGGTTACTTTAGTGGCTTATTCACATTCGCTGTCTCTCTCATTCTCTGTCAATGCTCACATACATGCACATTATACATATATCAGCTCTTCTCTTCGTCGCTGAGTCGTCCATTTTGCTTGCTATTGTTCGTAGGATCTGGGAACGCTTTTTGTCGACCTCGTGCCTGATACGCCAAAGGATTACGAGGCACAGGACCCGCGTAATTGTGACTTGGGCTCACAATCAGCCAGCCGAGTATCCGTCAGACAGAAGAAAATTAAAATCCAAATTACCCGAAAGAGAGTGGGGGGTTGAATTGACCGCTCAACTTTATGCAAAAAATAATCAACTTACAGGTTGATCGTGTGACAGTTGACGGTTTAAAGCTTCGATGATGAGCGACGAATGAGAAAATAAAATAAATATAAAATTCTTGGAAAAAAATTGATTTCTTTATAGGATTTGTAATAAATGGAAGGCTAATACCACTCCAAGGATAAGTTTAACGTGTGAAAATTATATTAGACGTGGTGTTAGGTCGAAAGTCCTTCTTTTTATGAAGTTCCTTCGTCTTTTTGAAATTTGGAGCGGATTAGCATGTGCTGATTTCCCCTTTGTCAATAAATAACTCTTCGGGTTGAGCCATAGAACACAAGAGTGCATTTTATTGGCTCGTGTGGGAAAAGCCTTGTCGGCATAAAAACCCACGTGAACATGTATCGATTACAAGATTTGTACACGATATATTAAATTCGCGCTATCGTGATCGCAGGAGGTATTCGACATGATTTCGTAATTTATGAGTTTCGTTGTTTTAACCAACAGGATCTTGGGCCGTGGCCGTCCTTTTGTACAAATAACGATTTTACGAGATCCGAGAATCACGGGCCGTTGCCGTTCTCGCGATCTATTTAATCACCCTTTGATAACCTCGTTGATTATCAAAACTTCGTGCTTTCGTTTGGTCTGTCTAATGACAACTGACTCGTCTCTCCCTTTGTTTCGCGTACGCTTCCCAGTCGCCTCGTCAAGCGTTCCTCTTTTTCTATGAGCCCCAGTCTCACATGTTTTTTTCATCTTTTTCCTGAACTTAATCACGATAGCGCGGTACAACAAGTTATATACCTATTCACCAAACACGTGGTACAGCCCGTAATGTACCGAATCAATGTTTTACACGAGAATTAGTTCACTGGCACTATCAATGGAAAGCACGTTATTGCATACAAAGTCCCGATCGGATCTCTAAGTAGGTACACCAACGTTTGTAAATTATTTCTGCTAATAGCGCATTTAATCGGAGATGAAAATAATTAATATCAAAATTCGTTGAGTGTACAACGGGAAAAAAGCTGAAAAGAACGTCAGGGATTTTCTCACGTTTCCGACAGTCAACCGTTCCACCTTCGTCGCTCTCTGCAACCCCCCTGATGATATTCACGCTAAATATATATGTATGTATATGTGTACATATACGTATACGAGTGGGCGCTGATTAAAAAGCATTCGCGCTGGCTCTTCGCGGCTCGACGCCTTCCTCTCGGTCCAGGCATGCGGCAAGAGCCCTTCAGACCTCTTCACTCGGCCTCTGCCCGGGCACACACCTCGTCTACCGATCCTATCTAGCTCACTGGCCAGTATAATTAACGTTAATTTTTTAATTAGAATCTTGGGTAACGCCCCCGTGCAACATGAACTACGGTAATGGCGGCTATATACGCGTCAAAAACCAAAACGAGAGCCGACCTTTGTGCACACGAGGCGAGATGTTTGGAATAGAGGGTTGCACCAATCGGCCATCTTCTTGGTCACTACCGATCCAATATTGGCTCGACCTCTACTCCATACGTTCTTGCCCATTAATATCAACAATAGGACGAACACGAAGATTTATTTAAAACATTTATGATATCACAGTCCATTCATGAGGTAAAAAATGATTGGAGATAGAATTAAGATTTTTATTGAATTTCCGTGATTTTCGAGAATTAATTTTGTGTCACTAGTCACCTCCTTCCATTTCACGAAAGAAACGTGTCGTATGAAAGCTTAATCGTCCACGTCGTAGTTTCAAGGTCGATAATTCGATGAGAGCTCACCGACCTGTATGTGCCTTTTCGAACCCGGTAACCCGAGCCGTCGGCAATGATGACGACAACGATGACGACGACGATGAGAGCAGGATTGCCCCTAGACTCCCCAACGCTGCACGGAGTTGGTGGACCGATCGATAAACCAGCCGGGCTAACCCTGTTAACTACCCTCCAGTCGCGAAACCTTTCCGTACGAAGTTCCGTAGTAACATCGCTCTACAGAAACACATACGCGGATGCATAATATGGTATTCACTGATTTGCAACGTCGTATTCTTCACTAAACTTTTGACGAAACGTATCGAATAAAAATTTACTACCCTTATTATCATTTTACAAATTCACCCTTATTTGTGTAATATTTCTCAACATAATCGCATTTTCCTAGCAGATTAACTTGTCGTGAGAAGTTCCGACACTCGCATCGATAACAAAGTTTTCCTATTTTTGCACCCTCTTTAATATTTCTCGATGTGACTCGTATATAGAAATCCAAAAATATGTATTTCCGGTCTGCGAACAAACTTTCGTAACAGGACAGTAATCTTGCATTATTTATAAATGGTATAATGCTCGTTGATCATTTGAAAACATCACAAAGTTGGCGAAACGTACGTCGCTGTGTATTATTTATTAGGAACGTGGAGTAAAGACGTGACGAAGTATCGATCGCAAAGTAGCGTTCTATTCGACTCTCACACGCGACTAACGCACAAAGAAGGTGACAAGCACGCGTGCGAACGAGCACTCGAACTGGCACTCACACTCGTACGTCGGAGTTGGCAGCAAAATCGAGCCTAGGTCCGTCCTTCGAAACTTGTGTCCGGCTAATGCCACGAGAGAGACAGAGAAAGCCCTTGTCGGTCTACCGAAGCGTCCCGAGCCATCACCCGAAATCATTAGGGGATTGGAAACTGATTAAGGGGCGAGCTAGACAGAAGGAAGCAGTGTCCAGACCTCGGCCCTCCATGAAATAGTCACCAAACTCCCTCATTGTCGGTACCGGTTCTATTCATCGGCCGCATTATCCGTTCGGATCACGTGCAGTTGATACTCATCTATAATTGGGTCGCTGTCCTGTATTCTCCGTACCCGTAATATTACAGTGCATACGGTATAATCGACTTTTCCGTTGGTCCATACAACGAATCGTTCCATCTCGTCCCTTTGATTGTCACGTCAAGGCAAGGGAGGAAATCGAAAGAAAACATTATCGACTTTCTTCCAGACTTCGGCTTTGTCCCTTTGCCCTTAACCACGTGCGTCCTTTTTCTCCCGGAAGTATTCGCCGACCGAGAGTCCTTAATGGTGGCAAAAAGTCAAATTTCCACTTACTACTCGAAACATCCAATCGACTGAAATTTATCGTGCGTAACGTTTGCGCGATTGCACCGAGGCTTCTTCAATAAATTTCTATCTTCGTAACGTATATGTACTTTTTTTGTTTCACAGTAGCAAAAAAGTACAATCTGACATTTGCAAACGCCCGCAGAGACAAGAATTCAATTATTCTCCTGTTTATGTCATTCCACGAGGTAATAAAAAGTATGAAAATAATCCCCCAAAGTATCAAGTATAGTCGTTTCATCCACGTGGTGATATAATAAAGAGAGCGGTTATAGCCTTTACCGACGTTTTTTCGGAGGGAGTTATTTCTAAAGGGAGTGTAAATATAGGCCTCTCATATTCCCTCCGGTCTTTTTCGGGAACGATCGATAACGCTGATGTATGAGAAAATTGGGCGGCTTTTGTACGAATGACTTGGACAGGTTTTCCTCGTTCAAATCTCTTTATCGTCACAGAAAACAGAAATGTTCGAACCTTCTTCGTATTCAAACAATGAATATAGGCATCTGGAATTTCATTCTTCACGTAATAATGGAAATATCACAGAATCTTGTTATTCACTACTAGGCAATCTGCGTGCTACCAATAATGTGATTAAATCGGGTTTTCATCGTGGATCGACGTCTGCGTTACATTTTATTATTATTATTATTATTATTATTATTATTTCTTTTGAATAATTACTGTTTCGTCGTATGGGAACTGATACGAGTACGTACGAGGGTGAGGAACAGAGGTATAGGAGAGGAACAAAAAAAAATAACAATGAATGGAATTCACGCAGAACAATTCCCTTCCGCGATGAGATTCCGCGTAATTGCCTCGGCCAATAATGAACAGCGAAGCGAACGAGAACAACGGGAAACGAGTGAGATAGCTAGATAAAGCGGCGTCGCCTTGTCCGGGAGCTTTCAATGCGGCTGTATAGACTTTCCCCCGCGCACCGTTCGAAAACTCTTCAACCCATGGCAGCATGACTGAAACAAAACCCGTGCGCAGCTTCGGCACCAGGCTTCATCGTGGTTTTCGATGGAGCTCCGCAGCTTTAGCTTTGCCATGCTGAACACCGGCATTGGCTGCGTATCGCATTTCGTGAAAAACGAAATGAAACAGAAAACAAAACTAAAAAAAAAGAACGGCAGCGTCAAGCGTGATAACGAGGAGCGAGTGCGCGCTATTAGTTTTTGCATCGGGTAACACTGTATCAATTTCGCGATTGCATGGATATGATTTTTACGTAGATTAATTGGATAAATATTTTGTTGCGGTGTTTCTAAGCCATTATTGCATTTGGTTAACGACTGTGAATGTTGTGACAATTTTTTCTTTCTAAAAACTACGATGCGCCTATTTTGTAGTGCGCCTGTTTGTAAGTAAAATTCGATCGAGTCGAATGAAATTTTTGTACGAATTTAATTGGCAATTATTCGGCAAAGCGTTTCGATAAACGAATTCATATGCCAATCACAAGGCACCGATAATAGAAATATAAACTTTTACTTATGCACGAGAACAAAATATTAATTTTTTTTGTTTATCCCCATTTATCATTGTGGTAGTTTCGTGCGATGAGGCATTCGTTCGTAAAGAAATTTTCTCAAATATATTTTATGATATCGACATATTTATAATATCGATAATATCGATATATTAATCTAGTTCCCGTGACCGTTACTAATACTTTTCCTTGCAAACTGGTACAATTTTATGAACCTCTTTCGAAAACGCGTATTTTCTCCGTGGTTATTAACAAAAATCATAACTAATATTTGTTCTCGTCGTATACGTAAATATAGTGGAAATCTATAGATACACGCACACGCCCACGCACACACAGACACACATACACATGCGCGCATATTATCACAGCGTGGCTTCCAAAACCCCTATTCTTTCAACGAGCCAGATGGTTGTATCAAAGAGAAAGAATGTGACGGAGAAAAGCGATGGTAAAAGAGAAAAAGTGAGAAAGGAAAAAAAAAGAGGGAACCCGGTCTGCGGCTTTGCAAACAAACTACGTAACGTGCGTGGTCCTGGCGCTTGGATCGTATGCTGTGTGGCTCAATTTGCACTTGCCACGGACCTTTGCCACCGTTGACAGGGTGCCTTTCAATTATTCGTCGTCGCTCGTCTTCTTTTGCTCTTGCACCCTCTCTCTTTCTCTCTCTTTTTCTCTTTTCAGCCCTATCTCACGCTCCAGTCCGATATATATATATATATATATATATATATATATATATATATATATATATATATATGTGCGCGTATGTGTGTGTGTGTGTGTGTATATAGTGCGGTTGTAACTCAAGCCGCGCCCGCTTTTGTAGCCAGACGAATGTGTGTTTTTGCTCGTGGAAGCGCGCACCCACCACCGGAATGGCAGTTTATGCGATGTGTGCACCGGGGAAAATACAGATAGAGGGCTAGATGAGAGACTGAATTCAGTTTCTGTTGGCAGACTTGTGAATTGAGCTCGCTCAGCATTCGATTCTCTTTGGACTAGCGAAAAAAGAATTCAGCCCCTCGACCAGCCCTTCCCACAATACGTAAAAGTATCAACGCCGCAAATTCGACGAAAATAGAAAAATACATACAGATATATATATATATATATATATATGCTTATAATGGACCAACGTGTGAGAACGAAATTGAACGAATCGCGAATTCTAATGTTCTCTTGGAACTTCGGGCAATACCGGGAATGCGCGATGGAAAATGGCGACGAGCGAGGATACGAGCCCTCGATTATATGGACTATCGATGCTCACTCATAGGGAACATCACGTTAATCCTTTATCGATACTAAATCGTTCGCAGATTATTCCAGTGGCGAATGACGATTTGAATTTGATACTATCAATTATGATACCGATAATCGGATAGATAATTTTACGTAATCGAGGCAACGAGTCGTGGAATAATCGACCATTATAGTGATTTATTATTTCACGCATAAATCGATTGTATGTTTGATAAAGGTTATTACCCTATTATTATTGTGCATTACAATAAATAATAAATTGCGTGAGAAATTTCAAATCATTTCTGCCAATATTTCAAATCCACCGTGTCGAATTCTCTATTTTACCAAATAACGCGATTATTTCATATTCAATCGTAGCTCCATTATTGAAAAAAAGAGGCGCTTGTTTATTTATCTATATTTACGATCGACTCGAATTACCCGTTGATTGAATTATATTATCGTACCGTTTGTCGTCGTTTAATTAATACCGATAAATTGATTTCTTTTCGTTTCAGGTAAGTCACGAATTGGATATAATGCGCATTGTCCCGATGGTCACTCGACATCGAGCACGTATATATCTCTCTACTTTCATTCGTTGAATATTTACTCGAAAGTTGTTCTAACCTCGGATCAGCTTTGTATGCAAGTAAGTGTATTACGATTTGGATGACATCAGCACAAGTAACACACACGTGTATTCGTGCCGTATTTGTAGGAAGAATATATATATATATATATATATATATACACAATGAAACGGAACGTGGGTGCTGGATATATAATGAAGTCACGCCGGATCGTGATTGCTCTGAAATCGGCCAATGGTAAATACCAATTAGCGATTTACTCGCGGTGTCAAAACTCTTGTGGCACTGCGGGCCTTACCCCCTCCATCCCGTCCCGTACTCCAGATGACTATTTCTTCTGCCCCGTCGTTTCAGTAATTAATTAGCGAAAACTCGATGCAGAAATCGTGGGGGCTTTCCGCCTCTGTACTTCTTCATTAAGGAACAAAAAAAGGCCCTCACCGTACCCCTTCTGCCTCCTCTATACCATCACTACTGCGATATACCAGAAAGCTTGCCGTTTCAACGGCAAAGCTGTATGTATGAGCGATATATATCCACCTAGAGAAACCAGTCGAAGGAAAAAGAGAAGGGAAGTTAAAAAATAAATAAACAAAAAAAAATTATTCGTGAGAGCGAGAAAAAGAGAAAGGTTGCTTGCGCGGGCAGAGTAACCCTTGGGAGAGAGGGAGGCTCTGATGGTGGCCGGAGCCCAGCGGTGGCGAACGAGGCAACTTAGGTACTCGAGACTTCACCCTTACGACTTCCCCTTATCCGTCGTCCCCTCCTCACCACCCGCCCTTCACTCCTACCGCACCATCCGTGCTTTCGTTTTACCAACCCTCACTTTTTTCCACCCCTTTCTAAATTCTCTTCTTTTTTTCTTTGCTTTCTTTTTCATCACTCCCTTTTTCCCCATTTTTTCCTCTCTCTTTCTCTCTCTTCCACAGTTTCGGTCCTCTTCCTACCTTTCGACGCGCGACGCCCGTTGAAACAACCCCTCCCTCCTCCACCCTCCGCCCTTCACAAGCCCAGACCGCCCCCGCGCACAACTCGCGCGTTTTTCAGCCTTCTCATTGCCGCAAGCCGCACCGAGGCTGACCTTTCATGCATGCAACCGCTTCCCTGGTAACTGGCAATAGCAGTTGCAGCCTCGGAAACGAGGGTTTGGGGATGCAAATATTCGGGCTTCGTTACACGGGAATACCGTCGCATATCGAGCGCGTCTCGCGCGACGCGCCCGCCCTCCTCCACGCAATTGTCGTATTTATAAAGAAACGAGAGAAAGCTCGGTACAAAAATTAATTGACCGGATGGACAAATCCACGATAACGATAATAAGAAATAAATTCTCATGATCGTAATAAAGATAATAACGCTCGTTCGTACAAATGTGTGCAAATATTTATTTTCAGATTTAAAAAAGTGCACACCAGTGTATACATGGCACCTTTATTTATTTATTAATCGAGCTGAAAAATGGTTTTCGTACTATCGAACACGAAACATGGCGCGCGTAGGTACGCCGTGATACACGGATTGGCGGTCGTAGGTCGATGCTCTTGTACTCATCGATCACATATCGCGCGGATAAAAATTTATACACACGCATACTCGCACACCTCGCTTCCTATGGATGTTGATGCAATTAAAAATGATCGATATTACTGTTATCATTATTATTGTTATTATTATTATTACTACTATTATTAACGTACAGTTTCGCGTTTCGTAACTGTTTTCGAACGTACGCCCCGTGTCTCTCCGGACCAAGACACATTTTCGTTTATGTTTTGTTACTATGGCTACGAACTTATTGGTCTTGTAGTGTTTTCTTGACAATTGTCATTGTTTCGATGATGACGAGCTTTTTGAATTTACGCGTGTATAACTGTCGTTTCGTATTATTGTCATCATTATCATTGCACGAGGGAACGGATTAATGAATAATATAATGACGAATTTCTGTTGGCACGGTTATTGAGAGTTTAGAGTTTTTGAGTGCATGAAATAGTTCACGCGAGTATCTACGAGCGCATGTACGAAGGGAAACTTCCGTTCGAGAATCAGTATCATCGAGTCTTTGTGCGAGTGTCCTTAAGTGTCCTTCCGTTGATCGTTCATCCGGTTGCTCGAGGTTTTTCGCGTTGCGAAGAGAACGAAGCGAGGAAAGTGAGCCGGGTTAAAGCGGCCTTTTTGACCCTCCGTCGAAGATCCCTCGCGCACACGAACGAGCAAGCAGTTTCCGAAATGAATTTTCGTAAATAGTGTTAAGCGGAATAAATTTCGCGGAGGTCCCGAGACTCGAACTCCCGTATTCTCCTCCCGGGTACTCCACCTTCGTCGACACACCCCTAACTTCCGGCCTGCGACTTATTCAGCGAGCCCCGTTGTCTCCATCTTACTCGTTTTCGCTTTCAGCCTTCGACAACCATCTCGCTTTCTCAATCTTCGCTGCCACTTGAATCCTCAACTCGGCATTTCCTCCCCGAGAGGTCTTTTACTCTCCCTCGAAGGTTTGAGACAGCTTCCGCAGCGGCAGCAACGCGGAGTCCACGAGCGAAGCTTGCCTCGACTCAGACCCCGCGTCTTTCTATACAAATTACATTTCAAAGAAACGAGAGAGTCATTTATTTCTGTCTCGGAGACATAAATTTCGCAATCAAGACTCGACGAGAAGGATCTTCTCTAGGTTCGGAAGTGCCGCGGAAAGTGCAGGTGTGGTGAATTCGCCCATCGACGAACGACAAACACTTGCCTGTCTTACACCAACTCCCATCGTTCTAAAATCGTATAACTATACACTTTGTACCGCGTGCATTTACCTCGAAGAAACGTATTCGACGTTGATAAAGATTGAAGCGGATTGCAACGATGAGCTATTTTGTTATTTTATTCCTTTTTCATGTCCTTATGAATAATTTCACTCGAGTCCACTTTTTTCTTTGGAGACATCGTCGATAAGAATGGATTTTCGAAATTCTCGACCCCGCACAAACGTTCTTTCGTTATTCCGTCTATAACAGCATCGTCTCACTCGGTAGTAAAGATATATCTGCGGCAACGGAAATGGTTGCATGAGACTTTGCGTGCGATTGCGGTGTTTGCTCATTTTTATTTATTTTTTTACGAGACTGGCGTCGGCAAATAGTAGAGGAAGGAGGGTTGCAACCCTTCCCCTCGTGGCCGCACCCTTTGCCCAAGTTCTGCTGCACTCGACCAAGTCGGAAAAATATGACGAGAGTGCGAGAGCAGGCGAGGAAAGGAAGTGGGGAAGGCGAAAGGGGAAAAGTTATTCCAATGCCCTCAAGGTTCAGCCTTCACTTTCTTCCACGTCTCGCTTCTTCCTACAATATACATATATATATATACCATTGTACTTTCGTCTTTGCTTTCTCTTGCCCTCGCTCCGTTCTTTGGGTCTACCAGTTGTTCCGTGGAAACCCTCTTTCGTCCTCCAAAAGTTTTTTTTGCGCTCGTTCTATTTTTCGTTCTATCGGCATTCGTTTTTTTTCGTCCCCGCGCAGCTTTTTCTTTCTTCTTCCCTTTCAAACCATCACCCGGCATCACAGCACCCTCCTATGATGCAAATAAAAAAGAGGCCCCGAGGGGCCGTACGCCGATACCAGGAGAGAAAAGGAGTAATGGAGGGAGAGCAAGAGAGAGAGCTACTCGCGGGTACGAAATGAAAATTCGATATCAGAGTCTGGCTACACTGCACCCAAACACTTACGGGTGTCATGTATATATGGATCTCCTGTTCGTGTATATACCTATATATATTTCTATGTAATAAAAATATATTCGCTACCCTCTACATCTTCGCTATCCGCC
Source organism: Netelia fuscicornis (assembly GCA_946811545.1). Classification (NCBI taxonomy): domain Eukaryota; kingdom Metazoa; phylum Arthropoda; class Insecta; order Hymenoptera; family Ichneumonidae; genus Netelia; species Netelia fuscicornis. Next base: position 18,149,171 of record OX328011.1, on the reverse strand, counting down.
ACCATTGCTATTACTATGTATCTACTCTAGGTCTGAGAGAACTGAGGACTCAAGGACTGAGAGGCAGGGTATCAGATCCGTTTCCCTATTATTGAATACCCTCAACCCCTTATTGGACAGCCAGGACCTCGTCCGGAGAAGAGAGAACGCGCAGTCGCGTTAAATCCTAACTTATATGTGCAAATCAAAAGCCAAAAAAAATTTTCGAAAACAAGGAAAAAAAGTGATCGTACTGTTTCTAATCAGCGAACAAAAAAACGTCGCGATATAACATGTTGAAATAAAACAAAAGATAATATTTCAAAAAAAAGTGTACAGGTAAAAAGTGCAGATCTTCGTTCGTATAATAATTCGCTTTAGTCATTTTCTTTCTTTCTCACTTGCCTTCGCGTGTGCACGGAAAAAGTCGCATACATCTCGAACTAGTCGCGAAACTGTGAGGTAACACGTGGTTCTGCGTGTAGGAATATACATTTTTCGAGGTGGACTGGGAGAGAAAACGTTCTAACAGTCGCAGTAACAGCGTAGGTTGCACGGTCGACCATGGAACGTATACCACCGGGGACACGATTAGTCACAATATACCTTAGTTATGACTTATTCGCGGTAGGTGCGCAGCGTACAAATTACTTAAGTTGGTCAGAACACCCCCACCCCCTTTCTCTCTCTCTCTTTCTCTCTCTCTCTCTCTCTCTCTCTCTCTCTCTCTCTCTCTCTCTCTCTCTCTCTCTCTCTCTCTCTCTCGCTCTCTCTGTCTCGCGGAGGGCGAGGGAGAAACGAGCGTGAGAGAACGAGAGCTTGCGAAAGTTGTTACGGAGAGCCGTTTGGCCAAGTGGGAGAGAAAGACGCGAGACGAGAGAGAAGATGGCCGTGAGGGTAATGGCGGAACCGCTTCTCTAGAAACTTCACGCCTCGCGACTCTCAATCCCATGCACGATGTGGCTCTACGGGCTTTCCTCTCGCCATACGTACGACTCCCTTATACGATACTTACTTCGTATGCGCCAGTACATTCTTGTTACCTGGCCCTTTAGTTTCAGTCCGCTAGGTTACATCTTTGTCGTAGTCCTCGTCATTCTCACCCTTCTCCTAGTAGGTAAAACGAGAATCACCAGCCGCAACGTATAGATGAGAGAACTGGAAAACTCGAAATGAGATTCGTTATGCGAATAAAGGGTGGATGGTGATTGGAAATCGCGAAACATCCCTTCATTACAAATTCAACCCTTTTATTGAGTTAATCAATTATGCGATTTCTATCACATAAACGGATTACATTATCACGATATCGAGTTCGTGTTTGATTGAAGCGACGTTGCTGTCAAAGTCATAAAGATCGTTTTTTTGCAGCGGTTAGATCGATGTATGTGCACAATATGTCGCCATGACACGTAGTGCCAATTTAGGGGTGAGAGGTCCAAATAATTGCAGAGTTTGTAACGTTCCAAGAGGAAGACATCGAGAAATGAAAAAGATTAGATAGTCTTTTTCATCTTATCTGAGCTAGATAACTCACATTTGTGAACGTGTGTGCGATATTTGCAGAAAAAGGGTGCAAATACGTGAACATTACGTTGTAACGGCAGGACGAACCTTGCGTGACCGAAGCTTCGCCACTGAATTATCCATGTATGCCGCTCGTTGCTGGTTCGCGCGCTTACACACAACATAATTATCAAGTAAAAAATGATCACCGAAGTGAGGTAGCGTATTTTGTGCTCGTTTTCCATTCGTATTTTCTCACTCGTCGCTCTACTTGCTCCGAAGAACGATTAAGTTAAGTAGCTGGTCGGTCTTATCTCACTCTCGACGTTTTTATTCTTGCCACAGGAAAATAAGTCTCGAAATATACGCGGTCTGACTACGCGTCCTCTACTCTTCTGGTATCTTTCGTTTTTCTTTCTTTTTTTACCATCCCACCGATTCACGATTTTATGGTCTCGGCTCTCAGTGAACCGGTGCCAGAGTAGCCCGGACGATCATAGCCGAGCCAATCCTTCCAAGAGGTTTACTGTTACAAATGGTTGGACGAACAAAAAAAACAGGAAAAAAAGATATGTACCATAAACGAGAATGGAACAAAGTGAGTTAGGGATTGCGATAAAAGACCAAAAAGCGAAAAAGGGAAAATTCGACTCGACAAAAAAATCAGCGAAATTTGATCACACTCCTTACCTCCACTACCTTTGGGATTAAATTTTTCTAAATGTCAAATCGCCACCACTGCCACTAAAAATGACTTATCGAGATAAATTCAATACTGGTTAATAAAAAAATTGATTGTCAAAGTCGCTCTGACAGGAGCAAAGTTATAGCTGAAATACAATTTCTTACTTTACGCTCGAATTCTCAAAAAACGTGAAAACGTCGAAATTTCAAACAGCCATAACTTTGTTCCCGTTGAACCGATTTGAATTTGACCTAAAAGTTTTTCCAAGATAGCGAGGAGAATTAAAGAACGGCCTTGATTTCATCCCGACACGTCAATTTTTGTTATTATGGTCGCATTTTGGAAGTTGCGATAATTACATACCAGAGCAATGGAAAATGTGCAAAAAATTTCGAATTACCATCACAGTCGTAAAAGTTAACGTATTATCTCTATTCAAGTTTTTAAAAAAAGATAACAATCGTTATAAGAAGTAAGCAAGAACATTTTTTGGAACTACGAAAAATGAACGGTGCGAAAACTCAAGTTGAAAGATAAGGAAGAATGGCGGGCGTCGTTGTAGGACGAACGGTGAGCGACTGTAGTCGCAAGCCATCGTGTTCATTCGCTTCTGAGCGTAGCACATAAACTATAGCTGGACCTGAAGGGTTGGCGTGCATTAGAGGTAATTGTCGGCGACTTCACGTCACCTCTATGTCGGCTCGGTCAGCCGAGTCTAAGCGACCCTCTCGTGAACCCCGGTCCGACTATTGATCAGTGTACCACCAAGTTGAACGCTGAGCCATCCGTCCTCTCACGTTTCACTCGGGCAACCTGTAGCCAAGACGTCAGACAGGTAGAGAAGGTATAAATACCCGCGCGTCTGAAAAATCTTCTCGGTCCAGACGAAAAACTCATCCGTTGGAAAGCACGTTTTCCTATCTACGCTATACGTATTTACCAACCCTTGGGAACACCACCGAGGGTGAATGTTACCATACGTAGTTCCAAATTCTCTCCTAGATGACACTCGCTCACCAGGCCACTTTTCTAACTTTTGCTGAATACACTTTTGTATCTCGAACGTCAATGTATTCCTCGAAACTATCACATTAGGTCAATATTATATTTATTGTTAAGTAACAAATCATAGGGCATAACATTATTAAGAATCTGTTAAAAATTAGTATATAAAAGCTGCTTTTTATCCAAGTGGGCAATTACAATTTCAACGAGACCACTAACTCAACTATCTTCGCAACAGAATCTGTGGAGCATTCACCCTTGTCCAACGTATACCATTCGTTAAATATAAATTGTGAACTTACCCAGAGTAACTTCATCATTATAAAAGTATCTTAGACTCAGTAAAGTTATGCCATGAAATAAAGATTTTGTACTAAACTCGAGTATAAAGCATACTTTTCTTTACTCATAACCGAGTTTCCAGAATCGCTGATATCGAATACCAAACATCTCTAGATCTGTGTCATCGTACGTTTAGAAAGAGAGTGAGTCAAAGCTTCCTCGTATAATCTCTCGTGCAATAGAAATTGATCAACGGACAGTCGAAAATGACGGTACTGACCTAGTCGAAAATTTCTACAAACAAACCTTGCAGTAATGTAAGGGCGAGTCTTCCGTCCCTGAGAAAAGGACTTACTTCAGCTGCCTTAAAATGAGAAGTCGAACGGTGTTACGTGTCCTCATACTTGGATGAGTTCAGCAGGTTGTAACACAATATCAAATCATGGTGGCATGCAATGAACCAACGTGACTGCTACTTTCGCCCTCTTTTCATTATCCTTGATGTTGTTTTTGGTTATCGATTAAATCCACGAGTGGCAATTACGTTCTCCCATATTTTTAAACAAATCTTTAAAATAAAGGTAATTCGCGGTCTAGCCGAAGCTAAACGTTTGTGATATAGTGAATTCCAGTTAACCTTCCATTCGCATTCGATTATCCCATTTAAATTATCGAGTGAAAAATAGATTCTATGATTGTCTGAGTTTCGAAACCTTGTAATTTGAGTGCAAGATCAAATTACAGGAATATCGATCCGATCTCGATTAGAGCGTCGTAAATTTAGCGGGAATGTGAAGTTTGTCCATCTGACTTTCGTGTATCTTGATTGGATTTGTGACTCTGGCTCAAACAAGTATTTTCAATAAGAACATCACAAATTTCCCTCGAAGGATCGAAAGCCCCCCAAGTGGGCAGATTTTATCCATTTTCATTATGAGATTGCTACACGAGGATTCTAAATTTTCTTTCGGAATCCTTCGCGTGTCATACTTTATCCGTTATTGCCTTACGACCGACCTGCGAACGTCATATCCGTCGTTCGTGCGAGCATGCCAGTAGTACCTTCGCGGCGATATTTCGAATTTTATGATATTACTGAAGAGGCCATATTCCACTTCGGGTCAAGCGAGAGAGGTCGTCTCTCTCCATAACGCATATTGCTCTTTCTCTTTCTTTCCATTTTGTCGTGCGGCGCATACCCCTCGTACATCATTACCGTAGGGGCCGCGGGGCCATATCCACACGTACCGGATCCGCGTAACCAGGCCACGTTAATATATAGTACAACCCTGCTGTAGGTTCTCTCGTACCCTACGAGTTTTCGTTTTTATCACTGCTCTTGGGAGAAGCGAAGACGGAACGTGAAAGAAGCCGGAAGATGAGAAAGACGGACGTTCGCTCGTCGTACGAAAGACGCTCAACCCCATGGAACACTTTTCATAGTTCCTGCCACGTTCAACGGTCGTACGTTCGGACGTATGTAATACGTATGAGATGTACGCGAAGCCCCGAAGCCTTTCTTCGCAGTGGGTATCTCTCCTACGTCTGGGAAAAACCGCTGACTTTGCGCAAGAAAATCTTTTTATGTCCTTCCGTCTCTTTCGAGTCGGCTCCTCGGCCTCGCGTCCATCGAGAGATACCATGAACTTTGCTACCGTTATTCGTACAATCCGCGATGATATTATACGATGTTTCTTTCATCCTGCTAGCGTTTAAGAATTCATTTCTCATCCACCAATGATGATCCATCGTTGGTCAACGCTATTTCCAGCTTCCCCTATAAACATATATGATTAATGCAGACCAATCTTCGCGATATATTGATGCACTCATCTCAATAAAATGAAATTTCTTATACATGTGAGTTCGCCACTATATGCTTATTATAAATTATGAATTAATCAACACGTCCTATTTCTATACGTACCTATTTATAATACACGATCTCATAAGACGATAAGATATGAATTACGTCTAATCTTGTCACCGCGATGAACTTTTATTTTCGTCCTATCCGGCAGGAAATTCGATTTCATGCATGAGGAAATCTCCAAATGGCCATTCTCAACGAAGATTCACGAATTTATTTAATTCATAACACTCAATCAATTTACTTAATTCGTATCACTCGTGAATTACATTAAATTTCACCCAGTCCTCTCAATGTAGAACGAACGTAGGCCTTGCACGATTTCATTTTTTTTTCGGTATCGCTCGATTTAGATCGGGGCAAATTGGTACGAGCAAAGAGTAATATACCATGTGTACTATCGCTACTCGCGTGACTCGATAGTTGGCGCAGTCGGTGACCTCACTACCGGGAAATGAATTCATTTTTATTATCTATCTTCCTCCATAGCGCTTTGGCTCCAATGTTTTATCGCTATGACTCCAGTTAAATGGAGAAAGAACATCGGCGACTATTATTCCGTGGTGAGCAGTTGAGGAAACAAAAGGTTATCGCATATTGTGGTTATCTCCGCAGCGTGTGGTATATGCCAGATTTCCCATTCCTTCCACAGAGTACCCCAGCATCTCGCGCGAACAATGCTCGTAATACGTTGCTTCGTTCCGGGAACAATCGCGTAACGTGTTCTTTTTTTAGAGTTTCTTAGCAATCAAATTTACTCTTTCTTTCACATTTTTAATGAACGTAAGAATGCGTCTCACTGCGATAAAACGCTGTGGAATATAAACGAACGTATTATTCCGTTCCGTTTACAAAATACGTTGGCAACTAGACAATTGCGACAGATTGAATTTTCAAAGGAATCATTGTCAAACTCGTAGGACAATTAATTTTTGTAGAATCTCCCAGAATGCTATGAGAAAAATTGGTTTGCTCAAGAATATTAATATAATTGAGGAATAATCGTTTATTGTCAGGAATGTATACCATTGGATCGTGGTACAGTTATTATCCAGTCAGGATATTTTTCAGCTCAAGTTTCGTTTCAAACCCCCGGATCGATCGACCCCGTGATCATCAAGAAAGAAGGATCTCTCTTCCTCTTTATCTCTATATCGCACACGACGGTAATCCGCTCGGTGGGTTTAGCGTTCTCCGCTTCCGCTGGCTACAGCTCCAATTTAAATTTATTTACATTTGTCCTTGTTCCGTGCTCGGCTCAGTACCTACGCTCTATAAACGAGGCAAAGTCGCTGCGCAGTTCCCAAGCTCTTGCTTCGTCATTTATTTCATCCTCACCTCTATGCTTCTCCTTTATTCTACCTCTTTTATCTTCGCCCACTTTCTCTCCTAACGAGCGTTCCACGAATTCAGGTAAAAGAAGTAAGTCTCTCCTTCTTATTCAAGCGGAATCGTTTTATTCTCAAATTAAGACCGAATGTCTCGAGCGAAAGTTTTCCTTGATATCGAAAAGAGTCTGTGCAACAGGAAATACTAATGTGCATCGATCGAATATTTGGCAATTAAATGTACGATTTTAATATATTTTTTTCTATATCGACGAATATATGAGACTGTTGAATTAATATTTGTGTCAATCGATGACTCCCTGAGGTGAAATTTTTGCCCTCCAGAGTGGCAGAAAGTTTTAATTTGGAGTGAACGGAGGCTACTGGAGGACAAAAATTTCGATTCGGGTCGTGTTCCCGTTAGAGAATTTTGCGAAATAAAAGGGCACACCTTTTGACAGGGACAAGGCTCGGGGCCGTTTAGATTTTGTGACAATAATACATTGACCTCAGCCTATACGTCACAGCGACGTTCTACTCAGGTATGTGCGCGAGGTTACTAGTAAAACCATTCAATCGGATAAACATTGTTCTATAATTTAAGAAGTTGGCGGACTATGCAAAACAAGCGACACTTGCAAACAAGAAGTTTAGAATCAAACATCGTAAACACGCGAAAAGAAAGGAGGAAAGCCACGAATGAAACTTGTGAGTTCAAAGGAAATTTATTTTTCATAACGCATTTTCGTATTTTCTGCTTTATTCATTCTCGTAAGGCTGACTATAAGAAGAAAAAAGTAAATCGAGAAAGCTTGGAGACACCGAAAATGTTGAAGGGCCTTAGGTACGAGGTGTTGTAGTGAGAAACTCTATTTCTTGGTATAAAGGGCATGTAGGAAGGATAATACATAGCGAAGATATATATATATATATATATATATACGCGTATATCGTAAAGAATTCTCGGGAGGCAATAGTGAGAATTGGGGGAAACAGATAGAAGGTATGGGAAAGGAAAGACACAGAGAGAGAGAGAGAGAGAGAGAGAGAGAGAGAGAGAGAGAGGAGGAGGAACGGATAAAGATCGCGAGGAGTGGCGATGGCGCCGCGCCCAGAAAACAGCCCCGAATCTCTTCGAGATAAAGGTCAGCGAGTTCTCTCTATCTCTCTCTCTCTCTCTCCCCGCAGACTTTTGGGTAGGAGCAAGGCAACGAAGAAATGAAAGAGCCGCTAGCTATATATACCCATTACACGCGGAAGAAAATGTAAGAGCGACAGAGAGAAAGAGGGAAAGACATGGGGGGCGACGAGAGGGGGTGAGGAAGAAGAAGAAGAGGAGTGGGCGAGAGCGCGAATAAAACTAAAGGCCATTAATCAGGCCTTCCTAGTTGTCTCGGGGGTTGCGCGGGGGGAAATAAGGTCGACGAGAAAGAGCGCGAAATAAAGATCTCTTTTTCAGCCGCTTTAAATCATGAGTTTATTTCGTCGGGGGCAAACTCTAGGGATGAAAAGGTAGTAGCGGGGTGTGCGCGCCGTTGGAAAAGATCGAGGCCCGGGAATGGAGTGGGGGGACTGGTTTGCGGCAGACAACTCGGCAGTACCATTTCTGGGATTTAGTGGTTAATGTACGATATAAATCGAGAAAACAGAGGAATAAGACTCTTGGCGAATGATACGAATAAGCTATAATATATCACATATTTTTACTGCCCCTTATCTCTCCGCGTGTATGCGCTTGATTTCGAGGTATTTTCGCGTGGGCCGAGGTTGGTCGCAATTAAATGAAAACATTGAGGGAAAAAAAAACGTCACCCTATTTCGGGATGAGGAATTAGTGCGATAGTGATTGATGAGGATTTAGCATCTTTTCTTGTATTAAAAATACGTCTTGTGAGGCGTGTATGGCCAGGTTTGGCTAATCTAGAAGGCCCTCGTCCCATTGTCTCGCAAATCCTTTGTAGATATCTCTCTTTCCCTCTGCGAGTCCTTAGCCTCGATAGCGAATATGAAGATGTCAAGTCACACCGGTGAATGACTTAGGCGTCGGACGTGAGGATCGAGTACGTAGTCCTCTCCATGAAGGGAACCCAAGAACGAAGACTCGAAGTATAGTGGATGGTGTGCTCCGAACAGCTGGGGACGATGTCGCACAGTGGATATATAGTCGTTGCACGTCTCAGGTCGTTGGCGAAGAGAGCTCAACCTCGGTAGAGACACACCCAGGAGCGCACGTTCTGGTTTCACGGTGACGACAGTTCGCGAACTGGTTCGCGGCGAGCACTGGCTATGGGGCTGCGCCGATGACTGCGAGATGAGAAAAGGCGCTTGGGAATGGGTACGTCGTGAAACGCGACGACATATAGTTTGGCAGCAAGATCGTATATCTACATATAAATAGGGGAAGGGGGGAGGGCGAGAAAGGGTAAGAGCGAGAGCGGGGATGAAAGGGATAGAAGGACGTACGAGACGAGGCAAGAGGGTGTGATACAGCGAGAGCAAGAGGCGGCAAAGAGGACGGGGCTAGTTTTAGTAGCGACATCAGCAGTGAACAACCTCGAGTGCACCAGGTGTGCCCTAACTTCCGGGATCGACCTGAATTGGAGTTTGAGCGACTTGGCCCGGTCTCTCTGTTTCAATGTGGAGCTTGTCGTCATCCTCCTCGTCGATACGTTGAATAGTTCTTGTCTTCTTCGTTCTCCAACGTCTTCATTCTCAACTGATAGTTATATAGATATATACACGTAGTATATACGTTAAGTATACATATATAGAGCGTAGATGGGTAGATTGGAACGCGGTGTGTACAGCAGGGGCGTCAGGCAGAAATGCTGTTGTCTCGACTGTATAGGTGTATCGGCGAAACAATTAACCCCCAATCTATCCGACGACGAGATCTTAATTGCTCTACCCCACCGGTAATATCTCGGTTGTCTCCCGCTTTGTCTTACGTCTGTATAATTTATCACATTGTTGACAAAGAGCCTGCTGGTGAATCGCGAGGATCGATCGAATCGATAGCGAAAAAAATTCATCATTTTATTCCTTCGTATTTCCTCGTAATCGAGTTTATTAGTGGCATTTGTACTCTTCGATCGGCTGTGAACGCTCTTACGTATTACTTTCGATTATTGCTCGTGGAGAAGACTCCGGACTAGCTCTGTCCTCGTTTTACTTTGAATCAAGGAATCGATACTATGGATCTAGCTCTAGTTTTGATTTCACTTTTACATAACAGTGGGTCTGTCATTATCGCTAATTTTCTTGTTCGTTAGGAGAATTTTATACCCGGTACATCTAGTCCTGGAATGAGTTTTCCATATTTAATAGACGTGCATCAGGAGTTGTCATTGACCATTTATCGGCGCTGGGAAATGCGCACGCCTTGCGCATATCTCTCCCTTATTGCCATAAAAAGCTTACAGTTCTTGCGGTCTACTGCAACAGTTACCATTCCGCTCTCTCTTGTCCCAGGTCACCCTCGATCCACACGGCTAGCCATTTCTAACTTACTTCGGTTTTCCGGCTACCCAGCAAACAGTTTAACTATCCAAGATCCTGGTGCGAACGATCGTAAAACATAGGATCCCTCGAGTTGCGATCGAGTCGCAACGAACAACCCTCGTAACTTCGATCCTTGGTACCTTCGCTTGCACTAGTTCAACCGGATCTTGTTACCATTTTAGGTATCTACCGAAATCTCATTTTTCTCTCTCTCTCTCTCTCTTTCTCTCTCTCTCTCTCTCTCTCTCTCTCTCTCCTCGTCGCTTTGTGGCTATCATTTCCAGCTCAAAACACCAATACTGCAATATTCATTTTGCAGATTTTTATAAAAGATGTGCATAGATAAACTCGTTGAACTAAAAGTCTTCTTACATTCGATTCTAAGTAGCGCGACTGGTCACCGTAACATGACATTAAATCGTTAGAATTGCAACTCAGCATGGAATGCAAAACGTAGCTGATGCATCGTCCACGAACGTTTCCAAAGTCGAGAGAAGGCATTATCGCAGCTCTGAATTACATTCTTCCAACTCGCATCGCATGTCAGAGCGACATGCGTACCGAGTAAAAAAGCTTAGGACGAATCGAAACAACCGTTTCAACCGTGCGCGAACGTATTTCAGGCTTCACGCCGGAAATACCCCTTCGATTCGTCGAAAGTCTGGCAAGTTCCGTACGCTCGAGGAATATCGTCCGCGTGCGGGTCTGGCGCAAAAACAAAGGGGTATGGAAGACGGTGATAGATCACACGGTAGTCGCCAGAATCCAGAGTCAAACATCGAGTAAAGTTGGACGGCTTTGAAAATGCGTTGGTTAACTCAAAGCCAACACATACGTACGTAAGGTCTCCCAACCGAGATCCTATCTGTCGGTAGACTGTACAGAGATACCACGTAGTAAAACCCGAGAGTTCCAGACATATATATGTGTGTGGGTGTATGCGTGGGTGTGTATGTGTATGTGTGTGTGTGTGTGTGTGTGTGTGTGTGTGTGTGTGTGTGTGTGTGGGTGGGTGGGTGCGTGTGCGTGTGCGTGTGCGTGTGTGTGTACGAACGTATAGTATAAGTCACGTTTATTCGGGCATGTATATTCCTACCACCACGCGAATGGGATGAGTATATTAGAACCGACAAACCAGGAGGAAACCGTGGTATTCGCCCTTATATTGGACCTGACGAATGTGACTCGAGCACGCAGCCCTCGACGATCCTTGGTAGATGTAAATTACCTACACAAATACGTTATTTGGTATAAAGCGAGTAACCGACCACCACGGAGAAGTCAGCAACTGTTTATGAACACCCATGTTCATACATATATAGAGGGATGTTCGTGCACAGATTCTCGTAGACAACTATACGTTCATAACGTCGGCAATATTATACAAGTATCACATTAAATTTACCCCATAATCACGTCAAATTAACATTATATCGTCAAAGCGTCATCGTAAGAAAATTTGTAAATAGTGAGAACGTTTTAGGGTCGAATTTGAACACTTCTATCGCAATAATTCCATCGACGACCGACCGCTCTCCTCCATCCTTGACAGCCATGCTCGACGATAATGGACTACCTTGACCCATTCACGGTCGACAATACTTACTCTATGCCAGTTTGCAAACCAGTAGGCATAATTTACGTATATCTTCGTATCCGACAGGTCTGTTGTGAAAGTTTTAAGTAATGGGCGATGACGAGAGTTTTAGCATCGTTCGTACGGGTATATACCGTTAACTGCAGTTCTAAATGCGGAAAGCGTCATCGAAGTTTATTCTTTCATACTCCACGAGTTTACAATTTAAAATACGCGAACTTAAATAGCCTGGAAATCGTGGCTATATAATGATCGAAGTAATACAAAGGTATTGTTTGAAGAAGTTTCTTTATGGATATTCCGGTTCCCGCTGCATTATGAATTCAATTCAATCCACGATCACGGTTCTTGATTCCCACAATATTTCCATATTTCTGAACAGTAACATGGATGCTTGGGCTTGATCGTTCGAGCGTATCGTTCGATCTTGTAGCATTTATCCACGGACGCGAAATGCACAGCAGTTTCATACAATGCAAGAACCGTATTCGCGAATTAAAAATTTACGACTCCGCGAACTCTCGAGTACCGGACAGATCTTGTGAGATATTGCATTTTTTCCCCAGACATTTTTTTATTCCGGAGGATATCGTACCGGCTCGGTAAAGGTGGAAATAGAATGACGAAGAAAGATTATAAAGTCGTCGTCGCTGAAGCGGTAATTAAGTACGTCGCTCGAGTCTCTCGCGGGGCGAATTTTTCATCGTTGAAATACTTGAAATACGAAAAGTAGAGGAGGGAAGTATATACGCTCGACGGAATTCAAAAAAGGGCAGACGTAAAAGAAAGTGCCCGCGTGTAGACGAAGAAGAAGGTTGAAGGGGGAGTGAGAAGTGGACCCGGGATGGACGACCACCGCTGGCATTTGAAGTGACGACAGCTTTTTGAGATTCGTAGGTCGAGAAAATGTTGTCCGTTTGTTTTTCACGAGAAAAGAGTACGAAGTGGCTCGTAGCCAAGCATTATTATCGTAATATCACGAATCGAATATAATCGTCCCTTTTCCCTTTTCGCCGAAAGCAGAAAAGCAGCGTAGAGTCGCATTCATCGGTGATTCATTCAAGGGAGACTAATTAATCAGACCGGAAGTCGATTCTCCGGCGTGGCGTTTCCGTGAATGGCGAGACGCTCGCTAGCATCAACGGGCGACTAGACAATTTTTTTTGTTATTTTCCTTGTTTTGCAGCAACCGTTCCATCCGCCCAAACTGCACGGATGTTTCTCGCGAGATACGAAGGAGTACTTCCGGTCACCGACACCCACGGCTTCCTGTTGCCGCTTCTACGTGTGCACGCTCTTCGTGTATTCTTCTATTTATAAAAATGTTATCGGCGCCACAGAATGGCGCTGTGCTTTATCACGCTTCATACGATTGGAAAATTTCCACACGGTTTTAACTTGACACGTATAGTTTTTTAATCATCAGCATTCGTTCCTTCAAATTCGCAATAAATGCGAAACATCGTCAGATTCTTATGGGAAGAAATAAAAAAGAGATGAATCGTCGAGTCGATTTGTTCGAGGGAATGAAAGTACGCATGTGGGTAGAATATTTGGCAAGATTGTTCATGCCTGATCGTAGAAGAAGAACGTAAAGTCAAAAAAGAGATCTCTTCTTTCTGGAGCGGGCCCAATTTACAAGAGGTTGATAGCCCCCGGTATAGAAATAACGTCGACGTCTCGTTGTGGTTTCGCGGCATTCTCGATTCTTGGCATGCGAGGCAACCTCGCGTTTTCATATATCACGCGAAAGATAACGTGAAAAAAAGCATCTTGCTCCCTTTTTTTCTCCACGTTCGGAAAACTCGCGGCAGACGTTGGATGGCAACGCACGAGAGGGACTGAGATGTGTACGAACGTTGCGAAAATTCGCGACCCTGGAGCTTTTCCTAAGAGGCTGACAGAGGTCGCACCAGAAGTCGCTCGCGTGAGGGCGAGCTGCGAGCTGTGATAAATAAACAAAGCGTGCTGGGTTTTCCAAGTTGACGCGCCGTGACATCAGCACGTATTTTCAGCATCTACCGACTTTTAGATTAGTTACTGTTGCGGTATATATAGCAGTCTGACAGACTGATGATATGGCGACTTATACGAGAGGTAAAATTTCTAATTTTTTTCAACCCCTGTTCCTTCCTTCCGTCCTTGCTTCTCATCCACTTTCTCGACATTATACAATGAAGATAGTTACTCAACGTTATTAAATAGAACGAGAAATTGCCACGACATTTTATTTATCGACTTTCCTTCGTTACTTCAATCAAAATACGGGCCATTTGTCCGCTGGGATTTTCGAAGTTTTCTTTCAGAGAGAAAAAAAGAGCGGGGAGATAGCGATGGGATCTGGACGTCCCACATTACCAGATGAAACTGCGCTTTTAAACGGTGAAATCTTCTTTCTCGTCGAGGCACGAGTTTTCGCGTGCTTTTCTACGCTCCGAGCTGACCCTTTTTGTTCCGTTCCACGTCTCTCATATAATACCTGGCCATTCCAATATCTCTCTCCAAAGCCAAAGCTTGGTCACTACATCCCTGTATCTTTCTCGATGTGTTTTTTTTATTTCTTTAGGTATTCTTCTTCGTGTTCTTCTTCTTCTTCTTCTTCGTCCTTTCGTTCGCGACGACGCCGAACTAAAAGAAGAACGCAAAGTTCGAACGGAACTAGAGAGGATGAAAAGAGAGCGAGAGTGCTCGTGGAAGACGTAGTGTATAACGATTGAAAAGAGGACGAACGAGGAAAGAGGAAAAAAAAATTGCGAAACTGGAACGCCAAACTTTTCGTGCACACAAAGGAAACGTGGACGATATGATCTTTCTCGTGAGCATAAGTAGAGTGAACAGTCTCGTTGATTCAAAGTATCGGGGATAAAACCAATATTGATAGAAGGATCTTATCTCTCGCAGCTCGATAATATAATTTCTTTTAAAGTATGAAGTGTATGATGGGGAGGCTTGAAAAAAATATTTAAATTGGAAAAGCCTCGCCCTACATTGAAGAAGGGCAAAGCTCAAATATGTACAGAGATAAATAATACAATCAGATTTAATTGAGAAACGCATCGGCAAAGTTTTCCTTCACCTTACCATTAACGTATTGATCGAACTACCCTTCCAGGCCACCACCACCCTTCTCTTTCGAGGTCACCCTTATACACTCTCGCATTCTCTCTCACTATTGTTCCACCTCTCTTCTAGATCCTCGCCCGACAGAAATCGTCGACGATTCCCATTTCTCAATCCGACTATCTCGCGCATTGGAGAGATAGGCGAGAGATGTGTAGGGACAGCTATATAGGAGAGCACCAAGGAGAAACGCGCGCGCCCGCCTTTCTAATCAAATTGTAAATTCGCCAAAAATGCAAATCTACCAGAGCCTCGCCAGTATTCCTATCAGCAGCGTGGGTGAAGAGGGGTGTACGAGAAACTGAGCTCACGCGAGCGTTCTCCTTCAACCCCCGATTCCACCCCTCGCCTCAGCCACCCCCTGCCCCACCTCTCGCGTCTCATCCAGACGGCGCTTCACGGCCGAACGAAGTATCAAGAAATCTCCCCCACACTACTTTTCCAACCTCCTCGGAGTCCCTCTTCCGGCGAGTCGCGCTCACGATTTACATATACAGTCTTTACAGTTGGAAAATAGCCCTTCTCCTCGCTACCCTAGCTTGATGTAAAACTCGCCCTGCTATCGGTGGCACGTATAGTAAAAACAAATGTTTCCCTTTTCTCATTTCGTTTCTCTATTTCTTGGTTTTTGGTCAACGGTATTTAGATTACGGTGGGAAATAAATTATTTCGTTCAAGCACGATCCCACGAGACTCGAGGCCTGGTCTCGTTTATAATTACGATTCGATTTACAATCCTTAAAAACGAGGAATTTGTTGACCAAACGAGGAATTAATACGATCTAAAATCTGAAAAATGAAATACGCGAATGTCGAAGATACGACTGTTATAAGAAAGGAAGAAAAAAAAAAATATCGCCTGGCAAATCGGCACGATATGTTTGGAAACTGAAATTCATTTTTCTCCCCGACCATAACGCGGCATATTTTCATCAAACGTGGGTGTTTCGGATCTACGTCCATACCAATAACCCCGTATAACCTACGGGAGAAAAGCGAGGGAGATTCGCGAAGAGTCCGGCAGTCTCGATCTCGGGTAGTCCAGTCTCGTGTCTCTGAATTATCGCCGTATCGAGCTCAATTTATATCTGGCTCTGGAGGTCCGACAGATTAACAGTTTGCCCGGGGTGCTTCTAATAAATATAAAAGGGAAGCGGTCTAGTACGTATAGGGTGCGTCGAGCCCGTCGGAGTCTCTGATGCAGTAGCTCTTCAGGCTCCCGCAGTTCGGCAGAGCAGCACCAACGTATAGTTGACCGCTCCGCGTCGTGATTAAGGGCTTCGATTTATCGAGCTAGTTGAACGCGCGGGCATGCTTTCCACCGACGTATACCAGTCTCGTACAGTCAAATCTCTCAGAATTTAAACTCGCACTGTGCTTAACTTCGTCTTATCGCAAGGCCCATCAAATTTTCCTTACACTCGTCCACGTAGAAAATCTCGTTCAACGTTATAAAAATATCACATCGTCATTACGATCGTTATTCATTTTACTGACCAGCCTTTATTTTTCTTCCGTTGCGGGTATGTAGCCGATAAAAGGGTATAGCGAGTTTTGTAAGAAAAAAATGGCACCTTGGCTTCGAACCAAGTTCGTACCTAGAGAACGTAAAAAATAAATTACAAATCAGAACCAGGTCGGTATCGAGGTCTCCACGAGTCGCTCGTTCGATATTATTTTATCGTGATTTTATTTTTTTCATTTTTAAAGTAGGTACGAATTGTTCAATACTCGTGACATTAACATCGCACTATACGATGTTCGACTATAGCAAAGCTTACTCTACGTTACGGATTCGAGGAGGTAGGTGAACTGGAACGTCGGTCGAATGCCTGGAGGGTTGAAGTGCAGTCCGTACGTTGGCTCGTTCAGCCCCGAGAGTGCCCGCCGACGTCGATCCTTTATTTATTTCATCGTCTCGTTGTAATATTCATCGGCAAGCAGAAATTGATTTGGAATTAGATTCCTCTTATAGAGCGCGTGCCCCCTCCTTTCAACCCCTCCCTTACTCTCTCTCTCTATCCCTCTCTCTCTCTCTCTCTCTCTCTCTCTCTCTCTCGCCCCCTCCCACACTTTCTCTTTCTCTCTCGTGGCCTTCTCCAGACGATGGTTGTAAGGGATAAGAACGTAACGGAGGTGGGTTGCGAGGGAATGGCTTTTGGCTCGAGGGGTTGCTGCCCTTCTAAGAGAAATTACTTGAAATGTCCGACGGTTTCTCTTTATATCAACCAAACGTTCTCCATCAGACTTTTTGTATATCCACGAAAGAGATCTTTTTTTGTAATTAATTTAAGTACAACGTTTCCACCCTTATACCTATCCTTGATTTCCTTCATCTGACTCAAAGCTAAATAAAATTCGTACGTTTAATTTAACCCGATAAAGTTTCGTATAGATGTTACAATTATGATATATGAACAGTATCCATGACGAAATTCCAGACCTCATAGTCCATTCTAGCCTGGAAACGTAACCATGCATCCAGTTGCACCGCGCACCGTACATGCCGCATGAATATAATATGTACATACAAACGTACATATGTACGTAACGAGAGAGTTTTTCTTATCCGTACAACTCTGGCCCACATTTACCACTGTACTAATATACTCCAAGCGTGGCATTTGCCCCCGAGATAACAACAATCTCTCGCTATATTCCAGAGAGAGAGAGAGAGAGAGAGAGAGAGAGAGAGAGAGAGAGAGAGACAGACAGAGAGAGAAAGAGAGAGAGCGAGAGAACGTGAACACAGTCGCGTACCTGCAGTTCTGGACGGAGTGAGCTAAGTCGCGCAGCTTTTAATTTCGACTGCTTGACAAAATACCAAGGCGTTATCGGATGAAGAACGATAGGGAAAGACCGAGTACGGTTGGGCTTAAATCGGACAAACCATAGTAATAGTTCGTACACAGGGACGACTGATACGACTCACGCATTATGTCTAGGGGTACGGGGCCAAGCCCCTACGACTTTTCATTCGATTGTATCGTACTGTACGTACTATCATTCTTCCGATACGAAAGTTCCTGATGGTAGCACACCTAACGGAATAGAGAATACGGTCGCGTGAGAGCGCTGCAACCAGAGGGAAAAAATACTTCTAGAAGGGGGAATGAGGGTTGCAACAGGAGAAAGGTTGATACCGGTAAACTCGAGGCTAAGGGAGAGTGAACTACGCTGGAGGGTCAGCTATTTTAGGGCTTCTTGTACGTGTAACAATCGAGTAGCTTAGGTACTACACTGTTTTTTTCACAATTTAACGTTGCTTCGATGCTTGTACGTCTAGCTGCTCACCAAGAAGTTGGACAATGTTCCAGGATCGCACTTGATGTATGATCGATGTACTATTTCAAGTCCGATGCAAATATCCATAATTCGCGAAAATGGAATTGTTGTTTTTCAACTTTGCACCTCTAAAGTATAGGATTATGGTCGATATGTAACGTAGTTATAGTTAGAAGTTAGCCGCGTGTTGGATCGAGCTCCGTACAAATGGGTAATGCCACGATGAGTCGAATTGTGAGAACCAAAATCGTATGGAGGGTTGGTAGGTCCCGGGTCGTTGCTATGACGGCCTCGACTCACTTCGAATAACGCGCAAAATCTAAAGGTCTAGAATAGGAACGAGGCTCGCGTGTTTGATCCTGACGTGCCAGGGTATTTTCGTACACATCGGAGGCGATGTTAATAGGAGTATGGCTACGTTGATGGCAGGCGAGAGAGGAAAAGGAGTCCCGCTATAAGAAAATCTATAGGCATATAGCCCCGTTTGATTCGTCTCGTGGATCAGAGTTCGTCGATTCTTCCTGTTTGCCTCTGTTTCCCCTTTGTGCTTTTCGTTGCCGCCTTATTTTCATCCGCCACTGCTTAGCAGTTACGATGACTCTCACTTGAAATCTTTCGGACATTTTCAACTCTTTACGGACAAAAGACCGTTAATTGAAAATGTAAAAAGGATGTTTGAACCGACGCCACCCTTGTCCCTCTATAGGGGAGGACCGCTCGGAGGAATGAAAACTCCATTAATAAATTAGAGCTACCTTTTGATACGAACTCTACCCCTAACCCCATCGTGGATTTCATACCCTTCCTCGGTTTCTATTCTCGTTCCTCTTTCTTCCTAGGGTGCAGTAGCGCCACTTGCTTCACTCTGCCGGTACCTCTATTCCCATCACTTTGTTTCCATGGTCGATTCGTTGATGAATAGAATCACTCGTTCACGGTGCTATGAATATTCTTGCTCCAACGAATTCAAAGGAAATAGTATTTATACTGAAGCACGCCAAAGGTCGAACAAATTGTCTGGTTCTTACGGTTAGCCCAGCAACCCAGAGCTTTTTACGCTTTAAAAAAAATGTATATCATCAGTATGATATCACGAAATCGGCGTGTCAATATCAATTAATGTACGAATCGTATCGACTTGCCTCTTTATCGTACGGAACAAGTCGAAGAAAAAGTGCTCGTCGACGATCTTGAATCCACCATGAATATATCTCGTTTTCTTCTTTCTTTGCTCTTTTCGAACATGTTCGAGTCTATTTGGATAATTGAATGTTATTTCCGTTGCTTCGAAGACTTCATGAAGCTCTGTTCGTAATCTTCTTCGTCCGAGTTGTTTTTCCAATTGCTTTCGTCCCCTTAGCACACGCAGGTTTTTTCGTCTTGGATTTTCTCACGGTACACTCGACTCCCATCAGTATTCCTCGAGTTTGTCTCGCACTGATTGTGCCAGGACGAGAATTGGTGCAGTCACTTGAGTCTGACTAGCCCAGTCTCGTCTCGTAGTTTGAATGTTTTCCTCTGCGCAAGGGAGTAAGCAAGAAGTTAGGGCATAAGTTGTCCGAAGAGGCCGACTCACGTCGGATCCGGATAGTTAAACTGACAACTCCACTGAACCGCGTAACAATGCTCTAAGAAATCTATTTCATCGAATCCCACCGACGAAATACTTCAACTATACGCTAATAAATAATGCAATCAATAATAAACACGAAGAAAACATCGTCGATATTAAGAAACGAAAAAAATCATTATTTTTCTCGTAAAAGAGTGCTTCGTGAATCGTAATGCGAACATAAAATAAAATCGCGACGTTATATTAAAACAAATAAAATAAATAGCCCATTTCAATCAGGAGCTGTTAAAATAACGATGCATATTGGAAAATAAATTAAACGCTATAGGAGAAGCGATTTCATCGAATCGCCGAACATCGAGGAAGTTACGGTACGTATAAACGAAAAAATTTGCATACAATCGATATTAAAATGTAAAACGGTACATGCATAACGGAACACGGGGATCAGTCATCGAGGGTCGCATCGATATATAATCGACGGAAGAAACGAATCTGAGCGTCTTGCGAGTGTATTTTCAATTATAAGCTTCGATTCGTAAAACGATCCTCGAAGTTCGTTGACCCCGTCTTAATTCGATTCGATATTGGTTGACTGGCCAATCAGTTCCCAACAATAGTATGCTATATTTTGCTCCACCCGTGTAAATTCACTTCCTTGTCAGAAGGTATTCGCACGCTGCTTCGAGCAGCCATAGCTTATCTCACTCCCTCTTCGCTGAGATAATATCGGGTATAGAGTCTCGGTAATAAATTATGTCTACGTTGGCCAGTTCGTATCGGTCGCTGCCCGTGTAAAAAGAATAAAAGTTGTAGAAAGAACAAGATCGATTCTATATCTATAAACGGGGATGTCATAACTACGTCCATCCATTTGAAAAATTGTTCCAAAGTTGTTGAAATTCTGCTCCGCATTTGCAGTATTGACCGAACGAGAGTTTGTAGCACGGGCGCTTCCGGTCCTAGCTCTACGTGCATCTGCGAACTTGTCCATGAGCATTCGCGCGGATACCCGCGAGGGTTCAGTGGCCATGCCCTGCATTAGTGTGCGGATGGATTGGAATAAGGGCGGTCCACCTACCCCAGTATAGAATCAACCTCACGTTCCTCCCCGATCACAGCAGATCCGAATGCTTAGCCGCATAGCTTGTGGCACGTGATGAACGAATCCCACACAAAGTCCCTCAACCAGCGAGGCGATAAAATAGCCCGCTCGATATCTAACCCGATAAGTTCAAACGCAGCTCTCACATACGCTAAACTAACACACGGTTCTCATACGCGTTTCACAAGATATGCAAAATTCAGATATTCTTGAACATGACAAGGAGCTTCGAACATTGGATCGAACCCGTTCTCGAGAATACGTCGTGAATTAAGAACATTCCTTCCTAAGTTCGATCATTCCTCCTCAATTTCAACGCTGTTGTTGCCTTTGCATCGTGATGCCGCGATGGGCGGTGAGGTTCGGCGAAACGGTCACGAGAGGTTACCTCGCGTTAAAGTTTACGCTCGGTCGGGTTAGTCGCTCGATCTTTCCTTCGCATCGTTTGCTCTCGGGCTTGCAAAAGCCGGGCTTGCCTCTCGTCGTCATAGACGATCACGAATCGGGTGGTAATTTCCGACCCCTGGGGCGGTGAAGCGGTAGCATGCGCGCGCGAAGGAGAGTCGAGAAATCGATAAGTGAGACCGAGAGACGGAGTCAATCGGCCGAGAGGGCACAAGCACGGATCAGGTGAAACCATCCACGGACGGTGTTAGAGAAGAATCGACGGATCTCCTCGAGCATGACTCCCAGTCGCGTAGTATTTGTCCACCTCTTTCTACCATCCTGACAATATCGAAGTTTACTTGGCTAAACGTTTTCTCACGCGTGTAACGCAAACTGCCTGTCCCAATTTAATCCAGACCCTTTTCGTAGGGCAATTTGCTTTACAATTCTGATCATACGGTCGATAGAATTTCGGTACGATAGCTGGACAGTTTCGATAAAGACTGTAACTACAATAATTATCCCTCGCTATCAATTCAAAGAGTATCATTCATATTTATTTCGAAAATAAATTGATCGTTCCAACGTTTTTCGTGAATTACTTTTTCTCCGAGTGATCGTACAAGGCATTCAATAACGCGAGCATTCCAGCTGCATCGTACCGTATGACACGAAGGTGGTGAGGCGAGTGGTAGTGATCAGAGTCGTGGTCCAGATCCGGCAGTATTTGCTCAGGTTCGACGTATTGACGTGGAAAACTGTACGAGCTTCATTGTTAAGCTGGACAGGGATGTAGAGAAATGGAGGTGAGGGCGTTGTTGAACAGGCAGTACGTACACTACGTACTACGTAGACACAAACGTAACTTGTCGTCTAAGTTCAGTTTCGTTCCTGACCAATGCCTTTTCGCCAATTGACTCGACAATCGATTCTTCGTACTCGATCGTGACCAGTGCTAGCAGTTGCTATCCTTCCCTTGCTCGCACTCTGAAACTGATACTCGTGACTCCTGATTGTGCTTGCGGGCAGCACAACATGAGCAAACTATATCAGTGTGAAAATAATTGCCATGGGGGAAAAATAGATCAAAAATACTTGAAAGCTAATGAATCGTTTGGGTATCATATTTTTTGCATTGCGTGCGTTAATAGAGATTCAGTGGAATTGCGAAATGATTGAAGTGTGCAACTACCATTACGCCATCGACATACTTACCGGACTGATGTACTTTGCTTATTTATTCTACCATGAAAGTATTCCTTTTATCGATGTTTCGCTCATGCAGGGCTGTTTTAGCCATTCGATAAATATTCTCCAAACCATACAAACTCGGAATACAAACTCCGAAAAAGGAAAAACGAGTCATTCCAGATTTGAAATATCTGTTTTCATTTCAACGTCCCTTTCCAATTCATCAATTTTCATTTTTGCAAACGTCAGATTCGTATTCAGCTCGACTCGTACATATTTTCATCGATTCTCTTGCACTATCTCGAACGCAAAAGTATTTTATGATTCCATCATCAAGCATGCCGCGTTTACATTGTATTTTTCCATTTGAAAATTCAATGGATTCGCTTTCAATCTCGAAACTGATGAAATCTAACAGAATTGCTTTGGGTACCATCGTTTAAAAGACGTTTATGGTTAAATCTCGAATGGTATTGGGAATTGGGCGCACTACCCACAAGTTTCCCAATTTCCTTCCCATTCGAGGCCCATTTCTATCATATTAATATCATGAATTCACAGCAGCACTATTGCGACGGTACGACAGGCATTGGCCGCAGCAGCCTCTCCATCCACCGATCGTTAAGCGATTTCGTCCCGTCCATAAACAGATGGTGGAAATGGTCTGGAGGAAATTTCATGTCGAATACGCAAAGAATGCAGTGCGTGACCTCAGCTCAGGAAACTATTGGACGATAGGCTTCCACGTCGGTGATAGATTCGCGTCCGGTTGCCGATGCTTTAACCACCGGCTGCGATATAACGTTCAATCCTACGGACGAATGGTCGGTTCAGAATTATTACGGCGATGATAAACCATCATCTACGAGCTTCGATGCTGAGATGCCCTAACCGTTGAGCGCACAGCGGTCTTCGCTCCGAGCTGTAAAGGTTCGGCTGTACGCGGTACTTCGAATAAGTTCATAGTTCTCTATATACCACCGGAAATGCTCCGTTACGAGATGAACTTTTACAATCTATATCATATTTTCAACATCGAATAATCGAAATATCTGATTGTCGTTCTACCTAGATACTCGGTAGAGCTTCAGTGGAGACTTATCGAGATCGATGGGAACAAGGATGATTTTCTATCCGATTTATCCCTGGGACATTTCGAATCAACGAGCTAGAACTACGTTATGGTATATCGTTGCTAGATAGATCGAAATATTGTTTTTTTTGTACCACTTGATGTGGAACAAAAAACGCCTAAAGCATTGACATGGACAATACGGGAGAATTTTCAAGAATAGGAATCGGAGAACGACGAAAGAAAATCAGAATATTCAAGAACAGAAACATGTAAATACAACAATTTTTATCAATTTTTCAACACTCTTCTTCTACAAATATATTGTTCCTCGTTCTTTCATTGTTACACGCTGTGTAACTCGTCGTAGCTCCGTAGCTTTATTAAATACTCTTCTTTCGTGTCTGCCGAATCGGACAAGTGAAGATTGGGAATAGAAATCCAGCCGGGTATTTTACCAGGGTTGGGGAACGTAGAGACTCGTTTCGTAAGGGAGAGCATCCAGTCAATGGAGTGGTGGGAGATCGTTCTGTAAACATATATTCTATAGGTAGTCCAGTATCGCTGGTATACAAAGTTGTCGAGGGTTTGCTCGGCACTGACTCGTCGGCTCCACTTCGTGGTGTATAAAACGCTGGCAGGCACCCCCGGGTCATTCGCTCTACCCACTCGTGTATCCGCCAAACGGCTCCAGGAATACATGTATGTGCACATGCTCTTCCCTTTCTCTGCGCTCGTCTCTGGGCTACGCTCGTTTCTCTTTGCCAGCTTCCCTCATTCTCTGTGGACGGTGGACGCAGCGCCAGCAACCTACGGGCCAGTATGCGTACACCAGGCCAAACGTAGATCAAAGAGGCCATTCATCGGTACTCCCACGTACACCGAGTATATCGGTACGCAAGAAGCATTCTGTAAGTCGCCTTGGCAACCGGCTTACACAACCCCTTTACTCGTATCAATGTTATTACTTCATCTTTCGGCGTGTTCTTCTACGACCGATACTGTCACTTTTTTATCCACTCATCCGTTACTATATCCTCGGTAGATCCAATATACTTTACACAAAACAATAATCAATGGTAAAAACTAATTCCCATTACGTGCAAGGCATACACATTCATGCACGCATTTTCACAAACATAATTGTACGATGTTTTCATAAATATAATCTTTAATCTTATGACGACAAAACCTCCACCCTGAGGAAGCGTAAATTTAAACAAAAACAAATGAACGATAATTCAGTTTATCGGACTGTTCAACTATAAGCAGCTTCGTTCTAACTTGCCCTATCCGTTCCTTTTGCTGTCACTCAAACCACCAGTAGCGGTGTCACTCACAGTGCCTTTTCAATTAAAAGTCGCTTAGTCACAAATCTCCAACGACAAGCATCAACCAGTGAAAATCGAGACGAAATGCTACATGTTACGTGGATCGTGGCTATATTCGAGCAGTATAATTTTGTCACAGCGTACAGTGATCGTATGTTGGTATAGGAAGGTATATCACAGCTCTCGATACCCGCATTGCTCTCACTGTGGATATATGTGATCACGACCAAGGTTTACATTTCTCCTGTACTCGAGCAACACTACCATTGTACATATTACCAACTGCTGGTATCCACGGTCGCCTAGAATTAATCAAGCGTAGGAATGGTGAAATAACGCTACATCTCATCTGTCTGATAATTGTAATCATATGGTAATGACAACCTAGGAACTATTTTCAATGTTGCATTTCCATACGTGACAAATCTTCTATGAAACATCAAAAAAAAATTCGATTTAAATTTCAGTTGGATTCTGTAAATACACGCAGAATGCACGAGGTTGTACAAAATTACGTTTTGTAGTAATCAAAATTATCCCCACGGGTAGTAATAATTTACCTATACTCATTTATTTATTGGCACGTATCGATTTTGTGGAAAATACAAATGATTATCGCCGATTATTACAATGGGCAAGGCTATGTATACATCCCCTATCAAAATATGCTTCGATAATAAGCATGTCGAGCCTGAAAACATATTTTATCGACAATATATTGCCAATATCGATATTTAGTTGTATAAGCGTTATAAGGTCACAGAAGTGACATTACCATAGAGACAAAACTGTGTTGTATTAATGTATAAAAAAGAATGCTTACAAATTTATGTCGCAGTATCTCCACCATTGGTGCAGACACATCGTTATACAATACTCCCTCGTTCCGTGAAACCGTAACTACGCGAGTGCAAAAAAAGTTTTAATTTCCGGTAGGTAGAAAAACAAAAAACGAGACGGGACGCAAAGTGACTTGCTCGACGTTATATAACTCCGCTATGCGGACAAAGTGTGATACGTATTATACCTAGGTACAGGCACAAAAGTGAATATGTCTAAATAAACATTGTATACGTTGAAATATTTGTCTGCTGGCATAAATTTCAAACACTTCTATTTGCTAATATCGTTAACACATATTGCACGTATATGAAAGCGAAATTGCACAGACCGTTATTCAAAATTTGTCCTCGAACTTGATATTAATATTATTAAATTAACGAATTTTCAAAAAAATCAACATTTACCACTCAACAAATTTGTTTACATGCTTATATTTTGCATTTCGAGATGGAGATAATAATAATAAAGGTAAAATGACAAGACCGACATATTTATTATGGAGAGAATGTAAAAATGGAAGCCTTAATCGATGATCACAAGTGCTTCTGTTAGAAGCCCGAAAGATTTTGATTCTAATTAAATAAACGGATATCCAAAAATAAAAAAAAATAAGGAATATATGAAAACTATGAAATACGTTCACGTTAAATTGAACTGTCACTCTTCCACGACGAGTACGATATTCCGTACTCGAATCGGGAATGTTCGAGGCCCAATTCGTTCCATAACGCGTCATTGATCGAGTTCCGCACTTATCTGCGAATACGATAAACGGTACCAATAATTGGGCGAATAAATCGATTCCCGCATGCTTCGTCACAAGAAGTTGCCGCATACGGCGTTAAAGATTCAATTAAATCTTCCCGATCTCACTCGACTCGTTCAATCACGACATCTCTTCTGCACCTGAATCGAGAATATTTACTCTCGACGTTGATGGAATCGGACCTATCGATTTCATCGACCAATTTGGTGACAAACAGGATTTCAACGTAATAAATACGACGTAAATTGCATGTCCTCCCACAAATATCTCGGAACGATATATATTTGAAAAAATCCGTAATATAATATGTTTCGCATCGACGATCTCGCGATTCGTATTATTTCAAATTTCTACGAGAGTTATAAGTTCTCATACGCTGTGCTGCGACGAGTTCGTACGGTACGGTTGCAGACAAAATTAATCGACTACAACTGATGTCGCATAAAATAAAATAATAGGACCCGACACGTTAATGAACGGTGACAAACTTTATTTACAACTTTACACTGAAGAGAATTTACACGGTGATAGCTATGGGAAAAACTAAACTGGATTTCCGAATTGTCTCGGCGACTAATTCTGGATTCGTTGTGACTTGAATAGATGACTTCTCAATTGAGACTGACTTGTTTTGAAAAGTGAGCCTTGAATGTTTGTTTTTTCATTCCCAAATGGAGGGAGAAGCGTCTTGCAAACAATCATGCATTTTCATTGGTTCGTGGATTGAACATTTTCGGAAGTGGGGAGTATCTTGAGCTCGCGGTTAGTGGGGGTACATACAACCCCCAAAGGGTCAACCTTTCATAAAACATTTGGCGACCAGAGTCTGATTCGTGGGTTTTTTCACATTACTAATTCAGAGGGATTTTCCAATAATAAAACATTTGACGACCAGAAGCTGGTCACGTACTGTCCTTTTCCCTTTTTTATGGACCTGAAAGGATTAACCGGGAAAAGATCTTTTTCTTGAAAATGCATGATTATCTACGGAACAATGTTGAATTTATAGTTTACAGATATAAGTTTTACAGATCTCTTAAATATTAAAGAAAATTAACTGAATAATAATGAAATATTGCTTATAGCGTCTCAATCGACGCTCCATAATACGTCGCAATAATTCATTCCCTCGATATAACATTACAAATATATTTATAATATGTTTGCTATAATACCACAAAATTAATTATCCAGCCTTATCTCATTGATGTCATTAATATCTCTTCTTTCTGTCTTGTGCAGTGCCACAAAATCCATTTGCCCGCATTTATGAAGAATGTGGTGTAATTAACCAGTGATACAAACTTGGCTGAAACGTCAAACGAGCTTGACAAAGAGACGAGATGAATTTTTCGACTTCCTCAGAGTTTAACTCAAGCAGAATAAGAACATTTTCTTCGCGCCACACGTCTCTTACGCTTTCTCTCTTCACTTTCTGCCCGACTTTGACTTCAGCGAACGCAGCAGTGGCTAAAGAATCTTTATTAATAGCTCGTCCGCTAACAGTTGAATCGTGTGCAGCATCAACATTTTATTTTACTATCCCCTGAGGAATAGCGGTACGAATGTTCCACGAGCTACGATCATACCATACTTCAAAATTCGCGGTAGGTTTCCTTTCATCTTACTCTCAGTCGATGTGTGGATACACTTTGCTTTGGTTCTAGCAAATACGGAAGTAAAAAAAAAAATTTTACCTTATTTCGAATGTTTTCTTTGGCATTTCCGCATACAATACGCGAGGATTTGCCAAACAAAAATCCACGCAATTCACAATTACAGAAAAATATCTGAAGATATACGTATCCCATAATTTACGTGAGGAAAATCAGAATATTTAAAATATTGCGAGACGTCTCAGTAAATCGGGTGGACACAATGTGTGGTTTTCAAATCTAACGAATAATCTAAATACGTATTTACAATTTTTCTTTTACTTCCATATAAAATTTTGCGAAATAGCGATAACTACTAGCATAGCTGAAGATCTTTTTCATAACATTTTTATCTACTAACTATTTGAAATACCTTATTTTATCTCTCAGCATTTATTTTACATTGAATCTATTGGTCGACCTGACGCTCGAGAGTTATATATAACCATGTACATGCGACTATAAGTCCCGTTGCATAAGGGATGTTCGGCCATTGTCCGCTCGAGCTCACAGCCAGAAAGCCTATACCTACTCACGTATTCCCCTTTGCGCTCTTTACATTTGCCTTCTTTACCTTCTCGTTCCCACCATCCGAGAAAAAACTTCACCTTTTCTATATTTCCTCGCGAATAATTCAGAACCGTAAAGCCAGGACTTTGCAGCTTGCGTCCAGCTAACTTCGCACCGTAGGGTATAACCGAGGTGTTCATCAGTCGCTCGTGAGTCCATGAAACTGCATCGGGGGTAACGTTATTTCGTTATTAACTAACAAATTCGTAATTACTGGATAATTTGGAATCGAGTTACTCACTGCGAAGTGGAACAGGAATAAAATTATATATTTTTCACATTCGATCATAAAACCGCAAGCATTTATCACAGTGAAAATCATTGCTACTCGATCGGTTCGAATCCATTCTGGATTTTAAACTAGTCTTTCAGAAAACATTTTGAATCTCGTCTGTTTGAGTTCACGCTGGCATCATCCATATCTCCTGATTCGATTTCGAGAGTGATAGAAAACAACGTTCGGAGAAAATTCTAAAGTGCGAAACGGTATCCGTCGCTAAAGGCTTACATTATGCTAATGGCTGAGAAAATAACGAGATGTGTTATGGGAAATGGAAGTTTATTCATAAGTATGCGAGTTGTACGCGAGTACGTAGATAAATTCTGTGTTGCCAAGTGTGAATAGCCTCCGGAGGTCTGCCGCAGAGACGTTCTCAATTTGTTTTTAATTAATGTGCAAATGAATGAGTGGTACGAACGCACTCTACGGCTGCATCGCTCGTGGCTTCCTCTTGTTTGGCATCACGCGTTAGTCGGCTTATCAGAGATTGCGCGAGGGGAACGATAAAATATTTCGCAACCGTTCTTCGACCGCCGAGTTTCTCTTCGCAAATAATTCCTGCCGCGTTACACATCAGAATCGTAAAAATGTTTCGAACATCCTGCGGCAGTGCAGGCTCTCACCAAGCTTTCGATTATCTAGAGAGTCAAATCAAGCCTGGTATGTTCATTTTACGCCTTTCCTTTTTCTAAGAAAAACGGTTTTGTCCCCGCGACTTGACAATGATCGAACCACCTCGGATACGATTTAAGCGTTCATGGGTTCATTGTTACAAAATTTCTATTGGTAAAAATGATTTTACATAAATAAACGCAGGAATTATGAAAGCTTATTTGGCACTTTGGTGCAAATTAAACGGTAAATAACTTGGCGCGACAAGAAATAATTGTTGAATATAAATGAAAAATAATATGTAAATATCAACATAATAATACGTATTGTACTATTACGATATGCTGAGCAAAATTTAAGACTCCTCAATTATCGTTATCATCCGTTATCGTTTGACCATATTCCGAGCGAATCGTGCGGGATGGTGCATTACATATGATATCGGGATGCTACGGAGGAACAACG
Source organism: Netelia fuscicornis (assembly GCA_946811545.1). Lineage (NCBI taxonomy): Eukaryota > Metazoa > Arthropoda > Insecta > Hymenoptera > Ichneumonidae > Netelia > Netelia fuscicornis. The sequence continues at coordinate 18,119,163 of OX328011.1, read as the reverse complement.
GAAAATCCCGGTGGCTAATTTTCCGGACCAACGAAAATTGCGCGGTATATATAGAGTGCCGTTACTGCCCCTCGGCAATATTAACGCTCGCGTGTTATTAATGAAGTTAATTACCAGCTGAATTCTGCTCGTACACCTATACCACTCTGAATGGGGTCTGATTTATAGCAAGCGACACCATTTCACGCAGCTGGATTTGCATGCGTGATTATTGTGTCGCGTAATCGAGATCGGAGTTAAATCTGCGTTTTTGTTCTCACGCTATATTTTCATCGACTCGAGATCATTTAACGGCCATCAAATTCAACCTTTCCTCTTTCCTTTTATTCGACAAAGAACGGGAAACCTTGAAAAAACGACTTTTCAAGAAGCTGTATCTCCGCTCTTGTTCGTCCGACAGAAAATTTCACGAATAACTTTTTGAAAAACTCGCTGAGCACTCGAGAACCGGCCAAGAATCACCTGGGTAGCTCCATTTTTTATGGTCATGGCGATTCTTCGAAAATCGTGATTTTTCGGGACCCATAGGAAGGAACCTGTAAAAAACTCCTAGACGATAAGGCTAAACATTTTTTTTTTTCATAACGAGTTTATTTCATCCTATTCGTGTTACGCGGAAAATTTCCGATTCCGAAATGATGCTACAAAGCTTTTTTGGACGAAAACAAATTTTGATTCCCTCCGGACCCCCCAAAGTCGGGAAAGTACATCACGAATATCGACTATCGGCACCTGCTGAGGGTCGAAATTCTTTTTCGCCCAAAAAGTCTTTGTAGCGTAGTTACGGAATCGGAAATTTGTCGCTAATGAAGAATATAACGTTATTTTTGTCAATATCTTAACAATTCTAGGAGAAAGCACAAAAAACCCGAAATAACGATTTTTCCACTTTAGGTCGAGAAAATCTGCTAATTCTGAAACGAAACCATGATTTTCTTGTTCTACGGGAAATTTGCGATCGACGTAGGTTCTTAGAGCCTGAGAAAGGATTAATATTCACCGGAAACACAATATCGCAATATTGATGGATTCGCGAAACCTCAAAAAATCGACTTTTCGCGAAGCTGTATCTCCGTTCTCGACCGTCTGACAGAAAATTTCACGAATAACTTTTTGAAAATCTCACCGAGCACTCGACAACCAGCCAAGGAATACCCCAAAGATAACCCAATATTTGTGGCCGCGGTGGCAATTCGAACATGAGAGACCTGTAAAAAATTCTCAAAGTATCGCAATTTACGGAAAAATTCACTTTTTCCACCTTTTCACCGTCGTAATGTCGATGTAATCCCGTTTTACGGTATATAATATGTGCGTTTCGGGGTATACATACTGCAAGAACATGCTAGAACCTGTGAATATTATATCCAACAATTTGTGGTGACGATAGACTGCATATACGGTATATCGGTTTATCTGCATTTACGTATATAGACGTAGTACATGAATGCCAGTTGGCACAGCGCGAACATAATTACAGATTGGCACGCATTTCGGGGGATATATAGCATAACTGTTATTAGCCAGGCACGAGCAGTTCGTCACCATTATATTACTGCAGTCTCTCGGGCTATCAATCAACGATTACCATGTAACGCTTGATTTAACGTGTGTTAACGACCCGCCATGCTGCTATTTGCCTGTCCACTGTTACTCATGGATAACCAATGGGAGAAACCCGGTAAACTACGAATGTGTGCTCGCACACTCTCGGATCAGCCATATAAATTCCATACCGTCCGTTGCAAGTAATGGACACTTTAGTAGGGCACCCGAAATCATTCCAGCTTGATCGAAGTATAAACGATACTTCGCATGAAGCGACAACCGGGGGAAGCCCTCTTCCATCATCCTACTACGACTTTGTAGAATCGAACTAATATCGCTCGTTACAACAATAACGCCAAAATTTCCAATATCGATGATCGTAAGATCGATGCTGCGTAGTTTCCGGAAAGATCCATCTCTTGTATCAGTCCGAAAAAAAAATCTTGATAATTATGTCCGTAAAAAAGCAGATTGTTACTCGAAACATTCGTCGATAGTCCTGAAACATTCTCATAATTGCACATGCACTTTGTGGCGATAGGATTGAGCGAGGGTTAAGCTAGGAAGGGTCTGAGGAGTGAAATGAAGGAACTGAGCGATGTATAGAAGCACCGCAAGAAAGCTAACCAAGCCACAGACCGTCGCTAATTAAACCAGCCCTTATTATATTTCAATATGCGCCACAAGCCGAGCAGAAGAGATGCCCAGTGCACAAATAGGGCAGCCAAGAAAATCGCTCACAGCAGGGTAAGGAGCAACGTAGAGACTTGGCTCACACGTAGAAGCAATATCAGGCATGCGATGTGTTGCGATGAACATCATAGTTCACCGATACCCGTACTATTATATAGTTCACAGTGCACCAGAAATAATCAAGATTCAAGAGAAATGGCTATACCGTTAATGAATACTCTGCAACAATCGAGAATACATTGATCAAGTATATTTTATTTTTTAAGCTTTTTTCTACGACGATGCACGGTTTTACCAATTTTTATTTTAAAACCGTCGTTTTATAAATTTATCTTAATAACCTCCAGAGTTAAACTTCTATTAAAAAAAAAAGGTTCACTTCTTGTTTTTTATTTTTGTGATATTGACTTCAGCACTTTTAATTATAGTCGAATTTAATTGAGATCCTTCACACGGAGATTTTAAGTTCGCTCTCGAAGTGTACGCCTGTCGAATTTCATTAAAATCGGTCGGTCAGTTTACCGGTGGTAGCGAAACAAACAGGGAGAAACGAATGGTGAACTATTTAAAACGATACACCACCCTCGTTTCGCTCGTTCGATCAAAAATTCTCGGGAAAAGTACAAAAATAGAAGTAGAACATCGATTGTTCAATTTCGCGAAAATTCCATTCGCAATAACATGCTATCAAATGAATAATATTTACGAATATTTTACAATTTTGTACCGCAAAAAAAACGATAACAATCCATTTTATTCGTCAAACTAAAAATTACTTTCCTTGTCTGTTTCAGGTATGTAACACTGGAAAAAGAGCTAGCATTATTTTCATCGCCGAAAGCAAATGTTTGGAAAAACTTTGATATCGTGAGTATAAAAAGATCGATTGGCGTATGTATCCAACCACGACTCTCGTTAAGTTTTCTTGCTGCCGTGCAACCGCTCGAACAGAATTGATATTTATTAGCACGAGAGAAAAATATATTCATCGAATTGGAAATGTACTAAATGCCCTCGGAATGGCGTTGAATCGAATTGCCGGCGGTTGAATTAGAACTGCGAACGGCGTGAAACAAAACGCGAATAAGCATGGGATAGGTATGTATTCTAGAATCGGAAAGCTAAAAGAACTAAATTCGCTGACCCCGTTTTGTAATTAAACCGGTCATTACTGGGCTTCGGTAAATAACGAGTGGTTCGAGCATATGACCACCCAGCGGCCAGGGTCGCGTTGTTAACGTTTGATACGAAATTCCATTTACGGATATATACGCGAGAGACCACAGAGACTCGCTCACCAAGCTTTCCACACTACGAGCTTCTCCATTGTACTTCCCTGCTATAATTTCTCGTTAAGACCGCGAGTTCGCGATATAGCTCTCCCCAGCCTCGGTAGTGTTAATCAAGCCACTTCTTCGTTTCTACGTTCTGCCTCTATTTCTTCGTTCTTGGTACAAAAGATATTCTCGCTCCGGGCACGAACAATAATTCTACCTTTTCACGTGCAAGTTGACACTGGACGAAAAAAAAACCTGTACTTTCGCTATTATTGAGCATGCAATGGCCAACCGTGAAGTCAAATAAAGTGGGTCAAGTCGAAGGACTTGAATCCTTAAAACGACGTTTGTAAATCGTTTCTATATTTTCCAACAATTTTCAAAATCCAAATTCGACGAACAATCGAATTTTGGTAGAATGTTAAAAATTCTACACTCGAATTCATTTGATATTTCATACAATCGCTAATCAATCATTCATAATTGACCACAACTCGATAAGACTGTTGTACATAAATTTATACTCAACTTTCATCCTTTAGTTCGCATCTGTTGCGATTCTACTAGAAATTTCCTTAGTTTATACTCAAGATCACGCTTTGACTCAAACACAGCATCGACACTGAAGTTTCGTCAACCAACAAAGCTTGGAACACATTCTCTCACAGTTTGCATTAAATCGGGAACATTGAGCGGAAGCTTATTGACGTTTAATACCTTAAACCTTCCCCGAGGGCATTGGTCCTATAACGTATACTGCACCAATATAATATACTAATAAATATAAGCTTTGATATACCATGTATCGACGGTTATCGTTCCATTACGCGGAATATATTATCCGAAGAGACTACATCGAGGATACGATCGAGACTCCGAACGCGTGCTTTACCCCTGGCTGCACTCGTCTCTCTTTCTCTCTCTCACTCACTTGCTTCTCATGTTTGATCTACTCTCATCCTCGATCCAACCAACGTCGTCTACACACCAATCCACATTATCCCAGAGGCTATATTCCGTATACACATCACGAGTGTCTACTTACGTTACCTATGAGCGATTACTAAATATATATATATATATATATATATATATATATATATATATATATATATATATATATATAGGCCAGCACGTAAAACGGATGCTGATCGAGGGTGAAAAGCTTACGCTTCTTCGGGCATTAACACCTGTAGTCTTATTCCCGTCACGGACGTATTATCATTACTGAACCATATTCACCTTGCTTGCGTAGGCACCGGAAAAGTCTTACTCAAGCTCGCACGACACAGCGCCCCTGTGTAAAGATAATCCGAAGGCATATCGCTCGCAACATTATTCTACGTGAAGGATAAGACCGACACAAAGAGCCATGGAAATCTTGGCACGAGTTACGTTACAATAGATATTCAAATAATCTTGTCTACGTCGTAGGATGATGTCGAGACGTTGTAAACACTTTTTCTTTCCGTTGCAATAAATTCTCGTTCGAAACATATTCGAGCTTTGTATTGTATTAATTGGATCGAGGTACAGATGGGAATGGCTTCAATTTTGTTTTTAGTTCAATCGTTTTTGCATCGATGTGCAAAACTTACTTTTTTCATGCATTGATTGATCATGAATATTGTCTGTATGGGCATCGACGATACGCTGGTAACATGGGTGGGAGCTGAATTTTCGAATTTTCGAGTGTCACTCGTGGCACAAAGTCACAACGGCTCGTGATCGAATAAAAACACATGGTGTTTGTACACAAATGACTTGATTTTTTTAGTTTTCGTTCGAAGTTCGTTCGATGCTAGTTTGATTTTTTTTCGTATTCGAAGATTACCCTGCATACCTTGATGGATAGATGATACCCATCAATGCAATCTAGGCCAGACGCTCGCCTCTCGTGTTTTACACGCGTTTCCCTCGTTGCAGCGTCAGCACTCTCGAAATTCGTTACACGACTATTTCCGTGTCTCGTTTCGGAAAATTGAGTTTCGCGTGTTCTCGATGTCATCGAAAATTGTTTCAACGCTTGGTGGTACTTCCTCGCTTTCGGTGAATACCGGAACTTTCGATGAGAGGCTTGTCCGGTTTTACGCGAGCGATACGTATAACGCACATGCATCAATCCTGTATACGATAAACTCAGCCCTTTCCCCATCTCCTTTGCCCCGGGCACGAGAACTCTCGATTCGCCCAATTTTCGGGAAATCGCGGTCACTCTCGTTCTCATTCTGCGATATCCGTTGTGTCCTCTTCTCTTCTCTGCGCGAGATCGAACTTGACACGAGAGTCATCGATGTGACGAGAGCGCATTTACACTACGTTGATTTTATTACACCTTCCTAAATGCGTCCGCCATTTTTACTATTCGTTCTGCATGAACGAGTGTACGAGACAATGTAGATTTTATAATGTTTTTCGGATAATCGATGGTGCACAAATCCAAATATCTACTTTCAAATAGGACGAGCTTGTAAAATTGTGTACGTTCGATTGTGCAACCTGACAGTAAGTATGATAATGGGTTTTCAAGTTTGTCATCATATTTTGTTTCGAACGACTGGATTCGATTAGTGTCATTTGATACGAATAAATTATAAATCGTTATAACAAGGAGCATTAAAATAACTATTGTCACTTTGATATTCGATCAAAAGACGTTTCGACCGTAGATACGAGAGTTACGTAAGTATACTTGGAATTTGTTCACCAAATAATGTTTTACTAAGTTGGACACTTGCCTAATTAAATAAGAAAATTATTTTAAAAAATACAAATAATAGTAATAAAGATGCAATACAAGTTTGAACCTTTCGATTATTTTCAATAAAATAAAAAATCGCATCGAAACGACCGATAACATTTACGATATATTACCTCATTGTCGATTCGACGACTAGTACGATGGTACGTGTGCATCGCGAAATATTACATATCAGCTGCTAATATATTACCCTCGAGTCAGAATGAAGGGAGCGAAGGAGTGAGGGAAATAGAACGAGAAGAAAATGTACGAAGGAGTAGAAACAGCAACAGACGTAGAAATAGGGGGATCGTGCCGATGATTAATTAACGCTCCCGGAACGTTTTGAATATGCTGCTGCAGGCTGCTCTCTGGTTTATACAGGAAAAAAAAAGAAAAGAGGGAAGAAACGCCGGAGGGTGTCGCGCACATTTCACATGGGGGATGACCGTGGCGGTGCGCGAGAAAGAGTGGAGAAACAGGCGTAAAAGAAAAAAAAAGAAATAATGTGTATAAGGGTGAGAAAGGAGTTGGGGGAGGCTGAAGCTGGATGTCACAAAAGCGTCCGCGTAATTAAGTGTCACGGGATAGAAAAATAGCGTTGACGCGTGCGTTTTTATACTGCATACCTAGATAGATACTACAGTCGTGTAGGTAATACATATTCACACCATCTATATAGATAAATTCACACAAACTCATATATATATGTGAGTATACTAATACTAATAAATATCATACTAATACTAAATATTAATACTAATAAACTCCCACACACCCATAGATATATATATATGGGTATATGAGAATTTATTTATATATCTATCTACTTTATCTAATTAATCTATCTATCTATCCATATTATCTAATAGACCTATATAGATATAATTCATCTATCTATGTGTGAGTTTATATATATATATATACCTACATATCTATGTGCGAATTTCTCTCTCTCTCTCTCTCTCTCTCTCTCTCTCTCTCTCTCTCTCTCTCTCTCTCTCTCTCTCTCTCTCTCTCTGTCTCTCTCTCTCTCTTATATATATATATATATATATATATATATATATATATATATATATATATATATATATAGAGAGAGAGAGAGAGAGAGAGAGAGAGAGAGAGAGAGAAATTCGCACATAGATAGGTATATATTCTATATATATATATATTCTTTTCATGTAAGACAGCCGGTATATTTACTTCCCACTCCTTGATACTTGTTGTCGCCGATAGCGACGACGACGCAATTTTTTTTAAATTATACACAGAAATATGCATACAAAGATGAAATATTCAAAGTGTCGATAAATGAATCGATCGTTCATCCTTCTGAAATTAATAATGAATATATTCGTACGAATTCTTAACGTATTTGTACGTTTACTCGACCCTAAAAAGTGTTCACCCCTGTTCCAACTCATAATTCCTTCGTTCGCGCTCGTGTATACATTACTTAAATTCAAGCAATCACGAGGAGTGTAGATTGCCGACGTTTCGAACGAGTATATACCGTTATTATCCACAAATTCAAGTGCGCGAAATTTCACCCCGGCACAAAGGAGGAACCCCGAAATACAATATATAATACGCGCATACATCCGCACAGGAAAACACACCTTGGAGAATGGCAAGAGGAGACGGAAGGAGGGAAAGAATCTCGTCGTATGATTAACGAGCGTCGAGCGTTTTGATTACGGCACCGCCAACGCCGCGTTACGAGCCTCGACCTCGGCTTCGGCGATGGTGGTAGTGATGGCGATGCTCAAGGGTTTTAGGGCTCTCTCTCTCTCTCTCTCTCTCTCTCTTTCTTTCTCTCCCTCTTCCTTTCTCGTTCTCTCTACCGCGCTCTCACTCTCTCTCTCTCTATCTCTCAAGGCGTCCCTATCATCCGCGTGGTAGATAGGGAAGGTGCGAGCGATGGAGGGAACGGTCATGCAATTAGAAGATAAATCATTTGTAACTTTGAATCGCGCGGTAATCCCTTGGGCGTAAGTGAACGCCCGAGAAAGCGTGAGCCACGGAAAATAAGGGTAGAGGAAGGGAAAAAGATGAGGCTGAAGAGGGAGAGATGCGGGGCCGTTGTAAAAAGATATTTACGCTGTAGTGTAAAGTTTTATCAACACTCAATTTCCCCAAAAAAAATTAACGATAATTCATTCGTATATTACACGAAAAGCCTGCTTGAAACAAATATTACACGTTCTTTTGCAAAAAAAAGATTGGTTCGGTGGAAAAGTTTGTTTTAAATATACTTAAAAAATTTTACGATAAATATTGATGTAACAACTAGGTATTTGGTGTAAACGATGGAACAATTTTATAAAATTTGACAAGTATTAATATTCGAATAAAAATGACTCATCTTGATGAAATTCTGTTTCCATTGGATAAAAACATTGATGACGTTTAAGACGATGAGAGTAAGAGAGAGGGAGAGGTTGAAGATATAAGGAGAAATCTCGGGGTAACAGCAGAGTGGTAGAAAGTGTTAAAGGGGCAAAGGGCAAGAATTGAGATAGAAGCGAGGAGGCAGAAAAGATCGGTGAGAATTCGTGTGTAAGAGGGTGCGGATTTCCCATTAGGCCTTCTCTTCTTACCCGTTCCATCTTTTCCATTTGGCCTTGTCTTCTCCCTCTTCCACTCTTTCTCTCCCTCTCTCTCTCTCTCTCTCTCTCTCTCTCTCTCGCCTTTTCCCTCCTTATTCTCTTGCCCTCTTTCTCTCCTCTATCTTAGCCTCGAAGATGCCTGCGTTGGCGAAACCTTCGAGTCTAACCGCTCCACTACTGCCAACGATATCTTAATTGGATCGTTCGACCGGAGGCTTTTGGAGCCATCTCTTCGAATAAGATCCCGGAACGAAACCGTATAGCGAGAGTTCGCGGAGCTGTCGTAAAGCGGAACGAACAAGTACCAGCAAATATCTCGGTCGCACACACTCAGCGCCCTCGTTTTCCCCAGCTCGTTCTTTCTTATGAACGAAAAATTCGAACGAGAGCAGATCTTTAATCGAGAGATCTCTATTAAATGTTGATATATAGTCAATGTCACCTCGAAAATAAATGGCGGAAATTGGCCAACAATATCCAGCGGTCCCGTAGTTAGACCACTAGGTCGAGCCACGGTAACGTTAAATTGAATAATCGTACTGTGACATTTCGTTGTCAATTTTTGGAATCATATGAGATATTTTTATTTCCAGCTGACGAATACTGCAATAATGCCAAACCTATTTTGAAACAATATCGAAACACAATTTCCGTACCATTATTCTCCATCCACTCTCAAAATATTGTTACATTCCTATTAATAATCTCTAAGAAAAATGTCCTTAAAATTAGGAGGTGGCCTTGGCTTTAATCGAGATATCGTGTCAGACGGCCATCTTGTAGGGTCAAATCGACCGCTTGAAATCCTAATTTAGATGCCCGATAGGCCCACCTGACGACTGAACAAATAAATACAGTGGAGAATAATTACCAGTTGTCATCGTAAAATTTACAAAAAAGAAACAACTAAACAATTATCAGAGAAATCCTAACCTCAAACATTGATATGGAGTGCGCTATGACAGTTCGCTTTTCCGCCACCGCCGTTTTACTCAAGTGGCGCCATCGTCTTCAGCTCTAATGCGAATCACTCGGATACGCCACACGCAATGTGCGCCGACAATAAAATACTCGTAGTTCAAGTGCATCGGATATTTTCCGCTCGTGTTTTCTTATTATAGCCGACGACGTCTCTGCGGTATTAATTAATACGTCCAGATATGTGAGCTCAGTTATATTGATGCTCGCACCATGGGTGAAAGCGCGTGTCCCAGAACAAAAGAATCGCGGGCACAATCTCTTCGCGGTAATCGTTGATACGAGAGACAGACGAGCGAGTGGAGCGATGTGTAGTGGTGTAAAAGAATGAAGCAGTCGCGTTAATTGTGACACGTAAGGCGATTAAGTTGAGCATTGGTGTTGGTTAATTGAGAGATGACTTCAGCGTCGGGACCGAAGGTTACGTATTTATTACACCAACGGGACTTATAGAGTAGCGAGCAAGGGACACGCTTTCCCTCTCGCTCTCTTTCTCTCTCCCTTTCCCCACTCCCCCCCCCCCCCCCCCTCTCTATCTGTCTGCCTCTTGCTTTCTCCATCCTTGTTTTCATCTCCCGACTTGACGACAGCAGAGAGCAGCAAGCGACCAGAGAGGATTAATTAAACCGAATTGCCACAAGAGGGCAAATATCTCGCAACCGAAACGTTATATACACGCTGGAGGTATGTACCAGGACGTATATGCTTGAAGAAAGTTATAAACGTTTTTGCGCAAGTAAGAATATGATTTTTTCACAATATACAAAATTATTTCACAGTATGATTCTTACATAGGTAAAAAATGATTTTTGGATTTCAATGGAATTCGATATCTTTTTTCCAAACCGATTAAATAATTTCGAATGCGTGATTTATTAATTATATGCTAAAAATTATATTGGTACAGTATCTACGAATCTCAAATGAAAATGTCACGCGTTCTATTCTTCTCGGTGTGTAATAATTACGAATGAATATATACCGCATTTATGTCGGTGTCAAAATCAGCTGGATCTCTTCCACTTCTTTTTCCTGCATTGTCTCTCCTTTCCCTTCAATTTCGCCACTGGTACTCGCCATTCCTCACTCTAACTCAATTTAATTCTCACCAAGTTGGCTGTATTATTGTACTTATTATGCTCGCAGTAGTCGACGCGGTAGTCTTCTCGAGGAACTAATTAACTTCGTGATAGCTTGTGCTGCTTGGATTATATTAAGCAAAGGGGTTGAAAAGTAATAGAGGCACAGAGAGAGAGAGAGAGAGAGAGAGAGAGTGAGAGAGAAAGAGAGAGAGAGAGAGAGAGAGAGAGAGTGAGAGAGAAAGAGAGAGAGAGAGAGAGAGAGAGAGAGAGAGAGAGAGAGAGAGAGAGAGAGAGAGAGAGAGAGAGAGAGAGTGAGAGAGGGAGGGAGAGAGAGAGAGAGTGGGAGGGAGGGAGAGAGAGGGAGAAAGATATCATACAATGACGATGAAATAATTCAAAAGGAAAGTGTTATCACGCGTCAAATATTGCTCCGAAGTCCGTGTTTAAAAAAAATATTAAATACGATGATACTCACTTTTTTAATAAGCGATGAACAATAACGAACAGTCAGGAAACAATTTGCATCTAATTAAATTTTTTAATCAATTTTTCTTGGCTCCAAATTTTAAATAAATTATTGAAAATTAATCGGATTCGAATTACAACGATCGTTCTTTTAATATTTATTATTTAAATAAATTAATCATTAGTGGGAGACACTTTGGGAATCTCAATTAAATTTCCTACAAACCATGGGTCAAATAATGCGATACGTTTTTTACATATGTAGGACTCCATTACATTCGTATAAAATGGAATATTGCGAATGGAAAATATTACAATCACGAGTTCTTTCAGTGAGGTATGAAAGGAAATAAAAATGAGACTTTAGAGAGAGAAAAAAATAGATTTCATGAAGGATAGAAATAGGGAGCGAGAGAGAAAGCGATACAGAGAAAGAGAGTAATAAAGAAATTCCATTAAATATAACGATTGCGATTAAGAGGATGTCGTAATTTTTTTTCATCGCCATATATTTCGTTGCACATGTTGACCTTTCATCTCTGAGCAAGAAGATTTTATTTGGCGGAGCGTCGAAAGCCGATCGACTATGGCCTCAACACAAGCGATCCACTGTCCGTTGTTTTCACTCTACCAACCGCAATTCGCGTATCTCGTATTCTGTTTTCGCTTTCTTCTCCCGAAGATTCAACGGAACGTTGAGTGATCTCATAAACGTGGACCGAGGAAGATGAGAGAACGGAGAAAATCACGAGGGGCACAATGCCGTCGATTGTTTATCTCGCCGTATGAATCCTCGTCCCATGAGAAAATCGTGCAAACGAGGGAAGAAAGAGAAAGAGAGATTATGGTTAAAAGAGAGGGGGAAATTGACCCGTCACGTAGAAAAAAATGAAAAACAAAAAATGAACGTAGAGACGTAAATATATACAACACTCTCGATATAAAAAGCTATCAGGTTGCTCCAATATAAATGATCAATGCGAATTTAACTAGCGCACTTTTATATCTGCGATTTATATTAACCCTTCGAGCTCTAAGGACGCATATATGCGTCAGCCTATGCGTCTGCGAACCACATAAGCTTGAAAGTACTTAGGCTTCTAAGGGTTAAAAGATAACCGATTTATCATGTACATTTATATCGTCGTGTGAGTGTGAGCGTGAATATATAGAAAATAAAAATTAAAAGCAACACGGTTTTTGTTTCTTCTCTTGTCATCAAATTCTTGTTGTTCATTATTATTATTATTTGTTTTGCAATGCCTGCGATTAATCCCAAGTCGTGTTCATAGTCAAGTTGATTTCTTTCACTTTATTCATTATTTTTTTTAATCGCCATTGTTCCACTGAATGGATAATTTCATAATTTCCTTTCCACTTTTTTTAAACCTTTCTCCCGTTTTTTAAATACCGACGATTTAAACAGTTTTCTCGTTATAAATATCGTTATGGAAATAACATTGTTCACGGAAATAAATCTATCAGGCAATGCATCGTTGGAAATAATTGAATTGATGTAAACCACAGCAGACGAGGTAATTAATTGCAATCGCGAATGTTTAATATTACGGTGCGCTCGTATTTTCAGAACGGCGAAGGTCGTAATTGCAACGATGCAGACACGATGTTATAATACCTACCTGCCTCATTACAATCGTATTTATAAAACCTAAATCTTTGTTTAGAAGAAAACAGTAGACGTATTGTATGTTACTTATTTATATAAAAGACACGAATAAGCTAAAGAACATTGATGCGAACAGTTTAATTTGGTATGTTTGAATCCTTTACGTTAAACGTGAAATATAAATTTGGCATCATGGTATAATACCAGACGATGACGAACAACACATACTTTCGCAATGTCAATGTTAAGATTTATTAATTTCTCGTCATCTCGACGGAATGATCGACTTTTCGTTTAATCAATGATTCAAAACGACGGATGATATTGTATCTAGTTGAATTAAACGGTGATAATGACGTTTTGTCTACACAGAGGATTGTCGAGAGACGCGAATATCTATCTTCTCCCGATTGGACGCGCAATAATTAGCACTATTTCAAATCACAAATTACAACGATTGAATGCAAAGCGATCGTAATTTTCTCTCGTGACTCATCATTTTTTTAGTACCAGTCATCCCTTCGTTACAAATAGAAATGAAACAACGAATCATCCAAAAGTAAACCCGTCGAATTATTTATATTGTACAAGATAAAAACGATTGACGCTGGAGAAGTTGGTCCCTGGAGGGTCGGTAATTTCCGTCGACAATTTTCCCAGCTCGTTGTCCATGGTCGACGCGGATATCGAACATCGAAGATAAAAAGCAGATTCGAATTTACCATAGTAGCGATTCCCCTTGAGAGCCTGTCACGGATCGTTCCACACACAGGGTTCTTTTTGCCTCCCTGCTCGATATATATTTTGCGTAACCACATTTTCGCATGGCTATCCCTCTTCGCAGGCGCATGTAGCAACCTAAAGGGTTGGAGAAGGCTCCGAGTCTGGGATGATGGAGTGTCGTGTTTATTGCGTCCTATTTGCTGCTCCAGTGCCATCAACTGCTCTTCAGCCAGGCTTGTAACAATGCGACCTCTCTCCAACCTATAGTCTTCCTCGGTCTATCTTTCTCTCTCTCTCTCCGTCTGTATCCCTTTCGCGAATACAGAGTCAGCAGGGGTCTTGTCCCGGCAGAAACTCATTATGTGCAACAAAACGTGAGCATTATACCACCGGCAACGTCTACTATCGGGACCCGAGTGCACCGAATGCAATGTTTTCGTTCCCGTCTCTCAGAAAATGTAACATTTGCAGAGCCGAATTACAGCTAAGCTCTTCATTTCCCCTTTACAACTTCATTGAAAAAAAGAAACTTACGAGTCTGGTGCGTCGACAATAGCGACCGAAAAACAAACACATTCGATATTAAACATACCGAGACGAGGAGCTTTTGTATTCCCTGACGGAGATTGTATCGACGTATCGTTGGCGAAAGTTGTGGCCAAATGTTTTCTCATCGATTTCATCGAAGAAACGGAAATCTTATTCTTGGAAAAGTTTCAACACTATTTGCGGGATTGTCTTGCGCAAACTTTGGTCTCCCAAAGCTGACAGAGGCTAAAGGGACACCGCAACGATTTCAACGTCACCGTTAGCAAGGAGTCCACGTCCTCGGTTTGAAGGAAGAACGATCTGACAATGAGAATCTTCGAGGGCATGCGCGTCGAAAGGGTGATTGTGGAATAGTACAGAAAGCAGTCACGTTGCACACGGCAGATAATACGTAATTGGAGATAGTTGCAGTCGGTGGTTTACGGCGGACCGCGATTCTGCGGTTGGAGGAAACTGGTGAAACATGCAGCATCCACATAGCGAAAGAGAGAGAGAGAGACAGACAGACAGAGAGGAGAGAGAGAAGGCCACCCTAGTCGGTACGTCTCGATGCTTATGATTCCCCTCGTTATTTCCTCCATCGAGGCAAATTATACGCTTTTTGAAGACTGAACTAGAAAACAATTTTGAAAAAAATGACGTCAAGCTACCCTCTACGTCTTAAAAAAGGGACGGCTTTTACGCTACGATTCAAGGAACGATTTAAATTCTATTTAATAATATGAAGGCGTTTATAAAATTATACGATACGAAGTAAAATTGAAAATATTTATGGATGCTCATTAAATTGCAACATTCGTTTAAATCGAACGAGATTTATTTTTTATTTACACTCGTTATCTTATATTATCAATATTTGACAAGAACGAGTAATTAAAAAACGTTATTTTTTTTCGTTGAGAGAATTATATCTTTGTCGATAAACGTATGATAATGATAACAGTATCGAAAATTTACCCCGGTTGTAGAGATAATTACCGTCGGCATCCCGGTTCGCTTTATTTCATAACATATTAATTCGCAAAAGCGGTATCGAGGAGAATCGCGCCAACGGTCCCGACCGTGCCAGAAATAGAAACGGAGCTTCGAGATACATCCACGACGATTTCTTCCCCAGTTTGAGCGGTGGCTTTATCAAATTTATCGCATTACCGGAAACAGAAGGGGCGAACTCCGCGTACAATCTCTTCGGGAGATGGAGAAGAATGAGGAGGATGGAAGGGTGGAGAGTGGAAAGGGAGGGAGAGTGAGATGACGATTGCGGTGGCGAATCGCGCCAATGAAAGTCGTTGATTAATATTTCAAGGAAGACACTACACTAATGCGGCTATCTCGAGAGTTTCTGTTGCCCGCGAGCAGCAAACCGTTTGAATAATTCATGCGAAAGCCACGCGGTTCCTTCCGATCCTCCGAGCCCGGCCAGCCCACCACCGCGAAGCCGTTATTTATTAAGCCCCGAGAAACGGAGAACGATATTCGTCACGTTTTTTTATTCCTTTCTCCGTGGCGATGAAGCAACGTATACACCAACTTTCGTATCAGTCGTCAACGACCAAGAGCCCAGAGTTTATCTTTGTTTCGTTGAACGAGTCCGGTTCTCTTAGAGCTAATTTTGAGTGCGAATGAAAAAATGTTCGAGCTTCGGAGACGTCACATGGCGAATAGACCGATAAACGAACGTACGTCTCGGTCATATGACACGTGATCGTCCGTATTTGTCACGAGAACGAAACGCGTTCTCGAAAATTGCCAAAGCTCATTTGCTGTCCGAAAAATTTACGACTGAACTATGAAGCTAATTTTCATCGCTGCAATTTTTCATCGTTATTTATTGACTCTCGATATTACGTACGATACGCGATCTCTCCCTGTGAAAAAAAATTCTAATATTTTCGTCGAAAGATCCAATAATACTCGCGACAACGAGATAAAAACACGTAATTAACTTTTCGAATATTTATCATATTTGTTTAACGCGATTGCCCGCGATATCGATCGAATTCTCGTCGATTTTCATCGTTAGCGAGCCACTAAAAGAAAATTTTTGTTTATTAATAATCTCGGATAAATATGACGAGAGTCGCGATGGTCACGAAACGAGGGAGAAAAAAAAAGCTCGCACGTAGCTTTCGGAAGGACATTTTCGACGAATAGACGCGTCTATCTGCTGTTTACGTTTATAACGAACTCCGAGATCGTTCTTTTATCTACAGGTCGCAAAAAAAATATTTCTTATTATATAATATATAGTATAAATATTTCCAATATATAGCAAGAGGCGCTGCGTGCAACGGAAGATCAACGAGCGATGCGCCCGAACGTGGGAAACGAAACGGGAAAGCCAGAGGAGAAGGAAGAAGAGAGATAGAATAAAAAAGAAAAGAAGGAAAAAGGAAGGGAGTCGGGGGAACGAAGCTTCTCGCGATATCGTACTTTTTTTCGCTACGTTATAAATCAAACATTCACAAAGGATAATGGATGAAGGAAAAGCCCGGGGCGCTTGCTCGATGATACGTATACACTTTATACTTAACATGCTATACATTGTCGTACCATTATCGGATACCGTACTCCTAGAGCAGAATAATAATATAAAAATTCAGGGTTTCTCATACCGATATCGAAAAGTGAGCTCTAGAGTGAAATTTGCGTATAAGAGTGTAATGATTCGTGGAGAAACGCTCTAAAAAAAAGTACAGAAAAGAGACAGAAAAAAAGGAAAGTAACAAATTTATCGTGTATCGACGCATATTGAACCAAAAGCCTTTGTTAATGAGATATTTGCACGTTTTTTCCTCGTAATTTTCCTCATGCCGGCCAAAAGTTTTCTTCGCGAGAAAGCGTCTTTCTCATTTTGTCGACTTCGTTGCCGAGTTAATTTCTCCAAGAGACAATTACGATATAAAGAAATGCGAGATTTCTTTTTCTCTCGTCTAAAAATACAGAAGCGAAACGGACAAAATAAAAACCTTTATCAATTTCGAGTCGACGTTATTTTTGCAATTTCTCGATCGCGTCGTCCCGACGTATCGATAACTTCCGTCGCTGTAGGACATGGACAATCTCGTCAACCTCCCAGCAAAAAACGAATCAGAATGTCGAACGATTCGCAAAATAAAAAAACTGATGAAAAAACTGTGTCGCGTATCGGTCGCATCATCGGATAAAATCATAAATCATATATGAAACTCCACTCGTGCGCAGATAAAAATGTTTAAAATATCGGGGTCACCCAATTCCAGATTCACGATCACAACCAATTTTCCGTTGTACGTCGTCCCTGGTCCCTCCAGCTATTTTCCATTTCTCAGTTTTTTTGTTTCCTCTCTCTCTCTCTCTCTCTCTCTCTCTCTCTGATGTGCCCTATCGGCCGGAGGACCTGCCGGCGATCCTGAACTCACTATCTGATTCTAAGGCGGTAATTACGGCAGTGCTTTTGTCAAATAGGGTGTCGATTGACAATCGTAAACGGGTCGACGAGGCGTTAAACCACTACCACGATGCCTTCCACGCGATGGCGACGGCGTACGTGCAGGTATACACCAAACTTCAGACGATCTCGACGTGCGAGGCACTCTTCAAGGCCAACGCCAATATCGCGGGGCCAGGGAGTGCGGAGGCGACGCGCAGTCAACCTGGATGCTCAACGTACGCGTCTGCTGCTGCTGGTCGGAGCGATAGAGTCCACCTGGCCCGCAGAGCCCCTCTTGCGATCCCGAAAACATCAAACCGGGTAATCATTGAGCCCAAAGCGTCTGAGGCGGCAAGGCTTAATAGTGTCGAAGCGACGAAGCGCGCGTTAACCGGATCTGTAAATCCGGCGGCGCTGGGGATCAAGATATCGCGCGTATCGTCGGTTAGGAATAATGGCGTTCGGCTGCAGGCCAGCATGGGGGACTTGGAGAAACTGAAGGAGCTTGGCACGCTTCGGGAGGCGGGACTGGTCGTGAAGGACGACATCCGGCTGAACCCGCGACTCATCCTTAGGGATGTACCGGCCGACATGACCAAAGAGGCTATTTTGACAAACCTGACGGACATTAATCTGCTGGGCGCCCGGGCTGCGGACGTCAAGGTCGTTTATTTGTACCCGGCGCGCGGGCGGCGCTTTACTCGTTGCGTCATCGAGACGACGGCGGCCATCCGCAAACGGCTTTTGGACATGCCCGAAGTGTCCTTGGGGTGGAACTCGACGAGGATTGCGGACCACATCAAGGTACTGCAATGCTTCAGATGCCTCAATTTCGGCCATATGGCGGGCGATTGCGCCAAGGAGGTGCATTGTGGAAAATGTGCTGGGGGACATGAGACGAGGGACTGCCCGGCTGCCGATGCGCCTCCCGCGTGCCATAACTGCGCTGCGGCGCAGCTTGCAGACCGGGTGCACTCGGCTCTGGATGAGGTGCGGTGTCCTATACTTCGACGGAGGATCGAGGCCAAAGCGAAACTCATCAACTATGGCTAGTTCTCGTAACTCCCGCCCGAAACTGCGTCTCTCTATGTGCCACGTTAACTGTCAATCGCTGCTGCCGCACATTGATGAGTTCCGCATGCACTTCACTTCGGCATCGTATCACGTCATCTGTGTCACGGAGACGTGGCTCAAACCGGAGATCCTCGACGGCATGATTGCGCTGCCGGACTACTATCTGTTACGACGGGATAGGATCGGGAAACAGGGTGGCGGCGTGGGTCTTTACGTGCATCACAGCCTGCGAGCGGCGGTGATCTCCACGTCCCCAGAATTATGGTGCCATATGCCCGAACATATGATTGTCGAGATAACGGCGGCAAATGCGTCGAAGATCCTCGTCGCAGTAGTCTACCGACCGCCAAAAGTTGGCCACCTAACGGTATTTGAGGACCGCTTTACGGAAATTCTCCCGGATTATCGGCACGCGGTCATCTTCGGGGATTTCAATGCAGACATGGACGCTACCACCTTTGATACAGTCCATCTGCGAGCCTTTATTCTGTCAAATGGACTGCACCTAGCACCCCACCGATCGACGCACCATACCGCAACCTCAAGTACGCGGCTGGATCTCTGCATTGTAGACTGCATGACGAAAATCTGCGATGTTGGCCAGTACCCGGTGCCGTTTCTCTCCGCGCATGACTTAATTCATATTACGTACGACGTTCTTGTGCCCAGGAGAGTACCTGCGTCTTTCACTTGTCGAAGCCTAAGCAACGTAAATGAGGAGTCGCTTTGCAGCGACCTGGCGGCCGTAAATTGGGACCGATTCTACGAAACGGAATCCGTGGATGATAAGGCAGGCTACCTCGGCGCTGCTATCCTGGGCGAGTTCGACAAACTTGCTCCGGTCAAGCGGGTCGTCATTAAGCGGCTACCTGCGCCGTGGATAACTGCGGAGTTGCGTGAACTGATTCGGCGGAGGGATCGGCTTCGACAGGCTTGCGATAAGCGGAAAATTTGGCCGCAGCACCTACGGGAGAGGTTCGTTGTTCTCCGAAACCTAGTTAAGGAGGCGTTATCGTCGGCGCGTGATAACTATTACCGGACCTGCTTTGAAGCTGAAACGAACAACGCATCGAAAACCTGGACAAGACTACGCGAGCTGGGCCTTGTACCAACGACGAAGTCGCAACTCGCGCCAGCTTTTTCCCTGGAGGAGCTGAATCTCCAGTTTCTGTCGGCGGGAAGTGCATCCACGCCGCTAGAGCCGGGTCCGACTCCCACTCTGGACAGAGAGGCGGCCTTCTCTTTTAGACCTGTAACACGCACTGCACTCCACTCGGCGTTGCGTATGGCATCGTCAAACGTGGCAGGTTGTGACGGCATATCGCTCAGGATGCTTCGGCTCGCGCTGCCGGCCGTGGAGGAAAATATCCTCCACCTTTTCAACTTCTCGTTGGACAACTCGTCATATCCAGCGGTATGGAAAAAAGCCTACGTCTGCCCGATACCCAAGGTCAAGACACCGCGCGCCGTTTCCGACTTTCGGCCCATCTCGCTGCTCTGCGTATTGTCGAAGGTGCTTGAGCGCGTTGTTGCAAAACAAATCTCCATGTATATGGATGCAAGTGGCCTACGAGACCCCTACCAGTCGGCTTTCCGTGCCCACCATAGCACGCAGTCGGCACTGCTCCGAATTATTGACGATGCCCGGCTAGCGATCGACAAGCGCATGGTAACGGTCGTTGTCCTGTTTGACCTCTCGAAGGCGTTCGATTGCGTTCGACACGACCTACTGCTTAATAAGCTTGTTGCGCTGAATTTCTCCGACCGTGCAGTGAGGTGGTTTTCCGCATACCTCGTAGGGCGCACCCAGGCAGTCTGCGACCGGGAGGGGAGACAGTCATCGTGGAGGCCGCTGCGGTCAGGTGTTCCGCAGGGGTCCGTGCTAGGTCCTCTGTTGTTCTCCATCTTCATCAGCGACTTTTCCGGAGTGCTGTCTCATTGCAAGTATAGCTTCTACGCGGACGATTTGCAAATATATCTGTCGGGCCGTCCCTCTGAAGTCGGTGACTGCATCGCCAAAATAAATAGCGATATCCTAGCGATATGCGCTTGGGTGGACGGGTGTGGGCTGCGCCTTAATTCCTCTAAGACCACGGCTATTGCGGTTGGAACAGCGCGCTATCTAAATACGCTGTGCGCGGCCACACTTCCGCAAATTCAGGTTCGGGAAGCCATCGTCCCGCTATCCACATCCGTCTCCTGGCTAGGAGTCACGGTGACCAGCACCCTGAGTTGGCGGGAACAGGTCACGCGAGCCACGCGCAAGGCGAATCAAATTGTTCACCGGCTTAAGACGTGTCGCAGGCGATTGCCACGTGACGTCAGAACCACGTTGGTTAGGTCACTGGTGCTGCCGCAGCTAGACTACTGCTGTCTTCTGTTCACGGACATCTCGATCGAGCTGGACCTAAGGATGCAACGGGCACTAAATCGTGGAGTGCGATTCATCTTCGATGTGCGCAGGGATGCGCATGTCACACCTTATTTCCAGCGGTTGGGGTGGCTGAAGATCGCGGATCGGAGGGAGTACTTGCTGGGGTCGTTCGTGTTTGGCTGCCGAATGCGTGGCGAGCCCAGCTACTTGCTCCAGCGCATTACGCAACCGGTGCCAACGGGGAACCACGACACGCGGCGGCAGCACTCGACGGCGGACTGCCTTGTTCCGGCCTTTCGCACGGAGAAATACAGAGGCTCTTTCGCGGTGACGGCAAGCATCCTCTGGAACGCGCTGCCTGATACCCTGAAGCGTCAAGTATCGATAGGCGGCTTCAAGGGAGCCTTTCGAGCTCTGATACTGGCGCGAGGCACGCGGCAGTGGCTGGCTGAATGGGTCGGGCTCGGCCTCTTTCAAGTCCCTATTTATTTATTATTTATCATTTTATTACTTATTATTTATTATTTATTATTTATTATTTACTTATTTATTATTTATTTATTATTTATTATTACTTTCTCGCCTATTGTTACTATTATTACTATTATTATTAGTTATTACTAGTATTAGAGTACTTTTTATTGTTATTATTAATTTACTCTTATTATTCATTTGGTATTCTTTATCTTAGCTATTACGGCTCAGTTTTTTCTGTCCTGATGTACACTTCTGGCACGGTGCTCTTAGGGGACGCGGTCTCAGAGCACGAAATAAACGTATCTCTCTCTCTCTCTCTCTCTCTCTCTCTCTCTCTCTCTCTCTCTCTCTCTCTCTCTCTCTCCCTCCCCCTCTCTCTCTCTCTCTCTCTCTCTCTCTCTCTCTCTCTCTCTGTCTGTCTCTCTCTCTCTCGTTTTTTGATCCATCCTCTCCGGAAACGGGATTGCACCAGTCGAATCGCGAGGCCACATTGTTTTATTAATGTCTCCAACGAAAAATATGTTTTAGTGACGAGAAGCAGAGAGCACACGCACAATGTATATATATATATATATATATATATAACTCGTAACATGACGGCGTGATAGCGACTAGAGAGATAGACAGAGGGAGACAGAGAGAGAAAGAGAGTCGAGAGTGACAGTGTACCCTCGTTGTGCCGATACGACCAGTCACTAGGGGCAACGCCGTGAGCGTTCTCTGCCCAACAAAACTGTCCAGCGTAGGACCAATAGCTTCGAGCATACCTGATCCGTAAAAAGGGTAAAAAAAAACAGAAAAAATTTCCCAGCGCCGATTAACGCGCGTGAAACGTGAGCGAAAATTGCTCTGTGGCAACTCGACATTTTACAACGCGGTGCATACGTGCGATGTGTATGCAGACCGTTCCATGCATATCGATATATACGTATGCTCGCGCTAGTAGAGATACGTGCACCAGTGTAGAGAAGGGGAAGCTGCCGCCATGTACGCCAAGTACCGAGGGTATTGTTATCGCTCGGGCAGCTGCCAAGCTGCCTCCTATCTTGCTTTCTCCTGTTATTTCGCTCTCTCCCATTTTCTCTACCTCTTCATCCCTCTCCTGCTCATTATTTACCCCTAATTTCTCCAAGCGTACATCCTCCACCACTTCCTCAGTAATCTTCGCCCACTCGGTCTTTCGACTACTCGTACATGCTTTACAATGCGTTGCAATTATTCTACTACGAGCAACGTGCACTGCCATGTCGATAGTGTCGTTATCGTTAACATCGCATGACAGAGATCCTCGTTACATATCTCAGGCTTAACGTCGTAGCTTGTGCGCAATCACGTTCGATGAAATGAAAATAGTTTGTCCAAATTCGAAATATTTTATCCATGAGCGAAGAACAAGAGTTTGTTTGAAATTATAGAGATGAATGAGTTTAACATAAAGCTGTGATTTTCTCATTTAACATCACACAGCTTCTTTCGACCCTTTACTATTTTAGATAATATATCGTATCTCCATTTTCACATTTGCGAGCAACACGGACACGAGTAATTTGGTTCTCATCAGGACTTGATGGGAAACTGGAATAGGTTGGAAATTTCGTACCTATCGAGAAACTTGTACAACCCCCTCTGAATACATCTCCATCCTCGATAATGCACAAATACACACGAGTGTATCGTACAAGCAAGTTATATACTGGAACACCGTTGTACTAAAGCTATTTCTTTATCTTCGCTTCACATCCGATTCCAGAATATACGCGATAACCCAGCCAATTGGTTACGGGGAAGCACGGAAACTAGAATGAACAAAACGTCGCACGTATATGCTCATACACACACACACACAAAGACATATGTACATATGTGTGTATGTGTGAACGATACTATATGTAAGTATGCGAGTACTGCGGAGGGAGCGAACCGAGAAAGCACCCCCCAATAGCAAAACTCCCCTAGCGGTGCAAGGGATGCACATGCTCCGGATCCAACGTCGGCCCACTGGCACTAATTGCCGGTCCGGTAGAAAATTGGCGAGATAACTTCGCATTCCGTACTCCACAAGCAAGAGAGAGCTAGACTCGCTCTATCCAATCCTCGTTTCCTCTCTCCTCTCTCTCTCTCTGTTATCCTTCCACTTCTTTCTACCTTTCTCGAATTACGAATCCTCTTGCTGTATACGACGTAAAGATATATTTATATACCTAGGCAGCAACCCTTCCCTCACGTTCTCGCGAAGCTCTTGCCACACACCAGTGAGCTAGCACATTGCCGAGAATTCAACCCCGATAGAGTCACTTTTTCTTCCGTTAACGAGCAACTTTTTCAACCCCTTTCGCGTCCAATGTTCTCCTCTTTTGTGTACCGTCCAACTATACAACGTTTACTCGTTTCATTCGCGCGTTCTTCCGGCGAGGTTCTCTCTTGGGACGAAAATTTCGGATATACGAAGCCCAAACTTATTAGAGGATGACGAGGGTATTAGGGATTAGCGGATGATGTACGATCTGGTTTGAATTATAGATAAGATATAGTCGCTATACATAGATGGGCCTTGTTCCAATCAACACCGGATTCAACGTGGTAAGCCTCGTCTAATCCCTTTATCAATGATGGACTAGTACCGCGATTAAAGGCGGACCTCGTTGACGATAATCGTTTCCAAAACTTGAACTGTTTACAGGAAATTTGAACGACTGTTATGATTCAACAACCAACGTCCATCGGACTGCACGATTCAAGAATTATCACTCGACGTACTATGACGATTCATCCACGCTTAGTAAGGACACTTGTATATGATACTTCAATATCGATGCAGCAATCGCCAACTGATATTATATCTCAGTTCATTAACGATATCCGAGTTCCAATTTTCAAACGAATTTTATTAGCCCCCTTCGAATTAACACTTACTTCCGCATAACTCATAACCACAATTCTAATGCGAGGTGCACATGCTCAATACGTATGCGCATCAACCTTCTTCGATATGCGACCATTAATTCACGCACTGTCCCGCTAACAGTAGAAAAAGGCGGGAAAAGAGAAGTCCGAACGGTGTTAGGTATGCTCATACTCGTGTTACGATTTGAGAAACCTTTATCTTTATATCAAACTCTAAACGATTTCAAGCCTCACCTAGCGTACCGCACAACTTAACGTATCGCACCAATCGCGTTACGAATTCACTATTTCGAGTCCCATGTAGCACATGGCACAAATCATCACCTGTCTCGAGCCAGGTGACCTCACCTAAACGCGCCGAACCTCCAAAACCCAGAAATGCCTCGCGCGCACTCGGGAAACGCCTGTGATTGGGTCTCGCAACCGCGCGTACACCGTGCCGCAGACGACACCTTTCGCTATCTTCCTTTAACGAACTCACTCACCCTAGGCACCCTTCCACTAGGTGACTAATCACCCTAGCCCTAAGCAGCTACCAAAAATTAGTATAAAAGGGCGACCTTTTCCACCAAGGAGTTAGTTACAATTTCAACGGGGACCAGCAACGCAACCACTTTGCGCAACAGAATCTGCGGAGCATTCTTGCTCATCGCCTGTTTGAATATAAAAGTTGTAAACTCATCGAGACTAAACTTGTATATTGTACAGTAATCTTAGAGTCAAAAGTAACGTGCTCGTGAAAAATAAAAGTCTGATAACTGAACTCGCGTCGACCATATTCTTTTCACTCCTCACCGAGACTACAAGAATCATCGTCGCAACGCATCGAGTTTCGTCAGATCACCAGCATTACACGACCAGCGAAAGAGTGAGTCGAATCTTTCTCATCCAACATTTCGTATAGGTCAAGATTGACCTTCGGACTAGTCGAAAACGACGGTGCCGTCCTAGTCGAAAACCCCTCCGACGAATTGTAGTAAAAAAAAGGCGAGATTTCCGTTCCTGAAGGAAAGGGCTTAATTGCCTTGTCTCGAAAAGAGAAATCGAACCGTGTTGCGCATTCACATACTCGGTAGAGTTCAGCGGATTGTAACACTCGGATGAGTTCAGCAAGTCGTGATGGAGATGTTTTTGAATACTTCTAGGAAACGATGAGCGATTAAACAAAAAAGTGGACGATAGAATTAATCAGATTTGGTAGAGCGAGCTTTGCTATTACTTACGAGGATTTGTCTTCAGGTTCAACTTCGTTTTGAACAATGCGATAATTTGCTTCATACGTGATTGTTATTGAGCCAGAATCGTTATCGCGAATGACTTCTATCCGTCGCTCATCCACCTCCACAATTTTTCTCTCAAAACCATCAATTTCTTATCAAAACTTTTCATCATTCTTCCATGGCACGCGAACTAATGCACCAAAGGAACACTCTCCTCGATATCCCATATTACAGGCTCGAGCACTACATCAATCGTAGAAAAGGGGGAAAGGGATGATAAAGAGAAGAATCCTGCGAGCACTCCCCTGTCTTCAACCCCTGTTCGTCTCGTTTTTTCTTCTCTTCTTCGTTCAACGTGCCTTTCCTATTATTTCGCTGCTAACATCGAGGGATAGAGAGAGATAAAAAGCTACGTATATGTCGAATTCTCCCTCTCGACCAACACCTAAACCCCATCCACGAAACCGTCGGATAATTCCCGTTCGTTGCAACGTCATTAACTTCTTCTTATTGCGAGGAATACCGCGTGTGCACGGGGGAATAAGATTCGTACGTGTGTGTGTGTGTGTTGTGTGTATGTCTGCGTGTACGCTGGCAGCAGCCCCCGCGAGGCCCGAAGGGCTCATCGATCACGAGCAAGGAGAGGTCGAAGCTGAAGTATAGAAGAGAGCGAGAGAGAGAAAAACATCGTGGCACCTTCCCCACACTCGAGGGCAGATAGAGCACCCGAGAATGTCCAATCTCGACGAGATTTTTCACGCTTGAGTTTTCCTTCGTTTTACGCGGGTAAGAAGGGGGGTTCCTCATTCTCACCCCTGCCAAACGTTCGCAATCCACCCCCTTCGTCCTCTTCCCCCTCCTTCAACTTCACCCCTCCAATGTGATACAACGTTGCCCGTTTTCCACTGAGACTCGCCACGGAGCTCTATCCAACCCTCGGCGATGCCCGATAGCCGATACGGCCATTGGGACGATCTACGATTGTCTAACACCGACTGAGAACATCCACGCGGAATGAGCTATTTTGATAAAGGGAAACCGAGAACGAGAGACCGAGAGACTCTCTCTCTGTTAATCCATCCTTGAAATTGGGCCATTCTCATGGTAGAGAGATCCGGGTGCGTATGTTTCGAGCCACTAGCCACGAAAAGGGCACGTGACTTTTGGTTTCCCTAAGGTACACTACGATACGTCTCAACGATATTTGCATAATAATAAAGGGACATCTGTCCACGGGTACAAAGATTGATGAATATCGATCACGGATAAAACGACAAATGAAAATTCCGCGATGCGATAAATCAGTTCCTTCGTACGCAAAATTGTATAAATCGTGACCTTTGTTTAATTCACGAGAAATTCACGTAATTGTTTCAGAAAATATTGACCAACGCATTTCATCCGGTGCAGTTACGGTAGCGCAACGTGTCGCAAAAGAATTGAGTTTACGAGCGCAAAAATATTATAACCCAGTACACATAAATTTTTCGAGATAAAAAGCACCATACGGCGCGAAGCAGAACAAAAATAATAGACATTGGATTTATATGCGAATAAAAAAAGCGTGGTATATTACAACTACCGTTATCCAATGCAACGTGATACTGAAAAGGGAGAGGGAGAAAAGGGCGCGAGCTTTATTAACCGTTCTGGGCGAGTACGGGATAGGCGACCAATCGATTCTTCACGGCGTCAGCCTGTCACCCCATCCAGCTACTTCTAATGATATTCATATTCGTGTATTTCGATTTATCGATTTATATTTCTTTCTTATTTCACAAGTCACTTTAATCAGAACGTTTATACGTGTAACAAGCCGTGAAGTCGACTAGCGATCTGCGAAGCAGCTCGTCCCAATGGAAATTGGCAACACCTACTTTTACGGATTTTAGTTCGCACGCTAATACGAGTCTCGCTAATACGAGATGACGATCGCTCCAGGGCAATGCGTATCTACATGCAAGTAGGATCGTACCTACACGATGCATAATAAATCGTATAGTGTCTACGTGCGATACGGGCGTAATGTGCTTACGGACGTTGCGATGAAATATGTGAAAAGAAAGAAAATATTGCGGAGTCATGACTAGAATGAATGCCCCCATCTGTGTAAGAAAAGTTGAACTGGTGGAACTTTGGTGAGTCATGACAGATATAGTACATAGGACGGTATATAATTCACTCTACATATATACGAAGCTATACACAGCTATCCTGCAGGGGCACACTTATAATACAGACTTCTATTTTCGCAAGCTCGATGATCAAAAATAGAAACCCAACTTTTTATTATTTAGAACAAATATTACAAAAATTAACTTCATTGTAACGAAAGTATTGAAGCAAATTATTCCATTCGGTATAAAGTTCAAGCCCTTTTAGGGAATGGGCTCGTTGTTAACGAAGAGCGGAATAAAATTAACGTTCTAAATCTGTTGTCGACTAAATACGAAAAATTCCTCAGGGACACGTTTGTCAAATTGTCGACTTCTTTCAAGCTCGTTCGATGACTGAGATCGTGAAAAACTTGTTTCCCTTGCATATATCAATATAGAAACGTACGTACTAAATTCGTACGATCCATACGATATTTATACAACACGTGACAGACTCTCCTATTCCATGACATAAGCCGCGAGAGCACCCGCCAGACGTTGATCAGCCCCAAGGGATTTTGTTCCGAATAATTCGTTTCGTTGGTTCGTCCCGCCGTGATCGCACATTCGCTACAAACAACATCCGAATGTTCCGCGAGCTATAATGTAATATATTATATTATTGTTACCTACGTTATGCGCGTTGTTATATCTGGGAATATAATGTGTATTTCGGGTGTGTGGAAATAGAAGTGAGATGAAGAGGAAGAGATGGACGCTGCGGAATATCATACACACACCCACAGACACACATTTGCCTCGGGTCTTGGTCGTTCGCTCACGCGCGTTACACTACCGCGACGAATTCTCGAGTTTTTTCTTGCCCCTGCTCCTCCTATCACTCCCTCTCGCTTTCGTCGCTACCATCGTTTCTTCTCTCTCGTTCCATCTTTTTTTTCCTTCTCCTCCCCACAAAGCTTTTGCTGATATGCACCCTCATGTGGCGTCCGTACCTAACAGGCGTGAAAAAATAAAGAAGCTCGAGGGTGCGAAGAGAGTTTTGGTGGGGCTCGAGAAAGCGTATCGCCCGTTTCGACGAGGGTTGAGGTTGCAAGAAATATATATATATATATATGTATATAAAGAAACACGCATAGGTTTGTAAGGTAACGTACACATATCTAGACCACACACCCGCATATATAAGTTATAGGAGTAGAGTACCCATATTCCCGTTCCACAGGGTTATACTGCTGATGTTGCTGCAGGCATCTATATACGAGATTTTTTACGCCAGAATAGAGGATGAATTTTTTTTTATGGCCGACGAAGCCCGATGGTTTTTCGTCGTTTTTTCCCTTCATTTTTTTTTGCTCGATATTACCGCGTTTACGTTGCACTCTGCTGGCTATACTGCACACGCTGCGAGTTTTGCGATATACATATAGATATGTCTTTTTTCCTCGAACGATTTCAACGGCATGTTTGAAATCGAGACGCGACACGCTACGCTTATCAGAAATATCGGATATACGTGTCGCAAAAATCTATAAACCCCGCGCGAAATAATCAATGCTTCGTGAGATTGTTGCAATCGATATTTTCATTATTAGCCTGTGCAGTTTATGAAATCAATGGACTAACTTTGTTACAAAAAAATAAAGTAACAAATTGTTATCGCCTCGATACGACGCGTCTATAAAATTTGTTGGATTTAAACGAGTGCTATTTCAATTATCGTAGATCGACCTGCAGCGGTATAAAACCTTCCGATTAGAAACAAAATTTCGTTCCCTGATTGCTCCTTTTTCGAAAGACTTATATGATTTATAATTAAATCAAAAGTATCGAAACTCTGAAAAATAGATTAGTCCTCGTTTCTCGTTTTAGATCTGTATATATACGCAATTTTTCTATACTTCTCTATACACAAAAGTACGTGAAGAAAATCGATTTCGATGCTGTTCACTATCTACCCGATCGTCATCAAGCCAGGAGATCCATTCGACTCGAGAGGACTTATCCTCAGCGAGATATATGTATAGAATTCCCGTCGGGAAAGGTGCCTCGTAAAAATATGAGCAACCCATCGTAAAACGTGATCACCGATTAGTTCTCTCCGTATATATATATATATAGATCACTCTTCTACTTTTTTTTATCTTCCTTAGATGATGCGCGTTTCACGTTCATCGTTCGACTAGCAATAAGTAATGCACACGCGCATAGTTACGCACGTACGAATCACGAGCGTTCAATAATATTGAGCCCTGCCGTAATTGTTCTTTACCCCAATTCGTGCCATTCATGCTTCGAAGGTGTTGGAACATTTTGCTTTTCTTTATCTCGGTATTCTTATCTGTTTTCACAATGTCTTTTCTCGCATACCGCAGAGCTCTCGCAACGTCCGGTTTCTCAACGGCAGCACGCGCTCCGGAGCTCGGAGGGTGGATATCAGAGAAACGCAACTTTCAGCCTCATCCTCCCTCTCCCCCTCATCCCTCTCACCAGGTTCTCTCTCTCTCTCTTTCTCTTTCGCGAACCGCGCTTGCACGAGTTCTCTCTTCTCTCGTACGTGGCGCGAATGGGGCGCGATGAAACGATAAAAAAGATCGTAAAGGTAACGGCCGTAACGGGCGAACGGTGCTATGGGCTATACGTGAGTTCTTTTTCGAGGCTCTTTCCTTGCCCGGCTCGCCTTCTTTTCTGTACCGCGAAGCTCGGCAGGCTCGCTATAATTTCTATGGATGTACCTTCCTTCTTTCTTCTTCTTCTTCTTCTTCTACTTTCTTTTTTCTCCTTTTTACTTTTGCACATCGCACTTTTTCCTTCGGCTCTTGTTATATTTAGTTCCTTTTTCTGTTCTCGAGCATGCGCCCGATATATATCCTCGTTTACGAAGGTTATATATCGTCGGTAAGGGTGGCACGTCCTTTAAACGTCACAACTGATCAAAATCATTCGTATGGCGATGGAAGTGCGCAACTTCGCTGTCAATTTTCGGACGCGAAACGTTTTACCGACGCGAGTTACGAAAACGTAGTCGATAATTAAAAAATCCATTCGAAATGATTTCCTACGAACTGTAATAAATTATTTATCTCAACGTTCCGTAAAATGATTCAAGAAAAATCGGGACATTCCCTTAAACTAACATTTTTTGAAGTTACGCTTCGGCGAATTCACGATCCATCGACCATAATGTTTTCGCATCTACCTGTAGGATATGTTCGCGAGTTGAGAACCACCTGCAGCTCGTAATTTCTCTTTGCCAGGTGCACGCATGCACCAAAGTACTTTACCGAGTACGAGATACCAGTTCGCGAGCCAAAGAGATTGGATGCGAAATATCTCGCGATGGAGCGCACCGCGTTTTTCGAGTGAAATTTCTATCTCGACCAACCGGGTTTTCTTCAGCCGGTGTATATATAAGTACGTAATATAGTTTGTACTATATATATGCGTGTATGTGTGTGTAAGCAACGCATAATTTCTTTACCCTCATCCGCGGTGGTGATACTTTTACACAACTTTTACAACGAAAATGCGAAAAGAGCGAACCGAGCGTGGCAAGCCTGTCGCAGTTAGCGAGCGTCTTTGCAAATACTAACATGGGGGTTGGATATAAATAATAATAATAATAATAATAGGAGGAAAGAATTATGCACGGCCGCAGCTACTTCCACTATACCGCGTTCATTCCTACATTGCGGTTGAACAAAGTTTATGTGAAGCAACCCGAAAGCGAAAGGGAAAGAAGATGAAGCAGAAAATGGTCGGGTGCACATAATGGCTCTGTACAATCTAGCAATTGACGTAGTAAGATTACAAGGCGCTCCGTTTGTCGTTTTGCCGTGAAATCGACAGTCATCTATTCGCGCTCTCGACAGCGAGATTCTTTTTCTATTTCTCTGCTTGCATCTCTCTTGGTTTCCCTCATTTTATCATTCTTTCGAAAGCTTAGTTGAAACATCCGTGCACGAATGTTCCGCTTTTGTAAATAGTTCTCTATAAAAGGGAAGAAAGTATCTCGAAATCCCTTATAAGGACTATGATGAAATCTAAAAATTGTACACTAGGTGTACAAATGTTTCTCAATTTTTATTTTATTTTTATTTAGTTGTGGAAGAAAATATATTTTGTTTGCTATCGAATCTTATCAGGGTGGGGTGTAAATTTGTAATGATAAACATTATTTTTCAATTTCTTCGTCCACGAAAAAACGCAATGGCCACGCAATGGACGTCTCGAAGATATGGCACGTACCCACGTGTAAACGAAAAACTTTCTCAAAGTCCAATAATTACGAACTTGCCTCCAGTCAATTTACTCCAACTGCAGTTACGATGGAAGCTGGCTAAGAGACGAAGTTAATTAAAAAGAGGGAAAAAAAACAGTTTTAGTCCCTCAACCACATTATACACCCTTCGCAAATTGATGCGAGGGGAGACATTCTTCAAGACTACTTTTCCCAGCTGTATGCGCCCGATGGGTCGAGGGGATCGGTCACGAGATTCGCGACGGAAGAGCATCCGGGAAGGAAAAAGGAGTAAAGGACCGAAGGTGACGAGAAAGGGAAAGAAGGCCGGAAGACGTTAAATAAGGGGCGGAACGGGATGCTCGCGGGTCTCGGCATTGATCCGACCTGAGAATTTCATCCTACCCGTACTTCCCTTCTCGTAAAAGACACATAATTAAAACCCACACACATATTTATAAAATTTCGCTAAATTTGACGAGAATTAAACATCCCAATGACGTAATATTTTCAAGAAATATTCTTTTTTACTGTTTTTTTTCGCTGTCGTCGGTTCAACCGGAAGTCACGCTCCGCCGATCGGAGGGACAAGTGCCAAGGCCCGTATTTCCGGGACCAATTGAACGTCGTCTAATCCGATGTTCACGGAACCCTAATACCGCAATAATATTCGCAATAATACAAAAACGTGGCGAGGCACAAAACGCCAGATTCGAGTCGTTTGAGTCCTTCAATGCCTTCGTTTCTCCCCTCCTCGTACATCCTTTATATACATT
Organism: Netelia fuscicornis; assembly: GCA_946811545.1. Lineage (NCBI taxonomy): Eukaryota > Metazoa > Arthropoda > Insecta > Hymenoptera > Ichneumonidae > Netelia > Netelia fuscicornis. The sequence goes on along the minus strand of OX328011.1, from coordinate 18,086,278 downwards.
ACTATTTCTTTGCCCACCCTTATCTCTTGGGTACGGTAAAATCGGCTTAAGGGACTTGATGTCGCAGAAGAGGATAGTAGTATTATTGTAAATACCATACGAATGTGACATTCCTCGCAAAACGAAAAATGGTCCACGCGAATGGTAAAAGCATTCTTCGAGTAAATACTCTTCTCTATGTGTATGTATATATATACAGAGATGTATATGGGTATATTGTGCCATAATACTACGTAGTATTCTTGCGTTTCCTGGCGGGACACAAAGGACCAAATCGCGTAGGACAATTACTTTGGTCCTCTCGGATATTATTATGAAGGTCCTGTTCCATTCCATTGACCGAAGTCTTGGCAAGCTTAGCCAAGCCTCCTATTTCTCTGGTATGCGTTAGTGTAAAGAAGAAAAAACGAACGCGTTAAAAAAGTATGGATACTCGTATAACGAGATCTTCGCATCTTCGACGATCGAAGAAAAAAGCTAGCGCGTGTGCAACGGGAGAAATAGACTTGCTCAACTATCCCGATAATCCTCTTTCGAAGATCGGATTTTACGTTTGGTAAAGACTGCTGCATAGAGAAGCCTCTTGTAGTTTGCATCGTTCATTCAGGCTCGTAAGAAAGGCGTCGAAGGATCGACGCGAGGCTTTCTTATCTAAAATCTTTGAAAATCTTTGCTTCGTTCTTTTTCGATTAACGGAAGAATTGGCTGGTTTTTTCTCACCTTGTTCGAACAAAATACGACTAATACTAATTCCTCGATGGAATTACGAACTCGTTTTACTTCTAATGGAAATTTTCGAACATCACCCTCGATCCTGATAAAAATCCTGACAGCACATAACAGATCGAACTATTTATATTATTTTATTATTATTATTATTATTTCAATAATTTCAGGAATGCGTATAAAATGACGAAATTAATTATGCACTCATTCGCAATAACATCGTTTTCCATCGCGTCCCATTATTCCACCCTTGAACCTCAATCGCGCCCGTTTAAAAAAAAATCATTATTATTTGCAACGTCGACTGTCTGGTGTCCCGATCAAATTCCACAGTCAAACGAATGGTCGTTCCGGAATTTAAATTTCGCTCCGACCGGAGTTTCTCCCTCTCCCCTCTACTGGGATTCTCCACCACCCTTCATACATCCCCTCTTTCGATCGCAATATCCACCTTTCTCTTTCACATCCGTCGATTTATTAGCACCATCTTTGTCTCTCAACCGCGGAGAATGACGAAATATTATCGCACTCTTGTCATACCGCATCCTCGTTCACGGACCGCACACTCTGAATCCTCCTGCGAGAATGCTGGAATGATTCCGAACACGATAGAGACCCACGAACGCATTCTCACTTTCCGGTAATGTATGTTTGAATGTACTTGCATAGACAATGTTGGAAGGGTGAGAGAGAAAGAGAGAGAGAGAGAGAGATACCGACATATACAGAGAGGGACGATTCACCAACGGATAAGCTCATTAGCGTTCCACGTGTAGATAGACTTGCTGATTAGCAGAGAGGCCGATGAAGGAATCAGTTTCTAGTGGAAGGTCGAAATGGAACATATTTGGTTCAGCCAAGGCTGTGAGGCATGTGTACAGTATCGCTTTATACCCAGCCTTTGTATCAATACAGCATGCACACATGCCGGTACAGGGCGAATCATTGCGTTTGTCTATGACCCGACACGAAACTGCACGCGTATATGAACACATTGGAGTTCATTTAGCCTTTCCAATAGTTTGGATTTCGCCACAAAGTAGCCAAACTAATTGAGAAAAATATATATTTTCCTAAACGATGACACGTAACGCTATTTTTTCACTCTGCCTGTCAATAACGGACGATCGTCATTGAGACGAACGGTGGATTTGTCGTGGATATTTATGTCGACGTTAGCTCGTTCCTGGCTGTACCATGGACACTCGAATTGGAAATCTACCCCTATGGTCGCGTAACGATATATGGGGGCTGAGGTAGGGGAAAACGGGTTAGTGAAAGAACAATGAGGAACCAACGAGCGTATAAGAGATACGTTGCATTTCAATATAGCGCATTTATTAATCCATCGTGCCAATTATCGAAATGGCGTAACACTCAGTGACGTATCTCATATCGGTGTTTCCCGGTATAAGTAACGCACAATGGGCAAGGAAGGGAGGAGAGGAGGAAAGCCGGCGCCTGGGTAATTGGCATCCGGCACGGGCTTCTTACTTTACATCATTCTCATCATATCATACATTTGGCCAATCAAAAGCCACGCCAGTGTCTGGTACGCCATGCCCACGCGGCTTTTGTTTCCTCTACAGGGTGGTCCTTGCCTCCCTCTTTCGTCTGCGCATTTCTCTCAGTTTCCTTTTTTTCATGTCAAAACAAAAAGTATATATGTATATAGGAGAGATTTACGTATGGGAAGCTTTTAGAATTTCACGAGTCTGATGATTATGCATCGTCGACGTTCGGATCGTACGTGTATACTGCGGGAAAAAGCTTATCGTATATCGTCAACAGCACTTTACGCCCCATTCTCTCTACCGGTGCGTCGAAGGGAGAGACGGAGAGAGAGAGAGAGAGAGAGAGAAAGAGAAGAAAAAAACAATTTTCCACAGCGTTGTTTCGTTGACGTGGCTCTCTCGCATCCAAGAGTAGTCACGCTCTCACTCAGCTGCTCCGAGCCTGGATCGCATCGAGGCACCCTCCGAGCTCCTGTCGAAAGAGTAGCTAGTGGGTAGAAAAGAGGAACGGAACGATAAGAACGAAAAGAGAGAGAGAGAGTGAGAGAGAGAGAGAGAGAGAGAGAGAGAGAGAGAGAGGAAAGAGTAATCCAGAGCACGCGAACTCTGCCATGAATAATGGAGGGTGTTTCTCAAAATCCGACGTGGGGTGCGCGCGCTGGTTGAACGCTGGCATGCATCAGCAGCACCACAACGTACACCTCACACTCGATCCCCAACCCCCGCCTCACCCCTCCCGTCTTCCCTTCACCAGCCCGAGAGAACTTGTATCGAAAGTTCGACGTGCGAAAATTGTTTCGGCGGTGCTGATGCGTTCCTGGTAACCATCGGTTATACATATGTATATGTATGGATTGTATGTATGTACATATTTCATGGTATAAGCAGCTGACTGAGGCAATCTGCGAGACAAGACCCCCTTCGGCTAAACCTTCGACCCATTTGTTTCCAGCGTGATCGAAAATTGAGAAATGTTGTAAAAATAAAACAAAAGTTTGTCGATAAAATATTGTTTAACCCATTAATATCTTCGAAGTCCTTGCTAGGCTCGAAATTTCATTTGCCGAATTGAATTTATCGCGAATGACATTAAATTCCTAATCCAACATCGAGTTCGACGGATTTCGGAAATGCTCAAAATTGGTGATCAAATTTGTTCATACTTTGTGCTGCGAGATGTCAAAACAAACCGTACGAAATTAGCGAAATAGGTCGTGGATGAAATATGTACAAATTCAATATTTGATTACTCGTGCTCGGGTTCATTGTTGTATGGTCGGATGATCCAACTAGTTTGCAATTATCTCAACGTTCAAAGTACGACACACCGGTAATTTCGAAAATCTATATAAATAAATGATTCCGACACTGTTGGGAGCTTATTAATTTATCATGAATATGTCACGAAATCTCTGTCCTGCTTTTTCAAAATAGTTCCAGCGTTTATCATTATTTCAATAAAATATTCAATTTCCGAATGCCGACCCTACGATTAGGGCTCTGGTCAGAACGTTGTTCAACCCTTCTTCGAAATTACGGTCGCCATTAAGTTATAAAATCCATAAAACGCACGTTAATGCTTAAACCTGGCCGAGGATCGTTCGGATTCCAGCTTGCTGCGGTGATCGTCTGAATATTTCATTCTATGACCCAATTCCGGACTCGACTCTCGGAAAGTCTAGCAGCGCTTGGGTTATTGGTGAGCTTCGATCAAGCGTCGGTCAATTAGGCTCCGCCAAAATACCGATAAGCGAGACAAATCGTTGAGCGTGATCGGCGCGTGTGTTGGTGGTGATGGCGGCGGCACGATGGCCACAACTAGGATAAGGGAATTCCATTCGTAAAGTTCCGACCCTAAATACCCTCGAGTGGAGCTAGTACCTACGTTACTACTGTGGGTATAATAAGGTGGTGAATCCGGTGCTGGCCGGTAAACTAGTCGTACGGATGTCTAAGCTAACTGGGCCAGCATCAGTCGGCTTTTCCGTCCATTAGTCCGAGGAAAGATAGAGCCCCGGTGAGTAACGATAAAAGATAAAGTCGTTTCGCTCTCCGGGAAGGCTCGTTTAACGAGTTGAGCGAGGCTCGTGGAAATGTTTCTGGCAAGTGAGAGCCCCTCTCTCTCTCTGCACTCTCTTTCTCTCCTTCTCTCTTCCTGATCTTGGGATAGTTACTCATCTCACTTTAGTCTTCCATCTCACTTAAGTGTCTCCTTTCGTTCTTTCGAGTAATCAATCGTGAGCTTCCACCCTACACCATTAACGGTCGCGTCGTGAAGTTTACAATAACATGTGCACCTCTATGACACTTCCTTGAATTCGAAGATGATGTAATGTCAAAGGTATCAATATCTATTTCAAAAAGCAATCGGACCATTGTACTCTGAGACAATTGAATAGATCCGATATCAGGCATTTATAAAATGTTCGTGCTATTAAAACAGTCGATCCATCACGGTCAATTTTTAATTAAAAACAGAGCGATCCACGGTTACCTGGAAAGATTCGCCCATTATTCTTTTAAACAATGGTAAAGTATTATTTTCCATTACGAGAATGGATGAGCACCGGTTCGTTGGCCGTGTGCAAAACGCATTGGCAATTCGGCTTAAGCGCACGTTCGTCATAAAGCTGCCTGCCTGTAACCCCATATTATGAAGTCGTAAGTGGCGCACCCTGAAAAATATTGGAGTGAAAAAATGTTATCTACATTGAGCCAGTCGCGAGCCACTAATTTTTTCCACGCAACACCATCCTCATCTTTATCCAGGTTTACGTATGTATAGCTGGTCCGTAGGGTAGGTACATAAAACCGATATGAACGACGAACCCGTAGCATCGATGGCGTAACAACGTATCTTATATATTTGTTGGTAACTTGTTTGTTTGTTCCATCACTTACGTCGAGAAAGCTCCATAGCCATTTATATCGGACCACCCGAGAACTTCTCTTTAGGTACGCCATAACGCATTCTGAAGCTACGGGGGTGAGGGAGTTCTACTACAAGCTACCATTATAACATTCCATATATCGTCCAATACTCTATCGCGCGGTGGCGACGTGGTAGGCCAATGAACTTTATCCATTGTTCTAGCATTAGTTGAGTTTCATTAATGTAATTCCCGTGTACGCGCGTGCTCTTTGCTGTCGGTAGTAGGTAGAGGCCTGACAGAGCACACATCTTGTCATCCCTCTCCCCATCGTTTCACTACGGGTTCTCTCTCGTATTTGCTTGGTTTCCTTTTTAACAATCTATTGTCGGTCTTTGTACCCGGTCGTGGATTCGCGAACACTGTCCATGGATCTTCTCGTCTCTTTCTCACCCCCCTCTCAACCACCACCACTACCATCCCTCCCTCCTATCCCATTCTCCATCGTATTGTCCAGAGCATTGTGAACGACTCTGACTCTCGCTGGAAAACTCAACCCATTCTACACATCGCGGTGGTGATCCTGGAAAATATACCCTCTCTCTGTTGTACGGTACGATAGGACGGGAGGGTGAGTAGGGGGAGATCGGAGAGAATAGGATGGAGGAATTGGATGAGGGTGGTTCGTTGGAGGGGGTTGGCGAACTAGACGCGGGAGAGCCACCACCTCTTTCATCATCGGACCGGATCCGTCGTTTCTGTTGTCCAAAGCTACAACGGACTGTACACCACTCCTATAAATAGGAGATATAGTAATTGTACCTGTACTATATATGCCTTTATACATGTATATACTCTGTGATAGAGAACATATATAGTACGTAGTAAAACGCGGAAAACTCGTTTTCCCGCACCAGCGTTTTCTGGCAACGTGAGGAAGGGGTTTACATAGGGCCCCGTCTCTCTTTCTCTCTCTTTCTCTCTCTCATCCTCGTGGCAGTAGCAAATTCGATAGCCATGAAATTCTATGGTTCGCTACTGGCAAGTCACTTCCTACCGCGTAACTTGTCGAGGTCGAAGTGTAAATATTTCCACCGAGTCACCCGTTTTCTCTTCGCGAATATCTTGCGAATTCATCGTTCACGTAGGAAATAGTCGAGAGTAATTAAGCTCGAACGATTATCATCAATCACCGAAGGGTCGGCCATAGTGAAATTTTCAAATAACCAAATTAATCGATCAAAATTAATCGATACGGAAATTGACATAGCCCTTATTATTCTCTCCACGAAACGAGCCGATCCGTTATCCTCGTTTCCTAAGTTACACACATCGTCGAAAAGAACGTAAACGTACGTAGCATTTTTATCATCAATACGCCCATTAACAATTTTGTAAACGTAAAATATCGTCTCGTCGTAAGATCCAAGTGTACCCGAATATATTCTACCTACAATCGCAACAACGACTGTAAACTCGAACGAAATTCTTTGATACCATTACATTATTCCTTCTCTCGTATACTCGTCTATGCTATTCACGATCTCTTACGATGCTAGAACGCGCCCCTCCAAGACCCTTGACACGGGCAACGACGAAGAGCCGTTGCGCTCCTCGGGCCCTTCTCGAGCTACTCCCACGACCATTACTGTTCTTTGACAACCGTTATAACGTGTTCTATCTCACCCATCTTACCTCCTCCATCCCTCCTTTCTTCTATTCCCTCACTCGGTTCCTATCTAGCCTCGTTCAATCTACTGTATGTATAATGTATATAGACTATTACTTATATATATATATATATATATATGGTATTATCTATATGCGCCGTACCCTCAGTTCCTCGGAGAAAAGCGAAGGTTCGACGGAGGACAAGGATCCCAAGGAGGTTGGAAGGATAAGGTCGAGAATGAGGAGAATCAGCGGAGATGAGGAGGAAAATCCTGGAAGGGTTCGGGTATGGGAGTGGGAAGGAGACTAAGGGTAGCGAAACGAGGGTCGTTCTACCGCCAAATCGAACTCTAACTTTGTCACGGCGATTGGTTTTTCCTTCGACATGGCGTCCATCCTTGATTCATGCAGTCTACCACTTCGAACTAACTTTTTTTCCTCTCTTTTCTTCCTCATTTTTGTTTTTGCATCTTTCCATTCGTTTTTAACGGGCTTTCGCTTCCGGTCGATAAGTTACGGCTGCCGTTTTGACAGTTGGGTCACCAGGAAAGCACCGCGAATCCCTTCCGGCCGTGCGATAAGTGTCCCAGTTTCTCCCCACAATATTTCTGGGAGAAACTCGAGTGAATTTTGTAAATATGAAATTTTTATTCGTGATAAAAAGTGTCCGACGACCACTTGTTTTTTCGGTTTGAGTAAAATAAATAAGAGGACCGTGGCCATCCGTTATCGTTGAAATTAACCGCTTTGTCGATCTGTCATCCGAGGGTGGCGAGAGATGCCCTCGGCGTTTTTCCAGTGTTTGTCGTTCGTGAAAAAAAAAAGAAAAAAACAAGAGGAACGAGAAACGGCGAGAGCGAAGGAGGAACGCGACACATATGGCTCGAGGGTCTATGACGATTCTTCTTGTCACGCGCGCTTATGAAAACTGTCGCGAAAGCATACGCTGGACAGTTGCACCAATAAGAGGCGAAAAAATATATTGGATCCAGTGAAAAATGAAGGAGGAACGAACGTGGAAAAATACCGACTAGCTCCGTCATTACCGCGAATTATCCGAGTCTCGAAAAATGTTGTCAAATTACGAACCGACTTTAGACTCAACGCACAAAAAAAGAGTCCCGATGTTTTCGACTCGATACGCAGCCGTCTGCAATTCTTCCTTCGTGAAAAGGAAAATATTTAGCTCGCGAAGCCCGACAGCTGCCGAAACGTTCATAAAACATCATCGCGACATACAAGGGGTTGGGATTGGGCGAAGTCTCGCGCGCACTCCCAAGAGGACGTTATTGGCCAAATAACGATGACGAGAAAGAGTAAAAGAAAAATGAAAAAAAAAAACGAGAGAGACAGAGAGAAAGCGAAAGAGAAAGAGTTTCATTGCGTAGTTTCCTTTGATTGGCGCAATGAACGAGCCAATTAACAAGGCAAGTAAAAAGAGGGACGACCGACTATGAGAGAAAAGCATTAGAGAAATTGATCAAAACATCCAGAGCAGACATATACACGAACCGTTGAGCGAGAGTCAAAGTGCAAACGGTTCGGTCGGTCAAAAAGGGAAATGTGAAAAAGGAAAATGCGGAAAACGAAAAAAATAAGTAAATGAACGAAACTGGAACGAAGGAGAAGGGGGTAGTTTATAATTACCGTCGAGTTTATAAAATATTTATATCGACTTGACAAAATAACAAAACAATCTGTATAGTTGCCAACTAGTGAGTAACGACAGTTTTTATCGTCAAAAAATAAATTCATTAGTTGAGAAAATAAAACGTCGAATAAAAAAGTCAAGAGCCCTTGCGCCAAGATTTCCGGAATTAACCGATTCGTAATGGTTTAATATTAGAGCGTATCGTGTGTTGCCTCGTGCGCGAGCGCGATTATAGAAATCATCACGTTTTCTCCAACGAGAGGTCAAAGTTCTCGTTAACAAGAGCACTCGTCAAGCTCGAAACAAAAAAATCTCGACTCCGAAGTTTCAAATCGGCCTCTGACTCGCGTAATTTTACCCGCATGGGAATGGAAATAAAAAGATACACGAGAAAGCAAGAGGAAGTGTACAAGCTGCGGGACTCTCGTAACTTCGTCGTTCCGTTTATCCACCGGAAGTCACTGATTCTTCACGATTCTCGCGAACGATTCGTGACCTTTCAGCTCATTTTCCACCACGAAACAAAATTCCTTTCTGTAAATGACGATTTTTAATCGAAATATTGCATTTAAATGCAAACGTCATTACAGCTGACTGTAATTAATTCGTGTTTAACAAAATTGCATTTTTATCCCTGTGCCTGTGAGTTTGCGACAGGGACAATTTTATCAGATACAAATGTTCGTGCCGGAATCGTTGCGTTTTGAAAAACCATCGTCTTTATACATCGCTGTGATAGACTTTGCTTTCGTACATTTTCTTTTTTCTTCCATTAATCCTTCTCCTTTTTTATCGTCGCATTATATCGTATCGCATACGAGTCTTTGAGGGACGAGATTTATGCCATTGCCCAGGCGAAGTTAAAAACGTAGTTCTCGCAGGGTGGACGCGCGCGGAGAGCGAGCTGCTCGCGACGCCCGATCAATGCACGAAACCCTCTGAATCGCCGCTCACGATCTCTTTGATCCCTTTCTCGAGAGCACCTGGTCCGAGCTCTCGTTCTTTTCTTGCCATCCTCCTCTTCTCTTTCCTTCTTTTTTTTTATATTTATTTTCGTTCTCCGTTTTTCTCGCTCTCGCTCTCGTGCTTGCTGCTGCGCCCGTTTCATCCTTTCTTTCCGCGTTCACTTCTGACCCACGCGCTTGTAAGCCCACTATTCGTAATAATTCGCATTGCACCCTGCAGTGAAAGAGGTGCACTCTTTGAGAACCTGGCTTATATATATATATATATATATATGTATATATAGATAGTTTTTTATATCCAGGCTCGCCTTATCACCGCTCGAATCTGTAGTAGCGATATTCCCGAGCGATATATTTTTTTTTTATTCGTAGGGTTAGTTCAATCCCATTCTTATCCCTCTATCGCCCTCTATTCCGCTCGAGAATTCTACCGAGGAACGTTTTTATTCCCTTCTGCCTTTTAAACGGAGCATCTGCGACGATTCCGATCTCGATCAACGATCTCATCGTATTCTCCAACATTTTTTTCATCTATATGCCCTAAAAATTGTTTCGTTATAATCCTCGATAACAAAATTAATGTGATAATGTTTCGTATAAATGTTTCCTCGTTACGATTGTTTAATTTACCTCGAGATATCATTACACGTAGCCTGTCGATGTTTTTCGTGGAGCAATTGTTTATAGCTCGTCGAAAAAAGTGTCTATCCGCATGCTAATAAAGTACGTAACTATCTGGAGACCCTTGCGGGCACTCACAGACGCCCTTAAACAGAGGATTGTAACGCGGACTCTTACAAACTCGCGGGAGAGGGTACTCTCGGCAAGGGCGCCTGAACCGCAAGCACCCACTAGTAAATTCCATCATCCGGCTGAAATCCTTTTTACCATTTTGCTCTTTATACTCTCACGCGCGTAATATTTTTTTTATCTTTTTTTATCTTATTTTTACACGATATAAGACCAGATTATTCGAAACACGACGGAAAATTCGTTTAGCCTCAACCTCGTGTTACATCAAAAGGGTCCAGCTTGAAACTGGAACCACTGCCCTTCGCGTAACCGGTCGCGTAACCGCATTTCTCACGGGGTGGAAAATCCATCCCCCGATCCCTCTACGTCCGCTTCGTATATGAAATTAGTTCTGGAAGGGCTTTTGGTTGGATCCCAGCATGCTCTCTCGTCGCGAACGTGTCGAATTCACGCCTGTGGGGAAACACACGAGACGATAACACCGTGTGACCGGGTGACTGTCGGTACCATCGATTTTTTGAGGGACAAATTGTGCAGGAGAGAGAGAGAGAAGCATAAGATCACCACCTATGGAAAGTGGAAAATGACGAGAGACAAGGCGAGCGTAAAAGTATGAAGCGAGGGAGACGAACACGTGAGTATACACACGCGTATACTGCCGCTTCGTTTGGACTCGGGGGTGGCGAGAGGGGTCGAGGGAACTTCCTTGGATAGAAATACGACACCTAAGAGGAGCCACGACCCGAGCCATTAGCTATTTACGGAAAACGAGGCGGTGCAAATGGAGCACAAGGCACAGTTGTCGTTCCACGCGTCTCTTCACTCTTCACCTTCTTCTCTCCCTTTCTCGCTCTCTCTTATACACGCTCTTCGTCTATTCTTCACCCTCGTCCGGAGTCCCGGTCTCCGTTACGGTTGGATATTTTTTTCGTAACCCATGGGGAAAAGCTAAGGGTCTTGAGAAACTCTCGTCGTGCCAAGAGCTATACAGGCGAGAGCTGCACGAAGAGAAACGTGCCGAGCTCGTGCTGGTCGCAAAGATACAGAGTTGTATCTTCGCTCCTCGACGTCCTCGTAAGACCGTCCCGAATTACTATGGCTATGCGACGAATGAAACGAGACCGACGGAGAAAAAAAAGGGTTGCTTACACGCGTACAATGTTAACTCAGGGGACACTCCGCTCTTCACCACCACCATCCTCCTACCTCGACCATCTGAGATATTTGTATGTCTAGAAAGTGTGCGTTATGAGACACGTTGATGTGTACGATGCTTGGGTTAATCACCGGACGAGGGTCTAGGGAATCGTATAAAAGCTAGAGGAGAACGGCCGAGAGTTGGTGAAATATGGACGGCCTTCGCGTCTCGTGATTATTAAAGGTGCGGTTCTCAACCCACCGTGTCTAGAAACGTACACAACATTTATTCTAACCGAAATCGAAATTAAGACTCTGAAAAAAATTGATAACTACGATAAATCGAAACGGAACGATCCATTAGTCTCCGTTACGGAGAATCTTGAGAAAAAAAAAGTACAAGATCGTTTGGAGCGAGAGCGTAAAATCGATCGCACTCCGGTGAATCCCTCGCATAGGGGTGGCTGTCGTAAGGGTCGTTTACGACAATGAGCTATCGATTTTTTTTTCTCGCCCAAGAAAATCCCGAGCTTAGACACGGACGAATCGGTAAGAAAGAGATTCTACGTGATCCAAGTATTGCAACCAAGGACGCGACGTGTGGCCCTTCTCATCCCTGTCACCTTAATTCGAACCTTGGACACGCGATTAGGTAAGCCCGAGCGGCTAGACTCGAGCCGTCCATCGTTTCGATTCGACAGGAATGTATTGAGATGCGTATCGTTGCGGCGTGTTGCAAATATACCTTGTAAAAGGGAGGAAAGCACTTTGCAAGAATCTTTCTTCGTCTTTCGTTTCAATCATCGTAGGAAGACGGCTCGAGAGCCTCGCTTTTATGCCATCCCTTATTTTTCATTGCGTATTTTCCCCCTTGGACATCGCGAGAATTCTGTCGTCATACACTTTTCTCGCTGCTCAGGCGAGCGTTGGAAATGTTTAAAGCTGTCCTGAGCAAAATCCTTGGAAGCTTGAGCAGATGGACGATTCGTGTTGGAAAAGAATCCGGCCAAATTTCAGGGATTTAGGACGAAGAAATTGTTGAGTCGTATTACGATAGGTATAATTCAATTGTCGAGGTTTCGGCATACTCTCGTAACGAATGAAAAACCTTGAACAAAAACGTCGTATGGCGATTATCGATGAAAAAAATATTGACTCGGAGAAAATAATTCGTAAATTCGTAAAGAACTTTTTCCGCTTACCTATTACAAAAAACCCACCAAGCTCGACTTGATTTTTGGTAAACGATAATTCCTCGTTACAAATTCTATAATCATTGTCTCCAAGATTTAACAAGTTTATCAGAATTCAACGACATTTTTTTACCGAATTTGTACCGAAGAATTTTCGCTTATCAAAAATCACGCCGAGCTTCGTTTTAACGACGAATTCAGATAAAATTGTCGAGTCTTGCAAAGATAATTGTCAAAATTGTAACAAACAATTTTTATTGAATAAAAATCTCACCGAGTTTTTTTTTCCTTATGAATACTTCCTGAAAAATTCGAAAAGCTCGCTTCTCTGTCACGAATAGAACAAATTTGGCTCCATCTGACTCGCTGAGCTTCTGTCAAACACGCCAAGTAGCACATATACTATACATAGCTTCGTGTTACCTCTCTCGTCGTAGGTTCAACGTCTGCCTGATGGGCATACTAATCGACGTTAATTCGACACCGGACCGAAAGCCAACGTCGAGTGCAAGGAGACTTATTGACAAGCCCTCGTGTATATACCAATACAACTATATTCACTCCTCGGTCTACATAGTCGACGTATTCACATTGCACTCCATCGTCATTTCGCTCGACTCTCCAGTTTATATTCTCTCGCTTCATCTCAGCACTGCACCAAGATCATCTACATCGTCGCGATGAAATTCTTCACTTGGGTGGTCATTAATTGACGCTGGACTTTCGATAGTTAAATCTTCCTTTTTACCGACTCTTCATTCCCAATTAAGAAATGCGCCGAACCAAAAGACATCGAGAAATTAACGTTTTTAACATCTACTACGAACTGACAAACGAATCGGTTTGTAAAATAGTTGAATAAATGATTAACAAACCGAAGCTATCAATTTTTTTCTAATGCCGGATGAGTTGACAAAATTATTTTTTTATTATCCATCCGCGTCACCACTGTACCACAAAATTTATGACCGAATCTGATAAAAGTCCTGTACGCACAGGAGCCTTAAAAACGTGACATTTTTCATACGACTATATTATATCGTAGACCGCGATAACGCGGTGCCTATATGAATATGTAAATTTTGTAATCATTGATAGATGAAGACCGATTCGAAGAACTATTTCTCGCTATCTATCGTCAGGCACTCGGTCCTCGGTGTTCTGGCTTCTGTGGCATCGCATTCATTATACGCACATATACACATATATCGCCTGAATATCTCGTATAGTACGCGTGAGTTATAGTGCCTCGTTCCCATTGACGAGCTCCCACGCCGTCGTATCAGAAGTGAGTCTCCGGACGGTAGCCAGAGAGTTCTCTCTGCCTCTCACACACGCGAGCGCTATCTACAATTTCTTTACTCCTTCCCTCCGCCCTTTTCTTCTTATTTTTTTTTTAAAGCGATAAGTCGACCTCTCTCGTGGTCCCGGGCCAGAGCGTCTAAGTGGAAAAATGGCTTCTTCGGTTTTGCCGCGGACGACACTGCGAGCCGCCTCGATTAGGGCCCATGAGTGAATGAGATGACTTCAGAAGCGATGCTGGGAGAATATATAACCCGGCCCGATTGCCTGCGGTCCGATCGTTAATTCTTTTCATCCTTCGTTTCTTTTCTCGTTCCTCGACACTCGGTGTACTACTCGTGCAAACGAGACACGCTCGTCGCTCTCCCAACTTGGCATGCCCATCGACTTATTTCCCGATAGTTTCTTCGTACGTCGAATAAAAACGCGTCGATATTTCCTTTCTCTTTCATCGATTTTTTATAATTCAATGGGCGAAAAAATTAATTATTTTCCTGTTAAATATATTTAGTATTATTCATAGTATTATATCAATAAATTATTTTTAATCGTTATCGATCATTAGAGTGTATTAATTATAATAATTTAATAAATATTAACTCGAACAAACTCGGGTAAAAAGAAAGATTGAAATACGTGAGAAGCTGTGGCTTTGAACGTCGGAATGGAACGAGCTAATCGAATGTCATGAAATGAATAATGATCTTACGTAATGTTCTTGAACCGTGTCGAATGAACGATCGATCGATGATTCCAATCTTTTTGTAAAGATACGACGCATGGAATGCTTCCAGCGATTCGCTAATAGCACGAAAATTATTGACACCGTGCCGATACGATAATTCGCATTCCATGCGCAGACAGTGAAGACTGAATCATCGTTGGCAGGGGAGGGTGCTATAATACACGAAATGTACTTTTCGGAAACCTATTAACATGCGACACCAGGTCCGTTTCTTCGCACTGGTGATTCGTCATACCGGCAGCCGTCAATGACTCATCGTCCTAAATCGAATATTACACCCGACGATGCACAATGAACTATTGTAAATTTGCCTGTACGAACTCGATAAACCGAAATCAATTAATCTAAGAGATTTAAAACTAAAATACTCGGGTCAAACAACGATGTAAACGATCGTTGATTTTTTGTTCACAAATCAACGAGAAACGGTGTGCAAAACAACGATCCAAGAATATCACGGATATCATAAAATGCGATAGTCGTCATCGGTGTGTCATTCGTGATGAGTCATCGAGAGAAATATCATTAATCAAAATTATTGACACTCGCTGCTCGTCCGAAACTGGGTCGTAAATTAACGCGATTAGAATTCTAATAACGAGGAACTTCGATTTAAAAAATGAAAACTAGTCATCCAGATGACGTTGAATCTATCCCTGCAAAATGGATAATAACTTTTGTGAAGTATGCCGGAGAATTATAAGAGCATGTACAGTGCAACTTCTGGATATAATTCTCTCTATCTCTTTGTCTCTCTCTCTCCCTCTCTCTATCTTACTCTCTCTTTCTCGATGCTACACATAGGTACATTTTATGATATTGCGAGAAGGGAGTTGCCAATGCAACATAAAAAACTG
This sequence comes from Netelia fuscicornis, assembly GCA_946811545.1. NCBI lineage: Eukaryota > Metazoa > Arthropoda > Insecta > Hymenoptera > Ichneumonidae > Netelia > Netelia fuscicornis. Next base: position 18,070,894 of record OX328011.1, on the reverse strand, counting down.
GGGTTGAGTTTTAATCTGCCAGTCAAAAAAAGAAAGATTGGGGTTCTCCGTTGACGCGACATTTGCGAAGGGTGCGTCGCCTTACATCAGTATTGGCTCCAGGGACAAGTTCACCCAGACTTTATCGAGTTCATAATACCTATATTATGCTATATGGGAGAATCTAGGACGAAGTTCACCGTCATCCATCACAATCGTTGGCCATATATTCATCGTACGAGAGTGAAATGGTCGCTAAAATTTGATAAAAATAGTTGACACCAATTTCAATAAACAGTGGCCACACGTGCTTTGAAATTAATGAGACTCGACCCTATCGATCGCAGCTCGAAAAGTAAACCATCTAAACTTATTTCAAATTAAATCGGCAATTTGTTAATTTCGAAACGTATCGTTGTTTATTTTTTTAAATGTTAAAGAATGAAAAATGAAATATTAATCGATTCATCGAGAAAAAGAGTAAGAATTTCACGACGAGCTTCTGGATCTTACTTGTATCAACTTACGAGCGATACTCGTTCGAACGATTCAACGACAAACTCAGAAAACGCTTATATCTAATGTAAGACAAACAGAATAAGTTACGAATTATGAAAATTCGAAAACTTTGTCAAATTTGGACAAAAGTGTGTAAAAATATTTACGAAAAAAGCTCTATTCCGCTCGAGAATTCTACCGACGAACGTTTTTATTCCCTTCTGCCTTTTAAACGGAGCATCTGCGACGATTCCGATCTCGATCAACGATCTCATCGTATTCTCTAACATTTTTTTCATCTATATGCCCTAAAAATCAACTTTGTCAAATTTGGACAAAAGTGTGTAAAAATATTTACGAAAAAAGAAAACCATTAATAATTCTCCATACATCACGCGCATGAAATTTAATAATTTCTTAACGCGCCATTCACTGTACGATCCTACCCTCCTGTTTTATCGATGGAGCAAAAAAAAATATTTCGTCGAAAGTTGTGGGAGGGGCGACGGGGAGAGAAAGAGAGTAGAGGAGAGAAAGAGATTGTACAGTAGATCGCACGGGGATCTCGCGATACACCGTTTGTCCGCCCCGAAGATTGATGGTGACAACTCCACCCTGCACATGATGTGCGATGCAAAGGGGTGGTCGAAGGGGTAGATTTGCAAGTCATTTCCACACTCGTCTCCCGCCACCGCGGAAAGTCTAAAGCTTTTAAAGTTCGCACTGGAGCATCGTTGTTCGTTCATATATTTACTTCTTCCTCCTACTCCTCTTCCTCCATCACCTTTTCATCGTTCTTCTTCTTCTTCTTCTTCTTCTTCTTCTTCTTCTTCTTCTTCTCCGACCCTCTACTACATTTAATTCACGGCACTCTCGCTGAGTTCAGGCTCGTCGTCACCCTCTCGACGGCAATCGCACGCACGTCACACTCGAGTACACGAGTGCGAGAGCAGCCGAACGAGGGTGGCTTTCCGTTGCATATGATTTAGCTCCTGTAAGCACGCATATCGATGTATCAGAACGAAAATTAGTTCGTAGAAACAATCATTAACGGTTAGTCCAATTATCGCAGCGAGTACCGATTCACGCTTGTATTACTCTAACGACCCATGTTTTTTCTGCCTGTTTCAGGTACGTACGAGATAAATTCTCAAACTTACATTCGAAGGGTTGGAACAACGCGCGTGAGTTTACGTTTTCTGTTTTTACTGTGAAACACTGGCTTGTGTTGTCGAGATTTTGTTCTGGACAAGTGAGTCTTTGGAGTGCGTGCTCGTATAGTACACATATGTTTTATACTTAGTTCGCCGGCAGGGTTCAGATACGAATCTTTCTAAAAAAATACAGAACCTTATACCAAAGCTTCGCGGCCGGAAGTTCCACCCTCGTCGTTTAACGATTATAGCCAGCACGCTATATAGAGCCTGGGAATCTTTCTTCAGACCGGAAGTATATATAGCTAAGAAAAATAAATTCTTTTTACATTGAATTTTATCGTCGCGCTGTCCTCATCTCCTCCTGGACTAATTAAAATTATTCAAAATAATATGCGCGTTGCAAAAAATATTATATTATTATTATTATCACATTATTACGTTGGTATAATTAAAAAATAATAATTAGCAAAAAGGATAAGCGCGAGAAATGATTTGTTTTTTGCATAGAAGCTCGACAGAAAAGGAAGATAGCACGATTTTCGGTGAGCTCGCTGCTTCGTGATTACTTTTGGGTCGTGACGAGTGCTCTTGGCCAGATTTGTAAACAAAAAACGCCACGTCAGCTGTGAATCTGGTATGCGAACGTGGAGATCGTTCCTGGGATAAAAAATAAAGAGGAAGAGCAACAAAAATGGGAGAAGAGCGAGGCTGATCGAAATAATAAAAGCTGACCCATAATTCGTAATTCGTAATCCGATAACTAAGAGGAACGACGACAGACGGAAAGCGAGAGAACGCGTCGCGAGTTAGCCAAGAAAGGAACGAAACTCGCGATGACTCGGGAGGAAAATAAAGAAGAAGAGTAGGAAGAACCGCGAAACGAAAGGGGAAAGAGCGTACAACCTGCGCTGCTTCCCCCTTCGTTTTTTTTTTATTTATCTCTTCTACCTCCGGGCATCTGTTTCCCTCCCCGATTTTAATACCTCGTCGTCCTCCACAAGGATCCACAACGCAACATACGCGCACGCTCCCTCGAATCGCTTCTACCTGTTTTTCTTTATAAATTGGTCCGACGAGCAGCGATGATGGTTTTTTTCTCGTATTCTTGTCATTGGTCTTTATTGTCGGCTTATGGAATGATCGAGAGTGAAAACACGTGCTAGCGTAAAATCGAGCACACGAGAAATCTCGACGAAGGGTTTTGTCCATAGGAAATTTGTTTTTATTTCTGTTTTCTCAAATTACGTATTTATGAAATTTCAATGGAGAAGGAATAATACGACTTTCGATGCTCAACGATTGATCAATGAATATCAATGTGTGATCAGATTTATTTTTTATCGTAAAGCGAAAAAAGATAACGATGGGGATATTTATCCGTTTGCCATTTTATTTCAAGAGCTGACGCGGGAATCTTTATTTTCGATTCTTTTTTTCTTCTTTTTAAAAGCCATCTCAACCTTTCCTTTTACTCCGTTCTTGGAGACTCGATCTTCGTCGTAAAATGCCTTTAAATCCAACAAGATCGGAGCTAGAGACGAGAAACAAAATTGGAAAAGAAAGCGAAGTGGTAAGTGATCGAGGGAGTTTTGACGAACGTGGCGAAAATCCAACGGCACCAAAATCCAGGCTTAAGTTCCTCTTCCCGCTGTATTCCGTACTTGGGTGTCTGGTTGGATCTTTACGATGAGAGGGCGTTGCACGGGCGCTTGCATTTTATCGTCCGGAGCCAAGCGAACGAGAAGACGAGACGATGCGGCCTGAAAAAACTTTTCGTTTGTTCAGTCACTTGGCAACTCGCCGACAATTATCCCCCGGGCTTCTTTGTACGAACGACGATATAGCTGCATACCTACATTCGAGAGTAGATTTAGGTACGCCAGGCGAATTCCACGGTGTTTCCTATCCCCGACAGGAGCAACGCGCGAAGCTTCCTCACTTTTCTTTCCTGTTTATTTTTCTAATTTCCCATAGACTCCTCGACTAAGCGTAGACAGCCACCCTCTCTATTTTCCTCGTTCACAAGCTAGGAATACGACCACGCGACGAATTTTTATTGTTCGCTCGACCTTGTTGGACTCTCACGGGTGGAGGTCACTCGTTCCTTTCGACCTTCTTTTTTATTTTTCGTCGCCCTCGCTTTCCTCGTCGCTAAATTATTATTTTAACTACATCGGGACAGACGAGATGAGCGATCATGCGTCAGGTATGCACGAGGCTTTCTCGTCAATGTCACGTGACAATAAACTATGTTTTTCCAACAGATAGAGTAATTTGAGGGAGTTACAGGCAGGACGCTTTTCGAACTGAGCGTACAAAAGAAAATAAGTCTCTACGTCGATGGTAAAGAACTTCTTACTTCTCTAGGGCCGAATTAGCGTTGGTATTGTGATGGAAAAAAGCTTATTTAGATAGGATCTATACAGTTGGTGGTAGGTTGTTGTAGAAAATGGTCGTAAGAATAGGAGGAAGAAGGAACGACGAAATTGGATGAAATGAAAAGGGCATGACGAATATGCGATAAGAAGGGTTTACTTATGTGAGTTCTGTGTTATCCGCTCGGTCGTCGTTCCGTCGCCGTCGTAGAGAAAATGTATAAGCAACGACTCGTACCTGGAAGTACAATTTCCAAGTGGGCCTATTGTGTTACCTGGCGCAAACGTCGCGCGGTGGCAGAGAACCTTCCATTGTTCGACGCGACACACGCGCGCCTAACGAGGCGAGGTTCGAAAAATCCTCGGGGAAAGAAATACGTCGTAGGCTCATTGGCATGAGCGGTCCGAGATGGAAAACGAGAATGAGAATGATGATGGAATGAGAAAACAAAATGATGTATTCGACCACCGTACTCGACCCTTTCCATCTACGAATTTGCATTTCTTTGGAACGTTTTTTTCTTCCTTGAAATGTTTCGCTCGAAAAAAAAGAGGCCAGAGTACTGCTCCACGCGACAATCGCGAAATTAACTCGCGTGAAAAGATCGTTCCCTATGTTTACGTGAAAATTATAACCTACGCGCCCAATTTTCACGTGTGACGTAAAAGTTCTTGACGAAAATTAAAAAAAAATATTCGCCTATCGCTGCATATTTTAGTAGAATTTTTTTAATAATATATTCGAATGTTTACTTATTTTAATGTTAAACAGCGCAAAACTAATATTCTACGGTGGGATTGAACGACAAACTGGAAGAACGTAAATTTTTTGACGCGTTAAGAAAGTTGAGTTAAATGGCCCGTGGTAAAGATTGCGGAGCGTTTGGTAAAAGGTAAAACGTTACGATATCGAAACCAATACGGGTGGGACATGGAAAATAGAAAGAGAGATCGAGAGTGAACCACTCGGGTTCGTAGCAACTCTACTGGAACGTTTGGCTCCCGTTCATTGTTTGTTTTTCCAATTTTCCGGCATCAGGTAAAACGGTGGAAGACTTAGGCCGGGGTGGTCCGATGTACTAAACTCGTATCTTCACCGGAACGTCTTGGTCTCGAAGGCGAAGCTGGCGAAGGGGCTAATTGTTCCCAACGATGGAAATTAGGATCTTCGAAGTGTATTACACAAAACACATGCGAACCAACTGTCCACTGTCCATCTATACATATTATATCTATATATGTGTGAGAATACTTCTGTTACTTTGAGAGTTAGTGTGTTAGTGACAGGCTAGCGTTTAGTATTCCATTATGCGTGTAATTCCCGTTTCGGAGGTGGAAAAAAAAACATTTGGTGGCCTAAAAGGGCTCTTAGGTCGGATCTTGAAGAGAGAGAGAGAGAGAGAGAGAGAGACAGATAGAGAGAAACAGAGTGCGAGAACAAAAATGAAAAAGACCACCGCGCACTGTGAGTCCAGGCGTCCTCCGGCGATCCTTCATAAACACTGGACAAAAAAAATGGCCACCCAGCCAGGGGTCTCCGACGTCGACTGGCGTCCAGAAGTGGCTCCTGAGATCCTCAGCAGGCGCCTGTCTTTCCTCCAATTCTCTTTCTCCCTCTCTCTCTCTCTCTCTCTCTCTCTCTCTGTCTTTCGTTTTCTTTTCTTTTCTTTTCTTTACTCTTCTTTTTTCCTTCGTTCCCTTCGTTTCGCCGACCCTTTTTGCATCCCTGCCTCACGGCATGTTCCATTTTCCTTTTCGCAGGATTCGTAGTCATTGTCCGGAAAAGGAACCCCGACGGAGCGTGTTTGGTCTGGAAATGCAAATTTACAGCCGCAAACGAACAATACTTGCACCATGCAACTTATACAACGACGGAATAGACGGTCTCCATGTTGTTGCGACGACTGGATCTTGCACTTTCAACTCCTGGGGCTATCCTCGTCTCCGTAAAACGAATAGTGAAATTGCAACGGACTTGTTCACAAAATTATCGATCTAAAGCTCTCCCGAAACAAGCGAGAAATTATCAAAAGGAAAATAATCATTGTAACAATATCGATAAAAACATTCCGACGTTATGATGAAAAATCGATGTATAAAAAATTCGATCTAAACTATAGAGTAGCCAGAGAACGATCATTTTCCCTGGAAATTTAAATTCCGGAAGAAAAGATTTTCGCGTTAAAACAACTTGAATTTCATCGATCGAAAGTTAGAAAATAGAAGAAAAATTTTCTATTACGATTTACGATTTGTTGTATCGGTAACGTCTAACCGATGACTGTACGGGGGGTCAACGAGACGGTGTCGGCAGAGCCGCAGGGTGTCGTGCTTGACTACCCAGCATCGCATCCTGGGTGGTTTTGCCTCGATAGCCAGAACATTTTCTGCTCGCAACGTGTGCAACAGACACCACGTTCACAGCCGTTTCTTCTGGCCGGCGATATCTCTTTCCATCGCTGTCTCGTTCCTACACTTTCCTCGTTCTTCGTTCTCTTTCTCACTCGTACTACGTGTTACTAGCCCGAGGCATTCTCGAAGAGTCGTCGACGTTCCTCGCGCAGTGACCGGGCGCCTCGACTCCGTTTATTACAGTGAACCCATGGTCTTCCGCATCATGAAACTGACCGTTGCCATCGCAGCTGGATACCAAAGGCTAGAATCGTCGAAACGATGAAAGAAAAGAGGCGAGTGAGAATCGCCCAGCAAATATTCCTCCCTCTATTTCCTATATTTTCAATCGAAACTTACGTCGTTGACGTTCCAACAGTTCGTATGAATATTTTCTTTGTTCTTTCGAAAGATATTGAAGGAAGGATATTTTTCTATCGATCCAAGACTTTTCGTAATGATAACTTTCATCGACATTCGCTGATCCTCGTTACCCCGATCTCTTCAGGTCAGGGTTCGACTTAAAAAAAAACCAGTCGCTATTTCTCAATGGTGCACGTGGAAACGTGCAGGAACATGAGACAGGATGAAACAGACACAGGCTGCTCGGCGTCGGTCATCAAGGATTGCGGACCACGTGTTCTCGAGACAAACCGTCCTCTCGCGTTTCGCATGTGCGGAAGACTTTCATAAAGACAGTCTGGATACTTCGGACCGAGAACACTTCGTCTCTGGCGTCAATGGTGTATACAGCAGTGACGGAACGAAACCGCCCGGACCACAGTGACGCGAGGCTGGATAGGACATGTGCTCGACTCGACGCGTCCTGGGTGCGTGATGTAGAACAATCGTCACGAAATCTCAGGCGATCTTTAGCGCACGAGCGTTACCGACCGTGAGACAGATGTGACAAGAGAGAGAAAGAAAAAAAATTGTGAGTCGAAACGTGACGAACTCGGTTCCTGTCACGTTCGTTTCTTCCTCGATATTTCCGATTCGGCGCAGATGGACTCGCAATGTCCCAGCCAAATATATGGCACGTTTCGGTAAAGAACCGTTTAAACGTGAAAAAAAACACGCCGAAGGAAGCTAGATCTGGACAACAGACGAGATAGAGTTGTAAAGTTGACACACCTGGATAACAGAAGTTCTGCTCGCAGAAAATATTGAATAAGAAGAAATCTGCGATCGCGATTGTGTTAAGTATTATCGATTATCAACGAAATTAAAAGATCACTCTTTCCCGGTTTTTGATGAAATAGTTTGAAGCTTTCATCGGCGTCAAACAAAAACAAAAATCGTTATTTCGCTTAATTAATTTTATCATCCGCCACGAATGACTGGAAACTAGAAAACTTTTAATCGTCGCTCTACTTCTCGCCCCTCGGTAATTGAAGAAGACTATCCATCACCGATACCTACGTCCTCGTCGCTTCACCAAACTCGAGAAGAAGAAAAGAAAGAAAACTAATTTTAATGAATAAACATAATCCACGTATCAGGAACGAGCCTGTCGTCCCTATGAATATATACATATATATATATATATTTATTATATTCATCACGACAGAACGAATGCGATATCCCAGGAATTTTTCTTTCAGAAGCCTCACGAGAATTTTTGAGAAGTCGTCTAATTGCTTCGAAGCCTGTCACGCGTTTGTGCACGAGGATATCACCTCGCTGCTGGAGATCCGTGCTATGATTAATGGTCATGGTGTATATGTATATATACGTATATCCCTATCCAGGGGCTCCGAATGTCGTGAGTGTGCCCCTCTCGATATTTCCAAAACCCAACAGTTGAAAAGTAGTCTCGAGGGAACGATCTATTCACTCCGTTGGCATTTCTGCTTCTAGCATTTTCTTCCCTTCTCCTGCCCCCCCCCCTTCTTCCCAGCGAGCCTTCCTCCATCTTTACAAACAGAACGTTGGTCAAGTTTTTAACCATTACAAAACTGAGGAATGAAATATTTTTCCGTATCTTATTCATGAAAATTAAAATATTATTCGTTAACACAATGACCTCGTAACGGTCGTCGCGGGATCAACGATGCTCGTACCAACTTTTCTCGGCCGTGGGATAACCCCTAACCACCGCGTGCCGTTCCAGAATTCATGAATGGATAATGAAACCGGGACAATGACGCGACGAGACAAAAGTTTGGAAAATTTCATTTCCATCCTAGGAAAACAAAATCCCGGAGAAGTTATCTCGTGGTGTTCGTTACTTCGGTCTTATCCAGCTTATCCATTGTTGTTTATCGCGGCGTTTCGTGTTTTCAAAGATGACATCTCGTTCATTCGACGAATATCAAATATTCAATGTACGAACGCATTTATCTTATCCTCCGACTTGGCATCTGTCCTGTGGAATCTGTTTTTTTTTTCCTCCGAACGGTTATCTCGCTATTACAATAGCCGTATGTAAAATAATTCGAATAAGTCGGGTCTGTATCTTATCGGGAGTCCGGGGTCGTGCTAGACGACCGTTTGTAGTTGGTCGAGAAAAAACAACAAAAAAAGAAGATAATGTTGTGTATGCGACTGGGCGGGCAAGTGTTTCCGGTCGAATTTCTCCAGTCGATAATCTTTACCGATCTGAGAGCTCTCTCGGTGCGTGTGCCACCCACGCGAACGTGGATAAACGTGTCTGAGAGAGGGAAAGGAAGGAGTCGAGAGACCGCCTATATCGTGTTTACTTCGACTGCAGCTAACACGACAAGACCCATATAGCTTTCCTTATATAGCACGTACTTAAAGTTTTCTCTTAGTTTCTTTTCGACCTATTTACATGTCCATTCCGTCGAAAATCTGCATTAATTTTACAGCCTGCGATCGAGAAATTAAACGGTATCGACGTTGTACAACGTAGTCGACGATCCTTCGAACACTGTCTAAAGTTTATCTAAAATGTCAATCTCGTCTTAGGCTAATAAATAGTTTCATTAACTTTTATACAAATGTCGAGAGAAACGTCTCTATAAAAAGTACTACAGTTCATCGCCAAGAGAAGAGATCGTCCGAAACGAGAAATTACGGAATAACGAAATGGTCCAAGTTAACGGACGCTGAACAACGCAAGGCAATAAAATTTTCATTAATTTTTTATAAACGCAATGATGCAAGCGTCTCTACAAAAAGTACTATAGCGTGTAATCTCGAGAACATCTCGATTCTTTACGAGTATGCGATATTGAGGGTGCGACGTCTGGTATGGGGAAGCGTCAACGAAGCTCCTTTAAATCTTAAAATTAGAATTTCCATCGAGTCTCCGTGCGACGAAAAGGTATTATCCGGCGATGCAAGTGAGGGACGAGCGAGGAAAAGAAAATGAAGAGGTATAAGAAGAGATGAAGAGACTTTATTCCAACCTCTCTCATCCGCGCCCACGGTGTATCGTTTGAAGTTCTCCGGAAAATAATCGAACGTTTCGACGATCCTCGGCTTGAGAAAGTGCTACGTAATACGTATAGCCTTGACTCCATTCTCTTTCGCCTTTTTTTCGCTAGCGACTCCCTTATCATTACGTCTCTATTTCTCTCTCTTTCTCTACGTCCCTCTTTCGCACAGCTCCCGCTTATTTCCTCTCGTTAAAATACTCTCGTCTCTTCTCATATTGTTCGCCTTTTCTCTATCCCCCGGTCTCGATCGTAAGAAAATATTCATGAAACGCAAGGCACGGCAATTTGCCGCGTAATATAATTACTCTATTCCGCTGCTGGCTCAAGCCAAAGCACTGATTCGACTTGGTCTGCTTGAATAGGTCTGTAAAAGGCTCGCTGAATCCTCTTTGTATTCACTCGTACCGAATATTTCCTCCCTTTGCTCTTTTTCATCCTCGCTCTCCCCTCTATCTCTCGCTGGCTCTCTTCTCATCTCGCGATTCTACAAAGAAACGCAGGACCTACGATAACTAATACCCTCGTCCTTCCTCCGTTCTTGAACGGACTAAGAACAGAACGAATTCGTCATTCGTCAAGAGCGAATCAAAGTTGATACGGTGATTCTTAGTTGGTGAGGATACAGATACCCTGGAAAAATCGAGATTTTTCTTAAATATAAAATCAAATCGGTTGTAAAACGTACAATTCCCGAATTAAAATTAAGTTTTGTAAAAATGGCGCGTGTGGTACTTCTGGATAATTTCTTTTTTTTGTTGAATCACGATCTAACCGAGTTTTCTACGATACCATAAAATTATCAAGTCGAAGTTCGAAGGCATTTGCCGCATAATAGATCGTTCCTGAGTTTCACGAAAACTGCAAAAGACATAATTCGCTCGTAAAGAATTTTCGTCCTTTCCTACACGTGCCTTGGGGCACGCTACCGTCTTTTACCCTAATTACATAATTTCCTCTATCTCGCTCTATTCACCTTTCTATGTAGCCAGATGGCGCTTTATTCACCACGGTTATTCAGAACTGTTCGTACCCCTTGGAAGAATACAATAATTCTTGCCCAAACCGCGATAAAACAGAACAAAGCGAAGTAGCAGTTTTTCTACGAGAGAAACATCCAAGTGGTGAGTATGAAGATGGGGACGGATAAAAAACAAACAAAAATACTTGTAACACACGAGCTTGGTGAATAGGCACGAAAAAAAAGAGGAAAAAGAAACGAGAGAGACTGTATATAGTCGAGAGGGAAGAGTCGATGCCGTCCCTCGGTCAATAAGCGAGCCGAAAGGACGGAGAAGATCTACAAAAGACGAACACGAAAGCGTTAAAACGCTGGTATAGAAGGATGGCAAGAAATAGAAAGAGAGAGAGAGGGAGAAAGGGAGAGAGAAGAATGTGTGCTGGAACGGGGTGGCTCGAGTTCGAAAGTCGAAAAAGGGTGGCCGGATAGCAGGCTGCTAGCCCATGGTCAATATAATAAGTGAGCGAACCGATTCGCCTCGGGTGCGTGCTGATACGAGCATTTTTTCGAGAGGGCAAAGTCTGCAGTGAAATAAGGATCCAATAATGTCGATTGGATTTCTGCGGACCAGTTCCCAGCCAAACCTTGCCGTACCTATCCCTTGTCCTTTTTTTCCATCCCTCGTGTCTATCTTCGCGTTTTTCCACTTCTTCTGTCTTCCTTGATATCTCGTGTGAACACGACGTTCCGGTCCATCCAAGCGACCGGCTGGTTCAAGGAGGGGAGTAGAAGGGTGCAAAGTTTCGGAAAAGTTTTTATTCGGTCTTCATTACCACTTCGGAGCTACGTGTGTCTAGTAAGGCGAAGCGTACCAAAGATTGAGTCTGCGTGTACTATTTTGAAGGGTTGCAACGACGCGGAGTTTCAGTCGCGTCCCCGTGGGGCTCGTCCTAGTTCCCGATGCGACTTCTTGCCAATCCTTCGTCGCTGAGGGAAACGAGAGATGAGACTCGACTCAAGACGCTAACACGAGAACCGGAGGAGACGCGGAGTGGATGGAGGACCGAGAGAAGCTTGAGAAGCTTGCGAGTAGCCACTCCAACCTGGAACTCTCGTCCTCTCTCTCTCTCTCTCTCTCTCTCCCTCTCGCTCTCTGCAGCTACAACTCCCAACGCTACGACGAAGTACATACTGCTACACTCGACTTGTACGCACTCAGCACACACCACGTTCGATAATTAGAGTGGCATAGTGGCAAGCCGTGTTGCTGTAAAAGCATTCCAACCGGATCCGTCCGTCCGACCCGCGCGGATCGAAACCCAGTGAACTGTTAAAAGACGTTATTATTATCCCAACCTCTCGAGCTTCGGGTTACCGTACTTCCTGGCTCGCTCAGACTTTACTCTTTCCCTATCTTTCTTCGACAGTGTGAAAAGAAAGAACCTTTGCTTCCGTTAGCATAAAAAATCGTAGCTAAATCATCAAATCTTCGTAATCGTCATGAAACTTTTTCTTTCCTAATCGATGACGTAATTCTTCTCTGAAATACAATCCACGACTATTTTCTTCGCTATTCCAACTTCCGTGATTGGTAGTTTCTGGCCAAGACGAGCCGGAACCCTCCTCCGATTCCTCGAAGGACCTCGGAACGTCTTTTTATCCCAGAAGATAAGATCCATATACACATTGCTTTCGGACATAAACGCCGTAAATCGATCCTGCATATATGTTTGTTTATGTGTGTGTAACACTAAAATAGGCTTGTACTGAAAAAGGACCCGATAGATTCCTCCTCGAGTTACAACGTTGACGGAGACATCCTCCCTCGTTTCTGCTTTTCCTCATCGTAGAAGTCGAGCCCTCGACCGTTATCTGTTCTAGCGAAGCTTTTCTCAGTGGCTCGCACAATGTTGAACAGCACCCTCGATTAAGCACTTTCCTACGCTATGTTGACGAACATCTCCTTTTTCCTCCTTTCCTACCAGCCTTTTCTCTCCGCCCAGAGAAAATATCGAAGATCGCTCTGTGGTTTTCCCAAAGGAGAATACGATAACAACTTTTCTCGAATCGATTATGTACTTCGACGTCGACTATTCCGCGAAAGCCACAGCCTGAAGTTTACCGAAAGTTAATCTCTGTTTTGCTATCTTGATAGTGCAAGCTTTGTCCGCACACAAGGATGATCCCTTGCTTCGAAGCCAGTCAAGCGAAATCGTGGTCTAGGATTTCCGTTAAATCTATGACTCGGTCAATCTCTTTAGAAAAGCAAAATATCTTCATGAAAAAGAATTGTCAACTTTTCATTGGTCAGAATACAAAAAATTACTAACTGATCCCATGGATCTGGCCCATAAAGTATCGAGTTTGGAAAACAAACATCGCGCATCGTAACAGCAGTGAGATACGAGACGAGGGCGTGCCTAGATTTTTTGTTTCAATGCCGGATTCTTGACACTCGATCCCATCTGGTATTCGAGTCAGAAAGCCTGTGCCTGCATTCTGGTAAAAACGAAGCACTCTTCCATGGTCATCGTCAGAACGGAAAGGACGAGTAACAGAAACATCAGAAGGGTCTGCTGCGTGTCTTCCATCGACTTTACCAAAGAGCAGTCATTACGAGTCGTCCAGGCTTGTCGGGGTGGCAAATAGAACAAAAACCGTCTTCAAAATTTTAGCCACGTCACCCTCGTCCCCTTTTCCAGAGACTTTTTGTCTATTTATTTTCATCATCGCGTCTCCTCCATCATCTCCGTGTTTACGCTCTTTCAAACTGCTACGTGACTCTGTTTTTCAAAACAATCGATTAAAAACCCATTAGCGGTCAATCGTTGTTTCGAAATGACGATCGATGGAGCTCTTCGAAATATTCCTTTTCGAAAAATCCATCAGCGGACTTTCGACACACCAAGGACAATACGAGTAATCAAGCCCGAGCTACCGAACCAGCGTTTTCGTACAGATCGAAAAAATCGATAATCAAAGAAAAATACGTAGACAATTATTCCCACGCTTAAATTCGTATCTCAGCAATTTATCAACGTGCCCTCGAGCTTGAAAAAACAAATTCCACGCGTGAAAATCGGAAAAGTAACGCGACGTTTCGAGTTCCCAAAATAATACAAAGTGTTCTAAGAATTGAACAAAAAAAATGGAGACATGCAATGCTGCACGCCATTAGGCGACGACCACGAGCATTCGTTCGAGAACTTTGACTGCACCGATGAAACAAAAAAAAACTAGCGTAGTCGCGTAGGTTAAATAAACACAGTACTCGAGCCAGAAAAACGATTATAAACTGTCGGCCAGATGAGCGAGAAGGCCATCAGGCATTCGGCAGTAGAAGTTCCGCAACCCCGAAGCAGCCCCAAATTCGTGTCCCCTAACCCTCGTGCCGCGTTTATACACGGATACGACCATAGGTGTAGCTTGTTTTTGTATAACTATATGTGCGAGAATACTATAGAGCATATTCCATGGAGATCCCCGTGGTGGTCACGGTTCTGGCGCGCGCGTACGAAAAAGTATCACGAGATCGGAGCCAACGAGGGTGAGAAAGAAGGATGGAAAATAGTGGAACGAGAATGATCAAGACGAAGAGAGAAAGAACGTGAGCGGCAAAGAGAGAGAGAGAGGCAAAGTGAGAGGAGACACGGGTAGCGCCGAGACCGACAAATGCGACGTAATAGGAGCGATTGTTCGTTGTCGGGCCAATTTGAGTGGCAGCCAGCAATTTGTAGAGCCCCCTCTCCCTTCCACCGAATCCACCGGGTGCCCTCCCTTCCTTTTGGTTTCTCTTGCGCCCAGAGCTCGAGGCGCAAAGCCCCTCCGGAAAAAGGCGAACCCGATTTAGCTCCATCTCTCTCAATCTCTCTATGTGTGTTCTTCATCCCTTCCTTCATGTGTGTGTATGTGTGGACGTTTGCGTATGTGTATGGGGCACACCACGGCGACACGTTTATAATGGCGGTGCCGGAATCGTTGAAAGGGTTGGTTTTTTTTCCTGCGTCCTTTGAATTCAACCCCGGCCAGGACGCCTTATGTTGCCATCTCCATGCAATAGCTCTGGGCCCTTCTAATGTTTCTAAGCCCTGAATTCGGTCGTCGAAGTATTTACAATGGATATATTTGCTAACGGAGCTGTTTCACAAACCCCGGTAAAAATATTCACGTAATACCATGATAAAACCTTGACAAGACTTTGACAAAGCCTTGATCCAAGCACGATAAGACCCTCGCTTGGTCTCGATACGATCTTGCCAAGGTCATCGTAAGACCTTGGTACAATCTTCAAAATTCCCCGATCCAGAGAATCTTCGTCCGCCTTAACCTTATCAGTCGAGACTTTATCGAAACGTGATAAAGAAAACCGTTCGAATCTATTTACACGAAACAGACGACCTACCAGAACTGTAAATACCTGGAACGATTTTGGTTATTTCAACGAGGCACGCATTTCGTTTACCAACCCAGATATCTAATCGCGAAAAGGTCGGATTAGACCTCTTACACAGATCGAGTACAAGAGGCATTGGTATGTTTCGTGGTACCAAAATGTGTCGGGCTGTTGAAAAGCCACGCTCTTCTTCTTCAATTCAAGCTTGTATATATTACGCGGACGTATGTGCCTGTACCCTCGTCCCAATCCGCAGACTATCTACCTCGAAAGAACGGCCCTCGTGTCATCGGCTCGAGTCGTACGTACATACACGCAAACAAACCAGACGACATACCTCATCGTGACAAATACACGTAATACACAATATGGAGCTGCTCGTACTCGTATTAGATAATCACCCAGGGACAGTTAGAGGGTTAATACCACTCTTCCTATACACATCCATCTCCCTTTTCATACAGACCATCCTCTCTCTCTCTCTCTCTCTCTCTCACTCTCCCTAGTTTCGTTTTATATTCTCCCATCGCGAGAGACTTGAAAGGTCTCGTTGCCGACGAAATCGTTCGTCGCCCATTCGTCATTCCGAGGGTCCCGCAATCCGCAGTTTTATTCCCTACGCCCCAAGCTCTCCTCGCACCGCCGATACGTCCACGCGCTGTATTCCCTAGGCATCGCCCACACGAAACTTTCGACTCGACGTACTACATGTCGCGAACGGAGCAACGCGAACTTAAATCAAATTCGATCGTTCTCGTCTACAAGATCGTATTCTCCTTCTTCCTTCGACAATGCCACTAAATCGATACGAAAATATTTATATCCTTTTTCGGTATTTTTCTTACGCGTGTAGAAAATTGTATACGCAGCGGGACGTTTTAGAGAAATTGTATTGATTTTTTTGCAATTTTGTCTTGGCGCGCTTTTTGCCTACGTCGCGTTTCCGATAAATAAATAAAATATACGTATACGAGCGAATTTTTTTTTCGCTTACGATTATGAGATCGATGCTACCGCATCAAGTTTGACCGTTTGTTTGCCGCGGCACTCTAGGTTCGCCCGCCGAATTCCCTGGTGGCCCGAGCCGGGACTCTCATCGATTTCGTTTGATGTGGCTGTTTTGTGAATTCGACGAGCGTACTAAAATCAGTAATCCTGCAGCATACACACACTCGACCCCTTCCCTCAGTCGGCCCGGTCTGGACTGGTACACGGTGCCACACCGTATACAGCGTTGTATAGAATCGTGTTCGTAGCACAATGCCTCCTACCTCGGGATATGGGATTGGATTAATGGAAGTCTCGGTTTGATCACCCCCTCCCCGTTCCCTCTACCTCATCCCGCCCCTTGACCATGTTCCTCACCAAACGTGTGTGTCGGTAGATGATGAATTCCTTTTTATCGATTTAAACGGACAATGTGTATTGTATCTTGTACTTGTTTTATTAAGACTATAATAGATTCTGGGGTTGCGCCTAAAAAAGCGATCAAACATTATTATTACAAAGAAAATTTGGGTAAAGAAGGGCGATGTGTGTTCCAATAAAAAAATTTCATAAAACAAATTAAATTCTATTGTAATTCAATGGAACAATATCGTTTGTTAAATACACCGAGTTGACCAATCGATTTTTTGTTGTCTTGTTTCAGGTGAGTGATGTGAGATACGTACACCATAAATAGGGATAATTAAATCTTCATCGACGAAACTTTGAGTTACTTCGAGCTGTGAGAAACAAGTCGGTTGGGTTAAAACAGGTTAGTCATTGTTCTAACAAATTATCCTCGTCATCAAAATAAGATCGAGATGTTCGAGAGTTTTTTTCCTCTAACCATAATCTTTGATTACGTTTTGATCGCTCTTAGTATTTGTTCGATGATGTCGTTGAAGAGATTGTTCCTCGCCGAATGGAAAAAAAATGATCGATCGGTTTGGAGCAAACGAAAGAAAGAATTTCCGAATGGAGGAGAGTTTTGTCATGCAGGTCAGGGTTGATCGAACGAGTAAGTGAGAGATAAGAGCGAGAGAGATGGCGAGAGGGAAATAAAAAGAGAGAGAGAGAGCGAGAGGGAAAGAAGGGGTGAGTGAGAGAGAGAGAGAGAGAGAGAGAGAGAAGCGACAGGAGGGCAAAGAACCGATTCCACACGCTCGTTTCTGACTGGCGCATTCTTCTCGCCACCCCCGCGTTAGCCGGATAATTCCACGTTTGCCACGTGGCTCACGTGCGAAATTTGTTAAATGGTAGTGAGCCGCGAGAATGTACGCCTGAACAAGGCATATACCTACTCTATATACCGTTTGTATATATATATATATATAGTCATGCATATGTCGTCGTCGTCGTGCCACGCTCTCGCTCCCGTGCGGCGGTGCTCCTTTCGCAGCTTCCGTTCGTACGTGTCCGCGCATCTCTGGAGAGCCAAATAACACCAAAAACCTGTGTTTGCCGATGCGCGGGGGAATGGCAACGGGGCGTACACAAGCTTTGGACCACGACGGAGTGGAACGAGAAAAAGAGACAGAAAAAAAATGTTCTTACGTGCCGCGTGTAGAAATATACGTCATATCCGTATAATAGCGGTAACAAAACCATTTTTTTGTTCATTCTACAAAAGGAAAATAATCTTTTCTCTCGCAATAAAATCGGAGATCGAGGAAAACTAGAAAGAACACGAAAAACGTGAATCGCGAAACATTCTTTTCGAAAACATTTTTGGCTTTCTTGTAAAAGTAAAAAATTACAAACGAAGATAAAAGAAATAATACGAACGAGTATCCTTGTGTACGTGACGCTTGATCTAGAACAGGGAAATATTTTAGTTCCACGATTAAATTGAAAATGGAAGGAAATTAAAAAGGACGCGAAGAACGTGAAACGCGTTCTATTATTTTTTTTTGTTTCCTTTCTTTTCTCGTCTATTCTCCGTAAATTTTCGTGAATAGGAGGAACCGAAGGAGTCGGCGCAATCTTTGGTTGTCTTAGACGATGGTCGCGAGAAAATCCGTGAAGACATACGACGATCGAGGACCAAGTTACCGCCCTCTCCCTCTCTCGCACACAAACAGGAAGATCCTGTATAGAATCGAGATTAGCATCTCCGTGACCGTAAATGACGTCGAAGGTACGACAACGACAAGGGAGACTCCTTATTGCGACTCCCCCTTTCTCTCTTTCTTTCCTTCTTTCTTTCATCCCATTCTTCGTCCCTCGCCCTTCGTCCTCTAGTTCTCCATCAGCCCCTTTGTTTCACCGACGTCATTAATTACCCTTGCGACAAACAAAAGAAATCGGTAATAAAGAATGAAACCAGGAGGGAGGAAAAGTAAGTTGGAATGTAACGCGTGTGTTAAATTCAACGAATTTTTGGGCTCGTTTCCGGAGACTTCGTGTGCAGTCCTAGAAATAGTCCACCTCCTCTTCATCTCCCCCTCTTCCCGATACCTCGAGAAGATCGAGTTATTTCCGTTGCTGTGTTCATGCGTCCTTCTAAGGTATCATCGACGGGGGTGTGATATTTACAAAATTGAAAGGACGATGCGATTTTATAGCGAATAGCTTAAGAGAGACCTATGAATGTTTGAATTTTATTAGAGCGACGATTTACGATTGCAGCGAATGGAGGGAAGAAAAATGTCTTAAATTAGGGTGAGACCACCGGAGAGAGTGCTCACCGACGGGTTCGCGTTCGAGAAAGAGAGCGTATCAGTGAGAAAAGGTGTCGGCAAGCTTGTCGAGAGATATACGGCACGATATTCAAGCTAGTACGAGGTACTCTCTGCTATATCGTATCGAAGGAGGGATGGGGGAAAGAGGGAGGGGAGGTGGGAGGATTGCGTTTACCTCGGGGGTGTTCAGTCCTTCGCGTCGATAAGGATCTACCTACCGAGTGTGAGGTTGGCCAGGACGATGAGATGGTTTCGAAACGAGTCCGAAAAAAAAGAAGGACTCTCGAAGTGTTCGTCGACGGTGCGAGCAAGCTGCATAACAGCCGGAGGATTCACCGTCTCACCAAAGGAGAGAAAAGAGCAAGAAGGTAGGAGGGACGTGGTGTAACAAAAAACTCTTCGCGAAGAGAGGTAGGCGTGAGAAAAAATCGAGTGGGTGGCTGACCATGAAACGCGTATGAGCGGAACGAGAAGGTGAAAAGAAAAAGAAAGAAGCGTGAAGGAGGAAGAAGAAAACGGGGTTAAAAAAGAAAGAGGTGAAAGAAAAAAAAATGTGTTAACCCGAAGATGCGACGAAGACGAGAAGGGAGGGAGGATTCTTCGATGGCAAGGAAGATGAGAGAGTCGGCGAGGCGCGTGGTTTGACGGATAAAATGCACCTAAGGCACTTCGAAATTCCACAAAAATCTCAGAGTGTGCTGGCAAGCGTGTTGGGAACGATATCGACGGAAGGAATCGTCTTACTTCTTGCGATACCCGAGAAGTTAAATGTTTATTGCTTATTCGGGTATAAACAACATTTCCTCGACAATCAATTTTCGTCATTTGACATAAGTCACACCCTCGTGTAGCGCAGATATTACACGAAAAATCCTCGGTTTTCACGTCGCATTTGTCACGTGTCAACTTTACCAACGCTCTTGGCCTAGTTTTTGGCTTCTCGGGTGGAAATAAATCAATGACGATTTCGCGGTGCAGGTGAAAGATATACCGGCTTAGTCAAATATACGAATCGCTTTGGGACGAGGTTAAGAGGATACGGCAGTCACGCGAATGAACGTGTTATCAAATCCATCATCTTCCTTTCATATTTTTAGCCCCTTTGCACCAAATAACTTATATACGTGTATAAACGGGGGTTTCGAACGGGTTTGACTAGCAACAATTTTTAATTTCGCTCGAATTCGAGAATCGATCATCGATACCGATAAAAACGTGAGGACTCTTTTTATAGAGGGTAAACTTCATTCATCCATCCATTCATAATACATTTTAATCGAAAATGAATATAAAAAAAGAACGACGAGAACTCAATCTTCCAAAAATCCAAAGTAAATATATTTTTGGTTCCCAGATTTCTTGCCACTTATTCGTTTTAATCGAATTCGAAGAACAATCCAATATGAGTGACGTATATCTATTGAATTTTATCCGTTTTTACTCATTTATAAATAGCGATGGATATATACGAGTTCTTGGTGATTGTCTTCAGCTGTGTATAAGAGAGAAAATGCTTCTCCGCTGTTTCACTACTTTGTCGTATTTCATACTTTTTTTTAGACCGCCATGCGATAACGATCCAGGGCTAGTTTGAATATTCAAGAACATGTTATATTTTCAGAATTCGCTCGTTCTATCTTCCCTCTATAAGGGATGAAAATTTCTGTTATTGTTGATGTTCTTTTTTTATGTTAACACGAATAAAGTTGGTGCATATCGTGTGTGGCAGAGTCGTTGGGTGCAGTTCCTTCGTGCATCGACTTGCCATGTGCACGGTGGGGTCCTTAACACTCTCTCATGCATATTAGATTGCCGGACCCCCTTCGTCGTTGAAGAGGTCGGCTCGGCTCAAGCATCCCCCTCTCACCCTTCCAGCTCGTAACTCTCCCTATCCTGGATACAAAAATGACGACGAGAACAAAAAAACGACGCCACACAGTGTGCTCAAAGAGGTCTGATGGGGTGGGAGAACGGAGGGAGAGGAAAAAAGGACACTGAAAGAAGAAGAATATAGTGAGTGTGGAGGCAAAAGAGAAAAGAGTTGCACGCTCGAATCGTAAACTTTATCGACCTCCAGTCCCGATGAGATTCGCTCTTTCTTTCTCTTCTTCTCTTCGTCTCTTTTTCTGCCAAGTGAGTAGGCAAATCACGTATGCCTCGCGAGCACAAACACACACCACACGAGAGTGTCAGAAAGAACGAATCGGTGTGGAAAAGTGAGATGTGTGCGAGAGACGAAGGTGGATAGAGAGGGAAAGAGAGAGAGGAACGAAGAGAGGATGTGTACAAGACAGTGCTGAGGGAGAAACTCAGACATTTCCTGTCGAATTTACGATTCCATTCGGAGGAAGGAAAAGAGAATCCCGTAAACTATCGAACACGTATTTGAGGATCGAATATAAAAATATAAAAATATTTCATGGTCTTAGCGTGCAACGTGGGCGATTGGGAAAAGAAGATGACGACATAAGAGAGAACAAGAATTAATCAACGAGTGTCCGGGAGGTTACCTTTATTTCGTGAACAATCGGCAGGATGTTTGACCGTGAGTCGAGCAGCGAGACTGTCTTCGCCAAGAGAATGCATCCTGTTTCTTTTAATTAAAAAGAAAAAGACAAAAAAACAAGCAAACGAATCACAATGCCTGGAACTTTTCTTTCTCATTTTCGTTTATTTTCAACGAGAAAACCTCTAATTAGAAAATTCGTACGATTGGATCGAATTTACGAGCATTTGAAAAGAAATTTTATTTTATTCGTGATCAGTTCTCGTACGAGAGGGTATTTTTACTGGAGCGAGAAAGGCAAGGTACACGGCTTTATTTTCTTTCGTATTTTTCCTTTTCTGGTTGCTCTTCACTTTACGAATCGAGACATTGCCTGGCTTCTTTTGCACTTTCGTTCTCACCCCATTTCATCCCTTTCTCACTCTTTCTCGCTTTCTCTCTCCGTTCGTTCTCCTCGGTACCCCATATCTAAACTCGCCATCCCTGTCTCGCACCACCGGCCAACTTGGAAGGATTGCCGGAACTGGCCTCGCGGCGCTTCTCCACTCTTCGCCAACTACCTATATACAAGTTCGCCCTTATTCAGAGATAAGGGTGGAAGAACTGCGTTCTCTGTTCGTCGTTTCTCGTGCTTTTTCCCTCGAGCTTCTTGTGTATTCGACCTCGCCACCCCTCTCTCCTCACCGGAGCGAACGGCAAGAAAACCTGTCCGTGGAGCTGCTGGGGAGCGAGGGAGAGAGAGGGAGGAAAAGAAAGAGATAGCAGACAGCACACCCGTGCGAGAAACGGAGAGATAGAAATCTCTACGACCACCGAGAAGCGGAAGTGCATCCAGTAAGGAAATGACGTATAATCCAGTGTCGCGCGTCCGGCAAGAAAATCTGGTACGGTACGTGACCCGAAAAAAAAGAAGAAGAACCAACGACTACGTATGTATATAAAGGAAGGAAGAGAGAGAGAGAGAGAGAGAGAGAGAGAGAGAGAGAGAGAGAGAGAGAGAGATTTGATTTTTTTTTTTTGATTTGATATATTTATTATGCCCTAGCAGGCTATGGGGCAATAGAGAGAGAGAGAGAGAGAGAGAGAGAGAGAGAGATGGGGAGAGACAGAGAGAGAGAAACAAAATTAGAATAAGGAAAAAACTCTGTATGTCTCGACTGCAAAGTAGCGAGAAAATCGAGACCAACGATATTTGATGACACTTTTGGCCCCCCCAGCTGGAAAATTTAATTTACAATTTTTATGTTTAGCACGAACGTTTGTCCTCCCGTACTGCCCGATACGCCATTGAAAAATTAGAAAATCGAGGCTCGGCTCAAAAATTGTACTTGTCAATTCATTTCGTGTAGAAAAGTTTGACACTTCGGAGGTAAGAAAAGGGAGAGGTATAAAAAAAAAATTATAAAAATCTTGAAGAGAAAGAAAAATTGTGGGAGTTGTTCAATCAACCCCTTGCACTATAAACTTAAAATGCATTGAGCGTATATCTACCCCATTTATATATATGTATATATATCACTCACATGTCTTAGTTTCCGATCTTTCCGCGGGCCTACACATATGCCAGTGCCTAAGACGAAAGGTTTACCAGGCCCGGGGGGCTGTAAGAATATCTCTTTCGATTTTTCGGTACCGATAGTTGCTCGCAACACCCCGATGCTTTTCGGGGTCTTGTGAATGGAACAACTTTGCCGAAGGAAAAGAGAAACATAAAAAAAAACAACGGAGTGAGACAGAGGAAAGAAAGACTCACAGAAAGCGAGAGAAAGAGAGAGCGAGAGAAAGAAAGAAAGTAAAACGGAGGAGCCGTGGCCGGAGAAGAAAAAGTTTCTCATCGCAGATTGGAAATCGTCTCGGCTTACGTGCGTAGAAGAAGACGAAGAAGAAGAAGAAGAAGACGAAAAGGGCTGTGGCAAAGAAGAGCGAGGGGAGATGAGAAAAAAAGGCTAAGTCGGTATCGGCCAGATGGCAGGCGAGCCCGTCAGGCGAACTTTGGTTCATCTTTTACCCATACACGCGCATGTATATATATATATATATATATATTCACGTACGTGATATAACGCACGAGTTTACTACAGGTATATTAGGTGCTGCGAAGGGAGACGAGCCTTCCGTGATCTCCTGCCCTTATCCCTTCGCCCTATCTTATTTCTTATTCCTCCGGACGACCGGAGAACGGAGGGGAGGGCACTGAGATGGATATAAAGCACAGTATTTATACATAGATATGTAGTTTTCTTTTACACACATGTCATAGCGCCGACTAATAGACGATTCAATGAATGTCAAGGGGTTTCGAACAAAGCACCTCTCATCTAGGTCAATTATTTCTATTTTGTTTTATTCTTTCTAGACTCGACAAATCGTCGGAAGCTCGAGTAATAATTTTGCTAGAGTCGCAGAAAGAGCAATGAATAAATAGTAATCAGTAATTGGTTCGAAGTTTAGGAAATATTGTAGTTTTTGAAAAATTAGTCGAAGTTTGAAATATTTTAATTTTCCCGCGGTTTGTTTAAAGATTATCGTGGCATTATGGCGAATTGGAAAAATGAACGTGCTAGTGGGTCATGGAACTGGGACGTTACGAGAACGTTTCGATAAATAATCATCCTGTCTCGTTATCGTATACGGCAATGTTCGTACGGAGACACAGGGCGAAGGGGAGAGACTGCAACACACGTTCGGAACGTTTTTGGATGGTTCAAAGCCATTGTCGATGTAGGTGCGTGCCTGACAGGCGGTGGGCTTTATATTTCGTTTCGATAAAAAAAAAGGGTGCGTCGACGAGTATACCGGGGACTCCTTTCATCCGTCCGGTCAATGGTGATTCTCTTTCTCGAAGAGAACCGCGAGGGTTCTCGTCGCTCGCTCGCGCGTTTTCTCGCTTGCCAACCGACGGAACACGAGAACAGAACGCGAGCTTCGCTGTGAAGCAACCCGGAGAAATATTCCGGGCGAGACACACCCCTTCCTCCGGTAAAATCCGAGACCGGGGTGCGATTACGAGGAGCAGAAAGGTTTGAGAATTTTTTTTTCTCTTCTCCTCTGTTCTTTTTTTCCTCAAGAACGTATCTCCGCGCTGGTAGCCCGTTGAACTCGCGTTGGGTAGAGGGTAGGAAAGTTTGTTACGTCGACGATCGACCCGATTTAGTCGGGGTTCGAAAATGCGGATAGAGATAGGGGAACGAAGCGACCAAAAATGTTCTTTTTTTTCCACAAAAACTTGCCTCCGAAAATTAATTCGACGTTGGAACTTTTTTATTCCATCACTGAAAAGCCTTGGAATTGGCCGACCGAGTGTTACTTCTTTAATCAACCTCGTTTAATCGGAAACTGTATCATCATTGACCAGCGATTACGGGGGAGTGCGGCAATGCTCGACAAAAGTTGAAGCCTCGAGAGTTGGTTCTGCGAGATCTGAGCGTCCGAAGGGTGAATTTCTTTTTCGACCCACGTTAAGTTAGCCACAAGCTAGCACAGTCATATATAGGGCGAAGGGAGCATACATTTATAAATCTAGCGACATCTTTTTACTCCCAGAGCGCTTCAATTGTACATCAAAATCTCTAGGAGAAAAACGCAAAAGAGCCAAAATAAAGACTTGACCACTTACGGTCGAGAAAATCTTCAAATTCTGAAACAAAAGCGGGATTTTCTTGTTCTACGGGAAATTTGCGATCGATATAGGTTCTTAGAGCCTGAGAAAGGATTAATATTTACCGGAATACAGTGTATCGCGATATTGATGGATTCACGAAACCTCGAAAAATCGACTTTTCGCGGAGCTGTATCTCCGCTCTCGTTCGTCGGACAGAAAATTTCACGAATAACTTTTTGAAGAGCTTCCCGAGCACACGAGAGCCAGCCCAGAATCATCCGAATAGCTCAATTTTTGTGCCCATGGCGATTCTTCGAAAATCGCGATTTTTGGTGCCCATAGGAAGGGACCTGCAAAAAAACGCCGAGACGATGAGGCCAAAATTTTTTTTGCTTCAAACCCCTTTGTTGCATCATATTCGTGTTACGCGGGAAATTTCCGTTTCCAAAATGATGCTACAAAGTTTTTTTAAAGGAAAAAAAATGTTGACACCCTCCAGGCCACCCAAAGTGTCGAAAATAAAATCCGAATGTCAACTATCGGCGCCTGCCAAGGGTCAAAATTGTTACCATCAAAAAGGCTTTAATTTGAGGTTACGGAATCGAAAATTTAAGGGAGCTTTCCAGTGTGACAGCCCGAAAAATCGCTGTTTTTCGCGATTTTTTTTTTTAAACAAAAAATAATCTAATCGGTCTGGTTTTTTTTTGTATATTAATTGGGTATTGAAGAATACAAAACAATTTTTTAAAGATCGATTTATTTATTAATTAATATCTATAAAAATGATGAAACAATTGTTGCAGAAAATGCACTTGGATGTGGTGTCCACGTTGGGGGTCACAATTTTGATCTGAAACAAAAAACACAAAAAGTTTATTGATCGGTATATAATTGGCTTTCGTGCTATGGAGGTTTTTTTTTTTTTTTTTGCAAAAATGGTTTGAACAAAAAGTATCGATTTTAGCATTTTTTTTTGGCAGTTTTTTTTACAAAAAAATAGGAAGATGTCAAAAAAAAAGCTTCCATAGCACGATAAACAATGACGTTAAGAATATTGTGTAAAAAATTCAACTCGATAGCTTTAAAACTCTGCCCTCCAAGTTGGACACCGTTTTGAAAAATGCTGTTTCGAGAAAAACGCGTTCAAAGTTTCAAGTGAGGAAATTTTAGGTAAATCGTTTACTTACGGTCATCAGCGATGCCAGGTCCAAACAATATTCCTTCTGCTTCTTCGAAAAGAGTGTATACTATTCAATAAAGCAAAAAAAAAAAAAATATTTTTTGAAAATTTCACACTGGAAAGCTCCCTTAACGCGTAACACGAATATCACAATTATAATTCCGCGGCGTTTGAATCTCAACGGCATTCGAAATATATACGACTACGATAGTTTGCGATCAACTTAACGCGACTTAACTCAGCTGTCGAAGTATCAACTCTCAAGGTCTCAAATTTTTTCGAGCGTTTCGGATTCCCCACCCCCCAAATATCTGTATTGACCCCGGTGCCAAGATCTTCTCCTTTCATTTCAATTATCCCAAATAAATGAAACTTCGATCAAAATTAATGATTGAAAAATATTCTCTCCAAGACCATGAAAATATGACGGATGAAGCATCGTGAATGTATAACTAGGTCATACAAGAAAATGCAAATTCACTATCTCCCTTTTATCGATATCGGATGTAATCCTCGCGTGTTCGACAATAGTACGGATATAGATTTCTTACGTTTAAACGAAGCGTAGAAAATTGAATCCCCGGCACGATGTATAGTATGATTTGATATAAATGAACGGTAATAATGTCGATAATGGTAAAAGGATTTAAGAAAAAAGAAAGTTTTACTTCCAGGTTCGAAAAAAAAAAATAAGTACAAAAGTACATTCATACAACTGTGAGACTTTATGTCGTGTCGCAGTTCACCCAGTTGCGTTTATATTGATCTCTATATAAATATATAAATATATTTATGTATACATACATATATATACGCGCATCATATAGATATATGGGTGACACAATATAGAGATTAGAAGTACAAAGCAGTATCCTGGAAGGTATTTGGTATCCCATTACTTTTATTCGTTTGAAATTTTAAAGCCAACGGGCGATGAAAATAAAGTACCCATGCGAGAAAAAGCCTCGAAGGCTTTTGCTCTCCCTTACCAGCTTATATAAATGGACTGGGAGTGTTGTATTAATACACCTCGGACTCACGCTTCTGCGTGACCGCGAGGTTAGCACCCTGTGCACGACCCCTTCAGGCTTCGTACAAGCATGGGCATGCATAACCGCGCGTGCATGTGCATAGTACACTGTATCACGTGAAATATAAACTGTCGTGATATTATACTTATATATATGTATGTGCGTGCGTATGTGTATGTATGGGCTGCATAACGTATCGTGACGACCAGCTTCTCGGGCCGGTCGACAAGCTAGGGTTAGTACGAAGCGTGGAAATCGAGTTGCCCCGTGGTTCGGGCAAAACGAGAATTATCCGCGCTGCGTTATGTAACGTGCATGTACGCCTACACGCGCGTGTGGATATGACTGATACAGCCCCTCGGGTAACACGTTCTCAAGGCGAGATCGCATTATACCGGCGAGCGATGATGAAGAGGGTTTTGAATGGTATTCGCAGAATCGGGATGTCATTTGCAGAATCTCGTGGGATCGGCTTAAAATTCGATGTAGGATTATTCCGGGACAAGGGAGTCGAGTAGAGACGAAACAGTGCCAAATTATTTTTAATATATTTGAAATGCTTTAACCTTTACAGACGTTTTTTTATGAACGTAAGGTTGTATTTTACTGTAAAGCCGTGAATTTCGAGCGTTCTTTCGGACTCGTTAAAAACAAAGGGAGAAAATATTTGAACTATCCATTTTTGTGTAATTCATTTGTTTAAGTAAAAAAGGGGACGAGTTACTCGATATGATTTCAATCCTTCTGTTCCTTCGACACGTAAATATAAAATCAAATATGCTGAATGAGTAAGAATGTCATTATGGCTAGAACCAGAGAAAATGTCTAAATTTGAAGTGGATGAAAGAAAAGAAAGGTTAAATTTTCGAAATTCTAGAGTCGAACACCATCTTAAGAATGCAAACCTATGGAATTTTTTTTTAATCTATTCTAGTGATTTGAAAATCTTGTTACGAAATCTTGAAAAATTTATCAATCGATAGAGCGAGGGTGGTTTTAGGAGAGGCGGTGGCCGAGTCAAGGAAGCGATTAATAAAGACCACCCTTCACTATCCGAAGCAAGGGCGTTCCATCTCGCCTCGATAAATCAGAGGAGATGAGACGCTGACCGAGTCAAAGTGTAATCATCCCCCGTAATACAGCGCCCCGGTGGCAACTCCTCAAAGGTAGATCACATTACTTCAGTGAACCGAGCCGACAAAGCTTTGAATCTTCTTCGACTCCGGATGTCCTTCGTAGGACCCAAATGTCCGACGCAGTGATCTTATATCCAACTTGAAACTAACGATAGAACTATTCCAAAATGTGTGGGAAAATGTCAAAAGTTTATTTTTAAAAACTTACAGATAAAAAATTCAACACTCAAGATCTTGGCATATGTTTAAAACATCGAACAAAAGCTCTCCGAGGCTCCTCTATAAAAAAAATGTTGTCTACTGTTT
Organism: Netelia fuscicornis; assembly: GCA_946811545.1. Classification (NCBI taxonomy): domain Eukaryota; kingdom Metazoa; phylum Arthropoda; class Insecta; order Hymenoptera; family Ichneumonidae; genus Netelia; species Netelia fuscicornis. Next base: position 18,042,311 of record OX328011.1, on the reverse strand, counting down.
GCCATTTGGGCAAAATAACAATTTATACTCGTCGGTTAAATTTTCATTGCACGTTTATTACCGCCTCATTGGGTTTTTAAATAGAGTAGGTAACTATTTTCAATGGTTTTAGGTCCAACGCGGTGATAACAGGGTTGAAAGAATTCTTTTCATATTTATCTTTCTTGTGAAAAAATAAAAATAAAGAATGCATGCTAAAAGCCAGAGGCGATACTTGCATGTGTGTGCCTATATACATATTATACCGCAGTACTGACGTATGTAATGCTCTGATGCGCTAAGAGAGCTAAAGGGAACAAGAGAGGGTGAACGAGCGAGAGAAAGAGAGAGGGAGGGAGAAAAACGGACAGAGCGACGTTCGCAGCAAGGGCCATCGCCGTAAGGGCAGCAATTTACGAAGCTATCATCCGCGTGAACGTAACATACGTATATGCATATATATATATATAAATATAAGAATATATGCAGCGATGTAACGAGTCCGCGTGCGAAGCCTCAGGGACCTCTTTCGTACTCTCTCCCTCTCTTTCTCTCCCTCCTCCTCATCCTCTTGTACCTAAACTCGTTTCTCATCCCTATCCCTCTCTTCCTCTCTCTCTCTCTCTCTTCTATCCCAACGTGACCCTTACCATACGCCCCCGCATAAGAGGAGAGCACTCACAGTAATTTTTATTACTTTTATATACAGGCAAAAACCGCGGGTGAAAAGTCGAGGAAGGAAAGTTTCTTGCATCGCCCGAACAAAATCGAGAAAAAATCTGGTGCGCCAAAGTGGACGACAATTTAATTACTTTGTAGCGATGCAATTATCAACATTAATCGTAGACTGAAGGACGGAAGGGGCAACGAGGAGGGTGGATTTTAGCCAAGAGATCGAGAAGAAAACCCGTGGGTTCACGCGTGGCGTAAAAAAAATCACTGTTAAACGGATGATAGAGATAAAAAAAACTACGAGCTTTTTTCAAAACGTATTTACTTTAAAAATAACTTAACGACGGTCGAACACATGGTGAGAGAAAAGTGCAAGAATCCATCCAAAAAGTATATCGAGATCTGTTTCGCGAATACTTGATCGATATATTTTTATATACATATATCGATCACTTCAAATCGATTTGTACTTTGAAATCATATATATACACATAGACAGAGAGAGAGAGAGAGAGATTATTTTAAGTATACATCGAGAACTATACGCGCACCACCTGCGCATTCATGGCCACATTGTTTAACCTCGACAGACTCCGAACCATTCCAAGCTCCGTACGCTTGTCAAGGTATTCGCATTAACAAGCCTCGGAGGTTGCTTTGGACCCACACATCGCGGATTGAGAGATATCTTATGAATACATTAAAATCACGCAGATGTTCCTTGCGCGCGCACCTGCATATCTCCCTGTTTCGCATTTCGAATAATTGCTCGCTGCATTTACTATACTCCCTACACTCATCCCAGGATTATCGAAACGTCCAATTAATCGAATAAAATAGAAACAATCGATAACACGACAAACAAAAACGATTAGTAACATTGTACACTTTAATATCGCAACGTTTTTACCCAAATGAAAAATTTCTATTCGTAACTTCCGTTACCAATGAAACATAAATTTTATTTACGAAAAAAGATAACAATTCTCTCGATTTTCACGAGCAATTATTTTCCTAAACTAAAAGCGAACAAAAAATCGAGAATTAAGAAAATAAATAAAGAAACTCGCGTTTGCCTCAACAAAAAACAAACGGAACGAGAATGAAAGCGGAAGTAAGAAAAGAAAAAAGGAATAATAGAGAAAGAAAAAAGAAAATACAGGGAGAAGAAACCGTGTCTCTCCTGCTTTTCGATGAAAACGAGTCTCGTCGTCCGTTTCGGAACTGCCGTTAGTGGGTGCCAGCGAGTAGAGAGACACGAGGGAGAGAGAGAGAGAAAGAGAGTCCGATGCCTTGCCCGATGTAGTACAGCATCCGATCTTCGAGGACTGCCTGCAAATTTTCTCTTTCTATCACTGCTTCCCCTCCCCCTTCTGCCCGACTCCTCGCTCATCCCCTCGCACTCTCTCGCTCGCTCTCTTTCTTTTCTGTCCACCCCCGCTCAACGACTTCAAATACCAGCCGGCTAGCACTCTCACCCTCGTCTTTCGCGCTTTATACCACACACACACACAGACACACGTGTATATAGATATACACACATAAACGATATCCCCTCCACAATTTTACCATTTCACCTCCGCCCTGCCGGGCATACACTCGCCGTATATATGTATACACAGGGGCTTCCCCTTCTTCGAAACGTCCGCAACGACAGCAGGGGGCAGCACGGTCTGGCTGCAAGGCACACTGTATGCCAAGGAATCGTCGCCCTTTCGAATTCAGTCTGCCGTCGACCGCGCAATCGTGCGGATTCGTCCTTCGTCTCGTGGAAGGAACCAACACGAATAAACGAAGTTTTTTTTTTTTTTTTAAGTTTTTGTTTCGTTAACGATTTCTAAGCTTCGATCGTACGCTCTCGATACGTAGAAGTGAATCGAAAAAACGCGCTTTTTTCTATCGTATTTGCATATGTACATATGCATGTGCGCAGGTCTATGTATACACAGATAAATGTATGTATATATAGATATAGATAGATAGATATATATCTACGTGTTTGTATATTTTTTGGAGTGAATATACGAGACAATTTTTCCGATTCAATGAGCGGGAATTAGCGGTCGGTTGAATTTCGAAAATTTCCAATATTTGGATTCGAATCCTTCTTTTTTTTATCTACGAAGGATTCGCAGTGACGTGACAGTGATAAAAAAAACGTAGTGGTGTGAGAATTGGAGGAAATAATAATAATAATATATCGAAAAGACGTCGATGCTTCCGCCGGATATACTACCGGATTCTGGATACCGAAATCATCGTAAGTTTGTAATTACGCGCGAATAAAATTCGAATTATTGACGGAGATATTGAATTTTGTTACAACTTTTATTATCGTTACGATATTGTGCTTTTTTCTTTGCTCGATAAACATCGACTTGCTCGCGCGATCATTTAAATTTGTTTTCTATCCTCATCCCACCTTTTTCACGAATTGTCCCATCGAGAAGGTAAAAAAGGTTCGCTCTCTTTCTCTCGTTCGCTTGCTCGCTCACTCGTCCCCACGGATTCTCGTTCGATTATGCACGGAATGCTCGAAAAGTGGACTCTCGAAAAGCGATGAAAAAAAACGTCGAGCGATAGAGAAATTGCTCCGAAAACGTATTTTTGGTTATTCGACCGAATCCCGACGGTAATTTCCGATCCGAAAGAACGGTCGACATGATAAAAACACAAACAACAAATCCAAAAAATAAATAAATAAGTAATTGCAAATCTCGAAATTATCGAGAGAGGAGATTGATCGCGCGTTATCGAAAAAATTAAATTAACAAATGATAAAATATTGACAATATATAAAATATATATTTCATAAATGACGAGAAAAAAAATATCTTAATTGGACCTGATGGAGATTAAATTAATGTCGTAACGGACGAACGACTCCTGTGGGATAACCAACGTGCGAGCGCGAGTGTTCTCTGTGCAGTGTCGAAAAATGTGCGAAATCAAGTGATATTACGAAAACAAAAACAAGAATCGATCGAACACGATACGACGTAATAACTCAAACGTTTTTTTTGTTGTTGCAAATCTCAAATTTCGCCCGACAAGTAACACCGAGGAGTAAAACAAAAATCACGAAACGACCCAACCGCGTACGCGTTTAAAGAGATAGAGTGTTTTTCGAAAGAAAAAAATAATAATAATATTCCACTCGATACTCGCAGAGTGTTTCGATCGTTCGTAAAGAAGTTTGAGCCTTACGTACGTATCAAGCACGAACGTAACTCATTTACGAACTTATGAGGTAGTTATGCTGATTAGAACTTTTTAAACGTTAAATGTGCGATCCCATTGCACTTTTGGACCTCGTACCAGGCGAAGGATTATTCAAAAAGCCCACGATGGATTACAACGAGTACACGTACTGCTACGGTGCCGGTCGAGGTGCGTAAATAAAAATCAACAAAGAAAAACCAAAAAAAGAAAAACAAAATAATGAAATTTAGTAAAAACGAAGAAATTTTTCTAAATAACACAATGTATTAATGCTTTAAAAAAGAAGAAAAGGAGTAAGAGCGAATATCGCTCAAGTTTAAATCCAAATATCCTCGATACGTTTTTTCATTTAGTAGAAAAGAAAGAAAAAAAAACAAAGAATCAAGTGCGTGCGTAACGAACGAATGACGCTTCGTTGTAAAAAATCAAAAAACAAAAATAAATTAAGAGATCGAAAGTGCCGTTGATTTTTCGAATTTCCTAACACGTGTGTTCCGAGTTGTGAAAATTCGTAGTACGAATTCCGAGTGCCTCGAGTGATTTGCGTATCGTGAATTCACCCCCCAGTATTCACCCCTTCGCCCCATCCCTTCCACGATCGAGAGATAAACATCGGAGCATAATTTCACCGACGATATTGCAAGCTTTTCGCACGAACGTATTCCCGCTGTCGACTCGTTCGTTACTTGCCCGTAACGAACGCGAACAATTTTCTCGTGACATTTTCAAATGTCGCGCTCGAGAACGTGCGTCTGAGCTCGTGGTCCTATCTTTTCGCAGCGAGAGGGTATAATAAAATAATTTATATACCTGGGAATATTTTCTTCGGTGAGCTTTTATCTACGTGTACGGTATAATATACATTTTTTTTCTTCTTTTTTTTTTCGTTCACCCCTCGCGTGCCTTCGCACTTTTCACCCTGAAAGCTTTATAGGCAGTTTTATATACACACCCACACCCACATGTGTATGGGTGTGTGTGTGTGTGTGTGTGTGCGCGTGTGCATATATATATTGATATCCTCCCTTTTCTCGTGACGTCACGAGACCCGATATTACATCTGCATAATAAAAGATCGCGTGCTCCCTGAGGCGAAGCTTCGTTGCAGAGGAGCGATCTATACGAACGGAAAATGGCGTGAGAGTGGTGAGATAGAGCACTCTGTGGTGGTTTTAGATTCGTCGAAATCGAGCTTAGCTGTCGTTCGTGCGACACACCAACTATGGTAGTCTTGAAAAAAAAAAAACTTCTAGTCTCTCCGCTCGTTTTTTCTTTCTTTTTGAACTCTCGCGTCCGCGGACATACGTTACACGTATCGGAATCCAGGTCGATCGAAACGAATAAAAATTGAACCGATCGAATCAGTTCGATTATGTGTATTAAAAATGACCTCCTGGGAAAGTAACGAAGACGGAAATCGTATTCGAACAAAATTGAAAGATCGATCGTTAATAATTTTGATCTAAATCTTTTTCGTAATTCTGATCAGTCAATTAAATTTCGATTATTATTTCTTTTTTTTTTCAATTACAACGTAATCGAAAAAAAATCAATTCTGACCAAGTACGAATGAGAAAACTGAGTTTTTTCAATCCCTGCAAAATGAAAAATTCCGTACCCAAACATTTGTCGAAAAGCGACGATGTCCTGTCATTATTTTCAATTGTTTCCAAGGCGCGTCGCTCGTCCCCCGTTTATATAATCGTATTTCCGGTCTCCTTCGTTCGCGCTTTTTTTTTTGTTTTGTTATTTTCCCCAGCGGCCTATATTTGCCACTGAACCCTCAGGGTAAATGTAGAACTTCCGGTAGAGGCGAAAAACGAGAACGGAAAAAGACGAAAATCATGTGCGTTTCATCGCCCGCTATATGCCACGCTGGTACTATAAGGGATTCGTATTTATTACATGGGCGTACGCACACTCCGGGCTCTCGTTCGACTTTATACGTTTGCAACGCGTATACGACTCCTTGAAACAGCGTACCGTAGAGAGATGAGATATACAGTCGGTAGTAAAAGCGTCGTGTGTATGCTTAAAATATGCAACGATGTGCGTGCGTATGTATGTGCGCGCACGCTGTTATATGTTTATATATAAGCACATGTCTCTACACCGGTATAAGCGAGTCTCGCGCCTTTGCCGAAGCCGCCGGCGGACGTGTGCATCCACCTGTCGTTGAGCAACGAGCAGCCGCGACTGTGCGTATATAAACTAATAAAAATAAAAAAGTAACAAAAAAAAAGCAAAGACGAGAAACAAGAGCAAAGACTGTTGGAAGTTCGTAATGCAGTGGCGAATTTCACTCGAGGGCATTTTCCCCTTTCGCATCGACCTCTCTGTCGTGAAAAAAATCACATCCCAAAATGGCAGTTAATTGTCCGTTACCTTTAATGGAACTGTTTCCACCATCGCGAAGATACACCTGGCGCATTAAACTTACGCCGTAGTTGGCAACGCGCTCGCTTGTATCTTCGTACGAAGATCTCCGGCTTCGTCGTTCATTTCGTTCTCGCATTATCATTATCGTGTAAAAAAATAGCTATCGCGTTCTGGTTATTATTGTTATGATAATAATGAAATAGTCGGGAACGTTTGAATCGAGTCTTTGTTGGCGCGAAAATTAGTACGGATTATCGAGGAGTTTAATTGCTCTCGCTGGAACGATTTTATCGGACTGTATACAAATTAGGAATGCTCCGTTTTTAAATAACCCAATCATTCTCGATAACGTCCTCGTCATTGTAACGTTTTTATTACGGCAGAATTTTTTTATTTTTATTTTTTTATTCGTTCATCCACGGTCAAAGTTCGAAGCGTTATCTCGCGTCTACTGCGTTCGTCCGGGCTATTCGAGCCCGCTTATTTTCGCTCCGCTTTACATATTCATATGTTATATATATATATATATAAAAATTCTTTTTATAAATAGCGTGCCATTTCTTTTTTTCTCGAAAAGCTTTTATCCGATCGAAAATATCTCGTTGGGTGCGAATCGTTCGAAGATTTTTATTTTATTTTATCTTCTTTTTGTCGATACCGATTATTCAACACGTCCATGAACAAATGCAAAAATCGTAACGATCTTTTTTTTTGTTATCCGTGCGTGTATGTAGGTGCGACTGTTGTTTTTTTTTTGTTTGTTTTCGCATACGTGAAAATGCGAGGGCGCAAAGCGGCCGAATTACGATAACCTGTTCTGTAGAATGGAGAATATAGGATCGTTCGAATGACGAGTCGTGCGAAATATCCCAAATCCTCTCTTCGTGTACCGTCCCGACAGCATCGGCGACACGCATACACTCGTTTTTCCAATACACGCTTGTACACTCTGTATCGTGTCGTATACCTATGGATATTCGAGTCACGAGCCTCGAAATACACTACTGACCGGAAATCCGTAAATGCCGTTATTTAAATCTCGGCATGCTTCTGTTCGCGTGGCATATATATATATATATATATATATTTGTATGTATAACGAAGGGAGGGTTGCGACCTGCGTCGTGTCGATCCTATATAACTAAACGCACACTCTGGCGGCAACACGCACACACACAACCACACACTTAAACTTGCACTCGCATAAATACATTAGTGTACAAGTTGCACCGGTTTCACGGGACTACAGTTATGTCTGTGACGCTTTTATACCGAGAGCTAGGAGAAAGAGAGAGAGAGAGAGAGAGAGGGAACGGGTGGCTGCGGCGATGGAACGTAACTAATGAACACACTGTGTACGCGAAAGCGGGGCGACAGGGCTGAAACACAACCAGTGTGGCAATATTACGGGCTACGTACGCTGCTACGATTCTCATTAGAGGCACGTGCGTGGTTATCGATTGCGTTCTCTCCTGATAGTCCATATAGGAGGAAGATTGTACAGTGATTGGCCACTTACGAAGAGGAGCGATACAGTAATTGGCCTGTCAATGGAAATAATTATACAGTGATTGGCGAACGAACGAGATGAAAAATACAGGGAATCTCATGGTGTGTCTTTCGACACCGGACGATTATCTGGAGAGACTGCCAATCGTTGGGACGATTGCCAATAACTGAATTGATTGACCCATGGAAGAGATTGGCAGGGGGAAGAAAAAGTAGACGCGAAGTACATCCACCCCTTACAACCCCTGTCTCTTTCTCTCCTTCGCTCTTTAGCCACGCGCACGAAACTCGAGATCTAATTGCTGCCAGACTCCCGTCTCGAAGTTATGTTAGACGAAGGGAGTTCTAAGGGTTACGAGAAGTGGTTATTGGCCGATTTGAAACGTCTGACGGCATAGTGATTGTCATTTTCCTCTCTCTTCGATCCGAGACGATTGCGGGAGAATTGTGGAGTGAAGTGGCCAAAGGAGTGTACCGTTTCGCCTAGGGAAAACAGGGATGAAGGAGGGATGTAGAGATGGAGGAGAGACGAGATCGAAGTGGAAGAACACGGATAAAGCGGCTATACCCAAGTGCGACTGTGTATGTGAGACGAAAACGAGTACGAGGGCCTAGGAGTTGCGCACCCTCGTCGATGCGGAAAGGGCCACCCTAACGACCAACAAACCCCCAAGACTGACGGTCTCTCTCCCTCTTTCTCTCTTGCTTTCCATCTCTCTCTTTCTCTTTCTCACTCTCTCGCTCTCTCACAAACCTCTCACGACGGTCCTTATACTAGCCCTCTCTTTCCAATATCGTCGACCTGCCAAATTCAGGCCACCCTCGCAGTCGTCCTATTCCTCGTCTCTTTCTCTCTCTGTCGCTTTCCCTCCCTTCCTCTCCCTCTCTCTTTCTTTCTCCACTTTCTTTCGACTCTCTGTCCCTCTACCTTCGTACATTTTTCTTTCCATACTATCATCTTTCTCGTTTTTCGTCTTCATTCTTTCTCTCTCTCCCTTCTCATCCTCTTCCTCCTTTCTCCCTCTCTCTCTCTCTGTCTCTCTCTCTATTTCCCCTTTCTCGTTCACCCTCTCACCCCTGTCTCCACTCTGTTTCAGATTCCCTTCGTACATCCTCGCTTCCATCGCAACGGCTCCTCCCTACTTCCCTTCTCTCCCGATCTCCTTTATAGTATACCATTTTCCCTCATCCCATCTACTTTTTCCTCGAACGTCGTCGCATCGATCTTAACCTTCGGCTCAACGGATTTATTTCGAATTCCTTACTAGCGTATACTATATCATCGTCGCCGTCGCAACGAACGAGACTAAGCGACGACGAAGGGGAAGATACAGTGGGGGATTTTCGGACGGTTCGACGAAGATGCGAGCGAAATAAACGAGATGAGACAGAGACGGAGAGAGCAAAGAGTTCGATCGATTATTATCTACAAATGTGATGGGTTTTATCATTTATTTGTCATCGAGAAAAACGTCCAGGGAAAAAGAGATTACACATATATGGTCGTCGGTCGAACCGAGCAAACTGTACGAAACGACCTCGCGACCACTTTTTTTTCCATTCCAAGCGAATCGCGAAATAAGAGTTGGATATATACAGCCGCGCGATTCAATTGAATTTTCCATCAGCATTTTTTCGCTCACCGAAGTGCATCGCCCATCATCCTCTCGATCGATTTAGCAGCCCGCTAATAATTCTAATTAAACAGTCGCGTCCAACGTCTCGTTTAGACTTCGTTACGACGAGCGATATACACTTTCGACACCGCACCGACAAAATTACATTAACGTTTGTCGTTGGCGTTCAAAGAAATAAAATGTTCCTGTTGTAACGAACGAGAATAACGAATTCTTCTTCCTGTTTCCCCGAACGTATATGCGTCGAGATAAAACAAAAAGAAATTCACATCCGTATTATTTATTTCCGCGCAGAAAAAACTCCGCGAGGATGGTTTTCCGCCAGTCGCGAGTCTCGGTACGCGGCGATGAACGCAAAAAAGATAAAAGCGAGATGCAAAAAAAAATAAATAAAAAATAAAAATAATAAAATACTCTTCCGCTTCTCGTTGCTCGGTTCGTTCGTTTACCGATGCCGCCTCTTCGAATCTCTCGTGGCCAAAGTTAATCCCGGAATTAAAGCGGATTACTCGTGATCCCCCTTTGCCCAGTAGGGGACGAAACGTTCGTCCCGCTGATTAATGAGAGACGAGACTAATAATCGGGATTTCACGAGCGCGACCCTCCCGGGCAACCGTCCATACCACTACTAGTTTATACAACTAATACTATTTATCGTTCGTACAGTATATACATATATATATATACGTGAGAGACCTCTCTCTCTCTATATATATATAAATGGATGTGTGTATATATATATAAATATATATGTGCGACGCCTCTAGACCGACGTGACCCCGAACCGACTCATCATCGAAATCACGTGTATGTGTGTGTGTGTGTGTGTGTCTGTGTGGGGGGTCACCCTTTTTTCTCCTCTTTTTCTTGCCACGGAGAAAGAGAAAAGGCGATAAACTATGGGATAACCGGGATATCTCGCGTGGTATTAAGTTCTGTTGCGGTCGAGCGTCTTTTATCTTCTTATCGTTATTATTTTTATTTCATTTCCTTCGAGGACGTATTAGAACGTGCAGCTCGGTCCAACGCGTAACGATTCGGTACGATTCTGGAGCGAGCATGAAAAATGAACTCGACGGTTGGATAGACCAGGGTTGAATAACGTTTATTAAAAATTGGAGCGTTCGATCGAAAAATTCAACGTCTATTTGAAAAACTCGATTAATCAAATGTTGAATTTATCGATCCTCGTCTATTTTCTCTCTCCGGCTTTTATAAATACCAAGAGGACTAAATTTAGTTCGATTTTATATTTCGAAATCGAAGGAAATGACTTAGGACTGTGGCTTAATTCGTTTCGAATTTATTTTTCGGATATTTCATTTTAATTATCCTTATATACACAAATCCGATCGAAACAAGCTTGATTCACTGCGTAGAACCCAAAAATTAATCCTTTTCCATTCCTTCTTCGATTTACGTCCGAAAGTGACGGTGGGCTTGGTAATTAAAAAAGAAAAACTGGTTAGGAGAACGAATGTTTCTGTGATCGACGACGTTTCTCTCGATTCGAATCGGGACTCGAGTAAAAAAAGATCACGCATAATGTAGACTCGTGCCACTCAAGCTGCTCTTCGAGGCTGCACCGCCCCGTGCTAGACTCGAGTAATATATAGCAGGGTAATACGAGATGTAGGCGCGGCCGGGTTTGAACGTAGGTGGGCTATAATAACAACACTTTGGTTGCCGGACTCTTGTTCACCGAACCCCCCCATCGAGACGAAGACTTTTAATTAACGGCTTTGACTTATACCGAGAAGAGAGAGAGAGAGAGAGAGAGAGAGAGAGAGGGACAGCGATTCTAATCGCCGAACTGATAAAAAAGACGATGACACTGTATCACGTTCCTCCCTCTCACTAATCGATCCTCGAACATAGCGTTCGCTACCATGAGCAAGTCCGTTACTTCAACAACTTGAAATTTATCAAAAATTTAACATCGAATGAATCAGAGAAAGTGCAGAGTGCGATGATCCGGCAACAGGTTTGAAACAATTTTTTATTTCGCTATAGACATCTCGCTAGTTCGTCCCACTCCCCTTCCACGTTGTTCCATCCTCGTGACTTATCTTATTTCCATGAATCATACTGTATATGGTTATGAACACGATGAAGCTAACGATTCCAATCTCAACTTTTAATATCCTCGATTAATGCCACGGATTTCGTTCTACGATATCTCGTATCGTCGAAAGATCTTTTCGGGTCTATACCACGTGTTATGTACATCAGCCACGCTTCACTGTACATATAACATATATCTATATACGTATGTATCGTATATACACGATCGTTGTATCTTTGGCACCCTTCCCCCTTTCCGAGACGCGAAAATAATGCGTTTTCACCCTCGCTCGTTTTCACGCAGGCACAAACGCACCGAGACATCGGTCACTTTCATTCCTTCGCCATTTAATCCATAAACGGGAATAAATCTATAAATTTATCTCGCTTCGTGTACGGATGAGTTGTTTCGCGTCGCGGTTGTTTCATCACGAACCTACTCTTCGTTTATCAAGAAAATCGAAACCCTCGACGACATCTCGCGTTTCATCATATTCCGTTATTGATCGTGGAAGAATTTTTCCAACGTCGTTCGTTGCTCAATGTTATTTACCTACGTTGATTCGCTCGTTATCGTGAACTTTTTAATTGAATTTTTTTTTTATAAATACGAATTTTCGTAATACCGTTGAAAACAAAATTTATATCCGTCCCTCGTTTTTCCTCTATAGTTATAGTGGCTGATAGTTTTTCCTAGCCATAACACACGTGACTTGTAATTCTATCATCGCGATCATCGCGTACATATATTATACACACACACACACAGACACATATATATATATATATATATATATATTCAACAAAACGAGGCGAAGTTAACGTCGAGAGTGTCAGAACGTGTGTGGCTTTTTTCGGAACGATGAGATCTCGACGGGTGGCACGTAGAATATAATTCACTCAATTAACGCGTGGGCGTTAAACGTCTGGCCCTTTCTTCCTCTCTTTCTCGCTTTAGCTCTGTCTTGCTGCGAACGTTTTACCTCGATTCTATCTTTCTTACGTGCTTTCTCGCTTTGCTCCTTCCGAGTTCTCAACGTCGGTACGACTTTTGTATGCGAGTGTGCTGTACCATTGATACAGCGCGCCTGCGTACAACAAGGAAAACATGAATATCCACGTATATATACATAAATATATAAATATACAGGTTGTTTCATAAAAGACGTCAATTTTTCAGGTTGAGAGTTAACGAGTCACATCCTGTACGATCGATTATCAAAGTCAGATATATCAACGGAGATAACAAATATTGGGTCGAGCATACTGTCATACTAGTTCCATTTATTAATCTCCGGTTACTAAGGACGATCTTAACAATATTGGCCGAATCATCCTGTATCTATACGACTTCTTCACTGATCTATCGTAAACGATTGCGAGTTTAATCGCCCACACGAGGATTCCATCCTTTTCTCGACGGTTAAAACTTCCTACTATTATATTTTCTATAGGCGTGTTTATCTACATACGTACATATATATATATATGTTTATATAAGAGTTCGCAATCCTCTCGATCGGTATTTCGATCTAGAGAGAAACTCACGGAATGAGAGGTTCGATCGTATTCTCGCACAATGGGAGCTTGGCTTTGTGGAACTTGCCCCTCCTGTTCCCTCGCGGGGGAGATCGTTGAAGAAAAGCCGAAGAATACGCGTGGGTGAATATCTTCGCAGTCTTCTCCTTATCTTGTTTTCTTTTCTTCTTTCCTCTCTCGGTCGTTGGAGCTTCCGCGCGGCACACATTGACGCACTTTTTCCCTTATTTTCGTTCTTTCTACCCACTTATACGTATACGCTACGTAAATATAGGTATGTATGGATGTATGACTATATTTATGTAGCCATTGGTCCCCACGCTCACCTCAGTTTGCTTCAGCGAATTCACGTTGCAACCTTCGAATTGCAACACGCGCACTCATCTCGCATTCTAAGGAGGACTCGCAGATTTTCTTCTTCTTCCTCTTATTTTATTATTATTATTATGATTTTTTTCTTAACTTTTTCTTAATTCGTTTTTTTTTCTTTTCATTTATTGCCTCTTCGCTTGAATGGGCTCGCGTGGGCGAGCGCATACGTATATATTCCACCTGGCTTTCTCACGCGATATCCTCTCGCGACGTGCACCTTGCCGGAAAGAAAGCAAAGAAAAATAAAATATACGTATAGAGCGTGGAGAGGACGTCGGTGAAACGCAGGAGTGTGAGGACAGGAGGTGAAAAGTACCCTTAGGGTACCAATTATCGTTGCAACGATGGCGGTGACGGAATTTTAAAGCTCCCACGCAGCCATCGTGTCTTTATACGGATGTGTACATAATCATTTCTTTCGACGACAGTTGGACGATTTTTGAAATTTAGTTTTCAATATCTCTGCCCACCAGTCGCTCCATTTCACCGTTATAAGCTTTTTTTGTTGTATTTGCATTTTTTATGGATTCGAATCGAGCTCGAAATAATTTTATTGAAAATTCATTAATTCGAAATTTATTTAAAATGAAAATCTCGACAACAATTAATAAATAAATCGTTTGAAGAATTATTTTCCGGACATTCGTTGCATCGTTATAATTTAATCGATATTTAAATTTTTTCTTCGCTTCGGATTAAACTGAAATGAATTTTATTCTAAGATAATTAAAGAGTGAATCGATCGACATTTATTATGGAAATATTTGATCGATTTCAATGAAAATGGAATCACGTTAATTCGTACGCTCTGGCACATAATCTGTACGTAACCATTTCTTTCGACGACAGTTGGACGATTTTTGAAATTTAGTTTCCAATATCTCTGCCCACCAGTCGCTCCATTTCACCGTTGTAAGCTTTTTTTGTTTGTATTTGCATTTTTTATGGATTCGAATCGAGCTCGAAATAATTTTATTGAAAATTCATTAATTCGAAATTTATTTAAAATCAAAATCTCGACAACAATTAATAAATAAGTCGTTTGAAGAATTATTTTCCGGACATTCGTTGCATCGTTATAATTTAATCGATATTTAAATTTTTTCTTCGCTTCGGATTAAACTGAAATGAATTTTATTCTAAGATAATTAAAGAGTGAATCGATCGACATTTATTATGGAAATATTTGATCGATTTCAATGAAAATTGAATCACGTTAATTCGTAGGCTCTGGCACATTAATTAAGAGACATGCAATCGTCTCGTAAAGTCGGCCACGGAATATTCGACTCTTTATATAAAAGACGAGAAACGATAATCTTCGAACGAGAATTTTCTATCTCCATCTCACAGAGAGAGACCACCAAAGACTTTTCATCCGTCCGGTTGGTATGGATCGTCGAGTCGTACGAGCGAGAACGTGTGTCCCGATCGTGTAAGAGGGCCATCATCCTCCGGAGATCATCTTGAGAAATGACCCGTATTACGTCAAGAGCTCTTGATGCAGAGAGTTCTAAACCCATCGGGATGCGATATTATACCGTGGCTCTTGGCGAAGACCAATGAAAAGATATAGAAAAAAAAAGGAAAACGGCTAAAGGTCCATGCATAGCTAGATATTCGTAGTTTATTAAAGGGCAATCGTGCTGAAAAATCCATTGGCGAATTTCCTTTTTACATTTACTACGTACTAGAAAACCGCACTTGAAATTAGTTCTCCGACGTTTATTAATTCCTGCCTGACAAAATTGAACTTCATTTTCATTCTTTGGTACGTTCTCGAACCATCGCGAGACTCGTAAAAATTTGAAATATGACGTTCACTCACTTTCTCGCATTTCTGTCGGTTCTTCTCGGAATTTCGGAAAAGTAAAGGAATGAACGTATTTCCAAGTATTTTTCTATGTTTTCGCATTCGTTTTTTTTATAACATAGAGCGAGAGCGAGAGAGAGAAAGAGAGAGAGTAAAGAGCGTTTGAACCATCACGAAGGTAAAAGGGTCCATATGCACCCTCGAGGGTTGTAGAGGGTGCTTTTGATCATTCATTCGTTCGCGATCGAGAAAGTAAAGCTGGAGGGAAAGAAAAAAGAATTGCGAAAGGGATTAAGAAACGCGTATGAAGGAATTCAACCGCGTGTCCATTGTACCCGAGGAACGAAAGGCTGTTTGTAGAGCACGAGTCAAAGCTCAAAGCTAGGGAAATCTGACGAAGTCGGCCAAAGATTCGCATCCACCAACGAATAATCCCGTTTTCATATCTCGTTGCGTATTAAGAAAGACTCGCGGTACGCGCGAATCCCAGCAACGACGAAGTTTTATTTTCGCAAGGGTCGATTTCTCGAGGCCTCGTTTAAAGCAAAAATAGCACAGGGCGAAAAACAAAAAGCTCGGTCAGGCGTTCGGCCAGAATTTTTATTCCACCGCTGGTCGTACCACCGAGCAAAGCTTGATGGATGCATTTGCTCACCGGGGAATTCATGCACACCATCGTTCCACCTTCGCTTCCAATTAAAATCGTTTCGCCCCTCTACACCTCGGTTCAATTTTTCGCGCTGTACGCGCCAACCACCCCGTCTCGACCCTCGGCACTCTTTCTCACTCCCTCTCTCTCTCTCTCTACTCAGTCGTCTTTCAAGATTTTTCTCTGATGCCCGAGCCCCTTCCGGAAAACGACCGAAGAGCCAAAAGGGTGGTCTGAGCGCGGGAGTCTGGAGTGGAGCTTTCCACCGGGAGTCACGACCCGTTCTCTTTTTCCAACGCGGACGCGCTCTCGAAAACCACCCCCGGCAGCCGCACGACGACGATAATTTTTTAACGAGACTCGACGGAGAAAATAAGCGAACAAACGAGCTAAGAGCGAGACCCCTCGAACGAATTTGTGCTACGAGCTTTTATTTTCACCTTGTTTTTTTTTCGCAGCATTTTTCTTATTCTTCTTCTCGCTACCAATAGCCTATTAGAGTATAGGTACCTCGCCCTCACTCTTTGTTCCCAACATCGGAATACTTCACGGACATCTCGACTAATTTTCCATAGGAATGAAAACGAAAGAGGCTCGATAGAGTTTGTGCCCGATCGCGAACTCGATTCGTTAAAAGCCAGCGAAGCGATACGAGAAGAGAATGGAAATTAATTTCGACCCTCGCGACCCAAAGTACGACAAAGCGAATTCAATAAATTGTATAACGCGACAGCACTTCACCGTTGATCTTGCAATGTGGAAGAGAACGAGAAGTATAAGACCTTCGATCTTTCGATCTCGAAGGAACAGCCTGAAACAGCAAAACTTGTGTTAAACACCCTGCGGTTCGTCTCCGCTTTCTCAGGCTTGTTTTTACAGCTTACGGTTTCGAGTCGTTGGGTACTCGAAGCGTGGACGAGAGCGCGAACGTCGGGACAATTATTCACGCTGATCGATCACCGTTGCAACTTGAGAAAGAAAACAATCGCGCGAAGGAGGAGAGAAAAGGCGACAGGATCGGTTTTCGTCGTTTTCACCTGGCTTCGTATCGCGACGGAAAGTTAAAAATCCTGGCCCTTGGTATACTTCGAAGTGCATCCCATTCAAATCATCCTCCTCGCACTCGTCCGTGCGAGAACCCGAGTCTAATCGATAAAAACCGTGAACTCTCTCTTTCTCTCTCTCTCTCTTCACGACTCTTCTCTTTCACCCTCCTCGTCTTTTTCTTTTTTAACCCCTCGTTCGAGTCGGATTTTTCTTCGGTCTCGTTCGACACACGTGACTTTGGCCCTCTCGATCTTGAAGCTTTTCTCACTTTTTTTCTCTTCCTTCTTCCTTCTTTGTTCGTCAAGACCCTCTGGTAAAACGCGTTATATACCAGCAGACTGGTACTCGTGTGTGTTATTTACCGAACTCTCGAGGACTCGACCCACGGAGAGTCGTTTTCTCGTATCGGTGAGCAAGTACGTAACGGTGTGTGTGCGTGTGTGTGTGTGTGTAGAAAGAGGGATTCTTGATTCCTTTAGCGTGGCGAACGAACGAGCGAGACTGATGCGACGATCACACGTGCAAGTGAAGAATCCCATGAAAGTGAGCGAGAGTGACGGCAACTACTGAAGGATCTCAAAGTGAATGAGATGGAGAGAGAGAGTGTGTGAGAGAGAGGATAAGAAGAACGAGAAGGGGATGTTGGAAAACTGGAGCTACTCTAGTTCTCCGAGACCCTCGGGGAAACTCCCTTGGTACCACTACACAAGATCGCCCGGGGAAAGATGGAAAATATTCATTGCAACTTTCCGGCAAATTGGGCTGCGAAATCTTCCCGGAACTTGTACTCTCTTGTGATTTTCACTCGGTTCGCCGTACTTCGTGAAAACGAAAATCAATGTCGAAAATTTTCCAAGTGCTCTCGCGCCGTTTCCAAAAATCATGTGAAAATTTTGATAACGTCGTCGAGAGTTACCCAGAAAAAACAAAGATCTTTTCTTCGGTCTTTCCAATCGACTAGAAAATATTTCTCCCCTACGCCAGGGTCCAAGCGGAAAAGACAAATGTGGAGTTTCATCGCTATGTCTAGAATTGCCAGATGTTGAAGTGTCGGGCAGACTAGAGAAGTATCATGTCACGGTATATAGCGACAGAGACCAAAGTAAAGTGTCGAGTTCTAGTAGCAACAACAGACCGAGTGAACTTGAAAAGATCGGCGTACCTAGAGTTTTATACCTGATGAGGGGTGTGCACGAAAAATGAGGAGCAAGGGAGGCAAAAGGACAGCACATTGGACACTATACGACCCATAGATGGATGACCTTATGCTCCTCCGCACGAAATTCTCATTCACAACGAAGAAGCTTGTCCCATTATACGAATACGGCCCTCTCTAATAAATTCCATTAGCCATCCGTGCACACATCGGAGCAAACTCGAGGATATTATGTTACGTGCGTTTTGACATTGCTCCTTGTACCATCTCCTTCTTCGGGTCTCAATGGACCAAACGCGCCATCCATTACGTTACCGGGTGCGACAACAACGCGGCCTGCTCTGCTATAAGGCCAACATTTCGAAGATTTCGAGGGATCCGAGAGAGAAAGAGAGAGGGAAAGAAAAATATATTGAAGAAAGGAAAAATCGTGCCCGGGGCTTCATTCACGTGAGCATCGTCGAGCGAGCCCGGCGACTGCCGATCCTCGTCATCGTCCCTTGTGCCATCGCTCTCGAGGATCCCTCGAATCTTCGATCCCTTTGCAAAAAAGCAACCAGCCGAGGATAATTCTATCCATTCTTTTGCCTTCTCTCCTCTTGAAACTCTCGACGGCTCGGTAACGTTTTCTTTGTCGTTTCATTTTCCCGTCAGAAGAGGACTCGCGTGTTTTCTCTTTTGCATGTCCAATCGTGACTGGCGTCTCGTCCGTGCGTTTTTTTTCCTCGTAATGGACGAAAAAAAAATATCGAACGTAGACCGACGAGATATCCTGAAATATTCTCGAAGACGTTGGATTCCAACGACACAATCTCGATCCGAATGTTTTCATAGTATTTTTCAAGACGATCGAAATTCCATACGCTTCTTACGACGTACTCCAGGACTTTGTTTTTTTCTCTTTCGCACTCCGATGATTTATAATAGAAACGAAGTTTTCCCCATCGAGTAGGAAAAACTCTCTTTTTTTTCTCGCCTGGGTTATTCGTAATAAAAATATTACGTCTCTACCGTGCTGTTTTTCCAATAATTGGGACAAAATATCCCTCGAAAATACGAGAATTTTGAAGTACCTACAACATTATTTTCTATACGTCACGTAAGCATATAGATTTAGCCTTTCGTATAAAATACCACCCCCTGCGGTCCTATTAATAAGAGTAATGACGTGCACCCAACTGCGCTCTTCACGCCTCGATTAACCCTCAAGACTGGAGGGAGCATAAAGGAAGGAGCACGAAGAGTGTATACGCGAGTGCTGGGTTTCCAATTTCCTGGAGAACAAGAGTAGCTCGTCTTGGCATATATTTTTTCTCATATCGAGTTTTTTTTTCTTTTTTCATCTTTGTTCCTTCCGCCGAGCCTGCGTTACTGGCGCTTCGAGGATGTCGCATTAAATACGAGTTCCCTTTAATTTTATGAAATTATGTATGCCGTATAGCATTACGTCGATGAGGGGCCTCGGCACAACGGCTGGTAACGTTAGCTACGCCTTGTTGGGTAGTTCAGGCTTTCCGGGCTTCCTCGATAACCTTACGACACGAATCCGCGACCTCGTGGACGCATATGTTTACGACGCGTAAATCTACGGTTTCGATATTAAAAAGGGCGTATGGAATATCGATAAAAGCACAGTTTTGACGTCGGTCTGACGTTAAGCCAGTGATACGAACGCCTTTTCCTCAACGGGAATACAACCCTCTTACGATTTCCAATTTATTTGCTCTCCCGCAGTTGACGTGCAAGTGATCTAACGTGACAGAAAGAGTGTCTTTGATACGAATTGTCCAAGTAGGAAATTAAATAATAATAATTCTATACTTGTTACCAATCGAACGAATATTTCGAATGGTTCGATGCTTCGACAAATGCGCGTGTCAATGATCAACTCGCTTGTATCGTATCTACAGACAAGCTACTGATTTTCTCGTCATACGGAAAAATCCGAAGTGTTTCCGAATGAAGTTTCTCGGTTGGGTATATATTCTCGTAAATCGACCGTCTGGTATGTACGTGCTAGATAGGATAACCGTCCACCCTCGACTATTCTCCTCTCTCTCACTCCATCCCTCCTTTCCTACTCGACCGAACGAATGGCCGAACTCTTAGAGGTCCATGGATACACGTTACATCCTTCTCTGTACTGATACACCCTCGCTCGGATCTCTACAGGCTCTAGGGGCCCATAACGTACCCGAAACTTGTCGGGAAGTTTGACCGTAAAAAAGGTCGTAAGTGCATTTGGTCGAGACCGTCCTCGTACTCGTACCTACCTAAAATATATATATATATATATGTTTTAGTATACTTATAGGAATATACTTATATGCTATAACACTCAAAGTATAAGAAACTGGGAAGATTTCTAGATTACGGGAGACCGCAAAGATCTTGGTAGTTAGTACGGCGAGACTATTTATGATTATTTGAAAAAAAAAACGTCTCATGGGAGGTTTAAAGGATGAACGATATTGACCTGACACAGACGAGATAAGTTCGGAAAAAAAAGAATTTTATACAAATCAAGATAGTTTTACAATAATACGATTTTTAATAACAATATTTCATTATAATTGATTTATTTAGGTCAATGACGCGTAGTCAAATGTCATCGACTGTCAAAATTTTCCAAGAGACTGTCTATTAATACGACGAAACAGCTCAAGCTGAACGATTGATAAGCCTAATCCTCCAATTCGGAGACTTTTGACACTAACGGCCTACAATTTTCGATACATCTTCCTCGTGTCAGATTTTACTCCCTGGATTTACGAGAGAAATGCTGGAGCTGCATTTTATTCTTCTCTGTCAAACTTTCGAGTCTTGTTTTTCTCACCGATGTAGGAGTACCTAGAAAAAAAACGACGATCAGGGACAGAACCCAGGGCACGATTCTCTCTTACAGCTGTACTTTACATTATACTCGAACACCGTTTCGTTTATGCAAAGGAAACGACGGGAAAAAGGAAGAAGCACCGAGGATAATGCGGACAAACCAGGGTGGGAGGGCACTTCATTGACCAATGCACTCGAGGACGTGGAATACCTCGTGAAAGAGAACGAGCGGCGATGAAAAAAGCGAGCCGAATTTTTTGCCTCTGTCGAGTGTTACTTGTATACAAGACTTCTGGCTCTCGTCTTGTCGATACAATGACCCTCCCTCCACTCGACGAACCAAACACAGACTCCGGTCCGCGGGAGATTTCCTTTTTTTTCTTTTGGTTCGTCGAAATTTTACACTCCCTCAGTTAGAAACATTTATCGAGCACTTCGGACTCGAGAATTTAACGTTTTTCGTGAAACGTTACGCGGTGTCGAGACGCCGATGTATCGTAGGAAAGTCAATATGGAGTATCCCTGCCCAACGTCTTGACGGTCTGTGCTTGACGTCGAGTGATTTCGAGTGGGACTCGATCTTACACACCCGGCGTGCCGAGACTCTCAAGACTGGAAACTTAAATCTTTTTTCTTTGTTTTTAAGTAGGAGCTTAGTAAATTATAACATTTAGCAGCAGACATAGCCAGGCACCTTTCTCTCGTCTCTTTCATATCGATACATCTATCGAAAAAATTCTGAGGAAAGAAAATTCCGTTAAAACGATATAACGTTCGATCGAATTTCTTGCCCCTGAGTCTTTGATCCTGTGAAAAGGGTTCTTCGAAGACACTTTCTCGCGTTCTTTGTCGGACGTTAAAAGCCACGCCTAATCGCTTTCACAACGAAACCCTTTTACGTTCCCGTGAAAAGTCGAAACGCGACACCTGCCCTGGGAAAATATAACGCGTGCGAACCGACGATCCAGATGATAGATTCGGTGAAGGATCTTTTTGTCTCATTTTTTATTCTTTTTTTTTTAATAACCCACCGGCGAGAAAATTTGAATTACTTAGTCTTGATGACGGTATCGAAATTTTTCCTAAAAATCTTTTCGACTCGAGATAAACTTCGAACTAGATACATCCGATTTTCGTTTATTCCTTTTTCGATTTAATTATTTTTTTCTTTGTTTCTTTCGTAGGGTGTTTATTGGACAATACGGCACCACGGGGACCGCCCGATGTGCCACCCCGAAATCCTACAATGAGCCGTCTGAACGGAAGATTGCCAGGAAGTCACGGAGCAAGCGATCACGAACGCGATCCCGATCTCGAGCCATCCTGTCTAGTCCGAACACCGTCTGGTAATTTCTACAATATTGGAAGTGAGTAATATTAAAATTTCACAAAACATCTAACATACGCAATTCCACGCGCGAATTCGCGTTTAAAATACATTTCGCGTTGTCTAGTTTCTCGATTCGATCGAGCTTGACTTTCTTGAAAATAATTTGAAATTCCCTACGTGCAATAAAACTTTTACTTCCATTCAAGACGATGACGAAGAATTTAGAAAATTGACCTTCTCGAATTGACCTACAACAATAATCATCGTCCTAAAAGCTTAGTAAATCACAGAATTCGTACAAAAGCTTCCCGAACGTGTCATTAAGTCGAGAGAGCGACGGCTGAGTAAGACTCGTGGCAGACCGTAATAAAGAATAGAAAGGAGGAATGAAAGCGAGCGGCAAAAAGCAAGCAGATTTTCCATCAGAATTGTGAATCCTAACGGACGTGCGCGGAGAAGCGTAACAAAAAAAAAGGAAAAGAAAAATCAACGAAAGAATTCTTTTTCTCATTGTGCGGTCGGTAATCTTGGCTTCGCACTCTTCTTTATTATTCCCTAATGTTGCCAGCCGGAATAATAGAAAATCCATGACACGTGTGGGAGTGGCGAACGCTTCGGTGCTCTGCCCAGTGAACCCTCTTAAGATTTTTTTTTTGATGCGCGCGATATTAATATCGTTTAGGCAACAGCAGGTAGACGCGAAGAAAGAGCAACGAAGGAAGATATCTATACGTAGATCCAATATTCTGCGGTGTTTATGGTACTAATATAGATCCTTCTTGGTATACACACACACACATAACTGTGTATATTTCTATTATATCCGCATATACTAGAAAAAAAATCGGTTGTATCATCTGCCATACTGTTCCAACCCTCGAAAGCATCACATCCTTAAAACTGAACGTTCCAGTGAAAAGAAAATTACCCCGAGAGCCATATAAATCCGCTATTAAAAAATCAATCTAGCCTAAACAGAACAATTCTACTTAGATAAACGCTAACAATTCAACATTCGTCGAAGGATACATAACAAAAAAAAACAAATAAATTCACACGAACCCTTGACATTACATCTGAATCTTTTACCTCCTTGTATACGCTCGCACAGATACACACGCACAGACGCACGCACATAGATACATGCGCGTATATCTGCAAAAAAGGAAGGGAGAGTATGGGAGATATCTTGATAAGCTCGCCCACGTTTGAACAAGGGCTCGTAGAATGCATGGGAGAGCCAACGAGACTTTTTCACTCTTGAAAAAGAACGTAAAAACCAAAAAACTAAATGCAGACGGAAGTTTCTGGTTCTTATATAGTAAAACGGCATGGAGAGACTTTGACGAGGGTTGAGCTCGCAATCGGTGGGCGGTACTTCCAACTGCTCTGCACGAATGCACACATAAAAAAGATGAAAAGAATTATATGTGTGTATATATATTGTACTTGGCTATGTTCTACTCAATACTGTATATACTGCCGTTGCTGCATATCTTCTTACATAGCTATTTACCGCCCTTTCGGCCGAGCGTTTTTGCTATCTTATCTCGTCCTCTTCGGCTCTGGTATCGTGGCATTTGCGAAAGAAATAAAAACGAGTAGTCGAGAAGAAAGAAATAAGACGGGAGAGAGAGAGAGAGAGAGGGAGAGGTCGAGTGGTCAAAAATCCACTAAGCGAATAGTCGAAATAGTTTTCCTCC
This sequence comes from Netelia fuscicornis, assembly GCA_946811545.1. Taxonomy (NCBI): domain Eukaryota; kingdom Metazoa; phylum Arthropoda; class Insecta; order Hymenoptera; family Ichneumonidae; genus Netelia; species Netelia fuscicornis. The sequence goes on along the minus strand of OX328011.1, from coordinate 18,018,405 downwards.
TTATAACATGCTCCCGCGCGTGTCTCAGTTTACTACATTATCGACTTATCCGTCACACTCGTCTTTCTCCGAGCTTACCGGGCTCAACGGATACAGAAGTTAACTCGAGAGAATCTTGCCAGAAATGCTTCGGTCCATTTAATTCGCTGGATTCACGAAGTAAATAATCTCACTCGATTTAGAAATATCCCGAAGGAAAATGGGACGTTGTACGTAAGTTTCGCAAGTTCATTTCGCGTTCTAGTTTATCGTTACGCTATTAGCTCGTTGCCCAAATTATATGATTTTGTTGGTATTCGTAATTTTTAACGTATATCGTTTTGTTTTTGTTTGGATTTTTGCCCTTTATCTCTGTTTTCTTTTTGCTAGATTTTTCTTATCCACGCTTCGCTCACCTAACCGAATTTTCCGAGTACACCTGAGTCTTTCTACATCGTAATCGCCTCGGATAGAGGGAAAAGGAAAACAGAAAAATCACCTGGCACGTACATTGAGTCCTTCAAAAATCTAATTGTTCGAACAAGGAATCATCGAACTTGGGAACTCATCGCGTACTCATCGCTACCGATCTGCCAAAAATTATATTTCTCGTTCTATTGAAAAAAACTGGAGAATATTAAATACAAGTTAATTCGTGAAATAAGTTTACAATCCGTTCCACGTATACCCACCGGTTTGAATTCATACCGAACGAATCTGAGAAAGAGCAGGCTATACAAAGAAAAAAGTAGAATAAATAATCCGTCGATGGGAAGAGAGCGAAGGGAGCGAAACGGAAAGTGAATCAAAGAGGCAAAAAAGTCGAAACGTTATGCGAAAGAGTTTCGTGAGTTCCTAAACGTCCTAATCACATACATCCTCGTAAACGCCATAATCACCGTGGCACTCCCTCATTCCTTTGCTCTGTATATCTCTCCTCCCCTCTGTTATGCGCTCTTCTTCCTTTACGTTGACCCCGAACAAGCCTTCCTCAGTCTCAGTCCCTCCCGGGGCATCCGTAATTAGAGAACTGACCATTGCATTATCCAGACTTCCCACGCTCGAATTGGCGAACGCTCACGAAACCGAAAAATGTTCCAAGATCTGCTCCTCGACCAAACTAAACTCGTTGCTCCGTCGTATGTTTCTACGAAGTTAAAATTTTGTATTGTTTACAAAATTTTACAGTTTTAATCAATCGTCCGGTTATAGTTTGCTTGTCATATATATATATTGGTAATTGTCATACCGTCGAGTTCCGTATATAGCACAACTATCTGTGGTCAGAAGAGCCAAAGTGGAGAAGCTCAAAAGCACAAGAGACAAAGCCCTGCGGTTCGAGGTGTATATCGACCGCGAGAGAGTCGAGAAAGCAAGCCTAATAACCGAGGAGGTTGTAGCATTAGTCTGGACGTTTACGACTACACTATAGTTCGGGACACGAGACGGGACGAACCCTTCCGTAATTACGATGAGATAGAGCCTAGAGCGAGAGAGGCCCTTCACCAGTTTCGATCTTGCTCGATTCTCTGTGGGGGGCAATATGTACGGGGCGTTTCACGCTAACCCGACCTTTCATTCGTTCCAATTTGAATTTTACAAAAATCTAATTAATCTCAATCAAATTCGAAATATTTCACACTTTTCTTGATTATCACTTTACAAATGTGACAATTTTTTAAATACCGTGTATTTTCGTGAATATCGCTTTTTAAAATTGCATCCCCCTCCTTCCGTAGCATCGGCTTTATGAACCGGGTCTTACGCCTTTCCGAACTACGAAGGCTTGAAGTTTAAACCGTAAGCACGATGAATCATGTACTTATCGATTCAACAGGAGTACGATACCTACTCGGCTTTTTTCTCGTACCGCTCGCGTACACTTTCTCAAGAGTTCTTTACCCGATACCCTCGCTCTTCACGGATTCTTTTTTTTTTTATAGTCTCGAAACATATCAGGTTCGAAAGACGAGTCTGGCATATCAAAAACTCTCTCGACTGCGATTTGCATTTTTGTCTACCAGTGTATTTCTTTGGATTTTATTTATCATAAAATCACGAACGAGCTTCACTTTATTCTGATCTTTTTCCGATTTTCATTAGTGACATACGCCCTGATACACCGAGAAGTTGCGCCATTGGCACGATATGCGATGTTTTGAACGATGTTACGCGGATATCCACGAGTTTTAATTGAATTCAACTTTACGTTAATTATACTAATGGAATAACGAAACGAACCTCATTTCACCGATAAATTTGACGACTGGAATATGTATTACATCGGATTGGTTTCAATCGTCCTTTAATATAGAATGAAGCCGAAATCCAACATTGATCAATTTGTAATGTAATATACACACTGCAATGAACTGCAAGAAATAAAAATTTGCCTCGTCGAAAGTCGATATTAATTCAATTTGTTTGTTCGCTACGGAAGTATGGCAATAATAATGCCAAAAATGAATAATAGAGATGCAAAAGCTCCGAAGAGGATATGCATAATTTTAAATATGTCAGGAATAAAATCTGTTTTTCATTTCCACCGACGATCATTAATATTTTACACTCCCAGTTTAATTATCATAAAAGAATGTGAACGAAGGATTTCTTCGTAAAATAGATCTCAATATTCTCGGAGATGATAATAAAATGGATAAAATTCTCAATAATTATCAAATTATCAATAAAATGCACGAACCCGCGAATACTCAATAAAAGATACAAAAATTGGGTATATTGTTTTAAATATTTAAGTCGATTCAAGTTTAAAAGGAAATACTTGGATAAACGTAGCAAAAGAGAAAATGGAAAAATGACAACACATCGTCTTTTCGATCTTCGTTTAAAATTCAACAGTCCGTCGTGCATTATAAATACGATCGTGTTGAAAAAATATGAATTCCAAGCTCATAACGTATTTATCGTCACAGATATTAAAACGATAATGAGTTTCACGTAATAATGTATTATTTATATTTCCGTATGTTTTCAGATATACCGAAGAATGATTACAACAACAAGAATCAGTCCACGGGTAACAGTCCAATAAAGGTCGAACTTCAGAACAACATGGACAGGTAAGATTGATGCGAGAGTGAACGACGACGACGACGACGACGAGGTTCGACGAGACGATCGATCGATCAACGCCTGTCCAAGTCTTTTTACTATACATGGCGAATATACTGCCTTGGAACGATAGGAAATACGTAGGGAAGAGATGAAAAAGGGCCCTGGTAGAACGAGAGGAGAGAGAGGAAGGGGAGCTAGAAGAAGATGGAAGATTTGCCTAAAAATTTGGTAGAAAAGCGATGTTTACGGAACAAGACCCTTTCGCTAACACTTCGTCATTCATGCTTACTTTTCTATAGTGTGTGACGTTCTCTTACCATCCCTCTTCATTCTTTCCGCCTCGCTTCCACTTTTTTCCTCCTTTCAGTCGGCGTGTGCGTGCACGCTTTCATGTGTGCGTATCTATGTGTACGACCGAGTACTACAAAATGAACTTAGGATGTTCCCCACTCTTCCTCAATGAGTCATCCATTCACACGCTAGAAACTCAAGAGATCGCACAATGAGTCAATGTTTGAGCGTGAATTGTCATCCGTAAAGTCGAGTTTACCCATGGAAAATCGATGGCTCCTCGACTGTGCTGTCTTAACGACAAAAGACTCTTCTCAAGGGTACTTCAAAATGCCCGAATCCCTCAGGAATGAGTGAAGAAAACAGTCGTTTTAACGGAACGAGGCGAAGCTTCGTGAGTTTGGTGCGCTCGTCTTACGAAGTCGAGATGAGATTGCAGTAGTCAGCCGAGACAGAGGGACGGATAAACATTGAAACGAATAAATATTTTGATGTTTGGAAGAAACAAAATTATAAGCAACCGTTTTTCCGATAAGAATTTATATTCCAAGTCTCGATACTATGTTTCGATAAAAATTTTTTAATTTAACGGAAAATGTAAAAAAAAAAACGTTTCAAGCGGAAGGAAATTTTTGAAAGCTGATTACGAAAGCGTTTCACTTCTCGGCGACCTCCCTCAAGAGATATCTGGCACTCGTCGAGCGCGTTTTCGTCACGACGTCTTGGACGTCGAGTGTGCGGTAGGAAACGCAAGCAAACTTCTCGCTCGCCCTGTCCTTCGCACACCCACCGTTTCTTCTCTTCTCGCCCGAGAATCTGTCTATCTCGTTCAAATATTATGGTTAGACACTCGTAAGTAACAGGAATCGCTCGGGGGGTCCAGTGTAAACACTTGTCTCGGTCCTTCTCGTTACGTATACATACATACATCCATACGCCCGTGGTCTGAAAACCGTGGAGTGAGTGCGAGAGCACGAGAAAAGCGAACCGAAAGAGCTTTTTCCACGGCGCAAAGTGTTTCTTGCCTCGTCTCGTGTGTCTCGCAGGACTGGAAAAATATTTCCTAGTTCACCCATCGGGCAATGCTATACGACGTGGGGACATTTCGTATCTTAGCGATGCTTCGCCGACGAAAATTTTCAGAACAATCCTCGACTACTTGAAAAAGCCGAGAACCTTTCGAGAACAAGACGGAGGAAAGGAAGAATCATAAATCACAGCATCGTCGCTCTACTCTTTTTTTTCTATCCATTGGGTCGAGATAGCGTCACATGTTTATGTACAGTTCGCTCGTGATACTTATGGGATGGTAATATGCAAGTGAGAACTTTGTTCGATCGGAGTTACTAGGGCGAGTGGTAACTTTAATCTTGAGTGCACGCGCACATGTGTGTATAAGCCTGAGTGCAGTAAGTACCGATAAGACTGACTCGAAAAGATCATTTTCCTCATTGGAATTCCTACTTCGTCGTTCAACGAGACGAACCGAATGCACGCCAAAGATTCAAACTGTTCCACCCGTTGGTTTCTCCGATTTTCAATTTTCGAACTCCAGTTAATCCGATTCATAAAAAAGACAATTAAATTCGTTTCTTCGAGCGTTTTTCTTCATCTCTTCCCGAGTAAGCAAAAATACAATTATTACTCGAGCTGGCGTAAGTACTAACAGATTGAGTTCTGATTTATAAAATAGCAAACGTCTGATGAGGCGTTTCTGAAATGTAGAAATTATTTTTCTGTTACGAAATCCGAATTTAGAAACGGAATGTCTTTGGCCACCTCAAGTGTCCCTGGGCTTGGATCCGATCGATGGATCATCGCGTACTTTGTTGTTATGTAGATAAAGCCTGTCTGTTCGACAGACGTTGTTATACGACAATCCCGTTCCATCCACGATAAAACTCAAAAAGTTTCGAGCACAAAACACGTGTGCACGTAACCGTCTTGAGAGCTACCATCTGCGTTGTCTGGACGGATTATACGAAACACTCCGTTACGTCGGTGGAGTCCCTGGCTCGATAGCGATGCCGATGCATCAAAGGAAAAATTCCCGAGACCCACCCGAATAACAATTTATCGCTCGCAGCGTGTCCAATTCTCGTGAGAGATACATTTTGTAGGCGACATAATCCAGTCAGGCCATGTGCCCTTTCTCTCTCTATCTCTGACCCTCCATCGTTCGTAGAATGTCAGATAATTCCCATGTTCCCTGCGTGAAAACATGCTTATGAAGAACAGTGAACGATTATCGACGATAATGTTTTTATTTCAATTACAAAACGAAAGGGTTTCTAATTTTCGTGTTGTTATTGTTTTTCTTCCTCTAGGGTACCTCTACCTTACGGGCATGCCCCTTCAATGATTCCCATGAGGAGACAGAGCATACGATGCCACTTTCGCAAAGGAATGGATTGGTGCAGCTGGAAACAAATTGCCATTGTCGTTACGATGGTATCGCTTTGTCTGGCAGCGGCTTTAACTTATGTTGCTGGTGAGTATTTCCATTCTGCCGAGCAAAACAATTTTTATATTGTATTGTCATTTCTGGAAAACGATATTAACAAAATCGAATGTTTTTCAGCCTCGAATATAATGAACTGGTCGTATCAACGAACGAAGGCCTGTACGGTACTCGTTGGTGATAACACGGATCACAAATCGACGACTCCGGAAGCGAATAAGACGTCATCGTCCCTGTCAACGTCGTCGAGCACCGGTGGAAGAACGCGTCAGCAAACGTCGCTAGGAGGTATGAAACGTCTAGATACGATTTTAGACGGTGTATACAGTCGAAAGCGTAGAGACACCCTTAACCAGCATGCTCGAGTGTTGCACAATAATGACATCGCTAGTAATCCTGTGAGCGACAATCGCGAGATTCTCATCGACGCTGATGACGATAAGATTCCGAGCTTCGACCGGAATCCTGTAATTTCGGAAATTACCGAACGCAATATGCTGCATGAAGGGTTTGATAAGGTTGGTGTGCATGTTACGAGTCCTCCTACAGATGGATACTCTTCGATGTTGGATGATATAACCGCTTCGGGAGATAATGACGAAATGACAATGGATGCAGCAGGAAAAGAACATTCCTTACCTCCTTCTTCTTCTATTTCTTTCTCTTCTACGTCTTCTCTTCCTTCTTCTGACAATAATCCGAACCACCAAAGTTCATCACTCTATGTCACTAGCACCAATTTGCCTCCATTTGAGTTTTCATACACGTCACAAATTTCTCAAGCAAATTTCGCAACTCCGTTGTCAAGCTTGGAGTCTAATGGCGACGATCAAGAACGTTTCATGAAAAGTATAACCGGGCATGAGAACGTAGCGGATGTAACAAATGGAGTTACTCCTGCTGATAAGTTCATACTCGACGATCATAATAATGAGGGGCCTCCTGATTTACCTGACGAGGATTCTACCAAAGAAACGATACCTGCAAAGTCCGATTCGGAGTTTTATCTAAATGACAGTATTGACGCGCCAAAGGATCAAGACATTATTTCTACCACCGAGCAAGGTTCTTCCACGAATGATGACTTTTCCCTATCACCTGGATCATCTTCCTCGATGGCCGAGGAACTCCCGATAAGGAATATTGACTTAAGTAAAAGTAACCCAAGCACGACATCATCATCAGTGGAAAACTTGTCCGAAAATCATTACGAAAACGAACCGATCGCGTCGTACACCGAAAACCCCAAAGTCTCGGAAACGAAAGTACAACCAAATCCTTCAGACGTGTTGAAGATAACGCGAGAACTTCCGATCGAGGATTCATCTCCGGAAAGCGTCGATGCTGTTCCACCAGTGATGTCTGAAAGTAACGACACAATTGGCGAAGAACCCCAACGTGATTATCCAGTACCAATTTACAACTACGACCGCGAGGAGATTGAAATTGTAAAATTGAATCATGACAAAGCAATGGCGAAATCCAAATCGATTTACAACAGAATAGAAGAAAGTAACGAGACGATAAGCAAAATTCCACGTTCCACCGCCATTGACAACGATGTCAAAACCGTTGAAATTCCACAAGACATCGATGAAGATCTTGATGAAAAATCAAAGGAAGATCTTCGCGTCATCATGCGAGAGGGTACGGACGAAGAATTCCTTCGCGAATTCGAAAAACGTTTTCGTGGCAGAAAACATCAATTGTCATCATCGTCGTCGTCATACTCTTCCCCCTCATCGTCATCATCATCATCCTCGACAAAGACAACTGACACAGACTCATTGCATGCCGAGAACGATCCGTCTAACAATCTAGCTCCAAAAAGCGCTAAAAATAGTGCTATCAGTCCTCCTCTGACGGAAAGGGTTCAGGTGATAAAAGTACCAATGACCGATGACGATCCAACGGATTCGACGAGTCATCAGAATTCCAAGCGAGTTCTCGTAAACGTGACGATCTCGACCGAGGATTCGGCATCTTCGTCAGGGACCCGACCGCTTTACGTGCTTTCCGTTTCCGTCCCGGGTGGTAATGATCATCAATTTAACAGCTTTTTGCCTGAGATTAACATCGGACCGGCTCAACTCAATGCACCACCGAAAACATCCGCCGGATGGGAATCGCATTCGACGAATCGATTGAAATCATTGCCATATAAAAGGCCTTATGAAATTATTGAGGCACCTTTGCCACCTCCTCCTCAACCACCCGCGTTACCACCACCTTTGTGGGGAGGCGAATGCGAGTGTTCTTGTCCATGCATGGAATCATCTTCGGACGAATGGGACACTTTTTCAGCAACTGACGAACGATCTATGATCGATCAAGAAATTATGGATAACGATCCATCGGTATTCAAGACTCTTGATGATTTTTCTCACGTCAAAGATAACCAGAATCCGAATGGGGAGAACAAAGAAGTGGAGGGTCTGTCGACCATTATGGAAGGTTTGTTGACGAACGCTACGAGCAGCGATATTTTCTCGGATGATTATGCTCGTGTGACCGAGGAATCGACGATTTTATCATCTTCGACGAATTTCGATACGAGCACCAGCGATGAAGCTACGGGGTGTTTGGGAACAACCCCACTTCCCCCAGAGCCCACTATACTTATTCTGGAAGGTGAGGCGTCTCGATCTCTATTTTTTCGTTTCTTTCTCTTTCATTTTCTTTTCTGTCGAAAAAAAAAGAATTATCGTTAGTTTGAAAATACTGCTGGACGTCTATACAATTGATTGTACGAATGACTCGCAAGAAAAACTTGGAATTTATTAATTTGCACAAAAAATTGAATATTTTCTCTCGTTTATCTCGGTCATTATTCACCGATTAGATATTGAGAAATTTCCAATAGAAGCCCTGTAGTATTTTTAACTCTCGACTTTATTTCTTTCTCCTTTCTTTCTCTTTATTTATACTCACAATCTGCTTTGACTTTTTTCACACTATCATCCCTGCCATTAATTTTCATGCTATCGCTTTTATCGTCAATTCTCTATGCTCGTTATTGTATCATCGGTGTCTGTAATGCCGCGTGTAACTTCTCGCGTGAATCATATTTTTTACGGACGGTCACTTCTGCCTGTCCCTTTATATTATTATTAGATCGCAGATATAAAGCTTAGCGCACGGTTGTTGGGAGTAAAATAAAAACTTTAGAGTGGTAGTTCGTGGATGATATTTTTTTGCACAGTGTGTGGCACAATAATACAGCAAGTACTCGAGGCTGAAAGGTGACTATATAAATATTACGAACGTAGAAATACGATTATTACTCGCTCGATACTGTCTTTGGACCGAGTTCTTTATTTCATAAAAATAACGTTTAAATCGCAAGTAATGCGAGCATGTGTATACGAAACGATTTATCGACAAATGGATAATGAAAAGCTGGACCGAAAAGATCAAAACGGTATACAGCTCCAAGGAACAGGTTTGTATTAATCGAAAGTTCGATCCATCAAAAAAACGATCCCTTTTGCAAAAAAAAAACGCAATCTTCTCGCAATAACAATGACATACATAATGCAATTAAACCAGTTCAATCATCAAATAAATTTCATCAAAAAATGTACATTTTTGTGAATAAATCAAAATTATATGTATGTATTCTCATCGAGGGTAACTAAAAAATAAAATTTGGAATTTTTCCTCTAGGTGCAAGAACGTTCCCAGCTCGATCGTTCCCACCGGATGGTACGACGTTCGCTCAAGTCGGTCTTGGCCAGAGGCTAAGCAAGGAAATCCCACCGTACAGTTATTGGAACATGCAGTTTTATCAATCCGAGCCGGCGTATGTTCGATTCGATTACAACATACCTCGAGGCGCGAGTATCGGTGTCTACGCGAGAAGGAACGCTCTACCGACTCACACGCAATACGATCTTCTGGAGGTCTTGAGCGGTTTCAAAGCTCGCACGACGCGAGCGTCCCATGTTAGTGTCATTGTATGTGCGAGTGATCCATTTTTTATTTTATCTTATATCCGTATCGATTAACCTACGATCCTTCCAATGTCACCGATTTTTATTCTTTTCGTTCGAACCCAATACAAGTTTTGAGGAAAGTCGCAATATTAATTGTTTCTACTTCTCTATTCACAATAACGATAAATTAAATATGTTTTTTTAGATCAATCAATTAGTCGATTTAGACAAAAAATCATCGATCGAACGATCGTAATTGTTTACAATTAATCAACTGAATTAATCTTCTAATAAGTTGCTATCTTTCCTCGCGAAAATAATTTTAAGCACAAAGAAAACAAGCGTGACGAGCGTCCAAACCAATCTATTTCTCATTTTATCATCACAGCCGTCAATAAAAAAGGAGGTGACGCATTACATGGAACCGGGTCACTGGTTCCTCTCGTTGTACAACGACGACGGTGATCCACAAGAGGTGGCCTTTATCGCGGTAATAGCCGAGGATATGACGCACAATTGTCCAAACGGTTGCAGCGGAAAGGGCGAATGTTTGCTGGGTCATTGCCAGTGCAATCCAGGCTTCGGTGGTGAGGATTGCAGCGAAAGCGTGTGCCCGGTCTTGTGCAGTCAACGAGGCGAATACATAAACGGCGAGTGCCAATGCAATCCCGGCTGGAAGGGCAAGGAGTGCTCGTTGCGTCATGACGAATGCGAGGTGCCAGATTGCAACGGCCACGGTCATTGCACCAACGGAAAATGCAACTGCGTGCGCGGCTACAAGGGAAAATTCTGCGAGGAAGCCGACTGTCCTCATCCGACCTGCTCGAGCCATGGCTTTTGTGCCGAAGGCACGTGTATATGTAAAAAGGGCTGGAAAGGTGCCGATTGCAGTCAAATGGACAAAGAAGCGCTTCAGTGTTTGCCCGATTGCAGCGGACACGGAAATTTCGATCTCGAAACTCAGACTTGCCATTGCGAACCGATGTGGTCCGGTGACGATTGCTCGAAAGGTACGTAACGCGTTTTGATCGACGTGATAATATCATTAATAATACGAGTTTATTATTTGGCTAGTTAAGTAATAATAATAACAGACGAATGTTATTTATTTTGCAGGAATATTCGATCGATAAAAGAAGCGAAATATATGTCGCCAATTCACTGATCTCTTGTATCGATTATTTTTCATTTTTAACATTCGAACCATGTAAACGTTTCTAACATGCAATCGCTTCAGTTCCCAGCTTTAACTCGTTGCTTCGTCGAATTAACTTCTACGACTTATGATTGCCGATCGTTTATAAATGAAAAATAGTTATTGCGTTACGTCGAACTTAAAGCCTGTTTTTATTTTTAATCGATTTATTAAAAAATTTATATCGATGACATTGCAGAACTGTGCGATCTGGATTGTGGTCCGCATGGACACTGCGTCGACAATGCGTGCGATTGCATGCCCGGCTGGTCCGGCGATCTGTGCAATCTGAAACAGTGCGATCCACGATGTAACGAGCATGGGCAATGCAAGAACGGCACATGTCTGTGCGTCACCGGTTGGAATGGACGGCACTGTACGATGGAGGGTTGCCCGAATTCTTGCTCGGCCCATGGTCAATGTAGGGTAAACGCGGACGCACAATGGGAATGTCGTTGCTACGACGGCTGGGACGGAAAAGACTGTAGCGTTCTGCTGGAACAGAACTGCAGCGATGGAAGGGACAACGACAAAGGTATCCTTGTAATCCTTTCATCATCGATGTGTTATCAATAATTCGATCTACATCGGGATCAAAAAATTATAAATTACATTTGCCCGTCAGCGGAAATTGATCGATCGTTTTTGATGAATTTTAATGACCGTTCGATATATAATTGGAAAAATAATATCAACGAAATAATGACAATCTAGACGGTCTGGTCGACTGTGCCGATCCCGAGTGTTGCGCCAATCACGCGTGTCGAAGCAGCCAGCTTTGCGTGTCAGCGCCAAAGCCGATCGACATTCTTCTGCGAAAGCAGCCACCCGCAATAACCGCCTCGTTCTTCGAGAGAATGAAGTTCCTCATCGACGAAGGTAGCCTCCAAAATTATGCGCGCCAAGAAACGTTCAACGAGAGGTGAGTTTTTGTGTCGTCTTCTTTTATATTTGTTCATTGACCTTTTTTTTTTTCTTTTTCTTTCATCAAACTTTAATAAGTCACAGTAAATCTATATCTATATATAAACCGTAGTCAAGAGTGGACTCGATTATATCGAGACGCTCATTGGAGGATGTTTGATATTGACATAAACTTAAGATTAATCGGTAGTCTATATTTATATCGATATAACAAACAAAAAAACAAAAAAAAAACACATTTGTCCGTCCCGACTCGATGTTGCGTGCAGTGGCGTCTTTATTTATAGAACCCGAACGTAAATTCGTTCGATGTCATACGATTGATAAAAAAAATACACACGTATACATGTAATATCGACACGAGGAAGCATTATCATTCGTGATAAAACGAAAATTCGATTTTTACAACGTCCAACACATTTGCGATATGACAAATGGTAAATTTTCATATTTCCTTGATTTCTTTTTCTTTTTGGACAATTTTTTCCGCCGGTCGATATTTCACGTTGCCGTTTGAATACACAAGAATGGGCGTGTTTCTCTGTCTTGGCGTAATACTTTTATTCCGACGCATATACGCAAGATTGCTGCAAAAAATCGGCAAAAACATCGTTATACGAGGAAAAAAAGTACATATCGGTTAACACGTAATACTATATACAGTGAAATACTATACTTATACCTTAATATATTACTGCGTTGTTGTGACCCGTGTGAAATCACATCCCAACAGTTTTGTACATATGTTTTGTATGTAAGTGTGCGCGAGTGTCCCCCCGCCCCCTCGCCCTCGCCCCCTTGATGCACCCAATCTCCTCGAAACCAACATACATACCTACATATATAAATATTGATTAATACATATCCTATTCTTTATCATACGACACAAATACATTTTCCTGTCTAACACTCTACATCGTTATATGATTTCTCATATTTCGCTCGTCGCGTCGTTCCATATCGCGTTATTTTCCATTCAATGCCATTTGTCCTGTTCTCATTCGAATCTGACGATATTAATTTACCGCGACTACACGCGATATCTCTACATCCGTGTTTCTTTTTCGATCGGAGAAGGAAACGGATTAGCGATGATAGGCGCTGTAGTTCCAGGTGTCATGACTGTTCGAAGATTCAGATTTTGGTGATTTATTTGATTTCACGATTTTAAAGAGTTTATCAAGAATTTAATTAGTTATTTTTATTCATTGACCTTCCAATGTCGCAAATCTGAATCTAAAGAACAGCCATTTTGTCTATTTGTCGATTCCACCACCAGGTGTCGCATTCGTAAATTGTTTTCCCAATATCTTTAATTCTATCTCACTACAACTTTCTCTCTATTGTCCGTCCGAGTGACGCTTGCGTGAATGTTTGACAGATCCATGCTTTCTGCCCGTCGCTCTCGATAGAAATAAAAAGTGCAACGATTCATAAAAATGAGAGAAGATATTACGAATTGAAAATTAAAAGTGAACAAGATCCGCCGCTGACTAAATCTCGGGTGGTTTTAGAATTAGAGCCATTGAACAGAAAAGCAGAGGAAGCATATTTCTATTTCTTTTTCATAAAAAAAAATATTAATCGATTCGTTCGCCCGACACATTGGAGAACGAAGGATTCGAATAAAGTTCATTCAATCTCACTGAAATCGAATTTATTCTCAAGAAAATAATTCAATTTTTCTCGGTGATAATTCTGCATACGTTATCTACCTACAGAAAAAAAAAGAAAATCTTTCGACACAATATAACTTTCATCGACGGTCCATCAAAACCAACCCCCCTTCATACTTGCTCTTTATTTTTTTCCATCTTTCTCTTAACTATCGCTTCGGGATGAAAGAAAACGAAAGAAACGAAAACGAAACAAAAAAAAATTAGAAATGATCATAATTTAACTCGGCTCTGTTTTATCCGTGCTGCTCGTTCAGTGTGTTCTGGAATCACTTCAACACAAGGTAAGAATGCCCCGTCCTGAATGAGGATGGAATTTGAGGAGACGACGATTACAACGTTTTTTTGGTTGTCAACGAGCTCATAGCGTTAAGCGGTTTTGTTTTCTGGTAGCTGCCGCGTGACGATCGCTTTTTGCATTCGTGTTATTCTGCATCCCCATATGAAAAGTAATCGAACGACATGAAGAAAAAAAAAGAAACTTCGATCGACGAGAGCCGAAAAAAAAATTAAAATGATGTTACAAAAAAAAATGAAAAAAAAAAACAGATTAAATCGATTAGGTCGTATGTGTGTGTTTGCAACGAATCGAGAGTCAGCACACGAGCGGATCGTCAACGTCCGCCTCTATTTTATGTGTCTTTCAAAATCTCTCTCGCCTGTGTCTGTGTCTGTACAAAAAGAAAAATCACTGTTCCTGGCTATCGCGAACGTTGGTTGGGAAAACAAAAAAAATTACCAAACTTTAAGCGGGCAATTTTTTTTTCCTTCCTTCCACTCTCACCGATAGCCAACGAAAGATGTCTGTATGTGTGTTGTGCACCCGAGCTCTTAATTGTGTCTCGCCCGTCACATGAAAAAGAAATGTGTTTTGTGTTTACACGTTATCGTTGCATGGTTCATTTCATACCTTATTAATTCCTACGTTGTGTTCCGTGAATTTTACGTTGAGCTTCAAACTTTGTGTTGATCGTTGGGTTAAGATATATATGTTAGGTAATATATAATTATATACATGTGTGTTTTATGTAACGACGTTCTGTTTGTTTTTTGAGAAAGAAACATCCGAAAGTGATCGTATTTACACTGCTATTTTTACTCATGAATCGATGTATCGAAAGAATATCTCAAGATCTAAAATAGGTTTGTCAAAAACATTAAGTAACTTCGTACAAACGGATCATTTTTGTCGATAAGATTTCCGAGCGGATCGAGGAACGAATTTTGTCGATTGACTCTTTGACGAATCGTCGTTTCGCGACAAAAATTGTTATTTCCGATTGTTATGCCAACTTGTGACACCTTCGGCTTCCAAATGATTCCGTAAATTCAAAGAGTAATTTGAATTTAATACAGTCAATTCGAATCAACAATGGAAATAAAAAAAAGAAATTATAATTCAGTGATCGTTACACATTGCTTGTTTCTCGTTACAAACATCACATTTTTCGATACATACGCATAGGTTCGAGTCAATTTCTCTTGATAATTCGTCGTACTTCATTTATGAAACGAACGTTCTAAATAAAAATTAATGGTGACAGTGGCAACGACATTTTTTAACCTGGACACATTAATCTTGTAAAAAGAAAAGACAGAACTAAAACGATAGGTAAATTCAGAAAGTCGACACTGTCGTAGATTTAGTCTTGAGATTCATAGAACGATAGAAATACAATCTCGCTTATTTCGTAGTGAAACGCAAGTTCGCAGTTTTGACCGACGTAGAATTCGTTAGAAAAAATTTGACAGAAACGAATCATAAGATTAAGGGGTTTAAGACATTGCGAGTTGTATTAATCGTCGAATTTTTGCTTCGTTATATAGCCGTTCGGCGGTCGTACGTGGTCGCATAGTGACGTCTCTGGGCACGGGGCTAATGGGCGTACGAGTCAGTACGAGCACGCCATTGGAAGGATTCACCCTGACGAGAGACGACGGTTGGTTCGATCTTCTCGTTAACGGTGGTGGCGCGGTCACGTTGCAATTCGGTAGATCGCCTTTCAAGCCCCAGACTCATATCGTCTTCGTACCTTGGAACGAGGTAAATAAAATCGCGTCCTATTTAATTTTGTATTTTTCAGCATGTAGTTTGCAATATAATTAATCTCGCATTCTCGTTTCTCTTTCAAGGTGGTGATAATTGACAGAATAGTGATGAGCACGGTGGATGAAAAATTGCCGATCCATGTGCCTCATGCATGCGGCGCTCATGATTACGACCTGATGAAGCCAGTTGTCCTTGCAACGTGGAAACACGGATTCCAGGGTGCTTGTCCTGAGAAAAGCGCCATTCTCGCCGAGTCTCAGGTCATTCAGGAGAGCTTTCAGATCCCTGGAACTGGTCTGAATCTCGTTTATCACAGTTCACGAGCGGCCGGCTATCTCTCGACGATACAATTGCAACTCACTCCTGAAACAATCCCACCAACCTTGAAGCTCATTCATCTGAGAATTACGATCGAGGGCATACTCTTCGAAAAGGCATTCGAAGCTGATCCCGTTATAAAGTTCACTTATGCGTGGAATCGTCTCAACGTTTATCGTCAAAGAGTTTACGGTGTGACAACGGCCATGGTTAAGGTCGGCTACGAGTACAATGATTGCAAAGACGTCATATGGGACGTACAAACGACGAAATTAAGCGGTCACGACATGTCGATATCCGAAGTCGGTGGATGGAATCTTGATATTCATCACAGATACAATTTCCACGAAGGAATATTGCAGAAGGGTGATGGCTCGAATATTTACTTGAAGCACAAGCCAAGAGTGATTCTGACGACCATGGGAGATGGACATCAGCGGCCGTTGGATTGTTTCGATTGCGATGGTCAAGCTTCGAAACAGAGACTTCTGGCACCTGTCGCACTCGCCACGTCCCCCGACGGCTCAATTTTTGTCGGGGACTTTAATCTTGTAAGAAAGATCCTCGTTGATGGAACCGTCAAAACCATCGTTCGTCTCAAGTAAGTGCTTCCAACGATAAAATGTAACTACTCGTCGTTAATTAACCATCTTTGATTTCCAACGATCCATCGATCGATCAAGTATTTATCAACGACATTATTTTTCTTACAGCGCAACGAGAGTGTCCTATCGCTACCACATCGCTCTGAGTCCCCTGGACGGTGTTCTGTACATCTCCGATCCGGAATCTCATCAGATAATTCGCGTTCGCGACACCAACGATTACACCGATCCTGAGCACAATTGGGAAACGGTCGTGGGTTCCGGCGAACGTTGTCTACCCGGTGACGAGGCTCACTGTGGCGACGGTGCTCTGGCACGTGACGCGAAACTCGCTTATCCAAAGGGGGTCGCCGTATCGGCCGATAACGTTCTCTACTTCGCTGACGGTACCAACATCCGTATGGTCGATCGGGACGGCATAATAACAACCGTGATCGGAAACCACATGCACAAGTCACACTGGAAACCCATACCGTGCGAAGGGACTCTCAATGTCGAGGAGGTTCATTTGCGCTGGCCTACAGAGCTAGCGATCAACCCCCTCGACAATTCTCTTCACATGATCGACGATCACATGGTACTGCAATTGGCCCCTGATGGCCGAGTCAAGGTCGTCGCTGGACGACCCCTACATTGCGCCAGTCCGTCTTCGACCTTCGACACGGAACTAGCGACCCACGCGACTCTTGTGATGCCTCAGAGCATAGCTTTCGGACCCTCCGGCAATCTATACATTGCGGAGAGCGATTCGCAGAGAATCAATCGTATCCGCGTAATCGGGACCGACGGTAAGATCTCACCGTATGCGGGTGCCGAATCAAAGTGCAACTGCCTCGAGCGTGGCTGCGATTGTTTTGAAGCCGATCATTATCTCGCTTCGACCTCGAAATTTAATACAATATCGGCTGTCGCCGTTTCTCCCGACGGAGTTGTTCATATCGGTGACCAAGCGAATTATCGCATACGCTCGGTAATGGCGAGTATTCCCGATGCAAGCGGCGCGCGAGAGTACGAAATTTATTCACCCGATACTCAAGAAATTTATCTCTTCAATCGTTTCGGTCAACACATCGCCACGAAAAACATACTGACCGGCGAGACTTTCTATCAGTTCACTTACAACGTCAACACGAGCAATGGAAAGTTGTCGACTGTCACCGACGCGGCTGGAAACAAAGTCTTCCTGCTACGCGATTACAGCAGTCAGGTGAACTCGATCGAGAACACAAAGGGACAGAAGTGTCGATTGAGAATGTCGAGAATGAAGATGTTGCACGAATTGAGCACCCCTGACAATTACAATGTCACCTTCGACTATCACGGCCCTACGGGGCTACTAAAGACGAAGCTTGACAGCACTGGAAGAAGTTACGTCTACAATTACGACGAATTCGGAAGATTGACGAGCGCCGTAACACCAACGGGCGAGGTCATAAGTCTGACCTTCGATCTCAGTCTCAAAGGCGCCACGGTTAAGATCGGGCAAAACAGCAGAAAGCCTGTTTCGATGTTGATCAAGGGTTCCTCGGTCTTAACGAAAATCGGCGACGCTGAACAAAGAACAACCGTGGTAGGTGACGGCTCAGTCGGAAGAGTCGCCCCTTGGGGTCACACCGTCAGTACGGACACGATGCCTTACACCATTCTCGCTGAGATAGAACCGCTCCTCGGCGAGAGTTATCCAGTTCCGGCCAAACAAAGAACGGAAATAGCCGGCGATCTTGCGAACAGATTCGAGTGGCGTTACTTCCTGAGGAAAGTTCAAGGCAAGCAAAATCGTGGCAATGCTAAAGCTATAGCCCAAGTTGGCAGAAAGCTACGTGTCAACGGTGATGTACTCTTATCCCTTGAGTACGACCGAGAGACGAATACGGTTGCTGTTTTCATCGACGATCGGGTCGAACTGTTGAACGTGACGTACGACAGAAACGCGCGACCCCTAAAGTGGACACCAAGGGATGGCATTTTCGCCGGGGTGGATCTAGAGTACGATCGATTTAGCCGATTAACGAGCTGGACATGGGGCGATATTAGCGAAACTTATGGTTTCGACAGAGCCGGCAGATTGTACGAGATTAAATACAGCGATGGAACATCTATGGTCTACGCATTCAAAGACATGTTCAGCAGCCTACCCCTGAAGGTAACAACCCCTCGTGGCAGCGACTATCTACTGCAGTACGACGAGGCAGGAGCTTTGCAATCGTTGACGACACCTCGTGGACACATCCATGCCTTTTCGCTTCAAACGTCGCTTGGCTTTTACAAGTATCAATATTACTCGCCGATGAATCGACACCCCTACGAGATTTTGTACAACGACGATGGACAAATCGTCGCTAAGGTTTATCCTCATCAAAGTGGAAAAGTCGCTTACGTCTACGATCACAATGGCAAACTCGAGACTACTCTGGCTGGCTTGTCCTCGATTCATTACACTTATCAGGAGATCACCAGTCTTGTAAGGAGCATCGACATAAACGAGCCCAATTTCGAAATGAGAATCGAGTACAAGTATCACGCTGCTATCGTCAAAGACGAGAAGATCAAATTTGGAAGTAAAAGCGGAATGGCCAATGCTCATTATCGTTATCAGTATGATGGCAATGCTCGTATCTCCGGACTGGAAGTCGACATTAATGGAAAACAATTGCCTCAGCTTCGTCTCAAATACAATCAGAACTTGGGTATTTTGGAGGGTGTCGGTGATTTGAGAATTTATCGCAACACGTTCAATCGGTCGGTCATGCAAGACAACAGCAAGCAATTCTTCACTGTCACGGATTACGACGAGCACGGTCGTGTCAAGACCGTGCTAACCAACATCAGATCTCTCGATGTATTCCGCATGGAACTCGAGTATGATAACAGAAATCGCATCAAGATGAGAAAGCTGACGATCGGCAAGGAATCGATGGAGAAGAAGGAATGGTCGAGAATGGACAAAATAACTTACAACGCGGATGGTCACGTTCTCGAAGTTGCCGATACTGACAATAATTGGCAATATGCCTACGACGAGAATGGCAATGTCATTGGCGTGACGGAACACAGTGAAAAAATCACTCTTGGCTATGACAGTGGCGATCGTGTCGTACAATACGGGGATGTTGAATTCAACAGTTATGACGGGCGTGGCTTCGTTGTTATTCGCGGTGAACACAAATACAGGTATGTTTTGCGTAATTGCAGTTGCGAATTAGACACTCGTGATGCGAAAAATTTATTAGATAACGGATTTTAACGAGATGATGTCCTACTATAATGCAAAAAATAAATTAATCATTTTTATCGACAGGTACAATTCACGTGGACAACTGATACACGCATCGGAGCACAAGAAATTCCAGATCTGGTATTTCTACGACGATCGTGGCCGTCTGGTCTCCTGGAACGACGATCGCGAGAACATAACGCAATTCTTCTACGCGAATCCAAAAACACCGGATCTCATAACGCACGTGCATTTCCCGAAATCATCCAAGACGTTCCGTTTCCTCTACGACTCGCGTGACTTTTTAATTACCGTAGAGACGTCGGAGCAACGTTTCTACGTAGCAACTGACCAAAACGGCTCGCCCTTGGCGCTCTTCGACACGAACGGCAATCTGGTTAAAGAAATGCGTCGTACGCCATTCGGCAAGATAATCAAAGATACGAATCCCGATTTTTACCTGCCGATCGATTTTCATGGTGGCCTCTTCGATCCCAACACGAAGCTCGTGTATCTCGAGAAACGTTTGTACGATCCAACTGTCGGTCAGTGGATGACACCAGCCTGGGAACAAATGGCCAATGAGTTAACAACGCCGACGGATATCTTTATCTACAGATTCCGGAACAACGATCCGATCAATCTCAAGCAAAACGTCGAATATATGACGGATTTGACGAGTTGGCTCAAGGTCTACGGTTATGACATTCCATCTATGCTGGGCTCGGAGTACACGAAAAAAATGATTTATCAGCCAAGTGCTATGATAACATCGCCTCAGTTGACACCGGACTTTGGTGTAATGTCGGGTCTTCAGTGCATCGTAAATCGCGTACATGAGAAATTCTCCGATCTTGATTTCGTGCCCAAGCCGCTCTTGAAGCTCGAACCGAAGACGAGGAATCTTTTGCCGCGAGTCGCTCATAGACGCGCCGTTTTCGGCGAGGGTATACTCGTTTCGAGAGTCGGAGGTCGTGCCCTGGTCAGTGTCGTGGACGGGGTCAACCGTGTCGTTCAAGACGTCGTGACTTCCGTCTTCAACAATTCTTACTTCCTCCCGCTTCACTTTAGCGTTCACGATCAGGATGTCTTTTATTTCGTGAAAGACAACGCCTTGAAGATACGAGACGACATGGAGGAATTGCGACGATTGGGCAGTATGTTTAACGTTTCGACTCACGAGACCACCGAGCACGGAGCCGGTACCTGGAAGGAGCTTAGACTTCATAATCCTGACGCCGCGGTTGTCATTAAATACGGCGCCGATCCGGAACAGGAGAGACACAGAATATTGAAACACGCTCATAAGAGAGCGGTCGAGAGAGCATGGGAAATCGAGAAACAGCTTGTCATAGCAGGTTTTCAAGGACGAGGCGACTGGTCGAAGGAAGAAAAGGACGAGTTGATCGCGCGTGGCACAGTCGACGGCTACGAGGGCGTCGACATTCACAGTGTCCACAGGTACCCTCAGCTCGCTGATGATCCTGGCAATGTCGCATTCACGCGCGACACCAAAAGGAAGAGGCGCAAGAGCGGCAATCGTAGAAACAGAATACACAGACACGATTCGTGATGCGACGGTTGCGTCGGATCTACCGTTGTTGATATGGACAAAATAGTCCCTCCTACGAGACAAATCGCAATTACGCGAGAATTCACGGGACGGGACGATGTGTCGACAACGACGACGACGACGACGACGACGACGATGACAAGAAGGACAACGATCGCGACGATCATGGCGGCGACACCTCCTGGGACGGCGGCGACGACGACGACGACGACAATGAGGTCAACACCGGTTGCGATTGCGATGACCTCGACGACCTTCGTAGCACCGACGCTTGGTGCGCCAACGACGACGGCGTCGTCAACTATGAGCACGGGAACGACCGTCTGAGCGACCCTCGATCGTCCCTAAGGGATTGTTTCTTCTTAAAGATGATTTTTTTTTAGTGAGAAAGTTTCGAGAACGAAAATTGTTCAAGTGCTGCGAGTGTGCATCGCCGTGGGCTCGGTGTCTCGCGTCGTCTGGACAAATGTTTCGGGATTGTCGTTTTACCGTTTCGTTCCGATTGTTGAATGACGATTCGTCGTCCATCTTCTTTTTCTTTCTTCATACTTTATTGTCATTATTATTATTATTATTATTATTATTATTATTATTATTATTATTATTATTATTATTATTATTATTATTATTATTATTATTATTATTATTATTATTATTATTGTCATTATGATTATTATTATTTTATGGAGAAAATGAACTCGATGCGCGAAAACGGAGGGATGCAACAGTGGTCGGACGAGTGAGATCCGTGAAGTGTCAAAATTAAGCTAGTCGCTATATTAACGATACCGAGAATATAAAGCTTGTTAACGAGGGTGATTATTTTGTAGATATGGACGATGAACGATGACGAGCTCTCGACGTCAATCGGAGATACGATGTAATGATATAAGGTGCGTGTTTTGCGCTGTGCGTAGACTTTTTAATGAAACAAAAGAAGAAAAAAAACCAGCAAACAAAAATGTACGCGAGTCATGAACGACTGGTGAGCAAGGCTGTGCCCGATACGCGGTTCACTGAAAGCTTAAAAACAAACAAAAAAGATGAAAAGAACAAATTACGCATCATTCTTTTCGTTTCTTTTTTTTTTCAACGATCTCGAGCTAAAAATAATTGAAGAAAAATGTCGATGGCAAAAATGCATCGTGATCGGTGATAGTTGACGCATTAACAGGGTCTAAGGACGCGTGTACGTAATAAGAGGATTTAAAGAAAAAAGAAGACACACACACACACACACACACACACGCGCACCCGCGCACACACACAAAACACCAAAATAAAGTAAAAGAACAGACGAGCTTTCGTGAGCGAGCGATTTCTCGTCGAAATTTCTGCTTCGTCGCACGTCTTCATTCGAGGAATTCGCGACCCGAGCGTCTACGTCCAACAAGTTGAAACAAACGAAAACAAAAAACAAAACAAAAAACAATAAAACATAATGAAAGAAACGAGATAAAAAAGAAACGTGGTAATCGAATTTGAACGCATTCAATTGTAATTTGCGAAAGAAGAAACGTTTGAAGAAAAATAAAAACGAGAAATGGAGAAAAGAATTTGCGAATAGAGGGTGACAAGTAGCCAGATGTACTGTGAAAAAAAAATATTTTCAACATAACGTAAACGTAATGAGTCGAACGTGGAATCGATTTCTTTTTTGTAAATACGAAGCTATGAATTAATACGGTAATAATTGTAGATAATATTGTAACACGATTATCGGGGAAAACAAAAAAAAATATATATATATATATACATATACATATATATATATATATACAAATATATATACATATATATATATATATGCATATATATACAAGTATATGGCAGTGGTGAATGAACACACTGGTCGATATCCGCTTTTTTATATGTATACACTTACTATCAGCTACATTATGCTCGGACACGGAAACGGTAATGAGTATGTGAAGTAATTACAGTGAGACGAAACACGTTGAAAAAAATAAATATAGATACGAGAAAAAAAAAGAAACCTTCAAAAACCACACACGAATTTCATGTACACCAAGGGACAAAAAATTAAGAAAAAAAAAAAACAGTAATCGTAGTAACCAGTGTGTGTGTGTGTGTCTGTGTGTCTGTGTGTGGGCGTGGATGTGTGTGTGTGTGTGCGTGTGTGTGTGTGCGTGTGGGTGTGGATGTGAGTATGTATGTGCGTACGTGTGTGTGTGCGTACTTGAGCAGCATTAGAACATACTTCAACGACCTAAATCATTCGTATGAAAAGAAGAAAATCTTTGAAATACCGTAAAATTGAACTATGAAGAAAATTGTATGAATATTTCGTGAACGTAATTTTTCTGGTAGAATTTGATTTGAGAGGGGGGCGCGCGGGGACTGATTAAATTTTTTCACAATTTTCGTCGTGAATTGCAGGCAAGCTTGGTGACTGATATCGAATGTTTTATTCTAAAAATGCATGAAAGTATATTTTTTTTCTTGAAATTGGTCGATTATCTTATCCGTAAAAACAAATTTTCTTTCTTTTGTCGTTCTAATCGTGGAAAGAAAAAAAAAACAAAAACCGTTGCCAAGACTGGGAGTTTGTATGATCGAGGGAATTTTGCACGAGCAAATCGCTGTACTAGTGTACATGATATATATAGACGACGAAAGAAAAACGAACGAACGGAAGAGTGGTTGTCGAAGTCGTTATAAATCGTAAGAGAACGGAAATGTAAAATAATATTTCCTTCGCCATGTCGTAGACACTTGTAAATAGTAATAATAATAATTCGTTTAGATAAAGAAAACAAATATGTGTCGTGCGTAACGCGTACTCTCGAGTCGACGTCGTGTCGACGTATTGAGGAGTCTAACGCGTACCGTAAAATATAAATATTGAAAACAATGATGAGATGCAAAAAATAACAAAAGTGTGCGCAAAACGAAAAATAAATGAAGATTAAAGTCCGGCATTTCCGGTTCGAGTCGACAAAGTGTGACCGATCCCGAGAATTCGGTGGCGGAAAGTCCGTATATGTAATAAATAAGTATCGCGATGAAAAGCGTGTACGATGAACATATATATAAACACCGATAAAGAAAATAAATAAAATTTAAAAAAACAAACACACACACACACGCAATTACGATGATGATGTCCATGAGAAGTAATATTAACGTTGTACGAGGAAGCTACGACGGTGTGAATGAATAAGAAAAACAAAAACGGAAGAAGATGAAAAAATAATAATAATAAAATAATAATATTAATAATCTTAATGATAATAGTAATAATGCCCCGCCTATCTTTCTACTGAAAAATGAGAAGAGGAAGAAAATGAAAAAACAAAACAAATTATTTTTTGAATTGTGTCGTCAAAGGAATCCTAATTAATCGAAATGTTCCCCATTCCGCCATTTCCTAGAATCCAAAAAAGGAAATAAAAGAAAGATCCCGAGCCGCGTAAGTCCCCGCCCTAGGTTCCCTCGTCCCGATAAAAGAAAACAATAGAGAATAAGTAAATTTGTCGGTGTTTAGATGTTGGAAGTAGATCTCGATACCTCGATTGGATTGGATCGAAAGGGAAGAAAATCGTAACCGATAGAAAGTATAAACGAAACAAAAACAACAGCCCCGCTCGTCTGTACTCGCGTATGGTTCATATTTTTATATGAAACATACACGCGTACACAGAAACGTGTGAACTCGATGCGAGCAAGAAATACATAGAAAATTACAAGATGAGCGAGGAAAAAGGTTGGTTTTTTTCTCGAAGCTGTAGCCAACGATAAAGAAAGAAAAATGGAACACACGCGCACATTGAACGGTAATGGAAAAGAAAAGCTGAAAAAAAATCTAATGGATACATAATCATTAAACAACAAGAAACCAAAAGAAACATTGCAATGTACGTAATAGTTGGCGAGAGTGCGAGTGGTAAAGAGTAAAAAATTGAAATCGTGCAATGAAACATAAAACAAAACGTGAATAAAATGCTATCACAGTCTGCGCTGTAAATAATTATCGTGTCGAGACAAATGTCGAATATTGTTTGTTCCTGTTTTTTTTTTGTTATCCTTCATCATCGGTCGACTCAGCAAAATCGAATCGAAAAATAAAATCTGTCGATATTTTTTGCCGGGTAACGGGCGTCGATAAGGACGTAGAACATTGACGTGGTTCGTTCAATTGATAACGAAAAATCGAACAACTTAACAGGACGAACGTACGTTCCAAATCGCATTAAAACAGAAAAAAAGAAACACATTATTTCCCCATTTTCCTTTGAACGTTCATTTCCATACCTTCGGTTCTTCCCCCGGAGTGAACGACGTATCAGGCCGCGAAATAAAATCCGAACGGATATCGTTTGATGTTACAAAAACTACGATACAAAAGTCCGATGGACGATTGCACATAGGCGGATGGGTGTAAAAGCGTGAATGTAATCTCAGGCTTAAAACGCGAAACGCATACGTAAAAAGGGAGAGAGAAAAAGCTTGTTACAAAATTTTCAATCCATGACAAAAATAAAAACAGACACACACGGGCTGAGAGCGAATATTTAGTCTAGTACGGAAATATTAATACGATAAATGAAATGTTTTATCATTTCCATTTTTATCTTGGTTTCCAAATATTCTCCTCGAGCATTCTCAATATTATTGTTATTATTAATTTTCTTAATATTATTATTATTATTATTGTCATTATTATTATTATATTATTATTAATATTTTAGATTTCATCGATTAGGTGAACCGGTTTTTTTGAATAATTCTCATTCGATATCGAAATCGAGGGTACGATAGTGTTAAACAGAGAAAAAAAGAGATAAAGTGAAAATCATGATGACACGTGCATAAAAAAAGCAATACTTCGTAATTAACGTGTGCAAGTGGCTGTAAGTGGCAGGTGAGACGGGTGAATGAGATTTTCTAATGTAAGAATGTGAGAAATAAACAAAAACGTAAATTCCGTGCGCGTATACAGCGTAATAGGGACGAGAAAAGAAAAAGGATTTGCAAGAGGATTGAATTTTTCGTGCTTGTGTATGTATTCGGTGTCCATGCGTTGGTATAACATTGTACCGTGCGCGTCCGAGCGAGCACCATCCTGTGAGCAAAGAAAACAAAGAACAAAAAAAGAAACTACGAAAATGAGCGAAATGTAAGAATGTGAAAAATAGGCCGAATAACGAAGAGAAAATTAATATATGTATCCACAAGACCTTTCTGGCTGAAAATTATGTCCGTGAATGTTTCAGACGTGAGAAAATTATTACGATTGTAAGACGAGAGAGAATCGACGAACGAATGAAAGGTGGTCATTAAATCAGAATTTTGTAAATACAATGATCGTTGATATTAATTTTTCGAAAAGATTTGAAAAAAGTAATGATTTTTATTTTCGCCGTGTATGGAGCAGTTTTGAATCAACCCCTAAAGATACACCGATCATAAAAAAGCAAACATATTGACAATGCCGAACGAGGATTACTTCTATACAAAAATTGCAAAAAAAAAACATATGTCCAGTTAATTCCGTAATGAAGATTAATCGAGGCCGAAGAAAAAAATGTCCTCGTCACTTACGCCCCCTCCACTAATAATTCACAATTTTTTCTACCCATTTACAACAAGCGAATGAAGAAGACAAAACGTGAAATTGGAATTTAAAAAACGACTTAGTAAAACGTGAATGAACAGAAAACAAGAGTGAAAGGAGTGAAACTTGTAAATATCGTATTATGTATATATAACTTTAAAAAAAAAACGTATACAAAAACGCGCAACACACATACAACACGAACATTAACACACGAGGTTTATTTTAATGACTACATCATTATATTTACCACGTAAAAATACTTAATGATAAGTATATACATATTCTATACTCTTACACGCTAAGTACTCAATAAATATATCTATAAAATGTCCCCGTGTTTGTGTATGTCTCCCCTAGTCTCCAATTTCTTCGCGTCAATCTCATCCACAAATCCCTTTTACTTTGTTTACAAACTCATTCGATTAACGGGAATAAATAATTTATGCTTGCCAAGATCATTATCGAGAACAGTTTTTTCGATATTGACAAGTGAATGACCAGTTGTAAACGTGCAATGTCAATCCTTGCATCAAAGAATCTGATCGAAAAGTATTTAGCTCTTGATTATTACATTTAATTTATTATACTAATTAGTAAAAGATCATCTGCACAATGAAGTTTAAATTTTGTCAAATATATTTTTTACAAACTTACGATTATTTAAATTGCCACGTGGAAACTATAAAAATAAATTGGTCTCTTTTCCTAAGTGTACTACCCGAATGATCGCCAACTTACTGCTTGATCTGCATAATTTAATAGTCCTTAACCATGTATATGTGTGTATTATAGTAATGTAAGAATTGTACCTGTTCCATCGACCTCCCTGTTGTTTTATACACGAATTCCGTATGCGGAGCTTATCACTGCCAATTTCCGATTACCGATAATTGATTAATTGGAAAAAATTATGTGTGATATGATACGGTAGAAAAACAAAATATTTGAGTAGTCTTCTTACTCATGAACGCGCATCTCGACATCATTGACCATCCTGAATTACTGCACGATCTGTGTACAATAAAAGTTACGATAAGGCTAAAAGCGGGGACGGACTTGAAGGTTTCGTTTGCAAATCATGCAACGACAGAGCGTCAAGCGTATTTCACTATTAAATTACCTCTACTGGTTTTTTTTAATTTTTCTTCTTTAATTTGCAATCACATAAATAGTAGACAATATGTCCCTCTTCATTTAGAATATTATACTTACTTAATATCGTCGATAATACGCGAGAACAATGAATTAACCCTTTGGCTAGGGACACATTTTTCGGCGCGCTACTCTCGCTTAAAGAGTGAGTTGGGTGGCTACAGTCACAGCTCGTACATACCGAGCGTCAGCTGTTTGGTAACTTAGGTCACCGGTCGTAAGTAGCGAGCGTCAGGTGTGGGGTGAGTATAGTCGCGTCTCGTAGCGAAAGGGTTACAGATTTCACGTTGAACGACTAGCGTTCCTCTGTTATCACGAACGAATGAATTGGTACGATGAAGGCCCTCCCCCCTGCGGCTTTTTAAACGGACCACTATAAAGCCACCGCTCCGCTCGTCGGTCGCGCGTAGATTGAACTCTATGCGTTACTACAGGTAACCACGACGATCTGCACTAACAACCGATTCACATGATCTGTGCATAAGCTCGCTACTCTCCCGCGATTTCAACTCATAGCCACGTGCGTGGTGTGGATCTATGAGTATATATACAGGGTGAATTGCGTAAGGGGTGCCAGACGGTATTTCAAGGTAGATGGGCTCATTACAAACAAAAGTTGCAAATAAACATTAGGGATATTGTTAATAATGTACGAAATATAAATTTTTTAAATCGGTCCCATCAGAGTGCGCCGAGAAGCGTTGAAGCCGCCCACCCCCACTCTAGCCGTAGATATAACATAGCATAGATTAGGGCGTTACATTTGGGTTTGCAAAATTCAGAGGAGTCAATTAGATTGCCTGTATTTTTCCGCAGTCTTTTCTTTTTCTCGGGCATTGGCTGCTCTGAATTTAGGGGGGGAGTGGGTGGCTTCAACGCTTGTCGGCACGTTAGGCAAAATTCAGAGCAATCAATGACCGCGAACAAAAAATGACTGCGTACTAATACAATCAATAACATTGACTGCTCTAAATTTTGCAAACACAAACGTAACGCCCTAATCTATGGTATATCTACGGCTAGGGTGGGAGTGGGTGGCTTCAACGCTTCTCGGCGCGCTCTGATTGGACCGATTTAAAAAATTTCTATCTCGTAAATTATTAACAATATCCCTAACGTTTATTTGCTACTTTTGTTTGTAATGGCCTCATCTACCTCAGAATTCGCTGTGCGACACTTTACGTGATCCACCCTGTATATGGCGAAGGGATCATATATATATATATATATATTAGACTGTGTTCATTTTTGGGCAACTTTTTTTTCATCCTGCAAACAGGCTTTAAAATTATAAAAAGGTAAAAAAAGAAGCCTGTATAAATTTTAGCTCAAAATATTAATATTTACAGGTCGGTTAAATACATCTCTATTTCCCATTTAAATAACACGGGGAAACAAAAATTCTGTCGGAATTTTATAACACGGTCATGGCATATTCCACAAACAAGCTGCCGGCAGATTCTTATGCAGAATTGAATGCTCTACAAAAAAGCCCTCTTATACTTTTTTGATAAACTTAGCCATTCAAGGGATATTCGAGTTCAAAGTTCAAAGTGTATAAAAATTTATCGTGTTTTGTTTAATATTACAGCAAATCTATCGACTCTATTGAAAAACATCAAATGACTTTTGTGTAGATTATTAAATTTACGAATTCTTTAATTTATAGTTAATAAATATTGATAGATGCTTTTTTAAGACTTTAGACACTTATTTTTTGCCAGAAAACGGGTTCTGATGAGCTAGTACTTGTCGCAATACATCTATAAAAATTGGACAAAATACTCACGACTAAAATATCATTCTTTGTTCCTAATAACAGAGAAAAACGATATTTTCTCAAATTTTTTAAAACAAATTTATTCCGTAAAAAATTATAAATATTTCTCTAAATATTAATATTTTGAGCTGAAATTTATACAGGTTTCTTTTTTTACCTTTTTATAAGTTTAAAGCCTGTTTGCAGGATGAAATAAGAGTTGCCCAAAAATGACACAGTCTAATATATATATATATAATTTGGCGATCCGTATACGCCGATCGCATGTTTCCGTGAATGAGCAGACGTGCAATGATGACATATGTTAATATTTCTAGGTTTGTACGCGTTGCTCGAATGTTCTGAGATCCGAGCGAGCGGAATATTTGAAGGTCCGCATGTACAACTTTTGTAAAGCCGCCGATGCCTTTTTTATTCTTTCAGCTATCAAATCTGTATGGACGAATTACTCCTGGGCTCTAGTCTCCCTGATTGGCGATTTATTAACTAAATCTTGTTTATGATGAAAAAGAAACAAATGCACATTTGTGAAACGGGCCGTCGGGAACGCCAATGCTTAACAGTGACTCCAAAGGAGATAAGCGGCACAAGTTAGAATCTCGAGAGTTGGCACTGCGACATCTGAGCGGTCAAAGCACAGAGCCTAGAGGAGCCATAGAGATCAAACGAGCTATGTAAAGTTAGCCCCCCGATTTCGACTTTTGCATCTTTTTTTAATTTCTAACGATTGTTTGTCGTTTGTTTGTGATTGTTTGATTAATTAAAACGTTTGTTTGATCATGCTTTTTATCAAACAAACAAAACAGAAATGAGCGTCAAGTTAGCCGCAAATTTTTGAAATTTTGTCTAATTTGATTTTTTCAAATACCAATCGATTCGCAATCGTTTGTTGGAAACAGATAATACAATTCGAACGTTTGTTTGATCGTTGTTTTTTCAAAAAATTAATAAGCAAAATATTTGTTCGTCATAGCTTTCACACTAGATTCTGGCTTGACTAGACTTAATATGTGTCGCGTGCATGTAATAATATAACTTACCATTCATGTTACGACACAGGATTACTTGATCAAGTTTACAAGATTTTGTTAACTTTACAAATCCTGGCCTTCGGTAGTTGAGTGTATCTCACGTTGAGCATCTTCGCAGTTGTATGGTAAGAAAAAAGCTAGAATCTAGTGTGAAAGCTACGACGAACCAATATTTTCTTTATTGATTTTTTGGAAAAACAACGATCAAACAAAGGTTCGAATTATATTATTTCTTTCCAACAAACGATTCCGAATCGATTGGCGTTTGAGAAAATCAAATTAGACAAAATTTCAAAAATTTGCGGCTACCTTAACGCTCATTTTTGTTTTGTTTGTTTGATAAAAAATATGATCAAACAAACGTTTTAATTAATCAAACAATCACAAACAAACGACAAACAATCGTTATAAATTAAAAAAAGATGCAAAAGTCAAAATCGAGGGGCTAACTTTACATAGCTATGAAGATGATATATGTTGGTTGTAGTTCGAAATTCAGTCACGAGTGCGCTTGTGTTGTCAGTATAGGATATGAAGTATGACATTATTGATGCTGTGAAGTAAGGAGTATTCGTTATCGACGCCCAGTCATTGCTGATATAAGAATAATACTTATGTCTTTTAGTGTTTACACGCCGCGACACATTACTTAATTTACAATTAGTAATTTGAATATATTTAACTTGTGAACCCTCCTCGCATATTTTTTTCTTTTCTCCTTACTTCTAAATATCTTATTACTCTATTATCTGACGCGCTCCCCGCTTTTGACTTACTTGAGCTCCAACGTACTAATTCAACGATTTTGAGATAAGTCGTCGAGATTGATTCCTCTGCGAAGACGTTTCCGTTGATGATTCTTTCCCGGATTTATGATGATGATCGAACTAGATCAATTTTGGGAAATCATAGTTATGGGAAATCATAGTCATCATATCCGAAACAAGAATAATTGTTGTTTCTTAAATATAGCTTAATAAATAAAATAATAAGATGATAATAAGAAATAATAAGATGATAATAAGAATAAAAGATATACATAGTATTTGAATTTTACCGGCAGGCTGCATTGTTTCGGAGGTAAGTAATTTTAATAATCTAATTTATTGACCGGAGATGTGTGTCACCCATGCTGGGACGTAACAATATAACCGCACTATCTGCAATACGCTGCTCTCTCTCTCTTTTCTCAGTCCTTCTCTGTCATCCTATTGTTACGTCCCGAGAGGGAGACACTGTACGGAGACGCAGCGCGATCGGAGATAGGGCGCGAATCTTGAATGTACTTACGTTCTGCGCGAGCGAGTCCTTTGATGATCGGCTGCGACTACCTGACACAAGTAAATATTTAATAGTACAGATTCCCTTGAATCTGTGAGATCTTGGTTAAGGTTACGAACACTCTCAGTACGAGAGAATAACACTGTTAGACTCGGTTATTTTTATAATAACCTATAACGTAGACTTTATTCAAACTGTTAATTGATAGCGAACATTGCTCGTTCGAGTTAAGACTTTTACAGTTTATCGGATTTTTGCAGACGTCTTGTGACTGTCCGTGGATTCTTTTACAGAGTTAGAGTTTTTTTTAGATGTGGACTCGACGAGTGCGGAGTATGATCTCTGCTAAGTTTTTTCAGAGCGTTGACCGTTCTGCCTCGCAGGGGCAGATTACAAAAAGGGCGGTCGATTTTTGATTGATCGGATTTGTGTGAGCCTTTGTTTTACTTGGCGGAGGGGATTATCTCAATCACGCGGAGGTGACTCAAGATAGTCGCCTCGTGGGAAAGGAAGTAAGGTTTCAAATTATAATTACGGAGAGTGGTACAGAGTTTGTTTATAACTGGGTTATCGAGCGGCGGTGTCGCATAAGACGTTCGTGGAAAAAAATATAAAAGAAAATGTTCACCAGACAGGGTGTTAATAAATTGATAGGGTGCCTGTATTTGGTTACAGTTTTGAATTCTTTGGTGTGTGTATATGTAATGAGAGCATAGTACTCTGGTAATCTTAGTTGGGATCTTTCCCTTAGTCTATTTAGTTTCTTAAGAATAAATGATATTGTTAATTAACTAAGAGTTTATGATCGACGAGTGATGGTGAGGATAAGGAGCGTTTCTTGTTGCTCCGCGTGATTGTTTCTATAAATAGATTGGTTTTCGGGATTTTTAATGTTCGAGAAGTGTTTTATAGGTGTTCTAGGAAATCGTGGTTTAGTATCTGGAGTGAAAGTACTGGTTATTGCTTACGCATAGTTTTATAAATGTAGTAATAACATGGTCATAAGAGAAAAAGGTTGTACAGAGTGTTTGAATTTTACCGGCAGGCTGCATTGCTTTAGAAGTAACTAAGGTAGTGTTCTATTTTATTAATAGGCGGTGAGGGTCGCCCATGCTGGGACGTAACACTATACTAACGACAGCAGCGCCACCATAACCTATGTATCTTTTTCGTCGGTTTCAGGGTCCACATCCAAAGTACAGCGTGCGAGCTCCTTTACTCTAGGCTCCATGGTAAGAGCACTTACCAATTTACCGGTCGCCGAGCAGGCAGCAACTCGTACGTTATTCTTGTATGTGACTCGAATTCTTATGGTCGCAGGCATTATAACTTTTTTCCAATTCGAGTTATTACTTTCGCAGCGCCTGAGCGCAGTAATTCAAAATACTCATGCACGAGAAAGTTTGCTTTTATCGGTTTCATATCCTTTTCAAAGGGATACACGACGACACGTTTTCGACACGAACATTGAATAGGGTACCTTTTGATTGCTATGAATATTAGGGAAAATGTTTAAGAGCTCGTTAAGATTCACGTTGAACTCGGAAAGATCACTTGAGGCCACTTGACATCTTCGTACATTTTCACCGTTTTTTTTTTCGAAATTCATCTCTTGCGCCGTTGATCTAGTTGAGTCTACAAATTGCATCAGGAATTGCAACACGAGAAATGTTGATTTGAATAAACGACCAGATTAACAAGAATGTAAGGAAACTATCTAAAATTTGATGTTACTCAAGTTTGAATTGGATCGGTCACGTAATTTAAAGAGGTTCGACAAATTCGGAAGTGTCGATCTGATCTGATTTTCTTCAAATTGAGTTTTCTTGAAAACTATTCAACATTTTTCGAGCATTTTTTTTTTAATTTTGTTCAGAAAGACTTTATTGTGTAGGGTTTTGTAGATATTCGAAATAGATAAATTTTAAGACCTGTTAAAAATCGAAATACATTGGTTCATTGTTTGTTGTGTATATGCATTAAAGTGTTATAAACAATGCGTCGAGCCTTTTTTTGATATATTGTTTCAGAAATTTTTGAAATCGTTTTGATATTTTGTTAAAATTTTTAACCACGTTTTTCTACCTTCAAATATATTTTTCTCGGGTTTGAATCATTTTAAAAAAATGGCTCGACACATCCTTCATTTGGATATACTGGTTACTTAAAAAAATTATGCCGATATGAGAAAATTGTAATGAGTAAATTTTGAAAAACGTTACATTGCAGGTGAAAAAACATAACTTTTGAGGAGACCCGATTTTATGAAAAAGTTGGAATTTCTAATGAATTAAAATGTTAAATTAGAAAAATTATTTAACATACTTCCACTACTCAGAATTCCATGAAATGTGAACTACATGTTAAGAAAAACAGGTACTTTCAGAAAAAAAAATTTTAAATGCATTTTCTGGCGCTGCAACATGTCGAACCTCCTTAAGCCTTTAGAGACGAACGTATCGATGATAGGGGTTAAAAGATCCGATTTATAGGTATATTTTGTATTCATGTAATAGCCGTTTACATTCGCTGAATAAAATAAATTTTCGAAACGAGTACGTTTCTCAAAAACTTGATTTCGACACACAATACAGTACAAATATATAATTTGCGCGAGTCTGTAAAATAGCATTATATAACGTCGATACTAAAACTCAACCGCTATATATAACTCGCAAGAGCTATTGAGTCATGACGGCTTTTCATCCTCCTGTAAAAGCACTTTATTTCCAAGTTTCCGAACCGTAGCAATAAAATTCGGAACTCGGATTTTTCACAAACAACCCGCGCACCAATCCCGTTCCTCTTTTTTTTCAATGTCAAGTGTCGATACAATACGTGAACGCTCGTCTTTCGCATTGTGCCACGATATGATATAAACTGTGACCGCCTGGTAACTCGCAAGTCACATCTACTTCGAATCTTGACTGCACTGCAATTTTTGTTTTCGCCCAAAGGTTATTCTCTTCGAAGAACATTAGTCGTTAGTGAATTTAAGTTTGCAGCATTTATTTTATCAAGTGTTCACGACCAATCAAGGTATTAATTACGATATTCTAGAATTCGATTACGAGCGTATCATTGCGACATTAAACTCGATGTTTAATCTTAATAGTAAAATTGACCATCAATAAAGGATATTTCTTAATTGTCGGAAATTCGTTAACGAACATTTCTGTTACAGTCGTTCAAGTGATTTGCTCAATCTGATTCGTGTGAAAGTGTGACATGTATCACGGAACATTCTTTTTCATGCACGTGGCTATATTTTTCCTGATGTGGACGCATATTACAGTGATGGGGTAATATGAAAGTTGTCTTATTGTTAGTGATTAGAAATATAGTTGTATATTTATATCGCACATTTACTCCGAGTGATTGGAATTACGGAACAAACTTGAGAACGAGTCGCTTAGCCGAATTATTTCTTCGGAATATTTTAGTTGAGTTTTTGTTCACGATGAAGTAGATTCGATCGGTTTAAGAACCAAATGTCCATATAGATTTTATTAAACGAGTTATACTCGTGTCGATAAATATTTATTACTGTTTATTAAACAATTTCCTTGTTATGAAAATTATATTGATCCTGTCAATATGACGTAGTTGAATTTTCATTTATCGATTATAAATTCAACGGATAATATAAATACCGAAACGTTTCAATACTTATTTAAAACTGCCTTGGAGTAACTTGCAAACTAATATACGACGATAAAATATTGGAGACTCAACAGGCATTACTAGTATATCTTATTGTTAAATTATGTTTTTACGTATACAACGAACAAGGATACCAAAAACTCGGTTTCAACAATGCAAGGAGCGTGGATTCGACACAGCGTGCGAGGTTCGAATATTTTTAACGTCCCGTATCTTGCGAAAGCTAATATGTCCCAAGCGTGAGATAGATTTCCTAAAAACATGGTTTTTGACACATTGCAGTTCGCAAGCGACCACTTTCCATGTGAGATTTTGAGCTGCGGCCGCAATTACTTTGGTGTCTTTTTCGAACGTTACAAACTGCTACCTTACCACGGCGTTCCCGATAAAACGAAGTGCGGTGAATCAAAGGTAAATACTATATATCATGCAGTCGATAGATAATGAGCCAATTGGGTTTATAAGATCCAATATCGTCATGTAAAGATCACGATCTTCACGACTCAACGTCTCCTCGAAGCATTAGTTCACGACGTGCTACATTCGCTTTCCAGATATGCAAAAATAAGAAGTGTGTCAATGCGGATGGACCAATGCCTCAATATTTTGGCAATACTACTTTATCTCCTTGCATGCGGGTAAGAAAGGCGCTGTACAATATAATTCGTAATATTTATGTTTCTTATCATTATACAATTTATGCATATCGTCGGCTTAATGCAAGAAGCCATTAACCGGCATAAACCAAACATTGAGAAAAGCAGTTAATTACTTTTCGTACTATCAAATTACCTATGCTATCAAAAGCACGAAAATGTAAAAACAAAAACAAAAAAAAACGTCGTTATAAAATTGAAAAGTTTAAAAAGTTTGAAGAGTTTAAAAAACCAACTGGAAAACGAAAGAGAAAGTATATAAAGAGGCTGTTTAAAGTTTGGTTTATGTCACTTATTGTTATTGAATTCTTGCACCAATTGTAAGCCGTCGATATACATATAAGATATTGTAATGTAATATCCATCGTGAATACAGTTAACTACGAGTCAGGGGGCATATTACGGTTCTCGAATCGAGTGAAAATGACAAAAGTGAGTAGCTCACCCTATTACGGTGAATGTCACTAGATGTAAAGACGAGATTATCCGTGTGAGTTTACTCGACCCGAAATACTGGATCCCTATAATGGAAGTGCCTAGTGACTTGATATTTTCACTCGAAAAATCCGTAACAAAGTGAGTAAACTCACGTGAGATAAAAATGCGACAAGTGAGTAAACTCGGTTGAGAACCATAATAAACCTCCAGAACTAGCGGCTAAATATTACAGTTATATGTATATTCGCCGAGGTGTAGTCTTTCTCTGTGTAAAATTATGTCACGTTCGAGTGTATTGTTTTTTATAGCAATATCGACCGAAATCGAAACCAATGCAAACCCGACATGAACAGTGCAAGAATTATGGTTTCGATGTAGCGTGCGAGGTGAGATTGTTCCTTCATTTCTTAAAGTTCATGCGTTTCTCGATCTACCATTTTCTAAAATGATATCCTTGCACATTTTAGCAAAGGGGTGTAAAAGACTATTCATGTACCCGTTTACTATGCGGTTATGAGATAACACCTGGCTCCTATATTAAGATAGCCAGATCTAAGCTGCCAATTAAACCATTTCCATCAACGGGAACACGCTGCGGCGATAACAAAGTGAGTATCGTTTGTAAAGTAGTGTTTCGGTACAACTTAATCGCGCGTGCGTTTGCAGCACTGAAAATAAGTCTGTACAAATTACAACATCGTATCCTTAAATCGAGAGAAATTACTGTAAATCCGACGTAAATCCATAAGCAGCTCGTCAGACTTAATACATATGAATCATCTATGTTACAGATCTGCTTCAACTCCCAGTGTGTACCATTGTCGGAATCTCCATGGTCAAACAAAATTCCACTATATGCCGGGAACGAAATTTTCAAAAAATGTAAACTTGATAAACAGTGATCGTTTGCGAAAAGACCGACATATGGCTGGTTCAGCTGATTTCACCCCTTTTAAATTAGATTGTCGTTTCATTTTTCTGGTCAACGGAGCGAACGATATCACTCATTAAGAAGTCGCGCCGCACTTTCCAAACGTAAGTTCGGAACACAATTCAACCGTTTATTACAATTGCTGACGTATCAGATACTTAATAAATAATAAACGTACAATTTAATCGAAATTACGTTAAATTAATTTACGTAAACACACGACTTAAACCAATGCATTCCCTATTAATTATAATGGCGCAGGCTCAACGATATCTTGTTTCCGGACATCGTTCTTATACTTTAATTTTCAGTTCTAGTTCAACCTTGCGCTAAAAATAAAAATAAGCTTTCTTCCATGCTACCATGCAAAAACAAGTTTTTTTTTTTTTTGATAAAACTTCGTAAAAGGTGCTACGTTCGATTTTTTATCGCTAGTTTTTTTTTAATAAACAAAAAAGTAAGAAATCGGATATCCTCCCGAATTTTGAAAATGGCTGAAATGGAAGGTCTCGAGATAGGTAGGTACTCTTGATTCTATTGTGAACGTATGGAATGGTAAAATTTAAATCTATGTCCAGTGAGCGAGTTATAAAACGAGCAAGAAAAAAATAATAATAATTTAACGAAAGCACAATTTTTATTTTGTTTAAATCTTCATCCCATTTTCCCAATTTTATATTACCGTTGAGTAATTATTGCAATAAATAAAAGCACTACTATTTTATGGATAATAATTAAAAAAAACAAACATTAATTATCGCTTCGAATAATTAAAATGGAGATGATTCTCGGCTCAAAATCTTGACTCGATGAGCGAGCAAAGTTATCAACGAAAAACCAAGAACAATTGAAAATAACTTCGGAAGAAGCTACATCTAGGGAACGGTAATGTTTGCACGGCTCGCCCGAGCGAGTAGTTTCACCTTCAAACTATCTTTCACCTTTAGATATCTCGGACTGCGCCGTACAAGTTTTTATGTTGCTGTTTTATGTATAACGCCGAGTAAACCGACGACCTCGTGAAAGAGCGGTGCACATAGTCCAGTCGGAATACGTATACCTACCTTCGTTCTTTTTTTTTACAATATATTATTTGGAATTGACTTTATCAATAAATAGTTTGTAAAAAAATTTTGCCTATAGAATTGGCTATAAAATAAGTCCTATGCAAAAATCCCATAAGCTTGTTAGTTTAACAACAAATCACTATCTTGTCAAATCATATACCCGCAGAAAATAACAAAGAGTGTAATTTTTACCGAATATCACATGATATATTACTAGGAAGGATGTATTGTAATAAAGAATATTGGAAAGTAAATAAAGTTCAAGTATTAGGCGGTCACCCTTATGATCTTACATTGTAATGTACGATTATTTCTTACTCCTTCCGCAAAAATTCGTATTAAACAATAATTATTAGCTTAAATATTCAGAAACATGGATTTTCAATGGCACTTTCGAATTCGTGAGAAAAAAAATACGTAGAAATAAATAAAAACATCTTCG
The DNA here is from genome assembly GCA_946811545.1 of Netelia fuscicornis. Lineage (NCBI taxonomy): Eukaryota > Metazoa > Arthropoda > Insecta > Hymenoptera > Ichneumonidae > Netelia > Netelia fuscicornis. Next base: position 17,979,087 of record OX328011.1, on the reverse strand, counting down.
AAAATCGCGATTTTCAGGACCCACTGGAAGGAACCTGCAAAAAAGCGTCCAAGTGACTGCACCAAATTTGTTTTTCTCCAAAACCCCTTTATTTCATCATAATAATCGCGTTACGCGAGAAATTTCCGTTTCCGTAATCACCCTGCAAAGTATGTTTTTGCGAAAAAAAACATGTACGAGCATAAGAAGTTATACTTTGGCGTGAGCAAAAAGAATTTATTACGCATTCAGACAAATTTTAACTTAGTATAGTCGAATGATCGATAAACGGCATCAAATACCATATATATATAGTTGAAAAGAGAACACTTAAATTGAATTAAATAAGATTTATTTTATACAGTTTCTTTTTTTTCTTTTTGACGTAATCGGTATGCTCGAGCTCGTTTTGCTGATTTTTTCTTTTTATCTATGCGCCTAAAGGGGGTCAACAAATCTTGTACCTATGTGTCTTTCGGGTAATCTATATCTTCTATAAAAACTTTTTCTTGTTATAAAACTCGACATGAATGATTTCTGTATTCAAATATAAGCGAAAGCAGTAAATGAAAATAAACAATTATATTTTGTAATACGTTTACATTTCTAAATAATTGTATTATTTGAAAAGGTCTCACAAATATTAAAAATTGTTGTCCTTTGACGAGAAAAAAAATGAGCAACTGTCAGTAAACTAATACTACTCGGAGGAATAAGGATTTTGATAAAGCTTTTATAGCTCCATTATTCATCCGATAATATTAGTTTTCCAGGTCTCACCACGTGGAGGTTGCTGCTCATCGAGACCCCAAGTATATAGCATATATTCGTACTCTAACCCTGAATGTTTTCAAGAATCACAATTTACCAAGATATCTATAAGCACGGAAAAATGAGCTAAAAGCAGTTTGAGCGGGATCTTAAATAAGGCCGAAAAAATTCACTAAGAGCGATTACATTTTCAAAGCAAAGCAGGGAAAGTCGATCCATGCTATATACGCCTTCCTTTTTTCTCTCCACAAAAACATAAATATAAGCACAATAAAAAATAAACCTAAAGCCATTTAAAAAAAAAGTAGATACTGACAAAAATCTTGAATTAAAAACAAATTTTTGGGGGTTAGAACACTTTTCGTGTGTAATTGGAACACAAAAAGCGTGACGATATAAAAATGTTACGTGATAAAAAGCAAAGCTTAACGCGACGACAAAGTCCAATGAGTGCAAGAGAGACTCCACGCCACTAATGTGTACGACGATAATTATTCAGGCTGTAGAAAATTACAAAGTAAACGCAAATGCTTGCCGAATGCAAAATTGATTCGTACACTCCATAATAATTTGCGTGTACTCCAAACAAATTCTATACCTCAGAAAACCGTTGTCAGAAAACTGTCCTTATCGACTGACTGGGTGTTTTACCTTACCTTGTACGAAGTAATAAAATAACACAATAATGTTACGAGTTGTATTGCAAAGCAGAAACTCTTCTCGATGGTCAAATTTTAATTACCAAAAAGTGACAAATTTTCTTCTATTAGATCAAAAAGAAACTCCGATGATGCCGAGGTAAGGCTATGATCTCGTTATCATCCAGAACTTTTCTTATAGTAAGAACCACGAAGAGTGGTGGGATTTCGGTCAAAAACCCCAACACCACAGTAGGTCTTACTTTGATCTGGAACGTCAACGAAATAACTCAGTTATGGCCAAGAACCTCGCTATGTCATTGCTCTCCTCGCAACTATCGCAAAGAAATGAGTTTATAATTTATTTCTCAACGCATATATAATTGAAGGTCATTCTTACAGTTTCAAGAATGTAAAATTCGAGAAGAGCGTCACTTCGTTAGTTCTTAATTAAAACGGAGCGTTAATTAAATAAGGCCAAATGAAACACCTAATAATTCTTTTGAGTGGAAAATAAATATCCAAATGAGCAATCGCTCTCGCACTCATGATGGATCAGTTATTTTACCGCAAGTGGAATTATCATTAATGGCAGTGAAAAATAGGTAAGAGATAAATAAAAGATTTTATTTTGTTCATTTTTTTCAAAATGAAACGGAAAAGAAGAGTTTTGTTATAATTTGTAAAGTAAAATGGAATAGCGCTGGAAAAAAAACGACAGATTAGAACATATAACAGTATCTGAAACAGCCAAAAATGAATTAAAAGCCTAATGAACAGAAAAAATGTGTATCTTAAATGGATTCGTTACCAACTCATCTTGGTAGGTTTACCTCTCGCATATCTATGCATTTTCCTTCGTCCTTTAGAAGAAAATATCTCTTAATCTCCTTTCGCCTTCCAAATAAACGTAAATTAAGACAGCAATAAACCCTTGGGTTACCGCGAGCAGAAAACAAACATTAAATGTCTCCAAAACAAAAACAAAAACGCGATGGAATGCGCTGTGAACATGCTATTTACGAAATTATAACCTAAAATAGAAAAAATTATATGTTTCTGGCAAAAATAAGTGACTAAAGTCTTAAAAAAACCATCCATCAATATTTATTAACTATAAATTAAAGAATTTGGATTGTAAATTTAATAATCTACACAAAAGTCATTTGATGTTTTTCAATAGGGTCGATAGATTTGCTGTAATATTAAACAAAACACGATGAATTTTCATACACTTTGAACTTTGAACTCGAATATCCCTTGAATGGCTAAGTTTATCAAAAAAGTATAAGAGGGCTTTTTTTGTAGAGCATTCAATTCTACATAAGAATCTGCCAGCAGCTTGTTTGTGGAATATGCCATCACCGTGTTATAAAATTCCGACAGAATTTTTTTATTATTATATATTATTTTATTTTATTATATATCTTAAGCGACCTCTAAATATTAATATTTTGAGCTAGAATTTATACAGGCTTCTGTTTTTACCTTTTTATAAGTTTAAAGCCTGTTTGCAGGATGAAAAAAAAAGTTGCCCAAAAATGAACACAGTCTAATATATATATATATGATCCCTTCGCCATATATATGATTACGCTAGCTTGTAGTTGGAAATTCAGCCACGAGCGCGCTTGTATTGTTAAGGTACGATGTGAAGTATGGCATTGGTGATGCCATGAAGTGAGGAGTATTGGTTATCGAGGCCCCGTCATTGTTGAAATAATAATAATATTTGTCTTTTAGTGTTTACACGTCGTGACAGATTATTTAATTTTTTACGTGCAAAGAAGTGTAGTGAGCCGATCGTTCCATATTTTATAACGAACACGTAAGAAAAAACGGTATTTTTGTTAATAGTACGTAGAACTTTCAGTGTGATTAATGATATTTTAAACATATTGCGATTGTAATTCGGAGATTGTGTAAAGTGAGGTTAACGTTCAACTGTCACATGCTGTCACAAAAATTACAGTAAATCAGTCTTTTTTATAGAGAGTTTCATCAGTATGGGGAAATCCTGTTCCTATAGAGGATGTAGAACTGGACGCGACGCCGATAGGGCGAAGTGTAAACGTTTGGGTTTACGGCAGCTATCTATCTTCAAGGTTCCAAAGGTAAATCTCCCACTACAATTTTTTTTCTTCAAGCAAGCATGATTTTTTGTGTAAATATTTTCAATAATACACGCTTATGTATATTTTCAATTTGTTTATGTTAAATGTTTTGTTTAGTATTTAATTTTTGTTTTGTTCACAGAATATGATGCAAGGATGGAGCAAAGCCATGCGGCGTGCAGCAAACTCGTCTGCGAGAGGCTCAACCCCTTGGCGGTCGCGAATCTCAGTACGATGATCGTCAAGGGCAAGCCCTATCCAATAATGGGCATGGACCTGGTCGATTAGATGCTTAACAACGCCACGAAGGCTCTGAGCTTGTTGTACATACAGAAGCGAGCCTTACTTTTCAAATTTGTTTTCTCAGTGCCAGATCGCAACCCCCAGCGGGTCTAAAACCCGAATCTGTAAATTTGTAAAAATTAATGTAGCTTGAGGGTAAATTGGTTGAAAGCACTATGCGCAACAATTTTTCTCGAAAGAGGAAGACGAAGTCGAAGAATCGTTTTTACAGTTCGTTTTTTTTCCAAAGTTGGCTACTGCAAAGTTGGTTCTTGCTGCAAATTAAATATGCACAAACTTTGCTGAACAATCATTCAAATTAGCCTGGAAAATCCTCATACGCCGTTGGCTTGAGAATGATCTGATTGTACTTGAGATATTTCTCTTAATTTTGCACAAAGGGAGGACAGGTTGGATTTTTCATGAGAAATAAGAATTGTGAGCAATGATGAAACTCTGCTGATAATAAATATTTATTAAATCAACAATTTAGTAATTTGAATATATTTAACTTGTGAACCCTCCTCGCATATTTTTTTCTTTTCTCCTTACTCCTATATATCTTAAGACTATTATCTGACGCGCACCCCGCCTTTGACTTACTTGAGCTCCAACTAATTCAACGATTTTGAGATAAATCGCCGAAGTTGATTCCTCTCCGAAGGCGTTTCCGTTGATGATTCTTTCCCGGATTTTGTATGATGATCGAACTAGATAAATTTTGGGAAATCATAGTTTCGTATTCGAAACAAGGATAATTGTTGTTTCTTAAATATAGCTTAATATATGAAATAATAAGATGATAATAAGAATTAAAGGTATACATAGTATTTAAATTTTACCGGCAGGCTGTATTGTTTCGGAGGTAAGCAAGCTAATAATCTAATAATAATCTAATTTATTTACCGGAGATGTGCGTCGCCCAACTAAAAAAAATAACACATAATTAGAACGGTTGAAATAACAAACAAGTAAGTTCGATTTCGTAGTAATTAACAATTATCCTATATAAATTAATTTTAGAAAAACTTGATAAATAATATTTTCCACACACAGTGAAATTGGTTATCGTTAAAATAGCGTTCCGAATCTTTATTTTCATAACGAGTTGCAGAATCGCGCCACTGGGACGTAACAATATAATCGCACTATCGGCAATACGCTCCTCTCTCTTTTTTCTCAGTCCTTCTCTGTCATCGTATCTTAGCGACAGCAGCGCCCCCATAACCTATAATCTTTTTCGTCGGTTTTAGGGTCCACGTCTAAAGTACAGCGTGTTACCTCCTTTACTCCAGGCTCCATGGCTCTGAATTTTGCAAATCCAATTGTAACGCCCTAATCTATGCTATATCTACGGCTAGGGTGGGGTGGGGTGGGCGGCTTCAACGCTTCTCGGCGCGCTCTGATTTGACCAATTTAAAAAATTTATATCTCGTAAACTATTAACGATATCCCGAATGTATATTTGCCCCTTTTGTTTGCAATGATCCCATCTACCTTGGAATGAAGCCTGTTACACCTTACGAAATTCACCCTGTATAATTTGGCGGTCCGTATTGGGACCTGACATGGAGGCGTGGTCAAATTCAATATGGCGCAGACCGGGGTGCATGCGCCTGTCAAAACCGCGCAATAGTAGACTTACCGTGAAAACCAATATGGCGTAGGAGAGGTTGCAGCCAACTAGTCTTAACATAGCGTAATGGCTTTAATTGTAATAAAATGCTAGTCCTTTCCATTAGTGATATTTGTAAATGGTCTAATTCCAATCCCGGCAATCGAAATTTCCGAGAAGGCGAAAAATTGTAGCGGCAAAATATTTAGTCAGCTGTGGAGTGCTTAGAAATTACTGATATTAATGATTACGTTGTAAATTGAGCAATGCACCCTGGTTTTAGTTTCAACGTGTACCACCAGATGTCTCACGAATTTTGTCAGATCCCAATAGGTCGGTCGGATGTTTCCGTGAATGAGACAGACGTGCAATGATGACATATGTCAATATTTCTAGGTTTGTACGCGTTGCTCGAATGTTCTGAGATCGGAGCGAACGGAATATTTGAAGGTTGTAACTGTTGTAAATTTTTCTTTATATTACGATCCTCGCATCATACATATTTCAGACACATACATATTTCAGACACATACATATTTTAGACACATACATATTTCAGACACATACATATTTTAGACACATACACATTTCAGATACATACATATTTCTCTATCTTTATCAATTCGGTCTAACTTATCTTCTCTAATTCGGCGAGTTGTGTCGTACACGCAGGATTGCTGACGAATCCGCCTTCGTCAGTTTTCGGGAATGTGAAGCTCGGCGATTCGATCCCTCCTTCTGATCTTCCACGAAAGTCGTAGATCGAAGATCAGCGTCTCGGACCTCTTGCTGGCCAGGCAAGAGAAACGATTGATTATGGACCCGTGCGTTGTGGCGAGTTGGATGAGACCAAGCGGGAGCGATTGTCGAGTTGTTGTCTCGTTGACGATCCCAGGAAGAAGAGAGCGTGAGAATCTCTCATTAGGAGTGTGGTGCCGGCACTCCCCACTACCTAAATCTCATGTCCCCACCTGAACGGCTTGGAATTTGGGGGTATTCCGCAAATCGCTCGTTACAAGGTCCGCATGTACAACTTGTGTAAAGCCGCCGATGCCTTTTTTATTCTTTCAGCTATCAAATCTGTATAGACGAATTAGAAATTTTGTAAACAAAATTAAATAATGTGAAAAATATATAATTTATCATCGACGATCTAGCTCCATGAAGTTCTTCAAGTCTTCAATGTTTCTTGTTATAGCAGGATATTATTTTGCGGAAATGAAAGAGACTTGGACTGGCAGCGCGAGAACGCCGCGACATAAATAATTTTTTATTTTTCAGCTTTTACAGTATCTCACGAATAAATAATCGACCAATCTGGCTTCATTATATGTACATTTTCTGAACTACCGAGAAAAACTATAAAGCTGGTCGAGTTGTTAATTAAATGTAGTAAATATTTTCTTTTTCGTTCAGTCATTTATTATTTTATTATATTACAGACATTTGATGTAAGTTGTGAATTCAATTGAGAATAACAATAAACGAAACTCTTGTGAAGTAACAAAAAGTTTATTAAGAAGAGTTTATGTTTTTTTTAAAAGTATCTAGCTACGGAGCCACATACAGTAGAAAAAATGAGAGATCTTTGTGCGAATAGAGGCTGTAATAATTCGAGACTACGTATTATTTTGTTTGCGTAGTGACCGATTGTAATTTGCCTACTAGCGAGCGGTAGTTCAATGTCTAGTGCTAATCTCCCATCTCAAAATCAAAGGTCAAAATGATTTATATGTATATCTATTCTGTTTTATGATTTAACTTTTATAACAATTCGAAATAAATTGTATTGCTTTGTAATATACACGTGTATTATTGTAATTATAACTTCTATATTATTATATCCGTTTGTTTTTAATTAATGCTGCATACTTTATGGGTCATTTTTGTATAAACTTTTTTCTTGCAAACTATAATATAATATAAATTATAACTATAATATAAATATCATTCATATAAATTCTTTTACATTAAGTCTCTATTTTTTATTCTATTATGATTTTCTATTATTGTTTTTATTGTTAATAATTATGGTTTTTATACGCACACACAAAGAGAGAGATGTGATTTTACAATCAATTTACGTTTTTACTATTTGGCATGACACATGAAGTAAATAGAAGATTACAAAGAAGTATAATTAAATATTGTATTTTATATCAATGTAATATTTTTTATATTTAGTATATTTTACAGTACAAACTAGAATCATTAGTATCAGTAGTACTTATTTTACAATTATCTATGCATTTTCAATTTTGTATTTTAACCTACAAATACATTGCGCGTCCTACAAATATAAATGTTTGTATTTCATTATATATATACAATAACAATATATAATACTTTTACTATTAACTTTTTCACAGCCGAATATAGTTATCATCGTTTTACATTTAACCTGCCGGTGACGATTGGCGCGTAGCAGTATACTGAGCATGCGCACAATCGTAACCAATGAAATTTAGGCACATAAACCGCCCCGCATTTCGGCTTCATTCCCCTCATCAGCCTTTCGGGCTTATACTCTATCCCTATATTCCTATATCCATGGCTAGACCCCACAACAACCTTAACACAGGAAATAGTGGTACGAAATACAAATAGACCCATGGCTTTAAAAAAAATTGATAATCGAAAAACGTACTGGGAATTGAATTTTCACGAAAGATCTGCAGTATTGAAAGAAATATTTATTTTTCGAGGTCTTATTTTGATGGGTTAAAACTTAATGTGTGAAGTTTTGAATAAAGAACCCCGTGATTACTTACTGAACATGTAAAAGAGAACACGAAATATCATACGTTTTTTCCCTTCACGAATAGAAAGAAAAATAAACACGCAGGACGAAAAATGCAACAATGTAGCGAATTCGTGGTGGTGGCAGCTGTCATGCGACTTTTTGGGAACCTGGGTCATTTAGGATCACCAGTGCATGAGAGAGCAGTCACCACTCGTTGACTGGTTCGCGAAGGTGTAGATTTGCGCACTCGTCAGAAGATTCACTCACGCTAATGTTCTCGAAGCAGGTTTTGTATGACGCTAATGAGTTAGTACACGACACGAATTAACGTAAAGAGAATTAAAGATACGTTATTAATTATATTGGACAAGGGCTCCGTCTGTTATTAGGTCGGTAGTTACAAAAAGACTGCTCTTCCTCGCTTTGTGTTGCATTACATGGCTGTCTTGTGAGAACTATGGAATTTGACCATAGATATTATAATATGGGAAAACCGTAGTTATGATTAACTTGGAGATTTTTCTTTGGAGTATGGCCATATGGAGTTTGAACATAGATAGTACAATATGGGAAAAGCGTGATTCTTTGGAGTATGATCGTATGGAGTTTGATCGTGCACACAAGGATATGGGGAAAGCGTTCTTCGGACTGTGCCCGTACGTGTAAATAGTGCGTGCCGAAATAGCTATATAGTTGTGGAGGATTCAGTGGTGACTGTGACACAGCACCTCGCGACTCGTCCGCGATCTTATTGTGCGTTAATGGAGAATTGCAGCTAAAATGATTGTGAGCTCGACTTTTAAAAGAGTCTATCTAGCTACTCATAACAACGTGACTAAAAGTTTGTGTGTTTTTATATAGACATCAAAGTACTATCAAAAAACGCTTTCGTGTAGACCCAAAGAAACAAAAAAGTTGAATTTTTGTTTTTGCCAAAATTGAGAGTAGCGAAATTCTCCTATTATCAATTTTTCTGAAATTACTCGGAGTACACAACCTCAATTTTAGCCAAAAATATGCAAACCTTCACTAATATTATTGACAGATATTTCGATGCTCAAAAATTCTGCAAATATTGCATAATGAATTTTTCCATTTTGTCGTGTAACCCTTGAGAACCGCAGTAGGTAAAAAAAACTGTTATCAAATCTTTTTAAAGATACCGGATGGAGATTTTTCAGAGAAGCATAATCTTTATTTTTAACTACATTTATTGATTTTACAATTCGGAATATGTTGCTTTCTTTCCCCAAAATCTTAGGATACTCGTCAAAAATTCGGAAAAATAGATCCCACACAGCACAGAAATATTGCAACAATGTTGCTGCAATATTTTATTGACAACATTGCAATATTACTGAAATGTTGTGCAAATTATCGCTGCAATGTTGCTATAACATTGCAGCAATGCCAAAATGTCCCCTTACTGCAATATTACAATGAAATATTGCGACAATATTTCTCAAAAATACTCAAAAAAACATTGACACAGCGCAGAAATATTGCAACAATATTGCAGCAATATTGTGAACTATTTCAGCAATATTGTAGCAACATTGCAGCAATGTCTGAATTCCCACTTGCTGTAATATTACGATAAAATATAATTGCAATATTTTTCAAAAATATTCCAGGAACATTGTTAATGTTCTTGTGATACTCACAATATTTAATTGAAGCAGCACTAAATTTTGCCAAATATGCATAACATTGCATATGATAGAAAAAAATATAGGAAAGATATATATAAGATATGATTTTTTTCTTCCGCACATTTTCACTCATGCTGTAATGAATTGAGTAAAAAAAAGGAGAAAGGCGGCTTATTCTTATAGGTAAAAAGATGTGTCGAACGGTTATAAAATATTCAAAAAGAAAATTCAAATATTCATTACTTTAATATTTGATATTTTTGTATTTGAATATTTGTGATGTTTATATTTAAAAAATTCAGAATTCTAAAGACGATTGGAATATTCAACGTTGTACACTTGCTCGGAGACTTCTCGGAGACTTTTCTCCGGTTGGGTCCAGTAACTTCGTTGGCACAGATTATCCTTTGATAATTAGTATCGTCATTTCCTCGCGTTAGTGAGTGAGAGCGCCTGTAAAACCTTTCCGCAAAATTTATAATTTTCGGTAAAACCACGTTCCGCACACGTTTTCACTCGTGTTATTTTTTCCCCTAATTTATAATAAGACACACGCGTTTCCACAAATTTCGTATTTTAAATATAATCAATCATCATTGTAGAAAAAACTCTTTAGGCGCATTCTAAAGTAAATTTTTTTAATGCGGCACATGCGCAATGCGTGTATACATACATTTTTCGTTTGGGTTCTTTGAGGTTAGGTGAGAAAAGCGCCGAACGTTTATAAATTATACATCGGGATCATTGTTCAGGGAACTTATTATTTGTTTATATGTATATTTTATGTATTTTGATATACTTATTTATTGTATATTCATACGAATCGAGCTGGATACTCACTCATATCAGTTATCGTTACCGTCGCGTGTAATGTGCCTTTCCTCCTCTATCTGTTTTCTAGGTAGCGTAATATGCGCGCACACCACAGACGCACACATGCGCACAGTGGGTTTATATACCGGCCGTTTATATTTTTCAGATTCAACGATTTTTATTTGACTAAAAAAATATTAAAATCATTTCTTCGCTTAATAATAACAAAATTGGTAATTTCAGGCAACTTGGACAAATAAAGTCCATTATATCTTTAATTCTTTTTTTTTTGTCAAACATACAATATTGTCACAATATTGTGGCATTCTTGGTCAGAAAATATTGCAGCCATATTGCATAGCAACATCCAATATTGAAAGATTCTAGCAACATGGCTGCAATATTCTGTGTTGTGTGGGTGTGAATTGAATTAGCTTCCATACGTTGTATGTAGATGTCAATTGTAGGATGTTCTGTTTCTTACGATTGCAGGTTATCGAGGTAACTTTTTCGAACAATTTTTATTTTACTCATTTATATTTTTTTCTATTTTAGGTTATAATTTCGTAAATAGCATGTTCACAGCGCATTCCATCGCGTTTTTGTTTTTGTTTTGGAGACATTTAATGTTTGTTTTCTGCTCGCGGTAACCCAAGGGTTTATTGCTGTCTTAATTTACGTTTATTTGGAAGGCGAAAGGAGATTAAGAGGTATTTTCTTCTAAAGGACGAAGGAAAATGCATAGATATGCGAGAGGTAAACCTACCAAGATGAGTTGGTAACGAATCCATTTAAGATACACATTTTTTTCTGTTCATTATGCTTTTAATTCATTTTTGGCTATTTCAGATACTGTTATATGTTCTAATCTGTCGTTTTTTTTCCAGCGCTATTCCATTTTACTTTACAAATTATAACAAAACTCTTCTTTTCCGTTTCATTTTGAAAAAAATGAACAAAATAAAATCTTTTATTTATCTCTTACCTATTTTTCACTGCCATTAATGATAATTCCACTTGCGGTAAAATAACTGATCCATCATGAGTGCGAGAGCGATTGCTCATTTGGATATTTATTTTCCACTCAAAAGAATTATTAGGTGTTTCATTTGGCCTTATTTAATTAAGGCTCCGTTTTAATTAAGAACTAACGAAGTGACGCTCTTCTCAAATTTTACATTCTTGAGACTGTAAGAATGACCTTCAATTATATATGCGTTGAGAAATAAATTATAAACTCATTTCTTTGCGATAGTTGCGAGGAGCGCAATGAAATAGCGAGGTTCTTGGCCATAACCGAGTTATTTCGTTCACGTTCCAGATCAAAGTAAGACCTACTGTAATGTTGGGGTTTTTGACCGAAATCGCACCACTCTTCGTGATTCTTACTATAAGAAAAGTTCTGGATGATAACGAGATCATGGCTTTACCTCGACATCATCAGAGTTTCTTTTTGATCTAATAGAAGAAAATTTGTCACTTTTTGGTAATTAAAATTTGACCATCGAGAAGAGTTTCTGCTTTGCAATACAACTCGTAACATTATTGTGTTATTTTATTACTTCGTACAAGGTAAGGTAAAACACCCAGTCAGTCGATAAGGACAGTTTTCTGACAAAGCAGGTTTTCTGAGGTATAGAATTTGTTTGGAGTACACGTAAATTATTATGGAGTGTACGAATCAATTTTGCATTCAGCAAGCATTTGCGTTTACTTTGTAATTTTCTACGGCCTGAATAATTATCGTCGTACACATTAGTGGCGTGGAGTCTCTCTTGCACTCATTGGACTTTATCGTCGCGTTAAGCTTTGCTTTTGATCACGTAACATTTTTATACCGTCACGCTTTTTGTGTTTCAATTACACACGAAAAGTGTTCTAACCCCCAAAAATTTGTTTTCAATTCAAGATTTTTGTCAGTATCTACTTTTTTTAAATGGCTTTAGGTTTATTTTTTATTGCGCTTATATTTATGTTTTTGTAGAGAGAAAAAAGGAAGGTGTATATAGCATGGATCGACTTTCCCTGCTTTGCTTTGAAAATGTAATTGCTCTTGGTGATTTTTTTCGGCCTTATTTAAAATCACGCAAGCAGACATCCCGCTCAAACTGCTTTTAGCTCATTTGGTAGTGCTTAGGTATCTTGGTAAATTGTGATTCTTGAAAACATTGAGGGTTAGAGTACGAATATATGCTATATACTTGGGGTCTCGATGAGCAGCAACCTCCACATGGTGAGACCTGGAAAACTAATATTATCGGATGAATAATGGAGCTATAAAAGCTTTATCAAAATCCTTATTCCTCCGAGTAGTATTAGTTTACTGACAGTTGCTCATTTTTTTTCTCTATTATTGGTGGATTTTCGGCTATGTCTCGGTCGATGATGTTAGGCGATAGTGAAAAAAACAATGTTTACGTTTCGATCCTGGTCTGGATCCTCTTCAGAAATATATTTTATTTAGGCTTAGCAGTTAATTAGTTATCGTTTTCGAGATGTATTCTTTTTTATTTTTTCTATTTTTTTAAATACCGGTAACGGTTGAAGAATTATTCATGATAGAAGAGAGTGCCAGTTAAAAAGTCGAATGTATGGAGAATTGGTTGATTCATCCATTTCGTGTGTGAAGGCACGAGTATACTGGAAATCTAGCCAGGTATTATTCTGATAGAAATTCTCAGTAACGTTTCCGTGGATATGTTGCAACTCTAGATTTCACGTAAGAGAATAATTTTTCCGTTAAGATGTGAGAACGATCTCGATCAATGATACAGTTTGAAATCTGCGAACGTACTAATCATTTTTTTTCTCGTCAAAGGACAACAATTTTTAATATTTGTGAGACCTTTTCAAATAATACAATTATTTAGAAATGTAAACGTATTACAAAATATAATTGTTTATTATCATTTACTGCTTTCGCTTGTATTTGAATACAGAAATCATTCATGTCGAGTTTTATAACAAGAAAAAGTTTTTATAGAAGATATAGATTACCCGAAAGACATGCAGGTACAAGATTTGTTGACCCCCTTTAGACGCATAGATCAAAAGAAAAAATCAGCAAAACGAGCTCGAGCGTACCGATTACGTCAAAAAGAAAAAAAATAAACTCTATAAAATAAATCTTATTTGATTCAATTTAAGTGTTCTCTTTTCAACTATATATATATGGTATTTGATGTCGTTTATCGATCATTCGACTATACTAAGTTAAAATTTGTCTGAATGCGTAATAAATTCTTTTTGCTCACGCCAAAGTATAACTTCTTATGCTCGTACATACGTACATACAGTTGTTTTTTTTTTTCGCAAAAACATACTTTACAGGGTGATTACGGAAACGGAAATTTCCCGCGTAACGCGATTATTATGATGAAATAAAGGGGTTTTGGAGAAAAACAAATTTGGTACAGTCACTTGGACGCTTTTTTGCAGGTTCCTTCCAGTGGGTCCTGAAAATCGCGATTTTCGAAGATATTTTTATTTGTTTCTACGTATTTTTTTCTCACAAATTCGAACGTGCCATTGAAAATCCATGTTTCTCAATATTTAAGCTAATAATTATTGTTTAATATGAATTTTTGCGGAAGGAGTAAGAAATAATCGTACATTACAATGTAAGATCATAAGGGTGACCGCCTAATACTTGAACTTTATTTACTTTCCAATATTCTTTATTACAATACATCCTTCCTAGTAATATATCATGTGATATTCGGTAAAAATTACACTCTTTGTTATTTTCTGCGGGTATATGATTTGACAAGATAGTGATTTGTTGTTAAACTAACAAGCTTATGGGATTTTTGCATAGGACTTATTTTATAGCCAATTCTATAGGCAAAATTTTTTTACAAAATATTTATTGATAAAGTCAATTCCAAATAATATATTGTAAAAAAAAAGAACGAAGGTAGGTATACGTATTCCGACTGGACTATGTGCACCGCTCTTTCACGAGGTCGTCGGTTTACTCGGCGTTATACATAAAACAGCAACATAAAAACTTGTACGGCGCAGTCCGAGATATCTAAAGGTGAAAGATAGTTTGAAGGTGAAACTACTCGCTCGGGCGAGCCGTGCAAACATTATCGTTCCCTAGATGTAGCTTCTTCCGAAGTTATTTTCAATTGTTCTTGGTTTTTCGTTGATAACTTTGCTCGCTCATCGAGTCAAGATTTTGAGCCGAGAATCATCTCCATTTTAATTATTCGAAGCGATAATTAATGTTTGTTTTTTTTAATTATTATCCATAAAATAGTAGTGCTTTTATTTATTGCAATAATTACTCAACGGTAATATAAAATTGGGAAAATGGGATGAAGATTTAAACAAAATAAAAATTGTGCTTTCGTTAAATTATTATTATTTTTTTCTTGCTCGTTTTATAACTCGCTCGCTCGACATAGATTTAAATTTTACCATTCCATACGTTCACAATAGAATCAAGAGTACCTACCTATCTCGAGACCTTCCATTTCAGCCATTTTCAAAATTCGGGAGGATATCCGATTTCTTACTTTTTTGTTTATTAAAAAAAACTAGCGATAAAAAATCGAACGTAGCACCTCTTACGAAGTTTTATCAAAAAAAAAACTTGTTTTTGCATGATAGCATGGAAGAAAGCTTATTTTTCTTATCGTCACGGTGTTGGCCTGCCTTAAATCGACATCTGGATTTATAATACGATGACGAGCGCAAGGTTTAACTAGAACTGAAAATTAAAGTATAAGAACGATGTCCGGAAACAGGATATCGTTGAGCCTGCGCCATTATAATTAATAGGGAATGCATTGATTTAAGTCGTGTGTTTATGTAAATTAATTTAACGTAATTTCGATTAAATTGTACGTTTATTATTTATTAAATATCTGATACGTCAGCAATTGTATAAACGGTTGAATTGTGTTCCGAGCTTACATTTGGAAAGTGCGGCGCGACTTCTTAATGAGTAATATCGTTCGGTCCGTTGACAAGAAAATTGAAACGACAATCCTAATTTAAAAGGGGTGAAATCAGCTGAACCAGCCATATGTCGGTCTTTTCGCAAACGATCACTGTTTATCAAGTTTACATTTTTGGAAAATTTCGTTCCCGGTATATAGTGGAATTTTGTTTGACCATGGAGATTTCGACAATGATACACACTGGGTCTTGAAGCAGATCTGTAACATAGATGATTCATATGTATTAAGTCTGACGAACTGCTTACGGATTTACGTCGGATTTACAGTAATTTCTCTCGATTTAAGGATACGATGTTGTAATTCGTACAGACTTATTTTCAGTGCTGCAAACGCACGCGCCATTAATAAGTTGCACCGAAACACTACTTTACAAACGATACTCACTTTGTTATCGCCGCAGCGTGTTCTCGTTGATGGAAATGGGTTAATTGGCAGCTCAGATCTGGTTATCTTAATATAGGAGCCAGGTGTTATCTCATAACCGCATTCTAAACGGGTACATGAATAGTCTTTTACACCCCTTTGCTAAAATGGGCAAGAATGTCATTTTAGAAAATGGTAGATCGGGAAACGCATGAACTTTAAGAGATGCAGGAACAATCTCACCTCGCACGCTACATCGAACCCATAATTCTTGCACTGTTCATGTCGGGTTGGCGTTGGTTTGAATTTCGATTGATGTCTCTATAGAAAACAATACACTCGAATGTAACATCATTTTACACAGAGAAAGACTACACCTCGGCGAATATACATATAACTGTAATATTTAGCCGCTAGTTCTGGAGGTTTATTATGGTTCTCAACCGAATTTACTCACTTGTCGCATTTTTATCTCACGTGAGTTTACTCACTTTGTTACGGATTTTTCGAGTGAAAATGTCAAGTCACTAGGCACTTCCATTATAGGTATCCAGTATTTCGTGTCAAGTAAACTTACACGGATAATCTCGTCTTTACACCTAGTGACATTCACCGTAATAGGGTGAGCTACTCACTTTTGTCATTTTCACTCGATTCGAGAACCGTAATATGCCCCCTGACTCGTAGTTAACTGTATTCACGATGGATATTACACTACAATATCTTATATGTATATCGACGACTTACAATTAGTGCAAGAATTCAATAACAATAAGTGACATAAACCAAACTTTGAATAGCCCATTTATATACTTTCTCTTTCGTTTTTCCAGTTGGTTTTTTAAATTTTTTACTCAAGAATTATTTTTACATTTTTCATATAATTTTCAATTATATAACGACGTTTTTTTTGTTTTTTTTTTTTGTTTTTTGAACATTTTCATGCTTTTGATAGCATAGGTAATTTGATGGTACGAAATGTAATTAATTGCTTTTCGCAATGGTTGGTTTATGCTGGTTAATGGCTTCTTGCATTAAGCCGACGATATGCATAACTTGTATGATGATAAGAAACATATACATTACGAATTATATTGTACAGCGCCTTTCTTACCTCGGCGCAACAAGATAAAGTAGTATTGCCAAAATATAGCGGCATTGGTCCATCCGCATTGACACACTTCTTATTTTTGCATATCTGGAAAGCGAATGTAGCACGTCGTGAACTAATGCTTCGAGGAGATGTTGAGTCGTGAAGATCGTGATCTTTACATGACGATATTGGATCTTATAAACCCAATTGGCTCATTATCTATCGACTGCATGATAAATAGTATTTACCTTTGATTCACCGCACTTCGTGTTATCGGGAACGCCGTGGTAAGGTAACAGTCGGTAACGTTCGAAAAAGCTACCAAAGTAATGGCGGCCGCAGCTCAAAATCTCACATGGTAAGTGGTCGCTTGCGAACTGCAATATGACAAAAACCATGTTTTTAGGAAATCTATCTCACACTTGGGACATATTAGCTTTCGCAAGATACGGGACGTTAAAGATATTCGAACCTCGCACGCTGTGTCGAATCCACGCTCCTTGCAATGTTGAAACCGAGTTTTTGGTATCCTTGTTCGTTGTATACGTAAAAACATAATTGAACAATAAGATATACTAGTAATGCCTGTTGAGTCTCCAATATTTTATCGTCGTATATTAGTTTGCAAGTTACTCCAAGGCAGTTTTAAATAAGTATTGAAACGTTTCGGTATTTATATTATCCGTTGAATTTATAATCGATAAATGAAAATTCAACTACGTCATATTGACAGGATCAATATAATTTTCATAACAAGGAAATTGTTTAATAAACAGTAATAAATATTTATCGACACGAGTATAACTCGTTTAATAAAATCTATATGAACATTTGGTTCTTAAACCGATCGAATCTACTCCATCGTGAAAAAAAGCTCAACTAAAATATTCCGAAGAAATAATTCGGCTAAGCGACTCGTTCTCAAGTTTGTTCCGCAATTCCAATCACTCGGGGTAAATGTGCGATATACATATACAACTATATTTCTAATCACTAACAATAAGACAACTTTCATATTACCCCATCACTGTAATATGCGTCCACATCAGGAAAAATATAGCCACGTGCATGAAAAAGAATGTTCCGTGATACATGTCACACTTTCACACGAGTCAGATTGAGCAAATTCACTTGAACGACTGTAACAGAAATGTTCGTTAACGAATTTCCGACAATTAAGAAATATCATTTATTGATGGTCAATTTTACTATTAAGATTAAACATCGAGTTTAATGTCGCAATGATACGCTCGTAATCGAATTCTAGAATATCGTAATTAATACCTTGATTGGTCGTGAACACTTGATAAACTAAATGCTGCAAACTTAAATTCACTAACGACTAATGATCTTCGAAGAGAATAACCTTTGGGCGAAAAGAAAAATTGCAATGCAGTCAAGATTCGAAGTGGATGTGACTTGCGAGTTACCAGGCGGTCACAGTTTATATCATATCGTGGCACAATGCGAAAGACGAGTGTTCACGTATTGTATCGACACTTGACATTGACAAAAAGAGGAACGGGATTGGTGTGCGGGTTGTTTGTGGAAAATCCGAGTTCCGAATTTTATTGCTACGGTTCGGAAACTTGGAAATAAAGTGCTTTTACACGAGGATGATAAGCCGTCGTGATTCAATAGCTCTTGCGAGTTATATATAGCGGTTGAAGTTTAGTATCGACGTTATATAATGCTATTTTACAGACTCGCGCAAACTATAAATTTGTACTGTATTGTGTATCGAAATCAAGTTTTCGAGAAACGTACTCGCTTAGAAAATTTATTTTATTCAGCGAATGTAAACGGCTATTAGATGAATAAAAAATATACCTATAAATCGGATCTTTTAACCCCTATCATCGATACGTTCGTCTCTAAAGACTTAAGGAGGTTCGACATTTTGCAGTGTCTGAAAATGCATTTAAAAAAATTTTTTCTGAAAGTACCTGTTTTTCTTAACATGTAGTTCACAATTTCATGGAATTCTGAGTAGTGGAAGTATGTTAAATAATTTTTCTAAGTTAGCATTTTAATTCATTAGAAATTCCAACTTTTTCAGAAAATCGTGTTTCCTCAAAAGTTATGTTGCTAGCTAAGGCTAAGGTTGCTTAAACACATCTCTATTTCGCATTTGAATAACGCGGGGAAAAAAAAATTTCTGTCGGAATTTTATAACACGGTCATGGCATATTCCACAAACAAGCTGCCAGCAGATTCTTATGCAGAATTGAATACTCTACAAAAAAGCCCTCTTATACTTTTTTGATAAACTTAGCCATTCAAGGGATATTCGAGTTCAAAGTTCAAAGTGTATGAAAATTCATCGTGTTTTGTTAATATTACAGCAAATCTATCGACTCTATTGAAAAACATCAAATTACTTTTGTGTAGATTATTAAATTTACTATCTAAATTCTTTAATTTATAGTTAATAAATATTGATAGATGGTTTTTTTAAGACTTTAGACACTTATTTTTTGCCAGAAAACTGTTTCTGATGAGCTAGTACTTGTCGCAATACATCTATAAAAATTGGACAAAATACTCACGACTAAAATATCATTCTTTGTTCTCAATAGCAGAGAAAAACGATATTTCCTCAAAGTTTTTAAAACATATTTATTCATTAAAAATTATAAATATTTCATAATTTATTACAGAGGACAGGTTTTCTTGCAAAAAATAAGTGTTTAAATTCTTAAAAAACCATCTATCAATATTTATTAACTATAAATTAAAGAATTTGAATAGTATATTTAATAATCTACACAAAAGTAATTTGATGTTTTTCAATAGAGTCGATAGATTTGCTGTAATATTAACAAAACACGATGAATTTTCATACACTTTGAACTCGAATATCCCTTGAATGGCTATGTTTATCAAAAAAGTATAAGAGAGCTTTTTTTTGTAGAGCATTCAATTCTGCATATGAATCTGCCAGCAGCTTGTTTGTGGAATATGCCATGACCGAGTTATAAAATTCCGACAGAATTTTTTTTTTCCCCGTGTTATTTAAATGGGAAATAGAGATGGGTTTAAGCGACCTGTAAATATTTATAATTTGAGCTAAAATTTATGCAGGCTTCTTCTTTTACCTTTTTATAAGTTTAAAGCCTGTTTGCAGGATGAAAAAAAGTTGCCCAGAAATAAACACAGTCTAATATATATATATATGATCCCTTCGCCATATATATGACTAAGGTAGCTTGCGGCCAACTTAACGGGGGCCCGAAATAGTTGGCGCTTTGGCCACCCAGATGTAGCAGAACAAATTCTCCAGGTTTCAACTTTTGTCGAGCGTTGCTGATCTTCCTACTCATCTATGTACAAGCAATCTAATTGACGGCTCTGAATTTTGCAAACGAAAATGTAACGCCCTAATCTATGGTATATCTACGGCTAGGGAGGTGGTGGCGGTGGGCGGCTTCAACGCTTATTGACACGCTGGGCAAAATTCAGAGCAACCAATGACCGCGAAGAAAAATTGACTGCTCTGAATTTTGCAAACCCAAATGTAACGCCCTAATCTATGTTATATCTACGGCTAGGGTGGGGGGTGGGCGGCTTCAACGCTTCTCGGCGCGTTCTGATTGGACCGATTTAAAAATTTTATATCTCGTAAATTATTAACAATATCCCTAATGTTTATTTGCAATTTTTGTTTGTAATGGCCTCATCTACCTCAGAATTCGCCGTGCGACACTTTATGTGATTCACCCTGTATACTCGCCTGAGAAAATTTGCATACAATTTTTAACAATACATGAAAAATCGACAAAATTTCTTAGCAAATTAAGGAGTCACGTACAGTTAGAATTTTCAAAAAATCGATTTTTTTTACATTTTCTAAAAGTAGCACATTTGAAAAGTATTCTGTGAAAATTTTAGACGAATCCGACGGTCGGGTATGGAGATATGTAACTTTGAACGGAGCCGTCTCCGGCGCACCAAAATAGCAGGTAGCGGCAGCTGCGCGCTCGACCTTCTGAGGCCGGTCAGTGCCTCAGTCATTTTCAAAAAGTACAATATCTTACGAGTATTTTTCGAGTAATTGCATTTAAATCGGACCATTATTCGCCGAAATACATAACTTTGAAGGAAGCCGTGTTAGAGCCATACAAAGTAGATAGGTAAAACTTTAAACTCGTTTTTCTCGAAACCATGTTTTCGAAGTCGGTGATCACTGTAACTCGAGAACGGCTTTACCGATCGAGTTGAAATTTATATCACTTCTTCTATATATAGTTGTCCTCCGGATGAACGAAGGATTTTTTTTTCGGACAATAATTTTCTTTTTATGGTCCAAAATGTAAGTGAAATTTTGGTCAAAACAACATTTTTGACTTTCAACGTCCGCCATTTTGTGAAAAATGGAAATTTTTCAAAACCCTTCGTTCAACCGGAGCATTATATCAGTACCTAAAGATCCCTCCCTGTTTTGTTGGCTTCAGATAATCCGTTGCAGCGCGGGAGTGATCACCGCAAAATCTGTTTTTTTTTGCAGCTTCTTCGGCCGTTGATATATAGCGGCTTATTTTTAAATATATTTCTTTCAAAAAATTATAATATTTGCACTAAATATATATCTTTTATACGGAAGAACTTATGTTATCAATTATTTTATCGCTTGGCCAAAAAAAAATCGGAATAAAAGGCCTTTTTTTACCTTTCCAACTAGACGTCACTCCTTAATTCCAACGCCATTTTATAGATAAAATTGTCTACTTTCACTGACAAGGAAACGTTGTCAGGTGTATCTCGCCGATTTTTATGAAATTTGGCATGGTCGTAGAATGGACAAAAATAGGCCACATCCGTTTTTTATACGTGCCAAGATTGATTTTGAAGGGGTGAAACGCACCCTCGAAAATAGGGGTTTCTTTCGTTTTTCGCCGATAACTTTTGAACAATACGAGATACGAAAAAATTTCAAATAGCAACAATATTTATTTTTTTGCGTACTATACACTGGATATGAGAATGGTGCAGATAACAACAAATTTCATATTGTTTATTGCAAATATGCAATTTTTGTCATACGTATCTCAGAGAGTTTTTAACCGATTGGGATGCAAATTTGCATACGGGTAGAGGGTAACAAAATAAAATTGGGGTGTTTTATTGTTTTTCCGATATCGCATAATTAAGGGGTTAAAACTACCCTTCGATTTTGTACTCAACTGCATCGTCTAATCAACTGGCCTTTTGCCATTCCGGGTTAAATTCACGTTAATATAAATTCGTTTGAATACTCGAGTACATATTTGTAAATGCCACTCACCGCCCACCCCCAATCATACCCCTCCCGACGTAGGGAGGGGTATGATTGTTCTACGTCCCGACGTAGAACCAACAAACGTTGCAACTTAATTATTCGTGACCTACAAACGATTCCGCATCGAATGAGCCCCTAGCGGACTTGATTCGGATTAAAATGAAAAAAATTGAGCCATGTTAACACCAAATTTTGTTTTTCGTGTTTTGCAAAAGGGCTAATCTAACAAACGTTTTTATTAATCTAACAAACAACTACAAACGACTAACAAACGTTTAAAAAAAAAAAAAATGCGAAAAGTCAAAATCGGTGGGCCAAGTTTGCACAGCTCAAATTATATATCCTTCGCTATATATTCAATGGCGATCACTTGTGGCCAACTTAACACGGGTACAAAATAGTTTACTCTTTAGCCGCTCAGATGTCGCTGATCTCTGAACATACTATTTGAAGAGTGCAGTGCGATACAGATGAATAAAATCAGAATTCGTTGATAAAATCAAGTTAACTTTGTGACAAATTACATTGGCAGACGAGAAAAAATGTAGAAATTCTCATATCGAATACCGTCTCGCCGTCTCGCTAGGTCTCCCATTCCCAAAATGTACGTACCACGCACGAGCCACCATGCTGCTTGCAAACGCAGTATGGTTATATGGAGACGTTTATATTGTCAGGGTGATAAGAACCGCAGGACCTATCTCAGTGGGGTTATGAGAAACATCGGACAGTTCGGATCATTGGATGTCAGATAGAAGTACATAGGTGAGTCAATATCGATGTACTGTATTTCTGTGAAGTCATCTTTCTGACACGCGGAAAATCATAAGTCGAGTATTAATAAAAAAATTAAATTTCAGTTTTCTTGGCCGTTTACCTATGAATCGAAGCCTTGTACAACAGATGTAAAGAAAGGTGCTTCAGCGTAGTGGACCGGCGATCACAATCGGTCGGTGACTTCGGTAGTGCGAGGTTCAAAATTAGAGAAGAAACTTGCTCTTTCTATAATTCAGTGTCATAAACTGTAAAGTCCTCACTTCGAAGTACCACTTGAAGAGTTGCACACGCTTTAAATCGAAAACAAGTAAGATCCACTTGAACAAAACTAAGATGTCGTTCCCCTAATTTAAATTATCACTGCTGGAAAAGCATAGGAATTCTCTTTTAGATAACCATCTCTTTTTCTTTCTTGCGATATGAATTACAGAACATGTCCTGGCGCAACTATGCCGAGTACTAAGCAGTATGCAACTCGATAATAATGTATGTATATCTCCATGGGATAATAACGAACAATCTGTTTTATTATCGTGTACAATGTTAAACAAGATTCGATACTATACACAATTTTGTTCATAAAATTAAATAATGCGCATGTATGCTGGAAAAGTTAAAGATGCCAAAATCACTGTATATTTAATTGGATTTGATCGAAGCCATTGTGAATACAGTGCAAATTTGTATTTCGTTGGTAGTCGTCACAATCGCAGGGATATCGTTGATGTCATATCACACAGGTTGTTCTCAATTTCTTTCTCACAATTAAATCACTCGCCATTTATTATGATCTATTTACAATTGATGAATATCATCTCCTGCGCTTTTAAAATCGCTTGAAACATTGCATAAAGAGGGACAATCGGAAATCAGTATAATTTACCATACAATGATATACTTTTTGATGCAACATTGTATATAACATTGTTCATAATTTAATATACGAAAACAATAAATGTACGATGCAGAAAATCATGAAATTATTTAGGTTAAGTATAGATCCGTGGAAAGACAAAAACGCCTCTGACTCACGAAAACGCACATGTATACTCATTCCCATGATTTTCGCTCTGTGAAATTCTGAGTTATGTCAGAATTATCAAAACGCTACTCCTTGTCATTAACGAAACCTGACTAGTAAAAGAAGAAAGGACCAAGTCACCTTGAGGAATGCAAGAATAATTGAATATAGAATATTCATACAAACTAATACCAATGACTCGAAACTAACAAGTTTATTAACGAGAAATAAGTCATACTTTGTAAGCTCACAATGGTTGCTTTTACATAGGATAGGGAAATGCTGCTTTTTTATACTTTGACCAATCAAATTAGTCTCGAGCATAGACATTTTCGAAAAATATCAATTATAATAGATGCAGCACCTTAAAGATTGAATATCCTAGCATCTAAATGGTGTTGTCTGTGTAAATTTTCTTGAAACTCTTCAAAACGTTATCTTACATTTGTTCTCAATACGTCTGAAAGATATCTGAATCCATGGACACATGGAATTCGAAAAAAAAGTGGTGTACCAGATAACGAGCAATATTCTCAAAGGAGATACCACGTGAGCACTGGTAGCATCCATTTATTAAATTCCTAAGATTTGTCGCTAAACAGGCGCTAATTCAGTTACGTGGCAATATACAAAAATATAAACATAAGTCATTACGATAGATGTAATTCGTAATTTTAGTCGTTTTAGTAACGAAATGTGGCACGAATCAGTGGTGCAGCTCTGTAAATTGATCTAGGGTTACTGTGTTACTTACTCAAGACCCAAGGCCCAATTTATTCCTTGAACAACAAGCATTGCCAGTGGCTGCCAAGCTACCAACCACCTTACGAAATCTAACAATTGCCCATACAGAACATGTGGTCGTTCCCATCTGTTGTGAATTTAGGTTAAGGCGTTTAAAATCAAAAATTTCATCGATTACGTGTTCTCATGACGGAATTTGAGTCCCCCTTAAGTCTCAATGTTCACAAAAACTATAATTTTGCACAAAGAGAACAAAAGTAAGTGATCAATAATCGGTAACAGAAATTTCTCCATAATAGGGAAATTTACGAAAATAACAAAGGATACGGATTGCAAAACATCTTCTTCAGGTCGACCTTTTCTTTGCAATAGGGGCATGTTTGCTTTTTTCCAACAATGCACCAACCTCTGATGCAAAATTCGTGAAACACATGCTCACAACTTAATTTGTACGTGTCTTCGATTAATCCTTCCTCGTGCTCAGAAACCAAAAGTCGGTTTCCACACACTGCACAGACGTCAGGATCTAGGGTTCTTGTAGGCATTTTTCCTGGTGCATAGTACTGAAAGTAGAAGTTGCGATAGCAAAATAATTCGAAGCAATCCCTTAACAATCTACAAAGAAACTTACTCCGATATGCGAGGCCATTGTGTCCGCACATATTTCTGCCATATCCCTTCCCAATACACCAAAATATATACCATACAATAAGAACAATAATGCGCAGTCCACCCAAACTGATGGCTTCGCATCAAATACTAAATTCAGTCCAAAAAATGTTGCCAACAATATGGTGTAACTGATAATACCGAGGACGTAGCTCACTTTATATATGAAATAGAACCATTTGTAGACCAATCTGAAAAATAGATTGGTGATAAAAACAAGTTATAAACAAGTACATAACCTATGTTACACATAATTCACATGAAAATGATAACGTACCTAGGAGTGGTACCTTGTATTGGTTTTTGTATAGCTTTTCTAACAACAAGGCCTGTTACACATGAAAACACGAGCCAAATAAAGATAAATCGCCACCAGTAGTTCCTCAGGCTCACACCAAATGGTATGAGCCACATAGCGATTAACGTCACGAGCTGATAAATTAAATGTTATTACAGTGTACAATCTGAAAAAAAAATTAGACACTGGGAAACTCGACTTGAAATACCTGATACGAAGATGTGTGTCTTTTCTTCCATTCTACCAATATAAATTGAGCTCCTGCCAGAGTAAGTACCATAATTAGTAACATTTCGGCATGCATTGATTCGTGTCCCTGATGTAGATGACGCCTTTTTATGTGTTCCACTCTGAATAAACATTCAATTAATGAAATTGCAATATCATTGTCTTTAAATAACAACTTTTGATTACGTACCTCCATTGTTCTTCTGGAGTAAGCTCGCCCTCACTCTGCAATTTAAATTAATGGTTCATACAATTTTAATAATTAAAAAAAAATATTATTTACTAATTCTCCGGACAGATCTATCTATCACGATAACGAGAAATGAAATAAAGGATCATGCTATACATGAAAAAACCGCTATATTTCTTGCAATTCGACAACTTCAAGATCTTCTGTCCTTTGAGGTTATCCTCTTATTTGACATGTTCAAAGTACCGAACAATAAGTCTCGAAAAACGAAAAAAATAGGATTACCTTATTTGGCATAACGTGTATATCGGGGTATGAATCCATCTTCGATTCAATCTTAAATTATCAGTTATCAAGATAAATGCGGCAAATACATGGGTATAGATTTAGTCAGAACACCATAGTGCCAAATGGGCAGCGCGTTGCAGTCATGCAACCGACACGCTCGATCAGACTGCTCGACTGCCACGACGCACGAATTCTTTCGCTGTTCACATACACACACCTGTAACAACTGACTTTCTCAACATATATTTGACAAGCAATGACAGATTAGTCGGTTGGGTGTACAATCAACGATTTTGTGGAGTTTATCGAATTACTGGTTAATGGATAATTACATTAAACGGAATAAACCCTACAATACGGGTTCGTGCAAAATTTATGCAGGGACCCTTCATTAAAATCATCTTTGACATACCAAATTTGTGATGTTACCGTCAAATCAATTTAAAAAAACGTACGGTGGAATAAGCATACAGATTTTATAACCGATCATTTATGGAGTTAATCGAAAGTGTTTGATTTGACAGCTGAGTGCAAGCTAAAGGGCGATCGTTTTTCATGAAGTCGCTTTCCGAGAAAGTTAATATGTTAGATAAAAGCGACTAATTTATTTACTACTGTGGAAACAAATTTAGCCGAGGTCAATGCTTTATTGTTGTCCCAAACGTCGGGCATCTTCAAGGTGTTCCCTAAATTTTTGGAGGTTATGTTCAACTTTCATTTCGTTTTATTAAATGAATTCTGCAATATATTTGAACGAGAATGATAAAGAGATTAAAATTATGCCGACATTCTTGGGTTGTAAACAAATTTCTCATGATTCCTTATTAGAAAACATTTTTCTTTCGGTTCGTGAACATAAATACCAGAATGAATTACATAAACGACTATAGTGCTGATAAAACGATATTCAAAAGTCAAACATTGGCGCCATTCACTGCTCGTTCGTGATAGGCGAAGGCGTTACGAGTATTATCCAATCTTATGTACTAAATCTTCGGATGGCATCGGTTACTTCCGTCGCTCCTCGCGGCATAAACCACGCCCAGCGCCACCAAGAGTGGGAACCTTGCTTTAATTCATCGTGGAGCAGCAACATGAGCGGCCGTAACGTTTCTTGAGGGAACAAGCACCACGTAATCGTGCCAAAAAATTCCCGTATTCAGTTGACCGTGATATGGGAGGGTCGGCAGTCGGAAACTGCTCTTCTCGCGATTAGTGTACAGTGATTAAACAGTGCCTAAGGATTTCCGTTGAGCTCGCACGTGGATATAAGTTATTTGGTTAATTCCGTGTTCCCACCGTCATCGGAAAAGGGATACTCCACAGCGCGTGCTTTCTTCCACATCAAGGGATCACATTCGGTGAGTTGAATTCTCTCGTACTACGATATATACGCGTAGTTTAGCACCCGGCAAGTTACTCGTTCCTCGTTGAACAATGTTTCATCACGACAAACGATATTAACGAAAATTACTACGATCTATCCGCTTGACAGATGGATCGCAAAATATTTCCTACAACTCCGCGGCACACATGTTCACGTTTGACACATGCGACAGGCAACAAAACCGATTACCCATAATTCTCATCGTCAACAATACGAAAGCAATTCGAGCGTTGACACGCGAATGCATTATACACCTATATATAATGTTGTTCGTCGTAAAGCGTACATACGTATAGATAGAAGTTGGAAAGTGGACACCGTGCGAAAAAAAACTATTCGCGATAAATACAGTGTTAGTATCGGTGTCTCGTCGAGACTCCGCCGAGTGTGTGGAGCGTGCGTGGCGTCGCTCTACACCCACCTGTTTTTATTTTCGGTAAGACTTCTTCACGAATGTGTATACCCATTGATTCACGCGTAATACGACGCTGCCGAGATTTATCTTTTGAAATTAATGGTATTTTTGGAACGGTGCAATATAACATATTCTTACTTCGCCATTTATCTGTCTAATTATTACTGCTTTCTTTTTTTTTTACTCGATAATTGCAAAATACAATTCCCGGGCTACAAATTTCCGTTATCTGAGCAAATATCTGTCACATACCAGATCTTATCGGAAAGGTGACATAAACATTATCTATCGAGCAAATCAAACATCTATCTCTTTTTTTTTAAGGCGTTTGATCATATAACCATAAGAATGTGCTTTTTAGGCTTATCAGCGGAAATTTCGTTCTTAGAAGCCTCAGAATTTTTCCGCCACCTGAAAATTCGAGGTTATACACAATTTACGAGTAATGAATCTTTCACATACACTATTACATTCGCATGATAGATCACGATAAATATCACACACACACACACACACACACACACACACACACACACACACACACACACACACACACACACACACACACGCGCGCGCGCGCACGCACGCACACACATCCACACACACACACACACACACACACACACACACACATTTGTATTTTTATTCTCCAAATTGAATTCTTTTTTTTTTTTCAAATTGGACGAAACGATCGAATAGTTTAATATAACGGTATTTCCACAATAAAAATATTCCTGTTTCGACGTGTTTCGCATAAAAATGAATTCTAATCCATAAAAACCAAGTCGATGAGTAATAATGACGATTATAAAATTCTCTAAGAATATTCATGTCGTAAGAAGGAAAAACCCAAACAACGTGAACTCTTCCTTTCCGTTAACGACGTCGTTTATTTACTTCTTTCTCCATTCAAAAGCTTAGCTACACGATATTTTGACAAACACCCCTGTTTTTGGATTTTTATTTATATACATATTTCGTAATTGCAGCGTGTACGATGTAAGTCCGTGGCACGTACGAGAATGCGGAAATTCACGAATACAAGAGCGTAAGATCACACTGGCATCGCGCTAAAACGACTGAGATGTTTCGATGACGACGAAGAGAAGTCGATAGAGTTCCACGTCGAACTTTCGTTTCGCTCGACGCGTTTAGAGCCGTACCGCCGGCGGCCGCTCGTCGCGGTTCTCCTCGCTCGAGGAGAGCTTGGCATAGCGGACTACTCTCGACGTTATATCCCAACCTTTCCGACGTATTCAACGGTGTCTGGTCCGTTTCTTCCAACATATCGTCGACGTTTCGTCGATTCTCGATCCTTCCAACTTTTACAGTCCCTCGGGACTGTTAACAACGTTGTGTTATGGAGCTTAATGCTAAACGAAGGACGCAACGTCCTTCAATGGAGTTACAGTAAGAAAGGTCAGGGACAACGAATAAAAAGGAAACGATAATTCATCCGGATTGAAAATAATGAATAATGGTTGTTTGGTAAATTCCACCTCGTTGATAAATTCTTTATCGTTATTTTTGTATCAATGATTTGGCTGAAACGAGACAAAAGAAGGTAATTTATAAAAAAAAAAAAAAATGTTCACCATTATCTTTGTTGGTCCAGCCTCGATACAGGTACCAGAACGTTGATAGGCTCTCGGCTGTGTGCAGTTTTATAGATATAGGTAAATACGTAAAAAAGAAACTCGACGATGCAAGAAATCGATGTATACACGTAGTATCCGCGATATACGAGCGAGAACTCTCGTTACGCATGATGAAATTGAAGCTATACAATACGAGAGTGTGTAAAAAAAAAGGAAACAAAAATCGTATAGTTGGTGTAGTATCGATCTCTATTTTCCATCGATTCGTTCCACCCTCCAGCTTAAGGCGGTCCTTTTTTTCGTACTGTTGCTCCTCGATTCGACCTTGACAGTCTGGTCAGTAATCACAGACGAATAGAAAATTAGGTATTTCATCCGTTATGGACAGATGCTTGTTTTATTGTATCTTTATTTCATGTTGGTAACAATATTCGCTTTTTTTTATTTTTCAACGGTTCATTCGATTAGGGTCGGCGAAAAAAAGCGATATATCGATATTTTTCGTTCGATATATCGATATTTCTCGTTCCATATATCGATATTTTCGTTCGATATATCGATATGTTTTATTTTGATATATCGACGTATCAATATAAAATTTCAACTATCGAAAAGGTATCAAATCTATCTTATTTATATACGGTTTTCGATTAATTACAGAATTTTATCGATATATCGATATTTGTTTTTCGATATATCGATATCGATATTGATATTTTTTTCTTATGTATGTCATTAATATACTATTTTCGGCTAATTACCAAATCTCATCGATATATCGATATATCGATATTTGTTTTTCGATATATCGATATTAATATTTCTTTTAGATATCGATACGATATATATCGATATCTCTTAACCCTCCCGAAACGCCATTCGGAAATACATTCGATTCCATTTACGATCTGGAATCGTCGTAAAATCGACCCTACCGCTGATACTTTCAGATAGAAAAAAAGATGCAGGATCTCGATCGGTTCGGATGATTTATCGCAGCGATAAAGTAAGGAGTTCAAAAAAAAAAACTCATAAAAATTAACGCAAATGTACTCTTTCCCACATAAGACAAACGCTTTCACAAGAATATATTTTCTGGCCTTAAAACTCGAATGTACCGTAATTACGTTATGCCCATTTAATGCGTTTGGTGATCGTAGCTACGTAGTGTGTACATAAGAAGGATGATAAAAATCGTGGGTATCACCGTTATAATTGCCGTAACGAATACTCCCACGGGTTACCCCCTTCCCTCTTTCGCTCCCCCTTAAAGAGGTCGTTAGATGGGATCCCGTATCGATGAGACACGTTCGCGCCGTGGAAATTCAGAGGCAAAGCCTCGATATAGCAGACGAGACAATCAGCAGTCGACCTTGACTCACTTGCGCTATAAAGAAAATTTCGTCACGCTATCACGTTTGCATTAGCGAAACGAGGAAGAACCATAAATCGATACAAAAATCTCATTCGACCAACGGGGACGTGATCTCGTATCAACAATTTATAAATATCTTTGAAAAGGAAATATCGTTGTCGATAACGGCATGATGAAAATAAATTTGATGCAGAAGTGTCGACGACGAATTCGTAAAGCTCGACGTTTTTCGATCAACAGAAATGACGTTTTATAAACAAAACGATAAAGATAACGATGATTAATCGTGAGATAGTGAAGTTTTCGTTCATTCGTTTTTTTTTTTCGTCTTTCTTTTTGTGAAGATAAAATCGTACGTGCCGTAAGAGTTTGCACTCGACGTAAATCGCGAACTGAGACAGAAATAATTTGTTTCATTTGGTAATATTACATTAAGGATGTTTTGGAACGTACAGTCATTCAGAAAAAGAGGTTCATAATTTTATTTGGTGAAAATTTCAATTCTAATTAAAATCAATTATTTAAAATTGATGATTAATATAAAATATGCGTCAGAGTATCGAATAAATTAATGATTTTCATGTTTTTATTATTATAAAAATAAATTATAAGTATTATCAATATTTAGTAAATATTTCAACATATTCTTATTAATTCAAAGGGACGTTGCATAACCCGCACATTTTTGAGAATTTAATTGATTGATTACAATTTTGTATAACTTTAGAATAGAAATTATAGAAGTGAGTCCTAAATCTAAATTTTCAACTTTGTAACATTTTCTAAAAGATCTCCATAAATCCTCAAAGCGACTTGGTCGATGCAGGTAAACAACGAGTTTGTTTTTTATCAGTATTATCGATTGGTGTGTGAATGAGATCGAGCTTTTTATCGAGGACAAATACCAGAGTCTTCGCTGTGGCCGTTGACCGGTTTATTTGGCTACCGCGCGCCGTCGGATAAAGTCGAGAAACTCTCACGCGAGCATCTCTCTTTCCCCTCTCTCTTACTCACTCAGTGCAAAGTCCTACACTTGTTCGCGTTTGTGCCAAGTGTGCGCCGTGTGGCATGGTCCCCATCTCCTCTTGGCTTCGTGCGCGCGCGCCCACAAATTGGCGGCCGTCCAAGTACACAATAGCCCCCCCCCCTTCTCCTTTCTCTCTCTCACTCTCTATCTTCTCTCCCTCTCGCACTCTGTTTCTTCGTCGTCTCTTCTCTTATCTCTTCGCACACTGGGATTCTCGGCTCTTTTATTCGTTTTCTCTCTTATAACTAACTCTCCCTTCTCTGTCTTTCCTTACTTCACCGGTCGCTCGGTTGCGAAGTCGTTCACTCTTGCAAAGACCGTACCTCGCGCTGTTACGAGCGCGTTCTATCGCATTCCGATGTGTGTACCCGCCGATCGCGGAACGCCGGATCGGTCCACACCCGGCATACTTTTACGTTCACGTCGATAAATTTCAATAATTGGCGTTGCAACGCCAACGATGGAGAACTAATACTGATTAGTCCCTCGTATCGGCAGGTTCGGCATTAACCAATGTTTTACTTAACAATTTCGCAATTCGTTACATCGTACAATGTTGTTTGTTCCATACGTGTAAACCTGGGTCAATATTGGCCACGTCGAATTGATTTGTTAGAACGCATCGTAAATTATCTTCTATGTTTTAGCTATTCCTTATTTTTTTAAACTGTAAGGGCGAAGGAACATCGATGCACGGAGACACTTTTGTCGGTCAGTTTATATTTGAACTCTGAGGAGTTCAATTATTTCGTTTATACTCAAAGCGTACCTTTTGCGGCGCTTTTGCAATTCGACAGACAGAATTCGATTCTCATTTTACCACGTTCCCACCAACGTTTTAGTACACGAATCAAAAAACGGTATGAATTTTTTGAAATTTGTCCTAGCATAATTAATAGTTGAAAAACGAATTTGACTAAAATGACCCAGGTTTACACTTTGAAGTCAGTATAAGCCGTTTGCAACGTAAGAGTTAATTATATTTTTTTACTAACTACGACACGAAACAATCTCATGAAAAAATGTTGGCTGCCAGGTTTGAGCGATTAACGAGAAGAAAAATATTTACGCAACGCGATGTTTGGATCGGACCAGTCTTATTTTAGACAGAACGGTAATGATCGTACTCCTTTAAATAGAAAAAAAACATACTTAACTTTTTTTAAAAGCTCTTTCGATTCTTCGGATTAGATTTAGACATTCCGTTCCGTGAATCGTATCACGGGGGATCAGGTGCAACTGCCTCTGGAGCGCCAAGAACGCGATGGGTCGTTGGAAACCAGTTTATTCGAATGTGGGTGTCTCTTACACCAGCGAGAGGCATAAGCAGATTGTAGTTCGGCTCGAGACTATTCGACCTC
This sequence comes from Netelia fuscicornis, assembly GCA_946811545.1. Classification (NCBI taxonomy): domain Eukaryota; kingdom Metazoa; phylum Arthropoda; class Insecta; order Hymenoptera; family Ichneumonidae; genus Netelia; species Netelia fuscicornis. Next base: position 17,945,398 of record OX328011.1, on the reverse strand, counting down.
GAATAGTACGCCGCATTTGCTCCCACCAAACAGATGCCGATGATTACATAGCGCGACGATGAAATTCTTTGATTCGAACTAACCGTATCGATGATGTCATCGACCTACTGAATCATCCATAGGGAAACGGACGTGCAAATATGCGTCTGAAAATTATCGCGAACTCCATTACCCTATAAATTCAATAAAATTCGTTGAGTCGATCGTCATGTAGCCATTTTTCAAACTCATCATCGACGATAAATGATCAATTTGTTGGCTTTCTAACACGATTTATAAAATTATTTTGAACGACAATAGGAACATGGCAATGGGTGAACGAACGTCGTTAAGCGTGGGCGTTCATGTTAATTATGTGTTGCATGAATAGCACGAATCGACCAGTCCTTAGAGACCGATTACTTCTCACGACCTGGTCTTCGGTCCAATCTGGATAACTTTGTTAACTATTCGCAGGGGTATATTTTGTTCCAATTTCACCAATATTGCCTTCGGGTATTGACTCTTTCAGCGAGTTATTATTAGATTTATAAAGTAATAGGTCGAATCTTGTATATGTAGTTTATTGCGACTACACTTTGCTTTTTATAGATTGAAAAAAAAATGTTTTCAAGATGCTAGTTTCCAATTCTTCATATCGATATGATTTTCAATTCCCGCTATTCGCTTATAAAATTATTCTACTCTTTGATATTAATTATTCATTGCGCTGGTAGTCATAGTTGTAAAAGTATCAATAACTAGGGAATCCCTTAGATATTTACTTTTTTGTTGCATGCTCATTGTCCGAGTCTTATTGCTGCTCGAACTTCATTGCTGTCCGGGAGTTCCAACGTGTCATACCGTCAACCCACATCACTTTTGTGACTAGGCGTTACAATTCAGCGGCAGTGCATACCAGTACACTCAAATTACGACCGTGCCATATACTCATGCGATTCTGCATTTAACGTTTCGTTCGTGTCAGTCGGTCGTAGTCATCGTTCAAGACGCACTTCAACGTACGCAACACGATTAGAAGAATTAGCGTCATTATACGTACGGAGCTGATCGTTTTCAACGAAAAGCTCGAAACACTTATACCATGTCCCTATAAGCGTCGAAGCTAAATATAATATCCGTTGCACACTGTAAAATGTGAAGCATCATCGTGATAAAAGATCGTCGTATAACTTCTCTCATAACCTCATTCACAACCATCATCCCACTTGAGAACGAACGCTTGACCGACAGGGGGCGTTAGCGTCAATGGGAGCTATCCGTGTCAAAAACAGCTTCCGATGTATTTAATTTATCATTTTATATCATAGTAAATGAGCGTGATACTATTTTTGACCAAACTTCGCATAACTTACATAAATATTTCATTACGGTTTAAATATTTGCTGCCGTTCTACGTACCGATAATACATAAGGATTTGAATAATGCACGAAGGAAAGTAAAGATCTGTGCATATTTTATAATAGAGGATTGACATTACTAGAAATAGAGAGAGCTTTTGTCGAGGTCTCGTAAACATTCTGATTAAAAGTTTATATTAATGGTGATTCTCGCGCGAATGTATAGTTAAAATACAAGCGAGATAGATGCAAACCTCTGACTTCATCCGGAGACTGTCGTGAACGCTGAGAATTAACAATCGGAGGAAACCTGAACGTGCGAACAAATTCTTCTTGTTGAGGTGGTACCGTGCCACTGGTGGTAGCGGACATTTGTATACGTCGTTGTAGACACCGCGGAATGTAGATAATACGCGCTGCGAGTTGTGGGACTAGTTCACAGGGGGAAACTCGGGATCAACTTGGAAATTGTGTTAACCCTTTGGTCGTCGTGTAATTATGCCCCGATTATGTTGTATACATCAGCAACAGCTCTAGGACCTTCCCAAAAAAGGAGATTGTTGGAATTTCTTAATTATTTTCAAAACTTAGGTCAGGATATGATGTTGTACAAAATTTTCTCGATGCTTCATTCCGAATAATCGTTTCAATAAATGATTGCATAACAACGATTCGGGGAATAACCATAATGAACTGACTACATGTTTTCCAGGTAAATGCTCGAATGAGACAATAAAATATTCAAGGCAAATAACATTTTTTGTAATAAACGTAATTACAGGAAATGTCGATTCCTGCTAGTGAACTTGGGTTATAGGTGCAACGACAAGTAGAATTGAAGTGAAATTGAATTTTTAATTGTCCAAAATCGAGTATGTTGTATAATCTGGGATAATAATTTTTTCAAATTACTTCCGGGCACTGACAGATCTTTTTTCAAAAATATAACGCAATGTCAATGTTTCGGTTCGAACATTTTTCGAATCGATATATCGTATTATAAATACCGAAAAAATTATGGAGCTGTTTTTCGTACAATGATATTGGTGTTACACAAAAAAATGTCCAACTCCACGATCTCTTGATGAAGTTTTGCAGTACCGAAATAGGTAAATCTACAAACTTCTACTATTTTTTCCGTTGAAGATTCCTCTATATAATAATTCCAATAATTTTGCTCCAAAAGCTTGACCTCGTACCGAAGATTACAAAAAAGTGGCGAGTCCGGAAGAGGCTTAAGAAATTTTCCATCGCATGGCAAAATCCTCGAACTTGAACTAAATCCGAGAAACTCGTCGGAAAACTGTTCAATTTCACCTTTTTTCACTCATATACATAAGCGTAGATGAGGTAATCAAATCATGAGAACGACCCCAGCGAAGTTCGCGCATATTCCATTATGCATTAAGGTGTCTGAAATCAATTTGTCGAATCAAGGCAGCGAGAAATTGGAGCTTTACCAGGTGACTCCGGGAATTAAGGGCATGCTGGTCACGTCGGAAGGAACGATATGTATTGCAACATAGAGGATGAGGAAGTTAGTCGTTTTACCGGTCCAAGTAAGCATAATTCACCCTCGACCTCTCGTTCTCTGTGGCTAATCGAGCCAATTTTTAAGTTTCTGTATTCCCTCTTATTGTAACCCTTTGCGGTTGTATTAAATTGAAAGTAAAAAGATTCTGATAGCTGAGTGTAGACATAAGATCTCAAAGGGTTAAATACATAGATACATATATACTTTTTGTTTTAGCAAGAGACGCTGCTGTCTCGCGATGCCAAATAATTATAAAGAAATGTTGAATTATCAAAAACTCCCCACGTGTTTAATTTACGTTCTTCTTCCTTACAGATCATTAACCATATTAGTGGCTGGAAGAGAATGAGAAACTAGTCCGAGCGCGTTTCCACAAAATAAATACAACGATCATGGCAACCGAAAAAATTCTCAAGGGATCGGAGAAGCGTTCGTTGACGCGTGTCCGCCAAACGAGCACCACAATCCGTTCGTTGAGACACGCGCGTACTCCTTTCAATGATGATAGGTTTCACCGTGAAAATGAAATTTAAGCCTATTAAAGAATCTTCTATCCATATCCGTAGCTCGTTACAACGCGTCGCTGGACACGGAATGACGGACAATTTCGACAAAACTTCACGCGTCTTCATAGTCTCCTCTAATATATTATATACTTATACCTATGGGCGTATATGATTTATACATACATATGTATATACATATACACACGCCCACTTAAGTCGAGATATAAAGTACATGCAGTCACATTGTAGAAAGCATCACGGTTTCTCCATTGAGAATGGAATGCATACATACACACAGACACAGTCACACACACTCGAACTGGGACAATCCCTCGTTCCTCATGTAGGTACTTTCGTTCTAACTCATTCCCCCATGAAACGATTCAACCTCATCCATACACTTTACAAAACATCCATTTTTACATCTTCCTTTATCTTGTTATTTCTGTTTTTTTTTTAATTTGTAAACGATGTTATTTTGGTGAAGAATTCCAAAATTACTTCGTCAAAAAACACGTCGCTGTTTTCACAGACACAAACACACATACTCGCACTGGGACAATCCCTCGTTCCTCATGTGGGTACTTTCGTTCTAACTCATTCCCCCATGAAACGATTCAACCTCATCCATACACTTTACAAAACATCCATTTTTACATCTTCCTTTATCTTGTTATTTCTGTTTTTTTTTAAATTTGTAAACGATGTTATTTTGGTGAAGAATTCCAAAATTACTTCGTCAAAAGACACGTCGCTGAAACAAAATTCAACATTCCTTACGACCTGAATAAAATGTTTGTTGCGAAAATCTTATTCTCTTTCAGCTAAATTCATTTTTCATAAAAAAAAAAAGAGACGTTACGTAGCCTGAGAAATTTTCGTGACTGTACGCGGTGATAAAAATCGCGAATGGTTTCCGGAACAGGAGTACGTACATCGGCATCTTAAGAAACGAGTGGAAGTCGAAAAAGTGAATGGAGCGTGCGGTATACGAACCGTAGGTAAAAACGTACGGGTTTCTTGGAACGGAGAGTGGATGCCTGTCGCATTAGTTCGGTCGATGATCGCGAGAAAAGTGGCGATGCGAAAGAGATAATACCACAAGGACATCGTAAAATCGTAGCTCCGCTAATGCAGTTCTCTTTATAATTGCATTTGGTGCGGTTAACCTCGATAATGCGAAGAATCCTAGCACGAGGGACAATAATATTCATAAATGCGTAGATTCTTACTCTAAATAACATTCTCTCGAAAATGCATCAATCGACAAATTCCTATTATGTATTCTCAACGATTTACACTCATTTAATCCTTTCGAAGACAATAATTCGCAACGCAATCCAATCAAACGTTGGAACAATTTTCAAGAATGTAACACGTATTTTAAAATAAGCCAGCCTGAAAATATCTCGTTCCTTCGCTCACACGATATTGCGCACACATTTATAAATTCATGTACAAAAACCATTTTATCATTTAAATCTCGTTGTTCCTTAGAATTATTTGATTTATCCAATCGATCCAATCAATTTATTGGATTGGATCACAATTACGAGATTTCAATGTTAGACTGATTTTTTTTTAGTAAAGCTTGTTGAATCAAAGTTTATCTTGAAAATAAACATGACCGGTCGTATCACGCGTCATCGAAATGTATTTTGTTATTACGCGATCATCCATAACGCCATCGCTTATTTTACGAGCGATGACATAAGTTGATCGTTTCCATATAGGCTTGCACTTTAATTCGTATGCTTAGTATTGTACGAACATACGTATATCGCGATGATAGGTATATCGTTCGTACGCAAACCTATTCTTCTCGTCTCCTCGCGACTCGACATTACTCATCTATTGTGTTCTATCTATGCACTAACATAAGTGTGTGCATATATATGTTTAAACGTAGTTTACGTGGCGACCTTGCGTTATGCCGAAGCATATAGGGTCGAGGACTCGAGGAGAATGCTGCGTGTTCGTATCACGGTTGTCTCCATTTTACCTGTACAAACTTACAGCGAGCATATCGTCTCGCCCAACGATGTAAATACGAATTAGAAATTTTTGTTTCTTATCGTCTTATTTTTATCAAATTATCGTTCGATATCGCCAGACCTTGACCCAATTAATGATGAGTAAGCAAAATGTTTTTGCCCTGTCCGTTTTAATAAGAGATAATAGATAGCGAGGTTTTACACTTAGACTACGCTGTCGACAGTGACAACAGTGCCAAGATAGAGAAACAAAGTATCAGCGTATGGACGTATAAATATTTGAACCGGTCGGTACGGGCTTTTAAGCCAGTTGGATTTTAGCGCGAATGAACACGATAGGCTTTATCGTGTCTCGACAAACAGCATTTCAGTGTTGTCTCGTTATCGGTGAAAATGAGAGAAATGTACTATGTGGAATTGGACATGGGGCGTTACGAGTATTTGAAAGTCTCGCGAAAGAAATTACGAATTTATCTTTCTATTTAATTATTTCCAATTAATTTCAACTGATGTTAAATCAAAATTCGAAATATTGATGGACTGTAGGGAAAAATTGTGATAATCGTAATGATTTTCGTTTTAACGAACGTCGAGACACGTTCCTAAATCTTAAAATGCGAAAGTCTTTTGTACCTAGATAAATTCTACAAAACTGATGACCGAGAATCGACAATTTTTTCATTTCCTCCGTGTAATACGTTTCAAGGAGAAACCTTGGATCGGAAATCGTTATCACGAGTCGACCAAGCGACGGTCGTAGGTAAAAACCAGAAGCTCGAGAGTTAAGCTCCACGAGTTTCGTGGCCCATCGAGATGTTAGAAAACTCGGTATAAATGTGAACTATTTACCATATTCCCGTTTCTATACACGCCGAGTTTCGAGCTCGCGTGTTTCGCGAGCCGCAGGTGACTATATACACGACTATGTTCTATTCCACTTTTGCACGGATTCGCGAAAGCACAAATCCGAGCACGTGTCTCGCGGTTCAACTTTCGTTCGTGCGGACAAACTCGCACCGTTGCTCCGAAACTCGCGCATGAAACATTGATCATTGAGACATGGGTAACCTACGCACCATTATCATAATTTGACGTTCGTACACGCGCAGTAAGATAGTTCTTGTTCTCCGAAAAGGCTCCTGTTGGAAAAATTGTTCAAAAGATTTTTGACCTAATTAATCCTATATTACGCCCTGTATTACCCGAGCTCCGCTAGTGCCCCGTCGGACGGCACACCGAATGATTGCATGCATGAGCTTCTTTTCTGCCAGGTACTAAAGAAAATCTCATTCGTTATTTTTTGGCGTTTGGTAAATTTTTAGAGGATTTTAACTGTTTTATCAATTGAAATCGATAGATAATATTATAATAGCTATCCCCGCATGTTTGTAACATGGTGCAATTTGTCCCATACTTATATTTAGGATATGCGGTGCAAAGGATTTTAAGTTTCTAGCAACATCTTTTTTTTCTATTGTAGAATGAGAAATTACAAAGGAAAATCTGATTGAGCAACTCAAAGTGAAGAAGTTTACAAGCTGGCTGCTATTGAAGTTATAGGAAAATAAGACTAATGTCAGAAAATAACCAAAGTGTTCAATCTGTGCCATGTTTGTTTCATTATGTAAATCTTACATAAAAAAAAAGAAGTAAACAACGAATTACCATCCGTTGGCTATATAAAACCTACATTGGTATTTACAAAAGAAGAAAAGAACAAATGAATATGTATTTTGGACTGTTATCAACGGATGTCAGGAAGCTAGCATATCAATGTATTCTTAAAATTAATGCAAAAAGTATACCTTCGTCATGACACGAAAACAATATGGGAGGACCTGATTGGTGCAAAAGTTTTATGAAGAGATATCCAAGATCGTTTAGGCAACAAGAGGCATTTTCGACCTCTCCCAGAACCCCCAAAGTCACAAAAACAATTTACGAATGTCGATTATTGGCACTTGCCGAGGATAAAAATTTGTTTTCTTCCGAAAAAGCTTCAATTGACGATTACCGAATCGCAAATTTCCCTCGCAATACGAATATCACCATTATATTCTCGATATGACGCAATTTATGGAAATATTCGACTTTTTCATCGCTACGAACACACGCAAACTTATATCGACGCTCGGTTAACCCTTTGAGACCTGAGTGCTTTCAAGCTTATGTGATCCGCAGACGCATAGGCTGGCGCATATATGCGTCCTTAGAGCTCAAAGGGTTAAAGTAGCCTCAGAAACTGTCAATGTAACCCCGTTTAACGGTAGTCTGATTACAAGTGGGCAATCTAGCTTGTACAAAGGACTCATAGGTAACTGTTACGTCGAAGACATCGCAGATCGTTAGTCGCGTATGTTAATGAGAATTATATATGAGTAGAAATGCATATAATCGTCCATGGACAAGCCAACGTTCACGCCCGAGTGCATCGATACGCGTGCAAATATTTACGTCGCACAAAAAACTCTCGCATATTTAGGGAAAAATTTGTTTCGTGAAACACGTTGAAGTATTTCGAGCGTGGATTAAAATACGAATGCTCAAAGCTCATAACGCTCCGTACTTCCTGCTAACGTTGCGCGGGACAGTCTTTCAAGAAACCCGGAATTTTATGGAAAAAGTCAGGCACACGCCGGTAAGCATGAAAAGCGAGGTCTCTCGTTACTGATGCGAACTCCTGAAACGTGTATATATACATACGCGTATATGTAACTATAGAATAAACGAGTTTGAAACGAGTTGGGAATGAAACCGTTGGCTGTCGAAAAAATGTCACTTTACCGCGCGTTACTTTACTTCGGTCTTTGACTACGGAATTAATCATTCGTTCGAGGGCGATCTATTTTAAACCGTGAACTATTTTTATTCCAAATTGTTCTCACTCTTTATTTAATATCGATCGATCTATTTGATTTATTAACGCGTGTCGATTTATTTTTCTCGATTCACGTTATTCCTGCTTCTCTTTTCTCTTTGACTTCGGCTTCGACTTTCACTCAAGTTTTTTTTTCTTTCCATACGTCTCTCAGCAGAAACTTGACGGTAAATGCATCGTTTATTTAGCGTCTCGCTTAATTTATCGCCAACGCGCGTATTCAGAGCGAAGATCGATCGGTCTTGTCCGAATTCAGATTACGTTTCTCGTTTCGTTACACTTTTAAATTATACAGTCGCTTCTCGATCGAGCTACGCGATACACACTTTCTGGCGTTTCGCAGGGCATTATCGTATGGTAGACGGTACGATACGTACGCGACGGACTTTCGCGTCGTGAAATCCACCCGCATGTATAATCACAGTGAAATGGCATGCGACGCGGGCTAATCTTTTGTTTGCTTTCTTTTTCTTCGTCCGATTTATTATTTATTTCATTGTTCTTTGTTTCGACTCCTTTCCCGATTTTTGTTTTCTCGGCTTTTGCCACCGCTGACCCAATTCGTCTTTGTCCATTTCCGGTTTGCACGAAAGTTTCAATATTATGGACTGAAAATAAACGACCGGTACGATAATGAGAAGCTTCGAAACGTTTATTGGACAGCGCGTCTGATTGAATCGAGAATATATATATGGGCGTGTCAGAATGGATTGTCGATAAATCGGGCTCGTCCAACGGAAATCGAGACACGTCATCGTCACATCCTTTCCCAAGCGTGTACAAAACGATTCCCGCGAGTCACACGTCGACGTTAAATTCACTCGTCGTTAATAATAGAACGAATATTATATTTCGAAGCTAACTTTCCCGTTTCCACAAACGCGCGACTGAATTTGACGAGATTTATGAATCGTCCGAGACTTACGTCGATCCTTTCATTCGTATTCGTCGTGCCACTTTCCTCACTTAAAAATACTCGGGGAAAATCAATTTATTATATTTATTGATTTTCAATTTTTGGATTGGATGAAATGAAGAAAATAAAAGAAACGCAAGATGAAGACGATGAGAATAAAACAAGGGTATAGGTATATTAAGGAAATCCGTACGACGTTGGAACATTCGGTACTCGATATTACATTGAAAAATCGTATCGCGTGTTATCGTCATCGCGATGATACGAAACCTGTAGATAAGAATGAAACAAAAATTCTCGATAACAGATGTTACAAAGAAAAGTACCCATTTTTCCCTGTTCCGATGGTAGAGATAACGATTTGTTTTCCCGCGTTTGCTCTGGGGTGATAGAACATTCGTAAAAGTGAAATGAATCGATCGATAATGAAAAATAAAATCTTGTATACAAAACTAAGTCGTAATTATATTCTTTTTAATTAACCCTTTCGCTACTACGAGTGACTTTAGTCACCCGCCACAAGATGAAAAAAAAACAAGAGGTGTCGATTCACTTTCCTCTGTTCATAACTTGTTAGCGTTGCTGCGATGCTATTGCTCATTTTTTTGTCATTCGCCTGGAGTCCTTAGAATTCAAATGTATAATCTAATTGTAAGTCGAGCGAGTCAGAGGATAGAATCGAAATTTATAAGTGATAAAACTACATAAACCATATAAACATAGTGAATTGTGGTAGACTTATAGTGAGATATATAGATATATAAATAATATATCAGACATTGAGCAACACAAAGATAAAACTGATTATTTATCAAATTTTTATATTATTCTCCAATAACAATATATTTTTAAAGATTGATTCCATTCCAGAAAATGGTTAGAAACACTAAAAATAAAAACAATAAACGAACGCAGCACAATGCACTGTTGGACATCTCGATTCAAAGGTCATAAATTTTCACGGCAAAATTCTGGAATAAAAGTACCAATTCGTTACCAAAGTGTCACGTGGATTATAATCATTGTATGGGAGTCGTGTAGAAAACAGAAATGATAATATGCACCATTCACTGTCAAAGAAAAAATATGTTAAATTGCATAAAAAGTATTTTTCATATTTACTGGATTTGTGCATATGGGAACACATACTGTTTATATAAGAAAAGTTATATAATATATTGATGGAAACATTCCACCTGGAACTAAATCGACAAATTTTAAGTTGGTATCATCCGTCTAAAACTGTGAACAATCATAATAAATCTGATCATATTGACTCAGCTCGTCTTACTACAAGACATTTCCCATCAATTTATATAAATAACAAAACGAAAAGAAAAATCCGTTAAGAAAATGTGTGGTATGTACAAGGAATAACAAAAGCCTTTAAACACGTTATCAAAGTGCGAACTCCGATGTTGAATTATGTATTTATCCATGTTTTGAGAAGTTCCATACAGAATATTATTATTAAAAAATTATTGCTCAATATTACGTTATAATTATAATTCCCATTTTGTCGTGTAATGTTCAAATCTTAATTAGATTGTTGAATTAAAAATACGTTCATGGAAAAATGATGAACACAAATCATTTTTCTTCTAAAAGTAATCTCACAAAGTTGTTTTTGAGGCACAAATATTCGCCTCGAATGTTGAAGACTGCGTCCACGCAACGTTCCCACTTTCAGTACGAGCGAAAGGGTTAAAAAAAACAATTATATAGTATTTCCGCTATTCATAACAAAAACAGTAAGAACCTCGTTATTTTAATTTTACATCAATTTCTTATTCAATCCACGTGTTATCGATGAAATTCAATTCTGACGAGAACGTGATCGAGCATTTGCGCATAAGTAAGTGTAATTCTGCATTGATCGGTGTCGACGTGATTTTCTATCTTTCGAACGTCAGCGTCCTTCGAGGGAATCGCATGTAGTCAGAAGCGACGACGGATTCGCTTAAACAGGGATTCCTCGATACAGTTCTATAACGCAGTTCGCTTTCGTTATTTCCTTTGCCACACATGGCTCCCATCATTCGTGACGCATATACAACCACGGTATTGCAATTTACAATGGACGAGCCAAGTGACCGTCGAGCGTTTATTCGTTATGTGCAAATGGGCAAAAAGTTGGAATAAGCTGATCCATTTTTGTATAGCCATGCCAGATTGTTGAAAAGAACGAGATGAAAATAGACTCTCCTATATCGTCGGACTGTTTTACACGTTTGTTGTTATTGTTGTTGTTTTTTTTAAATTGCTTATTTACGAGTATTATCGCCTTGGATGAATTATGGCTTCCTGTCGATATTTCTTAACGGTATCGATAAATCGATATCGCAAATCGATTGAAATTTCTCTGTTTTCCATCGTTTTTTTTCTTAGAGGTGGGTCTCGTTCATCGTAGCGATAAGTCTCGACGAAGACGTCGAAGGTAGAACGTGACGTAATATCCACATTCCTGTCGTTCAGCTTGTCCGTGATAAACATACGGCTTATGGAATACGGGATACACTTGCCACTTCGTATGTATCGGCATTTATCCATTTATATAATCACTCAACGATTAATGGCAATGCTCGACCCGTGGCGCTGGATACGGGTGACTGTTAGTCGCAGTGCGCTCAGCGTTCCAACAACAAAGGTATATAGCAATACAAAATATTGGATAAAAATTGAATCGATATGGCAAAGAATCTGGAATTTTCAGTTTTCTAACAATTCTCGTATCAGTAGGTATCTCATATTTTAATTTCAACGCTATAAAATACGCCCCGAATCAGAAATCGACCTAATTAAATTGTATCTGTTGCAATTAATTCTCTGAATCCAAAATCGAACAAAGCCACATTTGAAAAACTTTCTACAAAGCCCTTTGCTTCGTTGGCTATTAGCGGATTGCTACAATCTCTTGACAATCGAATCCTGTTTATCGTACCAAAATTTCGAAATTCACGAGAATAATTCAATAATATTGGAATAATGACAAAATTTCATGATAATGATAAAAGAAACGAGCCATTTTTTATACAGGCAGATCGAGTAATACTTTCGCGCGGAACATTTTTTGTTCCAGAACGTCGTTCGATCGTAAGCATATATATAACGCCTGTGAGTGTTATACTCGAGGCATTGATTCGAAGGGTTGCGAACCCCAATGGTACCCGTACCTAGCACGCTTGACCTAATTTCTTTCCTCATTGCCACGTGGCGAATTTCTGATCTCGACATTACGAATCGATGACCCATATCGTCCTGTGTCATTGAATATGTCTGTATACGTGCGAGTGACGCCACTCGAACGCGGAGAATTCAGCACTGTGGAATTAACTCCGGTATGCATTCCGTCAGAGAATGCAATTGATGCACTGTAGGCATCATCGAGTTGCGATGCATTCCTTAGTGCCTTGGTCCAAGAACTTTCATAATTGCGCGTTTATGGTCGAATTGCGAATAAGTCGAAATATTGAAAAGTTCGTTAGTCAATTTTCACTCTCACTTCATCGCGTGTAAAAGCTGAATCTTCAAGAAAATAATTCATTTTCAACGAATAAATGCAGCTATACGCGTATTTTCTTTTTTATTCCAAGAATAATAGAAAAATACGAAAGAGGACGACGATAGTGTGAAATAGTTTTGAGAAACTTTTGGCAAATTTGTAATTTGAGAAATAAGGAAATGTAGAATTCCAGATTTTGGGTTTACGTAAATGTTAGTGAATGCAGATTGCTCGACTCGCATCAGTTACTGTTACATTATAAATGGTAGAGGTTACATCAATACGCCTATAGTTTTGTACAATTTTCTTCGTAGATGCGACGTTGACATACTTGAAACAGTCCTCTCGAAATGTCGATGCATTATTTTATGTTGGTTGTCCGTTGCATAATACCAGCTGTTTTCCGAGAGGTACGCACATTGATCACTGCGTATCTCGGGTTCCATCAATCTACATAGAATGCCAAATAAAAAATCATTATGCACTTTTCGAAATTCTCCGCTGATTTTTTTAGATGAGAAGAATGTAAACATGAAAAATGAAGTTCCTGGTTTTGAAAGAAACTCAGGTTAAAAAATAAAGACTTTATTTTGCCGAGAACTCGAACTTTTTAATTATTTAACTCACTTTCATTTTCTTTTCCAAGGTTCAACTTTTGTATTAAAAAAAAAGTAAATTTGTAATTTCTTGAAAATTTCTTTCTTGTACTTTCAAAAATACATTTTCCGGATCATCCAAAGTTTCTACGTTTACATTTTTACAAAAAAACATTTCGCTTGTTCGACAACTCACGATCAGATCGTGTACTTGTCTAAATTAAAATTCAAGATTTTCAGTCATTAAACTTTTGTTTTTTGTTTTTTTCATTGTCTTTCTTTTCGTCGGATCGCGAGTCGTTGTAATTGAAAGCTACCGAGTGAAAGCCTCAAAACATTTTCCGGATCGTGAAAATCAATCACTATCGTACAATCCTACACACGTAAACGCGAAATGTTCAATAAAAAGAAACAAAAGATAAAGCAGAATCGATTTGTCCATTTTTATAGGCAGAACGTTGCGGCACAGGCCTCGGTTCTCCGCGCGTTAGGAAGAATGGGGTAGGTCATCCGCAAAAAAATGAACGGCGACTCTGTGGTCTTTTTATTTACGGCGAGGGGCGAAGAGGAAGGCGGAGAGGGGTCGATCGCATTCCGGTGTCGTGTCTCGAACGTTTATGGAACGAGTTCGTGCGGTGAGCACCGTTTTATATACGCGCTAGGTTGTTCTCTCTTTCTTTCTTTCGTCGTGGCTATGCCTCTGTCGTTCGATACATCTAGTCCTACCCCGGACTATCGTTCGTCGTCGTAACTCGCATTTGCTCTTTTCTGCTTTCTGGCTCGTTTCTCGTTGCCTATTGCGCTTTCTCTGTCTCGTTCGCTCTCTTTACTTCTCTCTCTCTCTCTCTCTCTCTCTCTCTTTCTCTTTCTCTCTTTCTCCCCCCCCCCCCTCTCCTCTCTCACTCTCTGTCTCTCTCCTCGCTTCTACCTTTAACTTGGCTCGCCGGAGCCGACTTTTCTCGAGAACGATATATACGCGCTAGAACCCTCGCGGTTAAGCCGTATTAGGAACGTCAGTTTTCCTTCTTTTCCCCGTCCTTCTCCCTCTCCCCGTTTCAACTTTATCTTCCTGTCGCTTTTTATTTCAAATTAAAACCCATCGTGGCACTGGCCTCTGTACCGTTTCTCCATTCCCTGTTCTCGAACGATGCGATTGAAAACACGTATACATACGTATGGCACGTTGCACTTCCGCTTTGACCAGGTCTCGGGACGTGGATTTACTTGCAAAACATTGTTGTTGTTCGTTCGATTCGCGAAGCGCTATCTCACATTTCGCAGAACATGCGTTTCGGTCGATTTTTTTTTTAATTTACTCTTCGATCGTTTGAGATCAAGTCGATCAATTAAGTAATTCGACAGATTTTAGATTGTACCATTCAATCAGTTTCGAAACAACTCAGCGAAGAGAAAGGAGAAAGCGATGATAAAAAATTCACTAGGCAATTTTTCAAGCAACTGATCGATTTTTTTCTATTTTTTCATTATATTTTTGGGCCGGTGTAAAATTGTTTCATTCTTAGAAAGGACCTCGCGAAAGCGATCTGGAGGTATGAAAATCGTGCATAGCTTCGCTCATTTGCAATTTCTGAATAATTGCTTTTAATTCGGACATGAAACTACTGTGAAACAGGCATGGTACAATTTCCAGTTCCAGTCGACGAATTCAAGAGGGAAATATTGTGCGTGCGCCAAGCCGGCTGTGACAATTAAGATTCATCACGTGTATATTACAGAGGCGTAGGAGATGAGCTAGTATAAACTATATTGTGGTATGGCGTGTATGGGGCGTTCCGTCTTAAATCGACCAACATCCTAGCCTCGCACATTTCTGTTCGTTCCATGAATATTTTTACATAGTTTATTAATTTACACAGTTATCAATCTTTTATTAAAAAAAAAATTTACAAAATCGACCATCTTCTATGCAATAAACTTAAAAAAAATCGATTTCAATTTGACCAGCGGACCTTGTATAAAAGATAATAATCAAAAATTATTTTACCAAATAAAAAATAGAAAGACCGACCTATTCGACAAGGAAGTCCCTATAGCTACGGTAAAATCGTATGGCGAAAGCCCTCGAAGGAACCAACAGCGGAGGAAGCGAGTATGCATTGTTTAATCGCTCGTTGAATCACGAGTGTGAAGCAACGTCCAAGGCGATGTAACTGTGGTGGAAAAGACGGGAAAAGATTCGATTTGCCTATATAAGACTCGAACGCGGAAAACGATCCTCTTCAAACTCCGTCTAATTCTCATTATTTATTAAAAAAGTTGAATCGAATGGAAAAACATTAACAAAAATGAAAACATAAAATCGCGGTTTTTATTATTTTGAAAAATCCGATAGATGGCGCTGAATGACTTACGATTTCCAGCTCGTGAATAAATACCAGGGAACCGGAAGTGACCGGATGAAAAGGTTTCCTCCCTTTGAACCTTTACAGAACTAGCTCGCATTCGTCGTGATAATTTTAAATATAACGTACGTACACAGACGAATTCTCAGTCTGCATCGTTTATGAATGCAATTAAGAAGCCAGACGTTGGTCGCAGCACGCTTCGCCATATTCAATTCTCTCGCGCTCGAGACATCCGAGATGTCTACAGAGCTCTGGCTCTATAGATTTTATCACGCTCGTCAGATCTTTAAACATCCTGTTACTTAATCCTTTCAGCGACGATTCGCTTAACTTCCAAATGAAACGTCAAATATTAGCGATTGCTTTGGCGTATGGACAGTAAACGTTTCGTTGCATCTTACTCTTCATTTTTTCCCCTGGAACGTGTAACCTACGAAACTGTGGAATTAGTAAGAAGAATATCGAATTTATAAAATTCACTCCAATCGCACCGTGAGGGAAATTTCGAGAATTACCCGATTTGGCACGGAAGCAAGTCGCGCTGTATGACAATTCGAAGCTCTCCAGAACGACGAGTGAATCCGATCGGAAGCCATTTCCCTGAAACATCTCTCCGATATGTTTCGCTCCATCCGTTTTTGGCCATTTTCCCAGAAACGCCGAATGCATATTCTCTCTCTGTCTCTCTCTCGTTCTCGATCGGATTCAATTTCCAATATTCGTAAAATTCTAGTGACGCAAAACCCGAGAATTGCATCACCGAGATGAACGCTTTTGGTCCATGGACGTTATCCCTTATTCTCGCGATAAATAACGAGGAATAGAATGTTGGTGGAAATATGACCGGAAATAAGAAAGGGCGAATCGGATATTTACCATACATAGGAAAAAAAGACATCAAAGGAAACGACCCATCTCTTGAATTATCCGTTACCCCTGATAGCCCTGAGTCGTATAGTTCGCTTATAGTTCGTAAAGCTCGTTTCGAAGTCTTTCAAACTCGCGAATTAAATTGTGAAAACTCGGACTATAAGCGACCCGAGATCCAAGAATGCAGTCGAGAGGCCATAACCCAGTTCGCAAACTTTCTTCGTCATCGCCAGTTCTGCCACCTATTCCACTTCTTTATCATCTCAATCGCACATCCAAGATTCTCCGACATAGCGAACGTGAATTATACTTAATACGGTTTCAACGTTTTACATAGATCTTGGCTCGATTCGATAACCGATAAGGCGGATTCAATAACGATGATACAGAACGTTTACAGTGTTTTCTTTTTCTAGATAAGAAAAAATTAACGTTTTACTTCGACGTTAACAGGTTCGTCCTCGAAGGTATTGTTGCGATCGAATGCTTCGAAATCCTACGGGCAAATGGCCAGCATCGATTTTGCTAGAACTAAATTTCTACCATTCAACGTATGGACACCTGTGGGCCGAGTACTGTGGGAAGAAGTGCAAGTCTTATGCGGGATCTTGCTATATCGGAGTTGCGTGTGGAACCGGTTAGAGCTGAGATCTGGGATATATCCGTGCACATATGTGCAAATCTCTCTCTCTCTCTCTCTTTCTCTCGCTATATACATATATACATATGTATCATTATCATAGGAAAGATATATACATATACGCGTTGAATTGTAGCGAGCGCTTCCATGCAGGTCCTTCCACCATGGTCCCACAACCCGCAAGTCGCAAGGCCGTAAGACCTTACCCGTAGAAACGTTCGATTAACGCGGAGAATCACGTATTAGGTACGAAAGATTCGTTCCTTCTGCGCATGACGCGTTCATCCACGTTCAACCAACGTCCCCCATAATTTCACATCTTTACGAACCTGGTGTAACAACGTTCCTTTAGAGGTAAAATCGAAACTTTTCCATTTTCAACTGGAACGAAAATCGATGAGATCAAAGACGACGAAATTCGAGTGGCAAAAATAAAGAACGACGGGAGATGAATTCTGTATTTTGTTTTATTTTTAAAGAATAATTCTAGGTTTAATAACCGATGACGTGACTCGTTTAAATGTTACGTGATCGATAAGGAAATTACCAACTGTTTCAAATTTACCGCAATTTGGAGAAAGGGGAAGAACATTCTTGATGAAAAGTGGCACACTTGACCCCGCTCTCCCTCATGAGCAATATACATCGTGGTACGTGCGAAGCGAGAACGAGAAGTAAACGTGTAATTCGCGTACGTATAGTTCTCGCGTGATCGGCACATAGACGACCGTACACTTGTACCTATCTTGGTTATACCGTAGAGAGAAGTATAAGGGCTCATTGATCTTCCAGAAAGTCTCTTCGGTGCATGCATCTGTATAATATCTCTCGATTAAATCTCCTCACGAAGTATCGTCTTGTAGTCTCCGAGAGATGCTCGTTCGCACCCTGCGGGAGAGTTTCATCGAGAAAGAGAGAGAGACTCCTCGTGTCGAGACGTTGAGCCATCCTTGTACACGCCGAGACGTTCGGTTTCCTTTTCCTCTTTTAGCGAACTCCTTCTGGCCACGAAGAAATAGCAAAGAGAGCCCCGTGAACACGATCAGCAAAGCAGCGAAAGAAGGCAAATTTATGTCTCCGAGAGTCACCGAGAGTCGTACGTGGAACGAACGAGTAATAATAAATAAACTCGTGGATACAGATAAATTGCAGCTTGTACCATTAGTCGCTCGAAGATTAATTCACATGGAGCTTGGACGCTGACGTGACGTCACCGTAGGTTCGTACATACTCGTAGAAGATGTCGCGTGGAGCAACGATCGACTTTTATCCTCCGGCTTATTTTTTTATCAACAATTTCAAACATTCACGACGCGATAAAACGACACACGACACAAAAAAGAGAAAATGTGACATCTCTTTGAAAAATGAGAATGAAGCTAATGCAAAATATTTCCACTGTCGTACCTCAGATGGTGATAGTAGTGACGTCGAAAAAGTGTCCCTGAAAATATAGTCGCGACGATTATACGTAATAAATGCAAACTTGCTCTGATTATGCTAACAAGGATGTGCCAGAACCGAGAGTGCCTGAATGGAGATAGGTCGTATTACGTGAGCCTGTTCTAGTCCGAGCGTGTACTGCACGACGAACCAGAGAGGATTTGATACGCTTTATAATGGAGTAGGGTGTTGAATGAAACTCTCACGTGTGATATTCCAGCGATAAATTAATGTCCTACTCGTGACGTTTGATTAATTCTCAAGAAATATTTATTTCGTTGTACAATGAAAATAAATTCGAACTTTCAACGATCGTATTATCACTCAACGCGAGTCGTTCTTCTGAGAAGTCGATCAAATTTAAAACATGGTCTGACTACTTCCGGCTTATTTGCTTTTTATTTCCGTCGAATTTAAATAACCCGGGAACACGAACGATGTATAATTTGAAAATTTGATTAATTCTCGAGGTAAATTAGATGGAAAGTATGGTTCGATTTAGATGGAAATAATTCAAGGGGTTTAATAAAATAGTGAGGTTTATGCGAGGCTGTCGATTTGAGTAGAAATTCTTCGTACGTATTAATAAAACATTCTCAGCTGGATTTAGCGTGTGGCTATATTATTATGGTATGATTTATAACAGGATTGCCACGGGTAAGGCTTCTTCTCTCTCTCCTTCTCTCCATCTCTTTATCTCTCTTCTCTCTCTCTCCCTCTCTCCCCCTCTCGTTCAAATACGAACATCACCACCAACCTGTAATGTCGGACTCGGGGAAGCCGGCAGCAACTCCCTTGCGTTGCGTGCCCCTCGGTCGCTCGCTTAATCGTTAGAGACAAGGAACCATTGACCACACCAGGCATACAGCCACAGAGCAGAACCACTAATTCGTCTCAAGAGGCTGTCTCGAGTGATACGCGACACTAACTTCCGCGAGATTAATACTCGCCTCTCGGTAAGTCTTTTTCGGTGATTTAATTTTTCGACACTCGATAAATAAATGTTATAATTAAAATTAAAAATAATTAAAATTTATCAAATTATCACAGACACCCTGTGTCTACACTCGAAGGTAACACAAAATCCCACATATTTCTTCCTACCTACGATATTACTTATCCACACATACAAAAATCACAATTTCCCGATCGAAAAAGAAAACTTTTTAAAAATCTATAATTAGGTATTTAAGAAACAGAAATCTGCGATAAAATTATCGACGCAGCGCGACTCGGATTATCGCCAATGACGTTAACTCGAGCGAACTTCGAACATTTGTTTTTTATCTCGATAAATTATCACCTCACTTTCTAATATAAAATAATAATTTAACGATCATCGAGGAATATTTTTATAGAAAGATTTTGTTTCATTATCAACCCGTAGAGTTCGTTACCCCGGCGTAGTACCAACGGGTAAAGTCTCGAAGGATTATCGTTCACGTTCCTCGGTCGTATTATCCCCCTCACTTTTTTTTCCACCTGAAGAGAGGTAACTGGACGGAGCTAGGTAGCTTCGTCGAAGCGTCCATCCCGCTATAGATATATTCCTGTATATATTAGATTATAATATATTGCACGAGGCGTGCGCCAGTTCATGCGCTCGAAGTGTACAACGACCCCTGGACCGAGAGAAAAGAAATTCATTGTTCATCGTGGAATATTTTATACGAAGACGAGAAACGGCGCGATGTAAAGGAGCTCCTCGTTACTAGGTCACCGGCTGCCGGCCGCGTTTGTCATCGCCTCTGTGATAGTACACTCACCTTCCTTCGCTTTACGCGTTCATTCATTCTTAAAGCGCGGTTAAACTACTCACGCGCTGCGATTATCCAGGAGGAAATTTTTCAATATTCATATTACTACGTAAAGTCAAATTTGCCAGAGCCTGCTTGTTTTTATAATCCCAATGGAACATAGAGCGTTATATATTTCGATTATTACTCTCGCATTTTAATAACAATTAATTTTTCATGAATGCAGCGGTTTTAATTGTCTTTTACTCGTTAAGGTAGTTCTATCGTTTTATCGTTTTCTTACCATTTCATTGAAAATTTGTATATATCTTCTTTGATGTCATATGTACGTGAGTAATAATTTTCGGAAAGTTTTACCACGCCGAAGTTGAGATATTTATTGGTGAAAATCCGAATTTTCGGTAATCTCTCATAAGAGCGCATGTTAAAAGTTGCATTTTCATCCATAAATATCTTGGCTCCTATTCGGTGAAGCCTTCTAAAACTTTGCATACATTTTTATGCAACAATAAAGAAGCTTTATTTAGTTTTTCAAAAAAATCTAAAGAAAAGAATTTTCGCAATTTTTGTAATTATACAGCAAGTACGTATAACCTTGGATGACCTTGAATTTGGAGTATGTTCATCTTTAGTCAATGTGCAACAATTTTTCTTTATTAACTTGAGCCCGCAAATCATTTTATATGTAAGAAAAACTGAAAAATAATTTTTCGATATTAATCTCACGATAGAACTACCTTAATTATTCAACCTTTATGTTTCTTTGTTTCTTACCTTTATTGTTTTATGTTTCTTGTTTTTAATTACAGAAGAGGTGAATTATCTTTAAGGGGTAACGAATATTTCTATAAATTAGTGTCACGTTTCAAACGCACGAGAAATTGCTTCGATATTTATTAGACATCGATAACCAATCGAGGAATTATCGATAACCAATGTTTATCTGGTACGTTTATATTATTATAATCGACAATGAAAATCCGAATGATCCTGAAAACGTCGAACTCATCGCTCGCGTTACTTATCTTATCTTCGCAATTTTTTGTCTCCAATAACTGTGTACTTTCGTTTCCCCCATGACGATAACGTAGCTCGGATCGTGAGCTATGCAGCCTGCGTAGGCGACTCGCGCAACACAGCCACGTCTTCGTTGGCATTGCACCAACGAGAAAGTAAGAATGGGAGAAAACGAGAAAGGCTTCGGTTTATTGTAAAAATTGTCACGTTTCATTTCTATTTTCAAACGAAGACGCGCGACAAATTCCAATAGTTTACAAAACAAATCAGTCTAGACGACGCAACGATAATCAGATATAAAATAAGATAGGTGATAAAAATTGAGCGTCCCAAAATTTCACAAAAATTGAGAAAGAAAGCAATTTCTTTTTTAAGAAAATATTTAATTTTATTCGAATTTTTTGACGAGCGTTAATCGAGCATCGAGATGGTGAGCGAGTTTTCTTAACGACCCTCGTTTATTTATTGCCTCGCAATTAAATTAAAAACAAATCAAAAAAGAAGGGAAAAGGAAGATACGCGAGTCATAACACGAGTGCAACGACGACTATGAATTCGCGAAGATTCCTCGGCACAAATCACACGCACTCCGCGCATATACGTTGGTACTCACGCGAATTACCGTACGCTCCAGGCCAGCATTAAGTTGGTTCGTCTATGAACTTGCTTTTCTACTCGCACTACCACCTTGGACTTGATTTCGTTCCTCCTCCCATGTGCGTGACGCACGACAAGATACTAATGCACATCCCTCCCTCTCCTCCTTCCATATTTTGATCGTTTTTTTATAGCCAATGGTATTGTTATTTGTATAATCATCTCTCACAATGATAAATCTTAGAAATTATTACTTTTTTCTTTATTTCTTGTTCCCATTGTTCTCATTTAACGTAGACGAAAAAAAAAGTAGGTAAGCCGTTTGATTATGAAACCTTTGCTTTAATTTAATGCCGAGTATCTGGCATAAGGAAATAATAATAAATTTACGTTTCTTGAATTAATTTGTATTAATTCCTTTTTTTTAATTGATTTTACACTAATTAACGAGTTTACGATCGAAGAAGAAATTTGACGAAACAGGCGCTTCGGCGGTCGATTCGAGAGAGCTGGTCAAAGTCCGGTTAGGATTATTCAGTCGAGCTTTCCGTACACGCGAAGACCTCTAGGTTGCTCGGAGCTTTCGTATCAGTACGTCACCGTCCATCGTGGCGCGAGGCTGACGCTCGTCTCTTTCGTTCTGCGTGCGTTTCACGACGGTTTAAGCGGAAGCAACGTTAGCTCGTTACGTTTTTGTTCATCGCCCGGGAAACCGCGAGCGAACGAAACGACTTCCTCTCTCTCTCTCTCTCTCTCTCTCTCTCTCTCTCTCTCTCTCTCTCTCTCTCTCTCTCTCTCTATCTTTCTCTCATTTTTTTCTCTGTCGCGTTGTTCCTCGCGTTTTTTTAATATTAATTTCACAGTTCGCAGATCTGTGTCGCGTCTCTACCACCATTTTTCACGAACAGCAAGGAAAATCGCGAATCGACTCTTTTTAATTGATAACAAGTCTGTGACTGTGTTCGTGATAAGCCACACCTCGTGATGAGATAGATTTCCTTGTGTGTGTTTGTGTAAGTGTGTGTTTTGTATCGACTTAACTATCATGAAAATAAAACTGCATCTTGAATATTTATGCTTTTTTTTAGATCGACGTTTCACATTTTCTCAGCGTTTCAATTAATTCCCTAGCTTCAAAGCTCAAACTCGATTTTACGTTTGAAAAAAAACGATGAATTAATATTGCAAAAATTATAAAAACGAACAGAAAATAAACAATATAAAATGATAAAAATAATATGAGCTATCGGTAAGAAACATTTTCGTAGTAAAAAAATCCGATATATTTGAAAAATGTTGTTGAAAATAAATATCGACTGATTTTTATTCTTACACAATTTTTCAATTCTACGAACTTATTTATACGTATTTATTATACGAACTGTAGCGAGATACTTGGATAAAGTGCGTGTAAAGTGTACGAGGATACGTTTCTAACTAACTCGAGGTGCGCAGTGGTATAGAATTATATTAAAAAAGGAAGAAAAAAAAGAATAAATCAAGGTTTCGCTTGGCCGAACGCCCCTCGAGTTCACGCACTTCATTTTCTTTACCGTGTGGCTCTTCCTTCTTCGCGGACTCGCTGCACCCTCGCTCACGACGTGTATATATATATACGTTATCTACGTAAGTTATTCTCTATGTAATACTATATTTATTCCACGTGCATCGCGATTCGTGCGACATGTTGCGAGGCAACAATTTCCAAGAGACGACTTCCTATGACAATTTCATAATTACGACTAATTGCGCGCTTGCGAGATTCGCGATGCACTTTTCTTTTTCAGTGAGAGTGTAGACGCGCGTTGCGAATGGAAAGCTCGTTCTCGTCGATAAATTAGAAATGTCAAAATTTGCAAAATTACGGTAAAAAATAATTATCTATTTGAGGTTTTCAATCAATCCTGTCGGGGTTTCAATAAAATAGATTTTGTTTGTTTTTTTTCTATGTTCGAGATATTTTTTTTATCTACGTGCTTTAATAATATTTTGAAAATTTGTCAAGTTATTTTGAGAATTTGTCAAATTATTTTGAAAATTTGTCAAATTATTTTGAAAATTTGTCAAATTATTTCGAGGACGTATGGGATTACTTTTAGAACGAATCGAGTTACTTTGAGAATTTTTTAAGTCAGTTTTACAATTTATCAAATTGCTTCGACAATTTATCAAATTATTTCCAGAATTTGTCGCCTCGCTTGAAGAAGTTATCCAAATACTTCGCAGTGTTCTGAAAACTTGCAACAAACGCTGCTTTATACTTTACGTTTCCTCGCAACAACCACAAACTTACCTCGTCCATAAAACAATCTCGTATACGACCAATATTATTTTTCTCTCTTCCTCGAAACTCTAAAATCCACGATACAGTGTCGAACACCACCCACCGTCCAACGTCTATTACTCCCCAAAAACATTAACTGGCGAAGAAGCCGCGTCGTCTCTCCCTCGATTTATAAATAAAGTCGCGGTCAGCATCAAGAGATAGAGAACGAGCGTACGACCAGTGACTAAACGGTCAAGCCGGTTCCGCGAGCGAGGCCTAAAAACTGCCAGACATCGCGAGAGATGGCTGTAAAGCGAGCAGCAACGCGGAAAGACCGACATTTTCTCGAATGTTTTGCAAATTCAGTGTCAACGCCCGGGTAATGAGACCGATATTATGCAATGAACATTCGAATCGATTTATTCGTGTTACTCGCGATACGTATCGTCGTCGTTTCCTTCCCTCGCCCTCTGTCTTCCTCTCACCCTGCGGCGCTTAATCCTTCTGGTTCTCGATACTCCATAATTATCGACATAATGTTTTCTTGCTTGGATCGTATCGTTGGCACATAACGGTCGACATATTCAACCTCAGAATTATAAATGTTCCAAGTTGTAGTCGCTGTAAAACGTGCGAAAGAGTGAAATCTTTCGCGAGAGCGATGAAACAAAAAAGTGTCGCGTGACTCGACGTCTGAATATTTAATAACATTTTATCCGGAGAAATGTTCATTTTACCGTCCGTTATGACGTCGAATTGTATCGCGTAGTCTTCGAAGCTATTAAACTTGAATTTATTATGCAAACGCATGACACGAGCAGCAAGGTTCAATCGATTAGTGACCGCTGCTTTTGCCATATGCGCTTCGCCCCACGGTGGTACGTACGGTAATTAACCTTGACCCGACCCAATGCCAAGATTTATTCGATTAGTACTTATAATCTGTTCCTTCCTGCAAGTAGGGGTGTTCGCGTGGATAAGAATATGGGCGATGTTATAAATAACGGTGAACAACGTCGTAGACGAACCGTTACAATTTTATTTCACTCGCGATCGTTTGATCGACGTAGTTGCGATAAATTTACAAATACTTTCGTATATTCATTGTTTATGCTTGAGGTAGGTCGTGGGACTTTTTTCTCAACCATGTCGAGTGTAAAGGCAGCGGAGGCGAACAAGCTCGAGGCGTATGTCTCGTTGGCTTCCGCTCGAATCGATGAGATTTCGTCAATTGCAACGAGGACGTGCGACGTTGTCGGTCTCTTCGGCAGTTATTCCTGATAGGCGACAGGATCTTCCGTTTATAGGACAACGTTTTACACTCTCGATTTGACGAGGTCACTTAAGAACGACGAGGAGCAAGTTTTCGACGATTTTCTAACACTCGACTGTCGTGAACGTACTTGAGAGCGAGACCTTGGTCGAGAGTTTGAGGGAAGTAACAGGAACTTTGTTCGAGGTTCTTGTTAGTGTCATTTTGGTTTTTCAATTACGATCTAATTCCATTCGCTCCCGGAAATATCCAAGTAGGAGAGACTCGACGGATGTTTGATAGAGAATTTAATTAATATAAAAAAGAAAGATTGGGTCACAAGTGCCAAAATGAGATGCGCCGGAAAGTATCCACTTAAAACGTTGATTGGGAAAAAAATTGTTTTTTTTTCCTTCTTGAAGAAAATATTTTATTATTTTCAAATTGTCTGGTGATATTTAATCGACCATTGACCAAGTACGTGAGACCCCATTAATGTTTAACGGAGAATTTATTAACCCCTTCCCGTGCTTTAACGAGTCTGGCTCGTGATGAAAATTTTGGCCCAAACATGAATATGACGAGCCAGGCTCGTGAATAGATAGTCGGCCCAAACATAAACATCACGAGCCAGGCTCGTGAATAGATTGCAGGGCCAAACATAAATATGGCGAGCCGGGGTCGTGAATATAAATATTGTAATGTAGCGGTTGTGTGCAATGTAGAGTGTGTGTAATGTGTGTAATGTAGTGTAATGTAGAGTTTATTTCCACAACAGCAGTATCGTGGAAAAGTGTCTATATCAGAGGTATTTACACTTCGGCTCGTATTGTGACCTTTCTCGAGCATCAGCTTGACCTGCTTGGGCCCAAGTTTCGTCGAGCTAAATGGCACGGGAAGGGGTTAATTATTCAATTTATTTAATTCATATTTTAATTATTTATTTAACAGAATTGATTAATAATTTTATTAATTATTTGACGAAAAAATAATTCGTTAATTAATATTTAAATAAAATTAACATCATAATATTATAATTTTGATTAATTAGTAGATTAATGTTAATAACAAAATTTTAATCACGATTAAGAATAGAAATTACGAATAAAATATTGTGAATTTGTCGTTTTCTTTCATCAGTACGTAACACGTCGCGCGCCCTTATTTCGTCACGATTGTCAATGAAACAAACGATCTATCCCATTCGCTCGAATACTTAGCTTTTCTCTTTGATTTATTTTTTCTCTGTGACGCTTCGTGTATGCTCTCTCAACTCCCTCATTATTTCTCAGACCGGTATAGCGTAGGTTCCCTCGCAATCTCCAACTTGTGTACCTTTCTCGCGGTACTGTCGCGTCTCGAGCTTTCCTACGCGCGGAAAAACAACCCCCGAGGGTAAGAAAAAAAATGAGAAAAGGGGTTGCGCGAACGAAGAGACGAGTCGAGCCTTTCAAGAACTCGAGAAGAACGAGAGGAAAAATGAAAAAATAATTCATTCTCACAGTAAAAACATATTTGTTGCAAATAGTTTCTTTTCAATCTTTTAAAAAAAAACACACACACACACACACAATTTCTCTATTCAACCTTGAAAATTGTATAAACTACGAACCCTCGTATCGGTTATTTCATTAACGATGCAAAAAAAAACATCTCGAATGTAAAAACTTTTTTAAAACTTCCTCGCAAACCGCGAATATCGATGAGAAACGAACCGCGACGGAATAAAATTTGCAACCAGAATTTATTCCCGATCGATCTCTCGCTCTGTGGATTTCTCCCACTGTTGCAACGTTATATCCTTCCCTCAACAAAAATCAAGAAAAAAGATGCAAATCAAACGAGATAAAAAAGTAAAGCCAATGAGCAATCGCTTCGAACGTACAACGAGAAGCCGTTGCAGTTCAATTCGTGTAACTCGCAGGCGTACTATCATTGTGGATACCGTCTCGCGTCTTCGCGGTGGCTTGTTTACAGGGAGCGGATCTCGGTAACTATCGAAAGAAGCGATAACCGCCTCA
Organism: Netelia fuscicornis; assembly: GCA_946811545.1. NCBI lineage: Eukaryota > Metazoa > Arthropoda > Insecta > Hymenoptera > Ichneumonidae > Netelia > Netelia fuscicornis. Next base: position 17,917,902 of record OX328011.1, on the reverse strand, counting down.
GCTTCTCGGTATCGAATCAATGATTGGTATAGATCGAGGAGACGGTAATGCCGATCGGGGAATGATGAAAAGAGACAAAAGAGAAACACGATCGCTCCAAGGGATTCGTTGTGGTTGAGCTCCCGTTACGAGTAATATAGTTACGATCGAGTGTTACGAAGCAACTTTATTTTCTCCTTCATCGACAATATAGCCCACGTGCTTCGTGATCGCTTTAAAAAGAAATATTTGCTTATCTCGTTCTCGTAGTATCAAAACTTAAGACGTTGATTAGCGAGAATAATTATTATCTCTTACGACACGTATCGTTGACGTTTATTTTACCGGGTTCAACCCAGTCTCATTATCCGTAAAAGAATTTAATCGTCACGAGTGGGTATCTAGGAGGAGTTGAAAAAATGAAAACGCGAAGCTCGAATATTTTTTTTTTATTTCAAAAATACGCGCTAATGACAAAGTTTACGAGAGACACGTGGTCGATGGTACCAAGGACGAAACACGAATGACATTTTGGTCCATTCGACGAGTCTCTAGACCAGTTCGTATTGTAGATATTCTCGTTCTACTTAGCCTTTTGGTAAAGGACGAAAAACAAAGGAAGAAAGTAACGATGGATAGAAAGAAATGGCACAATCATTTATCCGAAGCAACGACCCAGTCGAGACCCCTCCGGCATTCTCTTTCCTGCTACAACCCAACCTTTATGTCAGTCGTTTCTCTATTCTTCCGTCAGGGATGGTAAGAGCGAAGGGGAGGAGGTAGTAACCCAGATTCTCGTGGATAAATTCGTCGCTGGAATTCTAAACAGTGTCCAACCCTCCCATCCCCAAAACTTCCTTCCTCCCATTTCCCGATCCGAGGGACTCGTTCTTTTCGCGAACGCGTAGAAACTCTCCGAGTGCGAACAATATTTCACTGTCGTACACTGTCAGTGGATTTGGCACGAAAACTTCAGACTGAATCAACATCGCGTACCCCGTTTACGTTTGTTCGATCTTTCGACCAGCGTTTTGTCCCAAGGAAAACATATCGTTGATCATCCTCGATATTTTCAACGAAAAATACCCGATTCGCGACAAAATGTCGTTGAAATTCTCTCTCGGATGTCGAATAAATTCGTGATGCAAAAATACATGGAGTAGCGAGTTTGGTTTTTCGAAACGAACGTGGTGAACAACTTTTTCTTCAGTAAAATGGGAATTTACAAAAGTTAGTTTTTCAAACCTTTGGAAACAAAGTCGTTGATCAAACTTTCTTACGCAAAACTGAATCTTACGTTATAGAATGAAAAACGAGATGGGCGAAGAGAAAAAGTGTCGGGATCTCGATGATGTACGAGAGAGTCGAAGTGACAAACTCGAAGTTAGTTTTGCCACTCGTATATCGCGATTATACCACACGCGATAGTGATACATTCGCCAGAACTTATCGCCCCGCTTATTTAACTTCGATGACGCACAAAACAACTCGCGAGTCGTCTTACACCGGCGCGAACTAGGAAAAACTCCGTAACGCGTTACGTGTAATAAAAAGCGAAGGTGTTCACGTTGGTTTCTTGCGTCGTTCGCGAAATGAACGAGAAATAAATTTCCAGCTTGTCGTCCGAATCTTTCACGATGGATGATGGATTGGAAGAAATGGCGGGAAGTTCAAAAAAAGAAATATCGTTCGATCGAATATATCGAATTATCCGCGTTCCGATGGAAACAGAAAAATTGATTCGTCAGATTTCCAATCTCATTTAAAAACAGATCGCGTTTTTGTTGGAGGTAAGAGAAGAAAAAAAATAATGATTCGCGAGTCAAGAGACGTTCGGCCGTGCATGACGTCAATGACCGCGCGCATAATTCATTGAGCGTGTTTATACGTCACGCGCACTTCGAAAAATCTCACTCCCTTCGTTCGTATTTCTTTCATGCGAGAAGGAAAGAAATGGTCAAGAATGAGGTAGCCACGAAGAGAACCCGGCATTTAACTCTCGGCCGGCTTGAGAGACGAGGCGTCTCTCAACGTGACCCAACCCGACCTACGCCAACGTATTTCGAGTAACCGCCCTGGTTTAAGCTCGTCAAGAGGCCCGTGGCTTCGATATTATCATTCGACCAACCGACGTCTCCTTAGATCTTCTACTTGACATTTACAAATCGTTTTTTTTCTTACCGATGGATGGAAATTTCATCAAAAAAAGGAAATCTTTATAGGAATTGCAATTTTAAGGCGGCGATTACGGTACGGCTGACTTGGAAATTGGTGATTTTCATGTTTTTTTTTAATAAAATTGAACAATCGATTTTTGTTTCGTTTGTTTGAATGATTTGTAGTTATTATACATACAAATATTTTTTAATATTTTAATGTTATTTTTTATTTAATTTGTTGGTTACTGCAAATAGATGCCTAAAATAATTAGCGCCTAATGGTGGAAAGCCCTTTTCAAAATATTGTCTGAAAAAAAAGAGCAAAAAACTAAAAAAAAACAAAATGTATAATTTTCAAATTAAAAAAAAAACTACGAAATCCCTTTTTCTAAGAAAAGCTACAACGATTTGAATAATTTGAATTTCGCGGTCAAACTTTAACAACACTTTTATGAAAGTTTATACTTTTGGATAATCCAAAAAAAAAACAATTTTAAAAAAAATTTACACTGGAATGGTTTTGTAACACTGATTTTTTCGTTTTTAGTGAAACAATAGTTAGCACCTAGTAACGTCATTTCTGCGAGGATATCCTTGGGAATCTTTGTTTACAAAGATTAAAGTCTCGTTGCGAATCACGAATCTTGAAAAACTGCAGGTGAGCTCTATATTCTCGAGCAGTTTCTTATCAATTCGGGTTATCGCTGATCTATTTTTCGTCACGTTTCAGATATTTTAATCTATATTCTTAACGAGACTTTTTTTTATTCACACAGATATAGATAATCTATCCAAGCTTATTATTATTATTATTGTCTCATCCTCTTATTAGCCGACGTATCACAGCTTAATCAAAATAGTCGCGAGCAAAAAAAAAATGTTTGCACTGTTAAAAACCAAAATTAATTCCTCATTTTTATTGGTCACTGATCTTTTACTGGCCGGTGTAATAATCGTAAGTAGTTCACGTTTGCCCCATTAGCGGTAACATTTAATCTTCTTTCCGTGAGATTAACAGACCCTAGCGGTTTCCTTAATAACTATACAGCAAAGTGGTCGACGATGAATGACGGACATAATAAACGAGAGCCGTAATCTATAATCAGCCTACGACAAAATTAGAGAGAGAAATTTCCGATGGAAGATTGATGAGTTATGCTTCGAGAAGACTCGACACTCTTTCGCTCTCTCCCACCTTTTTTTCTTCTTTTTGTCACTTTTTTCTCGACAGCTTCATACACTAGAATCGATTGAATTTTATCATCGGATAGTAATTATTATTATTATGGCAGTTTTGTGTCTATCGAGCTGACAATGGGTTAGGTTTATTTTAACGACGTTTATTTATTTTACTATTTGTCGATCGTCTTTTGTAACATTTATTATTAGTCGTTAGACGATTTTCTCATAATGTTGGCCGTTGTTCGTTACAGCTGTATAATCATCGTTTGAAAATATTTCTAATGACGTTTGGCTCGTTATGGAAAAAATCCAAGTAGCAAAGTTAGTTTTTTCCCGCATTTAAACATATTGCGAGGTTGAAAGTAATGGAAATTTAACTTAGTTTGATTGAATCTACGTAGTAAAGTTAGTTTTTTTTCCGGATTTAAACATATTGCGAGGTTGAAATTAATGGAAATTTAACTTAGTTTGATTTAACTCAGTTGAAAATTTAATCAGTTTGATAAATATATACGAACGAGGCTTTTCAAAAGTCTTCTTTCAGTTTGTTCATTCCTGTTCCATTTCACGTTTAATCAAATTTATAATTACGATTTTTAATGTACCGTATTTTGCTACACGAATAAAAATGATATTGAGCTCTTAAAATGTTTAGATATAAATTCCATTTTCGAACAATTGATAAGATTTTTAATAAATAATTTTCTCGTACAAAAATACTTTCTAATCGCGATATGCGAATGATTCCAATTAAATATAATTCGAAAAGGTATAAAATCGACTTAAAAAATATTCCAACTGGAAAAATTTACGCCATTTCTTTTTCTCCAGCTGCAAAAAACGTTAATTATAAACACGTCAATTAGTTCACCGAGTAGATGGCAGCACGAGTTATTATCGGTCCGAACATCGGTAAGATTCTCATTCGCACGTACGTACGACACGAAGTCTCAAACCAACGGATGTTAAAACTGGTCACGGTCGTACGTGATAATACACCAAGGCGTTACGATTACATAATTACTCGTCACATCAGTCCGTCAAAGACTCCTCTGGAATTACCGAGAAATTCACATGCGAATTTTCAAACACACGCATCGCAAATATCACTCGGTAATTTTAATGAGTTTCGTCATTTTATTTTCTTATTAACTTTGGGCTATAAATTCTTTGTTAGAAAAAAAGAACGTTTCATTTCTTCACGAGGTTAGAAAAAAAGAACGTTTCATTTCTTCACGAGGTTGAAGACGACCCTTCGATAAACATTTTCTCTATGCCGGTACGACTACAAACGTTGCTTTGAAAAATAAAAAAGAATATTTACTTAATTACGAAATTTACAAAAAAAAAAGCAAAAACAAATATCTTATTCAAAGTTCAGAAATTTTGGGTGCTCTGAAAAATTTGATATCGTTGATAATTTTCAAAAATACAAAGTGAATGTTTATCTCGTCTTTTACGAACATCCCTTCGTCGATCTATTTCTGTTTTTAGTGTTTGCGTCGGACCTGCATTTCGAGTTTTACGACGACGTCACGAATCAGGAATCTCGGTATTGCTCGGTCTGGAATCTCACGTTTTAAAACGTGAAGTACCTAATACAGGGACCTGAGACTTTGGAAAATAATTCAAAATCGATTAAAATGTTCTACTTCGCGAATTCGATTAATTTCACGAAAACGTGGACAAGCGATCTTACGTACGAATAGCTTTTCTCTGATTTCGTTGGTGAGCACGAAATTTACAGGAAGCATTTAGAAAAACAGGCGGAAATACGTTCGATTCGTTAACGCCTGAGCCCTTGCACTTTGTTTTGCTAAAATTACTTTACAAATATATATTTCCATCTGAATTTGTGTGTAGACCAAAAATATACTCTTTTGGCACTTGGTAAGTCCATTGAAAAATATCGAAAAATAAAAGGGAAATGTAACATTTTGTAGATATCCGATCGTTTATTTCCTAGTTATTGGACTTTATCACCGTCGAAAAAAAAAATGGAAAAATAAAGGAGATATTTTCACATTCTGTAGATATTTAACCGTTTGTTTACTACGTATCAAACTTTATTAAGCGTGTTTCGCAAGTTAGCGACCACATCTTTTAAAAACGTTTCCTCAAAGAGCGAGTCCTCATCCGATTCTTCTCGGCGTATGCGAGTATACCCTCGGGCAACCATCGATACCGGGGAGTAGAAAACAGCATTCCTAGATGAAAACCGACCGTACTTATTTCAAGACTGCATAACATTCTTTACTCTCTGGTAGTGCACTTCGTCATATATGAATATATTATAATATGAAAAGTTGAATTTACCCAACTAATAATAATAATAATAATAACGATAATATTTATTATACAATTATCATTAAATTAATAAATTATATAAATCATCCATTAGTAAATCTCTCCCAATATAAAATGAATAATTTATAATGCAAAATAAATCAACCGAAATGAACGGCGCGATCGATTTTCTTCACCGTAATCTAGCTTTCACCATGAGGAAAGAAAATGATAAAAAAAAAACAATTAAATATAAAAACATTATTTAAAGCCTGTGACGAGTGTGCCAAGTCACACTGTTAGTTTAACCGCGTTGAGAGTCGATGAACGTATTCGTATTTTTAAGAGGATAAGAAACTTGTGTGTGTGTGTCAAAAGGAATGTGTGTGCATGTGTTAAAGAACGAATTGAAGTGGACACGCAGGCGTGAAGGAAGCTTGCCATTAACGTAACAAGTTTCGGTCTCGTCGAGGACGAACGTGGGCGATGACGTCGATCCAGGGGCGCTGTCGTGACTAGGACTATATCGCGTATTACCTACAATAGGTAGCATTCTGGTACACTTCTGTCGAGGTCGTATCAACGTCGTGTAACTACGATTTTCTATTATACCATGTATTTAACGATAGGTATCGCCTTTATAAGGGACGAAGGGTCAAACATTTTTCGATTTTTGCTTTTAATTCCTTCTTATTATTTTTTTATTTCAGAAATTTATAGATTTTTTATTATCGCCCTTATAAGGGACGAACGGTCGGACAATTTTCGATTTTTGCTTTTAATTTCTTCTTATTATTTTTTTATTTCAGAAATTTATAGATGTTTTATTATCGCCCTTATAATAAACGAAGGGTTGGACATTTTTCGATTTTTGTTTTTAATTTCTTCTCATAATTTTTTTATTTCAGAAATTTATAGATTTTTAATTATCGCTCTTCTCAGTAAGGGACGAAGAGTCGAACACATTTTGATTTTCCTTTTTAATTTGTTCTTATTATTTCTTATTTCATAAATTTATAGATTTTTTATTATCGCCCTTATAAGGGACGAAGGGTCAAACATTTTTCGATTTTTGCTTTTAATTTTTTCTTCTTATTTTTTTATTTCAAAAATTTATAGATTTTTTATCATCGCCCTTGTAAGGGACGAAGGGTCGGACAATTTTCGATTTTTGCTTTCAATTTCTTCTTATTATCTTTTTATTTCAGAAATTTATAGATTTTTTTATTATCGCCCTTATAAGGGACGAACGGTCTGACAGTCTTCGATTTTTCTTTTTAATTTCTTATCATTATTCTTTTATTTCAAAAATTTATAGATTTTCGATTATCGCCCTTATAAAGTACGAAGGGTCGGACATTTTTCGAGTTTTCTTTTAAATTTCTTCTTATAACATTTTTATTTAAAAAAATTGATAGATTTTCCAAGTCTTGTCATCAAGGTCGTCGAAATAAACGCGTCAAATTCAAGGGAATGCGTATCTGGCGAGTCTAGACGAGGCGTTTTCACAATAATACGCCAGGAGTCGCTATTATCACTCCTTACTCCAATACGTTATCGTGGACCGAGATAAGAGTGTACGACAGGTTAATTTCATAGTCTGTGCTACGTGTGTGTTCATCCTCTTTGTCGTCAAACGCGTATATGCCCCTCGAACAATCGATCGTCTCTTGAATCGCTCGCGACGTTGTTTCGCGTCCTTAACACAAACCCTCCTTCCTCGCATCGTCTATTGTGTAAGCCTTTTCTTACATCAGACGTCGATTCTTTTCCTTGACCCTTTGTACCACGATGTCGAGAATATGTCAATTCTCTGGTCTTTGCTACGCTCGCACAACATAAGATATGTTTTTTTTTACTTTACGTATCATCGCATAGAAGAAAAAATTAAAACTGGCCATTTTAGTTTTTGCTACGTGGATTGAAAATGCGATAAGTTTTTGGGGAGCGATAAAGTTGAGAATTTAATTTTCCGTAAAGAACGAAATTTTGAACAATTCCTGCTGATTCGTTATTAATAATTCTACACTAATTAATTTTTTATTGCTGACATTTAAATAGCTAATTACACATTAGTCCAATAAATTGTGATATCGATAACGATAAACGTAATCGATAAAGCTTGTTTTAATAATACCTAAGAATTTGATTCTTTTTTTTTGGTTCGATGCAAAGTTATTGTTAGCTCAGAAGTGATTGTCGTGCATCCTTGGTTACTTTCGATTCCAGTAGCACGATCTTCCATACAAAGGGAAATTGGAGTTCCCATCTTGTCTTCTCGAATGGATGTCTGGGGACTTAAATTAATAGAGAGGATAACTTCCGATCTATCGGGAGTGAAATTGAAACCTGAATGTTCTATATATTACGTGCTATCGCACTATACCTTTCTTATTATATATTCTCTAATATATAAGTACCTATATACCATCAGCTATAGAGCTCGGTACGACAAACTTTATATACATATACAGTTCAGCCAAAGCTTGAGATAATAGAGGATCGAGGTTGTGGCTCGCCACGTTAATGTAAAGCTGAAAAGCGTTTAAATAGGAAGGGAGAATCCATCTTCGCTTCAAATAATCCACGAGTGATTTCGAAATAAAACTGGTACAATATTTTAAACAACATGAAAAGAAACTGGACGAGCTTTATTCCACCGTAAACATCGCTTAAAAAAATAATTTTCAAAGAACAAACGTTTATTTTTTCACCTTTGTTCGGGAAATTATTTTAAAAACTCATTCGCACACCAGTCGTTTTAAACTCAAAGCCACCGTGAATAAATTTAGTTACGATATCGCGTCCATAGAATTCGTTATATAATCTTTTTTTGTCTAAACTAAATACTTTTTTTACGAAATAACGTTGAAGAAAATTTAATCACTCGAACAATAATTAATAACTCTCTGAATAAAAATCTGCTATGATTTTCCACTGTAACGAATATAATTATGTATTTTTTATGAAAAAATATAATTATTTTGAAATTAAATAATAGAAGGATAATTATTTTTGTCGAAGAAGGAATTTACATTAGGAAATTAACTGTTTAACTGACGAAATGTTGAAAAATTCGTTCGCAACAATGACTCAAAGTATCATCGATCCTCGTGACTAATGCACATAGACTTATCGTTTCGTTATCACCCGTTGCCTGTGCCTTGTACATGCAGTCAGACAATAATTACCACGTTTGCAGAACTACGACGAACAGTCATAGTCTGCAGTGCTCGCCATAAACAGAGTAAGCATGTAACGCATAATAAATTTTTGATAGTACAATCAGTTTCGTCACTTCTGAGACACGAAAGAATGAACAAAAAGAATTGAATTTTAACTCGTACGGTGATCCTTGAATACTTTTGCCTTTTTTAATATTCGTAAATAATAATGTACAAAATAACTCATCCGTGTTCAAATATTTTCTGTACAGGTGCCAGTGTTATATATCCATCGTTATTGTAGCGTAACGCGGATTTGATTTTCTACGGCTTCGGTAAATCGGAACGGTCGATGAGAGGGACCGAAGGGGTCTGCCTGGTCACTGTAATTCAATAAACGACTTTGCGAGCAGTTCTCCACCTAACATTGCCTCAAAAACGAATCTATACGATACTGTCGAGCTATCGTGGCTCGGACTAGAAGCAATCTTGCGAGGTCATAGGATGAGAAAATTGTGAATATTACAAATTTCAATGTAGATTTTTGTCTTGTTTTCGAGGGATATATTTTTCGAATGTCTCTTGACTCGTTATCAGCAGAATAATTCCACTTTTATGATCTTAAAACTTTGATGGTGCTTGAAACGTAGAAGGCTAGCGAACAATTCTCTTTACATTTTTTTATCTTCATTCGTTACCTTTTTTTCATCTGTTGTTGACAGTGATATTAATTATTACGTACGTCCTCGAGAAGATCAGAAATTTCTATTTAAAGAATGTTGGACGAATATTCATTAATTTTTTTCGTTGGGTAAGAATACTAAATATTTGTTAGGAAAAACGTGCAAGTTGCAATGTTTATCTTCTTACAGTTTACACGAGTGTGTTGCTAGGGCTACGTTAGTTTTTATCCGAGCTGGTAATCGTTTCCTTAGAAATGGATAATCGTGAGTTGCATTTATCTAGAAAAGATCACGACTTGTTACATTGTACGGGCGTTTCCTGTAGGTACTATTTCCTATAGCGCCATACACTTGGTATACACGACAGAAAGCGGGACAAACGAGACTTTTCTTCGAGGACGAGTTTGGCGAGCTGGATACATATTTATGCGAGCATCCACGCCTTAATTTTATACAGCTTCCACTTTCTTCACCAATATTATTTCCAGGTGGTGAATAATGGTTTATCTCACGAACCAGCAATGAAGAGTCAGCCTGTTTCATTGAAGAATTGTGAATGGATGAAGAATGAACGTACCAATCAAAATATGTATTTTATTTAATAAAATAGACTTTAAAATCATCGATAGATTAATCATTTATATCTAATGGAAAGTTAGATGCGCTCCTAGTTTATTAGCCGTTTTGTATTTTTCACTGGGATTTTGAAATTTTATAACTTACAACGCTATCATTGAATTGCGCAAGAATAATTGTGAATGGATGAAGAATGAACGTACCAATCAAAATATGTATTTTATTTAATAAAATAGACTTTAAAATCAGCGATAGATTAATCATTTATATCTAATGGAAAGTTAGATGCACTTCTAGTTTATTAGCCGTTTTGTATTTTTCACTGGGATTCTGAAATTTTATAACTTACAACGCTATCCAATCGATTATGTATCATAAATCATTGAACTTGTCAAACAATCAGGTTTCATTATATGAAAAGCATTCCATCAAGCAAATTTATCTCTTGTTTGCTTTCAGGAGAAAGGAGGTTCTCGTCCTAGGTTAAGATGTCACATCACAGCGACGACAATATGCTCATAGCTACCTCGGACTCGTTCTGGGAGCCGGGTAACTACAAGCGTACGACAAAGAGAATCGAGGACGGCCACAAGCTCTGTGATAGTTTGATAGCGTTGGTGCAAGAGCGAGCCGAAATTGAGAAGAATTATGCAAAAGCGTTGAAGGGTTGGTCGAAAAATTGGAACGAAAAAATTGAAAAAGGACCGGAGTATGGAACGACGGAAGCTGCGTGGAAAGGTGTTCTGGTAGAGTCCGATAGACTCTGCGATCTTCATCTGAGGGTCAAAGAAAATCTATGTAACGACGTAATACAGCAGGTCAAAACGTGGCAAAAAGACACGTATCACAAGGTATATTTGTTCATTTTGTCTCATTCGTTCGTTTGCTTTCGTTCTTCTCTTCCTCTATTAACTCTGCTGTCTTTTAATATTGCTCCTACTTATTTGTTATTTTTTTTCTTGGCATAATTGCTTTTCCTATATTTATTATTTATTTCATCTTATAGTTTGTTGACTTGAAATTCTGTCCAACAGCTGAACAAAAGGGAGAGAATAAAGATAAACGTTCAATCTAAAGAGAAAGTTCTGTTATTCGTTGTTGCAGTTTTTTTTAGATTCAGCAACAATATTTTTCATCCTTGTTAGATCTTGTTTTCATTTATATTTCTTCTTTCAGTCGATGATGACCCTAAAAGAACGCAAAGAGATGGAGGACGCGTTCAAAAAGGCTCAAAAACCATGGGGCAAAGTTTTGCAGAAAGTGGAAAAGGCGAAGTCAGATTTTCACAATAGCTGTAAGACGGAACGTACCGCGGCAAATATGGAAAGGAATGCATCGGCGGATAGTTCGCTCTCGCCTGATCAGGTAATTTTTCCTTCAACGCGTGTAATTCGACATGAACTATCTCGAACTTCGTGAACAGTCGAGTTTATGATATTTCAACTTACTGGATATTTCTCACTCGCGATCGTTGGATCGTATTCGTAAACAGCATTCATATTCGAACAACGATTGTCCAATTGAGTTTATCGTTTAATAAGAATGACGATGAAACGTAAATTATGCAATTGGATAGCACTTCCACGCTGAAATCAATAGGAGTTGCCGCGTCTGCGATTGTTTGTCCACCGTATATTATCGGGACGCACTGGTGACAATTAATATTTGCTTGGGATTGACGTCGAACACTCGCAATTAATTTATTGATCACGCAATTACGAATGTTCTTTAGGAAGAATTGTTTTACAGACGGCCCGAGGCTCCGATAACGTATGTTGAATAATAACACTCGAGTCTTGTTGATGGAGTATAAACAAATCATTCATAATTATCGCATGTGGTCAAAAAGTGTATTCTTTACTTTATACGAATATCATAAGTAGTTCCAGTGTAAAAGATTTGGAAGCCAAAGGTTTAAAATAACGTTTGTTTATTTTCTCTCGAGTTTCTTATTGTTTGCAAATTGTGATTCACATTACAACGTACCGTTGCCATCATTTTTCAGTAATGTGTTGCATTGTTGTATTGACCGTTGTACCAACGAACTATTGAAATAGAAACAAATTTATCGGACGATCCACACGAATATGGAAGAGTCAAAGATATTAGGAATGTACTTGAGTTTTTCACATTTAAGCTCAATTATGTTTTGTCAAATTTATCGTGGTGGAAACTTGTCAGATTAAACAACGCCCATATGGTTCATATTGGTACGAGCTCTGTTTCTCCTGCATGCACTGTAATGAACTGAAAATATTTCGACTCCAAATTACTAGTCTTCGACATTATTCGAGATAACATTTGGTCGACGTATAACAAAATCATTCGACTCATCATTGTTTAAGAACTCGGTAGTTCAATAGTCGTCAAACCTACAAGTTTGCCTAACGACCTTTTATAGATGACAAATTGTGGATGTGGTGCATGGAGCCAAAGAGTTCGAAAACCCTTTAGGAATACTAAGATAGGAGACGTTCAGCTTGTATGTATATGTTGGTGCGCATGCTGCATGCATATTAATTCGTAATTCTTTCTATCTTTTGTTCTCTATCTCTTCTCTCTCCATCACAGAAAGCTCAGACGGTAAGCAAACAGACTGTTGTAAACGTATATTTTTTTTTGGCCAACAACATTCATATTCTTCGCGGAAAATTTTCACTTATGAAAGTTAATCACTGCTTTTTTCAATTTAACAGTTACAAGTTTGTAATGAACAAAAACTGTAATTATTATAATACATGAACACATCTGGAAATCAAGCTCGATGGAAATTTTAGTGCACTGCAATAGAATAGCATCTGTTTACATAACAAATATCATAAAAATTCGAAATACAGCAAATTATTGTTATAACTATAGCAAAAAAGATATTATCGAAGTACAAAATTTCGTAACACTTGACATACTCTTATATGTTTGACAATTTTTACACACAATTGGTCTTAAGTCTCACCGTTATATTTATTTGTAACTGGGTAGTTTTTTTAAAGCATGTATGTTAGTAAAAATAAACAAAAAATACTTTTCGCGATTTGCGAGGAGGGAAAACTTTGGGGATTGGTTATGCAATTTACCTTGTCCACTCGATAACTTTTGCTCCCGAGTTGCTGCATGAGATAACGTGGCTACCAAAAGTCGCGTCTTGAGTGCAAAAGGTCCATGTATTAAATTTGTATGTCTTAAAGCGTGGTGAAAGGGCGACGCAATTATAAAATTTCCTATTTTGAGTATTGTTTTCCTTACGACAAAGCTAATAATGCCTACGCTCTCACTCCGGTCTAATCACCCATGGTACTTTCTTTATCGCACAGGTAGTTGATTGGCCTCTGCTTAAAATGGACTTATGTAGTCAATATTTATAATATAAACGATCGTAGTGCAGTCGACTAACTTGACAAAGAAAAACGAAGCTTTTTTAAGGGGGTTTCATACTTCGTACTTCACAAGTGAAAAAGTCCAAGTACGCTGAAGACTAAAAGTTTCTCAAAAGCCATAAATAGCTAATGATCAGTCATTCACAAATACATCGTATCGTTCAGGGGTGAAAAGTTCAAAAAAACAGCACGCATAGTATTTCCAGACATCTTAAATCCCAAGACCGAAGTCAATCTTAGTACATCGTTCTCTCGTTGCCTGTTGCTTCAAAATACATTCCACCAAAGATTTTGAAAAATACAACGTTGTTTATTATCCCGCAGGTAAAGAAAATGCAGGACAGGGTACAGAAGACAAAGGAAGACGTGCAAAAGGCTAAAGAGAAATACGAGGCTGCGCTTCATGAAATCAATCAGTACAATCCCAAATATATGGAAGACATGACTCAGGTCTTTGAAAAATGCCAAGAGATGGAGGCCCAGAGACTTCAATTCTTCAAGGACGTTCTATTTGGTATTCACAAATGCCTCAACATATCTCAGGATCCAGTGTAATTATGAATATTTTTTAATTTTACTTCAATCACTCCTGGATACAAAATACAAATATGATACGAGCGAACCCTTGTTCGTTAATGCGAAATGTACAGTCGTTTCAAATTGTTATCAACATACTATTTAAAACTACCTAATTCTTGAACACTTATTGTAAAATGAGTGGGTATTCAGTGTGCCTTATGATTTATACATTAAAATTCTACACAAATTTTCAGACTTCCACAAATCTATGAAGAGTTCTATCACACGATAAACAACGCAGATCACGAAAAAGATCTCAAGTGGTGGTCGAACAATCACGGGGTTAACATGGCGATGAACTGGCCCCAGTTCGAGGTAAGATTACAAATTTCAAAAAGACTACTTCAATATTCATATGCATGTGATAGCTAATCATTAGATATTTTCGCTGAAATTAGAGCCATCTCCGTATGTCCGTGTTTAATTGTTTTATTTATTTTTATCGCGCTACCAGAATTGAAAGTACATACGTAACAAACGAAAACTGTATATAATTCGAAAGAAATTTATTATTGCAGAAAATGTCCACTTTTAAAAAACAATATTGATGTAAAGTAATAAAATATTTTTATACTTACACATTCTCTATAAAAAAGTTGGAGAAATAGCAAAAAACATATATTCTGAATTTCTTGAAAAATTGTATAGAAACCCAATCAAAGTTGATGTTAACTGTGCAAGGAATGAATATGTTCTTGTTGGATGAGCAAATTGTATTATGTTACTAGTTTTAGATCATTAATTATAAAAAAAAATAGCTGTTGATTATTGCTCTCTTCTTCAAACGAAAAATTGTTCTCTGTTTTCTAGCTTGAGTGAATTAGGTCGTTATTTATAAGCGTTGAACGCAATACAATAGTTTTGAAAGAATCAGTTTTGTGAAACAGCACTTATCATTTGCGATTCATAGTTTTTGTTTACAATCAGTGTACATATTTAGTGCAGTAGTAAGCCTTGTTATAGATTTTCATGAAATAACGATACACGAAGGTCGTATCGATCTTTTTTTTTGTGATTAATAGCATTTTTATATAACCAATGAGGGCGACCTTGGAATGCATATGCATGTGATTGTGTGGACGTTGCCGTTTTTGATTTACGCAGGATTACACAGAGGAATTTCGCGACATCACCAAAGGCTCAAAATCTAAGGAAGCCCTGCCAGCAGGATCGATTACTCTCATCAACCAGCGACCTGTCGGCGAGGATCTGCATGTAAAGTTTTGTTCAATTTTTTCAACGAGCGAATTAACACGATTGCTAAAAAAATTCGATAACACACTGTTAACTTTCTTAATACGAAACTGTTCCATTCTCATGTTTTTCTTTGAGCAATTAATCTCCAAAATAATTGGTGACAGAGAACAAAAAATTCAGGTGTGAACTGAAGGCAGGGCTCACCATTCAGAATTCGTTGAAGAATATATTTATATTTTTTCAATATTTTATCAGCAAACATTTTTGTAACTGCTTTATTAATATCTTTTTAGCATTATTATTGCAAAGACTAACGCCCTTTTTCAGTTCAATATAGTTGATCTCTTTATACAAATTACGGAGTTGAAAGCTTCATACTAACGAATTAATATCAGCAACTACTTGCAAAGCCGGAGTGACAAGCATACGTATATAACCATTTTTATTCGATCACCTGCAAAGGTGAGAATTGAACGTAATAGTTGTACAATTGCAGCGAATAGAAATTTTCCGAAGTATACTTTACCATGTAAACGTTTATATAAAGTTTCGTAGATTTATATAAAGTTTCGTAGAAACGGCATGTATCTTACGTGGCATGAAACATTTTAGCTATTCAATTTTTGTTTCACTTCGGCCTTTCGTACGTTCATTTCATGCCGATAAAATAATTGTTTCGATGTCGCCGTGGCAACCGTTATTAGAAGTTTATTACAATAAGAGGAACATAAAGAGATGTAAAGCAATAAGTAACCGTGTATATATACTGTGTGCATATGTCTATGAATATATGTATATCTGAACGTGTCTGTAAGCGAGCAGAGTTCTGAAACTCTTACTCTTTCTAACATTAAGGAAAAATTGGAACAGGAACTACCACCGGTCAATCACAAAGCGAAAGCGAAGCCTGCAGCGCGGGTAATATCGGCGGACAGTGATCACGGTGACAATAAAACAGATAGTATTGATTCTACGAAACATTCATTGGAAAAAAACAATCACGATGGCAATTCCGTTAATAGGAATTCGACGATCACGTAAGTTATCGGCTAATCTATTTTCAGTTTCTTCAACCTCTCATAGGAAGTTCTCGGTGAATAACATAAATTTCAAGAGTTCTTAGAGCACTCGTGCCTTTTTTTTTATGTATTTAAAGAAATGTTTTATCTAGGAACGGAACGAATGCTAAGCAAGAGTCGAATCCCTTCGATGAGGAAGAATGGGACGAGGATGGTGGAGAGGCTCTCGTCGATACAGGGGAGCCCGGTGTTCCTGTCAGGGCTCTGTACGATTACGAAGGTGCTGAAGCCGACGAGCTGAGCTTTAAACAAGGTGCACTTCAGTTATAATACCTTGAGCATAAGAATTTCCGCATTCCTATATTTTAACTTATTTTTTAATTTTTATTATTGCCGTAAAAAATGTATATCCCCTGACTTTTATAAGCTCCTAATTATCAAGCTAAACCCGTAATGATAATTACCACGCCCCATTAAATTCCAAAGTTATTAAAGAATTAAATAATAACAAAGTTAAGGAGCTCTAATGAATGGATTAAAAGGATTGTATAGGATAATTAATGTATCAATGCAGAGAGAAAAATGCCATCACTATCCTAAAGAAAACATCTATTAATGCTTATATGTTCGTTGTTACAGGTGAAATATTCGAGAAATTGGAGGACGAAGATGAGCAAGGCTGGTGCAAGGGCAGGAAAGATGGCAGAGTAGGTCTCTATCCAGCAAATTACGTTGACCTCGTGTCTGAATAAAAATCATATATATATAAATATATATATATATTGCCAAATTCAATAAGCACCAACAGCTGATTACCTCTTCGACAACGAGGTAACGGCAACTTAACATTTAATTAAAACATTGACGAAAAAGAAAATCTCATTTCCTTGTCTCTGCTGGTGTCACTGATATATTCGGCAATCTCGTGTACATTTTTTCCAAGATAAATGATATTTCGATAATTATTGTTCGATACGAAGATGCATTTGGTATGTGGTAACCAAGATTTGTGAAACGACGAACAAGGAGAATATGTTCGAGACTTCCCAATTGCTGAATTTTCGGTGGAATTGTCGACCGTTAAAAAATCTCGAGAATCGCAGTTCATCAAGCTGTAAATGCTCATCACTTTCATTTGTAAAATTGAAATTAAGCCATTGAATGTAAAGATACTATCATCGACGAGAGCCTGTCCCATGGTAGAGTCGTTAAATTCACGTTCTGACTGCGCTTACAATCAGTAACGGAAAGAAAGAAAGCAAGGAAAGCAAATTCGTTCGTTACAGGGGAAGAATGAGCCGTACTGATGATAAAAAAAAATATGTGTGTATGCCAATTCTAGATTTTTCGAATAATGTACAGTCATAACAGTTGTGTGACTCGTGAATATTGTTATAATTATAAGTATCTTTTTGGCTGATAGACAATGAAAACTCTATTTAATTTAATATTGTTACTGAAAAGTGAAAAAACAAAAAATGGTATATATAATATTTGAAAAGAAAAAAATTTAACGTCTATCTAAATGGTGTCATTGTACATAATAGTATTAAAGGTATATCAATACATCAAGTTACAGCTAACCGTTAACGGACTATAAAAAGTTGATACATGTTATCGCGTATAATGAAAAATAAGCGATATAAAGTGTACGGGCAAATGGAAAAAAAATTAATCCGAGCACACCCGAATTACTTTCATCGTAAGTAAGCAACGCTGGGACCTAAAATAAAACAACGTAGTCCATCTTTTTCTAAAACACGAAAGCCTTTTCAGACTTCTCGATCGAAATCAATCGTGGAAAACAAAGAATTATCCCGCTACTTCGATCCTGCTGCTTCGATTCCATTGTCGATATAGTTTAAATACACCATAGTTTACACAATCGAGATCGATGTAAAATGACAAACTTGCGGTAAAATAGAAGATTTGCTTCTCGATGTGTATATATACAGTTTTGTTTCCTATACAGGCACTATTAATTCAAATTA
Organism: Netelia fuscicornis; assembly: GCA_946811545.1. Taxonomy (NCBI): domain Eukaryota; kingdom Metazoa; phylum Arthropoda; class Insecta; order Hymenoptera; family Ichneumonidae; genus Netelia; species Netelia fuscicornis. The sequence continues at coordinate 17,899,713 of OX328011.1, read as the reverse complement.
TCTACTGCATTTGAGAATTTAAGATGAGTGAACTTCTGTCATGAAACATTAAACAACGGCTCTATTATTTTTGTGTAATTGAACAGTGCCTGTTATTCACCTTTAATTTTTTTCACAACACTTCCAGAGAAAATTACCTGTAATAATAACCTTACAACATGGCATTTTTTTTTAATGTTTATGCGTCGCGATGAAGGACCTCTGCGATACTCAAATGTCGATGTTATCTTTAAACGTCTAGCACTATGTTCGATACAACCATTTTTATATTTTGGATTCCCATCTATAAAAAGATATCGTCCAAGAACAAGAAAATTCGGACATTATTTAATCTCGGCTGCGTTGAGTAATCGGAAAATCAAATAATAACCATGATGTTTCCTGTCGACATCATAAATATTTTCATGGGACACCTGTGAGTGTTACAAAAGAGAATGAAAAAAAGCTAGAAGATCCCGTACTATGTATTCATCATATGAGCAGTATCCAAATATTAGGGTACACGAAGTTGGGGAAAAAGAACTGTTCCTTGTGAATAAATTGTCTATCGATGTTACGTAAAAGCATCGATGTAATGTAAATAAAATAGAATGCGATAGGACTTTCAAGTCAGTTTGCAACTTATTTTTTTCTTTTTTATTATTATTATTATTATTATATACTCCGTTAGTCCTTTCAAAATGACTTTTCAAGGAAACAATTTCACAGTTGTTATGTAGACGTTAGTTTGTGTATAAAATTATTATTATTATTATATGAGATCCAATAAACGACCTACCTTAAATTTATATATTATATTGCTTATGCAATAATCGTTTCCATAGTACTAAATGTTCAGCATACCTGGGATCAAACATCATCTAATGGATTAACTAATGATATAAGAGCATTTGAATACGTTTGACAGTGGTTTAAAAGGTTTTTTTTTGTTTTACCCTGCGTAATTATAGAAATTCACACTTGGTATAACAGATAAAGTCGTTCGATACATGTTCTCAATATTTTTGTTTTTCTATTCATAAAGATATAATGATAATATACATATCATAAATTAATTGAAACTTGTAAAGATTTAAATTCTGAAACGCACGATACGCTTAAACGTAACTCGATATTCCAGACGCTCAGAAACAAGGATCGTAATCATGATGAAGACTTTCCACTGTCGCTCGCGAACGGAAAGTCTGGGTGCGGACAATTCATCCATGAGTGTTTACGTGACACTGAAGCTCTTCAAGAGTAAGGAATGGTTTCTCGCAAAGTAAACATATATGTGCATTCCCATTGTGAATATCCAAGTGTTCAGATAGTTCTACCTCAGTCGAGAATATCTCATCGCAAATAACACATACATGCTGTTCCTCGGTTGCATTATCAACTCTTCTTCTTTCCCATTCGGCGATCGCAACTTCTTCTTCATGCGCCTGCATATGCAACATGAGTAACATTTCCGAATCAAAAGTCTCTGAGCACTGTCCACAACTGTGAATCATCTCGTTTTTCATTATCGACGTTGGTTTCGTCGTTTTGACAGAATCGTTGCAGCCTATGCTTATAAGATTGGGATTATCGTCTTCATCGTCGAACAAGTGCTTCTCGACGTGACTCTCGAGGGCATCCTCTGATACCAAAGATTCACCACAAATTGCGCATTGATAAAGCTCTTTATCAGGGCTCTGGTCGTCCTCACTTATGTCGTCACAATGCTTCTGCAAATGATCTTTGAGTACCCCCTCGTCGTCGAAGATTTTGTCACAGACGAAACACGTATAAGTTTCCTTAGTTTGACCGCCAATTTGCGCGGGGCTACGTTTCTTTGCTACATTCGGACTTATCTTTGCACATTCCTTCGGAAAGCCTGCTCCATTATTTTCAGTCTGCTCCTCATTTGGTGGATTTCGATCAACCTTGATCTTCTCGGCAGCCTTGTGAGTTTCAAGATGCTGAATGAGCAATTTTTCATTTCGAAAAACTGCTTCGCAAACATGACACTTTTGTACGTTTTTTGGCGAATGACATACATGAAGTTTTACATAACGTGCCTCGACTATTTCATGACATCTTTTGCATCGCATCATTTTTTGTTTGAGCTGTTTGATCACCGGAGCTGGACTTTTGTGAGTTCCGAAATGAATTTCTACTTCATTTCGTGTGCCAAAAAATTCACCGCAAACACCGCAAATGTGTTTCTCACCGGTTATATTTTTTGTTACAATTTCGTTCACCGTTATACTGTTTGCATCATTTCCTGGGGTTTTGACGTTTGATACAAGACCCTTAGTCGTGTTAGAAACTGCAGTTTGCACAGGTGTTTCATGAACGATCATTTCACGAGACTTTTGCCCATCCTTTTGATTACTGGCCGGCGACAAATGGCCCTGTTTTGTCGAAGCAGGACCATAAGTTTTCACTTTGTACGATTTCGGTACTAAAGGAGCAGCAACTTCTTTTGCAACATCGCTTGCCTCGTCGCTTTCCGTATTAAACGGCGATCTATCGTAATCGGCAAATTTAGCCGGTTGAACGCTCCTTCGTTTTCCAAGTAACACTGTCGGTGCTTCAACGATGTTTCGTTGTTGCGAAGATCGGGAAGAAATCTTGTCGATGGCATGCGTGTTAGTAGTTACGTTATTTCTTGATACGATTTTGTTGACCGACAAGTCGGAAGTTGCATCAAAACGACTGAGAATTACATTGGGTTGAAATATTTTGGATTTTAGAGCAGCTTTCACGAATTCACCGGTAAATGTATTATTACCTCGATTATCAGTCGCGCTTGATGATTTATTATTGCTCGAAGTTTCAAGATTTTTCTTAATAGTTTTCTCTACGATAGTTTTTAGTTGCTGATCAAGTGTTTGACACGAGCCTTTCAATTGTGTGTCGGACTTATCATCGATGGCATTAGAAAATTTATGTTGCATTTCTTTCTCAACATAATTCGCCAGTTCCGTCTGAACTCTTTGCAAAGCCTCCAATTCTGTACCTTCGACTTCGATATTCAAGCATCGTTGAATGAATCTTTTATCATTTTGTTGCGATGATTTTGGACACACCCGTCGAAGTTGTACAGCATCGATTATGTCCGTATTTCGTTCTTGATTGCTTTCAGCCGTGTTTAACGACACCGCTGCAGGATCTTTCAAACCATCGTTTACCTGAACGGGGTTTGTATAATTTGGTTCCGTCAAAACGAGAGTCGATGTTATGATGAACGTCGCGTCGTTAACGATCAATTCAGATCTCACGGTATGTGGAAGTAAATTATCTACGATACTAGAATTATTTGCCATCTCGTTCGTCGACGAAGGAGGCAATTTCTCTGTTTCTGACAAAATAGTGTTTTTCTTGTCATCATTCTTGATCGGCAAGGAAGCATCGCCACTACCAACTTGTGGTATCGTTTCATTTTTAATAGACGCAGAAGTTTCCATCGTGTGCGAATCCGAACCTGAATCTGGAAACATGTAAAGAACGTTGTTTCGATTAGTTCCGTAATAATCGGTTACATTGCTTTCCAGATTTTTCAATTCTTTCGCCATTCTTCTTTGTGTCTCCGCTATTCTTTCGGCATTACTTTTGGCTCTCGCTTTTTGCACAGGAGACAATTGACCGTCGTCAGAACTCATCGAGTCCGTGTCAGTATCATTTTCGCCTGTTGCAGCTAACAAAGCTTTTTTTCTCGCTACCCAACGTTTAGTTGACGCCTTTCTCCTTTCAGTCGTTTTGGATCGTCGACCCGTTATTTGTTTCAATGGTGATGTTACGGCAGTTCCATCAGTTGTGTTTTCCGAACCCTCTTTCCTTTCAACAGTCTCGATCTCAGTGGAAACATTCTAAGAAATAAACAATATTTCGTTATAATACATCAATTGTTATAATTGAACGATTTTCTGGTCACTTATAATGTCAAATGTAAAAAGCTGTATGATTATAAACACTGTTATTTCTTTTGATTCAGATTCAGAAAAAACGCTCGGCTAAATGTAAGTATCGCCAACAAGATAAAACGTAAACTCAATTACTTCAAAAAGCTCTTTAAAAGAAACAGTTGAATTTAACACACAATTTTTGGAAAAATTGGTTATCCACCTACTCACTAACCTTGAGTGAAGTATCATCGATTACCATTGTATCAGCATTCGAATGAGTAGGTGATTTTTTCGTCACCTCGCTTGGGCTAACTTGGTCAGCAGATATCGCCGTGGGCTCGTCCGATCTTAATTTTTTCTGCGTGAAAATTGGTGATCCATTAATTTATTATATACTCTTAATACTAAGGACCTTAAAGCAGATCCCAATGGTCATTATACTTAAAAAACTCACCACATCAGCATGTTCCAGTGACTTATCGTCAGTACATTCTTGTAACTCACTGTGCTTTCTTTTTGTCATGGATGCCTACAAAATACAATCTATATAAAAAATCGATGTCGCAGTGTTACCCGTATGATTTATTGAAAAATATAGCATTTGAACTCTGAAAATTTCTGTGTATGATTTATTAAGAAGTGTAGTGATTGTATATAACAGTAGGAATATCAGGTCCAATGCTATGACACATTGTTGGAGATCAAATATTGTTCAAAAACTATTATGGTTAAGTGCAATAAGTAGCTGACGTTAGCTCTGGACCTTTGAAACTTGTAAAAATCGTGGCTTTACAATATTTTTCTTCAAAGTTAATAGCGCCATCAGAACAGACCTTTCGATGATTGGTGTTTTATGGACATTTCGAAAATGTAACTGCTGTAAAGCTATCGTTCGAATATGGATGCAGAAGAGTATGTCGAACAATTTGCGCATTCTTTGGGACATCTGATATTTTCCTATTAACCAAGTTAGTCTAATATATAATACTAAAAAACATCGTGTTAATCAGCAGGGTAGTTATTTACATGTTGAAGTGAAATCAGAAACATTAAAAAAACATTATGTTCAGTCTGATCTCTATTAAATCGTAGTCTGTGTGCATGTAGATAGAATTGAGAGAATAGCTCTACTAAAGTAATATAAAACAGAGTTAGATTGTCAAGAACCATGTAAATAATGCTATCTACATAATGGGGGTACATAGAAAGAACAAATTTCGACTACATCCATTTAATAATTAATTCAGATGCCTGATTATACTTGTTTAATCAAATATGAACCATCTGCAGCTACCGTGCTTGTTTTCTTACAAGTTTCATATTTCCTTAAATGAAATATTACGAATATTCAATAATATGTAATAAATCTAATTTTAAATACAACTTCTCAATAATTATTGCAACATATATCAATCTTTTAATAGATATGTATGCAAGATATGTATACATTATTAATTTAGTGCTGTTTGTACATGGCACGATCAATTTTCATAAATTATATGTATGTAATTTTTATAATTATTCGTTATTTATTACATTGTGATAGTCTGTTCTCAACAAACATATTTAGTTATTATGAAATATTTGTTGGGCGGAATCTTTCACTATGTGTATTTACAAATTCAACTGTTGGTACTCGAATAACATTTAGTCGGAGCTAACAATATTAATTTGGGAAACCTCTTTTATAGAAAAGTTGAACTTCAGAGTTTGAACACAATCGTACATCGGAAATTTAAATCTCTCCTCCTAAACCACATTAAAAATAGCCCAAAAGATTTTGAAACTGTATATACTCACAGCATTGTCGGAAAGTTCGCTGGCTTCCAAGTGTTCACGAAGCATGGCGTGTGACCGAACAAATTGTGCCTTGAAGTCAATCCACATATCGAGTTTGTATAGGCAAACATGACAAATATTTCGTGGTAGATTTTCGTCATCCTTGATCTGCGAAATAAAAATCATGAAATGGCTTATAGAAAGGGCAATTGAACAAATGAACCTAACCACAAATTTTTCGTACGACTAATGAGTTGAATATGAACATACATGAATCGAGGTAGAATGTCCAAGATCATTAATCTTCGGCCTGAGAACCTCGGAAAAAATATCACTCATGCATCCATCTTCGCCGAGGCACACGCGACACTTTTCATCAACGCTCATCAATTTTCGTCGTTTTGGCATTTTCCCGGCCTTTTAACCTGGTTCCAAATGATTTTCGAGTGGTGTGGATGTGGACTATATAACAATTTTAAGCATGTACAGTAGGTACATAGTTACTACTATATGTGCATATATTTGCAAGGTACGAACAAAAATAATCAAATGATTTGAAGTTAGTCGCGGATGTTTTCTGGCGGGCTCGCTATTATCACGAAACAACAGTACAATAATAGTTATGGTATTATTACAATGTCTATCCAAAAGCAAATTAATTACGGAACTGACAATTTTGAAAAAAACACAATCCACAAGTCGATTTATACAGAAATGTTTACACGAAACCGACGTCCACAGTAATTGTAGAACGCGTCCATAGAACTAGAGGTGTAGAGTATCATCTACTATTTGCTGGATTAGAACGCTAACAGCGCCGCCAGTGTCGTTCAGCGCATACTCAAACATATAGTTTGTTTTTTAACAAGTAATCGTAAAACACTTGACATAATACGTATAAACTAATGTTTTAGTTGATATTGAATAAGACAACTGGATAAACAAGCCGAAGCCTCGCCTGTAATCATATGCACACACACCGATGTGTAGTATGAATGCATATTGGTCAAGCCGTATCAGGCTTCAATTTGCAAAATAAACATTTCACACACCGCCATTAGATGGCGATAGTTTGTAAATGGACGATGGACGAGTTTGCTTTTTATGGCAAACACCTTCACGAAGATAGCAGAGGTCAATATAGCATACAAAAATCTTAAACGCAATCCAAATCTAATCTAACCATGGACGTATAAATATATGGACGGAGCCTAAAGTCCCTTTATGGGTGCGGGGATTGAAGCCGCAGGGGTGAAGAGAAAACACGTGTCGGCTACTCTCGATATGCCTCTCTCGTCACACCCCCGTGATCTATCCCCACCGCCTTACTACTTTGGCATCGCACCGTGAAAATAGATATCGTCGCCGCCATCTTGGTTCATCATATCCGTTGCAGCAGGTTTTCATTCCCCTCACCCTTGTGGCTTCACCCCCGCGGAGAAAGACCATATAATTCCATATATTTATACGTCCATGACTCTAACCATATTCTGAAAAGAATCCATAACAGAAATTAGGGGTGAGAACAGCACTCTCGTTAAAAGTTGAAGTCTCGAAAGTTAAGGCCTTAACCACTAAACCCCTTCACACAATCCTCCAATCAAATTCGACGATTCCCCTCTTGATATATATACAACTATGATAGCTTGCAGCCAACTTAACGTGGGTACAATAAAGTTAACCCTTTGGCCGCTCAGATGTCGCAAAACCAACTTTCGAGGTTTCAACTTTTGTTGAGCGCCACTGATTCACCCCCCCTCGCTGGCGCATTTGCGCGCATATTTTGCGATGACAATCATGGACGGTCATACTCCATATTCGTCGCAAATGATGTAAAAAGCCGTCTGCTGTCGTAATTCGGCTCTATCTAAACCTCCGACATGTTTTAAAAATTGTTCAAAATCCCGAATAATGGAATACTGAAATACAGATAGTGACATCACGAGATTACACGTATGAGCGAGAGGTCACAATAATAGAGCTAATAAGTAAACCAAACGTGATCGTTCAAGTTGAATTGAGTGATAAACGCACTATGTGATCGCATACCGGCCAATCATTACTCCGTGATAATGAAAATGGTGTGATAGAAATATTAACTTAGAAACACGACGGAATTTCAACACGGATCGTTAATCAGCACCTGAAAATTGAACGATCAGCAAAACTGTCAACGTGCTGGAAAAATTTTGTATATTCGTCGTCATTTGTTCCGAATAGAACTGTAGATTATCACGGGCACGGCATTACATCATTGTGAGTGAAACTTATAAATCGTACGACTGAACAATTATTCGTCAATATGCAGGTAGTTGAGAGTGTTGAATAAGCGCTAATGTTTTCTGTTATGGCTATAATTTAAAGTAAGCCTTAAATGCGATTGCCGCATGTTGTGGCATCGATTCATGCAGCAAAAGTGACCCGGGACTTTTGACCTTGAGCCAGTAACCCACCTATGATTGAAATATAACATAACCATATTCTGCCGCAATAATGTGTACAATGTCATTGATACTTCACGTTCTGTACTATTCTTATTCCTGCTTTTCATGATTTACGATTATATCGGATAATAATACTTAGTGTTCTGAGCATGTTCGCGAGGTTGAGTTCTCTGCTCTCTACGCTCATAAGCTTCATTTGTTCTATTTTTAAAATGTAAAATTTTGGTTATCCATAGCATATATATATATGTATGTATGTATATATGAGCATTCATATATACATTCGCACATCAATATCTACTCGCTGTTGTAAAAATTCATTAATGTCAGTGTAAATTCCATTATTTATCATTCCTATTCGCCAAAATATATATATTTTTCTAATGTAAGTGCCCAAGTCGAGGACAGTCAAAAGAAACGAGAAAAAAATTAAAGGAAATAAATTGTTTAATGTTATTTCGAAGCGTTCAGCTCCAAGAGTGTTCAATGTACGATTGAAATTTGCTTATCATAATTTCATGGAAGATTGTTTGCTTATCATTGTTCTTATCATATCAGTCTTTTGTAGGGTACATGCCTGTCCGATCAAGTATCTATGTTGACTTTCTGTCTGGATGATTCCTGTCATTAAAAATAAATTAAATTTATTCTTCGTCTTTAAGATATGAAAAGTCAAATATATTTAATATCTTTTGGGAATTTCTTTGTCCGGGGCATGGTTGACATCTCGATTTGTTTCGTTTTTTTCTCCCAATAATTTTATATACAACCTATGCATATTGAAAGCTTATTTATATGTATTAATGATTAAGGAAACAGATTTAATCAGTAGCAATTGAAACTTTGTATGTTTTCAGTCTAGACAAAGTTGTGGGTAGTAATGCCCAGTCAGTGTTCGTGAGATGTGCCAATCAAGGCTTTACGAAGGCTTTTGTAAATTCAACAATTCAACTGCTACTGTAGCAAGAAACAATAGAAAAAAAAAGGCAGTACTGGTGCTCGCGACTACTTTGAGCTCAGTCACCAATTATCCCAGGCCTCAAGATGTCTGCGGTAGAGGCACCACCATTCATTCGTACTATCGAATGGGACATGATGGACAAGACAAAATTTTTTCCTCTGAGTATGCTGTCGTCATTTTCGATACGATGCTGCCTCTATCCACTTACAGTCATCAAGACGAGACTGCAAATTCAAAGACGAAATCATATGTACACAGGTAATGTAAAAACTATATGTTATTAGAATTTTGGTAAGTGCGGCGTATATAACATGTAAAGCATATTTTGTTTGATGAACAAACTTATCAAACCGACAAAAATTGCAATTGATAATTTTGGTTGATATATTTTCAGGAATGATCGATGCTTACAAAAAAATCTACAGAACCGAAGGTTTTTCGGGCCTATATCGGGGCTTCTGGATAAGTTCCATTCAAATAGTATCCGGAGTATTTTACGTGTCGACGTACGAAGGTGTTCGTCATCTATTGGGACAAGATCCCGTAACCGCTCATTTAGACTCAAGGGTGAAGGCACTGATCGGTGGTGGTGCTGCCAGCACAGTGGGACAGACCATAGTCGTACCCTTTGATGTTTTGAGTCAGCACTTGATGGTACTCGGCGTCAGCACTAAGCATGGGAAGGTTGCCGTTGACAAGGTGAATTAGGAACTTGATTAATACGGTATCGATATTCTTCTTTTGTGAATCAATTCCATACATGAAAATTTTGATATTTGTTAGATGGGCATGAACCCTCTGGGACTCAGTCTGCAACCTGGATGTTCACGCGCTTATATTTCTGGTGAAATTGTAAGGTGTATTTATCAGAGGGATGGTGTGAAAGGCTTTTATCGAGGTTACGTCGCATCGCTCTGTGCATATGTGCCGAACAGTGCATTGTGGTGGGGGCTGTACACGGTTTACCAAGGTAATGTTTGGAATATTTTAAATTTCATTTTAGATGCTTACAGTTATTCTGTGAATCATAAATTTTTGTTCACGACGTAAACAATTGGTAAGGAATTGACGTTAGCCACTTAGTGTCATAGGTTTGTCCTGGTTAACTTAAATTTCATGCCTATGTATTACGCTGCGCCAGAGAATTTACGAATCGCTTTTTCAAACTGGTCCAAACGCCTAACACTCCATATTAAGATGAATATTCCTATGCCTCTTATTTTTGTTGTTCGTTCTTCATTAAACGTACTGTTAATAGATGAGTTGATACGAGTCCTGCCTGAGTGGGTGTCACACCTGTTCATTCAAGCAATAGCGGGCACACTGGGAGGATTCACCACAACTATTGTAACGAATCCTTTAGACATCGTGAGAGCCAGACTTCAAGTTCAGAGGTTGGACAGTATGTGTAATGCTTTTAAAATTCTCTGGGTCGAGGAAGGTTTTAAGATGTTCTCGAAGGGATTGTCGGCTCGCCTAGTCCAATCTGCTTGCTTTAGTTTTTCAATAATATTGGGTTATGAAACTATCAAGCGAGTGAGCATTAACGAGGAGTACAAGGGTTATGTACGATGGTAAACAAACTACGATGTGCTGTGAATACCCATTGATAATTTTCTTATGAAAAGTGTATGAATATCACGAACAAAGTCGAAATTCTGTACGAGCTTGCGCTTGGGCGTATATTTAGCATTCGTTTCCTGGAGAAACATTTGGTAAATGGACGATGACGAGTGCTATGGGTAATTACGAATCAACCTTTAAATGAATATAAGAAACTAATCGAACATTTGCCCAAAGACTACAGTGAGAGAAGGTTCATTCCGCTGATATTTCAATCTTGACTTGTACGATATGTTCAAATTGTTAGATTAGAATAACTGCACGTATAACTCAACAGTAAAAGTGGGTATAAATAGCATATACACAGATAAATGTATGTATATATGCATATATATATATTAAGATAACTTAACCATTAAAATAATTTTGTAAATAATAATAATATATTTGCGATTGAGCGTAAATGTATCCAATTCCATAATCTAGTTCAATCATTTTTTCTAAAAGGCAGCTGCTTTTTCCTCGAAAAACTGGTCTCATCCACCGCATTGTGAATCAAGTACTTCTGAACACTTGCAACAATAAATACAGTAAAAAAATTTAATAACAAATCATTTTCTTTATTAGTGACTAAAAATCATGTGCTGAAATTCATTGCCGGCTATATTTGCAAACAGTGCGGTACATCGATCCCTGATAAAGCAGAACCAGCTTCGGAGCGGATGCTGATAAATTACGATATTACCGGCTCATCATCAAGCTGCAGTCTGTAATATTGTTCCTTGAGGAAGATTATCTCGTCAGGATAAAGGAGGGATAGATTTATTCGTTTGCTAAATGCTTCAAAATATCATTTTCAATACGTTTATTATAAAGGACAGCATATTACGAGATATTTTGATTTTATTTTTTATTTTTTAAGGTACTTAAGTGGTTTTTTTTTAACAGAGGTCGGCTGGTATGAGTGTTGGAATCGTTTTCTTTGGTTCAACAATTTTGTATGGTTAATATAATCCATATCGTCGTACGCAGAATGTGCTTTACGTTATCACATACCTCTTTCCTTACAATGTCGTCTTAAGTAATATATATATATAATCTATCTAACTAATAGTCATCTATTTATTTATACGGTATTTACAGTCGCGTAGCGGAGATCACGATCTCCATCTCGATTATTATATAGAAATAATAATTAATTAATTATGCTAAGGACATATATCGTACCCTATCCATTTTATTCCGTATTATGCACATACGCTTCGGTGCTTCATCTCATGTTGATCGACAGAGTGTTTTATTTTTTTAATTTTATTCTTATAGTAGACGGGGAAGGAATATACCTGTACAAGATTTCTTCACCCTTAATATCGTCGTGTATAATCCTATGAGCATCAACGCAGTCAAAGGGATATAGAGAATCCAATTCTATATAATACTTATATCGAGACAGTCCATTGAGTATCTTTTTTTCAGCCAATATCGTGGCATGTTTGAAGGCAACATAAATTTACAATTCGAACTCCAGACCTTACGAAAGAAAATTCTTTTGTCATTTTCATCTTTTTGCTCTTACAACGAAGTTCTTCGATTAAATTTACAAACAACCATTTATTCTCTAACCCAATATTCGTTTCTTCATACATGCTCTCATCCTTATGCACATTATATTACGTCCAATCCAGGATTTTATTACTCGAATCAATTTATTATGCGTTCGGAGTAAAAATCTACTAGGTTCACAGGGTGTTGATGTTTCTAAATTTAACTAACAATCGCATAATCATAAAAGTGTGCTTTTTCATCGAGTTATAAAATAATTTTGCAATCCGGACGATTCAATTTTATCTCACATTTTCTTCTCTCTATCTACTATCTCTATCAAACGTATTTACAAATAAATAATAGATTTGGTCCGGAGCTACCGATTCTTTAAATTATTTTTGACAGTTTTACGCCATACGTACATGACGATTTATTTGACGATCAATTTTTTGGTAACACATACGTTCTAGATTTAATTCGAGCTATTAAATATAGCTGTGTAGAGCACCCGTGACGAGAGGTTGACAGTTTATATTGCTTAGATTCTATTTATTTTAAACGAATATACAAACTAATTGCAAACAAAAACAAACATATCAAAAATTTGAAAAGATTTTTGGAAATTTTTTTGTTGTTTGGTATTTGAGACGAGAGAAAAATTGACAACCTTTTGCCACGGGCTCTATCGAGTAGGTGATTTAATTCGTGGAGTCTCTCTTAATAATACATATATGTAATATTTATATTATGTTCTCGCAAATGCGAACACTTCTTTGCACGCTCATTTATTTTTATTCTCATCTTCTTGCGACAAAAGCTGACGACTCGGTAAAATGTATTGTCGGTTCTTATTTTTTTTTTAATTACGTTGACGATTCCACGCGTCGATATAAAATGAAATATTCTAATCTTTCTCTTCTTCTCTGCTCCAACTTTGCTCACTATTTCAATAAGCCACGAGCAACGAGCAATTATTGATCATTACAACTCCGTCAGTTTTTATACCTTCTCCAAGTTTTCACATCAATAATTATAATAAACGTCTACTACGAATGCTGGAGTCCCAGCACCTTGCCACTTTAAACTCTTTGATTTCTCTTGGCACTGAAAATGTGCCTTTGACCTGTGCTTAAAACCGTAATAAAAAAATAAGGCTCGTTAAGGTGAAAAAAATATGTGTAGTTGTCGATTCGAGTACAATAATATAATAAATCACAGATGGAATAAAAAAAACGTCACATCCTGACACAGCTTGCAGGTTGTGGCCGACATTGAGATCCAAGAAAATTTGATGAATTATTCAAGATAACGATAATTAGCAATGTGACCATTTATTTTTTTAATGACGAGGCATCTTTGAGCCTCCGCCAGTTGGGTACTTTTTTCACGTGCCGTTGCACAGCAAGAGTCGCGTATTTACCATGATACCATGAGTAAAGTTGCCTCAAAGAACCCGACGGGTTTCAAATACCATGAAAAAAAATGACGAGTAAGAAAAGTTGGCTATGCAAGCTTTGAATTTTTCATGATGTTTCTGCAGACGTACCTACATACAAGATACCTCTCGGACGTTATACAAATACGCGTCCCATCTACAATTCTCAGGAGGAACGTAAATTTGCTACGTTTGATTTTTACGATATTATCCATTCCATATATTGGAATATCTTGAAAGGTTTCAACATTTTTTTGTTTCTTATTTTTCTAGCAATCGGATATTTTACGAGAAATTCTCGGTTTCTCATGGAAGAAAGTTCTCGGCGTTTTTGGGACAGTCGACGATAAAAAAAGACGAACGAATCGAGACCGAGGGAATGGACATTTTTTTGTGTAAAATATATTCAAATCGATCCGATTCGATAATACACGTTCGGACGAATGCGTGCTTTTTATCCCCACGGATACGTTCCACCGTGTCCGTTTCTTTTTTGTTCTCGAATCGAACTCGGCGTAGTAGGTAGCACCGATGGACACTAATCAACTGTAACATTCATCCCTACAAAAATACGTTCGGATTCTCTCGTTTTTTCGAGCCATTGCAGTTCGACCAACCACGCTTTTCAATGAGACTGTTTTTGAAAAACCTTTGAATACCAGGAACATTTCCAATACCTCGACGCTCCAATTGCGAATCAGCGATGTCGAAAAAAAAACGTACTTTTTGCATCATCCAAATGAAAACAAACTTACAGATTTCCATTGAAACGATTCTACGGACAATTTTCTTTAGCATCCATAGACAAATTTGGAATCGTCAAAGGGAAAAAAAACCAATATTGAAAAAACGTTTTCGATCCAATGATCGTGGAACGAGTTTGTTCGATTTTTCGACAAAATTGAAATTTTTATAAAGATTTAATCATTTTTGTATCGTTTATGGTGAATGAGGCAACGTGATGTACTTTTCCTCTAGCAGCGTTAACGGGTCGCGGTGCGAGAGCACGCGTTTCAAATTCACCCGTAAACTCGTTAATTCGCGTGCGTGTTCGGACGAATGAACAAGGCGTCGAATCGAAAACGTAAACAGGCAAATAAAGCTCCAAGAGACGAAGAGAGAGAATGCATTCCGCATATTTCGAAATTGTGCGTGATATACATCGGAATAGCTCGTCTCTATCCGCATTTCGAGCTTTGTGTGTATACAGATTGTTTGAAATTTTGCTAGTAACAAAAGGGGGAGGCTCGCTGTTTGAGGAACGCTCGGCAATGTTCAATTCTCTCATTGAGGCTGTGACAAATCAATGTTAATTTATGATCGTATAAATCATCAGTCGCGTAGATAACGATTAATCTATAGATATACGGACATCGAACATTGATCGAATCAACCGTTTGCATTTTCTCGGGCAATTCACATTCGATGGAAACAATTAAATTATTTCCTCTAAAAAACAAAGTCAAATAAATCATTTTTTTTAACCGTCGGCACTCGAATTTTCATATAGAATGCAAAAACCGGTTGTAAGAGTGAACTTTTTAACTTGAGCGATAAAAAAAGTATACGGCAGCGGTGACAAAATCAATTAAAATGGGATTCAGGGAAATTTAATTAAAATCCGAAGGTTGAGGGTTTTTTTATCACCCTATAAACATTACTACGCGATACGCGTATATCACGAATGTGCATCTATTGCTCTTTTCATTCGCGCAACGCATATGGGACGTTTCACTTGGGTTTACATAGCTTTATAAATTATGAAAAAAGAATTTGTTAATTACATTCTTCTTCGAAATTTTAAAAATATAATCTGTTAATTTAAAGTTGAAAGGTGAAGGAATAGCGAGGTTATAATCCAAAAAAGGAGCATGTGCTCGAATGTCGACAACCAACACCTGGCGTGCAGGATACGATTCTTTCAAAACTATAAATGGTATTTTCTTGAAATAACGTTTTCATAATCGGGACCAGAAATATTTTCCATAATATTGATCCGAGACAATTGGAATTTTATACAGTTAATTATTATACTATTATCTAGTACGCGTCATGAATGTTGAAAATTTATTTTTTAGTTTTCTTTTTTTTTATAAATAAAACAAAATTGCTTTTAACGTTAGATTCTTCATTTTTGTCTTCGGATCATTGTTACATTTTGATTAATCAATATTTTCAAAATCGAGTATGACAAATATGAGTTTTATTTATTTACTTGGACAAAAATATATATTTTTTTTAAGAAGAGAGACCGGAAATTGCACATACTTGTTGCTACTGCAAAATGTCTGTTCATAAATATCTTTTCAGAGTTCTACCATGGTCGTTTTGAATATTTCTAAATCACATTTTCAGCAAATTTTATTCCATTCAATTATGTCACTTATATTGTCAACTGTTTTACGAGTAAAACTTTATGTTACCTACCATAAAAAATATCTAATTTTTAAATCATTTCACCGAATCTAAAAGTATATATTATAGTCATTACTTCAAGACCGTATCCAGTCGTTTGATCTTTCTCCAATTTGTAAATACGTAAAATTATTTTCCTCGCGCGATCACCTACCCTATACACGCACATTTGTAGATGTAAACTGCCCTCGAAATTACTTCTTTTTACAAACCTAAGGACCGGAAGTTGGAAAAATTTGCAAAAATAAGTCGAGTTTTGTCGGAGTGGCCCATATACACGCTGAACCAAGTTATGGGTTAGTGAACACGAATGTATATGCACGTTCGTGTTCTCGAATGATATTTGTATGCGATGTACGATGAATCGCTATGTAGGTAGGTACGTCTAGCCGTCCAGTCGGAATGATGCAATTCAAAAGAGTGTTAGTATGTATGGCAAGCTATCGTCTGCTGTCCATTCCTGATACGTTCATTTTCACTCTTGAAAAAATATGTACTAGCTGTTCGTTCTACCGAGCTCTTTCGAGAGAATTCTGGCTGTGGAGGAGCCGAGTTCTGGATTGGATGAAAACCTCATACCGCCCATAGTATTACAGAGGGTTGAGGCATACCCCGAGCTATAGTTATAGCTGTATGCACTATTATGCATTCGTCGAACGTGAATTTATTATAATCGATTTTACATACTTTTGGAGATTGGTCGATCGTAATGAAGTTCACGAACTTGCAAACATGTATTCTCTCTCTATATCGAATCGTTAATTCTAAAAAGATGTGATGTGAAAACAGCTTTAAAATCGATCCTGGGTGTAAGGGAAAGTTTTTGTTGGGGTAGTTTTAATCTTCAATAATTTCGTTTAAAATAGGAACAGCGCCGTTATCTTAGTCTGGTTTTAAAGAGGAAGAATGAAAGTTTATTACAGTACTACTCCGATATTATTAGCATTCGTGGACGTTGCAAATACCCCGCGCAAAATTAAACTATGACTTTCGACTTTCCGGATTTTACGCGTGTTCATTAAAGGGGTCGTATCTCAGAGAGTAATTATCCAATCCGGATGAATCAAGTTTTGTTTTGAAGAGAATCGTATGGGTTAAAATAATGTCCAAAGCTCGAAGTTTGTAACTCAAAAACTCGCAATGATACGAGGCTGCGAATTGGAAAAAATTTGAAAATATTTCGATTTTGTTAAAATGTCGCAATATATGAAATCAATGTACCAGTATAATTATACAAATTGGGCACGAATGCAAAGTGCATGAAATTCTGAAAAGTCTGTATCTCAAAAACTCGCAATGATACGAGGCTGCGAATTGGAAAAAATTTGAAAATATTTCGATTTTGTTAAAATGTCGCGATATACGAAATCAATGTACTAGCAAAATTATACAAATTGGGCGCGAATGCAAAGTGCATGAAATTCTGAAACCTAGGTCAAGTATGGATACGAAATTAATTTATTTTTAATTTATTATATACGATAGACGTTTTCAGGAAAATAATTGTGACGATGCCTAACGCTGCCTTATTTTTTGTTTTTTTTTTTGCAAACTAATTCGATATACAGTTTAAAATAAATAATTTAAAAGTAGAAAAAACGACGATGATTTTTTCTTCGCATTGTAAAAGAACCCTCGGTAATATTACAATCAATTATTTGCAACGTTGAACTTTAACAATCTCCCGTTCAATTCCATGAATTGTATTCCATGATTTTGTGCATCCTCGAGACATCGGTGCGAATCGAATAAAAACATACCGTTATATTTCTTCTAGCATTGGGTAATGACGCGGTGGTTATCAATTATCGATATTCCGGTATTTTTCACTCTGACAGAGCGAATGACGAATAAATTGGCAGATCGTTGACAATGCGCTCGTTTCGCATCGAGAAATTGCAATTCCCGTGTTCCACGAATATC
Organism: Netelia fuscicornis; assembly: GCA_946811545.1. NCBI lineage: Eukaryota > Metazoa > Arthropoda > Insecta > Hymenoptera > Ichneumonidae > Netelia > Netelia fuscicornis. The sequence goes on along the minus strand of OX328011.1, from coordinate 17,881,776 downwards.
TCGGTCGTAAATTGACTCATTCGCAACATTATTTCAACGCGAGTAAAAGCTTTGCGGATGTAAATATATATTCGCGTAATCGTAACGCTCGAGAAAATTTCATTACCTTTGAAATAATAATAATAATAAAATAAAATAAAACGTCTCATAATTCTCTCATTGCGATGTGCATGGGCTTTAGATTTGGACTTACGCCTGGAATCGTCAATTCTTCTTGTCGTCAGTGTTGTCGTACACTCAGATTGAGAGGAATTACTTTATCGTATCAATGAATATACGCGCTATATATATGTGTATATAATACAGTAATATAAAACCACCGTCCACGTTTTATAATATAACAACCCCGCTCGGGTTCCCGTAATACTCGATTATTTCTTATTCGTAATCATTCATTTTTACATCTAATAGATTAAAATTCAGGAAGATCGGCGTAATTTTTTCAACGTAACGATATTACAACGGCGTCAAGACTAGTCTTAATACTGGAAAGAAAATAATAATCTCCGTTTTTCTTTCGATAAAAATATTGCGTTGGATTACAATTGTACGTAAAATAAAAACGTAACGAGTGAAGAAATTAATGAACTTAATGGAAGCGTGTGTCTGAACGAGAGGAAATGTTTTTTTGACACGGTTAATGCTCGTTTAGAATTTAACGATAAATTTATTATTGAAATTAATTCAACGCGAGAACGTGTAGCACGATTTTTCATGAATTCGTAAATACGTTTTCTACATTTTTGTTTGATAATTCAAATTGCAAGTAAACGAGGAGGAAGGCTTTTGAGAAAGTGATCGGTGCGAAATCTAACGATTCACTCGGCCGTTGATTCGTACCGCGTGAAAAATATTACATCGATAGAAAGTTCTATGGTCTCGCAGTGATAGTTATCATCAACGTTTCGATGGTACTTTGGGTTGTTTTATTGGCTCTTCATCGTCCGACGTTTCGTCCTCGTTGTCCTCTTCCGGTATTTCGGACAACGTGGAATCATCGATACCGAACCCAAATACTTTACGGTCTATCGGCATTAAATTTCTCGTCATACTTTGCTTCGTCTTTTGCGAAAATTTATCCGTTATCGCGACGCCGTCAATTTTCATTGATGGCAATTCGACCTCATCGTTATTATCTTCATTTTCGTTATCGTGGTCCAACTGTTCGTCGACTTCATCGTCACCACTGGGTTCTGTTTCCTCGAGCACCTACAATCACGTGTCCCGGAAACGGATGGCGCGATCCCGTCGAGGCCCTTGTCTGGGCCCTGCGTGACGTCACATGCCTCCAGCTTGTTGACCACTTCCGGCACTGTAAGCGCCCCCTTCGCTGCTCTGGCTGACGCTACTGTAGCTTACGCTACTTGTCTGACCGCCCGTTCCCATTCCAGTTACGTACTGAAACCACATACGAAATTATTAGATTTTTATCGTCCGTTAAGTAAGTCGAGTCAACACTAACTTTGCAACTACAATTCTGATAACTACATAATTTAGATTTAATTCGATTTAACAATTCGGTATGTCTAAAATAGAATTGAGACAACAACGTCAACATAAAATGAAGGTAACAACTTCCGTTAGACATTGTTTATTTTTTCATTAAAATCCTTTGACATTAGTAATACGAAAATAATAATTAGAAACGTGACCTTTTCGTTCGTGTAGTTAGCTACACCAAGAGGTAGGTATGTTTCTAAGGTTTTCATTTAATAACTGTGACAAAAATTCATTTTACAACAAGTCCAACAAAAGTTGGGTACCCATGTCTTATCTCGATATTCAACAGTGCTGATTGATAATTAGTCTTGAACCAAAGTTTCGTCACATTGGTACCAACTTTACAACTATGATAAAGGGTTTTTCACACAGTTGTCATTTTGTTCCTAATCACACCCTAGCGAAGACAATACGTCCTTGGTGTAATCGATATTAAAAAATTGTTGCGCAAATTTTTAAAAAGTGACATTGACATAATAATGCAAGTATACGTATTGATATGTATATTTGTAAGGTCGTTTTTGCTTCAGACATTTATTTTAACCTCCCAAGACCTAAACATTGTATTCAAGCTAAAAAATAAATATTGCAAAAAGAAACTGACACTACGATTTCGCGTCTTGCGATTGAAACTCTAAACGCACATTATTCATATTATTTCTGAGTAACCTATATATAGATTTCTAGGTAGAGAGACAATTGTTAGGTATCCTAGAAATAATAATGATAATAATGATCAAGGAATTGTGATTACATTCGTGGAATATTTTATACACCTTGTAGAGTGTTAAAATAGTGGCTTGCCACAAGTTTTCGACAGTTATCTTTGCGTCCACTCGGAAAATTGATACAGGAGAGATTAGATCATCGATGGGCATGATTGAGATTTTGCATTGGATAAAAATAAGCAAAAGATTTTATTTCTCGTCGATCGCGAAAAAAAACTGTCCGAAGAATAAGTCGAATAAGTATATCCGTTAAATCTACAGATTACTGTAAAAACGTGGGCCAAGTTCGTGTTTCGGGATTACGGTGGCAAAACGAATGGTACAAAACCGAGTTATCTCGATCGCCTCGCCGTGGGCACGGAAGCGTTACGTGCTTGGACTACGTAGCAACGGAAGAGAAAAGGTGAAGAAAAAGGTTCGTCTTTTTCATTCGTTTTAACAAAACTAAGAACATTTCATACGGATACGTTAGAAGAGTAGCCGTGCGTAGGTTTCACGACTCTGAGTACACAATGGAGATGCGAGAGTTCCTCGAGCGAGCGCCGTTCGTCGCTGTGAAAAAAACGAGTTTCCCCGAGGCTGCTCTCTAGTTAACTCCCTTTCTCTTCAATATAATTAATGACGTTGTTTCTTTCTTGTATTCTGAGAAGTTGCTGATGAGGAATAGACGGCTTTTTCGTTACTCTGAACATGTTTAAGTGGAAAAAGTAACTGCAACGTGTATGTCGATACTTCAAACGCATCGGTTGACAAAGCACTGTGAGCATTTCGCGTGATAAGGGTTGTTTTGTCTATTAACAAAAATATACTATTCGAGGAAAAGGAAATGTAAAAATGACATCTTTTTTACAGCAATCTCGAGATAAAACGTCAGCCCTTCGTTAGTGGGTTATTTGCGTATCGTCGTTCCGCTAGAGAATATTTTTATTATGCATACAGTTTTTAATAGGTTTATATATTCAAGACCCTCTTCGAATTATTTTCATCGTCACTATTAGTTAGATTCGAAACGGTTGAAACATTGATTTTGTTTTCGTTTGTTGACAAAACGTTGGAAAAGGTTGATTTCCTTAACCGCATCTAAATCGCAAATTACTCGAAATCCTCTGAGCGAAAGCACATGACGACACACTGATACAAGTTGCACTTGAGTGTCGACTCGTTCGATACAAACTGTAGATTGTTAAATAACCATCAAGACGCAAAAACGCAAGATTTCCTTTTTCCATTTTTTAATCGACAAATTTTGGAAGACTGAGAATAAGTTGGTTGTACGGAAAATTTCACAATCGCTGCTTGAAGTATTTTTGGACAAATAGAATGCGGACACTTCTGGGGTGTCGGTTTAGGTATAGTCATCCACTTCCAGGACTAACAATAAGGATGAAGGGACGAAAGGTTTTTTGCTCAGAAATACTTTGTAGGAAGTTTGGTCACTGATACTCGTAAGAACGTCATCAAATCAGTGAACTCTAGCTGGTAGACGATGAGACGACACAGAGCACTTCGACTCTAAAAACTTTTCTACATTTGAAAAGCTATTACCAATCCTCGTCCTCTCGTGCTAATTATCAACTCTCATATCTGTTATGAAGCGACCGAGGTTACCTGAGGGAGTTTGAGCATACTAGAACGTTCACCGCTCGACTTGTTCTGCTCCTGATCCAGTCGCATTGGGGTCGTATACGGAGTTACCTATCTCGTAGAGCAAAGTTCATACGTTCGAGACGTTTCAGCACTTCGAGTACAGTTGAAATAGTTCAAGGATTTCGAGTTACTCGCAATGTTCGCTTCAGTCTCGTAAGCCTTGCTAGTCTTATAGTTATAGGCTTATAGGCCTGAATCAAAAGTAAGTGGGCACTCGATGCAGATTCCAGGACCTGGTGTGATGGACATTCGGTTCGTGTGAGAAAAAAATTGAGATAGAGATGAAGATTGTTTCGTCCTGTAAACTATGAATTTGTGTATCATCAAGCTTTCTATTTTTTCAGATGATATCAATGTACCTATACGTGACTACCACCTATTACCGGATCCTGTTCGTTGACGACGAATCATGTCGACGTCATCGATTTTTAGAGTCGACGAAGCGTAAAATACTGGCACGAAGTTCATTTTTCTATATCCCTCGACCCTGTTCCGTTTTTCATGTCTGAATATTTTGCAATTCATCACAAGTTTTTCGAAGTTCTGTCTACGTATATCGCGACCCTACAGTCCTTGATTGGAGCGCGAAGATCATCTCGAGGATCTTCGTGCAGATGATCCGTTCGGTCTGGCGAGTTGGCAAAATTTCAATGTACACGTAGCTTTTTCTCCTCGAACTATTGGCACATCTTTTGAATTCGCGACTGGACTAATTGGAGAAGTCCTTGACATACAGAGATACTGCCGCACTTCCCGATTCCTCAGATCGATGCGAAAGGTCAGGAATCTTATATTAATGTTAATTTTTTTTTTCTACGTTTCTGCTTTTTCTTTACGTTTCTAGGAGTCGGTAAAGGCCGGAAACGATTGAAGCGAAAGTTGAGAGTACGAAGAGGTAGCTGGGCATTGCGTTCATAGCGTCGATATTATGTTCTCCAAGCGGACTAAGTTTGTGGGGTGCGCCGTCGAAAAAAGCCACCTCGTGATAACATTATCTCGTTTACTACTTTCCTTTACCCTTCGTGCCATTTCCCATCTCTCGTTTTGGCTTCTTTCCTCCCGTTTGCCTACTTCTCCCTGTTTCCGCTCGTACTTCCATGCTCAACCTACAAACTTGTCCGGTCTATCTACTTTCTTTTTTTTTATTCTCACTCCGTCGCGACATAATCTAATTTCTTATCTCATTCGTGCCGAGCTGGCATCTCCCGACGGTATGAAACTTTACGCATGACTTCTCACGAAGAAGATGTGAAGAAAAAATTGGGAGACATCCTTTCGTACTCTTCTCTTGTTAGCCTTATACTAGCTTCGCATTTCTTTTATTCCACTACAGAGTCATCTTGCCGTCGCTTAAATTTCTTACATTAGACACAGGACTTTATCTCTTCGTATCGCTTTTCGTGGGAACGCGATTTGAGTCAGTTACAATTTAATTTCCAACTTTTGTTCGCGTTGGACCTGGATCGAGTTGAACAGAGTTATGGAAATAAATGCGTATCGAAGGAGCAATGACTAATGAAAATTATACATTGCTGAATTATAATTGACCTTTCTTTAGATTTTGAAAGATTTTGCAAATTAACGACGTCAAAGACTAGTTTTTTTTTTTAATTTAACGAATAAATTTGGATGGTCTATTTCGGCTCATCAGCCACTGTAGTTACTTTGTACACCACAAAAACCGTCTTCAAATAAACACCTTATGAAACTAGTTGCTACATCGTTACTTTCTATTGAAACAATGTAAAAATGGCATGACTGTTATTTTCTTAAGAAAAAAGATCAAAATTTACCTTCTTTTTCCTCAATTCAATTATACCCAGCCCCTTCACTTTTTCCTAAACAATCTTAAGTCATTAATGCGTTCCAGTTCCATTCTTACCTGGGTAGGTTTACACCTGAACGCTGGTTGGTATCTTCTTCTCATTCTCCGCGGACAGCAGACGCAAAGAATTCTCGCGAACGCTCTGCAATACAAATTGAAACAAAAATTACAAACAAAAAGTGATATTTGTGAAAAGTTAAAAAATTATCCAGAAATTTTCACATTACCACTGTAATCCACTTTTATCGTTAGATTGTTGTTAGTAAAACAATCGATAAACGATATATGTAACGCTTATCTGCATATAGCTCGAATACTTGATATACCTACACGTGGCCTTCTATGCTGTAAGGTATAATGTCATCTTTTTATATACTTGGTACGTGGCATGTTAACGCGTATCGGTCCATTGTATCGCTATATAAGAAGTCCCGTCATGGTATATTTACATAGTTTTATTACGATAAAACTGATACAGTTCGCATGCACGGACGACAACGCCTACTTCGACGTTCATGCGATACAATTTTTTTGTGTTTCGTGACGTGCGCTAAAGAGTTACCCAGAATAACTTTCGCAAGTACGTTAGATCCTACGCAGTTATAGGATATCGTAGGGTTATCGTAGCGTCGACTACGAAAAAAAAAATCATACCTCATCAAATTAGCAAAAGTGACCTTTGTACACGTATCGCACAACCTATATTAAGGCTGATAAACTATTCGCGTTGAATAAGGCCGTCCAATTATCCAATTTATTAAAAAGAAACCTAGTAGGTACCTCTTGAAAATAAAGTCGATTAAAAAATGTCAAGTTATTAGTAAAGATGTAACGTTGAACTTTGATACCTCGCTGATCGAAGCAGTAGGACATCTTTTTTTTCAAAAGATATTCCATGCTAGTTCTCACATTTGCAGGCTCGAAAACAAGTATTTGATAGACAGTTAAAAACTGCACGCGTCTTGTTTTATATTTTGAACAGGGCGACAGTACTTTATCGTCCATAGAATCATAACGAGAAATAATCTTTATGGAACATCGATATTTTTATCACTATGGGTAATTGTAACTTTTATGGCGCCTTTGAAATCCAATACTTATTATTACCGATAGTGCCAAAAGTGCTGAATCTTGATAAAGACAAATATCTAGGTATTGTGTAATGTTAAGTCACGCTAGTCGTGTCCCTCCGCCATAATGTCAATCGAAGAAACCATTAGCACGATAAGACGATCAATGACGATATAGGGTCGATTTACAGGGTGGTTTCATTGAAGGATTTCATCGAACGTCGGGTCTATCCTACATTAAGTTGGATGCATATCGCACTAACGATACTTGACCCACGTACATTCGTGAGTTAACGTAGCGTGCCTCGAATCGTTCCGATGATTACGTTATCGTAACGCAAATACGTATAATCCAGCTGTAAAAAAGAACATTTTTTCGAACATGTTAGAAAAGATCGATATCAAAAAAGCCATGCACGTCCCATACCCTTATCGGACTGTGACTGACTTTGCAATGACGATTTTTCACAGTACGAAAGTCGCGCGAGTCAGAGAGAGAGGTCTCGTCTCATCTGGACGAAATTCTAAAAATTATGAAAGTATCGAAATTGAATATTGTTACTTTTGCTTCGCGTCCAAGATTGATTTCACCGGTAAACATTTTTTTAATTATCGTGATCGTATCGACCATAAATATAAAATACACGGAATCGATAGTATTGCCACCGGAGTTCGATAAATATTTGGAGGATGATGGAAACAAGGACCTGCTCGTTCCCGAAATAGAGGAATACGTCAGACTACAAGAACTATCGAGAATGATACCGTGTCTCATAAGATTCATCGAGGCTTATTTGAACGTCCAGCCATCGAGAATTCCCGTAGTGCTTCCCGATAATGTGGACAATTATTTGGAAATATCGAGAGTCTTCTTAACAGAATTGCAAAGAATAAGATCCACCTTCGTGCTGAGTGGCCACTTGGACCCGACCGCGGATCACATTACCAGCTTGTCCGGCTTGATAATAGTCAAAAATTCCTTGGAATTGCTAAACTCGAAAACCCAATACATCAATCTCTGTGGTCGTGACTGCAAGTATCTCGTAGCTCTGACGTCGACCTTTTCCAACGAGGAAACCTTCCTCGAAGAATCGAACAACTTGGTGCAATGTTTATGGGATCGACGAGTAGCCAATGTCGTTTTTCTCGGTGTCGTCGGACACACCGTGCTCATTTCGCGAAGTTTGTCATTCAAAGCTGACGAGGCAACGACACCGTCCAATCCGGTTGTAATTGCGGAGTGCGACGAAGATTTAAACTGGACCGATTCCAAGTGGTCCGCTGTTACGCAATTTTATTCACCGTTGAATCTGAACAGAAGCATCATTCACGTAGCGTTTTTTGATTACCCGCCCTACGTTGGCAGTGTTAAAATTGACAGCGAATCGCCGTCGCCGATGACAGAGTGGCGACGGAACGATACGCTCGGTATCGACAACGAGACGTCATTGGCGATCGGGAATAACATCACTTCAAAGCTCATGGGAGTCGAGGGACTGATAATCAATACCCTAGCTTCCAGTCTTAACTTTCTGGTTTCACCTTTGGAAATCGAATGGAAGTATGGAGAGTCCGTCGCGGAAGAAGTTAACTCAGCCCTTTGGGGCATCGCGGAAATAGACATAGTATTGGGCTGTCTACCCTGGGCACCCGAGAAAGAAACTGATTACACGTTGCCTTACGAAGTCGTTCAGTACGTCTGGTTGTTACCTATACTTCCGAACATCTCTCTCGAGGGTCTCATAGCACCCCTCGATACGAACGTCTGGCTCGCCATCGTTGCGGTTCTCGTTTTTGCGTTCACCATAGAATTCGTCGTGAAGCGAAACATATCTTTTCTCCAAACGCTATCGTTGATAATAGGAGTTGCTTGGTATCGTCAACCGACGATTTTATCAACGAGAATGCGTTTTATGTCTTGGGTCATATTTGGTTATATCTTGACTCAATTTTATCTGGCTTCGCTAGCTGGACAACTCGTTGCCAGTTCTGGTGTACAAATTGAAACTCTGGAGGAATTACTAGATTCCGGTTTTAAATTGGGTGCTAGTTCCAACATGGAGACTCTTTTTCATCAACCGCACGAAACCGAGACCGACGAACAGCATCATGTTGATGCTCACCTCAATGAGATCAATGACATTTTGAGAGAAAAGGTTGAGTTGTTCGAGCACGAGGAGTACGTGAAACACTTCGACGAATTAATTGAAGGGGAAAATGTGGATTTTGCATTGGCCGTGTTAATGAATATATCGTCGATGATACCGAGCTACGCAGGCAAACAAGTCCATCGAATGAAAGAATCACTGGCCAGTTACCCATTGAGTTTCGCTGTCTGGAGAGGAATGCCATATTTGAGTGAATTCGATAAAAAAATTTCGTATCTGATTGAAGGCGGTATCATCCTTCATTGGGCTAGAACAGTATCTCTCCTTCACCGTGGATATTACAATACACAGGTGGAGAAGACCAAGGGCGATTTGAGCCTAGACACGCTTGTACCTGGATTTTTGTTACTCATTATGGGATATGGATTCGCCGGAATTTTTTTTTTCATAGAGATCGCCGTATTTCATTGGAAAAAACGGCGGACGAAGCAATCGCCTCGAAAAAAGTTGAAGAACGATATCAACAAGAAGAAGTCAATGTTGCGGCCTCCTGGTGTTTCTCTTGCGAAGGGAATGAAAGCAGGAAAAATGTTGGAGCCTTTCGATGCAAAAACATTGAACGCGATGTTTAACAATCGTCATAAACATCAGATGCAAAATAATCGTTCCATTACACGAAAAGCCTACTTTGATTTTGTTCTTTGAACAAAGTGAATCGTTAAATTAATTATCCGATTGGTAAATATTGTGTAATTAGTAATAAATATCTGTAAATGCTTCATGCTAGAGGTCTGTGCCATTGTTTGTTCCTCTCACAATCAGTGCTTGTTCGGAAGTACGAGCTACCCCAATCAAACTATCGAAAGCACATTTCGATTGAATCCACCCACTGGACTGTGAGGTACAGTGATTTATTTGCACATACTCCACTGACCTATGTCGTTTAATATGACAGAATGAAAAAACAACTAGGAATAAACAAAAGCATCTGCGTACTTGTTACTCTTAATCCAATTGCGCAAATCCTTATGAACAAAATCCAGTTTCAGGTTCGAACATTTGGGAATCCAGATGAAAAGTAATGTTCTATTTGCGCAATTACGTGAGCTTCATTGAAATCGGAGAGAAATTCAGATATAAATTCAGATAAACTTCAAAGGACAAACGTCCCGCCGGAGTATAGGGAACAGATTCAGCACAATTCGGATGTGGTAATCAATTTCCTAGTTGGAAATTCGAATGGCTCTCATGCAACCCAGCTGGCAATCCATTCCATAAGCGACGGTTGGATTCCCCATTGGATTCCCATCCGGATATTTTTTCAACAGAGTCGACTTCAATATCTGCAAGTCCGATGTGGCCACTATGTCGCGGAGTAAGCGATGGACCACTAGGGACTGTGCGATCCGCAGGATGTCAAATTCTACACGAGGGGGATGATCGAAGTGATTCAACTGATAAATTCGGCCCATCTCAACTCCTATTTTTGAGTACACTGCCTGTCGGTGTGACACTCGACGGACAATCGTTCCAAATCCAAACGAAACTTTGGCTCGTGTTACTCCTCGACTCAAACCGTAACGTCTTATCTACGTGAACGAGGATAGATAGCTACGACCGAAAATTCTCCGAATCTCGAGTCGAGACTGCAATATAACTACTTACTTCTGGGTCGTGATCGTGCCGGCAAGCCCGATGGGGGAAGTCGGTTTATTCGTACATCGCAGTCCGAGTTCTAGTGTACTCGCAGCGTCACCCAAGAGCTCGTTACTATCGTCGATTGGAGGTTTTTGATCATGGAGGTCACGGTCCCTAGCCGTTTAGCTGCAACTGAAAAGATACCTAGCTATAACCGGTCGCAATTTGCAAATGGTCAACTATGGTACAACCATTTTTCAACAATTTTACTATACCGTTATCGTAAAATCCTCGTTCTCTCTCGTTTTTATTTATTTATCAAACGGTCGTCGACGAGGCACATTGTTTTCAAATTTATATTCAACCCCTTAACTCGATCGGATCCGACTACGAAACAAAATTCGAACTTGACTGAAAATGTGTAATCATCCAACCATCAATTTAGAGGATCTGCGATAGCGACGTGAAATATGCCCTACGATGATTGCTTTTTCGAATATTATTGGGGTAGCGAGTCGCTCGAACGCTTTAACACGATGTTATTCCTGTTTGTTCGGAATGTTTTAATCCTCTTCGTCCTTTCTATCTACTTTCCTGGTGTCCCGGGGTTGTGGCAGATTGCACTTTCACGAACGAGGTATCATCGCCCCTGCACCAGAGGGTGAATTTTTTTGCGCTATCCATTGAAAAAATGATATATGTCTTTTTCCAAAAGGTGGAGATCACCTCCTGTTTGTCACCCTTGAAAAATGAAGGCGAGACCTGCCAAACTATGTGATTCGCTTCCTTCCCTCTTTCCTATACATCTGCCAGCATTGACTGATAAGCCAGCGTTCGATAGGGTGACGAGTATGGGGCTAATCAATTCACGTTGGAGGGGTGAGCGAGCTGACTTGGAAGTCTTTAGTGCGTTCAGGGTGAATTTTCTCTCGACCTAAGTGTGATAGAGACAGGGGACGGTAGTATATTCCGGAACTCGACGAAGGGCGGCCGAGGGCGATAAAGGTGAAGGCCAAAGTTTCCCGAAACGCTCTTGATGGGATGGACAGCTATACTTCTCGCCAGCTTCGAACTAGACCAGACCAAAAAAAACGGAAAGGGGTAAAGGGAGTTCCTCAAATTCGATCAATACACTTTATCGATCCAATGTACTATTGCTATTTTGTCTTTGAACCATTCTTGTTATCGAAGAATAACCCCTGTAGTTTGATAATTCCAAATAAACGCGATGGCTCTCACAAATTAAGACAAAATACAAAAGTCCATCTCAAACAAGCTTTGTTGTGCCTTCATTTATTCCATGCAATAAAACGCAACGCCATTGCATTACGTTCCATTCCAATTAACGACCAGAGGTTTTATGCATGATGATATATAGTCATTGTGAAATACGTTAACGTATAATTTGACGAGGCTTTGTTTGTACAGTTGATAGGTATTAACATCAAAATGCATGCAACTGTGATGAAAGCGTATAAAGATCAAGCCAGTTAGAAGGATAACGATCCTGGGTATTATTTATCTCGTGACTTACACCTCGAAGCCTTCACGGGTGATCGCTCGTCGGTGTTATTCCACTTCGTACAAAGGGACCTCGACGAGGAAATCCGCTTCGACTATTCTTTCCGGACGCGGTACGACCACTTGAGATAAATGGAAGTATATACTGTCCGGATTACTTCCTCTTTCGTTCGTTCTAATAACGACGAACCTTGCTCGAGAACTCTAGACGAGTTATCACAATAGAACGAGCCAATTGCTCGAGTTGCATAAAGCTGACAATTCCATCGGGCCGGACTTTGATGGAAGCGCTGTCACAGTAACCGTTGCACTTGGCCCAACGAGAAGCGAACTGTTCCGTAACGAACGGTCCAGTTATTACCCTCTAGTTGAATGCGAAGGCTTCCTTCAAACTGGATAGTCGAAAATGTACCTTATACTTTTCTATTCCTAAAATTTTCGAAGTAATCGTTTTTTTTATACGTTCTCTTAACTCTTTAATGTTTCCCCATTTTCTCAAAGTTACGAGTATCTCGTTGGGACGAAAATTGAATTAACGAATATTTTTCTTTTTTCAATTTGTTACTCTCCTCTCCCTTGTTCAACGTTCCAAAAAGCGTTCGCTCGAATTATGAATTACAACGAGTTTTTGCTGAGAAATAGATAAAAAAAATGTATTCGAGATTGGCCAAATAGTAAAATGTCGAGGTTTTTATTTATTCGTTTTGCGCTACACTCCAGAATCGAGCATATGCGAGTAGCTCAGGATTGCGAAAAGGGATGGGAGATGAGAAAGTACCCTCCGGGATAGGGAGCGTATAAGCAGTATAATAGCCAAAAACCAAAACGACGGTGAGGATAGTCAATAGTCGCCAAGGTCTCCGATTTTAGCGAAGTTGGGACACCAGGGCGTCGCGACGTCTGTGGATCACGCGGCTTAAAGCATTGCACCATTCCGAAATACCACATCTCTCTCCTCGACCCGTTGGTGCTTCGTGCTATCCGTATCTATCTCGACGCTAGATTTTCGTTCTCTTCGTCGTCTCGCGATCCTCCGCCTACTCACTTCCATTATCGCTCACCCCCTCGCTTTTATACGAACCACGATACGTCACTACCCTTCTGCTATGGACATTAAGTAATAACTTTAACGAATAACTCGGTCGTATTTCAAACATTTGAGGCGTCCTAGGCTCCTCTCCAACCACTCGAAAAATTCTTTCTAAATGGATTTTTGTTTTTGCGTTTGTCCAACAATAATAAGAAATTTAACTCGTAAGTTTTTACTTGGTTTGGGGAAAAATTTATCCTGCTAAGTCGATATTTCGAAGATGTTTTTTCTATTCGTGGAACGCGGTCGAGGTGATGTACGGTGGGACTACGTGTATTTTCCAAACGATTGCGCGACGATTGAATCAGATAACAAAATCTGGGAAAATAGAACCCTGAATAAAACCTGGTCGAGTAAAATATCCCGATGACAAAGTGTACTCCCGCTGACAAATAATATCCATGAAATAAACTCGATATCAAACTTATCCCTTACCGAGAAATTTTGTATATTTTTATCACGCTTGATATTTATTGTGGTCGGTGGTAGGGGTTGAAGGGAAATAAATTTCTGGCGCAAACCTCAGCGTCACGCCGTTGAAGGGTTGGCCTACTTTACACCCAGATGGTATTTCTCACGATATAGCTCGTACGAGTGTTTTCAATTTTTTTCAGAACGTCCATTTGCGTGTTCCAGCATATAACACACAATATTTTGTCACAGCTGTCAAATTTAATACACTGATAATAATGAAAAAAAAAAACAATATTTAGTTTAATTATATTTTTGTGTCAGAATCGAAAAGCCTCGATTTTTTCCTCGTGTTTCAACAAATAGCGATCAAACGTATACTTGATTAGAAAAAATATAAAAAGATTTCGAATTTCTGATCGTAGTTACTCCGGCTCGATATCGCGAGACGAAAGGCTGCCACACTTTTATTTTTACAAGCTAATTCAATAGTTTTGCATAAACGATATTTTCAGAGAATGTAATTACCAAAGCCTCAGTAAGGTTGGTACCGAGCGAAGAGTTCGGTATCAGGAATTTATCACTAGGAAGTCGTAGACTGAGGGTTCAATACGAGGGCGTAATACAACAAGACACAATGCAACGTTGTTACGTACCTTCCTATTGTCAGAAAGTTTACCCCAATATGTTAGAACGATATAAACAAAATGCCGGAATCATCGATTCCGAGACGCTTAACTATGGTCAACAGGCTGCATAACACCTCCTGGACTCCTCACAGAAATCTGTTCGATGTTCCATCAGCGTCAAATGCAGACATCGAAGAACGCGTGCTCGATCGAATATTGCCAAGGTCCCCGATATTGCCACTCTATCCATATTTGAAAGTCATCAGAATACCTGAACTTGCACGATGCTCGATAGCCACGGCGTATTTTCCATCTCGCGTATGCCTTTCGGAGTAGGTACCTACCTCGTGCCCGCGTATTTCATTCCGCGCGTCGGCCCAATCAACCGGGATGCAAAGCTTTCCACTACAAGCTTTCGCCCACCCCGCCGTTTCGTGTCCCCAACGGAAATCACGTTCTAACGAAGCATGATGAAGGATCGGCCCGTCGAATGTTGATGGGAAATAAATCGTTTGCAATTAATGAGGAGAATCGACGAATTGGGTAATCATCGGGCATAACCGATGAAAATGGTAATAATGCGCGTACTCGTCGCTTCTGTATTTATGCCGCGAGTTTCGAGGTTTTCGTTGATTATCATATCCATTTACTGCTGTGAAGATCCATGGAGTAAGTTCTACAAAAACTTCAATGGGAGTCCACTTGGATTGTTGAAAATGCGAAGGACTACGAAAATGTACGAAACTCATAAAATTTGGACAAAAAAGGCAAATTTGTCTCTGTCAGACGATTTGATGGAACTCTGGGCCAGAGAGATGGGCTCGTTGCTCAAACCAGTTCGAAACTTATCGACGGATCTCCGAGAGAACCAAGTTTATCACTGAAACAGTTCAAAACGTCGATCTCGAAGGAGACAAGATATTAATTACAAACGTACAAATAATTGCTTCCTGATTGTATAGCAATCTTCGTGTTAAATAATTCGAAGAGGTTCGCGGTGAATTTCGTCGGTCGGTTATAAGATCGCATGGACCGAGTTTCGTATACGTAGTACGTGTCAATTAGTTTATAAAATTTAATCGGCTCCCTCCAGTCCTCTTAGTTCAACGTCGAATCTCTCGTTGGCAAAGGCCGGCATGCAAGAACCAAAGCGAAGTTTCGAGCTTGGTACTGTAGTACAAACATAGTGTATAACAAAGGGAAAGCAGCATCGCTGGCAAGCAGCGGCATCAACAGCAGCAGCAGCAAACCACCTACGTGCAATCCCACGTGTAACTATCACGCTTCAGAGATATTTACCCGGGTAAATGCAAAATCAATAACCCCTTCCATCGCGTACACTCGCCTGACTCCCCGGAGCTTGGAAAGCTTGTTCCGTGTGTTGTGGCATAGGTACCTCAAGGGTGAGAAGCTTGCAGACCATAGGCAGATCTTCGAGGTCGGCCTACCTTCATGGGTACCAACGACACGACGACGGGGAAGAGCCATGAGGATGATAGCGAACGAGAGCTCGTTTATTAATAACGGGGATTGATCGAGGTCCCTCGCAAAACGGAACACGTTGAATACACCGAGGCTCTTCGAGAACGACATAATCGTCGATGGACCACGAGTCGGAAAACAAACTATGAAACTTGTCCCAAAAACGAATTTCGTTCAAACGACACTTTCGCCCCTCGTACGTCCATGTTATTTTTGCAATAATTATTATCCTCGGGTTATTCGACACGCACTGGGCAGCTTCGTCTTTGATGCCAAGGCGATCCAACGATCTTCGCCTCTGTCTGTAGAATCACCGAGCAACTCAACACCCTCGACGCCATCTATGTGGAAGTCGATTACCGTAAGCGGAGGAGTGTTTACGTTCCGGCCCATCGAATACGTCATTCCTGTGAGAGCGATGCATAGCTGATCGGTTATACAGTGGTTAGCGTTCCACGCGATACTCCGACTGTTTTCAGCTCGAATTCCAGATTAATTGCCAATTTTCTCTTGTGATTAATCGATAAGACATATTTGAGATTAATCGAATCATCGCACAAACGAGCGACTGTGTGATTCGAATGAGCAGCTTCAATGATTCGTTTAATTGTTTCTAATTTGTATTTTACGTCAAGGCTCCAATATATAAGTTTATTCATTGTTTCTAGCGCACGGTTAAACGATCACCGCTTCAAGTATTGTCATCATCAAATTCTCCTCAATGTTGGTGATCACCACAAATGTGCCCGAAAGGCTTATTTTTGTCTCCTAAAACCGTCGACCATGGGAAATGGAAAGTTTGTGAATTTAGAGAAGTCCATTGAAGCAAGTTGGAAAATAATTCGTTGCCTTATAACAAACAAAAAAACCGCAAAGCTGTCAGACACCTTTCTCACATTATTATATCAAGTTTTCGCTCGCTAGGAAATTGGTACCGCTTGTCTCTTGGCGCCTTTACTCTTAGAACAAACGGGAGATCGCCAAGCGTTCATTCCCGTGTAAAGGTCATCCAATTAAAACTTCTTTTTCTTAGCAAACGTCTAGGTGGATAAGGGCTTTCCCGTACCCTCCTCTCGAAGATCCGATTAGACACTCGGTGTCTTCCCTCGTCTCTGCTTTCCTTAAAATACAGCTATCCTCGCTTTTAAACTATCTCACGCAGGCACGATACTTCCTTTCGAACTTATCCTCGTGTCCTGTCTCACTTAGATGAGCAAGATTTTCCGAACACTCGACAAATTCCTTACCACTGCGAACAATTGCGTATCAACATCGACAATAGATTTAACTTTCTTCTTAATAGAGAACGAAACTTTGGAAAAGCTAGAAAACGTTTCATCGCCGTTTTTACATCCGTTTTCTTCCCACGTGGTGAAGTTTGCTTTTCAATATCAAAGAGAAAATCTGACTTTTATCTCGTAATATCAAGATTGAGTCGCTGTATACGGAAAATACGATCTGTATAATAGGAATATTAATTTATACCGAGGGAATTTCACGAATGTCACTAGAAACTTGTTTAGCGATATTGTCGTCACTACTGTTGCATCGAGTCGGAGACACTGTATTCTTGGGATTGTCTCTTTTTCGATTTCTCGCGAAATACGTCTTCGTACCCATAATACAGAATCTATAAGTCGTATCCTATCTCCAAAGTCAAATTCTCTTCGCTTCCGCAAATATCGAACCATCTTCACCATCTCGCTTATTTTTCGTTCGTCGCCGACGTTGCCGCGAAATATTTAAACTTCAATTTCACGGGATGAGATTGAAGAGTAAATATTCACCACTTTGCCTTAAGGCTGAAGAAATTTTGTATACGAACGATCGGTAGATGATTGTATTTTCTGGCTATACCGAATCTCGTTTCTAAGAACAAAACAGAATCAAAGTGTGACCTTTTGACAAAAATATGAAACATGCCACGTTCCATTATTGACTTATTATTTTTCAAACAATATTCTTAAATCCGGGCAAGCCTATGAATTTTTGAGAAATTGAGTGGTTTAGTAAAATAACGAAAACACTACCCCTTGGACCCAGCTAGCCACACAGCTACTCGACCGACATGCCGAAACAAGGCGACTAAAGCGCCATAAGCCTCTGGACCTTCCACACCGATATTAATAAACAATCAAAATTAGACAACTAATTAAAAAAAAAAACTAATTAAAATATCTAGAACAATCCGTAGGTATGTCACTGGACGCTACTACGTTTCCCCCACTATAAAAGAATCGAAACATCACAATTACTTATTGTCAAGCATGTAAATTGACAGATCGTAATTAAACAAGTAGAGAAAAAAAACTACCCCTTGGATCAAATCCAATTATTCGATAATTGATACAAATTATTACTAACTCATAATTAAAACGTATCAGAAATCAAACGATTATTTCTTTTAAAAGTAAAAGTTTGAATCTTTATACGAAAATGTCCGATTCCCGAGGTTGCCTGGTGAGAAAAGAAAACAAGTGCGCGCGATGGAAAATAAAATTGTTTTTCTAGGGATAAAGAAGCGGTTGGCTCAAGCGATTATATCGCATTGTCCCATACCCTATTTTGTCATTAATAGGTCCATACTGTCGTTCGGTGGGTGGCGTGGATGATAGTGTCGTTGGCGAAATAGTGGCTTACCGAAAAAGTCGTGTCTCTCGGTAGATCAGATTCGCTCCTTCGTACACGTGTGTAGCTTCCTCGCCTCATTCTTCTCTCGAGGCAGTCCCGCGGGTTGTCTGGCTTAGTAACTGAATTGCAGGACGTACGAACGGACCGTAAAAAAAGTATAATTTAGCGGGCGACCGACAACGCGGGTATAAGGATCGTGTGTAGAGAGGTATCTCTTTCTCTCTCTCTCTCTCTCTCTCTCTTGTCTGGGTATCCGACACTGGTGGTCCCTATAACTTCACAGAAGCAGTGCCGACGAGCGTCCGTCCTCTCTCGCTCAGTTCTACCTTCGGGGGTGAAATATAGAGTTGGCCATTGAAAAATGTCCAATAACTAGTCGTCGGTATACTCTTGTTTGCGTCCATCCTATATATCTCTCTCTTTCACGAAAGGACGAAACGAGAGCCGGGGAGAAACCCGGTACGACGGCCAGAGGCCATGTAATTTTCCAGATAACCGGCTTTATTTGGCGGCTACCCGGCCTCGCCACTGGAGCTTTACGAAACTAATACGGGAAAGTGAATGAGCGTGGGGCTCGTTATAGAGACAGAAAGAGAGAGAGAGAGAGAGAACGAAAGTTCTCATTTTACTCCGTCACTCTTCCGGGCTCATCGTGTAGAGGTACTGGACCATGAAAAGGACTCCTAACTCCTATCGAACTCCATGGGCTGTGCTCCGCACGCAAGAAGCGTTATCTCGGCAGGACATCGAAGCTTGCTGCTTTTAATTCCATCATGGTAAAGATTAAACGGAACATGTCCCAGAAGTATTTAATTCTACTGTTTTCCGAGACAATTCTATATAAAAGCTACGAAAATTCCATATAAACTATGTAATTCCACGTAAATTCTGTTTAAAACTTTTCTCAAATATTTGACACCGATTTCGCCAATATTTCAGACATGAAAAGGCCTGACTGTTATTAACAGTTATCCGAATCTCCCTTTCAACGCAACATACTCAAGTTATACGAAATATTTCCCCACCTTTTAAATTATTATTTCCAAACGTACGAATATTGGAAATTCGTACCAGGACTTTTGATAAAATTCAAAAATTAAATCACAATTTCGTATAAACCGATGTTTCTTGCATAAGCTATCTCTCTCCGGCCATGGAGAACGATATGTGAGATCGAAAGGAAGAGAAATTCAGACGTATATCCCGTGTGAATTCGAGGAGGGTGAAACAAAGCGAATGCGAATATTCGCGTTATCCCCAAATACGCTAGCTACCCTTTCACGGTTGGACAAATACGTAACACGAATTTCGTTCCCCTAAATCCTTCTGGACAAGCCGTATATCGTACAGCTAACGGAATATCGCAGTGACGATATTCTCGTGTGTATTCAACCTCGCCTTACACCACCGCTCTTCCTCTTTCGCTATGCCCAATGCCATACAACCCCTCTTCTTTGACCCTTACCCATATTTCGCATTCCTGAAAATCGAATCGCGAATAGTTTCCAACTAACTTCGTATATTCCGTTGGTTCGTATGCGGGCTTCTCTCTCTCTCTCTCTCTCTCTCTCTCTGTCTCTCTCTCTCTTTCACCATCTGCAAACCTCTCTTTGCCCAGTAGGAAAAATCATACGCGCATTATTGCAACGGATTTATTCGGGTACGTTATCAAATTTCGCGTGTATCAATTTTATACTCGTAGCCTTTTTTTTATTTCTTTTCGGATCATGATTTTGCTACGAAACTTTATAAATCAGAAACGATTTTATGCGATTTCATCGTTATCTCGCAATTTTCTGTATAGGAAGCTATCGATTCGAAGATGACAAGCAGGATTACGTACGATCGATCGGTTTTCCAAAGGGGCTAGCTAATGAACATCCGGGGGATGTTAAGAGCCATTTAACTACCCTTAATTCGACAAGTATATTTATTATTATGATATTGACGTTATTACCATTATTATTATTTTTTATTAGTAATAACCGTTATAAAAAGCCTGCAAGCAGATACAATTTTGATGAGTCTGTAAAAATAGTTGAACGCGGATCTATTCAAATATTTACGTATTTAAAAACCGGTGTACATTTGTTTAAATATAGTACGAAGAACGGCTTGAAAACAGTCTCACAATATATTTATCTCATTACAGTGCGCTCGTTCTATCAACGGCTCTCGCTCGCTACTTACATAAGTAAGGAGCTAAGGAACGGTCGAATAATAAAATACGGAGAGGCTGCAAAGGCGGTAAAATGAGAAGTTCCACTCCGAAGTGCGGAAATAAAATGAAAAGAAGCAGCAAGAAAGGGACTCGTGAAACTCGCGACGTTAACGTTTTTATCCTGTCGGGTTAAACGAGGACGGGATTACAGAAGGTTCGTGGATTGGGAGGATACTTATGCTCGTAAAACATTACACCCCTCTCTATATACCAAAGAAGCGAAAATAATAAAAGATCATACCGTGCGAGATAGAAGAATCCTTGAATGGAAGGGATTTGTGGTAATTCGCGTTGGACTATTTCTTCAAGGACGAAGCAATTCGACGGAATGCTTAAAGAGGACGATTCGTATGCCGAGCGGATCTATCGCTCGTCCCATTTACCGAGATTCCTTTCGTCTTCATTTATTTCCCGTGCTCTTGCGCGAACCGCCCGTTTCATCGGGTTCATCGGACATTTTTCATTTTTATAATTGTCGTTCATTTTATCCGGAAAAAAAGAAGACAGAATTTGAAATATTTTCACTCGGACGAAACGGTATTGATAAAGGCAAATTCACGACCTCTGATCGACGGATTGAAAACATCGAATGGATGGAAATTGTGGCTAATCTGAATACAAAAATTGCAGTCGATGAAAGCAAATTTAACGATATATTCAATATATTTCTAACAATTGGAACGAATTGAACTAATTGGTTGTAATGTGAAAACTACTCTATTTTATAATCAATGAAACGGGGCACGAGCGTATCCAACGATTTCAATTGAGTCTCTTTAACCTCGAGTGAATACCACCCCCGGTGCTATCCCCGTGCTACGGTTATATTTTCAGAACGATCTGCGCAAACATAAATTTTTATATTCATGTTTCCAGAATTCTTCGTTCTCAGCCCGCCGGAGTTTCATTTATGCGCGGCGACGGGAGTGTAGCTTTCATGTAGGAATGACGAATCAAAAGTATCACTCGACGTCTCATAAGACCGAGAACGAGGGACATAGTCACGTTGCAATTCACTCCACCAGACGTATATATTTCTGTATACAAGGGAGAACTCGAATCAAACGCGTTGCTTTTCGTATAAGCAATCATCTCCTTTTTTTGTGCAATATACGTTGGAAAAAAAGAAGCGCTTGTTTTTAACGCTCGCTACGAACGTTTTTGCTCTTTCGAGTATCGAGCAGCCTCGCGAATATACGTTGAAGCTTTTCCGTACTCGAGATCTCTCATCGTTTCGTTCTATCTCCATTCATCGAGCCGGTGATTACAGGATAAAGGTATGATGGAGAAATGAAGAAAAAGAAGAAAAAAAGCGACCTAAACATTCGAATTAAGAACGAGTGGTCGTGCAGTAATATCGACAGCTGTACGAGTTTCGAATTCTGTGATCCGACGAGTTTTCTCCATCGTGGTATCTCGTATCTTCGTTTTAAAATTGAGAGTCGAAGAGAACTTGGATTTTGTATATCTATGTTGGAACGTAACGACGGAATGTAGGTGGTAGGTCTTGGTTGGATGGCAGGACGAGCAATTGAGAGGAAAAACGATTTCTCCTGTCGCACAGGAAAATTCGAATGTGAGTTCCCTATCGCGACGAAGGAATACGTATCGGGACAGTGAAAAATATAGAACCGTGAGCGAAGGAGAAATGAGCCAATAAGAGTGAAGTAGTTGAACTACAGATCAAGCGAGCTTACTCAGGTGAGAAGGAATACCTTCATCGGATCTACCGTGATCGAAGCTCGTCCGTACGTTTTTCAAACTTTTACCGGATTTACCTGGATTCTTATGGCGTATCGTACATAAAGTTCCCTGCATCGATTTTATTTTTGTCTTAAAAAGATATTGGGAATTACGTTACGGACAAAAATATTCGAGGAAATTCTCTACTTTCTAGTAACAATTGACAAAAAATATCGATGAGTGAATTTAAACCAGTATATTTAATTTTCGCGTATTTTGTATATTTGTACCAATACTCTTTGAGCATAAGGATTTCCTTTAATACATGACACCTGATATTTATCAGCTTAAGATCATAAATCGTAGACTTAACGTTTTAAATATTTTATACGACATTGATAAACGAGGGTTTTATGATCGAGAGTCGTAAGCCTCGGTAGCGAGTTAAAAAACAGAAATTTTATCATCCAACATTCCTCAGGTGCTTGTTACTCAACTCGGTTTTTATCGTTCTTCTAATCCGGGTAATTGTTTTATCTTTCATTCGCTTTTGACGAAGCTTCTACTACCCTTTATCTCGATTTGCGTTATGGCCACAGATGTTCACCTCTGCAATAACGAAGTTGCAATAGTATTCGCTATTGGCACGAGCTAATAGTGAATGTACGGTTCGTACATTCGTTCACAGGTTCGTTTTTGAACAACGGAGTTGCATAGCTTCGCGCAAAGAATGGAAACAAACGGGGTATATACGTACATATGTGCTACAGGGTTGATAGAAATAAATTGAGAGGACTACCGGAAAATATATAGGAGGTAGAATATATCAGGATTTGCAACGAGTGTGAAGTCTTTTTGGAAGGAAGACAAAATTTCGTCTCTTCCATCTACTGTAAGTTCCGTAAGTCGATCATCACCTTGAAACATCATGGGGGAGTCGAAATCGTTTTTTGATCCAAAAAGACTTTAAAAGCAAGATTGCGGGATCAGAAATTGTCTATACAACACGGATATTGTATATTTATTCTTGATTCAATGTAGTTTCTCGGTTTACATTTGAAAAAAGTGAATACTTCCACATTTTTCCACTTTTTCCTCGATAAACTGCCACAAATCAAGAAGAAGGATATGATTTTCGTGTTGTACGGAGGTTTTTCAATTTCGCAACTATTCATCAAGTTTCCTTCCATACGCTTTTACAACGAGAAGCTTTTTTTATGTGCAAGACAAAAACAGAAATCGTTGGTGATTAAATAGCATACTTTGTTAAGAAAAATACATGTGGAAATTCGCTTGAGAAAACTCCTGGAATTTTATGATAAATGAGTACGTTGATTTCAAGGTAGAAGACTCTTTCCGATCTTGATTCAATGAATCGATTCTACATTCCTATTCGACTTTCTTAACTTCCACTCGGAAATCCAGGAATTGATTATTTTCCATTAGTATTTCCCGAATCGATTTTGGTACCAGAGGAGTTTTTCTTAGATTTCCATAGCGTTGCTAAATTGCCAAAGCTAGATTCCCAGATTTCTAAATCGTACTTGAAGATGAAGATTCCTCACTAGGTTTCTTTTCTCGACAGCGATATAAGACGAAAAAAAGTGACTCACCGTCTGAAGTCTCGACTCCAGCATGCGTAGATCACAGGGTTCATTCCGCTGTTGATCCATCCGAGCCACGTAACCGCGGCGGACACAAGTTCTTCGCGCCATATGCATCTGCTGCAGAATCCCGACCACAAGTTCACAACGAAAAACGGTAACCAGCAGACGATAAAAACACCCATAACAATGCCCAATGTCTTGGCAGCCTTTTTCTCTTTCGCAAATTTCGCGAGCTTTCTCGAGAGTGAAAAGTTTTTGCTCAGATGTTGTTTATTGTTTATTCTCGTAGATGGCATTCTCGTGAGACCGTTGTTGTGTAACGCGGTTAGCGGTTCTTCGAGATCTTGAAGATCCTCGGGTGTGCTCGAAGCCGTGCGGAATAAGTGCCTAGCATCGGTGTTGGTGGCGCCACCACGGTGGATCCTCAGCGTCAGTTCGAGCTCGCCCGAAGCCATCATTACCTGTTTCGTGCCGAGTTTCAAACTTCTCGTTTGTATAACAGCGGCGCGATAAATTCTGTAGTAAGTAAATACCATTACGAACAACGGCAAATAAAAGCTAATCGTCGAGGAGAATATCAGATAGCCGAGATGATCGGTAAATGGACACTTGTCTTTGGGCACTTCTTCGGTTCGAACTGCGCGCCACCAAGCGATCGCCGGAAATGATATCGCGCTCGAGCATATCCAAACGATCGCTATTAAAATTACAGCGCGTTTTCGGCTCATTCTCGTCGGATAAGTAAAAGGATCGGTTATCGCCCAATAACGATCCAGGCTTATGACGCAAAGGTTGAGAATCGAGGCGGTCGAGAATAGTACATCGAGCGACCGCCAGACGTCGCACCAATCCATCGTGAATAGCCAACGATTCTCCAGTACCTCGTAGATGGCGCTGAACGGCATTACGACCAATCCAACGAGACAATCGGCAAAAGCGAGCGAAGTTACGAAGTAATTCGTCGCCGTGTGGAGATAGCGCTCGCGAAACACAGCTAGAATTACCAACATGTTGCCAAATACCGTTACGATGGAGAATAAAAAAAGTAACGCCGCCAAGAAGGCGCGATCACCGGCTAATATCCAAAAACCGTTCGACGTGTCGTTTCCAACTGGATAACTCGAATTGTAATAAGTTCTGTTCAAATCGCGAGCGAGAAATGACGTTTCGTCCCAGTTCAGGAGATATATGTCGCTGTCGTTGATAGACATGTTCGTCGGTGGGAGCGCCGATGATCGCTCTTTCCTATCGTCTCTCTGTCGCGCTTTATCGTTTTTCTTCCGATCGTCCAAGTGTCTCGGTAAATTCCTCGTTTCCCGTACTGCCACGCTTCTCCTTCGGCCTCCTCGATACCCGGTCTCAGCCACTTTTACCCCGTTCTCTCGTCGCTTACGACACGAAGCGACGCTCACCGGTCCGTCCGAGCGACGATTTCTCCACTCTTCGATATTCTCCCGCGCCGATACATTTTTTCTTCCAACCTTTCGGTAACTTTGTTTCTTCACGATCAAACATAATTCGACGATAAGAGGACAACAAGTCCAACGATACGGAAGCTTTCCGTTCCGGTAGCGCTCGCTTTGCGATTGTCCTTTCAATTCCGGCGAATCCTTCGTATTGTCTTTGTTGTCTTATCGCATTTGCAAATTTATTCGATGATTTCTTCCCGTTACTTAGATTTCATTTCACTGATTTCTCGACGAGTTTTTATTAACGTATCATCGAGTCAACGAACCGTGAATAATCGCAGGGGACGCGAGAGGATGAAACGAGGATTGCAAAGTCCTTTGTGAAGTAGAGAAACTCGAGGACTATTATTTTCGTTGGATCCCGAAGTGTCCTTGGTGAGCACGAAACGTGAATTAATGGAGAAGATTGCGTTTGAGGTAGACCGGAACAGCTGGTGAGTTCACTGTTCACCGGTATCTCTGGTTAATACCCCTTCCATGCATTCGAGTATTTCCGTTCGGGATTAGATTGAGCCAATAGCAAGGGCGAAGGACGTCTATAGCGATCCGAATCGTACAGGATTTCGAAATTTTGAATAAATATTGAGCACCCGATCATAGATTAATCGCAAAGTCGCGCGTTACTTTCCTTTTTTTTCCTCGATTACATTCATTTATTCCAGCGGATAAGACATTATTGTCACCACCGCGATAATTGCACTCATTAAAACTCGTCGGGTCGAGCGACACTCTCGTAAGTACACTTAGATCCTTTAATCTGATATTTATACGATCGTTGAAACCAATGCGGCGAATCGTCTTGCAGTAGATGTTTCCATTTTATCGAACGGCGATATCATCGACGCAGTTTTTTCATCGTTAACGCCGTTGCGTTCGAGGACACCGGGGTCAGCGCGCGGATTTAATTCCATCTGGAACAATAGAGATAACGAAATAATTCAGATTACATCGATATGCACGTAAATTTCGAGAAAATTTCGTAAACGATAAAGTCGACGATTTTTATAAAGTTACTAACTTTTAGGCACGATGCAAAAATATACGATTTTTCTAATAGCTTTCAAAATTTTATAGCGATTTAATTTTGTTCGCCTATTGACCAATCGACTTGTCAACATTTATCGCGAAAGTGTACGAGCGTTTGCCAATAAAAAAATCATTGAAACGAGTTCTTGATTTTCAATTACAAAAAACTCGTTAAAAACAAGCCAGGCGATTGCAATTTTTCGCTTCGTTAGGTATACGTGTATACGCGAGAAGACAAATATATAGAGTGGGCGATGTAGATAAAAGTGTCGTGATCATCGTTCCGTAGTATTGGAAGTGTGGCTTGTCAATATATTCATGCGCTTGAAGCGCATTCCGAGTTTTGTAATAATAATGTTGACACTGCTTCTGACAGCCGAGAGGAAGATGACGTCAATTTTGTGTGAAATGGCAAATTCATCGACGTGAGGAAACGATTCAATAAATAGTTCCAACAGACAATTTCTTTCCTTCGTATCCGTTTACCACCGATAGTTTTTATACCGTCACGAAAAAGCTTATCCAACTAAAAGCGTTCGAGTTTAATTTTCTCGATATTTGTCATTCTGCAATGAGAGGCAACTGGACGAAGAGAAAAACTTAATAAAAAAAGTGGCGAGATGTGTCACGACGAGAGACAATTGTAGGTACGCTTAAAACGTAGTGGAGTAAGTCGATAACAGAGCAACGCTAACGATTCTTGTATCGCGAATTGTCAAAATATTGTTTATTCTTGGTTTTTAATAATATATTAATATTCAATCTTCAGCTGTTAATTAATTAAAAAGCAGATTATTTTACACCGGTGCTTAGATAATTTTTGTCATAGAAATCATGGAGTCGTTTCAAAATAAAAATAATTGCACAATTTCGGTTTAACGAATTTTCAGTTCAGGATTTGTTTATAAGTGTAGCAATATTTAGAGACTATTTATGTCCAGATCGCCATCCTTCTCTCGAAAATCCAGGATTTGTATACGCGGAATGTTCTCTTAGGCGATCCTCCTTCCCTCCATTGTCCTAAATTCGTGCTGAACAATAGTCGGACCGCGAGGAGCGACAGTTTGCTCATTGTTTCGATATGTTTGGCGCAGTGTTCCGGCGTCATACGACGAGCACAAAACTCGGACGACGTAACAGCGTGGAGGTAGCGTTGTCGAGTACGTATGCGAATGAAAGCGAGCACTCGGCCGTTATCAATCGCAAAAAGCTGGACGTTTAGAGCGTACAATCGAATCATTGACAGGGATGATCGCGCTCGTCCTTGTTCCGATTCTTTCTCATCCATTTTCGCATAGTTTTACTACTTTTCGATTGCAAGACAGTTAATAAATTCCACTCGCAATTTCCCTAACCATTGTATAATGAACGATTAATACAGAAATCATTTTTCCTCGAAAATGTTTAACCTTTTTTTTTAATCGAAAGTATTATTCGAAGCCCGATCGAAGATAAAAGGCGGTCGGAAGTTCGATGATGATGATGTTCCTAGTCACAGACGATGACTTTCCATCCAACGGTATAGGTCAAACCGCAGCCCAACGACAATCCTCTGTTGCGGTTATATCTAACGCTCTCTGTACCGGCGGGTGTCAGCGACAACCCAGCGTGAAACGGAACGAGGAAAAGCGACCCTCGTGAAGTCCTCACGGGTCTTTGACACGTCTAGAGGCTTTCCATCCACGGATCTCGGGGCGAATGTTTACCGCCGGCTCGATGAAAGCAGATTGAATTGGGAGAGCCACGGACAACACCCTCCTCTCGTGATACGCGATAACCGACGCGTACCAACGTACGTATTTCACAACCCTCGTGGATGGCGTACAACTTCTCTTTGAATTTTCGAGATAAGCAGCTCACCGTGCCTCTCAATTTCGCTTTGAGAATCGTAAAACCACTTTATATTCTCCGATAGTCGAGAAATTTGTTACAGTGTATCGACGTTGCGAAATTTTTTTTGACAACGTACAATGTATTCATTATTCTCTTTTTCGATAACGAATCTGATAAATTCTAGTCATTTCAGACAATTACGTTAGGCAAAATTCTCTGTTGATAACAATAAGCTTGGGTTATATGGAATTAAGTGCATTTGTATCTAACAGCGATTACCTTGATCTCGCAATTCGCACATGACAGAGTTCGACGATTGCTTTGTGCCTGTGGACCCGCGAGTAGAAACGCGGGTCTGCACTTGACATCGCAATGTGCAAATGCGAAACTCCGGTCAGCTCTTGCTGCAGTGCGTGTCACTCACTCCCTCGCGAATATATCAATACGTATATACGTGTACACGCATCAGTATGGACCCCGAAGATTATCGCCAACCTCCCCTGACGCCGGATTGTGCATGAGTTTGCATGGAAATGGGGTTTATTACGATAGTCAGGTGTGGTCAGGAATTAGTTCGAGTTACTTAGAGCCATGCCGTTAGAGCGTGGCAATTACCTTTTCAGAAATGTTCGCATTGTGTAAATCCCAGAGTTACATAACAGTCGCAATGTCGCTCGTCCGGCTAAGTATCTGCTCTCTGCAAACTCCACCTACGTACTTTCGGCAGAAAATCACCGAAATGTAGTCGACACGTTAGAACCGTGTTAAACAAGTGGCTGGAAGAATATCCAAATTTTTGGTACGTTGCAAGCCTGGAATACTCGAGAGAGAAAGGGTGCCAGAGAAAAATTTACAATTTGCTCCTGTCGGCGGATCGATCCAACGTGGTATCCTTGCGTCGAATATTCTTTTTCACGGTGTTTGTACGCATATATACATATTCAATGTGTAGTGTTTCGTACACGATGTTGGAGGACAAACTCTCGAGGGATGACGAGCAAAAAAGTGTGCCGGTGGCTCTCGGTACGTCGAGGGTGAAAAGAAGGAGCGGATGGTGGTGGCGGTGGTGGGCAGGCGGGGTACACACCCTGGGAACTGAGCAACGACCATCGGATTTAGACGCATTCAGCCGTTAAACGCGATCAAATAATAACCTCACAGAGCCCCGGGTCGGGTGTGTACCAACGTAGAATAGATGGATGGTCAGAGAGAGTGTGCAAGAGAGAGAGAGAGAGGGAGAGAGAGATGGGCTAGATAGGGCGAGGGATAGAGGGCTGATATGATTGAATGTGTAGGATCCGATCAACTTTATAATAATCTACCTTCACCGAGCGTATAAACGATGGTCAACGCGTTCGCTACGAACCAACGTTATTTTTTCGCCGATTACACCAACATCTGCGTACATTGAAGCAACGAGAAC
This sequence comes from Netelia fuscicornis, assembly GCA_946811545.1. Lineage (NCBI taxonomy): Eukaryota > Metazoa > Arthropoda > Insecta > Hymenoptera > Ichneumonidae > Netelia > Netelia fuscicornis. The sequence goes on along the minus strand of OX328011.1, from coordinate 17,852,234 downwards.
AGAATGGTCCTAGATCTACTCGTTGAAAATATGGATTAACCGTAAATGTGATATCGTAAAATACCGAGGTATAATTCGGAGAGAAATATTTTTATGATTTTTTAAGTCGATCTCTTAACAACGTAACTTTATTTTATAAAACAATAAGCTTTCTCTAGATTTGAATTTTATTTAATCGTCAATCAGCGACCGTGTCGAGAGTTTGGGAAGTGTGTACTGAAGAATTTTACGTAAAAAACGTGAAAATGTGAAGCAACGAGAATAGAATTGTCCTAGATCTACTCGCTGAAAATATGAATTAGCAGTAGCAAATGTGCTATCGTCAAATATCTAGGTACGATTTAGAAACAAATATTTTAGCGATTTTTTAAGTCGATCTCTTAATAACGCAACCTTATTTGATAAAACAATAAGCATTCTCTACATTTGAATTTTATTTAATCGTCAATCACCAACAGTGTCGAGATTTTGGGAAGTGTCTACTGAAGAATTTTACGTAAAAACGTGAAAACGTGAAGCAACGAGAATAGAGCGGTCCCAGATGATCCGAGTGGATCTACTCGCTAAAAATATATGAATTAGCGCTAGCAAATGTGCTATCGTAAAATACCTAGGTACGATTTAGAAACAAATATTTTAGCGATTTTTTAAGTCGATCTCTTAACAACGCAACTTTATTTCATAAAACAATTCTCTACATTTGAATTTTATTTAATCGTCAATCACCAACCGTGTCGAGATTCTGTCAAGTGTCTACCGAAGAATTTTACGTAAAAAACATGAAAACGTGGCCAGCCTGCTGTGACCAAGGTATTATATAACGTGTTTTACGACATACCCGGTAGCGAGAGAAACTAATTTGTGCAGCACTGTCGACGGTATGGCTCGCATACCTCGAATATCATAAATTAAGAACACCGTAAGCGAGAAGTATACGCTTGTCGCGGTAGTGCGACAAGGATTTTACCGGTCGATCCTTGCACTCTCCCGCATGTACAAGTAGACGGAGCCAGCCACTTTGCTGAAGATAGCGATAGCGCCTGCTGCGGGGCTACTCTTGAACTCGCGTCCCCGATATTGCATGAATATTCCAACCGCATTTTAGCTCGAGACCAGAATCCACCAAAGTTGTGACAAATATGTTGATGGATTCGCATTATCGCATTTTGATATGCTCCCGATCGAAAAATTAATTTCTATCATGAAATTTCATACCGATTTGTTCTACTTGGAGTTTTCATCCATACGTTACCCCAAACTTGGGACAACGGGTCCGAAACAGGGAACGATATCTACCAGAATCTCCAATAAGACTCGAATCCTTTTTCTGATAAAATTCTATACAACGAAAATCCTCCCGTATAAAATTTCTCATTTTATCGACGGTCTCGCGTATACCAACAAACCTATTACGGCGTTCAGGACTACGATAACACCGTCCCGAGCCACGTACCGAATGTCCAGATACGTTTCGTATTTCAAAATTGCGTGGCAGTAAAATAGTATTTTTACCGCAGGGACTTTCGAGAAACTCATTGAAAGATCGTCGTAAACGTAGAGCCATTATGTTTGAAAAAATCGAAAATATCTCGTATTACTTTGTTTTGTTTTACGTGTGAAAACTCAGTAAACTAAGAAAAACGGAAAAAGTGAATTGCGCCATTTAGCCCGAGGTTAAAAAAAGGGTGGAATAAAAACGTAATTGGGTATTTTTAAAAAGACCTCGATTACAATATTGTTCATTCGCAAATTATATTTTGCGCATTTTGCCAAATTTTGAACAACTGTTTTGTATTTATCGAATTGACAATTGCACGATGTCACAATTATTCGATACGTTTGATTTTTTTTTTCAGTTAATATTTATTATCCGTTCGTCAATATATGTCTAATACAGGCTTCGCTCTCACCTGTTGCGTTCCGCTGAACGTGAAATATACGAGCTTCTCTCGCAAGCCTAGAATTCATTGACACCTCGCTATTCGAGCTGTTATCGATGGATAAAGCGTTCTCGGTGTAGGATCGAGCTACGCTCGTGACAATTTCAATTTATCGCATTTTTCTCGAATAATCGTTTCTCTAGTGCATATAAAAGAATCAACGTGCCTTTTCTTTTTGGCAGGAAATATTTGCTAATTTTCGAATCGATATACACAAACTCGTCGAAAAAGTTAAACATTGATCCTAAAACGCCACGGTGGTCCGTACAATAAATGTTGAAGCTAAAGAAAGAAAGGTTACATTCGACGTCTTTCTTGAAAGGAAAAATTCGGATTGTCCAGTAAGTAGGTAACAGCGAATTAGCGATGGAAAGGAAAATCTGGGATCGCACAGTTGGTGAACGAGGTGATTGTTATTACGTACCGGTTCTCAACACACTAGTTCCCAGAGCTTTCGGGACGGCAATAAGCATTTCAGCGAGCGCAACATGTTAGCTGGCCATAAATAGTAGCCATCCTGACCATACAGCGCAGTCGGGGAAAATACTATAAATATCCACCCGGAGCAAGGGCGTTTCGGCAACCCCTCGACGTCCCCCGCAACTGTGCACTTTCGAGCAAGCTTCTCTTTCGCCTATGACCTTAAAAGTGGAAAGTAGGACTTTATATTCTATATCCATTGTTGTCAAGTGCCCCGTGAACTGAAGATAAAAGGGTCACGGGGCTACCGATGGGTCTCATGGAATTGGAACAAGCGTATAATACAGCTTCTATGCGAATCGAGCTCGCTCAATCCCCCCTTTTTTTCCCCCTTTTCTATTTTTCCAATTTTTTTTTTCGTCTACGTCTCACTTTCACCCCATCGCTCGTGCATTCTGCATAACTGATCGGGACAGGAAATTGATCCACCAACGTGCACTTGCATAAGGGACGAAACGAATATCTCAATGTATACGTTGTAGCTTAGAATATTTGTCGAATAAGATGGGATCCCAAGTGTGAGAAATAAATATGAGGTCTAGAGCATGAATCGATGGTGAAGGATGGGCAGAATATCTCGACCGATGGATATGACCATTTTTGATTATTTTGTGACATAAAAATACGAATATTTCAAAATATTAATTTCTGGAGTGTGAACGATCAATAAAAGATGTCGTATTGACGAGTGTTTGAATTAATAATTGGTTATATAATATGTTGAATCGCCATACATCGTCAGTTGTTGTTTATTTGGGCCATGCATGGTCGAAGCTTTTGCACGGAAGGAATATCAAGCTGTCGGAGTTAACGTGAAAACAATGTGAAAGATATACGAGTTTATACGGGAAACTTTAAAGCGATGTTTCACAACGGGGAATCCAATATTTCAATCAGACCCTCAAAATTCTACGGAAAACGTATTTTCGACGTGGTCTTCTCTAATTGAGGGAACGTTTCAGCAAAGACATAGAAATTGTAAATGACTGTAGCACGAAAATAATACGAAGAAGCTAATTTCTTCCAGACACTATCATGGAAAACTTATCGTGGGGAAAGCTTCGTTTTATCCTTCTGATCTATCAATATGGTAGGGTAGCAAATGGGCCAACGGCATCCGAGCCCAACTGAGAGCCAAAATTTACTGGATCCAATAACCCCATTGTTAGTTTACCGATGGAGCTGATACATGAGAATAGGGGGATTTTTTTTCAGATAAAAATTCAATTCAATTGAGCGAATCAATAAATCTAACAATAAGTACAGATCGACAAGTTTTATATCTTTATATTTATCTAGATATTTCAAGCAACGTTATATTTTATAATTAATAATGACAAATTCTTAATCATTCCTGGTTCAGGTCTTAAAAAATTGAATATTTCAATGGTCTTCGTCCCTCGACAGAGAAATTTTTCTATTTAAAAAAAATTACCGTAATTACGTTTCGTAACAATCAAAAACCCATTTGAAAGAATGCATTCTTCGAATTCCTCGATAAATCGTTTGAGTTCGTAACGAAGGATGGTGAATCGTCGAGGACCCATAAAATATTCAACCCGACAAATATTACACGCAGTGTCCTCGTACAAGTCCGACGATAGGGGAGGATGTAGAGAGAGAGAGAGCGAGAGAGAGAGAGAGATGAAGAGTTGCGAGCGGATGGAATGGGAGATGAGAAGAGGTGACCGAATCGTGCCAAGGGGATAAATGCGAAATGGTCGGACGGACGATGCGACCCAAGAGTTAACCCAAATACGAGGCTGACCGTGCCAACAGACTCCCTCGAGAGGACTCAACATGGGGGATGATGCTGCAACCTTGGTCCGCTTTAACGTTCCGCTCGTCCCAACGCGAGTCCTATCTCTTTCTACTTATTTCGTCGTTCAGCAACGAAAAACATAAAACTGTATCCGTTTTGATTTTTTTTCTTTTCCGAAATTCCTTCGATCTTACTCTCGTTCGATTTATACGAAGGATTCAAACCGTAGGAAAATTTCGGACTCGGGAACGAGAGTAAAACTTGTAAATCGCGTTGTAAATTCTGGACGTTGTCAGTGAGGGAAATTTTTGTCGAGAACACTGGGTGAGTAGATTCTCTGGTATAATCTTCCCCTATACACGGGGATGCAGTCTGAGTTGATCGCGTGTTCTTGACAGCGCCAAACATACCGGAAGGTATTTGGGAGGTTGGTGCACAGCGAATCGGCAAACTGGAATGACAATGGAGCTTGAAACTCTTCACTGGCTAAACGCTCGGTGCAGTCGAATTTAATAAATTTATCGATCGACACGAAAGTGCGATGTCATTGATATACGACGAATTTCTTAAGAAGATTTAAAATCGTAATTGCACCATCGAATTATTAATATTGAATAACTTTCGCGCACAGCCACGATAACATTTTCTTTTTCTCTCTCGTTCTCCTTTTGTTTTCGGCTTTGTAATTTTTTTCTTCCCCCTTTGGTTTTCGATCGCCTCGTGTTTCCCATGCGTTCCACCCTTCTTTTCCACGATACGTCTTACGGGGTATATTTCTCCCCCAGGGAGATTTATTTTGCCGTTTCGTAACTTCTTTACTTCTTTCCGGTTTTTCTGGCAAACCCTTGGTTGTTACCGCGAAAACGTGCCCTCGCGGGAGATCGCCTCACCCGTGGGTTTCTCAACCTCGACTTTTCATCCCCCTCGTGTCTCGTTCGTTCTTTTTTTCTCTTCCACCTTTTCGTTTTGCGTACCATTTCTAACCGTTACTTCTTAGTTCACGAGGATCTTTAACCCCCGCGAGAGAGCCGGCACTCCCCGATTTGAAAGCCAAGCTTTATATCGATGTAGTAATTCTCACCGAGAAATAAGTGGACTGTTTCTACCTCTCTGCTTTTCGCGACGTCCCAACGATTTATCAAATTTCGCATAACGATAAAAAAAATAGATAAATATATCAACGGAGACATAAATTGAACGATCAATTTCAAGCTCTCCGTGGAAAACTTGTGGATAATCCTACGGCGACAAATATTCGCACATCGCAATCTATATGCAAATATTGTGACGAGGATTTTTCCGCGGGGAAATATTTGTAAAAAGGAAAAACTAAACAGAAGCGACGTACTCGCTACTTTACAACGTAGCAAATAGCGCTAGAATTCTCAATAACGATATCTCACCCTTAGCTCGCATAGTTCCGCGTGAAAATTTTCAATTTTCCTTCGAATTCAATTTACTGCAGGATGGGAAAACGTTGGCTGCGAGTGAAATCCATCCAGCGCGAAAGATCTCAAGAACTTGGAGAATTTCGGAGACCAGATATTCGAACATTCGCACTATCCTCCCACGGAGTGCTGCAGTAGTCGAGAACTGCTAGGAGAATGGTGCTCGGCGAACCATCCTGAAGTCTTTAAATTCGCAATATCGCTGTAGGGGTGGATAGCGAAGATATCCTTCCTTACGTATCCCCTTTCTACCTTTACCCCAGTCCTTCCCATCCTACGCTCTTTAACTCCCTCTCCCTCTCTTGACGATTTTCCGCACGTTCACGAACCCCATTTCATCCTAGAATGCCATGGTGTACCGCTCGCGAGCGAGAATATTTCTCGAGACTTCCTTGTACAGACTTTTGTGTGCACATGTGTGGATTCAACGAGAGTTGCAAGTGAAGGTCCGGTGAACCAAAGAATAGCATCGTATAGCAGTAATAACAGGAAGCTTTCCAGCTTCTGCCCGACAGCTACTCAGAAATTACATACATGTAGGTACACATGGCCAGAGTTCTCTCTCTCTCTCTCTCTCTCTCTCTGTCTCCCTACGACGAGATTGCACTACCCGAGTATGCTTAATGTTGATTTCTTGCTGGAACTAACGGCTAACAAAAACATCGAAATACTGGCTAGTTACGGTCTATTACCCAACCATTCTATCTCTACTTGGCATCGCTCTTAATGTTCATAACGTTTCTGTACAATGTAAGAGCGTTATCATGCTCCCACTTAACAAAATATATCTCAGTTGTTCTCAAACAAAAAAATATTCATTCTCGGCGAATACGTGAATTTTATCGATAAGATCAATTTCAATGTGAATAAACGTCGAGGCAAGATATTTCTGAGAATGTGAAGTAACGAATAAGGAAGTTGGTAATTCAGTACCTAAGTGTATAAGGGCATAGCGAATGCGCCAACTATTCGCATTTCGTGTAAAATATATTTGTCGAGAAATTTCGTTCAGACTCAAGCGGAATGACATCGACAGAGTGTGTGTGGGAGAAAGCGAATTTCCTTTTTATTTTCTACGTAGTAATACAAACTTGGAACGAAGTGCAAAGGGTGGAGCTAAGTTCTTCCACGTGGATGGTGTGTTATACGCGATATATTGCACAATACTATTCTATTCCCACACTACTGACAACTTCTTGCCTTTGTACGAAATAACGTTGCACCGTTTCTCCTTAAGATCATTGTTGAATGTCAAATGTTCAAAATATTAAATTGGAAATAAAATACTTTATTGGAAATCGCCCTTCTTTTTTTTTACTATTGATAATTTAAATTATTATCGATGGTAATAATAGTAATAATTTAAAATAAAATAAATTAGCAATTTTAATAATATTTGCAATAATTTATAATAATATAAATATTATTATTATCAATATTATTTATATTATTATAAATTATTGCAAATATTATTAAAATTGCTAATTTATTTTATTTTATAATAATATAAATTATTTATTTATTTATTATTATTAAAGATAATAATTTATATTATTATAAATTATTATCGTTAATAACAATGATAAGAATTTATTATATAAATCATTATAATAAAAATATATTCTATGATTACCTATTTCATTTCGACAACGTGGGCTTATAATTTGATGACAAACATAGACAAAAGAAAATTGAGGCTCGAGCTCGATAATTTGAAAGGCTGCTTTTATGCTCCAAGTCCCGTGAAATCAGACGATTTTGTACTAGTGATAATATAAATTATTGTCGCTGATAATAATAATAATAATCCAAAATAAAATAAATCATCGATGTTAATAATATTCGCAATAATTTACAATAATATAAATTATTATCTTTAATAACAATGATAAGAATTTATGATATAAATCATTATCATAAATATATTGTATGATTACCTACCAATTTCATTTCGGGAACGTGGGCGCATAATTTGATGACAAACATAGACAAAAGAAAATTGAAGCTCGAGGTCGATAATTCGAAAGGCTGCGTTTATGCTCCAAGTCCCGTGAAATGAGACGATGAAAAATTATGGCACGGTCATAAATTACGAACGAATGATAAATTGCGTCGAGACAACCAACGAAGCTCGTAATATCGATGAATATCACGGGGTGAATGTGAGATACAGCGGTGATTTAAATTAGTCACCGATTCAACATACGACAGTTTCTTTTTTTTATTTTACGTATACAACAGTGCGTTACAACGGCGCGGATGTTGAGAAGAGATTTATTTTCGATAGTCGAACCAACGGCCCAATGTTCCATTTCCGATTGAACAAATACGGAAAACGTATCGGTTGTACGCGAAAAGCTACGCTTTCAAACTCCCAGTCCCGAGGTTCCATCTCCGTATGGTATATCGCTTTTACTTCCTCTCTCTTTCTATATATACATACATGAATCCGTATTACATACAAAGACGAGAATTTAATCCGTTCTCTAAAACGGTTGCTTCGATGAAGCCGCTTCGTATATTGTTCACTGTCTTCACTTCGGCAGTTCCTTTGGCTCCGGGGCAAACGTGCACCCTTGATACACTGTTCTAATTAGACCACGTATACGTCAACCGTGCAGTTTCGAAGTGTACCATTGTAGGATAAAAGCCTCAGTCGACGATAACAGTGAGAAAGTTTGTCGCTATGAAAAGAGAGGTAAAAGAAAAGTTGGAATTGTCGAGTGAGGAGTGAATTTAACCCTTGGCTGTGGTCACGCGTAATATATCGAGCTTATCGTTACTTCTGTATCTCGCGATAATATTTTCTTACCCTCTGTTGAAAGTTGTCGTAGCGCATTTTTACCCGGTTCAGCAGAAATTGGCACGCGCGAAGCGAGGAACGAGAAAGAAAGTTTTCTTGTTTTGTAAATCGTTTCGTCGATTCCGATTACGCTTAGATCGGACGATCGGTACGACGACCCAAGGAATGCAATCTTCTTGGCTTCGTTCGCGAGTTTACGCAATGATAGACTCGAGTTGCGCCGATTTTCTTCGGTTAATGAGAAAAAGTAAAATGCGGCGTAGCGTTTTACTGGCCAGTGTCAGGTGTCTCGAGGAGTCTTATTGAATCTGTAAGTATCTGTTGCATCGTGCTGCATTACGCAACGGAGGATGCGTTTGACGCGAATCAATGAAAACCAATCCACCTGTAGGATAGAAATAATTTGAAAAGTATGAGAGTCTTTTCCCAGCTTTTAATGAAATCTCGTAATAAAATATTGAATCGAATTATTTTGAAAAATTGACGAGCGAGTAAGTCAATTTTCAATTAAGTCTTAGATGTACCATTTTGAGAATACTTAATTCGTTTTAACGTTTGGAGATAAGATAATTTTATAACGAGTCGTAACATAGCGAAACGAATACCAAGCGTACGAACGACCGGAGACATAAATGCACGGACAGCGGATCATTGCGCAGCGCAATCTCCGACTAATCTTTCAATCGTCGATTCGTCGACAAACGACCTCCTCATCCGCACTGCATAATTTACTCTCTTCTTGTTGCAACGTCGAGCTCTTCGAATCACCAGTAAAAATTCCTCTTTACTACGCGAACAGATATCATCAGATTTGCGTACAAAAAAGATTAAAAAAACGTAAGTAGATAAGTTTTGCGATTTTCCAACTTCTCGATTTATCGAATTTTCAAATAAAACACCTATTACCAGTTTTATGCACCCATCGAGGTGTCCAATTTCAAGTTTTTGACAATTTTTCAACGATCAACAAAAATATCACAAAATGAGAAAAAACAGACAAAAAAACGTAAGTAGATAAGTTTCGCGACTTTCCAACTTCTCGATTTATTGAATTTTCAAATAAAACACCTACTACCAGTTTTATGCATCCATCGAGGTGTTCAATTTCAAGTTTTTGACAATTTTTCAACGATCAACAAAAATATCACAAAATGATAAAAAAAAAAGACAAAAAAACGTAAGTAGATAAGTTTCGCGATTTTCCAACTTCTCGATTTATTGAATTTTCAAATAAAACATCTATTACCAGTTTCATGCACCCATCGAGGTGTCCAATTTCAAGTTTTTGACAATTTTTCAACGATCAACAAAAATATCACAAAATGATAAAAAAAAACGTTAGATATGTTTGGATTTTGGTGAATAATTAATTAGTCTTGTGCAATACGATTTTACTACAAGACTGAAAAGAAACTATTACAATTAGTGTATTGGATATTCGAGAAAGTAGTCAATTCTGCGTATCGAATTTTGAGGATAATCAGTGTTGTGGTTTGAGGTTTCAAGCGATATGATAGGCTAACCACCGCCTTTGCTCTTACAACCTCGTGTAATAGATACAAGACAAATTCGCGAGAACGCTCCAATCTGTTCGGTAATTAATTTACGCCAGCGCGAATCAAACGAACTGCTTAATCACCATCAAAGCTCACGCAGATCCCTTCCGGAAGCTTTGTAGGTGAAATCTGTGATCTTCCTGTGATGCGTTTCACTATTATGGCAGTTACGACATTAATCTCCGACATAGTTTTGAAAACTAATCTAAAACTCGTGCCGCGTCCTCTCTCTTTCCCTTCCTTCCCTACCTTCCTATCTCACTGTTTCTCCGTTGAGCGCACCTGTGTTACGTGGCACCATGTGTCTATCGTTCGCTACCTTCGTCGCTAACCACGCACAGCATGCACGATCGTCGTCACCATGCTTCGGTCCTGCCTAATGCTTTCATATCTATACGACAGATATTTATAGCCTTATCGCGTGTGCAACAATAATAACCGATATGCAGGGACGTTAACGATTAATATCGATCGACGCAGATCGGTATTGTTCGTCATACACATTTCCTTCTGTTTTCTTATCGTTTGGTCGAAATGTTTCATCGTTAATTCGAATTTGTAAATATCATTCTCACTTTGTCTCAGCATTGAAGTCCAAAAAATATCGAAAAACAAGGTAATTCTGGGAGAAATTGGACCGGATAGATAACGATTTTTGGCTTGGAAATTTATCATATTTAGAAATATTATTTATGATTTTTAAAATAACCAAAGAGAGGCAGTGGCACAGGGGTTAGCGTTCTCGGCTCTCAACTCGGGGGTCCCGGGTTCGATTCCCCGCCGGCACCAATGGAATTTTTCTATGTGTTTATTCTGTGCTCTCGGTGGTTCGGAACCCACCTAACCAAATACTGTAGGTCCACCGAAGTGGTTGATGGTGGAAATGAGGATCGCGGTGATTGTAAGAGAGGAGGAATGTAAAAACCCGCAAGGGTATACATTGGAAAAAGAAAGACACTACTACTACTACTACTTTTAAAATAACCAAAAATTGTTGCCTCTAATGTTACACCAGACAGTCTGAATTTCATTTCATTCCATGTCATGAGGAATTAGTTGCAAAATGTGATTACACTTATTAGCTGCCTTATAAGCCTTATAAGCTGCTCGAATATTGTAAACTCGTGATCGACCAATCCGAGTCTTCCTTCGACCATGGACGCATCTAGCTATCGTACGGTCATCATTGCCAGTCAGGTTCATCAAATATGCACACGATCAAAGGCTTTACTCGAGTGACTTTCATCGTCGTATTAAACAATAGATATTAATTGATCAATCCATCGCTTTGTAATGCAAAGCTCCGCTTAGAATTGTGTCCTATGATAAAGCCACTGATGTACGTGTACATTGCGCTTCATTAGTAGCCCAATTACAAATATTCCTTCGCGGTGATTAAATCACACAGGCTTAATATACGATATTATACAGAAACACATTTGTTTTAAATATAAACCATTTTTGTTGGACAATCAAAAGAACACAAAAAAAAAAACATTTTTATTCTAATTATGGAAAATTTTCAAGAAAAAGTGCTCAGCTTTTTATGAGAAGCATAAATTATTTTCAAAATATACATATACATATATAATTTCAAATTAGTTGAAAAAGGTTTTTGTCATGAAGGGATAAATATTCCAAGAGTTACCTTCGTTTCTTCGTTACATCGCGTGTTAGTGGTGTGCATGCCATGTTATTAGTAGCCAGCAGCCTCGTACATGAATTATCACTATGTCACGCAAAACATCGTACACACTACCAGAAATTATTATTACCAAAATATTTCTCCAGGGATTATTATAATTCGTCCACACGATGGTAGAATTAATTTATAAAGTTTCCTGGACTATCGCAGAATTCCCCCTAAACACTTCACAAATAACGTGAACACTATTAAAAATCTTTACGAATTCGCGTTTTGTATTTTTGTTTTTTTTTTTTTAGTCAAATGAGTTATTTTCTTTTTTAAAATGTTGTTTTTATTCAATCCGACACTACAGAGTATTTATTTCACACACACATACACAAAATATTTGTCGCAGCATATTTTAATCAAATGATAAATCGATCGATCTAAATAATAATTGATTCTTTTTTTCACAAAATCACGGCTTCGTTTTTAATAAACTGTCGCGATCAATGTTCAGCTTCATTTTTGGATCGTTGATACACCTTACGAGCCCTTGAGAATTGTTGTTACGACGCGCATAAACAAGCTCAGTGTCGAACGATCATTTATTTATTCATTTCGTAAATGCTAATTTTTGTTTCCGAATGAAAATTCATTTATCAGCTTTGTCATTGACCATAATTGTATGAAAATAGTCTTCGAAAAGTTTCAGTCTGTAGTTGGAAACAATATCACTGCAAAATTCATTTTGTTCGTCCAATAAAATAACGAATCTTCGTGCTAATTCCGTTGCGACTGCGAGATAAATTCATAACAGAAATAATAAAAGTTTGTTTCGCAAGGAAGCTTTGGAGTGTGGAAAGTTTGCTCGTGATGCAAATCTACGAAATATGGTTTAATCGTAATTTATCCGTACATCCTTATACTTTTATCGCCCTACTCGTTTTTCGTCGTCGTCGTCCACGACTTTGGTCCTGGGATTGAGATATCGTTGTACACAAATGTTGGAAACAAAAGTGCGCTCATAGAATTTGCGAGCCCTCGGCCTCGTTGTCCGGGGGGGAAAAAAACTTTCGGGTCAACGCTTTTCTTTGTTCCGGATGAGCGGAGTGTGGTTGAAAGCTAAAAGAAGAGAAAGATAGCGAGCTAGAAGGCTGAAGTATCGGTGAAAGCATCGGCGGCGCTTCCGAACTTTTTTAATCGACAAACGAAAAACGTGCGCTATGTTTCTCGCGCGCATAGGCAACAATGTCGAGCACTTTTCGTTCTGAAGATGATAAGAATTACGAAAGCGCGCGATCCTTGAAGAGCGAGCTTTCATACGGGCAACGTCTCGAGGCGATAAACGAAGCTACGATGACAATTAAGCATTCCGAACCTGTTGAGCTATTTAAATCGAGCATTTTCTTTGTTTAAGTTTTAAATATTTCACCCGAGTTTCAAACTCACGCATTAATTGTTCTCGAAATTGCGTCTCATCGCTTTAATCCACGATTTGAAAACGAGAATAATGGAATAAAATGTCTTTATTCAGGAAGCTCGTTACTCTTGAGTCTCTGGCATCACCGATACTCATTTTTATCAAGCTCGAATCCACGAAGCGTCTTCGTTTATCCACAAGTATTTCGGCAATCTACTCTTGTCCACGTAACGATGGAATTAAGGAGCTAATTCAAACTGATCAAGTTTCAGTCGCGATGTGGGATCTTTAAGTGCCCTACCAGCCCATGGAAGATTAGCTTCCGTTTCCCTTCCACCCGCCTAGTCGAGTCCTCTTATAATCCTCTCGCCTACTCGAGTCCTCCGGCACAAGTTTTGAGATCGAAGCTACCAACTCGACCAACCTCTCTTCTATCCAGGAAGGAATCTATCTCTAATATTCCGTATCGTTATATCGATAACGAACAGGAGTAACATTATCCCATACCGAACACACGACCGCGACTGAACACATGTTGTAATGATAAAGTGCGCGATAACGTGGCGCATTCGCGGTTAAAGGCACTGGTTAAAGGCACAGTGGCCATTGGGATGAAAATTGGCCACGAGAGACTCCCTACTTGGCTTCGTCCATGTAGCGAACGAGGAAGAAGCTCTATTATAACTTTCTCACAGCGGAAGCTTTGCAAATGTTGAAGAATTATATGAAAACAATGGTCCAACCATACAGCCCCTTTCTCTTCGGGCTTAGTGTCGAGTTTCGCCATTAGATAAATGTTATCATATTTCACATGTAAAATTGAAACTCCGACTATTGATTCCCCGGACCGAGCGACTTTCTTTCAATAACCATATTTCAATAATTATTTGTATATTTTGAAAAAATGTAGAAAAATAGAAATATCCAAGAATGGAACATGAAGAAGAATTCAACGTGTGGTGCGATTCGTCAAAGGAAAAATGTGCGAGCGTAGTTCGTTCGAGAAAAAATATTGTACCAGTCCATCGCTGAATGACGTAACGACTCATCAATTAATTATTATCGGGCACAAAGGGAAGGTTGTCACTTCACGAGATAATGGCTTTTTACCTAGCCTGGACAATTAATTCCCACGGTTTATCATAACGGGCATGGTAATGCATTAAAAATGAATCATAAGCCCTGGAAATAAAGAGTAACGAACCAACTTCATGGGGTGATGCAAACAATATTGAACAATGAAAGTGACAAGGAGCGATGGGTTTTATTATATTGGCGACGATGTGATAGTGTCGATCATTCCGTACCCGTGTCATAGTCATTTCCTATCTATCTTCTACTATCTTATGATAAAACGATAATACCGAAAAGTTTTCACGCATTGGTTGATAACACGAGATGAACCCTTTTGGTGGAAGAGTTTCGGTCGACCACCTTTTGAAATCAATGGGACGAACTATTTTATTGTTGAAAACATCTAAAATTGTTCGTCGAGTGCAAGCAAATTCTTCATTGTTACGGCCGATGCAATTAGCGCGCCATTCGAATAAAATGCTTTTTTCACTCGTGCAAAAACGAACGAACGACACAAACGTGATTCGAACGAACGCGAAGCTACGATGATTCGAACGATAACAAATGGTTTATGTTTCGATGCGAATATTTGCATCCGACGTATAAACGATTTCTATCAATAATGTATATTTTTATTTCATTCCGTTAAATTACAAAAAAAAAAACAACGATTTCATCAAGATTATCTTATTTCTGTTAAACTTGTTGGGATAATTGTGTCATACGCTACTTTTAATGAGATCGTGTTTCTGTAAGAAGAATAGAAAAATGTTGAAACATCCGATTGGAAACATAATTCGAAATCTCATCAAGACAGATGATCGTTTTACGTGCTGTGAAAACAGAAAGACGAGAGGAGAACCCGCATCGTGCGAAAATCCTTGACAGAACAAATCCAGACACGACCATAGTTTATGTCCAATCAATGGGGGAGCCTTTTTGGGATTACGAGGTCAGGGAAAATAGAAGAGCGTAAAAATGCACTGTAGAGAAGGAAAGGGGGTAAATGTAGAGGGCTGTTTTCGAAGGGGGAAAATGTGTGTCGCAGCTTGATCCACCGCTTACGAGGGTATCTTGAACAGCTTGCCACCGTTCAATAGCTGGGAGTAGACAGCGGTGCCTCAACTATTTGTTTTTATTCGCACTCCATTGTAATTTGTAAACTGTAAAACTTCAACCCCGATATTCAGTTTTTTTTTAATACACGATGGAAGCTTTCATAACATGTCTTTATTTTGTCTTTACTGTCTTTCGTTCGACATCAAATTGTTCCCAGCTGAACGAAAAACTCAATTTTTGCCATATGTTTTCGAGGGGTTGTAAACGTATTTTTGAAGATTTAAAAAAAGGGATTTTTCAACTTCTCGTTACGAAAATATTTCATAAAAAGCATGAGCAACTGCCTCGTGACTCAATAACAAAACTACTCTTCCTTATTCGACAAAAAATGCAATCCCACCAGATACGCATAAATCCTCTTATAACCGCGCTGAATGTATGTTAGATTAGAGCTTGAAACTTCAATTTCAATGTCACATTTAGCCTCGCCCTTCCGCATTGGCTTATTATACCAAGAATTAGCTTCTCGTGGCACAAGCCTGCGGATGAGCCTGATTGTGGCAATCTCCATCGCTGCTATCGCGCATTCTTATCAAAGTTTACTGACACTCGGAAGTTCAATGAGGTTGATACAAGTCCGAATAGTAGTTATCCTTCTGCCTACAGATAATCGCGGATACCTTCTTGCGGAAGAGTTTAAATCCTGATTGAAGGAAAGAAAGGCTAATTAACTAACCGATAGCCTTGGGTTATAGCCAACTTTGTAACCAACTTATACCTCGCGTTATCTCTATTTAAAAAATTGATAAAAACTTCGTTACAAAATCCATTTTTCAACGTTTGATCATACCGGAAATTGCAAAAATGAAAAAATTGATGAAATTAATCTCGATGTGCTCTATCCTTATCAATAGATAGATATCATTCCTAAAAAACTCTCCTATCTGTATATAATGCTACATGCGTCTTTACATTCACGTTAGAAAGATCGGGGTCAATTGCATTGCTGTACGAATTACAGCAATTATAAAAACCACACGGCTACAACAATGTTCCCATTGTAAATGAAATCTGGCGTGACTTAGTTACCGCGATGCGAACCAACAACCGAGACTACTGGTGCGGATTTTCCGCATTTTCCCTGTGGCTAGGGTGACTGAAGTAAAACGGGGTTAACTGGTATGTGTGTATGTGGGTGTGTGGCCGCGACTGCCTGGGGTTGAGGAAGAGGGTTGGAATGCGAGGATATAACAATCGCGAGGATCGAGCACATAGTAGTATCCGAGTCGAGCCTCGGTTTATAAATTACACGGTCTAAGGAACGCGGACACGGACTGATAAACAAAGCATGAATGTTCGATAGCGTTTCCCTAAATTTATTCAGACCCTGGCAAGATTCGCTCGCAGATATTTTCGCGAATACGCAAAAAACGTTATGGCTAACATTGATAGGCTATCATGGGCGATATTACAATCCGTGAAAGATTCGTAATGTCCACTTTGTATACTGTCGAATTTTTTTTTTTGATTAATGTTAGACCAATCCGAGACGCCTCGGACAGTTTTCGATATTGCAGGCGTGCGTGTTGGTATCACCAATCGGATCCAATCGGGCTTTTTGCTTCGAGAAGGATTGAGTGTTCCAACTTGGACAAGCTCGTAGCGAACAATCGACGTTAATCTACATTCGTAGGCGGAAATAAAATTTGCCGGTCATTGACCCTGGTTATTGATCCCTTAACCAAACGCGAGTGTAATACATTTGTGTCGAGATTTAACGAACGCACGTAAGCGAATATTCTTTTTTTGGAATTTCAGTGCTAGTTTCGTCAATATTCCAGCTATCGTGATAACATTGATTTAACGAGTCGAGCCACTTTTACGAAATTACTTTTTATATTTTGGCGAAAAATTAGTCAGCAGATTAAACAAAAATGATGTTTATTGGTTTTTTAATACAGAGTTAATGCTTGGGTTAATTTTCTTCTTAATTGGGAGAACTTTTTACAAGGCGAATTGAACTTTTATAAAAAAAAATAGAAATTAATATTTCCCGTTGTTTTTTAAAAATATTTTTTAAGTCAGAACTATAATAGAAAGCTCATAATTCACGGCGCGATATTGAAAATAGTTAATTTATCCACAGTATGATAATAAAATTAACGTGGACGCTAACTTCATGAATTTTTAATCCGATATTTCGGCGATTGCTATTGGCTCGTATTAATTTTGAATATACTGCTCAGACTTGACAAAGTGAGTTCGATCTTTGACTCACTTATTCGACTATTCCCAAAGGCTCGAACTTTCTCAAAGTAACTACAGCTACGAGGCATTAGTCAAATGAGCGCCAAGCTTATATTAAACTGTTTTTACCAACTTTCATACTTCAATCAGCTGGTAATGAAGCGAGGCTAGCTTCTCGCATCGTTAACGTGTAAAACCACTAACAGCCGCTTACACCCCGAAAGGACTCGCGGATTTGTGTCAATTATGGAAGATTTATATTATCGTCCCGTTCTTTCGGTTTCCAAGATCGATTCACATCGTTGATCCAGTTTTTATTTTCAAAACTTTTCTTTTATCCTTTCTTCCAATATTTGAGACTAATTTATGCATTTATTAAATAAAATAAATGTTTATCGTCTGATAAAATCGATCGACCATTTCAATTCCGAATTCAACACAAAACGTAGATTTCCAAAATTATATCATTCTCCATTAAAATATAAAAATTTATGGAAAACTAAAACGAGCCCAATAAAGCGATGGAGAACATTTCCATAAAAATCCAAAACGAGGCACACTATAAAATCAGAATAACCAAAAAAAAAAAATCCGAATGCAAATTCTATCGATAAAATTCTGTGAAAATTAGAAGAAAAAAAACAAACAAGGTAGATAGATCACATTGCATTAGCGTGTGCTGGTGACACTCGAGATTTTAACACGTTCGACGATTAAATATTATCTATTTCGCCAAAGTATCCAGACAATATATAGATAGAAATCCTATCTGTATATTGCGATCCGCGGAAGCTCTCGATGCTCTTCCGGTCCGTTTGGTGTGCATCGAATTTACTATCACCTCGAGTTATTATACAGAGTCGCGGCAAACCCATAACGTGTACGATCGACCGTGAAGATAATCGTAAGAGGTATGCCTCAACTCTCAATCCTGTGTTCGTCAAACAGCGCGAACCAAACGGCATAGTTATAGTTCTCGAGTTTATGATACGAAACCAAGTGGCGAAGAGATAACCATAATAAACTCCTTTCCCAATGATTCCTAGTGGTATGGCAAATAGAATTTGGTCGCAAAACCCTCGAGCTGGCTACGATAACAGTGACGAACGAGATAATCATTCCCATCAAAACGTTAAAATTGTAAAATTGCAAAAACTAAAAAACAAGAAAATAGTTCGAATGCATTTTCATAAGTGTCGGATGATAGCGTACTCCACTATAAACCCAGACGATAAATCATCGTGACGTGTACAATTAAGAAAGAACTACAATTGCACAGCTAGAAAGAAAGGGGGAAACTGTAAGCGCGACAACGGAAGACAATTTAAAGCGCTCGCAAGAAAAACGACGAAGGTAGTCGTAAAAGGGCGAGTATAAAAAGGGAATTACGTCCGCGTAGATTTTTCATTCGCTTCTGTAAATCTCAACTTCGTTTTCACCCCCGATTGCGGAACAAGGGGTTAAAAAAATGTCTCGAACTTGTATAATTCGCGCGTTACACCATACACACCCGAGCGATTATTAATTATTTCGAAGCTATAGCGAGAAAGATATTGTCTCGGAGAATAAATTACAAAAAATGAAACAAACGAAGAAACAATAACATTGGATCGAAAACACTCGTGTATCGGAGCTTTTATGGAACGTATCCGATACCAGCCGACGGTGATGCGTTTTCTCGCGCAATATATCCTCGCCCGGGCGTCGTGGCGAGGGCTGAGGCGCGGCGGGAGTTTCGCGGGCTTGAGAGAGACTGCCGCCGCGTGGCTGGAAAGCCCTGCTCTTTTGCTAGGCGCTTGCGCCTTTCTCGGCGCGCGCCAGCTTTCGCCGCTCCAACGCTGAGATCGCAGTCGTTCGCCCGTCGTTCCCCGCGCACGTACTTTCAGACCCCAGAAACTATACTTACCGGGATAAGCTTCGTTTCACACGTCACTGTATAGTCTCGAAAATATATTTCTTAAACTTCCCGCCATCCGCGCATATTTGTATACAGACACGCGAGATTATCATCAATTGCAAAGCTCGTACAGGCCACTCGCTGTCACGATTCCTGCACGTGTACTCACGCAATTTCCGCGGAGAGCTGGAAAGCACGATTAATCACGCGCTCGATAACGCAAACACTCAATGACGTACTTACACGACCATCGGCGACGATAATCGATCAATCGATTCAAGCTTCTTCCTATCGTAATACAGATTTATACAGATTTACTCACGTACCTCGTTCAAATATTTTCAGGATCGTCATTCTCTCGAATGGTCACTGACACTGACACTTACGCATGCCCAGTCGCGGACATCGGGCGTCAACTGATAAACAGCTACTCGTTCCTACTCACGGAACTCAGACGGATACACTCGAACGCAGTGTCACGTAGGCACTTACACTAGGAAGCTCATTAAAATACGGAATTGCGATCATACGAACACTTATGGACACTAAGACGCACCAACGTGCGGTATAACGAGGCGGTTGGTCGTTACTAAAACGATACTCATGGTACTTCTCGAGTATTCGTCCCCTGGAATTGACACTTACTCGAGTACTTATGACGGTACTGGGCGAGGTAAATGGAATGCTCGAGCCCTAAAAAGGTCACGCTGGGAAACATTCGCTGACATTGACGTATACCACGGGGGTGTGCAACTTCCCCGTTAAACACTAATGAGAAATCCGTTTGTGTTACGGAAAAGTTAACAGAGCAGAAGTTTTCGGATAAGCTTTTTATTAGTGTTACAATTATCGATAACTAATCAAACCAAAATATCAAATAGTTGCGTTATTAAAACAGGGACATGTATAGAAATTGTTTCGATAGTGTTTGTCGCATCGATTATCCCGTTACGCGCGGACGCGTAACGGCTAAGTCGCATTGTAACGGGCGTACATCCTTCCTCCATCAACGGCTCGGTCGTAACTGACGGCTATGCGAATGGGCGTAACGGCACGAGGGTGGGGGTTGAATGAGGAACGAAGACAGGCCAATCTCGAATATACACTCTGGCACTGCCCGATGAGAAATGGTAAGGGTGCCATACGTGCACTCGGTTCGTGAAACTCGTGCAATTTAACGAAGGAAATTGAGTGATTTACGTCAGACAATATCGTCGTTACGAAATCACGTAAGCTATTTACTTCGAGCGTCACAGATCGAAAGCAATGTGTAAATTAACGAATTTAAAAACTGCGAATGGTACCAAGGTTGAAAATCTGGTAACATCGAGCTCTTTGTTACGCGGGTTGGTATTTTTCCCGTTCTTAAAATCTTGATAGAATTCAGAGAGATATTCGCGATACAATAGTTATGAATTTGACTCGTGCAATTTAACGAAGGAAATTTAATGATTTACGTTCGACAATATCGTCGTTACGAAATCGCGTAAGTTATTTACTTGGAACGTCACAGAATGAAAGGAATGTGTGAATTAACGAATTTAAAAAACTCGAATGGTACCGAGGTTGAAAATCTGGTAACATGGAGCTCTTTGTTACGCGGGTTGGTATTTTTCCCGTTCTTAAAATCTTGATAGAATTCAAAGAGATATTCGCGATACAATAGTTATGAATTTGACTCGTGCAATTTAACGAAGGAAATTGAGTGATTTACGTCAGACAATATCGTCGTTACGAAATCGCGTAAGTTATTTACTTGGAACGTCACAGAATGAAAGGAATGTGTGAATTAACGAATTTTAAAAACTCGAATGGTAACGAGGTTGAAAATCTGGTAACATCGAGCTCTTTGTTACGCGGGTTGGTATTTTTCGCGTTCTTAAAATCTTGATAGAATTCAGAGAGATATTCGCGATACAATAGTTATGAATTTGTCTCGTGCAATTTAACGAAGGAAATTTAATGATTTACGTTCGAGAATATCGCCGTTACGAAATCGCGTAAGTTATTTACTTGGAACGTCGCAGAATGAAAGGAATGTGTGAATTAACGAATTTTAAAAACTCGAATGGTACCGAGGTTGAAAATCTGGTAACATCGAGCTCTTTGTTACGCGGGTTGGTATTTTTCGCATTCTTAAAATCTTGATAGAATTCAGAGAGATATTCGCGATACAATAGTTATGAGTTTAACCCGACCCCTTAGACTTTTTTCAACGGTTCTGGATTATACGTCTTTCTGTGTGGTCGAATTTCCATGAGAATAGAGTAACGGGTCACTGGTCACGGACTAGGTCAGATCATTTTTGATCAATTTTAGCGATTCTTTACGCTTTTAAGTTCGACCATCGAATTGGATACGAGAGGAATCGAAGTATTCGATAGAAAAATAAAGAGCGTTAATTATTTTTCCTTAAATGACGGGCGTAGTCGCGAATTTTAATTAGTTAGGAGAGTCGAGATTTCAATTTACACTTCTTCGATAATCACAAATTTATTAAACCGTCCCGGTTGCCCCTTCGTCCTTCGGATTGAAATAAGTAAGAAGGTCACAGAGTTATTCTTGGATAACGTTTCGTTCAACGACGCGTAAAATCTGAAAAATATTGTACGTGCGTGTCGTTTTATCGATAAGTAATAAGACATTTTGACGAGAACGAAGCTTATTAGAAAAGTTAAATCGGGAGGATCATTAAAAATGCCTTATTCTTCACACCAAGCATCTAATTTCGTTTACTCCCTTCGTTCTCGTTTCATTCGTCGTTGAGGTGTTCGATTTATCTTTTTATTTCACACTCCAACGGATACGAATTCCATCGTCTTTATCATCGGCCCTTTTATTTCTCCACTTCGTGCTTTCATACTTTCCTCCTGCGTCAACCTTTTTCCTCCAACAACGTACGTTTAACGACGTTATCCTTTGACTATTTGAAAACCAGCCTTTATCTCTCGTCAATCCAACCATTTGTCCACCTATGCGAAAGTTTTTTTTTTTATCACGACATAAAAAGCAGAGTAAACGTTGCAACTTCCAGATGGAACAGATGGAAGCTATACGAGGAGTATTATGATTAAACCAGAAGGAATATTATTATCCCGACATAATACGTCGTGATGAAACTTGATGAGTACGAACGAGGGCTGATACAGAGAGTTGTATGTGTATGACGAACTGTAACTTTGCGCCAGTTCTCCGCGCTTTTCCACGCTATATCCGTTTGTTCTACACAATATAACTTGCTCGTTCGTCACATTGGAGCAATTACATGGAACCGACGGAAAGGCTGGTATGGGGTAGAATGGATGTAGGAGGGAGTGAAACGCCTGAGAGAGAAATCGTGTAAGTCTAAAGTTGTATAAACAAAGTTTTCTCGGTGCGAAAAAGCGCTCTGGGAATAAACATCCCACATCTTCTATGAAGTACTCAAAGTTTTGCGAGTGCAGCCATCGATTTTCATTTCGGCGAATGACAAAGTTGCAATGACACCTATTTTTATCTGTCATAGAAACGATATTGAAAATCGTCGAATTCAATTTTATAAATAGCACGAGACGTTTAAATTATTTGAAGTAATCGTTTAGAACGAATAATATTATTTTACTTCATTTTAATCATGCTCGACTTTTATTCTCGTGTTTCAACGAGAGTAAGAAAAAAAAATTAGGACTTTTTCGACGAGTAGCACTCGTTTTAAAGTGACGATTTGTAATCGGTAGTCTGCGAGATTTTATCCTCGGGACTTGCTCCCTTCCTCATTACGTATTCTCGACAATTTCGTCCCCGTCGCTTAACCCGACATTCATTTTCGTTCTCTTCGTTCTCGGTTATAACGAAACTGATTAGAAAGTTGACGCGTAAGTACGGGTAAACGAATAGTCAGACTTTTGGTTTAATCGTCTTCGTTTTTTCGTTTATAGCTCGCTCGATAGTTATACGTGTATCTACTTCGTCTATAATTATATGTTTTAAGTAATCGATTTTCAGTCTTGTTCGTTGGAAATGCCCGGACAATCACGAATAACGAGAGACTTTTGGCTTTATCATAATTTCGTCTTTGGAAATTATTCCCTCGTTCGCCTCGTTGACTATGGTGCGCCACGTTTTCAACTTGTTACGAAACTCGGTCTTCGCGAAGCTGTAAATAAACTCGGATTAATTGCCGTCGAGTTCACCCTAGACACTGGAACAATAATTACTCTATCCTTTATCCGGAAATGGCTTCATCGTTTACCTGCTCGCGCTCGAATCGTTTCCTCGTTTCTTCAAGCTTAGTTTTATCTATCGATCTCTGTTCTCGTTCCCTCCCTCATCATACTTATCCCTTTGCATGGAATCCACCTGTACAAGCGGTTTCACATGGAAAACTGATCGAGTTATATCAGAATTTGTTTATCAGCGTATGTTCTCCCTTCGATATTTCACTCCGGTAAGATATTTTGCCCTCTCGAATTTCATTGGCTCGTATTGTCCCTATTGCAAGAGAACGAAGCTGAAACAATACGCGTAACTCACACGAGCGTCAACA
Source organism: Netelia fuscicornis (assembly GCA_946811545.1). Lineage (NCBI taxonomy): Eukaryota > Metazoa > Arthropoda > Insecta > Hymenoptera > Ichneumonidae > Netelia > Netelia fuscicornis. The sequence continues at coordinate 17,828,393 of OX328011.1, read as the reverse complement.
TTTTTTTTTTTAAATGTGGCAATTATATAGGAAATCGTGTTAATTAAATCATTCTTATGAATTATTTAATTGACACGATTGCTTTTCAGTAAATTTATTCAGTAATTCATTCATTTTCAGTTAATTAAATAAAACATGGCTTGCAATTGGTTGACCTAGATATATGCAAAATTACAGTCTGATAAATATTTTAAATTAAATTTAGCACAGTCGTCTTTACTCATCGGGAGGAAAATATTTCTTTTTTATTTTCATTGATTCGAATTTATATCTAGCGATTCGCCTAAATTCAATAATCTTCTTTAGACTAAAAACGTTCGTTCTTATTTATCATTATTATCGATAATATCGTCGATCGTAATGATAAGTAATATTTTTATTACCTTGCGACAATGCGAACTACGTCCAAACGACTATTTCAAGATGTAGAAACTCTGTTTCATAACTCTGTTTCGCCCGTAGCACGGTTTGAAAATTCTTCCTTTCTCGAATACAAAATTTCACACGAGGCAAGAAAATTTAGCATGCTGTATCTCGTATGTTTTCCGGCTACATTGCCACGGAGTTTCCGCTGTCGGTGTCCTCGTCTCGACAGTCGCCACCGAAGCATTTCGGCTTGGGCAACGGTGTGCAAGGAAGATTTTTCATCATAGCGGGACATACTAAAATATAATAAAATAAACATATAGTCGCGTTATTTCAAAATCGTAGTAATCAAACTTCTTAATTTCATCGTATCATTGCTATTATAAAATTATGATCTTGAATTGGAAATCAGCAGTCTATGAAATTTTCGATTATCGAAGTTTGTGAAAATCGGATAATTTTGGGAATGAAGACCGACCTCCTGTTTCCCGGTTCATTGCACTGGAATCACATGACGTATTCATTCGAGCCGTAGCATAATTCGCGTTGGAATTGCATCTAGCGCAAATCGTGTTATCGGCCGCTTCAGCGAAACCTGCGGTTCCGCGAACGTTGTCGGGGCGATACATCGAATTCCATTCGCTCGCCGGCCGTGATTGATTAACCATCGTTGGCGCTTTTCGTCGCGTATCGTCGTGTCGAGTGCCGCAGCAAGAAGAAATCGACTTTGTGCCGTCGCAGCATCCGCCACCGCAACAACTGTTTCTCCACTGTTCAGTGCCAGCCTTTCCGACAACTGCTTTTTCCGACCTAAATCGGCCAAATCGATTTACGGTAAAAACCAAAGGCTGTGTGTTCCTTCCTTTAAGAAGAAACTAGACCGAATTCGATGACTCCGATATTTCTGGATAGATTGCAACTTATGGCACCGATCGTTCAACGTGCCAAACGAGGTAACAGCTGACTTGTACAGAAAACCTTTTTTTTTTTTTTTTTAATTTATTTCTCGAACGTCGATCGATCGAGTTTAGAAAATCTTTTCGCCGGCTGACCAGTGGTCTCTTGTTTTCGAAAACTCAACAAGAATTGAAAGGTAATCTTTTAAAGAACAGCTCGAGGACACGGGAATTGGTTGAACAAGTTTTGTACGAACGTTTCTACGTGCCGATGGCTTCATCGTTCCTGAAGAAACTGAAAATTTAGGTCACGCGGACCACGATGCATGGCTAAAAAATCAGACTTGCTAAGGATGGGAGACTGGAATAAAGGAGAAAGCCGGAGACCAGGATGGCGAGCGAGAGTGGCAGAGAGGAAAAAAAATGTAACCGAGAATTCGAGAAGGAAAAGAGACAAAAAGTTTGTCTCAGTCTTTCTGTCTAGTCTTCGAATCGATTTGTGTCTACGCCACACCCAACGCCTCACCCGAGATTCTATTACTGATAGCTTACCAAGATTCTGGAAAAACTACGGCTTTTTCTTGCACCCGAGTACCCATAGTTCCGTTCCCGGCACGAGCGCCCGCGGATCTGAAAAATTGTAGGACGTCGTTATTAAACATTTATTTCTAACCCTTGTCCACACTTTTGACGGAAAATTAACATCGTTCTAAAAAAGATAATAGGTCTGATAGCCTGCCATTCACCTGCAATGATCGCACATTACGAATAAAATTGCGCTTCTCGTACAGAAAAAGAAGAAAAAGAACAGTTTTTAAACGAAACAATAATTTTGAAATGGAATTTAGAGAAATGTGTTTGGGCCAAAAGAAATCAAATTTGTGGAATAAATGCGAGTTTAACGATCGCATTTGTTATTTTTCTCTTCGTTGGACCGTCACTTTTTCTTTACTCTTACTCGTCTTTCGCCAATTCGCGGTTTCCCGTTTTTTATTCAAATTATTTTAAAGTAAATTCAAAATTGCGAAAAACACTGTCGTATGATTCAATTTTGTACAGTGTCGTCCACCCTGAAGAATATTTTCCAGATCTGACGTAGTCCAAACACGTAGTTGGCTCGAAAAGCGAAAAAGAAAGTACGAGATACGAATACTCTTCATTAGCATATTATCTGCGGTTCTTAAATAACTCCACTCTGCACCTGACTTGAATATTTTTATTTCAAACAATCGATGTAAAAAGTCGAGTTCGTTTTATTAAATCTTTACAATGCGAAGAAATTTTATCAATGAAAATTCTATCATTTAGTCATTATATGAAAATCGAAAATAATTTCAAACGTCAGAGACCATTGCTTCTCCTTTTATCTCCCTTGCCATTGCCGTTCTTGCCATTTGCATCCTTGCAGCAGCCGGATTGACAGCAGCCACCAGCTGCTTCTTTTGCCCTGAAACAAACCAGTCGAAATTGATAAGGGTGATAGCTTCTAAATAAATAAAACATATTGTAATTTAAGTCAAATTATTTCGTTTAAATAAATGACAAAGTTAAAATATTGTAGAAACGTGTAAAATATGGCCACCTGCTCCTCGTTGAAAGTTTTTATTGAATTTTTCATTGACATAGGAGATTCGTTGATTTTTAAAAAAATGTTTTCCTCGCCTTTGCTTTTTCTATTTTAGTGCTTTTTGAGCTTAACACCTTTGTACTCGAATTGCTTTTGTATCGATAATCGATTACCCTCTTCCATGTTAGTTGGGTGAACCGCAGCAACTTTTCTTAGCTGTATTCCTCGAGTTTTCTGGTGCACCACCGGTGCAGCATCCACCTGTTTCCTCTTTAGTACCAGCACAGCACTTGGATCCACAGCAGCCACCTGCATCCTCTTGTTTTTTCCCTCTGCACATTTATTCGAGACATCGTATTAATCCACTTGAGGTTTATCCATACAAAGCTCACCGATAGATTGATATAAGCTCGAAATATCTCGGTTGCACTTTCCTCGAGATTAACGAACAAACTCCGTCATTGAGACGTAAATTTTGTGTTTTTTGTTTAAAAAAAATTGCAGTATATGGAGCCGGCGGCCATTCTCGAGTATAATTTTTGGAGAATTCATAAAAGTGATGAATTTATACAAATTATAAACATTATGATTGAATGAAATTATTTTTAAATAATTAGAACTTTGTCATTTTCTTTTACGATCAATTAGACTGGAATTAATATTTACATACTTTTTACTACAACAACCACCAAAATCCTTTTCTTTTGGTTTCTCGCGCTCTTCCTCCTTCTTGCCACCGCTACGAAGAAAATTTATTTCTCCATTAATCATAACAAGAATCGATTGGTCGTGAAAATAATCGATAATAAAATTAATAAACACGATGAAACTCACTTTTCACAGCGACAAGTCACTTGACCCCCATATCCCTTTTGTCCGGTTACTTTTCTGAAATTAATGGAAATGTGCGAACACAATTCGGTTTAAAACATTTGTATAGTAATTAATGCGAGATGAAATTGTGAAGAATCGCAATGGTTACTCACGAGCAATGGTCGCACATGTCGAAGCTGTTTTTGGAAAAAAATTAGTCCGTCAAAATTATATCCTGTTATTGATCTTCGCGTTTAAATATTCTTCTCATTTGCCAAAAGTTTATGTAGCAATATTTTTTTACGGGGTAATGATTTTTGGAATGACTAAAATTTATTTTTATTTATTGAAATTTAGCCGAGCTTATTATGTTTCCTGTATCGATGGCATGAGAATCTTGTTGACTAAAGCAGATGTTCCGCTGTCGTGATTATCAGGCTTTTGTCTCGAGCGTGTGGTAGTTCCGTCGTAAATCGATCGGCCTTCGTCATCCGTCATTTTTTTCTCGTTTAATAATCTTCTTTATCGAAATGTATGAAATTTCCTTAAATTTGATACGCGTTACATTACAGAACGCATTACATCACACAATGCAATCCAATTTAAACGTCAAAAAAGCAAAAAAACGATAATAAACGTGAAAATACAATTTCGTACTTTACCTTAAACCTGTATTTGTGTAAAAAAATCAGAGATACAATCATAACACTGCGAAGATTTCCATTTTCATGTAACTAGGCAGACTGACATCTGGAAGTGTCGTAAAAAAATGTCCGTTATGCTTTCTTTGCAGACTCGATCCATTGTTTTTGTTTTTGTGCACAAAAGCCATTTGTAAGCTTACCTATTCGACTCTCCATTCCCGTTTCATTCGAGCCTGAAGCTACTGGTACCATAAAGTAAAGAGGGACAAAGAAACGTAGCAAAAAAATGCATGAAATAGCCGGTGAAAATGCGTGACACAAGGGGGATGATCCTCCGGCGGCGTTTGCAAATGTGAATATACGTGTGACCTGAGTAAATACCAGGAATACAGGAAAGTCGTAGAAGGGACGAAACCCAATCGTAAACGTGGAACCAAAAAAAAACGTGTACGAAAAACATTTTCAATTTGAAGTTGAGATTCTCGCGGTCTGAATTCGAAAACAATGACACCCATGTGGATAACTCGACAAAGAAACGTTGAACGAAAGTACGCGGGATAGATTTATTCGTCGAAAGTCACCAGTCAAAATAATTTAATTGACGTTTAAATTTCTCTCCGCACAGATACGAAAGATCGTAATAAATTTTGTACACGCATTTTGATAGAAATTCTTCTTGTATGAAATAATAAAGTTCGAGTCTCTTTATTTTTATTTACTACCTGCGATGTCTTATCAAGGATGTACGATGAGGAATTACGAGATATACTTGAGTTTGGAATCAGATTATCCGTCGTAGCAGAAGGCCCGTATCCCAGCAGAGTGTACCCATCGCAGACTCGTGGATTCCCATTCCGACCCTTCCGGATCATATCCCTCGAGGCAAAGCCAGCATTGCTTTCGAATGGCTACTATATTAGGCTGTTCGTTTGTATTGTCCCCTTGAGAACTTACCACGCCGGCAATTTCGTTCGAAATAGCTACAGGTTATATAAATATTTCGGTGTCGGTGTCGGTGTTATTTGTAATACGGACTTATTAATTAATATGACCGGAACCGATCTCGACGTACCGCATGTCGGACAATCGAGGGAATTTATTATCGTGAGATTACAGAATTTTAGATAATGTGAAATGATATAAAAATTATATTAGACAATGTTTTATAACAAGCGAACTAAAGTTTTATTCGGAAATAATAAAAATTATATCTAACAATAAGTGATAAAATTTAGGAAGAAAATATCGTGAAAATTCTTATCTCGGAACTTATCCTGAAATATTTTTATGAAATTATCGTTTGCCTGCTTTTAATTTGAATATATATTTATTTTCTTGAAGTACATAGATAAAAGTCGTACTTGTTATTGATTTGTTTATAAAAAAAAAGAAATTAAAGCATAAATTAAACAAAATCTGTGACAAATGTTATTAACCAAATCTCCTTAACCTTTGTTCAATATTTCTGAAAAACTTTCTCTCACGGATTATGAAAACGTCGTTTCGAGAAAATATCGTTTAAACTTTCACATAATATTCTTGAAAAATCGAAAAAACGATTTTCAAAATTTACTCCCAATTGCTCAACTTCCAGTGCTCAACACCGTTATATAAATTACAGACACGGTTAACAAGCTGACCCGATCTCTCGCCCAACCACGGACCACGATGTATTCGGTGGTGAACACACTCTCGTGTTCTTGCAGCGTTAAACACGTACGTACTTTCACATTGCGTTTGAAACACAAGGAACTTCCGCGTATCGTTTTGTGCCAAATGGTCGCAGCTGTAAATTCGAGGGCGACCATACGTGCGATATGACTTTCGCTATCCACGAGCAGCGACCAAATACTGCTGTTGCATTCAAAGGAACGTTTCACGAATGCCGGGCTATGAAATAGATGCCCGGGGTAATCATCCCTTCCCACGTTACCATTTACTGGAATCTTCGAAATGCAAAATGGAAGATAACATGCAGGTAGAATTAAATTAGAATGGACACCTGTCTTTTACGCAAAGACCACTTTAAAAACACGCTTTGTAAATACTACAAGAATGAGTAAACCAATGGAAATTAAATGTAGCTTACTCGATGTAGACTTTTCTAATTGTGTTTCGAAACTATCGTTGTGCCACTCAAATTACGAACGCAAACTTCTATCACCGCGTTGTCAAACACACGTATTTGACAAGTGCACACATTGAAGATGTATGTGCGTATTCTCGAATCGATGCAAATTGAGGTTTCCTGTATGTGTGATTCGCACAAAGTTTTCAGTCTTACAATTAAACGTAGTAATTAAAACTTTTTAGTCTTCAGTTTTTGTCAGCTAAAAAAATCTATATCGAAGCTTACGCTTGACTTAAATGTAAGTTAGTGAAATAAATGTGTCCTGTCTTTTTTTAAATATTCTATTCCATTAATTCAAATAAAATTCATCCATGTTCAATGGCCTTAAAGAATGTTAACCTATTGTTTGTTTCTTATTAACCTTTAAGCGGGCGCGCGGCATCGAATCGACCGCACCCGATACATTTGCGTACATTAGATTGTAATTTCTTGTCCCATGTATTTTCCATTTCTTATAGCCTGTTTCTTTTTCGTTTAATTTTTTTCAACAAATTGTTTCCCAGCACAAAGATGATGTATCCGATTATAAAAAATAAATGATTATTAATTAATTGGTGTTCTCAATCCCTGAAATCTCCCAGAGGTATTTAAGGTTACGCGCGACTTCTGCCGTTTTAAATTACCGCGCGCCCGCTTGAAGGTTAATCGAAGGACGTTCGATACGATTGCAATGATCGGCTGGCTGGGTGACGACGAGATAAAGTTTATTCCCGGACGAGAAAATATCTTCTTTATTTAATCTCATCACTGAGAAATTATAAAATGTTGAATTAATCGGGAAAATCGGTCTTCGTTGAATAGATATGCATGTCGATTAAAGAAATGAGGTTCTTCCTATTTATAAAGAATGAAGCGTATAATACCGGACGTCCAGCAAGTTCATGGAATAAAGGGCGAAGCATCTCTGATATTGTACAATGCGACACTTTTTGTTCTATAGTTACTAATGTTCTAAAAAATAGGTCAGTTTGCAATACATCTCCGTGCTTATCGGTAAAATGACGATTAGGGTCAGACGAACAGAGGTATCAGAGGCCATCAGCTAATATCGAAGCAGCTCCAATCGGCATAAGTGGTGTCTCATCTTGGCTGTATTGTACCTACTTGAAAAGTTTGCAGCATCAATATGAGAGTGGTTTCGATTGTTTCCGTATTTCTCTATTATGCAAATATTTGCGTTTTTCTAGAATAGTGACGCTGCCATCTCCGATATTACCTTTGATCTTTTACTCTTTGAATAAAGATTGGCATCGAGTTGTGTACAAAGAAGAGCGTAGACTCTTGCAGGCTCTTTATAAAATCTATCATACATGCCATAAGAAACATCCAGTGAAATATCAATTCCCTAAAAACCCTATATAACTCCAAATCAAACTTTCTTCTTACTAAAATTTCCCTTCAAAGTTATCAGCAAAATACAATTCGTATTAAGATTCTTAACGATGGAACAAATCTAGTTACGAAAGATTGACGAACCAATTTTTAAACAAGAAAATAAATGTTCTATTTCCTTGTTTCATTTGATCCAATCCCTTAAAAACATACTCAATAGCGATAAGCTTTCGAGAAGTATATAAGAATATAAGAAAAACAAAAAAAAAGCAAAAAAAAAACTATGCGAGTCATTTCTTGTTTTCATCCCCTTTTACAGTTTTCAACCCCCTCTGCAGCTGTTACTGCTGTGTTAACAAAATTCTACGTATGTCTTTGTACATACATCTATAATTTATTCGCTAAAGACATTATGTAAGTATCGTAATCGAAATGTAACAGAACCTTTCCACGTAAAGCCTGAATGTTAGTACGAAATCAGTTCGGTGATGTACGATAATTTCCCTTCCAACTTTACCGCTACGCCCACAAACCGCGTTTCGGTAGGTAAATACGATGCAGATGTATTACTAGTCAGACATCTGCCACATTACGGCGAACTGCAGCCACGTTGGGTACACCCTCGTCACCCGCTACTCAACGTTAACGCAGACCTTTTAAGAGGACATGTTGATGGACGTAACGTTACCAAAGACAAACTTGCGTTGAATCAGATCTATAGAAGTAACGCAATTTTGTTTATGTTGCTAATATATTTCTGCTAATGTTGTATCGTCCGATGGGAAAACTACAACTCGCTTGGATTCTTTATGCGACTTGAGAGGGAAAATCGCAGGAATGAAAAATTTGTTTTTTTTTATCGCGCATCAAACACGATTTTTCTTGGTCACTGATTGATCGTAGAATTTTATATACGCGTGAAATGGAATGTTCCACACGACGCGACGTACAGATTTTTCCTGGCTGGATTAGAATCGTTTTAACGATACGACTATCGTTTAATATTGCAGGAGATTGCAAAAGGCGAGATATTTTCTTTCCACGTGGGACTAACGTTGTGATAGATGGAGCGTCAAGTTCCAGTCACGGAAGTTTGCACGAACGAAGTTTTGCTACTGCCTTCGTATTCGACTGGATGTATAAATCTTTTGCTACGGAGTCATACAATTTGTTGGGATTCCGGAAATTTTTGACATTATGCCAATTTCGTGAGATTACGTCGAAAATACTTTCTATCAATCGATTTAGATTCCCGAATTCAACTTTGTCGAGAATGTTTGTAACTGTCGCTTTTGCAATATTTTTAGGGTCGATATGATACGATTCTTTTCTTGCAGCTTTTTATTCAAGGTCGTTTTCAAACAGGCTTGTACATTTTCATACAAAACGTGCAAAGCGAATTAATAAATTGGATTAATAAATTTGGCAAGTCCACTGCAGTGTCAGATAAATTTAGTAAATTCATAAATTTCTCGACTTTCAAAACTTGGTACGTGAGAAGTTTTGGAAAAATAAATTAATTGAGAGATTTCGTAAAATTTGTCAAATTTAATTTTATTATTGCAAAGTTTGTTTGTGTTATCAAGTAATTTGTTACGACGGTATAGATTTAAAGAAGGTATCGGTGATTGACTTTAATTTCCGGACGTCCAGTCGTTTACCGCAAGACATATATGGAAATAGAGAAATCTCGTGGTCGTGACTCGGTAAAATCAAGGAAACTACGCAAAACCGATGTACGCGGTAGTATTCTCCCCCATTACCGAACAAATACTACGCAAAATCAAGCGAGTTCCCTCGCCCCCGATCGGTGGTGGGCGCCGATTTATTGCTGGGCAAAAAGCGCGAACACGTCATTGGAAAGCGGCCAGCAACGGGGTGAGACATATCGGTCGTTTCATCGGCTATGTGTCACGTGTCCTTTATATACCTGTGTGTGTGTTATATTCGAACCTTGAACTACATTATTTTCTAAGATAGAAAGCCGATAGAGCACCCCCTCGGTTAACGGTGAATTTTTCTATCGGCTGGATAAAGTAACTCAAGAACATTTTCTCTGCGGATGGTTGCCTGCAGATTTATTGCAGTGTTCAAAGATTTTTTAATAACTTGCAAAAAAAACTCTTCTATTGTGAACCTCTCGTTTGGACGAAAATGTTTATCGACATCGGAATAATGAGAGAATGTTTTTATTTTTTTTATAAATGCTGCAGAAAATATTCAATGCTCGAGGAATCAGGAAATGAAGTAATTTTATCGTATTTGGAATTGACGTATTATTGATTAAGGATGTATTTTATATCCGTAGCTTCAAGTTTTGTACGAACAATGGTTTTCTATTAGCTTAAAGAATTCGTGTTAAATAAAATTGGGATTCAGTCAGAAACAGAATGAAGTTTGCAAAACATTATTTCCTGTTATAGAATTATCGCATTGCAGCATAATAAAACTTAATTTTACTTCCTCGAGAATGCTTTGTTTTGTTACGTATCAAGTCGACAACTATGATATTTTGTTTTTGGGTTTATTATGCGAAAGGTACCGACTCTCTGGCGATGGTGACTTCAATAGTCTCATTAGAATAACAAGTACGTTTCCTCGTTATCATAATTTCCAGACTTCCAGTACCACTTCGGGACGTTCCAATGTTTATGCCGTGGTTTCCTACGACCATAATTGGATCAGGAAGCAATTGAAACTTTTAGAAATGTATACGGGCACGTATATTTTACCATGATATAAGATCGACCTGTGTATCGTTATAACGAAGCAACGTGATAGAAGCTGCCAGTAGAAGATTTTCAATTTTCATTACCACGATCGACCGTGTTTATTATATACGTCGTTAGAAAACTATTAAAACACAGAAAAATTCCAGGTAGATGACGTCTATGCAAGCAAATTGTTTGTTTTTAATTATCCAACTTTGCAAATTTGAGCTACAATCTAACGCGATTAAATAGATAATATTATTAACATTATTAACAGATATTAAAAGAGATTAACAGATAGTAAACAGACAACAGATAATAAAAACCGATTAATAAATTTGATTATGAATTTTGGCAAGTCAACCACACCGTCCACCAATGCATGCATGACTACACCGTCCACCAATGCATGCATGACCAGGCTCAATCTCAGCCTGATCAAATTTCTACTCAGGAAACTAATTTTGCATAGCAACTGCTCATGAAATGTATTTACACCGATATTTTCAGCCAATGGTCAGAAGCCTCGTGTAAAAAGAATAATACATTCTCTTATCTCGCGATTAAAAGTAGTGAAGTAAGTTTTTAGATGAAGTATATCCCATTATACTTCATCCAAAAAACGACGTTAACCGTTTCTACTCCTGACCCTCGGTAGCGGTAACAGGCCAAAGTTATAAAAAGATTGTGCTACGACTGACTGTGAAAATCGATTTTTCAAACATTTGCAACCCCGGAGGTTCGTTCAAGGTGATACATAACACGCATACGTTGAAGACAATAATTGAAATTATCGATCCGAATTTCACTAAAAAATAATCTACTTTGCCAGTAGAAGTTCAATACTCTTCAAATTGGAAGAAGACGAACGAACGAGACGATACTTCGTTTCGTCCCGACGAACTCAACTGTTATTGAGAAAGGTCGAATCAAACTTTTATCGGGGTCAAGCCAGTGGATCGCTAACTTAACTGAACCTATATGGTCCAAAAACTATTTTCTACCGTGCATTTATAGCACCAACTTCAATGACGAACGGTAGAAACCATGTGCTATGAACTTGGATATAAGGAAATGTCGGTTTGGCTGTGGCAAACACTGGTTTCGCGATCTCGAGCGTAGAACGATACGCAGAAAGGGTCAAGGTTTCTCGCGTCCGCACCAGTACTGCACACTACTCCTCGTACGTGCTATCGGTCTCATTCGCGTGCTGCTATGTATTTCCCTCTGACACTTCACTCAGACTGTTTCTTAGAATCGCTCGAATTTTCTTTCTATGCAGATTTCAACGTGTTTCACCATTTCCTTCTCACGTTTTCGCACCACACATATCGTATGAAAGCCAATCTCGAGGGGTATATGACGTTACGTAGATGGAAAGGTTGACGACTGATTGCTTTCCGACATATTTCAAAATGTATATTTGCCACAGGATCGATGTGTCTATTTACTTTGATTTCGCGACAAGATCGTCGAACAGAATTTACCACAAGATGAGTTATAGCGACATCTGTACCAGGATACCTTTGCTTTTTTCTCTATAACGCAGTTGGTTTTCCATTTGATTATAAAACCTCGATACTCTTCTACTTTTCATGAGAATCCTTCGATCCAAAGCCCTCCCCGGATCTTCGTGCGATCGCTGCTAACGTTAATAAATTTATTTCCAAGTCACTGCTTCAGCTGGTGGGGGATTCTTCGGGATAAAACAGCTTCTGTTACTTCGCTCCTTTCTTCTCTAACCTTCTCCATCTCGGCGTCGTCTCACGGCTTACACGAACGAAACGCTCTTTAGAATCTGGAAAAAGAGGAGAAAAAATTCGAGCAGTCGGGGTGGAATAGCCTAGTAAAAAAGGACACTTCGTTTTGCTATATTTATATTCTAAGCAGTAGATATAGCGCAGGTAAATCTTCTTTCCCTTACCGCGGGCTGGAACTTGAAGTAGCAACGGACTATCTGGTAAGCCTTGTCGCATACATCTTTGCTAGCTGAAATCACATATCGTAATATATTCATTGCTTTCTTTTTTCTATACAATTATTATTTCTTCCAAGTGACGTTATAAAATAAATAACTAAATAAATGTCATTCAATGACATGTACTTTTATTACAGAATGATTATTGATCAATAATTCGCTTCTATCAGAAATTAGCATTCGTTTTTTTGAATATGCCAGAACTCTTTTTTTCTCGACGCAAAACCTCGAGCTTTATCTACTCACGCAGGTTTTTGCAATTAGCGAGCACTTTTCTCGATGGCTCTTGTAGATTCTTCGGAAGATGGCGAAGTGCTTTTTCGACATCCACGTCGTTGTTCGAGTCAATTATTCCGTTCTTCATCATGAAACATCGCAGATAACACTTGAGCTTGGGATCGTCTTGGTTGAAGTTTCCAGCCTTGAGCTTTTTTAGAGCAGCTGCGATATTCGTATAAAATAACGAGATAGGGTTGAAAGTATTCTTCCCATTTTTATGGAGAGACTGATTGACCAATTATCCAGGAAAGAATTTTTCTTTTTAATTAAGTTATTTCGTACGATAAAAGTTATAAGAATTGTTCAAATTAAAGCGTAATAATTTGTAATGAACAAACGTAACAACTCCCGGAACGAGTCTTCGATTTTGTTCAATTTTTGCACTCCGAATATTCTTAAATCGATTGCACATCGAGGACCAATTTTTGAATTTTTATACTCACACCATGAAACGCCCGTCTGTTTTCTACAGTCTCTTCGAATATCAGCACGTGAGGGCACCTACGAAGATCTATGAATCAATGAATGTGGCTTCGCCTTGACTCAAACGACGATAATAAAAAAGAACAAATTCAACCTTGCACATTGCAAACTGGTAATTATCACTTTTACGTTTCAGCTTCAACTTTTTACCTTTTTGCTCCTTGTATGACGTAAATTAACAAATTTACATGCATAGACGTTTAGTGCTAAACGAGCTTACCACTATTATAAAGATGATCGTGATTCCAACGAAGAGAAGCTCAAAAATTTTCATGATCGCCAAGTTTCTTTGAATACGTGCAACGGCGAAATAAAAATTCATATCTCGTATATCTTGCAAAAAGAAGTTATTCTGTAATGGCCATGCTACTTCGACGAGAAAAACTAAATTGCTGGAAAACGGTGAAACTGGATTGCTCATTAATGGTGAAGCTAATCGATCATACGAGGTGTCGTAAAAGTCAAGATTATCGTATAAAGTGGACTATTGTAGTTGCGAGACACATTTACCTGCGTGAGATTTCTGCAGTAGCGTGTAACTTATTCCAACACATGCGATCTATTCGTAGCACGAACTTCCAGCATGCATTTGTAAAATGAGTTTTTTTTCTACATTTATTACAATCGTGCGACTGAAAGGAATCTACCAATCGACATTTCCTTCTCCTCACTTTCATTCATTTCTAAAACGTTCTTCACCTTTTTTCGTAAAGGTAGTCATTGTAAATGTGTCAAAATGATAACGAACAGTGAATAAATTTCACTTATAAATTTATCAAAAACACATTTTTTTAATCCTGTCAATTCTAAAAGCGTCAAACGGTCGAACAATGCGCAAACAAAGACGCAATTAAATGTCCAGAAGTGTAATGAACGAAATAATTGAATAAATTTTGATAAAAGATAACGAAGAGCGTAATTTTTGTACGTACATGGGTGATTCGCTGAATTAGAATCATCCGAGTATTTTATTTCAATTTTCATGGGATAACAGATTTATGCTAAATATTATTAAAAACTGATAAAAGCGTGATTATCGAGCTACGTTTTTTTAATTCCAATTCGTTCGGACGATTCGTCCTAAAGTGTTGCCGTGGTTCGTATCCTTATTCTTCTTGGGAATCAATAATTGCGATTCTCCGGTTTGCCAAAAACTCCCAATTTTGCAAAAGTCTGCAATATAGATGCACAAAAATGAATTGAGGATGGAATTTGGAGAATTCAAAATTTTTAACGAGTTTTGAATTTTTTTAAATATTGCACTGGCTTGTGAATATTCTAGAGTAGCAACGTATCATTGAATCAAAAATTGCGTTTCACGTAGAACATTTTCAAAAAAACATTATTTCTTTTCAAATAAATTGTCTTTTGGATAAATTATTAATTTTGAAATAAATCATTCTTTCTAAGAATTCCACAAATGGGTTAGAAATGTTTCAATGAGATAAATTAGTAGTTCGATCGAAAAAATTGCAATAAACTGCAATACGAAAATCAATTTGTAATCTCGGGTACTTACCGTCGGATTCTTCATCCGGAAACAATCGAAATACTTGAATCCAGCTTCGCACGCCTCCGCAATATTCTTGGCTGGAGTCAAGGTATATTCGTGATTAATTTTCTCGTTACAACAAAGAGACAAACGATGAATTTGATTTAAAAAATATCTTACTTTCTTCGGCACAGCTGAAAATCGTTGGCTCCGCTTCGTCCTGAATATCTTTACCAATTTCCTTCAACAGCATCTCCGGAATCATTACGCCCTCTGGACTCATCTGCGATACAAAGAAAGGATGTTATACAGCAAAATGTCATTCAATTTTATACGAAACGTGCAATAAACACAATTGTTAATTTGATTTTACGACGTCGGTGTCTTGCATGAGGCATTTGATGTAACAGCCTAAATTTGGTTGAAGATCCGTGGCTCCAGCTTTCACCACGTCTAAGAAAAAAATACGAAACGACGAAAATTCATTACGAAATGAACGACAAAAGACCGTTTGTGGTCGATTTTGATTCCATCAAAACGCAACATTTTGTATGTTGCTAAAATAAAAAAAAACTTGTCCGCAGAAAATTTGTGAGTAAATGTTTAAAAAATTTAATTAAATGTCACATACCCTCGGTCAAACCAACTTCGTCTCGACACTTTGCTCTGTTGACCTCGTGAGGATCGTCTCCATGTGCTGTCTATGAAATAAAACCCATAACTAGGTGAAACCTCGATTCTGATAATCAGACTTTTTTTAGCTTATTAAACAAATTATTTCAATTCGTAGTTGCTGAGAGCGCAAGAGAGATAAAACTTTGGGTTGACGCGATATATATCTCGCTTTTTATTTTAACTCTATATATACTTCACATGATACGAGTATATCGTAAATGTTCGAGGAACGTCGTAAAACCGAACTTGTTTACTCGGCGCTGGACCATTCGTCAACTACGTGACATTTACTTGATCGAAAAAAAAAACTTTATCCTTATCTACATCGAGAAGAAGCAAATAGCCAATTTCTCCACTCCAGTTTCACTCAAAGACGTTTGCCCAGTACACGACGGAGAAAAACTTACTTGCACGAGTACGAGGAACGAAAGAATAACGATTCCAGCGACGATTTTCATGTCTGGGATGATTCGACGATTACTATTCCGCATGATAGAATTCCATTCTTTTTATAAACCAATCGCAATTGGACCGCATATTTTTCTTCTTTTTTATTCTGCGTTGTAAAAAAAAAAGTTGAAAAAAGAATAATTGACGAAGTTATAGACGAAGTTATACGCATACGCGGGAATGTACAATCGTACGAGCACGATAGAAGGAAATTACATAATAGAATAATGCACGAACATGAAACGATTTTAAATAACGATATTCAACCGTAACAACGATTGTTAACATGCACCGTTTCGTATAAAACTTCGGTTAGTATTGTAAAATATATTTTCCTGTAGGAAGCTTGTTACCATTTACCCAATTATAGTAATTTAATCATCCAACAATCATCGTGCAAACGTTCTTCGACGTTGTGGACATACGGCGAACCCTGTTTGTACACGAATTATCACAATATTAAATAAATATCTGTAAATAACTCTGCCTGCTTTACCTAATACTTAAATTACTTACATCGTTGTCATTAGTGCTTAGTTACCATAGTAAAGTATAATTAATATTCCTAATTTCTTGGAAATATCCAAGAGTTTGACAAAAATGTAGACATTGATAAATAATGTAGAAAACTTTTTCAATGGAACGTTTTCGATGCTGTACAATATTTTATCCGTTATGAAAAAACTGGCGTGACGATGGAATAAAATCGAGGGAAAAAGCAGTCTGAACTCTGATATGCGTGGATTATTTATTATCTTTCACAAATATAATTAATTAAAATGGATGTAGCGTAATGGAACGACTTTGAGAATCGCTCACCGCACTGTATTACATTTTCGATTAAGTAATTTGCGAATATAGCTCGATACTCACGATGCAAGCAAAAAATATTATTTATGTGTCTAGGCGACGTTGAGAATTTTTCACTATTCCGTCTTCAACCAATCCTTCTTCTCGCTTTTTTCGAAAACGCATACGTACCTTATAAACGATCTTTCGCAAGGATCGTCCGTGTCTGTGCGATTGAAAAATAATAAACAAGGTATGAAATTATAAATTATCGGTTTTTGGATTTTATAATTCAACTTTACCTAACTTGCTGCATTCTTCGATCAATTCTTCCGCCTCCTCCTTCGTGACTCCTTCCGGGCGTTTACTCACAGCAACATCTTTCTGTATAATGCCGTTCTTTTCCTATTTGGGATTATTCAATACTATGTTTTACTCCATATATTTATTTACAGGGTGGCCCACATAACTCTTAACAGCTGAATATTTCGGAAACTATTTGTCCAATCAAAAAGTTGTTCATGAGAAAGTTTTATGCATTCGAGGAGCCTTTCTAACTACAAAAATATGAAGTTACTCCCTGCCCCCCTTTACGGGGGGGCAGGGGGTAACTTTACAATTTCAAACGGGACCCCCTATCTGACAAAAAATCACATCTGACAACAAAATGTTTCGAATAAAATTTATTTGTTTTTCCCGTAGAATCCAACCATCTAACATTTTATAGGGGGTCCCGTTTGAAATTGTAAAGTTACCCCCCGCCCCCCATAAAGGGGGGCAGGGAGTAACTTCATATTTGTATAGTTAGAAAGGCCCCTCGAAAGTATAGAACTTTGTCATAAACAACTTTTTGATTGGACAAATAGTTTCCGAAATATTCAGCTGTTAAGAGTTATGTGGGCCACCCGGTATATTATAGTTATTGAACAAACTTTTTTTTCAACAACTATAAATGATTTAAATTCGACGATCTCGTAAAGTCTCAATTCAAAATATTTGCAGGCTCTCTAGACTTCAGTAATGGAAAGGAATTTTTCAACGAGCGATCTTCAAATATAATTAAAAATAATCCACGTCGACGGTTCAAGATATCAGTATGCAACGAATTTTTCTCATATTTTTTTAATAGTCTGTGCTTAAGAAATGGCAAAAGGCGAGAGAAAAATCGGAAAGGTACGAACCACCCCTCCGAGCTCGATCATGCACTGGATGTAACACATGGCAGGCTTTGAGGTTTCTCCCGTTGGATTTTTCTGCAATTCTTCGATTTGTTCCACAGTTACTCCAGTGCGGTCAATGCACGCTTTATTATTAGCCGCAAGCTCTTTCGACTCGTCCAATGCTTTGAGATCTTCCTCTACAGGTATCGCCTAAAATACATCCAGTATTATAAATATTTACTCTATAACTTCTTGATGGAGGAACCTCACCTTATTTCGTAGTTCCACTTACCGAAGCTACAGCGATGATGCAAAAAACTGACAAAGCCAAGCATTTCATTTTAACGAGAAGATCAAATATATTTCCACGTACGTAATGCTCATATAAGTTGTCTTCTGGTAACAGACCCTATGGCAAAAACTCTTATATAGTTCTAGAAACCCCTACGTCATAATGGAAGACTTGTTAACGTCAAAATAATAGACAAATGGTGCTTGGCCCATTATTGTGTCATCGTTCATCATCTTAGGATCGCGTGCACTAATCTACTTATTGTTAGAAAGCTTGGACAAAGACAAGGCTGATAGAAAAGAAGGATTGAAGGTACAAACTATATGTGTGTGTGTGTACGTGGGTATTCTGGCGTGCCCAAGCTCATGGGCATGTGTGTAATAATTTGATTTTCCAGTCTTGTTAGATATGATAGGCATTTTATAAAATCTAGCAAATAAATTGTGCTTAATTTGATTCCCATAATGGAGCATAGTTTGTGTATAAAAGAAAGAAACAAGAACGGATTCTCGATTATTATTTATGAATTTAATTTATGTTACATGACTATACAGTAATTTCAATTATATGGATTACATCCCGGCTGGTTTAGCGTCTTTAATATACGTGTACCTATGTCAAAGCTCACAAAAGGTATCTAAAAGTATATTAATTAAGAAAAAATGTGTAATAATATTTCCAGCAGAACTTGTTAAATATTTGTGTTTAATAGTTTTCAGCTATTTGAGAGTTGCCAATAAAAATTATAATCATAAGAGTAGACTGCTGGTGAATTTTATGTTTGATATAATTGATATATTTGCATTGGAAAAATTCGATCAAAAACCAATATACGACATAATCATTGGTGCAGTGAAAATTTATAAAAATTTACAGTTTCCTTCAATTCTGAAAGCATTTATAAAGGAAAAGATTGAAGGTTTCTTTACCGACCGTTGGTATTTATTTACATGCGCGAAGGATTGACGCCGCACTATAGCCGTGGACCACCGGTACAAGAAGTTTCTACGATTCCAACGATATATAAGTTGCGGTATCTTTTGAAAAATACAAAAAACTATGTGATTACTAATTTACCAAAACAGTACATTTGACGTTATTTCTTGGAAAACTTGAAGAGAATTCTGAGCTATGTAAAGGTAGCTCCTCGATTTTGACTTCTGCATCTTTTTTTAGTTTATAACGATTGTTTGTCGTTTGTTTGTGATTGTTTAATTAATTAAAACGTTTGTTTGATCATATTTTTTTATCAAACAAACAAAACAAAAATGAGTGTTAAGTTAGCCGCAAATTTTTGAATTTTTATTTATTGATTTTTTTGGAAAAACAACGATCAAACAAACGTTGGAATTATATTATTTGTTTCCAACAAACGATTCCGAATCGATTGGCGTTTGAGAAAATCAAATTAGACAAAATTTCAAAAATTTGCGGCTGACTTAACGCTCATTTTTGTTTTGTTGCTTTGATAAAAAATATGATCAAACAAACATTTTAATTAATCAAACAATCACAAACAAACGACAAACAATCGTTATAAATTAAAAAAGATGCAAAAGTCAAAATCGAGGGGCTAACTTTAGATAACTAGAATTCTGCGGGTCCAAAACCAGCAAACAAACTATATGATTAGGCTTGCGCTGGACGACACTAGCGGCGCTATTAAGGTAGTAATCCAGCAAGTAGTAGATGATACTCAACTTCTCGAGTTCTATGGACGGGATGTAACAATTACGGGGGATGTCCGTTTTGTGTAAACATTTTTGTATAAATCGACTTGTGGATTGCGTTTTTTTCTAAATTGTCACTTCCGTAACGTAATATTTGCTTTTGGACGGACATTGTAATAAGGGAGATTAGGAAGGAAATCAGAAATTCTCGACAAAAGTTGAAACCTCGAAAGTTGGTTCTGCGACATCTGAGCGGCCAAAGGATGAACTTTTTTGTATCCACGTTAAGTTGGCCACAAGCTATCGTAGTCGTATATAAGGCGAAGCCGCAGCAATTCACACAGTATATCATTATAATCGTGATATTCGTGTTACGCGGCAAATTTCCGATTCAGTAACCAACTTATGAAGTCTTTTTGGAAGAAAAGAAATGTTGACCCTCGGAAGGTGCCGATAGTCGACATTCATGATTTACTTTTACGCCTTTCTGTTGACGTTGTTGAGATTCCCGATGTAATTAGAGTCTATTATGGCCAGTTTCTTCATACACCCGGTTAACTATCTGGCGAACAAAGATATCGGTCAGATATCTGGCATTTGGTTTTCTTCACTCGAGCCTCGGGTTTTGTATCCAACGGATAGTTGTTCTTTTGAACACTCACTTCTGTCACTGAAGGTACATGAAAATCACTATAAGTTCCTATATTGTACTAGTGAAGTCAGGATAGGTTTTTTCGGAAGAATAAAGAACTTTGAAATTTTGTGTGGAACAGTAAGTTCACAAATATAAAAAATAATGTCAAGTGAAAAAAGAGGTGCGAATTTCATGAAAAGCGAAATAGATTTGTTAATAGACATAGTATTAAAATACAAACATGTGGTAGAAAATAAAAAAACGGATGCAACAAGTTGCCAGGACAAAAATGAAGCGTGGGATAAAATAAGCCACGAATTCAATGCAGCTTCAGGAAATTTTCTTCGATCTACGAAAACAATTCGGTCGAAATATGATACAATAAAAAAAAATATCCGCAAAAAATGTTCGTTCCTTAAAAGTGAACAAACGAAAACAGGCGGTGGTCAATGGACAGGCACTTTGACGCCTGGCGAGGAGAAGATTTTGTCCTTAACACCCAATACAATGATCGGTTTCAGATCAAGATTCGATGATGATGCGATGGATTTAGGTAAGTACACCACGTTAATGACACATAAGTATAGTACTGCAAGCACGCCACGTGATGAGTATGAACTTTGATTACAGAAGCAGGTCCGAGCAGAGCAATCCAACATATAGAAGGTAGTTTGTCTCATATAAATAGTCTGTGATATTATAGAGGTTTTTTTTTTAAACGTAATTTTTTTTAGATCCAGAAATTGGTGTTGCAGAGGACGGTATTATCGAATTTGTGAATAATGGAGACAAAGGTTAGTATTTGAAATTAATTTCGTTTTAAAAGTCATGTGAATGAAACTTAAACTATATTTTAGATCTTCTACAATACCTGAAAGCGGAAAGCCAAAAGGAATCTTTGTTGGCACCCATAAACGAAGGTACATTTTTATTTCTATTTTTCCACTATTTTCGTATTGAAATAAATATCAAACAAATTGTGCCTTTGTAGAAAAAATTACAGAGGGCAGTACAGCCAGTAAAATCGGTGAGGTGGATTCGACTGGACATAATAAAAGACGAAGTGGTATGAAATATCGCTGTATATTAAAATCAATCATTTTTAAAAATTCGAACGTAAAATTATTTTTAACCACGATTAATCGTTGTAGGAACTGATACCAAATTCATTTTTAAAAAGAAACGATCAAAAACATCGTTGTGGAGTACGCGAATTGTAATGGAGAATTCGCAGTTGAAGAACGAAATCTTGGTGCTACAAAAGGAAATGTTACTCCAAGAAGTTAATGCTAAAAAAGTAATATCAGATCTCACTGTCGAAAACTTGAAATTAGATTTGCAAATAAAGAAATTAACAGTGCAGAAGCTTTTAAGCGAATAATTTTGATAAGGTTAGTATATTTATATGATAATTCGTATAATATCAAAATTATAGATACATTAGTTATTAAATATATTAGTGTTACTCCTTTTCGATACACTGTCGTTGCTTCTCGTCGATATATTTTTATTGGTCTATCTGTGCAGTTGATATTTTTCATTTACAATAATTAATTTAATATTTACAAAAATGCAGGTCCTCATGTTACATCATCGGAAGATACGTTGGCTCATCTTAGTTGCGCAACCTACAAAAAACATGTACTTTTAGTTTCTTTTAACTCTAAAAAAGTATGATTCTATTGAAGTTTCTATTTTATAAGATAAAATATTCCAAAGTTTGCAATACGTTGTTTCAACATACTCCTAATTCTATGAGTTGTTGTATAAGTATAGAAATCTATAAGTTTGCAATAAGTTGTTTGATCTGCCAAAAATTTTAAAAGCTATTAGATAAGTGGAAAATGTGAAAAGTTTTATAATCTGTTTTCATATAACACTTATTTCATAAGTTGTTGTTTAGAAGTATACAGTATAAGTATCGAAATTTATAAGTTTCCAATAAGTTGTTTAAGCTGCCAGAAATTTTATAAGCTATTCCATAAGTAAAAGAATGTTAACGTTTACAATAAGTTGTATTTGTATATCAGATATGTGATTTTACTAAGAACTTTATCGAAGTACCAAAGATTTAAAACCTATTAGATAAGATTTTTATGTTCAAGTTTAAAAACATTGAAATGATTATGAACTGCGAAAAATAAATACTTTCTACTTTGGTTAAATCCGTTTTTGACTATACCTTGAGAAATACTCATCGATGAGTGTTTGTCTGACGCTGTTGTCTCCCCCTTCAATTTCTATTAAATTTTCGATATCATTTCCAGCTTCTTCGTCAGGTAAGTCAACATAATCAGCAGGTTCATGTTCATTTTGATCTCTGGCGATGTTGTGTAGAACAGCTGTAGCTACAATGATATCTTGTACAGTTTCAATTTTAAGTCTCAGTCCTAAGCTTAAAACTGGAAATCGACGTTTCCAAACTCCAAATACACGTTCAATAATGTTCCTCGTTCGTATGTGAGCATTATTATATCGTTCTTCAGTTACAGTTGATGGATGCGAAAGAGGGGTGAGAAGAAATTTTTTGATTGGATAGCCACCATCGCCAAGCAATATTCCAGAATGAAATTCGCCCCCTTCGAATCTGCGGCGCAAACGGCTATGTTGAAATATTGTTGCATCATGTACGGAACCTGGCCACCGCGCTACCACGTTAATAATTTTCATATTATGATCGCAGGCCACTTGAGTATTAAGAGAAAAAAATCCTTTTCTGTTTCTAAACTCTTCAGCATTTTCTCCGCCTGAAAAAATTTTTGTCAAATGTTAATGCCTGCAAGTTGAATTTGTAGCTGCATTTTTCTTATTCACACCCTTTATATTTTTTCTCAAGTTTCATAATTCATAACATATTTTATATTTTTAACTTACCTGGAGATTGTATTCTAATGTGTGTTCCATCAATGCATCCAATGACCCTTGGAAATTTATACATTTCATAAAATCCGTTCTGCGCTTTCCGAATTTCTTCATTGGATTGAGGCATTTTGATCATTATCGGTGATAGTGAAGCAATGGCCATGGATACTTTTGCAACAATACGAGAAGCGGTACTAATACTCACTCCACTAAAGTCACCACATGCACGCAAAAAGTTGCCTGTTGCGTAAAATCTCAAAGTCAACAACAATTGGTTGAGCGGCGACAATGATCTTGTTCTAGAATGTGATGATAAAGACAATGACTATTTATTAATAATCGCATTGTATCATGAATCAAATTTTTACTGAAAAACAAATACATACCTATTCCACAAAATTAACAATTGACCTTCGATTTTTTGCAACAATTCAAGTACTGTATTTTTCCCCAAACGAAATCTATCAAAGAATTCGACGTCGTCCCATACTTGAAAGTTTTCTGGTTTAATTTTTATCGTATATGGTCTTCTTTGCACCAGTTCATCGTCATCATTATCATCATCAGAAAAAATGTCGATGTCCATCAATAACAAATCCATGATATTACAGCCGTATTATGATAATAATAGCAACAATTACGCACTATTGAACTTTCGTAGGTTATGTCGCGAAAAATTACAATAACATTGCACTGTTGATTTTTGTGGGTTATGTGTCAGGGCATTAGTTCTACAATCCACTGCAGGAAGCGCTGGAATCAATGTCGCCGAGATATCTCGTACTTCGGGCTCGGATAACTTTATCCGCCTGATAAGTACTTTCCGGAGGTGAAGAAAACCAATTCTGCTAGATATCTATCGGATAAGGTTATCCAGAGTTTATCCAGAGGTGAAGAAACCGGCCATTAGTAATTCCGAAGAACAGAGGTTATGTACCATCTGTCGGCGAAATATGGAATACTTATGTCGGACTATGTAGTTTTCTCGTCTTCTGAAACATTATGTTAGCCATGGACGTCTTAAATCGAAAAAAAGAAAATATTCGTCGTCTGGCTTCATGATGGCGTTGTCCCATTAAACGTCAGTTTCAAATTGTTCCACACGATAATTCAAATATTATATTCTCGATAAAGGAAAATCACGCTTTCAAAATACTAAGATTTTTGTCCTTGTGTTGAACACACTTACATATCGCTAGCGACATGCCGCTTCATCGTTATACACACGCTGTGGTGTGTAGAATTCCATTGTCTTTGCGCACGAGGGGCGAGGTCATTCTGGATGATGCGAGAAAACAACATTTGGCACTGGCCGATCTTTTGCGCGAGCTTGGTATCGACGTTGTCGAAATGCCACCGGACGAAAATTCACCCCTTTGTCCTTTTGTCGAGGATGTCGCGGTAGTTTGTAACGGTACCGCTCTTATAGCTCGGCCGCAAGAGCCTTCGCGGTTCAATGAGGTAAGAAGAAAAAAAAGAAAACACCGTGTTACTTAGTACGATCTAATTAACCCTTTGATTCCCTCCATTGATAATTTCATTTATCAGTGCATTCTCATCACATTTTTCATTGTGAAATATTATGTCGGAATTCAAGACCACATTTATTTATGACGGTTGTATCATACAACTGTAAAACAACATATTTGTCAAATTACAATTTACTAATTTCATTCCTAATGTTGTATATTGTATAGAATTTTCTGCGGCTGCAGCTAACATTTCTATTCTTTTTCTTCAATCATCTATTATCATTATTCTCTCAGTAGATTGAAAGAGAAATAATGTATTTAAATATTATTCTTACAGATTGAAACAATCAGAGCTGTATTGAAAAAAGAATTGGACATTCCACTGGTTGAAATAGCTGACAAAAATGCTCGCCTAGATGGTGGTGATGTTTTATTCACTGGTAAAGTTTTTTTTATAATATTGGTCACATGGTCTACTTTAGTACTAGGTCGATTCCATCTTTTTTTCTCTAATTCAATTGAAAATTAATTCTACTTATAGGAAGAGAATTCTTCGTGGGCCTATCTCAATTCACTAACGAAGCTGGGGCTAGAGCTGTAGCTGCTGCATTTCCTGAGTATCCCTGTGTTCCTATCAAGGTAAGAACAACCATCAACGAATTCTTTTATTCATCTGTTTGATTTTGGGAAATTAGCTTCGTGACCAAAATCGATTATTCAAATTTATCACAATATCCCCTGCAATCAGCATTATGCATTCATTCTACGATTCATTTTTTCATGGAAAATATTCGTTTTCACTTCGCGCATCTGAACATGTCTTCATTCAAGGTGGGGGACGGCTGCGAAGGTGTGATAGTAGAGAATCTTTCTACATCTCTGCTCAAGGTTGGAGCTCGCTAGATTGGCTCTTGTTAACACAAGCCGCCGGACAAATACAATTACACATTTTCACATCTACGATGTCACGGTGCTTTTCTTGCTAACAGAGTTCCACTAAATAATTATCTTCAAATGATTCACTATCGATAATTAATACATTATTTTGTCCTACGTGTTACCACTAGTTGATAACCTATTAATCTCATTTTGCTAAAATTAGTAATAATTTGTGAAATATTATTTATAGGACTCTGCACGCGACTATTCACATAGTGTAATATTATATCAAGCACTGACACCTAAGTTTCAAGCACCATTTTAATAGTAATTTCCAATTATCGAACATTGAATGAGAAACAAATCCGTTACATTGGGTTAAATTATGAAGTCTTCGATGACAGTCAGTAATGAACACCATCGGATATGAAACGTGTTTGTACACTTCTATAAGAATTGAACAGACAAATGCATTCTAATCATTGAATTTATTCTCGTTTAATACATCTCTTTCACAAGAAAAATATAAAAAAATTGTACAAATGTATAGGGTTTTACCATTGGAGAAGGGACGAATGGTAAAACAATCACATGCATGGGAATATGGTTCAATCAAGAAAAATTATACAGAGATATCAACTGGCTTCTTCACCATTCACGCATTACTTGTCTCGATAATGATTAAAACAAACGATGATTGATCGTCTCATATTTAATTTTATTGTAATTCTTACTTAAAAGGTCGCTGAATCGAAACGGTTGAAAGCATTGGTGACCATGGCTGGTCCAGACGTAATGTGTGTGGGAGCAGGCAAGGAATCGCAAGAAGTATTAAAGGTGATTATAACTCTTCATCGAAATTCGATAAAAAAATTTATTTCAATTAAAGCATTAAAATACTTATCCAAAAAGTTCTAAGTAAGAAAATTGATCTTAGTAGGCTAGAATTATCTATTTATCTTCCGAATATCATCTTGTATTAATCAGAACGCATTTCCTAACTGATCGGTGACAACAAAATTACATTTTTCGTGGTATTGCGCATTTTCGAGGAGGACCCCTTCCGTACTTTTATACGATTCAACTTCTTCAAAATACTTTATTTTTTATCTCGTGCAATAACCGAGTTTAATATGCATATGTTAAAGCAACTTCTGAAATATGCTTCTGAAAAAATACCAGAGTTATGGTCTTGTTATATTCAATGAGTCGAGCTTGAATTTACAAAATATTTTTTCTGAAACTTGTTCTGAGACTGAAGCAAAATTCAGGAGCATACTTTAGAGACTTTCTTTATTAAGAATTCTGCTATTGTCCTCCTGATTAAAGTAACAATTTTAAACATAATACACTTATTTGCCTCTCATTAATGAAGACAAATATTATTTGTTGTTGTATGTTACATTGCACGTTATTCGCCGAAAGCGTCCTGGTTTAAAAGCGATTTAATTGAAAACAAATTTCAGCGTATCGAGAGAGAGGCAACCTACAATTACCAAACACTGACGGTACCCGAAGACGAGGCAGCAAATGTGGTTTACGTTAACGGGACTTTGATACATCGTTCGGAGGACGAAATACCTAATTCGAGCAAAGTATTTGCCGAGAAAGTCGAATTTGCGACTAGATCAGTACGATTGTCCGAATTGGCGAAAGTAAGCTCAGGTCTGTCTTCGTGTTGCTTACTAGTAAGAAAACCCAGACACATTCGCAGTATTTAAACAGCGCGAGTCACGTTAACCAGATTCGCTAATGGATGCAAGAAACAAAAATTTGGTAATGTAGAGATTTTAATTGAAAAACCGTCGGAGACGCTGCAAATCAGCAATTTTTTATACTTTTTTTTTTTAATCACTGACCACCGCACTAATTTTTCTGACTTACTGAACAAAGTTCAGCATAGCAGAAGAGCATTGCAGTTTCAAGCGAAAATTGCCCGCGAAGTCGTGCGATCATAATCGCCATAAGAACCCACAAGAGTTTTTATCAATTCTTGCCCATCAAAGATTTTAATTGAGAAGAATTGAGCGATGTGGAATACTCAAATCAATCACAAACGGAGGCAGAAAGAAAAAATTCGTTTCATAATTTCAACCATCATGTAGTAACATAAGTATTTACTTGCCTCGCCGATCAGGAATAAAAATTGCTTGACAAACATTTTTCTTCCACTTGAGCAGCTTCGAATAATCCACATCGTTCAATACTTCGTGAAAGATTATGTAAAGTTAAGAGCTATAATATATTTGATATTAATATATTGCCGAAAGCTATAAAAGAGTAATATATGAGAATGAAAAAAAAAGAAAAGACGAGAGAAAATCAGCAATGATTTGACGTGTACCAGAAACAAAATTGCATTTACCATTGAAGATTCACATGGTCGAGAAAAAACAAAGGCAAAACAAACAAACATATTGAACAAAATATATTAATTGTTGGCGAGACTTTGTTATTTCGAGAACCGCGATTTTTACTTTATTTTTATCAACAGCAATAACTTCACTATTTTTCATTTTGCATAAGAAAAAACAGTGTTGTTTGCTTCCTTGGGCGTCATGCAACATTGCCATTTCATTATTTATTAGAGAATCCCACAAGGCAGTTTTTTCTTAGGATAATAATTACTTCGTGGTCAAATCAATGCCGAGCTGTAAAAACGATTCTTAGACGGTTAAAAAGCTTTAACAAAATTATTAAACCGTTTCTCGTTTGGAGAACGTACATTTAACGTACAGCAAATTAAAAGTCAACCAACTTCGCTGAGCTGTGGAATCGTGCAGCAATCGTTTTATTTTCCTAGCTCGACACGGAATTGACCGGGAGTAAAAAGAGGGCAGTCTTCGTTAATGTACTCTGCACAAACTAGATTTCTCGTAAATATGAAAAAGAATGAAGAAAAACAAATGCGTTCGAGTTTCGATAAACTTCCTACCCCGATCGAACGACTAGTCCATCGAATGTGTTCAAAGATCTTCCCTTTATCGTGCCGTAGAATATTTCATATTTCACAGTTTTACTCGTGTAAAGTACAACGTGATTTGACGCTGAAATAGAATCTCTTGATCCATTTGAACAAAAAAGAAAAATGCGTATCTAATCATAAATCTTACAACTAATGTGTTAATATGCTGCAAATAAAAAAGAAAAGTAGCATTTACGATACGATGATAACTGTGTATTAGAAAGACTACGTTCTAGATCGATCGACTCCTGTACCATTTTACTATTAATGTGTTTTTCCAATCTTTCTGAAAGTCTTTACACTTTTACTCTCGAGCTTGTTTCGCCAAAGGGAAAATAAAAGGCTTATTGTCAAGGAAATTGGAAGAATTTGTGGGGCGAGCATAAACGAAAAAAAAAGATTTTATTTACACATTCTTTCTCCTCATATTTTTGTTCTTTTCACACTACAGCAAAGCCTTACAGTTCGTAACAAAAATCCCAAGCTTTGGCATTTATTCGTTTTAATAAGGTCTTCATTGTTCCATTGGAGCCAAGGTCGAATGTCCTTGGAAACGCCATACCTGGTGGTCTTTGGTAAATTGTGTGCATCACTTGTTCCCATTTTACTGGTGAGATAATTTGTTTGGGTAACATTTTTTTTATTTTTCTAACAGAGCGATAAGCCCTTCCATCAATATTCGAGTAAACGTCAATTCTTGGTTCCTCAAGATCGATCATGCCGAGTGCTTTCATGAAAGGTTTCAGGGCAGGTTCCATCAATGCCGTATGAAAGGCTCCAGACACTGGAATCCGGCGTACTTGGCGCACCCCAAAATTTGAACCATTTTTCTCGATAAAGTTCAGAGCTTCTTCATTGCCAGCAAATATCTTTCCTTGAGTGTATAGATACACAGCGATTCTTAAATGGGAGAAAATCAATGGGAAAAAGTTGATTTGTTATTGATGTTTCATTTCAACATTGCAAAATCGTAGTCAATAGTGAAATTTCATACATTGTCTTTACAAGAAAATTGCAAGTTCCAAGCTGCCAAGTGTGCTAATTCAAACTTTAGAACTTTCCAATTTGAAAGTATGAAGTTTTTATATATAGTTGAATATATCGTATATTTATTGTAAAAAAGTACATACGTGCAAACAGGATTTTCAATGCCCAAATCCAGTGCCCACTTCTTGGCATCTTGGCACATAAGCGATGTTTTTGCAGATGCTGAACAGAATGCTGTGAGCATACCCTGAGCTATATCATCAGATGCGCTTTGCATAGCTGCTCCTCTGATGCCTGCTAATTTTATTCCTGATTCTATCGATAAAGCACCAGAAAATATCAAGGCTGTTATTTCACCCACACTGTAACCAGCAACAGCTTTGCAAGATTCTATAGCTCTTGGCCTTTCTTCCCACAGTCTTTCCAAAGCAGCGAGCGAAGCAACAATCGTAGCTGGTTGATTGAATTCTGTTCGATTAAGACGGCTTTGAGGTCCTTCCAAACATAGTTTCTTGATATCATAACCCAATACCTCATTGGCATTCTCGAAAAGGTCGTGAACTCTTGGGAATTTCATGTACTGCTTCACCATACCGACCTTCAGCGTTCCTTGTCCGGGAAATAACAGAATCGATGCATCCAGAGGTTCGAGTGGAGGACGTTCATCCTTTGCTTTCTCAAGGGACGAAGGAGCGTCTTTCGGATATGGAGTTGTTGACCAGCTTTGATCCGTTGAGTCGTTGAAATTTGCCGCATCCTTTAGCAGCTCCGACATTGTAGACGCATCGTTGATATTGTCAATGTCGTCCTTTGTTGATTTTCCAGAATATAGTCGGCTCGTCAAGTGCCGGCCGCTTTGCAATTGCCTCAACGATTGACAATGCGACAATAATGTTCTTGAAAGCATCTCGCACTGATTTTGATCAATTATATGTGTTCGCCTGAAGCATGCCCGTGTCGGATATTTGTATAACGTAAGACTTTTAATACAGCATTTTTGTTACTTGTCATTCGCGAACCTGAATAATTAATCACGATTCTTCAGATTCGTATACGTCCAATGTTTTTAAGGCTAGGTTTCAGCCATAACACCACGTGTTTATACAGAGTATAAAGGTAGGATTTACATTAATATTGAGTGTTGTCGAACCCAAGTGGCGAAAAATTGAACCTAACAATATGGCGATCGAAACTAGTTTTTTAACATTACGATGGCACATCTATTTAATTAATCTTTTTATAGATTAACAGCGCCATCGTCGGTCGCTTGTGACACTTCTCGCTAATGTGCGCCATTTTTTTAAACATCGTTAGTTCCTCATGTGCATGATCTAGTATGTATTGAACGTAAATATGAATAGTACTTTTTAATCTTTACGTCGCAATCCATCATCTTAATATTACATGATTAACGCCAATTAACGCGATGCTCTATGGGGCCTCAATGTAATTATATCGTCACTAATTTAATGCGATAAAAACGCTCGGCATATTGACGTGGTACTATAGCAGACAACAATGTCACTGAGTTGGCGTGAAGCGGAATGGGAATAAAAATAAAACATGTATATATCCGACACTCATACGCTGATGATACTTCTACTATCGGATTAAGAAATAACAGAACGTATTTATAATAAATTAGGAGGTTGGCAATGGCTTCACCGGCTCCAAAATCTCCGGAGCAATCGGAGAAGATCCGAAAATATGATAGGCAATTAAGGTATTGTAACTATTAATTCTGTCATATGTTTTCGAGGTTATAGGCTACATTTCTACATTAATTACAACATTCTAATTGGTATTGCTTTTATTTAGATACCGCCAAAAAAAGTAGAATTAGCTATGAGTGAAAGTAAATAATTTTTTTAATTTGACGTTTAATCCACTAAAATAATGTATTAAGCGTTCGATCACCCATTTCGTAAGCTTTGGTAATTACTACAAATTTCAGATGTTTTTTTGCAGGTTGTGGGGCGATCATGGACAAGCCTCATTGGAGATGGCTCACATATGCGTCATAAACGCCACTGGTCTCGGCACTGAAATCTTAAAGTCTCTTGTGCTTCCTGGTATTGGAGCTTTCACCATCGTCGATGGCAAAAAGATTACTCATGAAGATATTGGAGCAAAGTATTTATTACAAATTTAATTTAATTTTAATCGGATATTTAAATAACTGTAAATCAACCACACTGGAATCATAAATATCTTTCATTGATTTTTTTACTTTGCAAACTGACTATTACATATTGGTTCACTCTTGTCCCAATTTAGCTTTTTTCTAGATGCTGATAGCGTGGGAAAATCTAGAGCACAAGTAGCGACTCAAATGCTGCTAGAACTTAATCCAGATGTGAGAGGTGACTATATAGACGAAGGCCCGGAACAAATATTGTACAACAGCCCAGACTTTTTCAACAATTTTACTGTTGTTGTAGCAACCGCATTGGCAGAAAAGTAAGTAAGATCATATATAATAATTGACCCATAGAACAGTTGTGTTTCACATCAATGTTTTTCTTGGGAGCAATTGACAATTACTGTCATTTATTGAAAAAAAAACAAAGTGAATGGTCAGAAAATAATAGCAGAATTATTCTATGGACACTTACAACGACGAACAATAGACTTTTTTTTCACGTACAAATATTAAAAAATGATAAATTTAGTCTATGAACTAGGGTAAAACACCCAGTTGTCGGCCAGGAAACGGTATTCAGCCTCTGCCGATGTTTTGTATGAGTGGGAAGAGTACAAAAGATATGGTTTGTGCTGTTCCCACTCATAGAAAGTATAGGCAGAGGCTGACTACTGGTTCCTGGCCGACTACTGGGTGTTTTACCCTATGTCTGATTGTAAAATTTTTCACGAAAGAAAAAAAAAATTTTACAAGCATAGTATGAAATGTGCATTATTTGAAGAATTAAGGGCTAAACATATTACCAATATATGCACATTTATGTACGTTATTGCTACTTAATATTTTTAAGCTCAATTCGTACGTCAAATATTTTAACTAGCATACAATATATTTTAAGTCACTAATACCTATGAAACAGTGACCTTTATTTTTAACGAAATGAAAAGGTTAAAAAAAAGAAGTATACTAATTTGATTGCAGACCCTTAATAATGCTATCGAAAAAATTGTGGGATATCAATGTACCCTTGATAGTATGCCGAAGCATAGGATTCATAGCTTACATGAGAGTGCAAGTGAAGGAGCACACGATAATCGAGACACATCCCGACAACGAATTGCCAGATTTGCGTTTAGACAGGCCATTCGAGTCATTGAAAAATCATCTCGACAGCATTGATCTTGACTCAATGGATCTCAAAGATCACTCTCACACACCTTACCCCATTGTGTTGTATAAGTATTTGCAAACATGGATAGCTGAGCACGGTGAAGTACCTAAAACTTATAAAGAAAAGCAACAATTGAGAGATCTCATTAGAGCAGGAATGAGACAAGATGAGAATGGAATGCCGATAGGTGAGGAGAATTTTGAAGAAGCTATAAAAGCTGTTAATACTTCGATAGGAATAACCAAAGTTCCACAATCGGTGACGGATATATTGAACGACGAATGCTGTGTCAATTTAACAGCCAAGGTTAGGAAAAATCCCATTTTTCATTACCCGAAAGCTTAGTACCGAGCTGATCCCATTCAATGAATCGATTCTTAACGTATTTCGGATTAATTTAAAGACGAATCATCTTCCTTTTTGTCGTTTCAGAGCAGTCGATTTTGGATTATAGCTAAAGGTATGAGAGACTTCACTGAAAATGAAGGGATGGGTTTGCTGCCAGTTAAAGGAGCTTTGCCCGATATGACTGCAGACTCTGAGAAATATATCACCCTTCAACAGATGTAAGTTGGATCGCTTGATTAGAAACAACTATATAACATTGAAATATTAAAGAAAACACTGGTCATGCATGAATATAAGTAAATTTGCTAATAGCCAATGAATTCGGAATTCCTATTTTCCAACGGCAATCCACATTGCAGTTATCACAAGCAAGCTCTTGCCGATGTTGAATCAGTCTGGCGACACACGATACAATTGTTGCGACAATTGGGACGTTCATCTGACTCTGTATCTGAAAAAGATGTAAAATTGTTTTGTCGGCATGCAGCCGATATACACGTTGAACGAGGAACTTGCATAGCTGACGAATACGATCCAAAAACAATCAATGCCAATGATATTGGTAATTATGGTAATCGTCTGTTTCTACGATGCCCGACGATTAGTGCAATTCTTTTTTACCTTGCTTATTTTCAGCTCAAAGTTTGGAAAATCCTGACAGCATGCTGATTTACTACGTTCTACTCAGAGGCATGGAGAAATTTCAAACTGAATACAATTCGTATCCAGGCGAATTTGACGATCACGTTGAGCCAGATATTGTTAAATTAAAAGTAAGACTTTTTGTCACTTTGCAGGGGAGTTTTTAAAATAAATTTTCATTGGTTCGATATAAATATAATTTAATTATCATTTTGCTCACAGGCATGCATATCAAAATTGCTCAGCGAATGGGGATGTGGTCCACTGTCAAGAGACGACTATGTGCACGAATTTTGTCGATTTGGTGGATGCGAACTGCATTCTGTATCAGCTTTTTTGGGAGGTCTCGCAGCCCAGGAAACAATTAAATTCATCACGAGTCAATACAAGCCGATTCATAATACTTTTATTCATGATGCTGTGACGTCGCATTCCACGACATTCTTCTTTTGACGAAAGAAAAAAGAACCGTAAGATCTTTTTTAAAGAAAATAAAGACAAAACAGGTTTATTCGATTTGATGTGAAATGGAAAAACAGTTAATATACGAGTGATAAATGATCATTACATGTGTGAATTTCATGTGAAACTCCTTAGGGATCATTAGGTTACACTTGCTTTTCCATTCTTTCATTTTCAGCATCGACGAAAACGTCACGACTTTATTTTTTATTTGCCAGTACAAATTGTACTAGATTGTTTGCACTGTGGTCCAATTGGAAATGTGAACTGATACTGCTAATTGGTCTGCATCAAGAACTTGTTGATTTGATGGTAATGAATCGGACATGGTATTATTTTTGAGAAAGTACATATGAAAAATATCGGAATAGATAAATGATGGAATACATTTAGGATATGAGGATTTGCACTATCGTCGTCCTCGACCACGTCCACGTCCTCCTCGACCTCCTCTCGCTCCTCGGCCACCGCGACCTCGTCCACGAGCAGCGCCTGCAATTATTATGAGTATCGTCACAAAAATTTGATATAAAGATCAACTATAATAGAACTTTACATTTTTTCAAGCTACTATTTATCACCCACATTAGATCTCAAATTCGTCAACATAACAAACACGCGATTCATAAGTAATACATTTTCTTCTGAATAGCCATTTTCCTTCTTGGATCTATTCATTAAATAAATCAAACAAGTTCAAAGCTTTTAAAAGTTGTTCTGTGGGATTTTCTAAAGAAAAGGCAGTGCAGTCTACGAAGGTGAGTCACATACAAGAATAAATGTAGAATGATAATATGATTAAAAAGCAATGCATGTTTTGCTAATAATTTATAAAAAATGGTTTAATTTTTTTAGAAATAAAATTGGTCTTGTTGACCGGACTTTGATGAATCCTTATATTTGTTCAGAGAGATACTACTAAATACAGTGATATGCATTGGTAAAAATATTCGCCCTTTTTTATCACCGTTTTTTACATTATAAAATGAACAAAGCATTTTGTTTCTCAAAGAGCTATACTGTAGTTTTATAAGAAAATTCTTCACTGGACGAAAAGAATGACGCAAAGGTCACAATAAATGTACAGAATATATATAAATGAATTAACAAAAAACGCATATAATGTAAACTTTATCATTATATGGATTCTACCATCTACATTTACTTTCTATTATGCAAACTTCAGCCTGGGCTTCTCATGCAACATCATTTTCTTTTTAAAAACTTATGTTGGCAAATATAATTAAAAATATTCTGCAATCTAGAAAAATTTTGGTGTTCTCACCTCTTGCAGCTTCTTTCTTCTTAGCTTTGGCTTTTGGTGTGTCGTCGATAAGTAAAGTTTCCAAGGGCAGGGAATCCGGAAGAATATAATACCTGATATTGTTACCTCGTAAACTCAGTGTGTCAAGTTGCACTGGATCACGATTCTTTATTGTCATTTTTACGGTTTTCAGATGAGTATTCATGGCCACATCGACACCTATGGTAAAAATGCATGTTCAATCACTGATTTAGCTCTTGTTTAAAAAAAATGTGGCAAACTGAGTAAACGTTACGTTTGCAAACAGAACAGCATTTGTAGGTTATGTTTACAAACCTGTGATAGTCCCATGTACTTGGGTACCATTCTTCAATTCTATCGTCACCGTCTCGTGACTCAGCTTCATAAGAAACCTGAAAAAGGTCAGATAATGTGTATAAAACAACGTTTCCAATTATTTTTAATGGTTCGAGACGACGCGCGGTTTGGCTAAAAAATATGAGGTTATGGCGTCCAGTGAAACTCTACCGCGATGAATAGATGCGTGCAATTTTCACATTTGAATACGTGTTCTGCGAACGAATAATCGATTTGACTACACCTCACGTAAAGATATTTGTATAAGTACCTCACTAGCTTCATGATGATATCGAATAATTAATTTTTTTAAATAAATTATCTTTCGTACACCGGCGAAACTTTTATCATCCTTAGAAAATTCGTGATGGCGCGTACGTCGCACGCGCCTCCTCTCGTTAAAGATGGCGACTCGTCGGCACGCGCGAACACATTTTTCTAGAGGACATTGTGTACATATAGATTTTTATTTTGTCATGTTATCCTTTAAATATCATCGTCGAGTGAAGCATCCGCGGATGACAGCAGTGTGTGCGGTGATTTGAATCTATAATCCTACATTTTATTTGTAAATATCCGGGTTATAATAGCGCGTTTCAAATCACTCAAACTAGTATTTACATGTTCAATTATTTGTTTGATTATTTATTTTTTTAGCGAGATAGGCAAATAGAGGCTGCATCCGTACCTTTATCACATAGTTTGTTAATAATCTTTTAATATGTAAAAATTAAGATTTGCAAGGAAAGAAACCAAATTTTTAAAAATATGATTATTGCTTTAAAAATCAGTCAATAAACTATTTCGTGTTCTAAAATACGAAAAGTTTTTCCGATAGAGAGTAAGGGTGTCAAAAGTTCAATACATAAAGATGAAATTAGTTAAATTGGATTATTTCGAGGACAATGTTTATCAGAGTGGGGGAAGGTAAAAGTAGAGTTTCGCGAAAAGATCGCGCGAGGGCAGCACTTTACAGAGATTTGAAGTAAGAAAGAGATAGAGCACACGAGAGCTGCGTTCGCCGCCACTCGTCAAACCCGGCAACTAGTCAATGGATGCAAACATGTTTTTCTGGGAGCCTTGGTTGGTATATTTTTATTTTGTCGCCAGATCAACCTTTTTATTCGAATAAGCATTATCGAGGTATGTGACCGTAAAAAACATTATTAATTTCCGGTACGATTCAAAGCTATTATTGCCAATTATTATTTACAAATTGCCGACTTTGAATGGCGTGATTTGAATATTTCCTGTCAGGAACATAGTTCGTATGTTCAAAGATCTGCTAATTCATTTGCACTTAAGTATAGAGGGCCGAAAGTCGCGACGGTTATTATCCCTTTTTCACACCATTTGTTGGTTACCCATTCTTTTTTCAATTCGTTCGTTGCTCGTAAAATGATTGAATGACTACAATTATTCCTTCCGGGTTCTAAAGTACGACACGTACTTGACAACAGTGTTGGAATCATACTCCAATGTCAGTAAATAACGAAACGAGTAATAAATATTAAACCATTTTGAAAAGCATAAGTGGGGGGACGGTAAAAGAGAAGTTCACTCCAAGACCGCGCGAGGGCAGCAGTGTATCGACATTGAGAGTTCTCAAGATACAGAGCAGGCGATAGTCGCGCGCGCCGCGTGGCGAGATAGCGAAGCGCGAGACACTGGTCGGGCGACTCTCGCGTAGCTTGCCCGTCGATTTCGCAGGCTCTCGAGCGCGACGAGCCCGGCAGTGCTCACCTCTACCTCTAACTCCGCGGAATGAAATTCCAATATGGCAACCGTAGTTATGTCCGCACGAGTCAGTGTGTCTCGGGAAATGTTTTGAATTCGTTTAGTAAACGTGACGAACGGTCGACGTTGCTCTCGTAGGTCAGTAAGAAGGACGACGTTTACAATCACATCATTTAACGCCGTTGTTTATCACACAAGAGAGGGGAGGTTAGCCAGGCGATATTTATTCCCCCCTCTCTTTCTCTCTCTCTCTATCTACCTCGCTTACACACGCACACTCTCCTTTCTCCTTCGCCGCTCTTTGACGAGAGAGTCCGCCCCGTGTTTATTGTCGGTGATGTTACATATCGTGTCGCGATTTCACGACGCGTCCGCGAATAAAATTCTACGGTTTCCCGTATCGGTAATTATCAAACTCGGGCCAATATAAAACCTTGTACACCTACATATTACTACACATGCATATAGAGATGTATCAGTCCATGAACGAGATGTACGACAGAGAAAGAGAAGGACGACAGAGGATAGACCATGCTCGCACAGCTAGCAATTCCGGCAACTTATTTATTCGTGCGTCTCTACTATGAGTTCAAACAAAAGGTTGCACGAGATAAACGTGATTTTGGAGTTTTGACGCAACGATGACATCAAACGTTGAGTTTACGAATAGTCCCGTGTTGTTTTTCGTTCACAAGTCTGTTATACCCGACAGACAAAACGGAGACAACTGAATATAACAAAAAAATCGCGCGAACCAGCGCGGCAAGTGAGAGCTCCCTCTCTCTATTTGTATCTCCTATGTCTATCTATCCATATCTCTATCTTTCTCTCGGTGAAGTAATCCGCAGTTGCGTCACTACTTAGCGTATGACGTATAGTATTTTAAACGTCTATCCTCTGTGTTCGTTCTTGTCTTCCTCAACTTTTCTTCGTTTTTTTTTTTCATCCACGCTGCAGCGGCCATCTTGCTTTTTTTTCAATTCGCGTATTCAAGCGTGTAAAAATAAAACAAAAAACGCAAGAAATTCGCTCGTGTTTTGTACGTACATCGGTCGCGGTGTTCGTGAGTATTTGCGCGACTATACGTCAGTGTGTGGGAGAGCACCGGAGTGAATGAGGTGTGTGTGTCGAGTGAAATCGAGCGTGTGTCGCGCAAAGTGTTTCTTTTATTTCTGTAAGTAACTGTCGCATATATATATATACACACATGTAGAACACAGAATACATACACGATTTATACACTGTTGTATACTATCGTGTTTATGTTATCTGTTTTTTACACACACACGCACACACACACACACACACACAACACACACGCAACACACACGCACATATATATATATATATATGTGCATTTCACTGTATATGTATACATATTCTTTTTTTTAATTACGTTTTTATTGTGGGATATTTGCGAGTTGTTTCGAATGCGTGATTGAGGTTGAACGTGTGTGTTTTAAATGTGAACGAGCGTCAAGAGGAGATGATCCTCTTCTCTCAGTGAACAAAACCACCGTGGGATTCCTGCGACAGCGACCAGAACGCATCCCGCAACAACATTCTTCACGCCACTTTTTTTTGTATGTTCATCGAAATTTCTTCGAGGTCGCAAATTCGTCAATCGCCGATTGAATGTATCTTCGACCGTTCGGTGAGTGATGATTTATTCCGAGTCGTCTCGTCTTCTCCGTCCGTCTTTCCGTCTATTCTTTTTTCTCAAATCTATGTTTAATCGTATTTTGATCAAACACAATTTCTGGTTGGTATTTGAATAATTGATGCGATTTGCAATTAATTGTTTATGTTATAATTTGAGTTTGAACGATATTTAATTTCTAAAATTCGTTCACATAAAAATGTATCGCTTTTTTAAGACTATCGTTTTTACTATTTTTCTTGAAAAACAGTTCTGCTCCCTCCGGTGTATATATTTTTTCTGTCTATTCTTTTTTCTCAAATCTATGTTTAATCGTGTTTTGATAAAACACAATTTCTGGTTGGTATTTGAATAATTGATGCGATTTGCAATTAATTGTTTACGTTATAATTTGAGTTTGAACAATAATTAATTTCTAAAATTCGTTCACATAAAAATGTATCGCTTTTTTGCGACTATCGTTTTTACTATTTTTCTTGAAAAACAGGTCTCCGTCTGGTTTATATATTTTTTCTCAAATCTATGTTTAATCGTATTTTGATAAAACACAATTTCTGGTTGGTATTTGAATAATTGATGGGATTTGCAATTAATTGTTTACGTTATAATTTGAGTTTGAACGATATTTAATTTCTAAAATTCGTTCACATAAAAATGTATCGCTTTTTTGCGACTATCGTTTTTATTATTTCTTCTTGAAAACCCGGTTCAACGTTTTGTACAAAGTTTACAACGATTCGATAACATGTTTCAGGTAAAAGTGGAACAGTACAATGAAATTACTCTTGCAAAAGTATTTTTTAAATACTTGGATGGAATATGAAAAAATCATTTCTATACAATCATTATTTTTGCAATGTGCACGATGCAACAAATTTTATTACGAATCCGTTGATAAGCTAAGTTTGAAAAAATATTTAACTCAAAGACTCAACCCTTGTTTCAAGAAACAAAAATAAGTAATCGTTATAGCAATAGTAGTTTCATAATCCGTTGTGCGTGATTGCACATAACGCGTGGGATGCAAATTACATCAAAATATCCCTGGTGAAAAAAAAAATGTATGGTCGATTCCCCGATTAATCACCGAGTTATCCGTTTTATACAGAAGCTTAAGGGGCCAAAACAATTGCTATAACGAAAGTAAATTTGTTTTTTTTTTCATTTTTAACTCGAAATATCGCGTTCAATTTCGAGTCACTGGTAACAACGATAGAGTCGAAGATCGATGGAGCAAATGTAACATTGCTACACGCGAAAATATAACCAAGCTTGAATTTCTCGAAAAGCAATTTG
This sequence comes from Netelia fuscicornis, assembly GCA_946811545.1. NCBI lineage: Eukaryota > Metazoa > Arthropoda > Insecta > Hymenoptera > Ichneumonidae > Netelia > Netelia fuscicornis. The sequence goes on along the minus strand of OX328011.1, from coordinate 17,787,786 downwards.
GCAAAAGGGCCGAAACTTTGCGAATAATTTAACCCCGTGAGGTAAAATGAAATATAAAAATGGCAGGGCAATAAAAAAAAATGGTTGGCACTTCGCTCGGTGGTTAATGGTGGAACGAGCCGTATATACGCATATCCTATATAGATTCTATGACCTTTCTGTAGGTCACGTCTCCGGGTCGCACCCGTTTTTTTTTTTTTTTTTTTTTTTTCCAAGGGACCCATCACGCAGTGAGTTTTTTTTCTTTTCTTTTTTTTCAACGTCGCTTATAAGCGTAGATGGGTTTTTTCACCCTTCCCCATACCGAGGACGGGAAAGGGATCAGCTGAATGGATATCGTCCTCGAAATCCACGCTGTATTGTGCTCGACACTCGGTGGAAAATGACTCTCGTCTCTTCGCGAAAGATTTACAAAAGCTTCGCTACATTCCCCATTCTTTTTTTCTATCTTTTCTTTTTTTTTGCGCATGATATACCCATGGATTCGACTCGCTACGGACTAAATTTCAGTATTATCGATAGATCCAAGGAAAAAGTAAATCCTGGATTTTTCAATGGGCCCAACCGACCAATAGGACCAACAATCGCATATATTTATGTACCACGTGACCAAAATCACAATATCGTACGACATTGCGTACAAGCATTGACGATTCGCTCTTTTTATATATTTTTTAGTCATCTCATTTTACTTTAAATTGCCCAAATTTTTATAATATTTCTATCAATACGTATTTTTAGAACGATTAATTATACTTTCAATTTTAACACTTCAATTTAATTTCTTGAGTCGTCTCATTTGCTTTCTCGCGGTTCTGGATTATTTAGGAAATTGTAATATTGTTATTATTATTATTAAGATTAAATTCTCGCACGCGGAGTCATTCGTCGTCGGTACTCGTTTTTTCTTGTACAAATCACACCTTCGTTTCAATACAGTTTTTACAGAATTTAAAAATCCAGAATAAAATATTTATTCCTTGGACATTTTCGTGTATAACTTATTCGCTTTATCGGTCTGTACCGACGTTGCGCGTATAACGTATCGAATCTCATTACGTGTATTATTTATATATGTACCGTTCGATTCAACCGATAAAACGCATCGATTATTATTCTTTCGTCGTTTTCTTTGACGCACGCACTCCGTATACAAGTGTTACCAATGACGAATATATTTATAGAACGCGGTTGTAAATTATACCGTGATAACGCATACGTGGTACGCTACTTTGAGAAACGATTTATTTTATTTTCAACCGGCTACGTACTCGTTGTTACTCTTCATTGGATGAATATTTTTTTGAAAAATTTGCTGTTTCATTTTTGCAAAGCTTAAAAATATTTAAGGTAAATTATTGAACGACGTTTTATATAAAAATTGAAGATTTCAAATTTCCTATGTTTAAACGAAAACATTCAAATAATTTGTTTGGAATTGGAGATTTTTTTCATTCGGTTATAATTATTGTTATAAAAAATTGAGTGACGATGAATGGTCGTTTAAATTTTTATATTTTTTTTTTATTCGTTTTATTTTCAACCGGGTAACATTCCTACTTGATATTACTCTTCATTGGATGAATAGTTTATTGAAAATTTGCTGTTTAATTTTTGCAAAGCTTAAAAATATTTAAAGTAAATTATTGAACGACGTTTAATATAAAATTTGATGATTTGAAATGTTCTGCGTTTCATCGAAAAAATTCAAATAACTAAGTTGGAATTGGAGAATTTTTCTTCCGACCAGAATTATGGTTATAAAATTCTTATCGTTATAAAAAAAGGAAGTGACGACGAATGGTCGTTTAATAATAAATTGGATTGCATATTACACTGAGCTCATCTTTACATCCTATTTCTTTTCTTATTTATTTATTTTGTTTTCAATCGGGTAACTTTCCTACTCTATATTACTCTTCATTGGATGAATAGTTTTTTTTTAATTTGCTGTTTAATATTTGCAAAGCTTTAAAAATATTTAAAACAAATTATTGAACGACGTTTGATATAAAATTTGAAGATTTGAAATGTTCTACGTTTAATCGGAAAAATTCAAATAACTAAGTTGAAATTGGAGAATTCTTTTTCCGACCAGAATTATCGTTATAAAAAAAGAAAGTGACGACGAATGGTCGTTTAATAATAAATTGGATTGCATATTACGCTGAGCTTCTATAAATACTGCAATGCTGGATTAGCAATTCTGTGTTATTTATCTCTTCTGTTATACATATATGCATACAGAACCTACGAGAGTATATCTAGGCTAGATAAGTATCGTCAGCAGCAGGGCTCAAATCGCATAATACACAGCGAGAGAAATTGTTCAAATCACAATTCAGCACCGGGCTGTGCACCGTTACTCCTACACCGTCTCTTATCTACTTCCGGCTAATGATAAGTATAATTATTTTTCTTTGGTCGATGCCGCCTTCGCTCTTATCGTTCATACATTTTTTCAACCGTACATTCCTCTCTTATTTTTCAAGGAACTATAATCGTATTACGATTACGACAATTATCATTAATTATCGTTTCATCATAAACATTTATAAATTACACCAAACAGTGTCGTTCTAACGGCTTTGTTCTTTTTTACAAAAAATATCTTTTTATCTCCCATGGAAAAAAAAATGCGCCTAGTAATGCGGTAAACTGCATTTATTAATGCAGTGAAATAAGTAGATGCTTGTAAGCGAGCCCGTACGAGGAGCGATCGCGTACATGATCGTTTGTGTTCCGTCTCGTAGCGTCACGGGTGAAAAGCGAATTTTTAAATTCCATCTAGTGGAATTATTTACGTAGAGACGGAGAGACAGAGAGAGAGAGAGAGAGAGGCAAGTAGAAAAAGAGAAAGAAAAGATACGATTTAACGAGTCTCGCTAACCGCGTCTTCGAATCTCGTCACGCCGCTTACGGAGAAGTCAAAGACGTCATAATCATTCCGACACACGACCGCACGTATGAATACATTCATACATCCGTCCACAAATGTCTACATAAAGGACATAAAAAATTTATGGGTGTTGTAGGGATGCGTATATCGAATATTTATGTACAGTGTGGCCCATTTTAATTTATCGATGATAGAAAAATGTGTGTTTTTGTTTTCGTTGTATTCGTTTTAATATCAGATACAACGTGACCGAGGAATAATGGTAGGTTTCTATTTTGAAAAACTGGGATTGACCTTGGCGTGACATCGATGCCTAAAAATCATAAAACTATCTTGGAAAACATTTGTTTTCGTACGTTCTTACGTTCTTTACTGTATTCCCATTGATAAATTAAAATGGGACAGTCTGTATGTAGAATATAGAGAGTTCGATGTGTAACTCCCAAACGAAATAACAGGGGGAAGCAGTAGGATTATTTAAAACTATGTATTTTACATACATGTTCCGCGTTTGTTTCGAAGCTTGCTCATAAATTCATACGTACGAATATTTCATACACGACGAAGTCTGATATCAAATAATTCAATAACACGTTTGAAGCATTTTTTGCACTTTAACCATCCTTATAAAAATTAGATATACCCATACGTATGTATGTATACTGAGCTTAATTAATTAAAAATAACGTTTCGACGCTCATTACCTTCGAGCGAGCGCGCGGGATTGAACGCGACCGCTATAAACCGATATCTATAAATATATACATAGTAGGGAGGTCGAAAGGGTCAAACACTATCGATATTTTTAAAAAATATCAAGATCGATATCGATATATCGGTGAGATTTTGTAATTAATCGAAAATGGTATATAAATGAAATATGTACAAAGATTTGTTTTTTTCACAGTTGCAGAGCAATTTTTGAACGTTGACTAAAGTCGAATAAAGTCGGTGTTGCCGTTAGAAAAAGAATATCGTTTTTTGATACCTTTTCAATACTTGCAATTTTATATTAATACACCGATCGCATGAAAATATCGATATATCGAACGAAAAAATATCGACATATCGAACAAAAAAATATCGATATATCGAACGAAAAAAAATTCGATATATCGAACGAAAAAAAAAATTGATATATCGAACGAGAAAATATCGATGTATCGATATATCGATATTTTGGCCCCACCTTTAATACATAGGTCGAAGGCTCGGTCGGGTAATACGATCCCATACGATGGTTAACTGACGTTTGTTTACGTCTCTGACATGAGACTTCCTACACGGGGTGTGTATATAAATGTACGACAGCGTGCGCATTGACGTGCATCGAGTTCCGTGTATGTGTAAAATAAAAAGAAAAAAAGGTTTATTTGAACGCAATCAGCGATAACCGATACCTATTGTCAGGAATAAAGGATGGACACTTTGTGTTTTCTCGTAAGATTCGTTTGGTTCATCGTTTACACGGTAACATACACGATTATGCTTTCATACAGTTTACATAGGCGTATCGTGTATCGTCACGTACGATACGAGTTGTAAACACGCTAGTGGGACAGTGTGAGCGAGATTAAGGGTAGAGAATGTTGAGAATTGTGGAATGCGCAGGCGCGACGAAGAATTTGTTGCGAAACTGTAAATACGCTTGGCTCGATTTGCTTATCGTTAGCCGTTTTATCACCGCAGATGTTTAGCTGAAATTCAAGACGTTGATGCGAATTCTTTTATTTGGTCGATCTCGTCTTGTCTCTTTTTTTTAGAAATTATAAATTCTCGTTTTAATTTATTTATTTATCTATTTACTTATATATTATGCGTTTTCGACAATCGAGGTGAACATTTTTATTTTTATTCTGTCCACAAATTAGAATTTTACGATGAAAATTGTTTACTTCTTGATTAAGGTAGTCCTATCGTTACAGCGTTTCCGTTAGATTTCACTGAAAATTTGCAGAAACGTTCTTTGATATCATATGTATATGTGTGTAAAATTTCAGGGGCCTTTAACGACTCAAAAATCACGATATTTATTTTTGAAAATCGTCACTTTTCGCAATCTCCCATAAGAGCCCGTGTTAAATATCGCAACATTATACAACGAGTATCTCGATCATTTGGTCGATGAAGCCTGTTGAAATTTTGCACACATTTTTATATGACATCAAAGAAGCTTCGATTAATTTTTATAACAAATCTTATGGAAACAAAATCATAATTTTGTTTATTATATAACAAATAAACTTTCCGTAGGATCAATTTGAATTTTGAGTATGTTGTTCTTCAGTCGATTTACAACAACTTTTCTTAATGAACTTTAACGCTTGGTCCACTTCCAATGTGAGAAAAAACGGGAATAAAATTTGAATCCCCCACCCAACGATAGGACTACCTTAAGCGTTACGACATAGAGGGAACGAAGCCTCTCAAAGCTGCATGTTCGATAGCGTAGTCATCGATACGTCGCAAAAATGTAGGAACGTGGGAGGCAAACTTGCCATTCTTGAATTATTGTCTTTGCCGATCGGACACTCTCCGGCCCTCGCGTATTTTCATTTCATCTCGATCCGACTCTCGTCTACACACCTTCCCTAGAGACATTAAGAAATTTATACCAATACGACCGTATATACGTTTTAGGCTTATTTTCTCTTTCACAGATATTCCATTTCACGTCTAGCGTTCATTTCGTTTTCATTTATTTTCATTGTTTCCAGATGTAATTCGATACTCGTTCGCAAGAAAATAAGAACGAACGTTTGTACAAACATTGAAACAAAAAAGAAACTCAAATCTTTATTCGGACTTTATAGATAAGATTGTTTTTACATTCGTAAACGTTCTTCTCGGATTGTTATTTTTCAATATTTTGTAATAAAAAACGAGATGAAATCTTGAAATATTATCGACTAATGAATTAGCCTTTTTTTTGGTTTAGTTACAAGTCGTCGTTAGGAGAGGGACGAGACAGGAAACTTGGCGTAATAAGAAAAACGGTACGTCAGCTTGATAAAACGATGACGCTTCGTTGCATTAATAGGCCACGATCGGTGGCTTCTTGTCTCTTTGAAATCCGCGAGGGCACCGCCGTAACCAAGAGCACAATTGGAACTTATTTCTTCGTCAAAGTTTTTCTCACCCCCAGCGAGATCCAAAGCGTCCGGTCAAACGTATAATTTTGATTTCCGGAGATGCGCAAAAACATGTCGTCCCACTGTATTAAGAGACGTTTCGCTGATCTCACGTTTTATTACACGCGACTATGTAGCACTTATATGGGTCGTTCCGTGTCGAATCGATCTGGCTCGCTATTATCATCATTTTTTTTACTCGTGAATTAAAAATTATTCACGTGAATAAAAAAAAAAGACTTTTGCATGCTACATTAACGAAAATATTACAAAATATCGAAACATACTTATGGACAAAAAGAAAAACAAAATTTTTGATATTTTCCGACGAGAAAATGATTTTTTTTTTTGGAAAATTTCGACGTTGAAGATAAAATAGAATTATAAGGATTTCATTGGCGCTCTCGTTGCCAAGCGTTCGAGTTTTGGCTCCAATGTAAAGACCATTATGTCTTTTGGAACAAACGCGAAAAACAAGCGGAAAATAACGAAGATTCGAGACGCGAAAGTAAAATGCCTGTCCGAGGGCGTCGCGGATAAGATCCGTTTTCATTAAGTTAATGACGACGTTGCACACGCAAAGAGTGAGAGAATTTTGTGTACCGAAAGATACATAGCCAGGGCGAGTAACAAGAAAAACGACCCATCGTCCTCGTCGCCTACGAGGGGAGGAGAGGGCGACAGAGAGACAGAGACAGAGAAAGGCAGCTTGAACTACGCGAGAATTCTCAATGCTGGCACGATTCTCGCGTCTAATTTTATTTAAACTCTTCGCCAATTGTACTCCGTCGACTATACGTTTCAATTAAGTTAATGCTCCATGTTTCAGGTCAGAAACATTTTTTTCCTATTCGCTGGGAATATTTGGCAAAATCGATCCAACCGTGGCAATTTTTTTAACCAACTTTCACACCTCGCATCCGTATCGATTTAACACACACGAGGATTTTTCTGTATAATATGTACCAAGAAACCAAAAACCGTCTGAAAATACTGTTAGAAAAAAATTGATTAAAAATTGATAATTTAATAGCGCGTCGATTTCCAATCGATCAATTATAAAAATCCAATTTCGAGTTATTTTTTTATATTTCCATTCAACCTTTCGATACAAGAATAAAAAAATTAAAAAGCGGCAAAATTATGACCGTGTTGATTCGAAGTAGAGTGGCCCATAGGCATAATCTACTTAACCGAAGAGTTTTATGTGTTTTAATTAAAATCCTCTTTGCTCGGAATTTCGAGAATAAAAAAAGGTTTTGGGTGATACGAGATGGGAGGATAGAGAGAACGTGGAGAAAACATTGGGGGTGTTCCCTCAGGGTTAGAGGTAGGAACGTGTACGAATGGACGAGCGAGAGAGAGAAAATTACGCGCTGCAAAGGGGACCTCTCTCTAGCAGGGACGTGCCACGATAGTGATATGTACCTACACAAACACACACGCGTACATACATACATACATGCATACATATATATATATATATATACAAAATCGATAGAAAAATTGTATTTTTGTTGCGTTGCAACTTCGCCCGACACGGTGCGGTTGATAATGAGAGAAATAAAGAGAGGCGAGTAAAATGAAAGAGCGCGAAAATGAACAATTTATTGTAAATATGCACCAACAAGCAATTTTTTTCTCACTTTTCTTATCGCGTAGCTATTCATAAACACGAGAAGAAGAAAATAAAAAAAAGCAACCGAAATGTAATACGAAAAGATTGTCCGTTCGGAAAGCACTGAAGTAAACGGCATATAGCGGTTCGTTATTTTTCGGGATGAAAATGCGGGTATGTATTGTTTGAGAATTCCCGACGCGAGTTTGCGAGTTTGTTATAACGAAATGATAAGGGTAAGGGAAATACAACGGTGAAATAGGTAGGAGAATGTGGACGAGTGTTTATTGGTGTTGCGGGAGTTATTCCCCGACTCTCCCTCAGGACAATGATATACAGTGGTCGTATAGTTTGCACGCATTTGCACGTGCAACAAAACATAGAAATATACGTTCTCGAGAAAAGGTGGAGTTTCTGGTATGCTAATTTTGCGGCGGCGTCCAACAAATGAACGATACTAATTTAATCAGTGAACAAACATAAACCACACAATAATAAATTAACGTCAAAAATCGAGTACATGCAAATATTTGATTCGGCCAAGTTTTTGTTTTGTTTTTGGTTATACGTAAATAAAGAATTTATGTTAAATTGAAAGCAAAAGTCGAGAGAAATTCGATTTTTATAAAATGAATAATGTTTTACACAAATTACAAATTTGTAATTCTTGAAATTACCGGATAGTCCGTGGTTATGGGTTAATTTACCGATAGCTGTTGCTGTAAATATCGGCAAATTTACCAATATTTAACATCCGCTGAAAACATCCCGTAAGTTCATTTTTGTTTATCGGATAAAAACAAATATCTCGGGGCAGATTTAATATTTATTTTCATTAGTACGTACGTTTATACGTATAAATATTATTATTAGTAGATAACTTTATTTGTGTAACTTTTATCAAAGTTTTTTTTACAAAAGCCTACATCTAATCTTACCAATAATAACTTTGCTCTTTCAAAACTGTTATCGGCTTTTACAATGCCTATGCGTTATGAAAGAATCGAACCTCACTTTATTTTATAAATGCTTAGAACTCAATGAATATTGTTTTTTTTCTTTTGTAAAGTGTTTCATGACATTACGTACATAAAGAATCGAACAAAAAGTTACGATACGAGTCATATTATTTATTTATTTCCTTGGATATTGTTTGTCTTCTCTTTTAAAAACTGGCTTTTTCGTATCACTTTTTCCCTACATTTTTCCTTTCTTCTTACATTTCTTTGTACAAATTTCCTCTATTTCCCTACAATACTCGCAAATATCTTCCTGTATTTGTTCACCTAGCATATTTAGTATCTTCCCCTTTATTTCCATTATATATATATATATATATATTCGTCTCTTTCGTCCATTCTTCTGCTGTTCTCTTTGCTTTCTTCGTGGCAATCTCCCATCCTTTTTTGCATACCACTAGATGCTCCAACGTCTCGTTTTTTTCCTTACAAATCCTACATAGCCAATCCTTTTCCCCTCTCTCTTCCGTATTCTATACCTATAAATATTTACATCGCATTGTTTTACACATCTAACTGTCACTGTCGTCAACGAACATTTCCTCACGAATTTTTATTTTTAAATAAAACTTGGAGAAACACGTTATTCTCGATAAAATAAAGGACGAAAAATGGGTTTTGCTTTTGTTGGACTCGTAATTTTTTAAGTCCAATCAAAACTTCGTCGATTCGAGGGGGAAAAAATAAATAATTTCCAATTATTCCGAACGATATCAATTTACGTTACATTTGTTTCTTTTTTTACTCTGGCTGCAGATCGTATCGACTATCGATATCGCGAATAATGTAAACTACGTAATACCGCAGTTACCGATTTGTCTATATTCGTATTTGCAAGTGGGCGCCTGTACGTGTAGGAGTGAGAATATACTGGAGAGCCAGGATTCCGTTGATAACGATTAAGCGAAGGTTTTCGCCGCGGTAGGAGCGCGATAGGCAAGCGAGAGGAGGTCGTTCTAGGTTGGAAGTGCGCGAAAGATACAATGGTGGTGGTGGTTACGCCGGGAGAACGCGACATGTCAGCGTCGGGAGTCTGGCAAGTTGCCATCGACTCCGGGGCCAACCCTTGTTCTCTTTCCCCCCCTCTCTCTCTCTTTCTCTCTCTATATATATATATCTATATCTCCTTCTCTCCCTCACTAAACGAGCGAAGCAAAGTATTCCCTTCCAATCTTATTCATCATAAAAAAGTAATGCCGTACAGTTATTGGCCATGGTTGAAATGACCGAAAACCCATAGTCATTGGCTCACTGTTTTCCCTTTTCGTGCAAGACGCCGTTACATACGGGTAATTCGTTTCGGAGTTAGCCAACTATCGATCTCGTCCAATGCGTTCCTTATTTTCGCCAAAACATAAATATTGTAAGTAAAGTGGGAAAAAAACTAAATAAAATTGCATTTTTTTGTATTCATTTATTCATTTTTACGAAAATAACAATGGAGGGGTTGAAATTTCCGGTACTGTGGAAACGTGTCTCGAGGACTTATGTCGGCCAATAGTGGTCAATGGATGGACTGGCCGGCCAATAGTCGCCAATGGATGGACTGGTCGGCCAATAGTGGCCAATGACTGGACTTCATTTCCGCAAAATACGCCTACCGTTCTACACCGTGTACGTTACAGCGTGCTGCCAAAACGGCAATCGAAGAAAGCCAATGAGAAAGATACGGGTAGAGCGAGGAAGAAAGTAAGGAGTGGCAGAAATTCACAAAGGGCACAGAGAGAGTAAACTGGTCGAAGACTTAATTGCCGTTTGGTCCTGCCGTTGTATTAAGGGCTCACATATCCCGGGAATTGGCAAAAATCGATTTTTTTAACCGATTTTTATTCTTTTTACTTTTAAGAATTTTTCAAAAAAGAAAATTCCACTCCGTTACAAAGTTATAGCAATAAATCTAGCCGAAAAACTTTAAACGCGTTTTTCTTGAAACTACACGGAGAGAATTTTTTATTAATTTTTATGGTGAAATCTCGGTAAAAATTACATTAAAAATTTGAATCCGATGATAAATGTGCACACAGTTGAAAATTGACACTAGTTTCAAATATTTTACTTTTAGGCATGTTAAAATTTTAGCACGTAGCATAATTTTTACGCGCGCGACACTGAGCTCACGGATTACGGCCAGGCGACCTAGCCCTAACTGATTTTACTGTGAAGAACGTAAAAATTCTGGTGAACGCACGGAAAATTTCGGCTTCCTTTTTTAAATTTTCCAGACAAACACGTAAATTTCTCAATGTGCACCGTACACTTTTATTTGTATCGGCCCTTTCTTCAACTTATTGTAGTAATGTTTGCGTTTCACGAAAATTTACTGTTAATTTCAGTCAAAATTTTTGAAAATATTTTTAATTTCTGTCACAGTAAATTGTCAACAGTAAATTGTACTCATTTCCATTAAAATATATGATTTATTTCCTAAAAACCTGAAGAATTGCATATTAGTCACTCAGTTACTTTGATTTCCCAGTAAAAATTACTTCAAAATTTTTTCCATGTATGATTTTAGACATGGCCTGCACGATAGTCAATTTTTAATATCTTCTAGCTTTTTTTTTTATAATCCAGATAACTATTTTCTCTATAGTCCGTCGAGAGGATTTTTTAGTTTTTTGGTGTGGACAATTTTTTACAAATTATTAACCACACGTTTTTTCTATTTAATTCGCATACTAAAGTTTGAAGTACTGTCATTTTTTTTATTTTTCACAAAACAAAAAATTTCTCTCCGTCAGACTAAAACTGCTACATTTCTTTATTAAATTCTGCTTTATTTTTCCAAATTGGATGATTTTTAGTAATGCCGACCAGGAGGCACCACGGTATTCATCAGTCGTTCATTTCTACCCGTAAAAACTAATGTTAATATTAAAAAAAAACATTTTTTTTTCTTACATTTGAAAAGTCAATAAAAAAATGTAAAATCAACAATTTAATTTTTTTTTTCACCATACAACATTTATAACATTTTTCCAAATTTACTCGTTTTGCAACGCGCGCAAAGATATGTGAATCCTTAACTTTGTCCTCCGTTACGTCCCACGTAAAATAATGAAAAGTATTATTATGATTATTATTATCATCTCAGCACGCCAATAAAGCGTAAATTCACAACGCGTCTGTACACACTGGAGCTATCGGTGACACCAACGAAAAGCAGGAAAGGTTGCTGTTCATTCGTTTACATTTTTTGTTTGCTCTCTGGATACCGAGGCGTTCTCCAATGTGAAATATCGTCGTTCCTTTTTGCCCGTTTTATTATGGCGGATAACCGAGTGACCTTTGCTTCTCCTTTTGCACTCGCATTCGCACTTTCGTGCGATAATACACGCGTATTCACCGTCGCGTATAAATCGACGGGCATATACATCGGGTGAATTGCTTTTTCACACCCACGCTTGCCATTTCTTATATCGCTTTGTATATACGATGGAGGAGCGGGGTCAAGTGCGCCAATTTCGATACACGCGATCGTCGTATTTTTCTTGAATTGATACCGGCAAGAAGGGAGAGAGATTTCACTTTTTTTACACGTAAACGACGTTGCTTCCTGCCACAAATGACCCCGTTTTTTATCCCTCTCCTCTTATAATGTATACCTTAAGGTACATAAAGCGATATACGTGAATATATCTCCATCTTCCAGTTTCCTTTTTTTCACGTGCCTCGTTTTCTTTTATCGCTCCTTCCTTTCTTCTTCCAGGGATTTTTTTTTCGAGATCCTCGTAACTGTCCTGGCTTTACCTTGCGTTGTTTTTTTTTCTTTCATATGGATTACTGGATTTTTTTATGTACGGTATTATGGCTTTATATAGATTTTTGGCGCACGAGGGGCCAACCCTGATGATGTAACTACAACCCTCTATGGACAACGCGTTGCTACGCTCTCCTTCATCCCGTTTTCTTCCTATCTTTTTCTCCTGTGTATGTACAAACGTATATGTGTATGTGTGTGTGTGTGTGTGTGTGTGTGTGTGTGTGTTGGTAACGTTGGTCGGCTCCATCTGGCGAGAGAAACGTGCCAGCGCTGTTGAACTTGGCGACGCAGCGCGCCGCAGTGCTCGACGCTTTTTTTTACTTTTACTTCGCTCCTCTCCCTCGTTCGAGAGAGCTTCTTCTCTTTTTTTTCTTTTTTTTCCACGCCACTTCCAGTAGAGATATCCTCGACCGTACTATGCCATCTCTCTATGGATCTTTCTCTCGCGTACGTGCATCGCAAAGTTGCTAGTCTTAGTCCACTACTCACTGCTAACACCCGTTTATTCGAACCACGTGTGCTTTTTTTTGGGGACTGATTCGATCGTACGAGTCGAACGACTCTCGAAAAACTGACGAAAATAAAGTTCTCGTCATGGTAAAAGTTTGAGCAATTTTGTACAGTAACCGTCGACTTGAACGAACATTAGCAAGGTTGGAGAAACAGACGTGAGACATTCTTTAATCCCAACGACTTCTGGATTAAATTTATTGAACTTGAACTATTGTTTTTTTTTTCAACCGAAATTTACTTGAATATACTTTAATGTATGTGGAATAACGTATCTTTAATCGAGCTCAAGCAAACCATTAAGTCAATTTTGAAAATTCATGAACAAAGCTTCTTTTTTGCTCGTCACAATGTCGTCTCGCTTTAATATATTTTTATGTATATTTTGTCCAAGCTTCGTCCAGCCACCGTGTCACGCGTTACTGTTACCGAGTTGCAGTGGATGGACACTTCGCACAACGGACGTTATATTAAGAGACTGTGAGAGAAACACGGAGGGTCACGATAATCCTCGTAGCTTACAATGCGAATCGGTTTAACACTAACCCTACCAAGGATTAAAAAAAGGCTTACATCTTAATGTAAAAACTGCTCGAAGGAAGATTTAGTATGAATATACGAATACGTATGAAGCTGCACATTTCATAACCGCGGTTCACTGCAACTCTGTTTATGTATGCAAATGCAATACTCGTAATAAAGCAATTGCAATAAACTTGCAAATGAAAAATTAAAAATGCAGCAAATTCATTTCACGAGAAGGGAAAATTGCAAATAGAACAACAATCTTGACTTCCCCTCGTTTATAAATGAATTTAACAAAAGTCGAGTCTCAAATTGAACCAAAAATTCGTCATTGTGGATCTCGTTTCCGTGTGTTCATTGTTCACGACCTACGCTTTTTTTCACACTAGCGCGAGCTCGAAAGAGCTTAACTCGGTTGGATAAGTCGCTGGACTAATTAAGAACGTACTCTGGCTTACACTATTCTTCTCCCTCGGTCTTATCCGTCACAATTTATACACATACGCATATATGTATGTATACGATTATATATATATGTGTTACGAGAACCCGACAGATAGAGACGGTGCAGACCCGAGATTGCCTGGGGCAAGGTTAAGCGCGCTCCACGTAAGCTCGAGCTTCATTCCCAACCCTAACAATTTTAAGAACGTCAATTTCATTTCGTTGTTTACAAAATAAATTAGAGCAAATTAAAAAATTATATATGAATTATATTTTTTTAAACGAAACGTTACAATGTTTTTCTGTGGGAATAAATATAATTTTGTTATCAGGAAAATTTCTTTTGAAATAACAGTTTCTTGACGAGACGAAGTAGAGACGGGAAAGCAAACACTTTTATAAAATTACCTCGACGTTGGAAAATATACATAAGTTTGTTAGAACGTCCGGACAGTTTCTCTCGCAAACCTGACAATTTTAAGAGCGTCAGTTTCGTTTCACTGTTTACAATATAAATTTTTCCAAATTACAAACAACGTGAATTATATTTTGGTAAAAGGAACGATACAGTTTTTTTTATGGGTATAAATATGATTTTGTTATGAGGAAAATTTCTTTTGAAATAAGGAATTTTTAACAAGAAGAAGAAGTAGAGACCGGAGAGCACATTTTTACAAAGTTACCTCGGTGTTGCAAAAGAAACATAAGTCCGTTAGAACGTCCGGACAATTTCTCTCGCGGATAGATAATCTTATTATAGGGGGCGCAAAGTAATAGTACGGGTCATAGCTCTCACCTCGTTATCCGAAAACAAAGCGTTTTCGAGATTAAACGAGCGATATTTATAGTTATATAGCCGCAAATTTGTACGTTCGGGTTTAACGGATACGAATGAATTAAAAAATAATTCCATTCGGATAAGCTTGAACAATTTTAAAAATAATAAATCAACGATCGATCAACGTGTTAATCAATTTTTGTATGGATTAAAAATTAATACAATATTTGATCACGAATCAACAATTAATTCATTATCACAATATTGTTGAGAAAAAAATTGCGTTTATTTAAACATTTACAAGTCATAATTCTTTTGCTTATCCGCGTAACTACGTGCCTGAGATAACTCGCGTTGTATCGTTTACAGAGAGAAAGAGAGAGAGAGAGATAATCTCGTTGATACGTAAATACGCGATAAATACCGACTCAACGTATCGTGCAAACAATATATTTCGCATATTTTATTGCGCGTTCAAATTGTACTTGAATTATGGCTAACGAACAAAATCACGTTCGCTTTTAGAACAAACTGTGCCAAATGTAAGCATGCAAGATGAACAATAGAAAATTAATAGGACCAAAGTCTCTAGACAATAATACGACGTCGACGACAATTGTTCGATGAGATATTATACCGCGATATATCTAAAGTCTTTTTCGGGTACGCGCGAAGGCTTGCGTCGAATACCTCTCGTATCTTTTACTATCACGCAACGAGCGCTTGGATCTAGGGCCAACTAACGTGCTTAATTATAATATAGCGAAGTTATAGTACTTACTTTACTATATCGCTATATACGTATAGTATTTCGGCGAAATTGGCTTCTCGCGCGTGTCCAATGTCTAAAATAATAGAGCACACGCGAGTGTTGGTCGTAGATGCGTAGACGTTTAAAGTTGAATCGGTCTTGTGAATATCGAGGAATCAAAGCGTTGACAATAAATACCCAGGGCAAATGGATCGAGAACACCGGGTAGCCGAATATTTCTGCACCGCAGGAGATTTTCTTACAGGAGGAAAATAGTCTTAGCCGGTGAACTCGGATCGAATTAGCTCGCGAGCTGTGACCGCGCGGTTCACACGTTTCGACAATGTAGTCATTCGTATTTTCGTGAATAGCTGGAGACGAGTATGAGATTCTTGGTACTCGATTGTTTTTTGGAGATAGAGATAAAAATTTTATCGATCGGAGTTTATAGCTAGTTTTCGTTTAATGCGTATTCATTCGTGTGTTAAATGTTTGATCGATCGACAGTGATATTTGGGAATTTGATTGGCGAATACCGGTATTTATTTAGTATTGGGGACGTGTCAAGAATTGTATTTTTATTTATTGAAAGTGTAGGTGAAATATTACTGCTATTTATCAATGTAAAGAATCGAAGAATACTGGTACTCGTGCATTAACCAGAAAATACCTGTAGGCACTGCGTCGGATAGGTCAATAGCGGTATTTATACTCGCGATAAGTAGACCAATGTATTCTTATCTCGACATGATGCGTCAATACTGCTCAATTTATAAGGGCTGTTCACATCTAGAATACCGGTATTCATTTAGTATTGGATGCCTGTTAATAATTGTATTTATATTTACTGAAAGTGTAGGTGAAATATTACTGCTATCTATCAATCTAACGAGTCTAAGAATACTGGTACTCACGGTTTATTCAGCGAAGTGCGTTGGCGTGTAATAGTACCCTGTTCACAATTCAATACACATTTACCCTTGTAGTAAGATAGGTGTATTATTTCGCGACAAAGTGGGTAAATATTTGTATTCATAGCACTACTAGGATTGACCGTCGGATACGTCAATGACGGTATTTATACTCCCGATAAGTAGACCAATGTATTCTTATCTCGACATGAAGCGTCAATACCGGTATTTATAGGCCTGTTCACACCTAGAATACCGGTATTCGTTCGTGCGATAAGCTTCTATGGAACATAACGCGCATTTTGCACAACGGTACTCGCTCTAACACGGTCCGACGTACGAGACTTTAGTGCTATTAGAGTTTGTCATCGTTCCATTCCGTTTACAAATCAACGTGACTCTATATAGCTCTGAAGATTCAACACAACAATGACAATCACTGACTCACACGAAAGGAGCAACGAAGCCCCTCGTTGGTTTGCATCGTATGCACGTACCTGACCATCACCAATGCGACAAACATAACGATATATATTATTCATTTAAATATATAATATGTAATAAACGCGCGGCGGAAAATTTTCTCGTTGAAACAGCCGCCCATAAGCGGATCCCTGCTTGAATCGCATAAGCTCACGTATGATGCGGTGCTCGCTTGCACGTCGATAAATCGCTAAAAAGGGAGAATTACTACTTATAGCGTTAGACAACGGTCACACGCTCGCCCGACGAGCGGGCTTTGAAACAAGCTGCTAATACTGTGACGACGCTTACGACGCTTACGACGACGACGACGACGACCGCGACGACGACGACGACGACGACGACGACGATGAAAAAGTATATAATATTACGACGTCGATTCTACGAGGACGGACACCGACCATCATCCCCCCTCGCGTCCTCTGCACGGACATGAGCCCGCGCACTTTTAGCGTTACGAGTTTAAAGTTTATTCTTAGTTCGATCGTTGGCTCGAAAGTTGCGGAATAATAAAAATAAAGTGAGAGTGGGAAGAAAAGAAAGAGAGATAGAGTGTAATAGAAGGAGAGAGAGAGGAAAAGGAAAGACTGAACCGTCTGGCTTGCAGCAGCTGTGGCGATTCGATGAAAGGCCCATTAGAGCAACATTAATGCTGCCTGGGAAAATTGATTGTTTTGTACTCTTCCATCGAAAACTATAACGTATTTTCGACGTTCTCTAGGTCAAAGCTATTGTCCCGAGGTAATGTTAGAAAGTATGAAAAATTGACGTTCGTAAAATTTTATGATAATTTATCGTTTAAACGATATAATTTTATTGGCCAATTTTAACTTGGCGATGAAATTATCGCAGAAAATATTATAATGACAAATTGATGGAATACGGAATATTTAATGAACGTTTTGATGCGTTTGATTAAAAAAAGTAATCTTAATTAATGAATAATTGGTCATAAAAAAATTCAAAGAATCTCATATTATCGTAAAACAAATGGATGTTACATGGGTTTTTAAATTAAAATCTTAGCGAAGATAAGGGTTGAGTAGTTGTTTGATGATAAACATTAGTAGCGTGCCACTGCGTGATTGTCTCGTGGATCGATCGGCGTTGTTTTTCGAGCGAATGATAAGACCCTTTTCGACCCTCCCCAGGCTCGAGAATGCTGAAGGAAAAACCTCTGGCTGAAAAGCCGAACATCCTACTTGTCTTACCGTCGGTAAAGTCGAGCGTTGTCGAACAAAACATTGTATCCTCGCATACCGTAGGAGCCGGTAGAAAGTTCTTCGAATCATCCAGGAGCTTTTGCTTGACGAAGTCGAAGTCACGATCATGGGTCAACCACAACGAAAGCAAGAATTCACAAATTTTCATCATAGCAGAATTATTCACACCAACAGTTGATAAATTAGCTACTCGTCTTACCGACCGTCGGTAATATCACATGGGAACACAATTTTACCTCTAGTTACGAAACCATCGTCGGTTTCTGTCCTTTTGTCGGATCTCAAGAGCGACAGAGGTCCCTGGAACTAAACGCCAGTACTTTAAGGGTTGAATAGTTTAAAACTTTTAATCGACTCGTTCGAATTGAACGAAATCACGTGAAAATTAATACACATTAAAAAACATGAATTTATTCATAATGATATATATTTATGATAAATCATCCGTAAGATTTATTACGATTGGAAAACATGCGTGTGTTTCGGTAACGAGGGGCGAAGAACAATGTACGGTCGAAAATTTGAGCACGAGCGTCTAATTCATCGCACACACACCCAGGTGTGGCTCTGTCCATTCCATCGGCATTATAACGCCCTTAGGACATTACACAATTGGGGATGCGTGCATCGTCGTATAAATCCTCGGAGACACTAATTATTATTAATCCAGGCGTTAATCCCTCGGGTTAAAAAATTACAATATAATAATTACAATACTTCACGCATCTTTTTTTCCTCCTAAATCGCGTGGAGGCTTCTGGAACTCGGATTAATTAAAAGAACTCCTAGTTTCTCGTTTACTAACGAAACAAAGAGAATGTTTAATAATTAACTGATAAATTCTCGCGTGCGTCTGTAAATTTATTCGTGGATCAACGACGAGCACTTAATTATAATAACGTTCTTATAAACATCGTCACGCCGCAGGAAAATCTGTCGGAAGAATTTTTTGATAGTTCGCGATGGATTATAAAAAATAACAAAAACATAAATGTCGTAAATCCTAAAGTTGTTTCCTCGTTGATAAATAAAACTAGAAACGTTTGATAAAAGATTTGTTATTAGCGATATTTTTGTTTTATTGTGTAGTAGCCTAAATTTTAGAAGGTATGTGGTATTCGATGACTCCTATTCGGTCGCCCTCAAACTCGTGTTTCGTGTCTCGAGTTACGATGAAAACGTGGGATTCGTTGGAAATTCGACGTTCCCGGGTGTACGCGCGAAATATAAAGCCAATCGGATATTTTAATTGAAACGGCGGCCTTTTCGCCCAATGTTTTAACCAACATTCGGGTAGATAACGATATAGTACCAATACCGGTATTATCACATTGCTTTTCCGTTCGTGTCACTATACAGTCGACTCTAGGTCGTTCGAAACGCGTACGAAACGATTCGAGTCGATTCCGATGGCATATTTACCTCTCTGTCTCTTTCTGTATCGTATCGCAGCCTCCATTTCCTGGCATTGATTCGTTTATGCCTCAGCATCGAAATCAAAGAGGAAACACGCCTCTCACAGGTCTTAGAATTACTGGCAGAACGTTTCATCCACTTCAGCGTTGCAAGGGACCTCTTCACTTTCACCCTGCCAATTAATTTCGTGGCAATAGAGCCTCGAAGTTGATTTGTCATCAACGACATTCGTCGAAATAACCAGACTTGCGAGAAATCATCGTTCGAACTCGATGAGAATTTTCTCCGTAGCCAATAATCGACGAATATATGAACAATTATAACAATTTTATTCTGTAGATTTTGTTTTATTTTTTCCCCAAGAAATGTGGATAAAGTTTCGTTATTGAACATTTATAAACAGAATTTTCTTTTTGCAGAGGTTTGTTTAATAAGGGAATGGAAAATATTTGTAGAAGAGGAGAATTTTTTTGACTTTGTATATTTTCCCTGGTCGTTTTGAGTATTCTGAGTCGTCCATTGGGATCGGGGGGATTCAAACGTAACATCCTACAGTACGATAACTTGCTTCATCCTTTCGTTTGATTCTCCGACTGAAAAAGTTTTACCAAAGAGTGGGTCATTCGATCGTTGCTTTTTTGCTCGTTGCCTCTCGTCGATCTTCGTAATTCCGGTACTCGTTCGGTCAGACTTTCCCATTCGAATCAGAACGCGAGGCAAAGAGTAATGCTTCTCATCCTCCGTCTTTTATCCTCGTTCTTTTCGATTCAACTTTTCAGTCGGTCTCGAATTGATTTGAAAGTTTCTCTTCGGCAGTTGCCGCAAAAAATAAAGAAAAAAATAAAAGGAACAAACTTGCGCGCGTAGGTACCTACGACTCTTTTTGGCAGTCAGGGTCGTTCGTGCTGGCTGAACCAAAATCGATTCGTCTATCACCCCGTCGGTTTCGAGTCAAATATGCAATCGGATTGAACGATACTAATCGATAAATCTTATAATAAAATCAGTTTTATTTCAATAAACAAATTCATAATAACCCTTTATCCTTTTCTTGTTAATTTCTTTAAAACAGTTTTTCAAATTTGTATGAAATTTTAATTACAGTTTTCATTACTAACTGACGAGATTCGTATTATCTTAATAACATACTGCGCTACTCGTGCACTACCCTAAGACGCGTGGAAATTCCTCATGAGGTGCGTTACACGTTGCGGTACGTCGCGAGACGTAAAACACACACATATGAATTAAGATACCTACACGTGCATACATATCTACGTATAGTTTCTGGATTCGTCCCCAGGAGCCAAGAAATTTTCCGGGGTAGATGTGTGTGAGTGCAAAGAGAGGGAGAGAGGGGGGAGAGAGACCTATACTTCGCTTGGTTGGACATTCTGAGAGCGAATCCTTGTAACCCTCGCGACCGTACTCTAAGTCAGCCTCTCTCTGATCTTCCCCAGCATATATATATATATATATATATGTTCTGGGAATGATCAGATATATATATATATAGCAAGAACGAGCAATGAGCAATGGATATATACTCCACTCTCATTCTCTGTATCTTCCTCGGCCTCTCGGAGATCTCTCAATTCACCTACGACTGCTATGACACCCAGCGAAGCGTGCATATTCCATCTCCAGCTTTACATTCCCCTCGTCTCGCTCGTCACCCTCGCCCTCTATTGCTCTTTCTCTTCCCTTCTCTTCTCTGTCTCTCTCTTTCTCTCTTCCACTCGCGATGAAATGGCTCTATAACTTCGTGACCCGAGAGCACATCTGGTCGCAGACTCTCATACCGTCTGGTGCAGAATATCCCAACGGTAAAAAGAGATCAATTAATTCGTCGTCCCACTCGACGAATAATTTGCGAAGGACAGCAATTGTTTTTTCTTCGTTTTTCTCGTACTAGTTCGCATGATCTGTTTTTATAGGCATTTTCTTTCGTCGCGTATTTACCTTTGAGTCTCTTTCTTTCTATTTATTTTTGTTTTATAACGTCGACATTATTGTTACGATCGTTTAATTTTCCGGTTAATCTAATTCTTCGTTTGCTTTCTGGCACACGATGAATTAACACGAGTTTAAACGTCGAATTAGCTAAACTCGTTGTCATTCTCGAGTACACGAAGAATGAAGAAAGAACAGCGATGTCGTACGTTATAGAGATTTTTTCAAATTTATTTCTTGAATGTTTAATTTATTTTTATTTTTGTTGTAATTCGAGTAATTTTTATTTATTTTCGATTTAACAATGCCAATGGATTATTCCCACGTAATATTCATGTTAAGCAAAACTGTTGAAAATATGGTCGTAACGTTGAATAATCTGTCCAATTGGTGGAAGAATACACCGTGATATTGTTGAAAGTTTTGTCGGTTTGAGAAGGCGGGAGCGCGAGCGGTCGAAGTAAATAATAGCACGGACTTTGTAGGGCAAAACGAAAATGAGAAAGGAACCCGTTGGGAATCGAAGCTACTTCCGGTTGGTATACACGTGACGGTTTTAGCGAGGGAGTTTGGATCGTGCGGGCGCACGAACGGAAAAGTGGAAAGGGAGACATTTGTGGAATACGTGAGTTGGCCGCAGGCGCTTAGACCGAGTAAGAGAGCGAGCCATGAGAGAAGGATAAAGAAAAGAAGAAGAGGCAAAGAGTCTCTTTTTCTTTCCGGAAGGACCAACGTATAGATCCTAGCTCGCAGGACTCTGTCTTACCGGTCTTTGGGTTGGAGCTTTCCTCTCCTCTTTTCCCACCGCTCTCTTATTCGCCTAAAAATCGTCCTTCCCGCCGCGGAGATTGTTTCGACAATTTAAAAAAATGTTTTCCCAAGCCGAGATTGCTGCCGAATTAAAACAAAACAAAATCCTTGGAGACGTTTTTTCCCATCGAGGACGATTGAAAAAAGTCAAAAGGATAAAATGAAATATTCAAATATATATTTTTCGATAAATTATGATATTTATTTGTCGCGGCGGTTCATAAATCATTGTTTTTTTTATTCTTTCGCGCGGAACGATTTATTTCTCTATCTTCGTATCATTTTCATCGGGATTGTTTTTCTTCGGCTTGTCTCATTTTTCTTACTTCCGTTCGCCAACTTTCTTCCTGCATTTCTCGGAGTTTCGTGTGTCGAATGATTTTCTTGCGTCGGCTACCGCGCTCCTTTGTCTCTATCCGCCTCGCTCACTCGGTTCGTATATTTCTCCGGCCCCGGCGAATTCTCGTTGCGTCGCCTTTTCCACCGATCGATTTTCGCAAGGGGGGAGGGGGGCAAGGGGGTGGGTTTGGAAAATCGAAGGAAACACTACGTGTTCCGCATACAATCGCTAAGAATTTTCCGTGCACGCGGACGTACGTGTCTCTGTTTCTTTTCTTTATCTTTCGCATCACCTCGCCTCAATCATGACGAGACAGACGACCAAGAAAACAAACGAACTTTAAGCTCGTACTTTTGGCAAATCTTACCCTCAATATCTCCGACGTTTTGACATTTTTACGAAAAATACGAATGACTTCTATATTTTGTCTTCCGTTGAAAGAAAAAAAATTGTCATACGCCAAACGATTTTGTGACGAATGCGATTTTACCAAAAACAAAGATTGATACAATTCTATTAAAAAATAAAAACAAATAGAAAACGTATTTTTGAGGATTACAACAAATTGTTTTATTTTTCTTTCGTTCTTTCGAGTTTGTATGGAAATTATCGTGACATTCCTTGTTTTAACGAGATGCCGCATTCGCGCGGTAAATCTCCGTTTTTATGTCACGAGAAAACACTCAACCGGCTTACGTACAAAATTCACGCAGAGAGCTTGAAATTTTATGCCATTCCTTTCGCCATTTACAACCACGAGAATGAAAGAATGAGAAACTGGGAGAGGAAGGTGGTAGAGTATTTGCATTCCTGAGGCCTTCGCGGTGGTGATTCGTTCGAAGTCGTTAAATTTTACCGAAGCTTTTCCGTTCATTCCATCGTCGAAAGATTTATATCGACGATCATCCCGAAGTTAACGATTGATACGTAACTGAATGCGTCCGCGAAGGAAGATCTTCGGCAATGAGACGTGGTAAAAGTGTTCTCATTCTCATTGTCCTTCTTTAACGACTTATCTCTAAATAACTTAAGTTCTTTTTGCAAATACTTTTTAAAGAGATTTTGATGTATTTAAAAAATCCCAACGTAAAAAGGTTTAAATGGGCCAAAGGTACATTAGGAAAATTGTAACAGTGGTTTGGACATTTTCTCTGTGGAGTTTTTCAGGTCTGATCAGTCGTTGGTTCGTTCTACTGGACAGGATCGAATTTCCAGTCACGTCTGACCCTTTCGCGAAAGGTTCTCTACTTGTAGGCATGATTAATACACGTCGGTCCACTGGACGAATAGAAAAGTTTATCCCTCGCGAAAATGTCCTTGCATTTTACAAAGTTCGGTGGAAAAACTTTGGGAGTGACCAGGCTTCGTTCATAGTCAATTAAATCTAGTAGTATAGCTCCCTTATCGGTCGGACCTCGCCTGAACCGCCTTAGTCCGATAGAACAGTTGCTTCGTTGGTCACATGCCATAGAAGTTGACAAGTTTTGGTACAGTACGAACTCTTAGTTGTTGGACTTTGCCAGTAGTAGAAAGTGTCAGATGTCTTCTCCACGGTTCGGTTTCGTTCCAAGTTTCCTTATTGCTCGGACACCTTCATAGTTTCTTATTTCAGCGGAAGAGTTCACCAACTGGTCAGTGAAAATTTGTTCGTTTCGTTAATTAGTCAGGTGTTGAAAATCTTGCGGAAGTAGAAAAGCTCGGGTATGGTCAGACACGTGTACGTAACTCGCCACATCAAAGATTCAGTAGTACAATCCCCTGTTCGGTCAGCCATGCTTTTACACGAGGGTCTCTCCGCTATATATACATTATGAAATGTATATTCCATGATATAGTAGCACGATTGTTTTAGGCCAGAGTTGAAAAATAGCAGTCATCACACAGTCTAACAAACGAACCAATTTTCGCTCGGATTTTCGCTAGGGATTTCTCTCTCCTCCGCTTCAATTTCCGAATGGGGCCCCGCAGGGTCTTGAAGCCTGTTGTAATTTTCCCATCTTGTACATATATACACGAGGATAGGTCATTCAATATATATACCATCACGAACCCCGCACCGGAATTGCGGTTTGGACGGTATTGGCCCACCTCGACCCTTGGTGTACAATCCAAGTATTCGGTACTTGACTAATGGACGACAGAGTATTCAAAAATATTTTCTGATAAAACTATTTCATTAATAATGCTACATAATTTTTAATGATCGGTATAAATTAATAATCTTCCTACTTTTCTAATTAAGCGAAAAAAATATTTTTTAACGTTTCGTTACTCTCATTGTTTATTATGGAAAAAAATAATGCAAGTAAAATCTTTTGTTTGGCTATAATCATTATCGTTTCGACATGAGATTGATAACTTGTTGTCACTTAAATGCTCATTCGTGAAAAGAATGGATTCAATTTCAAGACCTTGGACTGTAGGTGGATTCAGCAAACACGAGAATGCCACATGTTCGCTCGATCCTTCTCTTGGTTACCGCGTACGTGAGTGCTTACCTACAGCAACCTCGAGATCGCAATTATCGGATCTCTGGGCGATTAATCTATCGTCCGAATAATGAGGGATCAGCAATTCTGACCTGGTATTGGTCGCGAATTATGGGAGAGTATGATAGTCGAATCCACCATGTGGCTTTTGTTTCTGTAATTCTCACTTGGTATCCAGTCATTCGTGGTTAATACGGGTACTTTGTTGATGGAGAATGGAAGGAGAAGATCGAGTAGATACCTATTATCGTCTTTCAATAATTCTGAAATATTATCACTGCATAAATTTTTAAGTCTTATCATTGTTTCTTTTCTTATTAAAATAAAAACTTGTCGATATTATACTTTTTATATATTTCATTTATAGTTTCTTTAAAATTGTTTAACATTAATACTATTTTATAAAATTACCCAATAGATGGAACGAATCATAAGAGAAGAATTATTTGACATTTTTGTTATCGTTCGAAAAACAATAATGGGGCAAATATGTGCGATAAATTTTATAAAATTATGCGAAGTGGCTTTTTAAATATATTATTTGTCAAAACAGTCGGATGATGGAAGAATGAAAGGAGAGCCGTCAAGATAAGCTGTAACAATTCGTAACATTCCGTCTCATTGTTCTCTCCCGTTCAACGTTTTCCAATTTACCGAACGATGGAAGAAGCCCTTTTCCCAGTTCAAGGACCAACGACTCGCTAAACAATTCCAGTGATGGTCTCGGATAATATCTTGAGTCCACCCAACCCCGCGTTGATTCCTCTCTTTCCCTCGGTTCATGGCGATGAGATATTGCTTTGTTCGAAGATGGAAGATACACATTGCCGGAAGATCAATTCTATAGAAATGAAGGAAGCCGTTGGACGACATCTCCGATTGAACAACACTTCTGTGGTGAACTTTCTTAATCCGGAATTTCTCGCTGAGAGACATTTCATCGTTTTCTTATAATAACGATAATAATAAAACGATGTCAATATTTTTTATCAATTTTATGCAATTGATTGTTCAATCTTTATCGATAATAATCAAAATTATTGAAATAATTCAGTAAAGTAATTATTAATCGAAGATAGAATTACTTCAGTTTCTACAATTGCGATTTTCGCTTCGAAGCAAAGAATTTCGTTAAATAAACATTCGTTATTTTTCGTAGCAACGATTATCGACTCTCTTAGTTAAACTTATACGCGCAACGAGTTTAGCAACAACTCGAGTTCCCTTTGCTACCACGCATTCCCCAAACCCCCCGTGAGTAACGGCGTTAGTGCTTGGCTGATTCAATTAAAGCGCTCCCTCGGTGAAAGATTTTCAAACCATCATTCCCTACCCTACTTAACCTTCCAAGCTTCCTATGCTAATGAGTTTCTTTTAATAACCTCGAAAATTGCATAGCCCAATGATCACGAATTCGTTAGCGTAGCTTTCGGTGCTCGCTATACAACGCTTTCACTATTGTTCCTACGACTTTTGACAATTTTGCTTTCAATTTTCGCTTAATTTTATTTAACGAAATCTTCAAAAACTAAATTGGGGGGCTAAAAATGAAAGGAGCAGCTTTAAAGGATCGAGACAATTTGAAACATGCGCGTGGAACGAGGGGGAGGGGGGAGGGGGGTTAGAAAGTACATGTACGAAAATAATTATTTCTTAATTAAATTTTATTCGATTAAAATAACGTATTTTTATGCATTCTCGATAATTTTTTTAAATTGACTTAAAGTTTTGTTAAAATTTTATTTTCCCATAGGTACATAGAATTGCTAATGAATGTTTTTCGTGAGTTTCGAGGATGAGGGTCCTTCTTTGATGTTTGTTCCAATATCTCTTCCCAATCCGGATTAATCCTCGGCTGGTTGCTAATTAACTAATTATTGGAATAAGGTTACACTGTGCGAGCATAGAGGACGTTTGTCAGCGTGTATGCTACTCACGTGTGCCACGCCTCTTCTCGTTTTAGCTCTTCACACACACACGTTCGAGATTCCCCCCGGAGAATCTGTCCTCCAGCTCTACCAAGGATTCACTAATCCTCGTCGCACACGTTCCAACATTTTGAATGTGTTGCCAATCCTCGTCTCTCTCACTCTCTCCCTTCCTCTCTCTCTCTCTCTCTCTCTCTCTCTCTCTCTCTCTCTCTCTCTCTTGGTAAAGCTGAACCACCCTAATCGATCTCGAAGTTTAATTAACGGAGCTAATTTAAAGTTCTCCAGGATTTAGAGGAGACTTCGGATGGGAACGTTCATCGCGCGTGTCTCTTCGTTTTGACGAATTCTGTCAACAGAAAATTTATAGCAGCAGCTACTGACGTTACATTCGCTTCGTCGATCATCTCGAACCGTTTAATTGTTTCAATTATTTAATCTCATCTCCCGCCTATTTCAATCCATAATTATTTTTAATTCGCGACGAGATTGATGAAACTGTTCAAAGTTCGATTATAGTAATCGATTGAAGTAATTAATTTTGTTAATTACTTCAATTGTTCAATTCAATAATTAATCCAAACGATAGGCAAGCTAATTATTTCTTTTCTTAACGTTACACGATTTTTATTACTAGGAAAACAAATATATATCTTACGATTTAATTTAAAAATTGATGCGTCAACTTAGTGTCAAATTCCTGACCATTATTCCGTAAGCTCGACATTTAATTGCACGCCGCACTGAGAGTCCACGCTCCACCGCGACGATCCTCACCTCGAAAGCCACACAACTATTCTTCTTCTTCTTCTTCTTCTTCTTTCAAAGTTGCAGTACGTCCCGCAAGTTCGCGGTTTGAATTCCACCCTGGGGCTCGTTCTGAATGTCCATCCGTCTCTCTTCCCTCACCCGCTTTCGACGATCCTTGATTGTGGCCAGGCAACAATTACTATCGTGCCCTGACGAGAAAGAGAGAGAGAGAGAGAGGGGCTCTCTCGCCTCTCAAGAGGTTGGAAAACAGATATCTCGGTTGGGCAAACGAGATTGAATTGTACCGAGAAACCGAGCAGGGAGACTCGTTTCTGCTATGTGTATTTTATGTACATCCGGTCGGATTATGGTAACGAAAATTTCACCCGATAAACCGTGAATTTTTTTAATCGAACAAAATAATAGAAAGAAATTTCCCCGACTATAGTTACAATTAATTTTTTATTATTATTTTTATATTTTCAATGATTATTATTACTAAAATATTTCTCAGCTATTTTGGCAGAATAAAAATTGATCCGTTTTTTATACAAATGGCGGTGGACGCGTTTGACATCGTATCTTGTTCTTACGTTTAACCTTCCCGTCAGAAGCGAGAGACTTCCTCGAGGGAAACGTTTTGAGAGCTCAACATCACGTTCCAATCAGACACTCTAGATAGGAATCTCTCTTTTCCCCTCTCTCTCAATCTTTGCCTTTTTCTTTCTCATATCCTATCATTGTCGATCGGAGTACTTTCCCCTTTTATTCGGCTTCCCCCCACTCATCGACGTTCTTTTCGTAGCAGTTCCCGCGAGAACGACCGATCCGTGAGACACGCATCGGCACTATATAAGATTGAGGAAGGGAAAGAAGGGTAGCGTGGAAAAGAGGAACAACTTCCAAGAGAATTCTCTCGTTCTCTTTTCTTTCTTCCCCCCGCCCTTTCTGATTTCGATTAGAAAAAGAAAAATGTGTAGGAAGGAAAAGCTCGGATGAGAAAAGGTGGAAGGAATTTCCTTGAGGTAATCAATCGCCCAGAACAGCATCGTGTGCGCCCTCAATAGAGTCTCTTCGAGCTTCGACCCTCTCGTGGCTAGAGAAAATAAAAAAAAATCGATGATATATTCGTTTTTTTTCGCGTTATTGGTATCGGAACGGGAAATTCCATTTGATATCGTCCGATGGGACTTTATTCAATTTATGGGCTGTGAGAAAAAAATGATAACTGTAGGGTGGCGATAATGATCCTGATCAATCCTGAAGCTTAACTCTCGTCGTATATAGAGTGGTAAAGAGGTATTTAGTCATTTATCGGCTTCGAGCAAAGCTTCGTTATTCAGTAATAAAAATGGAAGTCTCGAGTAAAAGTGTACAAGGGTAGTTTACGTCGAGCCGTTCACAGGCGTGATTTAGATCGGAAAATAAACGAATTCAATTTTTGAAGAATATGACACAAATCTTTCGTACAAAAAAATGAAGCAAATGCCAACAAAATATAAATTGGTTATTTTACAAGGAAATTCTTTTTTATTGTTTCCAATTTTTAATATAAATTATTCTTCGTAATAATTAATAATGAATTTGCTCGAGAATAATATTGAAATTTCTGTTGTTTTTGCGATTTTTAAAATTTATCCTGGGACTAGAAAATTAGAAATAAAGCCTTCTTTCGTTTACGGTTTAAGAGTATCGAAGGTATACTTATATCGCATGTGGCTACGGGTTCACAATGGGAGTCTGCGGAGGCTCTCTCTCTCTTTGCCTCTCACCCCCTCTCCCTCTCGTCAGGATCGTCGAGGGATGAAAGAGGGATATAATAATTCATCAAAGCCCGGGGGTGGTTCACCCCCTCATGAGCTTCGTGGTTCGTTAAAGAAGATTCGAAGCTTTGGCTTTTACTGTTCCCCTGCCCTCCATGCCCTCTACAACGTGTGCTTCGTGGCCTGGCTGACCGACGGCCTTTCAGCTCCTGACCCGCGGTCGACGACGGGATCGAGCACTTTATCGAAATTTATGAAATGGAGCTGAACGAAATTATCCTCCCTCCCATCGAGGTTATGTGCCAGGCTAGATATCTATATACGTACTTGGACAATTTTCGAGCCGACCCTTCGAGATCGTAAATAGATTATACGTGCATTTTTACTCGCTCGTATATTTGCTCATCAAAGTTACTGCGTATCAGAGGGTAAATGGATCCAGTTACTTTAAAGATTTGATCAAATCATTTTTCTATTTTATTATTGAGAATCGTTGTGGCACGGTTACTACAATTATTTCTCATTATTAAGGAAAATCCGAGTGTTTTTCTTTTTAAGAATTATTACTAATCGGTTTCGTTACATTGTGAAATATTCTTCATTCGGCTAAATCTTGTTCCTCCCCCTAAACGGTTCTAAAGTATGACCTGGTGCATTTTTCAATGTCCTTCACATCCAACCTTCCTGGTAACAGCGAGAACGTATGACTCATCGTCGTGAAGCTGGATCGAGTTACTTTAAAGATTTGATCAAATCATTATTCTATTTTACTATTGAGAATCGTTGTGGCACGATTACTACGATGATTTCTCATTATTAATGAAAATCCGAGTGTTTTTCTTTTTAAGAATTATTACTAATCGGTTTCGTTACATTGTGAAATATTCTTCATTCGGCTAAATCTTGTTCCTCCCCCTAAACGGTTCTAAAGTATGACCTAGTGCATTTCTCAATGTCCTTCCCATCCAACCTTTCTGGTAACAGCGAGAACGTATGACTCATCGTCGTGAAGCTGGATCGAGTTACTTTAAAGATTTGAACAAATCAGTTTTCTATTTCATTATTAAAAATCGCCGTGGCACGATTATTACAATTATTTCTCATTATTAATGAAAATCCGAGTGTTTTTCTTTTTAAGGTAGTGCTATCGTGACATTAAAATCGAAAAATTATTTTTCACTTTTTTCTCACATACAAAATGGTTTGTGGGCTCAAGTTAATAAAGAAAAATTTTTGCAAATTGACTAAAGAACATACTCCGAATTCAAAGTCATCCAAGGTAATATGTACTTGCTGTATAATTACAAAAATTGCGAAAATTCTTTTCTTTAGATTTTTTTGAAAAACTAAATAGAGCTTCTTTGATGTTGCATAAAAATGTATGCAAACTTTTAGAAGGCTTCACCGAGTAGAAGCCAAGATATTTATGGATGAAAATGCAACTTTTAACACGCGCTCTTATGAGAGACTACTGAAAATTCTGATTTTCACCAATAAATATCTCAGCTTCCGCGTCGTAAATCCTTCCAAAAATTATTACACACGTACATATGACATCAAAAAAGATATATCCAAATTTTCAACAAAATCTTAAGAAAACGATAAAACGATAGAACTACCTTAAGAATTATTCCTAATCAGTTTCGTTACATTGTGAAATATTCTTCATCCAGTTAAATCTTGTTCCTCCCCTCTAAATGGTTCTAAACTATGACCTGGTGCATTTCTCAATGTCCTTCCCATCCAACCTTCCTGGTAACAGCGAGAACGTATGACTCATCGTCGTGAAGCTGGATCCAGTTACTTTAAAGATTTGAACAAATCATTTTTCTATTTCATTATTAAGAATCGTCGTGGCACGATTATTACAATTATTTCTCATTATTAATGAAAATCCGAGTGTTTTTCTTTTTAAGAATTATTCCTAATCGGTTTCGTTACATTGTGAAATATTCTTGATCCTGTTAAATCTTCTTCCACACCTCTAAACCGTTCTAAAGTATGACCTGGTGCATTTCTCAATGTCCTTCCCATCCAACCTTCCTGCTAACATCGAGAACGTATAACTCATCGTCGTGAAGCTAGACAGATTATACAAGTATCTGCGACACCGGCGTAGCGAGCTCAAATTATCGTTTAATCATGTAGCAACGTTGAAATAGGACAGGAACGTGATATATGTTAGTCGAAACTCGTGATGCATATTGGAGATAGAATTTCAAATTTACTATCGCCATTAGAGTTCGTTTTTCGATCGGTATTAGTATTAAGTCAAACGTTACAATTTCTTATTCATTTTTATTCATATTTTTAAATACAAATTTTATTTTACATACATAATTCTATTTATATTTTCGAATTTAATTTGAATATGATAAATCGAAAAATATCGCGCTGTGTATTAAAAAATGGTGTGAAAAAAAACTCGATGTAACAAAATATATCGTTATCATAATGAAACAAGGGCTCTCGGAGATAATGAAAGTTTTGTAATCCTGAAGAGTATGGAGTGAGTCAGAAGCTTCGATTTATTGTTGTAGCACAGGATGACCGGGAAGAGCAGTACTGTTGTTGGGAGGAGACTGCGGTACGTAAGGCGGTCATGGCCGGGAACATCCGCAGTTTCCACAATTTCGATCTGGGGCCAAAATTGTATAGCGCAGCGAGATCAAGGGAAGGATCGCGCGAAAGGGAAGAGAGGGGATCCGATGGAGGAATATCTGGAGAATAAAAACGTTCCCCAAAGATCCTTGAGAAAGACGTTCAAAAACCAACATCGAATGAAAACCCTTTCCTAAAAGTTTAATGCTGGTCCGTAATAACCCGGGCAATTTAGCCAGAGTGCAGTGAACATACGAGAAAGGTCGAAAACTATTTCAATTACCAAAAGGTTTCGTAATACCATCGGTTAATTGTAATTAAAAAATTAATCGCATTCGATGAGATTTTCGATCGAAACGTTCTGTTTTTTTTTAAACTATTTTATGGAAAATAGGTCGTCATGGTGGGAATTAATGGCTCTCTGATGGACACAAATTGCTGTTAGTCATTGGCCGTTTGCGAGAGAATAAATCCTCGTTTATGCCTATTGATTTTTCATTTGTCATAACAAATACGCAACGGGTCATAAATTTCAATTACCGAATTTTTAATTTCGAGCGAAGATTAATGCCGGAAAAGGTCACGTGGCCATTCGCTAATGCAGTTTGCCCTCGGGCACGTGAGCCAATCGTTCCAATTAACTAGCCGACCAACGTTGAAGAATTGAAGCGTCGTATAAAAATCTTCCGGATTTCACTATATCGCAAGCTTCAACCCGAGACTACTCGTAGATTGCTCGTCTTGCGGGAATAATTAGTAATTTACGATTTGCAACACGAATATGAATTACCCGACGCAACGACGATTATTCGAGACTCGCGAAAGTTCGCGGTGGCAAAACTTTGTACGTAGGTGAGAATTACATATTTTGTTAATGAAACGAGCCACTCAGCTCCGAACGAGAACTCCCGGCTAATCAAGCGTCACGGCTTGACTACTAAAACGTTTTTGGTCTCGCGGCTGCTCTCGTTGTGCAAACAAGTGCGAGCGTTGGAACTCGTAAACGAGATTTATATATCAAACCTGTAACATGCAAATTAAGATGTCGGAAGCTGGAGAAACGCGAGAAGGTGCAAAGACTCTTAAAAATGCAAAGGCGCTGAGAATGTTGCTTTTTAATTTTTAGTAGGTATCGTAGAAACGAGAGACAGCAACGATCAGAACTTTAATGGAAAACTTTAATTCTGGAATTCATTTTTTTTCTTGCACTAAAATGTCACACATGTTGATTTAATTTAGATTTAATTTAGATATATCTCTTCTCCTCATATACATCTCCAGCCTCGATTTCACCATCAACCACTCCGGTGGACCTACAATTTTTTTTCAGGTGGTTTCCGAACCACCGAGAGTACCGAAAAAGTACATAGAAAAATTCCATTGATGCTGGCGAGAGTCGAACCTTGGCCCACTGCGTGTGAGTCGGGAACGCTACTCCTATGCCACTATCTCTCTACATATTGCTCTAATTTAATTATCTTGATTAAAATTTTTTATGCAATCGATTGAAAAGACGTATTTTTTTTTATTAATCGGAAAAATTGATTGTTAATTACTAATCGACGATAAATTGACTAAAAAGGGATTTGAAACTAATTTCTATTAGCATTTTTAATCTTTGAATGTCTTCTTTGATATGCCAATCTCCGGAATAAATATTGCTCGTTAAAGTATCGAGAGACAGCGGGAGTACAAGAAAATAAAAAAATAAATAAAATCATCGTGAGTAATTCGCGGTCGACTGATGTTTCAAGCGTGTAAAGATCTAACAGGAAGATTTATTTTCGGGTAGTTGGTAGAAGCGAGAAAAATCGTTGGACAGCGACGATCGAATGGATGGGAAGAGCAGGAAAGAGGAAAACAAAGCCCGAGAGCTAATTGCGTGCCTGTCGCAGAAATCGCGGGGAGGGGGAGGGGGTTGAAGGTGAAAGGAGTTGGGGCCAGAGGGAGACAACGAGAGAGAAGAAGACGGATATACAAAGGAAAGGGGCTTCAAAACGAAGGTTTAAACGGCGAAATGTGGAAAATGAGAAGGAAAGGTAAAAAAAAAACGGTGCCCGGAAATTTCACGTCGGTCTTTCTTCTCGCTTGGGTTTTCAACGACGATTCTTCTCGTTAAGCCTCTCGCGAAGCAATTAAATACCGGCTCGATGTTGAATAGATGAATGAGCGGCGGGAAGGGCTCTTCGAATTTTATCGTGAACTTCCCATGCGCCCTGCAGTGCTCGCTTTTTCAACAAGAGTTAGCCCCCTGGGGGGTGAGGGGGCGGGGTGAAATATTTAGGAGAGGGCGAGACACTCGGAAAGAGACAGTGGCAGAGATCTTTTTTTCATTCGTTGAGAGACCTTTTTAGATCTTGAAAAAAAAGCCTTTCATTGG
The DNA here is from genome assembly GCA_946811545.1 of Netelia fuscicornis. Lineage (NCBI taxonomy): Eukaryota > Metazoa > Arthropoda > Insecta > Hymenoptera > Ichneumonidae > Netelia > Netelia fuscicornis. Next base: position 17,753,301 of record OX328011.1, on the reverse strand, counting down.
CTTTTTGAACATGCCTGAGGTGGGGAGGGGAGATGCATATATTATGGCGACAAGATTTCTCAAAGAGAAAAATATATTAGCAAAAACGAGGCAAGCTGAAGAGTTTTCTGACGGTCATCTCGGATTTTGTTCAAATCCGAGGAGGACGTTCTGTACTTTGCAATGAGAAATTTTTCCTACCAGTTCGAAGCTAATTCGTATACAAAGATTTTAACGAAATATAGCGAAATCGAAAGTTTCTCGTCAAATACAATTATGCCAGTAACAATCCGATATTTTCAATTTTTGCTCGTCGAGCAATGCAAAAACAAAAAAAATTATGTTTGTTTTCGACTTTTCTCCTCAATCTCCCTATAAAGTTTTTTGAACGAAATATACAAGGAAACGAAATTTTTGAAAACATGTAATATAAAAATTTTCCATATTCGAAATAATTTAGCAATTGACGATAATTACCGAAATAAATAATTTTTTTATTATTTTAACGAAATTAACGATGTTTTTAATAAATAAAGCTAAAAGTAAGTATTTAATTCGAAACTAGAGCTCGTATCTCGAGAGAGCTTGAATCAGTTTTCATCGTTTTCGCGGACGAGGAAAAAAGAAAATCACTTTAGTAAATTCTAATACCCACTAAAGCTCTGCGCGATTTTCGAATCTCGTCGTTGTGTTCTCCACTACATCTTTTCGAATATTTTTTTCCCTCTCTTTTCCTTCGTCTCCGTCTCCGTTCGTGTTTCTCTTGTCGTAGTTCTTCGTCTCTTTCTACTTGCGGATTACTGCAACAGTCGAGTGCGTTACTGCCGACGTAAGCGGCTTTTTATTTTCCACGCTAGTACCTACACGCCGTAACTTTATGTTACACGAGATTGTACACGATGCCTATTCGCTATATTTTATGCACGTGTACATATTTACAATATTATGTGCAATATTGAAAAATTCCTCATATTTCCCTTGTCAATTTTTCAGTCCATTGATATGTCAAAAAATGAAAAACAGCAAATGTACGAATGACTTAGGTTCATAATATTTTATCATTATTGTTGCAGATTGCCAAATTTTTGTACGAAATGACGAACGCCATGGCGAAGCAGCTTTCAGTACGGTGAGTACCTGCAAATTATCTAATTTATAATTTTATAATTTACAATTTTTTTTACATCACTCGTAATGAAATATTATTTAAACGAAAATCGCCCTCGGACAAAAGCCCCGAGATTAAACTCGCTATTTGAATTTTGAACGACAATGAAGAAACTTATGCATTCTCCATTTTTTTTTACAATTTCCGGGTTTTTTGCGATGCATATTCATCAAGAATTATTAAAAAAAATATCCGCCACATATTTTCATGCTAAAAGAAAAAAAAAGCAAGCTTTGAAAAATGATCGATAACAGGAGTTATTGCGTATATCGTGAATAGAAGACGCGTTCGTACCTTTTTTTTTATATCAAATCTGCCGTCCATCTAGAATCTTCTATAACCGTATACGAGCTTGTCGCTCGTCCTTCATAATCGCGCCCTCGCTCGGGATATTTGATAGCCGTGCGATGGCGATTGATCGCATCACTTAACGCTCTTTATGCTTGCACCACACAGTGAGCCTTTATCGAAAGAGCTTCTCTCTCTCTCTCTCTCTCTCGCTCGCTCTATCGTTCGCACTGTCTACGTGATAAATATCGAAAGAAGCTAGGTCGATCGCATACCACGATTCCGGCATGATAACCTTTTGCCGTTCGCAACACGAGGAAACCCAGAGGAAACTTTATCGTGCGTGTGTGCAGCTCGTCGTACCCGAGGAAAGTACAATTCTCCTGCTTTGGCCACCGAGTTTCGTGTGTGTTACGTACGTTGGTTTGCAACGCAACGATGCACGACCGCAACGACTACGCTTCCTACCTTCCAACTCTCCTCTTTCACGGCCAGTTGGCATACGGAGCTGACTAATGTACGGCTAAATTGCGGCTAAGTAGTAAACCCTGGAAATAGTCAGCCACGTAAAACGACCGCCAATTCGTGTTCGTGACACTCTCCCTATCCACGCTATCATTTTTTTAAACGTATAATTAATGAACAATTTATTTATATATAAAAAAAACAACAAATAAATATTAATAATAATATATTAATATTATTAATAATAATATATTAATAGTATTAATAATAATATCTTAATAATGTTAATAATAATATATTAATAGTATTAATAATAATATATTAATAATGTTAATAATAATATATTAATAATATTAATAATAATATATTAATAATATTATATTAATAGTATTAATAATAATATATTAATAATATTAATAATAATATATTAATAATATTAATAATAATGATATTTTATGAAAAATCTATCCATTAGTACATGAGTTCGAAACACGCGAGGAGACTCGAAAAACAAGTTGCGAATGCGAAAAGTTATTCGCGCTCTACTTTATTCTCCCTCGGTGAAATTTTGCCCGAGAACGAAATCGTAGAATATTATGATAACGAGAGGCGAAAGCATCTCCACGTGAAATTATTCGACGCGGAGTGGTTGATAGAGAGAGGACTCATTATCGGTGAACTCGGACTGGGTAAAACTCTCCTGGTCGTCCTCTCTATCATCGCGTCTATACATCACCCATTTTCATCCTCCTCCTCCTCGACCCTTCGCAATTCTTTATTACGATTATTTTAATGTTTTTTTTTTCCTTCCTTTTTTCAGCTGTTTCATCTTCATTTATTTTCGTCTTTGATCGTCGCTTGGTCGAACGAAGCGAGAAAACGATGTCTCGGGAATATTTCATTCCCAGTAATTTGCATTGCAAAGCCCAAGCGAGGCGAGATGGGAGAGAGCACGATTGCTTCAATGTCAATCGCGATTGGTAAGCGAGAGGGTGGAGCAGGTGATGATAGGGTGAGGGGTGCAAAATCGTTGACTGTCGATGTACGTTGAAAAAAAGCGAGGGAGACAGATAGGAATAACTGTCGAGTTGAACGCATTAGCTTTTCTCGCATCCCTGCGAATCGACGTTGAATCGACAAAAAGAAACCTGGTCTCTCCCATACCTACTCCTCTCGCTTCGACCCTCCGCAAACTCCATTGAATCGCGATGGAATCGAAAAGAAAGCCGGCGCGTTATATACATCGACGTAAAAGCCTGAAATGAATATTTCACAGTGTGAAAAAAATGTGTGGAAAGCATTCGTTATAATTGAGTTGGCAAATTTTTTTTTATTTTATTTCATTTCATTTCAAGCGATGAAAAAGTATCGATAATAAATTTTTCATTCTTTACTTAAATTACATTTCTACACCTGATGAATAGAAACTCGTACATCGTATAAAATGTACGTATAAAAATTATTATTCGCAATATTTTGTTGTAAATAATTTAAAAAAAAGAATAGTTTTTTTATTATTTATAAGAAATAAGAATGTGGATACATTTCGTAACGTAGGAAATTATCACAAGATAGACACGAGCATTCGCACTTTCGCTCTTTAACAGGGCAATCGGTAGAAGGAGCATTAATGAGAAAGGAAAAGAGAAGGGAGGGACGGCACTTCGTGCATAGAAAAGAGCATTTGATTGGGTGAGATTAAACCGTCGTAGCACGTACGATACGAAGACGCGGTTCGAGTATGAATTAATGTTTTGAAGGCGAGACCGGAAGTGAGAGTCTCCGTTGCGTGTTTGCTCGCACGTATACCTACCTTACTCACGCATCGTCCATCGTACACGAGAAATGACATTTTGTATATTTCCCTAGACAAATTAAATTTACCAAATGAAATTCGATCGATGAGGAACTTTGGAAAAAGTCTTTTTATTTTCCTGGATATAAAAGAAATAATAATAAAAATTGTCCAGGATTATAATATGAATAGAATGAGAAAGGAAGTTCTAGATACGAGATAGAATCGATTTTGCACAAAGTATAAGCCCTGCAGGCTTTATTACTATGCATTAGTTCGTTGCGACTCCCTTTCTCTCTCTCTCTCTCTCTCTCTCTCTCTCTCTCTCTCTCTCTCTCTCTCTCTCTCTCTCCCTCTATCGTTCGTTCTCTTTTCTCGACCGCGACCAAACCCCTCCTTCTTACTCCGCCTCGTTTCACTTCCGCACTCTCCCATTCGCCAAAGTATCGAAAGATTCTCATCTACCTGGGTTATAACGCGGTATACGCTCCATTAAATTCAAAGCGAAGTGAGAGGCGACCTCTCTCCTCACGGTCTTGCACTCTTGGCGCTGGAAAGGTCTTTTCACGAGCTCCTTGCTCTCTCTCTCACGCGAGCTAAACCACCCCTAACGTACCTGCGTCCTCTTACGGCGACACATTGCAGTTTTATTACAGATGGTGTGCAAGAAGAACTTTGCGATCAAGTGTTATGTGCACCGAGCTACAAATAACAATTATTTTCCACACTAATCCACTCGTCGCACGTAGGAACTGTCACGTTCGACTAAACTTCTAGCAATTCCTAGAAATCTATTTTATTTTTATATCTTTATCTTCCCAATATTTTCCATATCTAATCTCGTAAGAGACCATGGCAAAGTTGAATGTAATGTCTTTTCCCGAATTACGGAAATACTCAAACTATCCGAAATCGATTTTCACACGCCAAACCAATACTCTATCTCTGTTTATACACCCTGGAATCTATGCCCTTGGGAAAAAAACCACATCATCGTAAAACGAAATAGTTGATATTCAAATGTGAAAAACACTCGGACTAGCTAACCCGTCTGTACACTCGCGAAGCGATCTGTGCTATCTCTCTCTGTGGCTCACGCCGCAGCAAACACTACTCGAGTCGAAATTTTATGAGAGATCGAGGCCCGTGCAGAAATGTTGACAGGGATACCAAACTACTGATCATATCCTGATCAGGATGTGGCAGGGATGCGCCAAAACAGGTGACCTACAGGAACCAGATGTTTTCCACACCGGAAAAAATTTGCGTGGGTGACGATATTTCGAAACCATGGCGCCACTGTACTTTCGGGGTATACCGACTCAATCTTAATACGAAGTCTGTGGTGAGCATAGATTTTATGACCAATACGAATATATATATATAGATATAGTAGTAGTAGTACCGGGCACGACCGACAGGTGGCGTATGGCCATCCCGTTTCTCACAAACGAACCATGCGTCCGCTGGCATTACAAATGGGTAAACTGTGCAGAAAAGTATTAAGTTTCATCTGGAACGTGTTGCAAAGAATTAGCTCATACTCCAATAAGTGTGCTATACAATTCTTGGATCGTACAATTACATGCACTTTTTCATATACATACTTATTATTTTCTCAGCCTAACCTGCTGCTTTTAATTTGTTTCCTTGAAGTCGCGGGTAGAAGCTAGTATTTAATATAATGCTTTCAGCAATTCATTATTCTTACGTGATTTTATCGGGATCCCTGCTCGAATCGAGTTAGAGTCATTAACGGATTCGAATCGGGATTCCTAATGAAATCCAGTTTACGGATCTTACATTTAGTCCTCGAATCTGATCCGATATCGGACTAGATCCCGATTAGGAGCTCAGGATACAACTCAGAATCCAGCTGTATCCTTGCCAAAATTTCTGCACGGGGGATAGGCGGCTGAATAGACGGTATACCTATACGCCGCCCTCGTAGACCCTCAAAAATGGCAGAAACTTTACATTCTGATTGAGCGGAGGGTCCATGGACTCTCCCATAACTCCCGCGCCGGGCACAGTGGGTATCGAGAGCGGGTTTGCGGAGGGCGCATTTTTCGAACTGGATATTGGAGAGCGAAATCCAGGAGGATCCGTAATGTCCCCGGATTCAAGGTGGAGGGTACGGTGGCATTGAATAGAGGGTGAAGGTTTGTGCACTACAAACGAAATTAGGTCTAGGAGATTAAGACGAGCAGTAAAAACGTCGACTCGAGTTAATTTCACCACCGAAACTAACAAGACTTCTCGAAGTGTCTCAACAAGCGAACCCTCTATTCTCATTGTCCATTGACCCTTTTCTCGATGGACAATAAAAGAGTCAGCATTTTAATCGCTCGATGTTCGACTCGATTTTCCCGTCAGTATCTTCGAACGTGACAGTACATATGTTTGTAAACACACGAGGATACTTTTATGACGACTATAAGTACTTAAAAACAGCGAATATAGTTTCCATTTATTAATACAGGGAATTTGAAACAATCGAAACAACAATTTTTTTGTACATAAAAAAAAGATTATAAAATAATAATAATCGTTTAAAAATATTATTACAATTATTATAAACGATTCAAATTATTTTTTAATCAATCATAAATATTATCATTATTTAACGAATTTTCATTAAAATATTCTTCATAATTCCCAGTTCGAAAATTTGATTTTCTTTAAATGAGCAATAATTCACGGGTATCGTTAGTTCGAGATAAGAAGGAAAGTGTCGCTGATGACATTTCGTGCAGTTGTTCGGTGAACCCAATAGGTTTAGGTATATGGGGTTGATCTAACACGAGGGGTGGATGGAAATGAGAACCGGTGAAACGTCCCGGATACACGCAATAGCGATTAATCGTACGAGATCGATCATGGCTGCCCTCGATGAAGAAACGTGTAGTACGCTTTTCCCCATTACAGCCAGTAGCAGCCCCGCCTTTTGCCACCCTCGACACATTCGCGACGTCGTCGCGTTCTCGTGACGTACGGTGTGCTTACTGCTCCATCTAAATCTCGATTCACGTGTCGTAAAACGTTGTTGTTAAATCGAGCTTGTGTAGATTTCATGTAGCGCGTCTAGCCAAAATTGGCACGTCTTGTTCGAGCGTAAACGGAGAACGAGTGTCGAGCATGAACCATTAATCCGAACCATCGTTGAAAATAATTTCACGACGAGATACTTTGAATACTTATGACTCCAATATTTCTTGCGAACGTGACAATTTTTTTGTATAAACTGTAACACGATTTGGAGTGATAATTATTTCACGATAATTGTTAGTATTTTATAAAGCAATTGTTTCGTTGAGAAATTATTTGAAAAAGAATGCCTTTTTACGAATGAAAAGGACGCACCTACAGTTTTATACAATTTGCATTTGAATATAAACAGAGGGGCGTCGAGAGTAGGGTGACGACAAAAGAAGCTTATCGGAAAGAGCGGTAACAGCTCGGAATGTCAAGATGGAGGTGAGCGAAGGAGAGAAGGGAGTGTAAGTGGAAAGAGCGAAAGAAGAGCTCTTAGAGACGTGATATGGGAGAGGGTGGACGAGAGAGAGAGAGAGAAAAAAAGAATGAACGAAAAGGAGAGAGCAAGGCGGGAGAGAATCGAGGAAACGCTAGCTCCCAGTTGCTCGGTCAACTGAGAATTACGAGAAACTATCAGGACAGCGCCAGGAGCACTATTTTCCTAAAGAATTTCAATTGGCAAGGAGTCTGAACGACGACTATGAGGAGAGTAAAATGCGAAAAGTGAGAGATACGAAGAGCGAGAGAGAGTGAGAGGTTGAGGAAAGGGCGGGAGGAGGAGAAGAGTGACGAGAAAGACAGAAAAAGGGACAGGAGAAAAGAGAGAGGTTGAGTTTGGGATTTGACCCGGGAAGGCGGTAAGCACTCTTCCGAATTGGAACGCATTGAATAAATTTATCGAGCTTCTCGTCGTTTTATGCACTCACGTTGTCTCCACCCACCGAATTTGTAACATTATATCGTCTTTCGTGTTTCCTTCAAGAATGTAATCGATATACACGTATGTCGATAGACCAACGTTCGATATTCGTAGTTTTCTAATCTCGTTGCCCATTCCAATGATTTCTGATACTTTGAGATTTCAAAAATAACAAATTAAAGATAAAAATCAATTTGACCTTAGTATCCTTTCTAGCCACGTTTTTTCAATTTTTCTTTTATTTCTAGCTAGAAAAAATGTACCCCACGTACCTATCCGCTATATCACATATAAACGCTTAATGCATATTTAATGGACGGGAATTAAACGTACGTGTGATAATGGAAAAGGCGAGAGAGTGCGAGTGAAAGAGAGAGGGTGAAAGAATGAGAGAGTTAGACGGTGCTCGAAACACCAAGCCTTTGCTGAGTTGGCCTCCGTTCGTTTCTTTCACATACATTCATATATGTAGGTATACACACGTATACATTCTTGTATTACCTTGCGTCACGCATAGCGAGCAATATATTCCTCTGTTCCTCTCGCACGTATGCTTTTTACCCTCGAGCCTCTCTTCGCCCTGGCGTCCAGCTCGCTTCGCCATTCCGCCTTCCATCTCTCACCGTCCAGCCCTCGGCATGTTTTACCTTTGTCTTACACTCGAGTCGGGCTCACGACTCGCTACCCTTCCGAACGATGGCGGTATCGTTCTCTTCCAGTTTTTTTTCTTCTTTTATCATCGCTACAGTCTTCGACGATCGCTGTGCTCCACAGTCTCACTTCCAACCTCGGCATCTTTTCTCTTCGGTTTTTTCCCTCTCTCTCTCTTTCAACCCCCACCGCTTCTCTAGATATAAAAGCTTCGAGGTTCGTATCTACCTCACGATGTATATAGCCACGTCCCGCTCGTTCTCATTCTCGCGTACACGGGCCTCTGCCACATCCTGTGGCTTCAACACAAGACCCTACCCTTTTCCTGCAAACGATCCCTTCTACCCAGGGGTTGAAGCGACAGTAGAAGCAGCACCAACGATGTGGTGGTAGTCGAGTGAGAGAGAGAGAGAGAGAACAGGCAGTAGCAGCAACAGCAGCAGCAGCACAGCCATCACCAGGGTGTAGAGCGTGCAGAGGGTCTCCAGGTGGGCGGAGATCGATAGCACCGCGGCCACCCAGCTTTACCCAAGCGCGAACCGGGAACTGCTGCCACCAAGTTTTCCGCGGTGTACGCACGTATCCACCCCTGGTAGAAACCGCGCATTCCGCTGTTATTCCATTACCCATCCCGACTTTCTATACCTACACATATCCTAATATTTCCGAAACGTCATTCGCATTATGAAGAGCGTTTCTGAGAAAGTCCGTTTAATGGACTTGGTAATTGATGGTTGGGTCATAATTGAACGGAACAATGCATGGACACATACCGACCGATTGACTTTCAATTATTCGATGAATCGTCGAATCGTTCGGTCTACATTGGGAGAAGTCCTTGAATCAAGGAATATAATATAGTAGGACGCCCGTTGGGCTTGTCTCGACTGTTCGAGAGACTAATGGAACAGTCCATAATTGCTGAACGAAAGAAAGAATTCTACATCGTCGAGTCGGCTAACAAGTAATCGCGTTTTCAATTTGTGGACGCGTATGTCGATTTAGTAGAAAAAAAATGCAAATTCATTTTGGCTAGCTTAATAATAATGAAGAAAAATGGATCGATATGTTTTTCTCGTTTTGTTTTAAAGCGAAAACCCTTGAGCTACGAATGGAAGATTTAGTCCCGGACAATTTTTCTTCTTTTTTGATGAAACTCGGTATGTTTGTACAAAAAGTTTGATTAGCTCGATGGTGACAAGAATATTGACTGATGGGCCACGAATTATTGAACAACTAGAGCCAGTTTATAAAAGAATAAACATCTTTTGGTAGAACATGAAGCTCTCACCCTGAACGTGTCGGTTGTCGCTCGGTCGCTTAATCCTTTGGGCGACATGCAAAGCTCGACGAAGCTCTGTGCGTGTCGCGATTCGATCTTAGACTGGCTTTCCATAGTATCCAGTTCCTGCTGGATTCGAGGAAAATGTCTACGGCAGTGATACGAGTTAATAGCAAGATAGAGAGACAAGAAGCATATCAAGATGCTTTTTTTTCCCGCATACGCTTGCAGTTTTCTTACGTATTTGCGGTGGACCGGATCGATCCGTGGAGTCCATCTCTCTCCCTTGCTCTCTCCTCTCTCGCCACATGTCGTATGTGTGGGGAGGAGCTCGGGGTTCTCTGGGTCTCCTGTGCTGAGATGGAACGAGGGTTGAAGGACGATGGAAAACGGGTGACGGTTGCGAATACGTATGCACGTCCATGGAAGAAATAAAAAAAAAGCAGGGCGAAGGGTAAAGAAGGAAGAGAAGAAAACAACCATATAGAAGCTACATCGAGGACAGTCGATCACTGTCATTCCTTCGACATTGGACATCATTCTTTTCGATCTCTCCAGGCTTTATACACTCTTAGCCCCATTTCGTTCACTTTGTGTTGTCGTGGCTTGCGCGAGGGTGTTGTTTCCTTTCCAATGGAAGAGCGATAGTCGATAGAAAAAAATCTTGAGCCCCACCTCCTCGATCCTTCGATTGTAGGTACGTCAGCCGTCATTTCGTCAGAAGTATCATCACGAGTATCATAGTTGCTGACTTGCAATTTGAGGGTCGATTAATATCGATACCCTCGAATGTTCTCATCTTTCTCCATTTACGTCAAAAGCATTGCCGATTTTATGAGTTTAATGAGAAATGAGAATTTTACTCGTTGCTTCTTCGTTACCTTTATTAATTATATCTGAATAACGAGTGTAATTAATAGTAAGCATAATGATGGATAATTCTTCGTAGCTACGTGACTGTTAAAATATTTTAAAGCGCTCTTTATTGGATTGGTGCCCAGCTTTAATGAAGTCGAGCACGGGATAGCAATTTAGTTCGTTCCCACATACCACAAACATTATACAGTTGGTGTATATATATATGTGTGTGTGTGTGTGTGTGTGCAAGTGTACGTATTTATATACGTACAAACAGGGTACCGGACTTTCTAATCTGAGAGGAATTATTCATACGGATGCCAATGTAAATATAAAGGACACACATCGAGTTACTTCGTCTCGAACAGTCGTCGCGATTTCACCAGTCCGAATGTTAACATCGATGCAGTCTGGCATCGTGTTATTTATGTCCAACGCTCGTAATTAAAAAATTTTGAAAATTATTATTATTTTTTTCAAACGTTGTTAAAACTAAACAATTAGAAATAAAAATATGATATTGTTTTTCTTTCTCTCTTTCTCAGAATTTTGCGGTCTTATAAACATCGCAGAAAGTCGATTTGGGTACAAAAATATTTCAATCCTTTTGCCTGTGAAAAATGAAATTCATAGTTTCATTCAAAGGGCTAAAACTTTCATTTCCGCTAGACTTCCGCCTCTGGAAATGGTTTCATTCCGTACGTGAGCTACGAAATGCAACTTGGTTCAGTCGACAGTGGGTATTATACGATTTTTCACAGATTTTTCAAGTCGATAAGTCGATTCGTGATAATTTCTTCGTCCTCTCGATTTGAATTTCCTGATTTTTAAAAAATCTTCACAGCATTAAAAATGAAGATGCAGGACTGAATCTAATGTCGTTCTTTAGATCTTCGTGCCAGTTCTGAAAAAGTCTTACGCCAAATCACAATTAATCCAATTGGATCAAAATTACAATCACTTCAACTTCGATATTTTCACCATTTCGTGAAAACCCTCCAATAAGTGCAATAACGTATTTTTCATATTTTTCAATCATCCACGACCCTATGCAATCATTCATTTCTCAGACATCACAAATATCATATCCTTATTTCATCTTTTCTCGAAAAACTGTAAATTTCCAGTTTTTTCATCTGACGTCCAAAAATTTACTTAAAAAAAAAACTAAAAACGAGGATGTTTCTCAAAAAAATCTAAAAACGAGAGCATACCTTCTACGAGACATTTACAATTCCAAACACATTTTTCAGTACATGAAAAGGATCAATTTTTACAACATTGTGCAACGAACGAAAGGAAAGATTTTTATTCCTTGCTGAATCGAGACCATCGAAGCAATATATTTTATTCATATGACATATGCCAGACTACCCCCACCCTCTTCCACACCCCTTTCTCCGTACGTTACAAGCTTAAACGTAGGAGAAGTATGCATGTGGTTATGGTGCGCGACATCGACTGCATCAATCTAGAGTCAGCAGTACCGCGATGGCTACGTACGATGCTATGCCATGTACCTACTCCGCATGCCATTTACAATCCCGCAACATATAGCGTGCAAACTCCTTCCGTGTATGCACCGAGAGACGAATACGTGACAGGTCGATAATTATTCAAATTTGTTAATGTCGAAAAAACATATATTTCAAACAACTATGCTAACTAATAACGCGATGTATAATACTTAAAAAAAAAATTCGTCCCCGTTAAAAAATTCAGATATATTTCGTTAACTACGAATTTAATTTATCATCAATCAAAAATTAGATTTGTTCGACCTTTTGGCAATTTTGTCGATTTTAAAAATCGCTGATTTTCTTATCAAGCTGTGAAGTTGACAAAACTTTCGTTCTCTCAATTATTTATTATCGGAAATTTGTCGTACAACATTTTTTGACCCTGTCACTCGCCAACGGAAACTCAAGGGCACTGCAAAAGCTCATCGAGCCAACTTTCCCGACGTCCAATCGCGTTGGGCACGATGCGCGTCCAGCCAGAAAAAAGGAGAAAAGATAATGCGGTCTAACAGTCTCGATCCAATTCAAAGTTTGGGAACGCGACTGTTAGCCGTGAAATTCAGCAACGTCGCATATATAGAACTCGTCTATTTGTTATATAGATATATATATATATTTGTATTATATAACAAGTAGGAGGACAATGATAATAGACTGGACGACCGTGACAAAATTGGGAGACACTGTAGCGAATGATACGGTACGTGTCGCGATTCCCGAGTAGAATCAAGCTAGTGGCCAATAAACTTTTCGTAAAATGAAGTTTCCTCGACGATCACCTGGAGAACGTCTGCGGTTTTCCCCTACGTCAACTTCGCGATGTGGAAATCTCATTTTCGTGCTTCAACTATTCAAAATCGAATTTGCATACACTGCAGGATTCCCGCGGAAGATCATCACACATGGATCTTTAATTGTTTCTTTCGTCGTGAACTTTTTCGTTTACTTTAGATCGAAACAGCATTGTTCTGGTCGTCAGATATATTTCTTTTAATTTTCCATTAAAATCGTAGAAATTTAATCGATTGGAGAATTTTTAATGAAATTCCGACGTTTATGTGGATGTTTAAAATGTATTTTTAAATAATTTCTTGGAGCTTCAATTTTCCAAATTGAATCTCATCATTGGACGAAAACTTAGGTCACAAAAAGCTGTATTTTTTTCTCTATCGCATAATCTTTGTTCCATTACGATGCTCTTGAGATCTTCGTATCACGACAGAAAAAAAAGAAATCTCGTAACCGCACTTTAGCAAATCGTTGCCTCCCTCTTTCGTCGCGTTGTCTCCCCAAAAAAAGCAAAAAATAATGTCTCGTCTCGAAAAAAAAAAATACTTTCTCAACAGTCTCGTTGCGAGTCATGCACATTCGTTCGATAATTATGAAACTCGACAAAAGTTTCCCCCCAGGTATATCTCTCCCCATCGCTCGTTTTTTTCCTTTTCTCGCTTGTAACCTCCTTTTTTCGCCGCAGACAGTGCGATCCCGCCCATAAAATATTTCTTCGCTAAAGTAAATTTGACGAAGTAAAAAAGAAGAAGTGTTACGGACCGATCAGCCTAGCAACAACCTGACCGAACGATCCATCGATGCACGCGCGGCTTTGTCATCACTTTACCTAAATGCACCGACCCGCGATGGAAATTTCCAAACTCCACGCGCTACTCAATCAGCAATTTACACATTTCTGAGAATGCTCGCAACAACGAATCAAACTCTCAATAGGAAATCCGATACTTCCTGTTGCCCCCGCGAGACTCTTCCAACACCCTCGCCCCACGGTAATGAGCATTCTGATCGACGAACTAATCGTCAGTCTAAATTGGTACCTCCGTCTTAACAGACGTATCCAACGATCGGCGTACTCATACCTGAGGGCAAGTACATCTCGCGTACCGAGAGTCTCGCGAGTGTAACATTGAGTGCGGAAAATCGAATCAAAACCCTTTAGAACTCTTTGCGTGTAAGTTAACCAGAACGGCACTTCACGCCCCTCGTAATACTCTTGTACCGCGTTAATTACCCGAGCGGCATTACGCGTCAAAGTATTGCGAGTATAAAATTCTCAAATCAAACCGTATTCCTATTAAACCAAGAGCGTTAGAGTCGAGCGAGGCGTATCGCGTTCCAAACGCTCGTCCTTCCTGTCGACTCAGCGAAGACACCGAGATCGTAGTGGTAGTGTCGCATACGAACGCGTCAGTGTGAACCACACGATCAACTCTGTACGAAAGCCGAATAAAGTTTTAAGTGTAATTGTGTGTATTATCTCCACGGCCAAGGCTGCCGTCATACCCGACCTTCACAGGAATCTGCCGACGACGACAGAGCGATAAACACACGGAAACACACACGAACAACTAAACCAGGTGAGGTGCGTTACACCGCTTTAACACTGACAAGAACCCACAAGTCGAGTACCTGACGCTCGACTATAAATAAATACGAAATAATAAATACATTACGACGGTTCCCGTACGTAACAAACTGGTGTCAGAAGTGGGATTCTGTCTACCAACTCACCAACTAAATTCTTTTGCATAACTAATAATTACCACATAATAAAAAAATGGCAGAACTACTAACGTCGCTCCTCGAGCAGACTACACTCGATAATCGCCGAAGAGAAATTCGGGAGGCAGTACGTTCCCTCCCTGAATACGATGGCGCGTCAAAATCCCTCACGACGTTCCTCCGAAGGATCGTCGATGAGTTCGAGATGCTCGATGCCACCGACGAGCCAAATTTTTTAAAAGGAGTTAAGGGCAAGCTAACCGGAGCTGCCTGGGATTCCCTCGATGGTAGAACGATAGAGACCATCAGTGCATTAATAAAACATTTAAAAGGCAAATTCGCGCCGGGCAGAAACGCGACCTCGTACCTGACCGAGATAAATCGGCTAAATATAAAGAAAAACGAATCCCCCCGAGAATATATCGCGCGCACAGCGAAATTAGTAAAAAGAGCGCGAGCTGCCACCCGCGGAGATCGACCTGCCGCGCAAGTTAGAGTAGCACTCGAGGATCTCGAGAAAATGGCGATCAGCAATTTCTTGAGGGGATTGCCAGATGAAATTTTCTTCTCAATCAAACATGAAAATCCAACCACCCTCGACCAAGCGTTTGACCTGGTGATCGAGGAGGACCGCGAGAGACACAATCGGCGACGTGTCCTGGGAAAATCGAAACGGAAATCCTCCCATCGGAAAAGCTCGCGCCGGAAGAAAAAACCAAATCGACGTAACCGCTCATCGAGCAGCTCTTCGTCATCTTCCGATAGCGAAGACTCCACAACCAGTAACTTCCCGTCTTCAGACGACGGCCGAAGGCACGGGAAAGTCTACGCCCTCGAGGCGAACTACCACCGGCGAGAGTACGAGCCTCGCTCCCCAAAATATTGGAACTGCGAGGCGGACCAGCACTGTGCGTGCTGCCGTAAACGCCCGTCGGAGACCCCGAAAGAACGATATCGATGGAGGTCACCATCGCCTCGTGAATTTTCACGAGCCTCTTCCTGCGAGTCCGAAGAACATTTAAACTCGCGAGGCGCTCGCCCAGCCCTCACCTGGTCGAGCGCCCCAGAAAACACCCAGAGGTTTCCACCAAGAAGGGAGGAACCGAGCAAGACGGTGCGATTTCCACCGAACGTGGAACGCAATGCCTTCTCAAGGAAATACCGCCCGCAAGAATCAAGATCAAATCGGCGGACTTCCGAGAAGGCTACGCAGAGTTCGTCCTGGACGGCGGATCCTCCATCAACCTCATACACGTGACCGCCTTAACCGAGCCCAAGAAAATCGACGCCACCGACACACGGAAAATCCGAGGAATAATTCCAACAACAATTCGTACCCTCGGAACAGTCGCTCTCACCATTCGAAAAGCTGACGTGGTTTTCCACGTCTTCGATGGTGAACGACTATCACGAGCTGACGGTCTCCTCGGAGCGCCCTTCCTTCATGACCAGCAAGCTGAGATTTCTTACCAGCATCGGACGCTCGTCACAGCAACAGAACCAATCACACCGATCCCATTCTCGAATCGGGAAGAAATAGAACCCGTCCTAGATGAACTAGAAACCGCCAAAATACATCTAGAAGGACGCAGTAGGAAACAAATCGCCCTAAAATTACGCAACAGCAACGTCTACGACGGATACCTGAAGCGCATCGACCTCGGATCACACGTACACCTCGGTGAAGCGGTGGTGAAAAATCACGATGGCTTCTGCTACGCTATCGCCACCAACACACACAACGATGCAATAGAGCTCGACATACCAGCACAAGAACTCGAGCCGTACGTCATCGGATCCGGGCCGCTCTCCGACGGCGACGACGATCAGCTGGCCGCGAGCGACACACCGACGAGGACAACCCGCGCTCGAGTAAGTACGATTTTGCAGACGCTGCATCTCGACCACTTAAATCGCATCGAGCGCCAACACGTGCATGAATTAATCAAACATAACTCGGATCTATTTCACTTACCGGGAGACGCATTAAAGGGCTCAACTATCGTCGAGCACGAAATTCCGACAATAGACAACAAACCGGTACATACGAAACAATATCGATATCCGGTAATACACCAAAACGAAATCGAAAACCAAATAAAAGGACTGCTCGACAATAAAATTATCAAGCCGTCCCACTCCCCGTACAATTCACCGTTGTGGATCGTCCCTAAAAAGGCGGATTCACACGGTAATAAACGGTGGAGAATGGTAATCGATTACCGACAACTTAACGAAAAAACGATCGGCGACAGCTATCCGCTGCCTAATATTACCGAAATATTGGACCGACTTGGAGGAGCCAAATATTTCTCAGTATTCGACCTAGCTAGCGGATTTCACCAAATTAAAGTAGCTGAAACGGACCAACCGAAAACGGCATTCACGACCCCCCGAGGTCATTACGAATTTGCCCGAATGCCCTTCGGCTTAAAAAATGCCCCGGCAACTTTTCAACGACTTATGGATAGCGTCTTATCGGGTCTCACGGGCACTGAACTATTTGTATATCTGGACGACATAGTCATCTTTTCGTCGTCCCTCCAAGAACATCGTGCCAAGGTCAACAGGCTTTTCCAACGCCTGCGAAAAAACGGACTGACCCTCCAAGTAGATAAATGTGAATTCTTACGTAAAGAAGTCAATTATCTCGGGCATATCCTCAATAAGAACGGAGTTCGACCGGACATAAAAAAATTAACAGCAGTCAAGAATTTTCCGATACCAAAAACCCCGAAAAACGTGCGAGAATTCCTCGGTCTCGCTGGCTATTATCGGAAATTCATCCCCAATTTTTCGGGTAGAGCAAAACCACTTTCTGACCTTACCAGAAAAACAACGAAATTCGTATGGACAGAACAGACGCAATCGAGTTTCGAAAACCTCCGCGATTCTCTATGCACAGCTCCCCTATTACAATATCCAGATTTCAAAAAAACATTCATCCTAACGACCGACGCATCGGACGTGGCAATCGGAGCTGTGCTGAGTCAGGGAGAAAAGGTAGGTCAAGATCTACCCATACAATACGCCAGCAGAGTGCTGAACTCGGCGGAAAAGAATTATTCCACAACAGAAAAGGAATGTCTGGCGATGGTTTACGCCGTAAAATATTTCCGACCTTATCTGTACGGCCGGAAATTCACGCTCGTAACTGACCATCAACCTCTCGTCTGGCTACACTCGGTTAAAGATCCCTCCTCGAGACTCGTGCGATGGAGATTGCAACTCGAGGAGTACGAGTACGAGGTCCTGTACAAAAAGGGAAAGACGAATCTCAACGCCGACGCCCTTTCAAGGAATCCGGCAACAACATTGCCAGTGACCCCTCGCGACGACGACGAATTCAAGGTCAAAGGAATATTACGACGAAACCCCAACGAGAGCACCATTGCCAGCCGAATTCGCGACCGTGGTCGAGCAGCCACCACCGCTGCTTACGACGAAACAAGCTTCCAAGAACCGCCAAGCGATGACGAAACCATCGAAGAAGGCCGACGTCACAGCATACTGCCAACACCAAACCTCGACGACATTAACGAATCTGCCGATACCACCGCAGAAATCGATACATCCACTCAATCTGACCCCCACGGATACCGATTCGACACGTCAGTCGCCCTGCAACACGGCACCAACCAATTGACCTTGAATGAGGCGAAGGGACGACTACGGCGACTGTCCGGCAGTCTACCAGGGTACCGAGCGGTCCCAATGGAGACGAGCTCGGTACTCAACGACGACTCAATCTGCAGTAACTCCGACCTAACGCCGAAGCAACAAGAAATCATCGAAAAAGAACTCGGAGATAGCCCAGAAACGTCGCGAAAGCTAATCAGCCTCCTCAGGAAATCGTCACTCACCACTGATGCGACAACCGCAACGCAGACTTCCGAAAACCAAAACGCCAGCCAGATCAGCGGAAACTGCCCTACCCGGCAGCAGGAAGTACGAGCATCAACTCGAATATCAATGATGCCAACTCCAACCAAGGGAGAAAAACCTGCATGCGGCTCGACACCACGTAAGGTACGATTTTCATCAGCATCTACCGAACCTAACAAAGATCAAGCAGCCGTGGAAGAGAAAAATCAAAAACCAATAACCAGTGGACCATCGATGCCATCATCATCATCATCATCATCATCATCGTCGTCATCATCATCATCCGAAGAGGACGAGCTCGCCGCGAGTTCCAGCGACAACTCCAGTATCGACTCCGACGAGGACCACCCCAACCTCGAAGACAACTCTACCAAATTGTGTCAAATCAAAATAAAACCCGACCAATTAACAACCGGCCGGGGAACAATTCTTCACTTCATCCCCAAGGACGGAATCGTTACAACTCCAATAGGAAATCAATTACGCGACCTTGGCTACATCGACGCTGACAACCTAATGCGACGATCAAAACTAGAGAACGTACTAAAATCAACAAGTAAGAAACAAGAAACCTTGAGCCTCACAACCGCTAAAAATTATTTTGACAAAATTACTCTCGACGACCTCGAAACCGCTCTCGAGAATCTAAGGCAATCGATCACAGAATGCAGGAACTACGAATTCCGCATCGCCTCCGATGGAGACGGGCACGATGAATTACCATTACCAACGTTCCAACGGATACTCGAGCGCGCTCTCTCCCAAGTCAGCTGCAAGGTTACCATCTGCACCAATAAGATAGAAACACCGCCAGAAGAAGAACGCAAGGCGCTCATCACGGAATGGCATAGCGACCACATCGGAGGTCACAAGGGAGCAAGGAAAACCTACGAAAGGCTACGACAACGATACTACTGGAAAGGTATGAAAAACGACGTACAAAATATTGTACGATGCTGTCACAGTTGCCAGCAACACAAATTGGTCCGAATAAAGACCAGAGAACCAATGGTGATCACTGACACACCTGTGGCAGCATGGGAAAAGATCGCCCTCGACATACTTGGTCCATTGCCTTTAACTAAACGCAAAAATCGTTTCGTCTTAACAACCATCGACTTGCTGACGAAATTCGCCCGAGCGTTCGCTTTACCGGATATGAAAAGCCAAACAATCATCAAAACGCTAGACCAAGAATATTTCACCGTACACGGGACTCCACTGTGCATCTTGAGCGACAACGGCAAATGCTTCGTCAGCAGCCGTATGGAAAATTTCCTAAAAGAAAAGAATATACACCATGTCAAGGCGACAACGTACCACCCACAAAGCAACGGGACATTAGAGCGCAGTCACCAAGGAGTTGCTGACTACGTGAAACACTATATCAAAAGAGAGACAGAATGGGACAACATCTTACCATACGCCATGCAGTCACATAACGCTGCAATCCACGAATCAACAGGATTCACACCGTACGAGATGGCATACGGCAAGCTCATGAAGACACCATCCACACCGCCTCTAAAAGAAGACCTGCCCACTACCACAAGATACGTGTCAAGCATCATAAAAAGACTCGACGAATTAGCCGAAGTAGGCGGTAACAATTTAAACAAAAGTAAAGAATCAGCAAAAACTCGCCATGATAAGAAACTAAATGCGGTACCGTACCGACCAGGAGACGCCATTTATGCGCTCCGCGAGCCGAAGCAGGGGAAATTCGACCCCTACTACAACGGCCCGTATCGCATTGTAAAAACCCTGGACGGTAA
The DNA here is from genome assembly GCA_946811545.1 of Netelia fuscicornis. Taxonomy (NCBI): domain Eukaryota; kingdom Metazoa; phylum Arthropoda; class Insecta; order Hymenoptera; family Ichneumonidae; genus Netelia; species Netelia fuscicornis. The sequence goes on along the minus strand of OX328011.1, from coordinate 17,733,166 downwards.
CACCGCGTTAATCGATAAGGGACATGGACTACTAAGCCTAACCCACATGGACAAAATCAAACCTGCCCATATGGACGCCGAAAACCCATCAGTACCGGTCCCGCCCAAAAAACGTGGCCGACCCCAAAAACCCAAACCAGCATGGAAATAATAAAAAAAAAAAAAAAAAAAAAAAAAAAAAAAAAAAAAAAAAAAAAGACCGTCCAACACCAGGAGAGATTGAGAACAATCTCGCACCCCATCCACCTGAATGAAGAAACTACGAGCGAGCCAACAAGACCCGCTCCAACATTAGAGAACACAACAGCATCGGAGAAAATGGGGGCAACGACAACAACATACCTAAGAGACCTAACGAGCTACTAAGCAATAACGCGAAGACGAGAACAAAAAAAACTGAAACCGACAACAACTGGAATCACTTCAGATTAATTGGACAACGCTTCCTCGTGATTTTCGTCGCGGCCATCTTCACTTATAAGAAACGCCAGAGGACCAGCCCCACGAAAATACCAACAGATGGACAACACGGCAACATTCAATGACATCATACTATTCATACTATTTTTCCTTTTCTCATTTCTTACTCGCTTATTCAACATTTTCCTCTTTCCAAGATAAACCTATAGGAGTGCACCTGACATACCGACGTGCGGAAGCGCGGACCATGGGTACCACGTTCCGTCTAAGAAGGGAGGGCTGTTACGGACCGATCAGCCTAGCAACAACCTGACCGAACGATCCATCGATGCACGCGCGGCTTTGTCATCACTTTACCTAAATGCACCGACCCGCGATGGAAATTTCCAAACTCCACGCGCTACTCAATCAGCAATTTACACATTTCTGAGAATGCTCGCAACAACGAATCAAACTCTCAATAGGAAATCCGATACTTCCTGTTGCCCCCGCGAGACTCTTCCAACACCCTCGCCCCACGGTAATGAGCATTCTGATCGACGAACTAATCGTCAGTCTAAATTGGTACCTCCGTCTTAACAGACGTATCCAACGATCGGCGTACTCATACCTGAGGGCAAGTACATCTCGCGTACCGAGAGTCTCGCGAGTGTAACATTGAGTGCGGAAAATCGAATCAAAACCCTTTAGAACTCTTTGCGTGTAAGTTAACCAGAACGGCACTTCACGCCCCTCGTAATACTCTTGTACCGCGTTAATTACCCGAGCGGCATTACGCGTCAAAGTATTGCGAGTATAAAATTCTCAAATCAAACCGTATTCCTATTAAACCAAGAGCGTTAGAGTCGAGCGAGGCGTATCGCGTTCCAAACGCTCGTCCTTCCTGTCGACTCAGCGAAGACACCGAGATCGTAGTGGTAGTGTCGCATACGAACGCGTCAGTGTGAACCACACGATCAACTCTGTACGAAAGCCGAATAAAGTTTTAAGTGTAATTGTGTGTATTATCTCCACGGCCAAGGCTGCCGTCATACCCGACCTTCACAGGAATCTGCCGACGACGACAGAGCGATAAACACACGGAAACACACACGAACAACTAAACCAGGTGAGGTGCGTTACACCGCTTTAACACTGACAAGAACCCACAAGTCGAGTACCTGACGCTCGACTATAAATAAATACGAAATAATAAATACATTACGACGGTTCCCGTACGTAACAGAAGAAAAATAAAAATAAAATACGAACATCAATATTGGTCAAGGTGATAAAATTTCGTTGGCTGTGCGCCGGCGAAGCTATCCCGGTGACATTTGCATTTTATCGATTCGATGTTTATAACAAAAAAAAATTGCCTCAGGTCGATGCGCTGAATCTCTATATTCGCATTTGAAAAGTGTTGAAAAAGTGGTGAATTGTTCGCAATCCTACAGATACTCCTGTATCTCTATCTTTTATTCACCTGTGTTTTGCATAGTTATACGTATATGTATATAAAATACACACCATACATGCTTGTCGGGAAGTCCCAAGGGTCGAAAACTACATTCCATTTTCCTGTACCTCAATCGTACGTAGCTGGTGAAAAATAGGGATAACAAAAGATAAAGTTTCACGACTGATAAGAGCACGACTATGGAATCGTTCGTACGGTATTCATGACCCTTATCATAGCCGAATAACTGTGACAATAATCATTACGGTTAAATTGGATATGATATATAATTTGGGTACCTAAAACGCAAAACCCCAAAATATCGTTTTATCCACTTAAGGTCGATGTAGTCTGAAAAATCAAAAACTAAACCATGATTTTGTTATTGTACGGAAAATTTACGATCGGCTCCTGGAGCTTGAAAAACTATTGGAATTCACCGGAATTTAACATATTCCCGATTTCGATGAGTATCACGAAACTTCGAAAAGTTTAGTTTTTTCGATATTCTCTATCTTGGTTTTCGTTCGTTCTACAGAAAATTATGCGAATAAGATTTCAAAGAGCTCGCAAAGACGAGAAGAATGAGCCCCGGAACATCCGGATATCTGAATTTTTGTGGCCGTGGCGGAGTTTCCAAAATCGCCAATTTTCAAACCAAAGGAAACCCCTCGGGACAAAAAACCCCGAGAGGTGGAAAAAGAATTTTTCGCAAAAATGATTGCGAAATTGGCTTATTCGACCGGAAATTGCTCGCTCATGTAGATCGTGACGTTATTTTTCTCGAGATCTCAATAATTCTACAAGAAAAACGCAAAAAATCCGGAATAACAATTTACCTACGTAAGATCGATGAAATCGTTCTGTAAACCAATTAATAATCACTAGATGTCACTAGAATAATTGTTTACACTATCTCCTGAGTATAAGAATTGGTTTTCCGATATTTTTCAACACTGATAACTAAAAACATGAATATTGAAAATAAAAATATAAATCCCATAGTTTGACCATTCTAAAACTAACCCTAAATGTTTTTAAATTAACAATAGTTTTACCAATACAAATTTGAAGAACATATACATGCTATATCTATATGTAACGCGATTCAAAAAAAGTAACCTTCGAGGCAAAAAATCAATTTTTCGATTATGCGCTGTATTATAAATTTTTGAACCGTTCTTTCATGTAGTGCAATCAGAAATTCGTTATTTACATAATTTCACAAGATATGAATTATTGAAAATTGTATCACTCGAGCGCAAGCATTGGTTTTGATTTCTTTAATCGTTCGCTGTGAAAAAATTCCGATTTTACATCGTAGCTCCCTGTTCTCGGATTCCGTCACATATGTATCGAGAGACAGAGAGAGAGAAGAGAGAGAGAGAGAGAGAGAGAGAGAGAGAGAGAGAGAGAGAGAGAGAGAGAGAGAGAGAGCGAGGAAGAGAAATTACGAACGAATATTGAAAAATTGAACGAATGTTCAATAATGAAATGGGTTTTATAATCCGGACGCCATTTACGGTTGTTCGATCTTTTGATATCATCCGTCGTTTTAATTACGACCCTGCATCGTTATAAATCCATACGTGATGAACATTGCCGATCCTCCATTATAGATTCTCGCAATCTCACGACCAATTCCATCGTTGCGACTGCGCCGAAATATTCATCCGGTGTTATATTCGCGTAAACGTTTTCGACAATTTCCCATTGTCGTTGTTATATCGACACACGCGGACACGCACAGTCATGCCAACGCACACAGATGCACGCACAACTGTAGGTACACCGCTCGCACGCTAGATGATGTTGAAAACGGAGGGATCTCCTATATGGCAAATGCATATTCATGAGGCCCGACTTGACGACACTCTACAAAGTTACGAGGTCATTCGTTACGAACAACCGTTGCGAACCTCCACTTTGCACCGTGTGTGCTTGCTTACGTATACGTCCAAGATACCAATACGGTTTATCGTTATCGCTATTATAATAGTAACTTTTACAATTTCGTTAATAATTAAACGTTGCCTGCAGCAATTTTCAATTTAATTTGCCCGATAAATATTATTATATTTAAAGAGGATTATATTTAATAATATCGTTATGTTCGATCTCAATAACACCTTCTCTTTTTTCGAGGATGAATTCGCTCTTTAATTCGACTGTACTAACTTTGTTTTTTTTTTTTTTTTTTTTTATTTTTTTATAAGAGTAGGAGTTTGCAATGGGGCGCATTTACGTTTCAAAAAAATATAACGAAAATTTGAAAATATTCATGTTTTCGTTTTCCGCTGTTTGATAATGCGATGCAGCGAATATAAACGGAGATATATGTACGTATATATATTTTCCTCGGGCTCATTCGAATATAGACGCTTCTATATAGGCTTGTGCTTCTGGCTTGGCAAAATTCCGGATGGGAACCTGCTCCCTCCACTGAATATTCATAAGTACCAACTTGCCGAGGCTGACAAAGTTGGGCGATCATTGACAAGCCTCTATGCGCGCTTCCACTGTGCCACGCGCGGAAGCATGAGACTTTAACGAACGAGACGAGGCAAAGTACGAGAAAAGAGAAAAGGGAGTAACGATATACGATATAGTTATATGTAACTTTTGGCCTATACGAGAATGAACAAATTTTCATCTCTCGGGCTTCGTACGTCTCTGCGGATATCCTCCGTGTTACACGTAGTTTAACTCGTCGAGTTAAAGCACCGTCCGAGGATTAATCCGCGCGCTCGTAATCCTCGCCAAGCTGTAAAGTAGATAAAGCTGAAAATTCGATTCGCTAAAAAAAGGAAGGAAATATTTATGTAAGACGTTTCGGAAGAATATTCGCTTTATGATCAACACGAGAAACGAAGCTTGTGACGAAAAGTTATATATTTTCTTAAAATGAGATTTCTTCGAATAAAATAACAATTGTTTAAATCGAATCAATATTCGTACGATTTGAATGAAATTTGTACGAGTGGAACTTGATGAACAAAATTGGTAATTATTATAATTACAATATTTTTTTTCTTCATTTCAACTAATTAATTTTGTTCTTAAATCTTATTATATTTAATCAACTTGAATGAATCTTTTATCAAATTAGATAAATACATTTTGCTCGGAATATTGAATTTCTCAAGTTTAATTCAAATGAAATTTGTATGAGTTGGAAGGAACACGATGGACAAAGTTTGTAATTACTGTAATTACAATATTGTCTTCTTCGTTTCAACAATTAATTTTATTCCTATATTTAATAAATCTGAATGATTATTATGTCAAATTAGATAAATACTTAAATTCTTCTCGGTATAAAAGTCGGACGGGTGGAAAATCTTTTAGCGAATCATCTTCCAAATATTACTGTCAATCGTTGTGTAAATTGCTCAATTCTATCGCGCAATCTGTTCCAACTGCGTCTGAGGAGGAATAATACAAGAGGCTCTACACGCTGAAACTTATGACACGATGGTGTTCCCTGCAGGCGTGTCGCGCGTAGGTGATCTCGGGGAAAATGAGCGAAACGAGAATGATGTAACACGGAGGAAATCCCAGCAGGACTCGTACCATAGAGAAACTTACATTACCACCGTTGGCGCTTTATTCGACGCGCAGGTTAGCAGTCCCCGATCGAAGAGACCAAAGCTCATTCCGGGCTCATGGCCAGCCATAACGATGGGAGGGCTCGCAACGGTTAGCATCGACCACCCCTGTGCTATAAAATTACACGGGTATCCGCAGTATGACATCTTCGGTCCAGACATCACATTATCGCGACTAGAACGTCATTTGTAATAACAACGGGCAAATCATAATTCGGAATAATCGTACCACAATTTTCATAATCTTCCTATTATTATACGCATTATTCAAATAATCAAATATCAAAATAACAAATAATTACAACGATAATGCGAATATCGAATATCGATACGTTACGAATTCGATTCGATTCTCTAATACGATTCAAATGTCAAGCGTCGCGAGCCAAGTTACATTTTTATCGTTACACCTACCTCTATGATAAAAGTCAATCGTTATCGACGTTCGACGCTATATTTTCTTCAGATTTTTAAAGCAAACCATACGCTTCTTGAGGTCAACTTAAATCGAGTCCGCATCGAGACACGAAGCACGGGTGGCGCCCATTGTATGACGTGGTGGCACAACGCCACTCTCGATCCTATTGCGAACCTCGAGACACTAGACAATTGCGCCTCTCGTCTCCACCCCGTACCTAGACGTGTGTCATCCATTGAAATTAATTCTGTCTGACGTGGTTCGCGTTTTGCCTCGACTCTTACGTATACAAACATAGTAACGTGCGTAAACGTGTACAAGAAGACTTACGTGTATTGGTACAATGGCTCTTTTGTAACGGCTAATAATGTAGGTGCCTACGTAAAAGCGTTGACAACACGATCGAGAAAAGAGGCGTGTGAGAGAGAAAGAGAGAGAGAGAGAGACGTGTGCGGTGTCAGTATTACGCGTATTATACCATTTCCACTCTTCTCTAGGCCGTTTAGATTATAAGGTGTCCAACATCGTCGCTGTCTCTTCGTCAACGTTCCGCGTGGTATTCTCACAGGCCTTTACGCGATTTCTCTTTTTGCCATCCCTTTCTCGCGGTGGTATCCGTCATCCGTTGTATTTTCTCTCGTCGCATCCGCCAAGCCTCTCGACCAATGGAAAGAGAACATGCCTGTGTATACCACAACGCTGCGTCAGGAGAGACAACCCTTGTTCTTTCAGGCGGAGGGCGCGCGCACGTGTACGCACACACGCAGACACGGAGACGAAAATACAGAGGGCACGCGACACACCAACGCCCTCTAGCATGAGAGTCGAGCGGCCGACGCCAGAGGGCTCTAGTAACCGCGCCAAACTCTCTACGCTCTAGAGGCTTCGGGCTCTATCAGGAATTTATGAGTGGTGTGGTATTGCAGGGGTGCGAGGAAACAACCCTGGTTTGTTACGGAGGGGAGGACGTCGTTCCGAGGGGGCATGGAGATGCTTCGTACCTTGCGACTCAAACGTCCTCAAATTCTACCTTGGTTTCCTACCAACGTCGACGAGTATATCACATCACTCTCACTCTTGTTTCTCTACCTTCTTGTTCCTCGACATACATTCGACACTCGAAATGAAGTCCTGTTACAAGCTGTATTATGCCATGTGCATGCCAACTCCTCCTTCAGCTTTCTCTCTCGCTCTCGTTGAGCGAACTTTACATAATAATATCGAATCGTACGAACCGGTTCGAAATTCCGTGTGCCAATGAGCTTTAACGTCGAGCGGTATGATCTTTTTTTTTTAATGTATTACAAAAAATGAAAAAGATTCTCCTACTACCATCTTTTTTCTCGGTAATATAAGGGAATATGTGGTATTTTTTTTTACAATGCAATCCCGGAAATTCCGTTTTTTTCTCGTTTCGCTGGGAATTGGTAGAAAGCCGTTGTTCGTTGTTTGCCAGCTTATGTTAAAGAGGAACTGGTGATTTGGTGCAAGTGAGCTAACAAAATGGAAAAATCCATCTTTCGAGCTCTCCTTGTTTATTATTTTTACGTTCGCATACCGTGAAATTTCATGGACGTGCATAGGTGCGTGTTAACGTCCCTAGTGGGATGTAAAAAGCATGAGGCGAAAACAGGAGAAACTGTGAACTGGTGTTCCTCGTTTCACCACGCTCACTGAATATTCGAAGCAATTCCTCTAAATATCTCGTATCAGCTACGAGAAGTAACACCATTACCCATCGCCATTTACCAAAAAACCACCCTTACGCTTTCGCACCCTCGGCAATTATTAAGTCGAATTTTGATACATCAAGATAGAAGGTGGTCCGACCATTTTGTCGTAATGTCTACCAAGTTTCGAGGAGTTAGTGGATAGAGGAACAAGAAAAGCGGAATAACTGCTTGCCATGTCGGGCTCGCAATGGATCGTTGGCTGTAATGGAAATGCGCAAAGCTTCGAGCCTCGGGGAATCCTATTTCTCTTCGGCATTTCTGCGCTGTCTTCCTTCTCTCTTTATCTCTCCCTTGCACACACACACACAAACACAAATCCTTTTTCTTGAGTTTTCTAGTTGCCCTCGGTTGCTTTTTGCACGTGTCGACAAAAATAACCTACCCAGAGTCCCACGATGCCTGAGACCCTAATAAGAAGACAAAAGCTCCCCTGGCCATGCTTGGCTGGATTCCTGTAGCTATAATACGCCAGAGAGAGAGAGAGAGAGGTAGCTATAATACGAAGGCCAGGATGAAGGTATCATACATCGAGAGCAAGATTGAGTTTATACGTCCATTCTCACGAAGCCATTTCGTTCTTATTTCAAAATGACAGGATCGTTCAAAAAATTAGACGCTTCGTCATCAAGCTCGACACCCTAAGGACCGATTTAATGGACGCGATCTAATTTAACGTGATCGGCGCTTTTGGTACGATCCCTTGATGACGACCAATGGACAACAAAATGGCACAAATACGTATATCTCTCTGGCAAGAGTAGCAAGGGTTATTACATTTTTCTAATGCGACAATGGGTTTGTTCGTCTAAGAAATAAGCTGGCTCCCGAAGGGAAGTGTATTTTTGACGATACGTCGTAGCTTGGTACGGGCATAGCGAGAGGAAGAGAGAGAGAGGAGAACGATCTGGATAAATGTGTGGTTCGCCTCGGGCGATACGGTCAGATACCGTGATACAGTAGAAGTTGGCGAATAGGTTTCTATCAAGAGCTCGAATTCCGTCGATAGTGCCAGTACCTACTGTGTACCGATCTCTATAGCAAAGCGGGACTTGCAGTGGCAGCCTGTCGTTCCACATTCGACATAACCAGCCCCCTCGAACCTTCGGGGATATCGAATTGAAGTAAGTCGCCGAGACATACCGATTCCACCGTACGCTCAAACCACCATGCTCAAACTACTCGAGAAACTTATTCTTATCCGTTTCTCCCTTATTTCGTCCTTTTTTTTATACATGTATAGTGGATTAGGTAACTGCCTAGAGGGAGAAAAACTAATCTAGTCGACTCCAATACAAACAAAACGTTTTTTTTTACCGTTCTCCGATGAAAATTGGCCGAGATATTAATTCTGAAAGTTTGAAGGTTTGACCTACGAGCCAACATTCTCCTCGAATGCACCATTCTCTTGAAACAGTACGGGAGTGCGACTTCGAATCTGGCTCTGGATTTTATTTTTGCACGTCTTCATACTTTGTCAGATTACAATAAAATATAAAATTTGAGCATGTCTTGAAAAGATAACTATTAATACCTAAATTAATTTGATTATGAAAATTGAACAGCTCGAGGGTTTGCTCGAGGCTTGGTCCTAGCCTTGACCTTGAAAAAAAACCGTTAATCACTTCGTGATCGAGAAACGTCGTTGCGGCTTGTCCGATGTAATGAGCTTGGGATGAATAAAGTTACGAGTATTTATTCCATCAGCATTCTTATTGGTCACAGGAAATTCCATTATAAATTATACAGAATATTACCGATTTTAGAAAATATTATTATTATTATTAATGTGTATTATTATTATTGTCAGTATTGTTACTATTGAGCTTATTATTATTATTATTATATTTTTGCAATCTACAATATATTTCACAAAAACGTCCAAACTCACCAAGATGTCTACTTGGTTCGATTGGAAGTAACTGGGGGAAAGAAGAATTGAATGTGGCTAGAAACAACATGCAAATATAGGCGATGGTGGGGTGAATTAGGAATAAGGGTTTATTAATCTACGTAATTACTCCAGACGAAATTTTGAACCCCTAGAAAGAAAACGTAGAGAGAAATATTAAGAATGGAAAATTACTCGAATTAATTAAGGATTTCTAATAATTCGTAGATATTTAGAATTATCGAATCGACCACAAAAAAAAATCATTGCCTATTTTATTCTCATATCTGAGCATACATGTTCGCCCATTAGAAATCCAGATTCGCTTTCAGCAAAACGTAAAAGCAAAGAGACGTGGGAAGAAGAATAGAATCTCGAGTTCTTCAATAGAGACTGACACTATTTCGTCATGCACAGAAATAGATCTCTGTATTTATCACGACGTTTTCTCATTTAAGTAGTATCAACTTTGTGTATATGCTAAACGATACGCATTTCCATACGGACGCAAAACCATTTTTCGAGCGACGTATTGAAAACTCCTCCGGTCTCTGCTCGATTCAATTTTAAATTGATTTTTCTTTTTTTTCTTTACATACGTCTATTTTTATCAACCGAGTTCCGTGCGCTGTTCGTCGATTTCTCGAAAAAGAATTCTACCTTCGTGAAAAATTTAAAGGTCGTCTGTAACCCATCGAAGGAATTTCTTTTCGCGGATAACTCACTTCGCGTCTCGCTTCATCGAATCTCTCGAATAAACGCGCGGAAATTCGCGAAGGTTCGTTTCGTCTGTATCATTATGGCTGTCGTTTCGCGGCTCTTCTTTTCTCCTAACGGGCCTGCCATTCTATTTACGTGACAATAATATCTCGAATCTCTCGAATACAAGGTGGCGTTGTGGGCGACCTCTGCAATATTATATACGAGGACTTCCATATCGAGTCAACGACAAATACCAAAATCTACCGTTTCAATTTTTTTTTTGAAAATAACAATACATTCTCTAAAAATTCTAAAGAATTTCAAACCAATTCGAGATTTACAAGGTCCTTTTTTCCTCCGCTGATCCGGAAAACGTTTAGAGAATTGATTTAAAAAAATCATTCGATTTTAATTGCGTTTGAAATTTGTGCCAGTAAACAAATTATCGAGTCAGTGGAAATTTCATGGTTCGTTTAATTTAGAATTTCTCGTGTTTATGTATGTGTATTAAATTCCATGTACATGGGTAGATGTATATATGTGTCCTGGAATGTAATATAAATATATACGTATATATACATATGCGCATCACTATGAACGATAGTCCTCGTTATAGAAGGGGAATGGAGAGGAAAAGGTCATCGTGTGGTAGTTGCAAAGATATCAGCCACCCTCCGCACCCTATAAACGTATCAAATTATCTCGATAGTACAAGGGTGAGCCCCTCTCTCGTATTTTATCAGAGTACGACGAACGTCGACCAATGAGAGTCAGCTTTGACGTTGAGATTATACTCTTTTAGCATAATACGACCTTCTACCGTTGAAAATCCCAAAATTTATTTCACTCTATGAGGAAACAAAGGTTTTTTCCCCCAACCTACGAACATTTCTATTCTCTTTTTTTTCCTTGTAAAGCGTTTTCCTTTTTCTAAGCATATTTGTTTTATTCCTGAATATAATTTTATATTTTTGTGTTTTTTCTTTTTTTCGATTATTTCGCAGTACGAAAATGAATGATTTTTCGTAGGTAAGAAGAGAACTAAATGCTTGGTCATGCTACGTATGTATTAATAGGAGAAGGAACGGATATTGGGTTTAGAGCCGAAAATGTGTGCTCGGTCGAGTCGCAAGCACGTAAAGCTATACCGCAAAGTCACTGTCCGTGAGCTTTCGTCCTTTTGGCCTTCCCTTATTTGATCTTGCCCGGTGCGGTACTATGTAAGTACGGTGTATATTCGTACGTGTGCTCCTGCGTTTGTGTTTGTGCGAGGAGCGAAACCCACGGTTTTGAAACCCTGAAACATTGACTACTGACCTGCGGGGAATTGGAGGTTCGTTAGAAGACACATTCCCATCCCAAAGGTCGAAGCAGCAATGACAAGCCACCGATTTCAGTAAGGTCTTGTCTCTCGATCTCTGTTGCCTCATCGTCCATTGGCTTGTCTCAATGGACCTGTGTACTCGACGAATAAAGCTTAGAAATATATTCTATCCACTATTTACCTCCTGTTCTCTTTACCGTGATTATTTTTTAAAAAATCTAAAACAATCTCAAACATTTACCCAATTTTCACAAAAATTGATAAAAACGTTCGATTAATTTGACAAATTTTAATTCTAAAAGAACGTATTAAATTTAAATCGTTATATCGAATTATATTTTTTGTTTATTTACATCGTACACTCGTAGGCAGTACCTACGTCTCGGTTTAAACTGTCAATCCGTACGACGTGGAGTTAATCGGATTTAGTCGTTTACCCCATCGTCGATAGTTAACCGCCTGTAGCTGTTCTGGGAATAATAATATATATGTCGCGTGTGCACATAGAGTTATGTACATGCGCACCGAGGCGTACATATATATGTATACATATATACGCGAATAATAATTTAACCTCTGTTGCGAGAGGCTCGAGGTATATAAACGTAGCCTGCTGTATATAACGCATTAGAATTTACATGGTGCTTTTCACTTCGTATTTCCAGTCACCCAGTTATGTCTCTTCATCCACCTCTCTCTTTCAGTGACGGATTGACCGTGTATTCTCGCGGTTTCCATCCTTCGTAAATGTGTTTAACCCATGTAAAAGGAGGGATGGGGATGGAGAAATCGTTACTCGTTACGAGGTCCAGTCGAGACAAGGGGTCTCGTCAATCAAAAAACCTTCAAGTAACGCTATCCCACGTTCACGTTTACGACAACCACTATTTCGATACCCTCGACTCCATAAAAAAATCGCAATTTTGGCTCCAATCACGGATCGACCCTAGGCACAGCGAAAAAAAATCGATATATCGATATATCGATATTTTTCGGTCGATATATCGACATATCGATATTTTTCGATCGATATATCGACATATCGATATTTTTCGTTCGATATATATCGATATTTTCATGCGATATTTTTTATTTCGATATATCGATGTATCGATATCAAATATCAAGTATCCGAAAGATATGAACGATATTTTTTTCAATGGCAACACCGACTTTATTTGACTTTAATCCGTGTTAAAAAATTACTCTCTGACCGTGAAAAAATAAAAACTAACCTCAAACTTGGACATCATCTATCCTCTACGTGACTTAATAAAAAAATCTTACCGATATATCGATATATTTTTTCGATATATGGATATTGATATATTTTTTAAATATCGATACGATATATATCGATAGTTGTTGACCCTTCCGACATCCCTAATCGAGACTTGAATTTCGAACAATTTTGACTTCTCCTATCGGCACCGAATGGATGAAAAATTAACGTGGCGATTTTTTTCGGACGAACCGGAGGAATCGAAGTTCGAGTGGGGAGAAAAAAAACGAAGAATTCGTCCAACGACTGAATTACACGTGACGCAATAAATTTATCATTGGACATGCACGCGCATACATTGGCCATGTTTTCGTTTCGCCGGGGCGAAGCAAAGTTTACCGAATTGATTTTACAGAGGGAAGAATACGCGGGCTGCGTGTTCCACGTACGTGTGCAACGGCTTCGATACTATTATGTCAGGGTTGCGGTGCGAGTTCTTTCATAGTTTACCCTTCGCTCGGAAGTTTGTTTTTACGACGTACAATGTGGGTGTGCACATTTTCCGGATGGCGCGTGGAATTCCGGTACGAAAACCACGCAAGAGACCCGCTCGTCAAGTTTCTCAACGTATAAAAATCGAAGGATTTTTATAACGTCGATGTACATCGCCTAGAGCTTATTAGATTTGTCGGGAGAACCGCGATATTGCTTTTCTCATTTGTACCTGCGTTTTGTCAAATTTTTTACGAATCGCTTCCTTCCTCGACGAATAGTCGTTTCTTCATATTTAATTTTTATACGTTTATTACCTAGTTTTCATTTATTAATTTCAATTCTACTTTAATTTCAAACGAGTGAAACTATAAATTTTCGTTTACCTTTTTACGAGGTACGAAAACGAAAAACGTCGAACTAACGGAAACACGTTTTCCTTATCGGTTTCACGTTTCCCTCGATGTTCATTCCACTAGGCATCCCTGGTCTCGACGTCACATACATATGATTATATATGTATGTCTCCATAGAAGAAGATAAGAGGGGGAACCTTGCGACTGGCCTGCAAGAAATTATAAATTATCAATCGGAAATTATAAATTTTCGTTTACCTCTTTACGAGGTACGAAAACGAAAAACGTCGAATTCACGGCAATACGATCTCCTTGCCGTTTTCGTGTTTCCCTCGTTCTTCATCCCTCGGGGCATTCGTGGTCTCGACGTCACTGTATTATACATATGATGTATTATACATATATATCTCCAGAGAGGAAGATAAGAGGGGGAAATCTTGCGACTGGCCCGCAAGAATCGACTTTTATCGTCGTCGCAGAAGCCTTGAATCGTATTGTTGTCCAACTTCTTGGTAATACTCTCGTGTGGATTCTGGCGCAGAGGCGAGTTAGAGCGAGCGAGAGAGTCGAGAAAGCCTCGGGGTCACCATTGGGTTTTCAAAAAAGCATCGCAGCACCTCCGGGACTGCAGCAGAGGAAAGCTGCTACTACCATAAGAGGCTACTTTTATTCCACTGGTGCGAGAATGTACGTAGCGTCGTAGAATCGATCGGGGACGTGGATGAAGCGAGACCTTCGTGCAACAATAAAGAAAGTAAATTTCACGTTCGTTAAAGCACAAATAAAATTATTCCTACAAAACACAAAAGTACACACGATTAAATAAATCAAGATCACAGGAAATCAAAGATTAATGGAAATTAGAATTACTTTTTTTCATAAATTTTGCATTTATTTAAAAATAAAAAATTAATGGGAAAGAATTAATTTATTATTTTCATCAAATTTTCTTCATATTCAATTTAATTTTATCAAACATTTTCCAATCGGGCCTTGAAATAGCCAACGAAAAATTTTGATTACGCTTTTCTCGAAATATAGTCGAAAAATAATATTTTGTTAATCCGCGTCGAATTTTCAAGAAACTAAAATTTGTTTTTTCCCATTTTTATTACTTTATACAAAAAGCAGACGCGCTGACGAAGGTCGAAAAAAAAATATCTTGATTAATTATGTGTATATTATCTTTATTATGAGGATAGGGTACACGAAAATTCGAGTTGCGCGGTAGAAATGTTTATCAGGATCGAGCGTAGCTGGAAAGCATCGAGAGACTCGACTCGCGAGAAAGTCGGATATACATACGTCTTAGCGAAGAAATAATGTGTTCGAGTGTACGCGAAAAGAAAAAACAAACATATCAGCCCCCGCAGATGTGTCGACCTACGTATTATCGATGAGCTTATTTTAGCGCGTTCAACGTCTTTTTTTTCTCTCGCCATTTTTGAATAACGCTGTTCGGCAAACTCTGACATTAAAAACCGAAGAAAAAGTCTCTTCGCTCGTGTCAAGTTTCCTTTAGAAGTGCATAAAAATTAAAAAGAAAAGCAAGAAGTAAATGCGAAAAATAAAGAATCTCGACATAAATTTTCAAAAGTCACATATTTATAATTATCACGTACGGAAGAAACGTTGTATCATAACTTGTCGCCTCGGGAGGTCCAGGTCGAGCCCAGCAGGAGTATAATAATATACCAGTACCCATTGCCCACATTTACCGCGAGAGAATTTAACGTTTATTAATGGTCCCTGAGATTTTTGTAGTTTACCCTTGATATACTTTTCTCACGCCTCGCCTAAGTTTCCAAGCAACGCGAATACGCTAAACGTAATTAATTTACAAGTTACAATACGTCTTAATTTTTCGAAAAAAATTTTGTTAAAGAATGAATAAATATCGCAATATTATTCCAATTATAAATATTTCTTTATTAATTAAATCCTCGATTATATTTATTTTTTATTTAATTAATTTCGATATTAATATTATTATTATTATAAGCCAGTTTTATTTGCATAACCTTTTACAAAAGTTTTTTACAAACACCCGTCATCCTTCTTATATCTAGCTATCCCTTCCCTCGCATTCTCTCTTCTCCTTCTCACTCTTCTTGCATTCCTCTTCTATTTCTCTAAAGTATGTAGATACAACATCCTCCTTTATTCTCCCCTCTAAAATATTTAATTTCGATATTAATAATGATTGGTTATTAATTAATCAATGCATAAATTCTGAAGAATGTGCGAGGAAAAATCATAGTGAAAAACAAATAAAAGATAAGCCATGGAAATGTATTGTTAATGACGCACAGCATATGCCCGTGATACAATGGAGTCGAGGAACGAATTAACCGAACCAGAGGTTATTGTACTAACGCGATACGAGAGACGTGGGAGTAAAGCTCGGGGCGAATTCAAATGAAGCTTTTCATCCAGGTTCTATAGTGATTCGCTTCGCAAAACATCACGCAAGAACAAGAGGCCTTTCAGAGAATTTGAAGCGTCGGTATCCGATGTAATACGCCTAGAAATTCGTAATATGTAAATTCTCTTCTAGCTTAATATGAAAAAAAACGTAATAATCCTGTTCTAACGTTCAATTTTCATCGAAATTCCCCTCAAAAAAAGGAAAATTTGTAAGATACCATCGATTTAACTTTTATTTGGCCTAGTCTTTGATAAATTCCCTTCTAGCTTAACAGAATCAAACGTAATCCTCTTCTAACGTTCAATTTTCGTGGAAATTCTCCCCAAAAAAAAAGGAAAATTTGGAAGCTACCATTGATTTAACTTTTATTTGGCCTAATCTTTGATAAATTCCCTTCTAGCTTAACAGAAAAAAGACACATAGTTCTCTTCTAACGTTTAATTTTCATGAAAATTCCCCCCAAAAAAAGGAAAATTTTAAATATACCATCGATTTAACTTTTATTTGGCGTAATCTTTGATAAATTCCCTTCTAGCTTAACAGAAAAAAAAACATAATCCTCTTCTAACGTTCAATTTTCGTGAAATTTCCCCCCAAAAAAAAGGAAAATTTGCAAGATACCATCGATTTAACTTTTATTTGGCATAGCCTTTGATAAATTCCCTTCGAGTTCAACAGAAAAAAAACATAATCCTCTCCTAACGTTCAATTTTCATGAAAATATCCCCAAAAAAAAAGGAAAATTTACAAAATACCATCGATTCACCATTTATTTGGCCTACGACCTTCAATTTAAATACTTTTTTTTTTCGTTTTTTTCCTCCCACGCTTCTGCGCTGGAAAAATGTCGATGAAATCGATTTTTCGTAGATACGTACGAGATGTAACGGAGTCCCTTTTGTCTCGTTACTTTTCTCGATGTACCTATGTCCGAGTAGTGCATCTAGGTTGAACGAGCGAGGCGTTCGTGGCGCCGGCGGAAGGCGCCTGTCCGTTTAGCACGCAGGATCAGTGCTAGAGTGCGCGCGCGAGTGTGAGCAAGATCGCGCGAGTGGAAACTGGAGGGGGGTCCCCGGTGCCGCCTTGGCCGCCAGTAGGTCCGCCGCTCTCGTCGGAGAATAATCGTTGTGTCGTACGTACGTGACAAGAGCTTGTCGCAGCGTATACACAACAAAGGCAAAGCCGAAAACAAATTATCGACAAATAAAATTAAAAAAAAAAAACCAAACTCGTGGACGAAAATACGACGAATCCGGTGGGATTGCAACTTGAATGAAAGTTCGTCGATTATCTCGCGAGATATTTCGATAAAAAGAAATCGTGCTTCTCAGTGATGATAACAGGCGTGAAAAAATAATTCATTTCCAATGAAATAAACGATATTCTCTTCATTATGAAAATCGTACCGGTGCCACAACAATCTTGTGTCACGTTACAAAAATTATAATTATCAATAATAGATCCACCAATTGACAATAATAATCATAATTTTTAATTGAAAATTTGCCAATTTTCAAAATCGTCGCACCGAACTTCGACACTGAACACATAAAAATACACAGGTAAAAGGGAGATTAGAAAATTCTCTGGGTTGGTACCAGGTCTCGTATGAGCCAAGCAAGGGTTGAAACGACAACGGTGACAAGTGGTAGGTGAGACGAGGGATAGAGGCCACGAGTGACAACAGACGAGAGAGAGAGAGAGTGAATTCGTGATATACGACCGAAGGGAGGGGGGCGATAAGTGGGAAGAGAAAGGGCAAGAGGTCGCTGCGAGTGGGAAGGTAAAAAACGAAAAAAAACATACACATACGCACACAGAGACAGACAGAATCGCGATAGAGAGAGGACGAGAAAAAGAACGGGGGAGCGAGAAAAATAAGAAAAGAGGGAGGAAGGAGAGGCTTATAGTAGAAGTGGGAGGTTGAATGTCCCTCGGGCAATACGAATTTTCGTCCTCGTTATCAGTTTCACGTTGTCCATAATACTGTTTCGAAGCTGCGATTTTTTTTAATTCACCCGACGAACTACACAAGAAAGATTTAATTGAAAATAATAATTTAACGCAAATGAAAGATTTCCAACGAAAAGGCTTACTGAGATAACGTTTTGGAATTCGCTCGTTCTCGTGTTTAGTCGAACAATTAATTCGTCGAAAATTAATTAAACGAAAATTTGAGTGATCGATTGAAAACAAGATTTTAAACAAAATTGTTTTCTCTCCGGAAGTGCGAGGACGAATATTTGTCGATTAAATTTAAAAAAAAGTGTTGGATTTGTGAAATTTTTAAATTTATCGTAATCGATAATTTTAAAGATATGTTCGATTGTTTTTGAACGAATCGAACAGACATTTTTAAATAATTCATGAAGAACGATAGTCGGTGTTAATTATTAATTGATAATCGATCGTTTAATATATTTGGATCGGAATAATCACGTAACACGAAGAGTTTTAGTGATTTTTTTGCATTTCCTGGAATACCCGAACGACCAGGAGACGAGTATTTTCGTCGCGTAATTGTACAACAGACAAATACAAACAGGTAAGCGTGAACGAATTGTGCGTCAAGGATTTTTTTTTCTTTTCCATGTCGAATATTGGTTTTTCATGCTGTATCTTTTTGTCGCAAATTTCACTAGGAAGCGAACTATGTACGCAACAATAAAGCTCTGGGTACAATTTTTCATATCCTCCACTTTGAAGTAAACATGTGTATATATATATATATATATATATATATATATATATATATATATATATATATATGTATATGTATATATGAAGAGTCCTAAATATGTTTAGTTTTAAAGGGATCTTTACCTCGCTTTTACTTTGACGAATTACGTCCACACACTCGTTTCTTTGACACTGATTGTCAGAGTCCTTTAAAAATTTTAAAAATCGTTAGCTCTAATTTAAAACTCGATATGTTCAATCATTGATTTTAAATATTTGCCATAATAATTGGAAAAAAAATAATCTTAGCTCAACGAATAACAAAAAATAAATTAATTCGTATCCCTGCGATTTAAACAATTTTTAAACATTCTTATATAGTCGACTCATTCTCGAGTAAAAATTGTCATAATAAAACAGAAAATGAAAAATAGTACAGTTTTCGATATCCTCACTTTGAAGTAAATGTGTATAAAAAGTATTAAATATATTTAGTTTTCAAGTGAGCCTTACCTCGCTCTTACTTCGACGAATTACGTCCAGACACTCGTTTCTTTGACATTGATTGTGAAAAATCTTTAAAAATCTTAAAAATAATTAGCTCCAATTTAAGATGAGATATTTTCGCACATTGATTTTAAATATTTGCCACAATAATTGAAAAGAAACAATTTTAGCTCAACAAAAAACAAAAAACAAATAAATTCGTACCCCGACAATTAAAAAAAAAAATCCAATAATTCTTACATAGCCAACTAATTTTCGAATTGTCACAGCAAAAAATAAAATGAATCGAAGTGAAAAATGGATTTTTAAAACATCGATGAGAGTTCCATATCGATACATATTTTTGTCTCGCTGATCGTCAAAGCCACTAGCAACTTGCGCTGAAAATTCAAAAGTTGACGGGTACACGATATTGCTTCGCATAAAAAGTGTTTGCGGATCCATACATATATATATATACATATATCTATGCGTGTATACATGTATAGTCTGGAATACACGCTGTTCGAGTGCGCAAACGATAAATCAATTTGGCCGAAAGTTCGGTTGCATAGAGAGGGTCCTGGAGCCAAGCATAAAGAGCGAGAGAGAAAAATAGACAGAATGAGAAACGAGAGCAACGCGGGTCGGGGGAGGCACGAAGAGAGAGAGAGAGAGAGAGAGAGAAAGGGAATGCGAAAGAGTGATGCGATCGAATTATACCCGTCTGTGCAATCCCCTATACCGCAACATTCGAAGCCGATTTACGAATTCGTGGAAAATCGGGAGTCTCGCCCGTTGCATAATTCATAAGTTTGTTCGATATTGTTATAGCTACGAAGAGAGAAAGACACACAGATGGAAGATTTTTTTTGTTCTTCTTTCGCTTCCCTCCGATCGTCCTTGGATACCTCTCTCGCTTTTTCCACTACACCAAAGTCCTCGATATTTGCGTCACTCGGCTAAACCAGAGAAGGCTATCTATTATATATATATATATATATACACACGTTCAACCCTCGAAACGTATAATTTTTTTCCACTCACAGACTCCCAACCATCCCTTATATTTTTTTTCTCTCGCCCTCTCGTTTATTTTCGCCCCGCGGAATATTCATTGCGAGTATCGAAATATTGGCAAAACGTGCTTACACATTTTTAAACCATCCTGCAAACGATCAGAGAGATTTTATCTTCGAGTTACGATTTAATATTTCACTTTTTTGCATACGTTAGTCTTGATTTCGTCCCTTCTTTTTGTGACAAAACAGTTGATCGCTTGAATGAAATTAGTCGTATCTACATCCAAACGTTTCGCAATATATTTGTATATTTACATTTACGACAAGGCAGGAAGTTTACAAACAAAAGAAATTCAAGAAGAATATGTTTACGTAACTTTTTTTTTTTTTTTGCAAAAATTTCAATAAATAGTTAGGCAATTATACTGGAAAAAATGAATTACGGGCAGTTTTCGTTTGACCCACATATTTTTTTTTATAAATACGTGTGTAAGTATACACTTATAAAACTAACGCACAAGAAGCGTTACGTTCCCGTCGCGAAATGTCACTTCATAAAATCTCCATACGAATGTTACTTCCAGGGTTAAAGTGACGTGACGGCGAGAAGAAAAAAAAAAGCAGCACGTCTTCGATTTCTCGCAGTTCCTCGTGGAAACATTTTTTTTCTTCTTCTCGTTATTCCCCTCCGTTGACTGTCGACGATAGTATCGCTCTCGTTTGCTTCCTAACCGGAGATAATAAACATGCTTCACGAACTGGCACACTCTCTCATCCTCGGAGCTTCGTCACGATGGAAACGTGATACTACTTTTGCCGACGGTAGAAAAGAAACATTTTTAAACGCGATCGTTAAACCGTTTCGTTGGTCCAGAAAACTTTTATTTCTCTTTTCATTTTTTTTAATTCCCGTGAAAATTGCTGCGAAATCGTTGCGATTATCAATACGCTCGAATAAATTTGTCTTCGTTGAAGTGAATTCTCGTTGAGAGGAATAATTTTCTTTTTTCATTTTATTGGAACAATAAATATTGACGGATTCGGATAATCTTTATTCATGTCGAATAAATGTATTTTTCTCGATATCGCCCATCGTCGTTTTATTTCGAATCGAAAACTTGTGACGTTTTATATCCTTTTTCTGTTTCAACATTTCACGTACGGTATAAATTCTCTCGGCATGTACCACTAGATTGCTTGCTTCATCCATAGGAGATACTCTCTCGCTCTCTCTCTCTCCCTCTCCCTGTCCCTCTCTCTACCTCTCTATATATCTCTCTCTTCAGAGAGACAGAGAGGGAGAGAGAGAGAGAGAGAGAGACCCTGTATATCTCTCTCTAGAGGGATATATACAGGGTGTGCCATTTCAATTTATCAATGAAAATAATTCAATAAAACGACGTCGTACGACAAACAATTTGTACAACAGTTTTATTCGTTAAAGGGGAACACACATCAATTATGTTTAGACTTTTTCCATTGCTGATTAACAAATGTGGGCAGTAGACTGTCATTGACCCATTTACAAACCTCCACCCTTCGCCATCAAAAAATATTTATCTACCATTCTCAAAAATTAAGCGTCCCATAACTTCCTCGTTTCTGAAGCTAAAAAACATTTATTTTTTCCCCTCGTAGATATTTATTTTCATTTCGGCTAGAAGGTGACGCAGGGAATAGATTCCCATTGAAAAAACAAATAATATCTTTCCTGTAACCGCATTGCCACGAGGGAAAAAAATATCAATGTGATCGCTGTACGATCCTCTCGAAAGCATCAAAATTTTCTGGAAAACTTTTTTTCATACGACCTGATTCTCTCTGTTTATTTTCATCGATAAATTAAAATGGGACACCCTGTGTATGTGTGTATATATATATCGGGGCACTCGCTCGAAATTCTCGTCTTATATATATACACACATACACACATACACACGTAAATATAGGTCCATGCAATATATAGATGAAAACACTTCATACATAGATATATCAAGGCACTGGCTCGAAATTGTTCCAGTGAAAAATCGATAGTCAACCGACAGAGCGAATACGTCTCGCCCCGGAAGAAATGTGGAACTCCCCGTAAATCCTACCGCCACGTCCCCCTGCCACTGCCCCCTTCCGACCTCTCACTCTCCTCTCCATCACCCATCTCGCGGCCCAGATGCGTATGATAAAAAACAAAGGTAAAGCAAAAAATAGCTAATGCCGCAAAAAAAAAAAAGACGCGATAAAGGGAAAAAGATAGTCGAAAGGACACGAGAGGGAAATAAAGAGAGCGGGGGCTCGTCGAATTTCGCTATATGCGGAACTCGAGGCCGAAACTCTACGGCACATGTCGTCGACCATCATTTGTCACCTTCCAGCTACTTCGCATCCCTCCATCCTCCTTCTCCTCTTCGTTCTAAAAAAAAATCTAACGCGTAGTAATTTTAGCTCTCTCGCGTTTGTCGATCAAAGTTTTGTTCTCCATTTTTTGTTGCTTTCTTTTTTTATAATTCGAATCTCATTTTGAAACAGCGACGAAGAGAACTCGAGATTTTCTATCGGGGAATTTGCTCTAATGCGAATTCGTTCGCGTAATGAAAATAATAATAAATAGTTGTAACAATTTCGAGGGATAACAACGCGATCGTGTAATAGAGATTCGCGCGACACGTTTGATTTCCGTGGAATTTATCACGGTGTTTCGTATATGGAGCCGTGCCCGTTTACTTCCTCGAAACTATTGCAGAGTCGCTCCAGT
The DNA here is from genome assembly GCA_946811545.1 of Netelia fuscicornis. Lineage (NCBI taxonomy): Eukaryota > Metazoa > Arthropoda > Insecta > Hymenoptera > Ichneumonidae > Netelia > Netelia fuscicornis. The sequence goes on along the minus strand of OX328011.1, from coordinate 17,710,201 downwards.
CTGACCGGTTCGCGCCGTTTTCACTTACACTGGCCGGTACGTCGATAGCCACGGGCTAGCCAACATCACTTTTATTTCACTGTCCTATTTCCTGATTCCTCTCACGCGCGAAACCATTTTCATGATCCGTGATCGAGAGATTATTGATCGAACGATTTTCTTCACATTTAACGAAATTGATTAATTTATTAAAAAAATATTATTAATAAAACGAGACATGTTCGATTTGTAAAAAATTGAACGATTGGAGATCGTTAATTCATAAAAGACAAATGAAAATATTAATTATTCTATGAATAAATTTTCGTTACATTTTTATTATTATAAATTATTCGAAAATTGTTTATTATTAGAAATGTCTTATTTGCCCTTGAAATTATCTAATTTTAGAGTCGTCGGTCGGAACTCGTTACATATCTTTGTACACAAATTATCCAAGCAAAACAAAGTTTGCGCTCTTATCGATGATTCGTTCGTCGATAAGACAAAACGCGTAAAAATAATCCTCGTACCAAAGTAGTTCCTTTCGCGATGGTAATCTCCGTCATTTCGATATATTTATCCTGTAACGATTACCATTCCTCGAATATGCGATATTCAATACGCCAATAGAAACCGATGCGATAATAGCTCTTCGCACCAGCTACAAGTCTATGCACATATATATATAAGAGAGGAGAGCTCGACGGGAATACAAACGACCTCGTCTGGCCCGTTAACACCGGCAGACGATCAAACTCGCAGTTGTTCGCATAAGTGTGTCTTTCGTGTTTCTCTTTGATTCTCGCAAAACACAGACCGCGCAAACGCGATGCGCATTGAAAATTCGTCCGTTACGCGGTAACTTTAAAATTCTGCCTCACGCGTATCGTCGATTTTCTTTTCTTCGTTTCATTCTCATTCCCGTGTAAAATTTTCTGCTTTTCCTTTTGAGTCCAATGCCTCGTCCCGATTTGAAAAATATTTTCTTATATGACGTATATATTTTCTTGTTTTGCACACGTGTCGTAGTAAGAACTTGAGAATCGCTTTAAACTATCGTTTCAAACTCGAACCCAATAGCAAATAACTTTTTTCTACTGTCCTGTTTAAATTACGCTTCAAGCTTCTCATTTTATATATATAGATGTGCGTGACTCAAAACTCGCCCACGTAGTAAACTTTTAGTCGCACTAACTCCTACTTTATATTCCGTCGAGTAAACTACCATCTCGTTAGAAGCTCCGGCCTTCGCGTTGATGCGCTTTCCGTAATCGAATGGTGTACGAGGAAGAACTGCGAAATTCGTTTGGCAATCGTATCTTCCTGCGATAATTTTCGACTCACGAATCCCCTCCTCGCTATTCGCAACGGTGCAATGTCGTAATCACGTTTTTGAACATTTATTCCTCGATTTTCTTTTGTGCGGATGTGTGTGTGTGTGTGTGTGTTTATTTTTATTTTTGTTTTTATCTCAACTCTTCTCAATATTCTATCGTGCATTAATTGCATATTAATTGCATTATTTCCCCCGTGTTTCCTGGCAATCGTTGAAGGAAATAGCTGCTGCACGATTGTTGGCTAATCATTTTTTATGGCTACTTATAATTGGATTGCCAACTATCGGGATTATTTGAATCAACGAAGTTTTCTCGCGAAACAATCGTGCCCGTTCATTTTCTATTTCTGAGTTTATTTCAATTCCATTATATTTCAAGCGTCAATTTACCGAATTGATAATTAAATTTATCATCGATTAAATTCCAGTCGAAAATGACTTTGAAACTTTGAAAAAATAAAGGAAATAAGAAAATAAATTGGACATTCAACAAAATTCTTCTACGAATAATTCCGGAGGAGTAATTAAACGTCGCAAGCTCGCTCGAGAATCTCGGCAAACATTTTCTACTCATCCCAGTCCGTGGTTCGCGCAAATGCGTTTTTTGCGTGATTTTTTTTTCCTTCGTCGTTCCCATTCGACGTTTCTCGGACTTTAACGCTGTCTCATCTACTGAGCGGTTGCTTCTTCTTTCTCCTAAGCTCTTTTCCCGCGACTTCTCATCCCTCCCTCCCTTGGATCCCTCTCTTTCACCCTCTCCCAAGCTTCAACGTTTTCTGGGTTAATGATTTCCGCTCGGGCCTCTCCTTGAGTCGAAGTCGAGTGTGGATTCCACGTAGGGAGGAGATTCGAGAAGCGCGAGTAAGGATTGCTCAGGGATGAAAAGCTTTTTTCTACAATTTCGAAATCAGAGTCAATCGACCATCAGAATTATCTTTAAAAAAAATCAACATTTAATGTTTCTTTGATTTTTACGAGGAACATTCAAACCACTCGCCGTGTGTAATCGATAAATATAATCACGCGTAAGTACACGTGTCAAACAAAATGTCCATAACAGAATTCAAACATAAAATGAACATTAAATTTCTTACAAGGACAATATTTGATCGCATACTTGAGAGGGAAATATGCAAAAGTTTGACGCGAACGTGTACTAAAAGCACATTCGGGACAAGAATTATGGGAAAGAGAAATAGCGCGCGTCAGGTTCCCGGTGGGTTATTGCTAGAAGGATTATCCGGGACGTAACGAGAGATTGATTGATTGATTGATAGAGTTTTATTATACCGTAGCATTGCTATAGGGTAACATTACAGAATAAAGCACAATGTAAAAGTTAATACTAAGACTAAGAATAATACAAAAATAAAGATAGACTAAACTAAAGATAGAATGTTGATGTGAAACATAGCAATCATAAGTGAGACTAAACATAAGGGTAAAAATAGAAATAAAAGTAAAAATAAAAATGAAAATAACAGTGAAAACAAAAATGAAAATAAACTAAAAATAAACTAAAAATAGCATAAACAGAACCAAAGATGGAGAATTTCCATGGCGGTGCTTAGCGGCAGAAGCACAGATAAAAAATAAGAGAGAGAGAGAGAGAGAGAGAGAGAGAGAGAGAGAGAGAGAGAGCGGGAGCTAAGCTCGGGAACTTTAATGCTCCAGGCGGATCGAGATTGCTCTCGATTATTCCAAAGTAATTTTCTCAACGTTGATAGAGATGATAGTATGGAAAGCGAACACGGCTTCTGTGGTGAACGTGCGCTGACAGACGACTTACTTCTGCAAAATTATAAAATTATATATTTAAATATATTTCTTCCTTTGTATACACGCACAGGCGTGCGTATCTACCTTACTAGTTCCTTGGCGTCCCGCGTGACGGCGCTGCCTACTCCACGAAGCGCTGCCGTCGCGCGGCCGCTATCGTTACTAACTTCGAATCGCTCTTACCTTCGCCGTTGACTCCCGTGCAAGACAATCGTAAAGAATCGCGGAAAACCAATAGCATCGTCCAATTACACAACTTTCTTATAATTCGAAGCACCGATTTTTCATAAATACGTTAGAAAACCAATCTTCACGGAGGTAAGAGCGTACCAATACTATTTATTCCTAAGTATAATCACCCTTTGTGCAAAATATGTTCCATCACAGAGCGTTAGTTTGCACAAATAGGATCGCTTTCTAAAAAAAAAACTACAATTTTGCATGTTTTACCACGCGTACCTATAAGAAAAAGTTACGACTCTTCGACCAATCGGGTCGATCGGCCTCGAACGGTAAAGGACAAACATCATCGTGCCTCGTCGCGACTAACCACGTGTGTAGGTATAGCTTATAAACATCGTTCATGTTGGTGCCGTGATCGGTCATGCGTGCCAAAAGCCGTCACTTCGATTCATTTGCAAGAGAAACGTGCCATCATATTGCGCATCAATATTTCGACCGCTCCGGCGGAAACGTCCGCTCGTCTGGGCATCGCCACACTGGATAGGGACAGGATGAACGAGAGGCCGAGAGAGGGCTTAGTTTCACAATAATCGTCTGGGATAATGGAGTCAGTGTATCGGCGAACAAATAATTTATCCGATAGCCGGTGGGTTGTCTGGCGCGTGTAGAATCGAATCTCGTCAAACGCGATGTTAACGATATCATATCACTGAATAACGAGTTAATTGTCACATCGGATCCTCGGTATAATTTGGGTTTTATACCGTAGCACGTTTATTCATTAGTTGTTCCTATTAAGCTATAAATAATTAATCATTAAGAACAATTTATGATCACTATTTTATTTTTATTTTTTTCTTCTTTCCTCCCTAATCAATTTTACAAATTTGCAACGAAAACAATATTGTTTAATGATAAACAACCAATCGTCATTAATTACGAAATACATATAATCATATTTTCTCTCTCTCCCTCTTTTGCCTGCTTTTTTTGTACAGTTAATTTTTCCCATGTTTGCAATAAACGGAAATTTCTGGAAATTAGAGATATTTCAAGTTAGGGAATATTATTAAATAGTAAATAACGAGTTATTATTGATCGTGTAACGACGATTATTATTTTTGTCATAAATTTTCGTGCATTTGAAATAACATTAATTTTTGAAAATTCACTGACGCCTCGAGTAAGTAACTTCCGTTATTTCTAAACGCTCGATATCCCCATTCATCACTCACAGTCTCATTCGTCGGATACTTTATTTGTTTGCTCAGTAGGTTCTGCGGTATATTAGCTTGCACATATCGGTCGGCCGACCGAGGCAGAGCGAAACGTGGTTATAATTCTGTATATGGCTCGTTATGGCGTATATATGCTCGTTAATTTTCAGTATATAGTTAAGTTACGTGCACCAGCTCGCACGTGTATAATACATGTGGCAGTTGCTCCCTCGCACTCTATATATACAAATTTCGAGACGTACATACGTTTAGTTGGTGCGAATACTGTTGAGTACGAGATGTGTACGTTTACGTACATCTACCGTTATAACACTACGACCACAAAGGCGAGACCTCGAAGGTTCGGTCTTGCGACCAGAAGCTCCCTTGTTCGAGCTACTCGGCCGGTGATGATGGATGGTCATCGCATAGCCGTAGTGAGAACCAGTTTTAAGCAAATGACTGAAGAGAAATGGAGCAAAAGCGAGGCGAAATATGAAAGGAGAAAGAAAGATAGTTTTTTTTGTTTTATTATTTTTTAGCCAAATCGAGAACATCGATCGCAGGACAGAGGAGGATAAAAAAAAAGTTAAATACAATAAAGCCCCGATTATTGAAGATTCTAGACTGTAGGTAATGAACGATCGGAGATCTTCTCAGGCAAATCCGATTGCCATCATTTTCAAATTATTGGTATTATATTAATATTACGTAATGTAATAAATTTATTAAGAGATTTTATATTATTTATATTAATATAATGAATTGAAGGATATTAATAACAATTAATATTATTAATAACGAATTTTAGACAATAATATTGTTAGTTACGAGTCATCGATAAAATCGAAACTACGGCTTGAAATATACAGATTCTTTGATCGATATTCGAATATAGTCGATTCGATGATATTCCCACGCAAATCCAATTACGATCATTTTCAAATTATTGGTATTACATTAATATTACGTAATGTAATAAATTTATTAAGAGATTTTATATTATTTATAATAATATAATGAATTAAAGGATATTAATAACAATTAATATCATTAATAACGAATTTCCCACAATAATATTGTTAGTTACGAGTCATCGATAAAATCGAAACTACGTCTTGAAATATACAGATTCTCTGATCAATATTTGAATATAGTCGATCCGATGATATTCCAAGGCAAATCCAATTACGATCATTTTCAAATTATTGGTATTATATTAATATTAATATAATAGCACTATTAACAAACTTTAGTGAGAGAGGCGGTGGCATAGGGGTAGCGTTCGTGACTCACACGCAGTGGACCAGGGTTCGATTCCCCCCCAATGAAAGTTTTTTATGTGCTTTTTTTTCTGCTCTCAGTGGTTCGAAATCCACCTAAATAATACGAAAAACTATGATTATTAATAAATTTTATATTATTTATATTAATATAATGAATTAAAGAATATTAATAACATTGATAACGAATTTCCAGCATAATAATGTTGTTAGTTACGAGTCACCGATAAAACGTAAACTACGGTCTGAAATATACAGATTCTGTGGTCGATATTCAATTGTGGGGCGACCGTCTCATTCCAAGTAGCAACCATCAACTATGAACTAACCTGTGACCCATGCGATACACCTTCGTCGGCCTGTTCTCGACTCCACGCTGCGTTGCAATTACCCACCAACGTGATTAATTAACTCGCCCTCTCTCTCTCTCCCACTCTCTTGCATAGCTCAAGTATCGTTGGACAAGCTCGCACGTGGTGCAATTCAATTTCACTCTCCGTACTACGCGTCCAATCCGCCAGAACCACGTAAAGCCGCATTTATCCCAAGCGTTTCCTTCGTCTCGCGATTCTGGAACGCGCGACACACATGCGGTAGACGTGCACATGTAACGACAGACGTACGCGTTAGACATACTATTATTGCATGCTCCGCAATATCCGGAGCTTGCCAGAAATCGTCTCGGTGCAAAATTGTTTTTCCAGCGAAATACGCGATATAAAAGAGCGACGCCGCTTCGCTCTTTTACGACCTCGGTATAATTATGGAATTTATATTTCCAACCCTCCAAAAACAACGCAACTCGTATTAAATTGCAGCGAAGAATTTTATTTCGTTCTTCCTTGCAATAATCGTAAAAATCTTTGTTCACTTATTTCTATTTTATATTTTATATTCGTACCAACAAGCATATTTCTACATTCGTCTGTTTCAAAACATTTTGCATAAATCAATTGTTGCAAAATATCGAGCTGACGAAAAAGTAATTGCGTTTTCGATACAGGTGGGCTTTTTTCGCAAGCTGAAAATTCATCGATTGAAGATTGTATTTTCAATTATTATCTCGTATTTTGGGTCGACATGGCTATGCGAAAGGCTCGATGAGCGAATGAGACTATACGCGATAAACTCACGATATATCGTAGCGTAGAGTGCACCGAATAACGTCGAGTTGGCTCTCTACCTCGTTATTCTCACCACGTATCGATCCGGCTCATTACGGTTTTATTTTCACCACCGTCGTCGCGTCTTTTTCTATCACTCGCTGTGTCTCGCTTAAATTTTCTCTCTTTATGCCATTCACGTGGTCGGCTTTGGCGCACGGTTTCCTGTCGCCGTCGTTGCGGTATCGTCCAATCGATTCTTTATCCCAATGGGACGAACGTAAGTACCTACGTACCGCGAGCTTTCTTCCTTTTATAATGCGTACCAATGTGCATTCATCCACGATCTCTCGTTGTCCAAATGCGACGAATCGAAAACTTTTCATTGCCTCGTAACGACCAACGCTACCCTATGCATCAACTCGCTTTTTTCGAACGTGCATTTCTCATATACGTTGTATAGCACATGGAAAACATTCATTTTTTACAAGGTCTTTCGCGTGGAGCTGTTTATCGAAATATTTTTCGTTCTTTTTTTGTTCACATTATTTCTGTTAATTCTGTTCCTTTTTTATACGGGTTTGTTCAAGAATCGAGTGCTTCTTAATTTATTCGGGGATTTCGATCTATTCAAGGATTTTGTAATTTGCTTTATTCATTTTCTCAATTTACGAAGAAATTGAAGAATAATTCGTGATTAAGAATAATAAAAAGCGTTACATAATGTCTAGGATCTTTCTTCCCGAATCGAAATTTTTACCCTCAGTAGCCTCCGTCCGGAGTCTGGCTGTAGCCAGACCCCTCCGTTCAAGCTCCAGAGTGGCAGAAAGTTTACATTTGGAGTGAACGGAGGCTACTGGAGGGTAAAAATTTCGACTCGGGATTCGTATGTAAAAAATACGCAACCGTCTCGTTGCGTATTTTACGCATGCATGTCTTGTTCAACCCAATATGGAGGGAAAGTATCCGGGTCCCGGCGAACGAGACATGCCCATATGGCGTTGCCAAACTCGATGCTCCTCTATGATGTATTCAAGTCTAGATTTACGCTCTTCTTTATTTTTATTTTTCGCGATGGACGGTTCGATAAATTGGTACGGTGGATTCAGTGTTTCATTACGTAAGTACTACATATTTGTACCTGGGTAATAAAATATTGTACTATTGTTTTGATTTCCTTCGGATATTCGTTTCATACGTTTGATGGAGTATCCAAAAGTACCGTAAAACGGGGTTATATTGATATTACGGGTAATTTTCACAGTTTTTGGGACTACTTTAACCGAGCGTTGAAATAAAGCTTTAAATGCAGCAGCGATAAGAAAAGTCGAATATTTATGTAAATTGCAATGTATTGAGATTATAATAGTGATATTCTTGTTGCGCAGAAAATTTCCGATTCCTTAACCACCCTACAAAGACTTTTTGGACGAATAAAAATGTTGACCCTCGACAGGTGCCGATAGTCGATATTCGTGATTTTACTTCCGGGACTTTGGGGGGTCCGGAGGGGGACGATTTTTTTTTTCGTATAAAAAGGCTTTGGAGCATCATTTCGGAATCGGAAATTTCCTGCGTAACGCGAATATGGTGAAATAAAGAGGTTTTGGAGCAAAACAAAATTTGGCCCCGCCGCCTGGGCGTTTTTTGCAGGTCCCAAATTTTCATATGGGTCCCAAAAATCGCGATTTTCGAAGGAATGCCACGGCCACAAAAATAGAGCTATCCGGATGATTCTTGGCTGGTTCTCGAATACTCGGCGAGTTCTTCAAAAAGTTATTCGTGAAATTTTCTGTCCGACGAACGAGAGCGGAGATACAGCTTCACGAAAAGTCGATTTTTCGAGAATTCGCCAATCCATCAATATTGCGATATACTGTTTTCCGGTGAATTCCAATCCTTTCTCAAGCTCTAAGACCCTATGTCGACTGCAAATTTCCCGTGCAATAAGAAAATCACGGTTTCGTTTCGGAATTTTCAGGTTCTATCGACCTTAAGTGGGTAAATCCTTGTTTCGGGTTTTTTCGATTTTCTCCTAGAGTTTTTGAGATAACGGGCAAAACAACGTCATATTATTCATCAGCGACAAATGTCCGATTCCGCAACCCCCCAACAAAGTGTTGTTGGACGAAAACAAATTTTACCCTCCGGTCGGTGGCGATAGTCGATTTTCGGATATGCGATGTACTTTTCGGTGATAGGCGATGTACTGTATTCCGGTGAATTTTAATCTTTTCTCAGGCTCTAAGAATCTATTTCGATCGGGAATTTGCCACTGGGGATGAATGAATGGCTCGCTTTTTGCTGGCACTCGAATTTGTGGGTCAAAAGCTCAAAAAACTGATTATTTCCGTAAATTGCAATATATCAAGATTATAACGATGATATTCGTAAAATTCGCAAAAATTTCCGGTATACCATCGAACAGTGCCGCAGTAAATATCGTCGTACTGATCTAAATTTAGAGTCACTTATCTACGTATTAAAAAAAAAGGTTGATAAAACACGTCAAAATTGCAAACCGCGATTCGTTACAATCGTTTTTCAATAATACCTACTTGAATCGCTATAAAAGTGACAAAATTCATTAACAAATTTAGTTACCACCTCACTAATACGACAAAGCGACTAATGAGTGAAAATAATGATTTCTAGCCGAATGAGAATTCACGAGGAAGTATCGTACAAACAGCAAAAACAACGTTTCTGCGGGTCGTTCACTCTTCACTCAGGAAATTCTTGTTCTCTCGGCACTCGTAAACTCCCACGAAGTTGAAACCGGAGTGTCTCGGGTTAATTGGGTAACGAAGTTTATTGCCTGAGCTCGTCTGCCCATTATCATCCTGTGTGCAATATTCGCCATTAAGTTTGTCCTTGCAGCCTTTTGCAAAGGGGAACCCACCGCGCGAGCGTAAACAAATTCATTTTCTCTACCTTTCACCAGCCCTTTTAAGAAATATTTGTTAACCATTATAATAAGGAGTGATATTCAAAAAAAATTTTATAGACGTAACGTTACAAAAAAAAAGGCTCGGTATTAATTACTCGAACGATAAACCGACCTACGAGGATATAGGTATATATGCCTGGGTTCCACTTTTTTGTTCGCACTCCGCGAAAAAGCGTATAATGAACTACGTACACAAGGATTAGTGTTGTGCAAGCACACGTATATGCGTAAATTACCGCAGGCGGATCGTAACGAGGTGGACGTTAACGAAACGAGTCCCTCCCGAGTGCACGGTGGTAGTTTTGTGACCTTTTTCCGCCCTAATTTAACAATTTTTTATCTCCATGGAACGAGTATGGACAGAGGTCGGAGAGAGTTGCTTTTTCTCGTACCCACCTTCCACTCTCTCCATCCGCACGATCGATATATCATACTGTCGTTGCATGCAAAAACTACTGTACATCATTCCAACCACCACGAAGGTGCTACAAACCCTACCTCTTTTTTTTGCTTTTAAGAGAGATTTACGTCGGCCTGTATCGATTCGGAGTAGACCGAGTACGTTCTAATTATTTCAAATCAACCCCTTCATATCTGATAGTAAAAAACCAGCTAAAATGGTTCAAACAAGTTCTAAAGAAAGATAGCCTGACTCGGAAAGTGCTTACCGAGGATCAAGGATTCGCGGTAAATTTTCCGGAAAGGTTCCCGCGGAAATTTTGTTAAAATTTCTCGTACAACACGAAATATTACATTCTCATTTTGGATTTATTGCGATAGATCGGCGCTGGAAAATGATAATGTTCGTGGCTTTTTCATTCTTTTCAAATCGCGAATATATCGCACATGGCAAGATTGCAGAACCGGTCCAAAGTGGTATCCATCGATTGTAGGATCAATTTCCATGGAAGGCTTACATACAGAGAGGTAGATGTATATATCTTTGTATACATATGTATTATAAATGCGAAGTATAGAAGATAAAGTCTATATGCGAAGATACACGGGCAGGGTCTTAAACGAAATCGTACGACACACATACTGCGAGCGTATCGTTGAGGAGGTTAAATCCTCCCAAGTTCTCCAGAAGCTTGTCAACCATATACACGCGGCTTATAGTTTCTTCCTCGTTCCGATTGCTTCGATATCGAAGAACTATAGCCACGTTTCTGCCGCCTCCCTAACAAATATCGGTCCACCTATTGCGCAAGATTACATTCCCTCCAGGATTTCACCCACTTACAACTTGAGAATATCGAAATATATATATGTATGTTTGTACTTTTGACCTCGTTGCAAAAAATATTTATGACTCTTTGCCTCAAGTTTGTATAATTAAAAATAATTAAAAATTCTATTTTAAACGTGTTTCTTCAACAGTTTATCGTTCCATTGTCCGTTAGTACTACGTTGAATATACTTATTGTTAGGTGAAGGAGTTGGAACTTTTATTTACGACCCCTCGTAAGGTGTTTTTTTTTTTTTGTTGAATGTCGAGAATACGGAAGAAGATGTCGAGTGCCGGGAGCGCGAGAATTCTTCAGGGGAGGTTGAAGTTATTGTAGAACGAAATATGGTAACAGGGGTGGCGGGAAAATAGACCCGGAAATGATAATATTGATAATAACAACTACAATAATAATAATATAAATAATGAAAATAATCACAATAACTTTTCACGCGCCCGAACGATCTTGAGCGAATGGAGCGAAATAATTTAGAAAGTATTGGGTGCGGGTTTAAGGCTTGATGGGACGGTATAAGAAGACAGAGGGATTAGAGGGAAATTGAAACTTCCGTCGGGGTGAACGAGCAACCGAGTGAAGAATGACGCACGTGCGACCGTGTTCCGAAAAAAATTGGACAAAACATCAGTACCATAAGTGATAGGCTGCTTTTATCATCAAAGATAATAATCGATTTTTCATTTTATTTTTTCAGTTATCAAAATGGGCTGTTTCGGGAGCAAAGACAAACTGAGCAAGGAAGACATGGACTTCCTAAAATCGCACACTCGTTACGACGAGGCAACCATCAAGGAGTGGTACAAAGGCTTCAAAGTAAGTAGATCCTATGATTTTGTTTATTATTGCACAATTTTATCGTCACTCGAATTTGAACGATTACCCCTTGCACGAGGATGCCCCAATTTAGCGACCTATTCGACATACTCGTCCATCCTCTGCAATATAACCGTCGGAAACAAAAAAACGAGCAGCGTGTTTCCTCGAGCGGAGAGAGGGTTCAAACCGCTTCGTGATTAAAAAATTAATTACAAGAAGTAAAATGGAGAAAGTTTGTTATCTGGGATTACGTACACCAGCCGTTTTCTCCCGAGGGCTTCGCGGCTTGTTTTTCTTTTTTTCTCTCTCTCTCTCTCTCTCCTTCTTTTTGTTCATTCTCCCCTATATCTCCCTCCTTGAAAAACGAAAGACTTCAATATAGAACATTACAGCCGTTATTGCACACTCTAACAACGAAGCTTTTTAAGATGCAAAGTGAAACTGTGATGTAGCACGTAAATTAAGGTAGCGATGTATACAGCTGCGCCGTACAGCGATGTAATGGACTGCTGACTGATCGACGACGCCAAAGAGTCGGAGGGTTGCTACCTTGTTATACCATTGCCACAACGCTTTGCGCTCACCGCTTAAACTCTCTTCAAAAAATTTGATCGCCGGAAATTATTATCTTTTTTTCTCGGCCATGTAACATTCGCCAATAAAATGAAAAAAAAAGTTTACTGGTAATCAAAATTGGCAATCATTTCTGGTTATATATTTATTGTGTGAATATTTGATGATAAAATATTGTTTAATGTCACGCTTTTCCGAGTCACTCGCGAAGTGCTCGTTTTGACACCAATATCGTACGAAAGGGTGTAAATTGTCGAGGGAATTAAATCCCGAGCGTGCATAAACTCTTTCCCGTGTCCGCTCAGCGTCATGTATCAACAAACTGCGAGCTCAATTTATCGTGAAATATGAATTTTTAATCGAGTCTATGCGTTAGCGGCGCACGGGTATAGCGTTTCGCACGTGAGCACCAAGTAGCCAAGCTATTGGTAAGCCGGATATGTATAAAACGCTGCTGCAACCGACCGTTCCGGTTCTCTGTCAAGCTGTCGGTTTCGCACGATTTCACCTATCGCGAGAGACAATTGTCACCGATATTACCCATATGCCTGGATAACCCGTGCAAATATCAAAACTGCTCCACCAAGTGACGCATCGCCACACTTGGTTTTCCGCAATACAATTCCATTTTCCATAGGTCACTATTTCACTCCGTTCTTCCATAAAATTGGCAAAAAGTGGACGCGGTGTGCCAGGATGCGACGAGCAAACGTCAGGTTTTTATACGACTTGACGTTTGATCGCGTCAAAGTCGCTGGGATACAAATAAAACGATCACGATTTGCTCCAATTATAAGATACGCGAGAAATCGTATTTTCGAGATTTGTACTTTTTTTTAAAAATAAAAATAAAACAAGCCTTAGTCACTCAAAAACAAGTGACGAGTCAATCGGTCCATACGCCCGAGAACTCAAGAACGAACAAGCCCTTCAAAGAAGTTAGCACTTTATTCGGTGGTCGACCATCGCCGAAGTTAAAGCGTAGTTGGACACGCGATTGTGCCAAAATTAGCATTATCCTCGTCGATCTGCGGAATCGAGACTTCCTCGCGTATACAGTTAAACGATATCGATTGTACGTATTTATAGTCTGCGTGAAGTATTCCACAAGCTGAAGAAGCACGCAAAAGCGGGTGGATGAGCTTTGGGGAACGAAAGCGGTTACATATAGATAGCTCGTGCCTCTTTGGTGGTCCCAACTACTCCCCCATCCCACTTCTTTCCCTCCTCTTGCCACCCTCATTTCTCAACCAACCGTCCTTCGTTCAACCCTGGGTCATCCCCAGGGTCGGACTACACAGCGCTTAACCGACCGTATCTACAGATATATAGATACATGTATATAGTTGCGACGAGAACAACACGTGCTCTTTCTCCAAGAGTGACCTCAAGGTGCCGGATTGTGTACTCGACCCTCGCGACTCACCCTCTCACCCTTCTTTTTATCCGCCGTTTCTTTCACCACTCCGTGCCTCGACTGCACGTCATTGGTGTCGTCCTCTTACCGTTCTCTCGTTCTCACCGCGACTCTCTTTCTCATTCCCTCGGTGTCTTCTTCGCTTTCTTATTTCGCTACGTCTCCCGTATCTCGGAGCTGGAACAAGTCAGTCTCGCCCTATCCGTTAACCATCTTCCTACTTCAGGCGATAACAATCCTTGCACACACTGCAGATCCTAGGGACACTTCTTTTTTAGACCTCTTTCCGCCCGTGTACTCGACCACTCGCAAAAAAGGGCCACGGTTTGCAAAAGTTACTCATTACACGTTCATCGAACGTGACTGAATCCAACGAACAACGATCGCCTTTTTCTTGCAACATATATTTTTCACGGGTTAGAAGAACAACAAAAAACGTGTAATACAATTTTGAAACTTTTCGGTCGTAATATTTGAGAAAAATTGGTGAAGTATTTATACAATAATTTCCAATATATTTTATTATTTCGAGGTGTCCAGTTAGAACCTTTACAAATTATACATTATCGCATAACTTTTTAATTTTACTATGGTTGAGCTCGGTGTTCAAGAAAATCTTTGGGTTGTCAAAACACTTCAGATAAATTCAGCCTCTCTATTAGTTAAAGTTTATTAACGTCTTATATACTGCGATCATATTTCGCATAATTTTTTACATTATAGACTCAGACTCTCAACAGCATTTTCATTGTTTTTCAATGCTTTTCTTTGCAAAAAAAAAAGTAGCATAATTAAAAAAAAATCAGAGTTTTACTTTATTTTCGCATAAGGAGGAATTCATTCCAACCGTTGGGAGGGAAAAATGAATTTTTAATTATAAAGTGGGAGTTCAAATCATCATCGAAATGATAAAAACAAAATGTCACGAGAGTTTTATCATCGATAATTCTACTATCATAATTGATCGAGCTATTATTTAATAGCTTAGTAGAAAATTGAAAGCTTCTGTTGTTTCGTAACACGTTAAGTGCCACGCCGTTCACTACGAACCGGAACTAGATTCTCCGTTTACACCACGCCGGTCCGTAGGGACCAGAGCTCGAACGTTTTCTTCACGCTACGTCGCCGTATCGGTCCCTGAGTACCGAGAATGAATGTTTCCATTAGGCAACGTCAGCCCTCGAGGAATTCAAAATAATAAGTACGGAGTATAATATTTTATCAAAAATAAATGTAATTTACAGAAACAATTGAAAACAGGTGACTGTTTTATTTATCAAGAATGTTACATAACGTTACAAGTTTTTAAAATACATTATTCATCATCATTATTTTCCACTCGCACATCTTTGTATTACTTTGGCAACATTCTATACAGTACTTTTTCCTTAATTGTCCTGACATCCATAATATTACTCACTGCCACTAATAAATTTGCTGTGAAATATTGTGTCGAGTGATTTTGACTCGTTGAATAATGTAATTAAAAAATTTGTAACTTTATGTTTCAAATTTTTTAATTCCATTATTCAACGACTCAACGATTCAACGACGAAAGATTTGTAACTTTATGTTTCAAATTTTTTAATTACATTATTCCACGACTTCATCATTATTTTCCACTCGAACATCTTTAAATTACGTTCTATACAGAACTTTTTCGTTAATTCTCCTGACCTCCATTATATAACTCACTGACATCAATAAATTCGCTATGAAAAGTTGTATCGATTAATTATGAGTCGTTGATGAGAATATCGTGTATAAAGAAAAACCCCATAAAAACTGATCAGCAGTAGATGTAGCTTTGTTTTGGCTTGCGGGAAGTCCAAAATTAAATATCACTCTGCGCGTCAGGAAGTTCCATTCCCGAACTTTTATATGGGCTGATATTTCGTTGAAATTTTCCTTTTTTATATCATTTAATTTTTTTTCTCTCGTATACGAATTGCAAACTTTACGAAAACAAGGAACGGAGAGAAGATAAATATTGCGAGGATCTCTACATCTTGAAACTCGGATACAAATTTTCACATTTCTGTCCATAAAAGAGACAACTGCGAGTCGTGGTTTCGCATTCGAGGTAATAAAATGGACGCGTAGATCATGTTTTTAGACGGTCGTTGTTGCTCTTTGCGACACGTGGATTTCCGACCACGAAGACTGTTTCCATTTACTGCAAATCCACCGACATAAACTACGGTCGTACCCTCCGACATACGCATTAACGCTTGTACTGGACCGTGTGACATTAATCTTGGCGGACGCACACGGGCATGCGCACCCGCTCGTACGAGAATGTGCTCGCGCACGCATGCGAATACTTGCGCGCATACACGCACGCGCACGCACACAGACACCCTCACAGAGGAAAAAAAATTCACGAAGCCGTACCAGCATGTTTCCTCCGCTGTCAGGAGTGCCCCAACTCTATGCCCCAACCGTTGCTCTATGCACCGTGCCATTATTCCGGAAAACTGGGGCAAAACTAACCGTGGAAAAGAGACACAACGGACGCGGCGGAGGGAAATGGTCGTATAGAAGAGCATCAAAAAAGATAGAAAGAGACCTCGCTACTATTATTCAACGGCTTACCGGAAGCAAAAACGAGCGAGGATTCTCAAAATAAAATAAAGAGGAAACCATGGTAATGCGATCTACCTAGATGGAACTAACTTTACGTATGTTTGTTTATTTTTATATTTACCTACCCACAAACTATCGCGAAACGTTAATCCTTCGTGAACTGACCGAACGACCTCGTTACATCTGAAATCGGTTAATTTATTCTCGATGCAATCGAATTTGTGGTGTATCGCCAGAGGGAGGTGGGTCTGGGTCAAAATGGTTGCGAAACGGTGCAAAGGTTGAAGGACGAATGCCCGCTGAGGAAGAGAGCTTCGTGAGGGTGGTAGTGAAGGGTCGGATAAGATAGGGGAGACGCGAGGGTGCAATGGTAAACGAGAGAAAAAGACACGCGGTGGAGTATCGTGGGGTCGAAGGGGGTTTGGATATCCTTGATTGCCTCTTTTAGAATCGATTTCCCTCTTTCTCCTCTCTCTTTTTTCCTAGCTCCTTCGTTATTCTCTATATCCACCTACTCCATACCCAACTTGCGGAGTCAGCTTAACGTGGTTAAAGTGACGCGAGAGCGAAATTTCCCATCTTTTATGTGCGGCCCCCTCGTTCTACGTGGATCCGGACACCTTTTTCGTCTCGACACGTAAGGTTCTTCTCTCTCTCTCTTTTTTTTTACGTATAATAAAATTTCCCTTATAACAGTCACACAGACACTCGGTCTTCTAATATATTCGTACCAATCCTCACTACTTGGATGTTTCTGTCTCGCTCCAAGTCTTCATCTTTCCTCTTTTTACGTATGTATCGGAAGATCGCGTATAACGATATACGTATATCAGTACTAACGGCGTCTGCACGGCAGGGTAGCGAGCAGAGGGTTATAATTCCATAGCTACAACCCTCGATCAATATATACCCTCGGCGTAACTTCGACCCCCACGGCATAACGTTCGGGGAGACGCGACGGTGAGGTGGCTATACCGGTTTATCGGCCTTTCTCCTACCCTCTGTCTCCCTTCCACCCTTGTTTTTCGTTGTTCCCTCTTCCACGTCTCGCTCGCTTTCATTCTTCGCGCCGTGCAACCCTCGTACTTTCTAGCTGGTGCGAAGCTCACACCGTGACGCTATCGAGCCGCTGACCCGCTGATAAAATATTTTGTAGTCTTTTGGGGAACGGTAACTTTGCCAATACCTCGATCGATCTTTCCTATCGTTTCATTGAATTAAAAAAAAGCTTCTTTATTATTTATTCACATTCTCGTCTCGATAATTCATATTTCATTTGTATATCCACATTTTCGCGCGATGTCTCGACCCAACGCGTCTTAATATCTCAGCCAACGGATATTGGCGAGTACGAGACCGATCTCTATGAATCATGTTGAAACTGAGTGATATATATTTTTTTCTTTATGCGCAGGAACGATAGCGCTTTTCCTCTCTCGTTTCCCAAAAATCCACACGTTTTTGTACGTAGCTGTTTACATGGGCAACCGTATGTGAAACTCGCCGTTATTTCCCCTCGCTTTTACGCTTTCGGAAAAATAATGGCCGTCGTATAATACACAGAACTGGTAAAATATGCCGTGCCAACGGGAGTGCTACGAATTGCATGGCCACTGGATGATGTATACGTACGCGAAGCGATGAAACGTTTTCGCTCGGTCACTTCCACCCACGAGCAAACTACGTTTATTAATCGTCCAGCTCTATCCCGAAAGCTTCGTTCAATGTGGAACATCGAAAAACACGAAGGAGATTATATACGTGTATCTCTTACGCGTATCTATAAAATATGGATGAAAAAACTAGGCAGTGAAAAATAAGAGAAAAGAAGCGATTTTCTAGAGCGAACAAAACGATAGCTCGTTCCTATTTCCCTCGGTTTTCAACGCTCGTAACCAAAGTTTTTCTACCGGTTCATTCTTCATAGAGAATATTTATCAACGTTCTCGTAGACTGGCCCATTCACGAAGAGGAGAAATATGACACAGACTGAATGGAGCGCAACATGGATTTAAATAAGAAAAATCTTTTTCGTCGACTCACGAGATAAAATCAAACATCGCGTTTAAAAACAGTGAAGGATGAATTAAAAATACGATTCTCTAACGATCTTACTATAAACCATTCGTTAAAAACCCGTCTTTCTTATAAAAAAAAATCAATTACGTACACGGGTTTGTTCGTTCTACAGTAATGAGCCAAACGTTACGATAATTATTAAATATCTTCCATTAAATATTGCGTATTAACGAAGAATCGAGTTGAAAAATCCGGAAATATCCGGAAGTTATATTCGCGAAAAAAGCATATCTAATTTTCTCGGTCGTCTGCGCAGTAGCGTGGGAAGGGCTCGTTGGCGGAAGGGTTGCTAGAGTGTTAAAGGGGGTATACGTCGTGGCAGAGTTGGAAGCCAAGAGAGACGCCGAATACAAGGGAGCCGTAAGGGAGGTTGTGGAGGGGATGAATTTAATTGACTCGGTGCTCACCCACGAGGTCATTAGAGGCGCCGGGAATCCCCAAGCAGAGTTTGCAGTACAACGGTGCAAACTCGTGTTCTGCCCAGCCCTCTATCGTCCCATCCAGCCTTGTATATCTACATCGGTAGTGTGTGCCTACACGTAGCTTACAACTTCTTGCGAAATACACCTATAACCCGACATAGAAATGGTTTTGTCGATAAAAAAAGATAACCATGTGACAGACTGGAAAATTGCGAGGGGGATATAGGGGAAAAAATAAGAGCATTAATTCTCCACGAACTTGCAACCTTCCACTGTATTCGTTCGATTCACAATCGTTCGAAGTTCAAAATGGCGCGTCATTCATCCGGCTGGGGTTATTTCACGATTTCCCCCAGGTTTTTAAAACATAAAGTTTACCATTCTCGTTCGGATCGAGAAATCCCGGTTTTCAAATCGCCGTCATGACAATAGAGATTGAGGTATATGATTGATTCGAACGCCATTCTCTGGATACACGCATTGGCTTTTAAAACGCCCCGTAGCCAGTTTCGCGTTAATTCAACGAGAACGAAGGTACATCACCTTAAAATATCGATCATTCACGTTTTCGTGAAACTCAAGGAAAAAGTGTACTATCATGTTTTTAATATTTTTCAACCTTTCATAACCCTGCCAGAATGGAAATTTTGTATAGATAACAAATATCATAGCCCTATTGCCAATTTTAGGCAATTTAAGGAGTGAGGTCTAGTTGGAAAGGTAAAAAAAAGTCTTTTACCGATTTTTTTTTTGGCCAAACGATAAAATAATTGATAACAAAAGTTCTTCCGTACAAAAGATATATATTTAATGTAAACATTATAATTTTTGGGAAGAAATATATTTCAAAATAAGCCGTTATATATATCAACGGCCGAAGACGCTGCAAAAAAAAACAGATTTTGCGGTGATCACTCCCGCGCTGCAACGGATTATCTGAAACCATCAAAACAGGGGGCGGGGGATCTTTAGTTAATGATATAATGCTCCGGTTGAACGAAGGGTTTTGAAAAATTTCCATTTTTTACAAAATGGCGGACGTTGATAGTCAAAAATGTTGTTTTGACCAAAATTTCACTTACATTTTTTACTGTAAAAAAAATAATTGTCAAAAAAAAATCCTTCATTCATCCGGAGGACAACTATATATAGAAGAAGTGATATAAATTTTAACCCGATCGGTAAAGCCGTTCTCGAGTTACAGTGATCACCGACTTCGAAAACATGCTTTCGAGAAAAAAGAGTTTAAAGTTTTACCTACTTACTTTGTATGGCTCTAACACAGCTTCCTTCAAAGTTATGTATTTCAACGAATAATGTTCCGATTTAAATGCAATTAGTCGGAAAATACTCGAAAGATATCATTGTACTTTTAGAAAATGAATAAACAATCGATTTTTTGAAAATTTCAACTAGACCTCCCCCGTTAACGATCTTAAAACACAGAAACGAACAACTTAAACGTTTCCTTTTCACTTTTTTGCACATAAATTGTTAAAAAGAAAAACATCGCATTCGTATCCCATCACAAATTTCACGATTTATTGATTAAAATATTGGCCTATAATTAAGAATTGATATGTACAAAATGAAGAAAAAAAAAGATGTCTTCTGAGAAGTCCGTTATCGTATACAATATATACGTTGGCCAGGGTTATTCCGCCTGTCTCCCTCGGTTTCCCTCGGCTCGATATCGGCTCTAGAATCTCTCTCGGTGAAGCACCCCGAGGCGTGTTATAAACTCGCCTACAGGAAGGTTGAACGTTGAACCTCGGTGGCGCCCCTTGCCCCATGGGCTTCTTGTCACACACCAGAAGTACGTACACGTACAAACTCGACTCGAGAGGGTTCGCATGCACCGTTTGAAATATGTATAATTCGCAACATCTGTGAGTTCCTACACATTCTCACCGTAAGGTCCGTACGCTATAGGCTATATCTACGCCCACTACACACCCATCAACCCTAAAGCTCAAAATTTTTCATCGCAGAATCGCATTTTCTACATGGCTGGTCAATAACCGAGACCGGGAGAAACACGTAACACATTTATATATGACGCGAATACAGTTCTTATACACGTATACTTCGCAATTTCTTCGCCTTATCTATAGCTCGGTGGAACGACGTTCGAAGCTCTTTATAGTCACGACTGTAGGGACTTGCGATAATCCGTCTCTCGAGAGAAAAATAGCAGAGACGAACGCATACGGTATTCCACCTTTTCTTTTTTGCTATCGTGTCATGTACGTATCTTGTATATGCCATGCGCGTCTACGTTACGTTGAGCGATGGATCGAGTTCAACGGTACAGTCATTGGCATTTAATAAAATGCGAGGAGAACGAAGATAGCCGTTGGCATGTACTTTCTTCCTCTTACACTTAGTTTAGAGATGTCGGAATGGTCAAAAACTATAGATATTTAAAAGAAATATCAAGATCGATATCGATATATCGAAAAACAAATTTCGATATATTAGTTACAAACTCTCATCGAGATATCGATATATCGAAAAACAAATTTCGATATATCGATATATCGATGAGAGTTTGTAACTAATCGAAAATGGCGTATAAATAAAATAAGTAAACAAGTTTGATATTTTATTGTCACGTAGACGATCGATGATGTCCGAGTTTGAGGTTAGTTTTTATTTTTTCACGGTCACGGAATAATTTTTTAACATAGACTAAATTCAAATGAAGTCGGTGTTGCTATAGAAAAAAAAGTATCGTTTTTCGATACCTTTTCGATACTTAAAATTTTATATCGATACATCGATATATCGAAATAAAAAATATCGCATGAAAATATCGATATATCGAAATAAAAAATATCGCATGAAAATATCGATATATCGAACGAAAAATATCGATATATCGATCTAATCGATATATCGAACGAAAAATATCGACATATCGATATTTTTTCCTCATACCTAAATTAGTTTCTAGAGGGGGCCAATCACTGTACATCGCCAACTGTTTCTCTAACGTTGTAGTATATATGTATAAAATATATACCTTCATAAATATATATATGTATATTGCGTTTGATATTATGGCTCGGTTTAGTTGGAACGTACGATGCGAGAACCGCGCCTGCAGCGAAAGAAAATTCGATTCATGCACTATTCATATACTGCAGGGTGTTTATATATATATATGTATACATATATGTACGAAGCGGGACACTGGATAACAGTCCTTGGTCCTGTTATTGACAGAATGAGATAAATAATCGGATTATATACGACATACCCTATAAATGTTATCCGCCAAGCCAAGACGTGAATTCCACTTTTTTATTTCATACACTTATTTCGCTATTGCCGTTACAGTTTATCACACCGTGTCATTCTATTTAACTCATAGATCAACCGTTTTCTGCCTCTCTCTCTCTCTCTCTCCCTCTCCGTCTCGTTATATGCAAAATAGTTATGTAAAAAGATGTGCTCTCGTTATTTAAATAAAATCGAATATTTAAGGATGTTTTTAAATAAATTTACGCAAAAAAAAAGTATACGCGAGTTGTGAGAATATTTTCCGAAGGTTCGGTCTATTTCGATCTTAAGCGATATAAAAGCGAAGGTGCGGTATAGCGAAATCGTCATATATTTAAAAAAAAAAACCTCACCGACGAAAATCATACCCTTCTCATCAAAAACGTGCATCGCTTTCAACGAATCTGGAATGTAGGTCGAGCCGGAGCACCCGTATAACGGAGTAGTTTTCAAGTTTATCCCGTTTGCGAGAGTTGATAGTCGTCGGGAATCTCTGTTTTCGCCCGTTTCCTTCCTCTATTATAGGATTCGCGCTCTCGGCATAGAGAGAAACGACAAACAAAGATACGAGGTTGAGATACCTCGAGAAAAAAAAGACCCGCAAATGTAGACGGCTCTCTAGTTGTCGGAAGTGAAAACGGCAAATTTGTTTTCGTAGATCGAGAAAAGAGAACGTCACGATAAAAAAGATCCTCCGACTATTTTTCGTCACTTTTATCATTATTTTTATCGTTCGTACGATGACAGAAAAAATGCATTATTTCGAAAATTGTTCAAACAACAGTGATAATGAAATTAAACTAATCGTACAATTTTTGTCTGCTTTCTTTTTCTAGCAAGACTGTCCGAATGGTCGACTTACACCAGCAAAGTTCGTCGACATGTACAAAATGTTTTTCCCGTCCGGAAACGCGGAAGAATTCTGTGATCATGTGTTTCGTACATTTGATATGGACAAAAATGGCTACATCGACTTTAAGGTTAGTACAATTTTCTTTTTCCTCACGTTCTCATATCCGTTGTATTTTTTTTCTTACAGACAATCTAGGTTTAAAATTTCCCAGTCAACTTCGGGAGAAAAAACAACCAGGATATACTCAAGCTTCTCGATAGTAGCGAATTGACCTGGTTGAACAGAGAAAAGCTGTCATCTCGAGAGATTTAACGGTCATTCCAGTTGTTTCAATGTGTGGCGAAATTCGAAACCGATACTTGCTCGAAGTTTCGACGTATCTCGATATTTATGTACTACGATATATATAAACTCGAGAAATTCCGATCGATTCTCAAGTCGCAAAGGAATTTCTCTCGAGCGTGCGAAATTGTTGAGATACGTTTCTTATAAATGTGCACACGTATACATCGCTCGGAGTTTCCGAGTCTGCAAGAAGAAGCCACGAAGGATCGAGCGAGCATTCGATCTACTCGATGAAACAGAAAGCCGCGACCGAGTTAAACAAAGTCGCAATAACGATAGTACGTTTCAACGAATGTAAAATATATATATACATATATGTACGCGTGATTTGCAAGTTCGACTTAGTCAGCACGTTGCGACATTAGATTTTCTAGAAACTAATCGTAGCTTGAAAACTAACGACGACTTTGTCGGTATACTGACGTTCAAGATTGCTTGAAAATGCAATTTCTCTATTGACTTTCACATTAGAATTACAATCGCGTTCTTCAATCCTCGAGTCGATAGGAAACGTGATATTTTTAACGACGATGCAGTACGAATATTCATAACAAAAGTTTCAAACGATATTTTGTTCAAAAATCGTAATTCGTCAAAAGTCTCGCTTGTCAATTTTTTATCAAAACGTAATAATTTCTTTCTTGTTTACCATCGCGTTCATGTGGAATTGGTTCGTCGTATCGACCGGTCGAAAAGTTGCCAAACCAAAGATTAATCATGTTCACGTGATTCGAACCGGAGCATTGAGCCTCGGATCCAGTCAAACGTGACAAATAACCAATCAATTTGCCATGACGACGTAATCGTTCTGAAGAGGGGATGACGGCGAGAGGGTTTGCGCCTGATATTGCTCCCGGGATAGCAACCTTTCCGGACATCACGAAGCCTGCGAGTAGAATGTATTTACACACTCACGAACGATTATTTCCAAGAGCTTCGACTCCGATCCATCGACGTATACCCGTGCGTTCTCGCATCCTCTCGTTCTCTGACAGGGAAGCAAAGTATCGGATAAACGCTATCGCGCTCGCGACAAAAAATCTCTAACCTTCGAGATAAACTTACTATGAGGAAGGGTGAGGGTGAGACAGGGAGAAAAAAAGATGAAAGGGAGTAAGAAGAATGGGAAAAAACGTGTAGCCTTGCGGGAAAAGCACCGCAAGATAGTTGGTTCCACTGTTTCTCGGCTCGATGCTCCATTTTTCGTCCGGATATTTACGCGCGGTCGACGATAAAGCGGTAGAGTACAAAAAAACGAAAAAGAAAAACAACAACGAGGTCTGAAAATATACCCCGATGAGTGGAAACAGCGCGGAGAAGAAAGCCTGAGAAATGAAGCGACGGTGTTCAACTATCGGGTACTTTGTTGAGTAAGCAAAGTACAGCTGGTTATGAGGGATGGGGTTGAACTCGTAGCTTGTACCACGAGCTAATCCCTTGGGGCACCAGCCACCCCAGAGACAAGACCAACTGTTAAGATATCTTAGGGAGGTCTAGCACGAATAATTTATCGTCTTCGATGCTAAACAAACGGTACACGTAACACACTTTAGAAGACTGGGGGGTCTTCTAACACCATAAACATAATGTTGAACTCGCTACGTTATGAAATTGATAATTTCTATCCGTATTATGTAACAGCGTGACTAATTTTTTTCCTAAAACAATTTTTTTCTAGAAATTCCTGAAAGAAGGAATATTCTTCTTCGAGTACTTTGCCCTTCGATGAAGGAACTATTTTTAGGCCTGAGATGTAGTTGAAATATCCAGTGATAAATGGTGACTACAGTGTTCAAATGAAAAATCAGATTTTTCTAGAAATCGTTGGAAAACTATAGAAATATTTTTCCTTGAGTATTTTTGCACTTTTCTGCCTAGGATGCATTTTCTACAGGGCTGAGATATTTTTAAAATATCGAGTGTCGTGATAAAAATACACATACGCGCGTACACATTTGTATCAGCTTGTTTCCGTGTCTTTGCACACTGAAGTGGATTTTGCATTTCAACGATCGAGTCGAGGTTTCTACTTCTCCCGTTACAACGCAAGCCGCAAGCTCTGTCGGAAGCTTGTGTTGGTAGTGTCACCTCCGATGAATGATACTTCAATGGTACATATCGCATGTACAAACATACCCATATGCATATCGATCGGTTCGTCGTTCGATAGTACGAGCGAAATCCTCTCAAGTCCCTCATTTATTATACGTTGTGTACAAATGACAGATATATTCTTGGATATACATATATTTGTGTCGTACAAGCATAGACTGTTAAGTATTACTCCGTGTGAATGGCTGAATGCCAAAGGAGCTTAAACCGATCCGATCTACGAACCTCAGCGACGTTATAACGGTATTTACCAAAGGCTTTTGTAAGTTTAGTTTTACATTTATTTGTATCGATACGGAAACATATCGCATGCTTTCAGAAAATTGTACGAATCGGGAATTAAAGTATTATCGAACATTTGGTTTTCTTTGAAACTTTTTTCAATCGGATTTCAACGTTAATTTATAAATTCTTCAATTTTATCGAAAGTTATGTTTTAATGTTTTAAGTTATTCCCAATTCTACATTTATTTATATCGATACGGAAACATATCACGTACTTTCAGAAAATTATACAAATCGAGATTTAAATTATTGTTGAAGATTTGGTTTTCAGTGAAACTTTTTTCAATCAGATTTCAACGTTAATTTATAAATTCTTCAATTTTATCGAAAGTTATGTTTTAATGTTCTAAGTTCTTCCCAATTCTACATTTATTTGTATCGATACAGAAACATATCACGTACTTTCAGAAAATTATACAAATTGAGATTTAAATTATTGTTGAAGATTTGGTTTTCAGTGAAACTTTTTTCAATCAGATTTCAACGTTAATTTATAAATTCTTCAGTTTTATCGAAAGCTATGTTTTTTTCATTTTTCTAATGTTTTAATGTTCTAAGTTCTTCCCAATTCTACATTTATTTATATCGATACGGAAACATATCGCGTGCTTTCAGAAAATTATACAAATCGAGAATTAAATTATTGTCGAAGATTTGGTTTTCTTTGAAACTTTTTTCAATCGGATTTCAACGTTAATTTATAAATTCTTCAATTTTATCGAAAGTTATGTTTTTTCATTTTTCTAATGTTTTAATGTTCTAAGTTCTTCCCAATTCTATATTTATTTGCATCGATACAGAAACATATCGCGTACTTTCAGAAAATTATACAAATCGAGAATTAAATTATTGTTGAAGATTTGGTTTTCTTCAAAACTCTTTTGGATCGAATTTTAACGTTAATATACAAATACTTCAATTTTATCGAAAGTTGTTTTTTTTCATCGAATCATATTTTTGTTATGGAACATTCGTGTAAATAAAGATGTCGCTTGATGCGCGAAAATTGTTTAAAAAATAGAATAGCGAAACAATCGAATAATGGATTTTGTGGTACGTGGTGCTTTTAATCACCACTCGAAATCTGAAAGCATTTCCACCAGCGATATAATTATCCTACAATGAAGGGTCTCGATGTGGTCATTAGAGACGCGAGAGTATTTGTCTCCCTGGCATGAATTTCCGACTAGGAAAGCTCGGGCTCGGCAAACGCGAGCTTCACTCGAATGTTCGTGTGAAAGGGTTAAGGGTATATCTATAACTATACGTGCCACGATATGGAATTGTTAACAGAGCTTACCGAGCCAACAGGGCTTGGCAGACGGACTTGACATGTGTGTATATATATATATATACATGTGGACATATACAGAGGTCAATGAAGAGACGGAACGCTGTAATTCCATATGCTCGTTGACACACATGGCGCTCTGTACGTGAAAGGATAAAGTTACAGTTAACCATAACTGGCGACGAAAAAAACAGAAAAATTTGCCAACTTATATAAGTTTCGGTAATTTCATAAATGATTTTTGTACGAATAAATATATGTACATAGAAAATAATAGAATTTTTCAAGCAAGGACAATCATTAGATTAATAATTACAATTATTATGAATGTTCATTTTATTGACCCTCGCCTCGAGATCTCAAAAATTATCTATTTAGCTTGATAAAAAAATACAGACAAGCATTGAAGTTAATAAATATTGATAATGACAATTGATAGCTCATTTGCTCGACTTTTGTAAACTCTTGTGAGTGTAATCAATATACGAGCGTAAAATAAACGTGACAAGCTTTAGTCTCGTATTCTATATTACTTTATCTTCAGCTTCATAAAAAGTTTCACGATAATTATGTCGATAAAATCGTTTAAAATAATTTTTTAAGTTCCAGCGATATCGACGCACGCACGTGACACTTGGATTTATACAGATACGAATATCTAAAAATATCACATAAAATAACCGAGGGTGCGTGAATCACTTTCCTTTTTTTCTCATGCGCGTAATTGTACGACGTGCTCGAGGACTTTGAAGTTCGCTCGAGCTTTTCTCGTACAAAAGCCTTTCTTCTTTCGTGTCTCGGTCGTGTGTCGGCTTTACGTAAAACGCGTATGAAAAGCGCCTGAGAGAAAAACTTTACTCTCGCTCGCGCTCTTTTTTCTTCTTTTTTTCCACTCGTTCTATCTCCCTTTACCTCATTTAAATAAATAAACTAGAAGTGAATAAAACAAGCTCTTCTTGTCGTCTTACGTTAAAATTTTCCTCGACTTGCGTTATACGACGTTGACAATAATGAAACTTGCATTTTGGCTTTGTTAATGAACCGTGTGACAATGCATTTTTCGAAGGAATTCAGATTCTCAAAAAAACAATGAATCGAGAATAATTTAATTTAATGAACAAATTGTATTAAAAACAAATTTATAATTCAATAACATAATTATCATTCTTACACGACACTCTGAAAATCATCCAGTCACGGATTAAATATTATGAACATGATATATGAACACTTTTCCTTCTCTCTTAATAATTCCAATTAATTAAACGGAAAAAAAATGTTGCAAATATTTACAATCTTTTTTTAAATTCTGACCCCTATAGAGGTCGTTCTAGGGGTTAATGGTCCCAGCCCGCTCGTATCTCTTTGCCTTTTTAAAACTTTACGTCGAGCCTGCGGCGGCTCAGACGAGTTTCGCCCAAAAAAGGGAAGAAGAAGGCGAAGAAGACGAAGAGGAGGAAGAAAACGAAGAAGCAGGGATAAAAAACACGAAGACGAAAGAGAAGAAAAAAGGAAAAGTGGTCGTGTGTGAATCTAAATGCGAGGAGGTAAAGGGGTCGGGTTGGTGTGTTGGCAGAATAGTGGGTAGGGTCAATATGGTGGGAGTAACGCAGAGGCCAGACCCTCGAGGGGTCAGAAAGGGGCAAAAGAGGCCTTCCACTTTTTGTTCGCTTTCGCGCCTCTTGCCTCACCAGGAAAAAAATCCCTAGTCTTCTCTCTTCTCTCCATCGTACACACAAACACACACACGTCTATCTATACAGAGATTTATATTCATATGCACAGGTGTACAGACCAGATACCTAGAAATACATAAATATGCCTCTGTGTGACGATGGCGCACAACGCTTGGCGTATCCACCCCCGGGCGTCGTGTGACCCAGTTTATCCCAGACCATACTTTTAACGACGCTCAAAACTCTGTATTAACGATCCGGGGGCTAAGGAAAGATTATAGGGACAGTAGTAGGGAAGAAGGAAAAAAATTGGAACGAAAAAGTTATCCGTTACTTTTCCACTGCCCTCTCTTTTCTCTCTCTCTCTCTCTCTCTTTCTCTCCTTTGTTATTACTCCACTTCGTTACTGGTTGGACGCCACTTCGTTACTGGTTGGACGCAATTCTATACGCGTACGTCACTCGTAACTTTGTACTCTATTCGCAATAACTCGTTTATCCTGTATGATATGGCCAGCCTGAAAAAAACATTATCAATTGTATGAACATCATTGCGATATTATCAAAAATTTGTATCGATTTATCAGTCAGAAGATATTACGATATTTTATATTCGGGAAAAGAAGAAACGTTAAACGTCGGCAATGTGTAGAAAGATCGAAATGTTTTATTATTGTTATTATTATTATTATAATCATCGTCGTATTATCATTTTTAACGAATATTTTTCCTAAATTGCTCGGTTAAAATGCGCTAACATCACCTCTTTTGAATTCCTCGCATCTGCAGTGTGAAAGTGATGAAGTGGTTTTTTAGTCGGACAAGGATAGTGCGGTTACCCACATTTGGGTGGAAAAAAACCATTTCCACTACTGGCTCGTGATACAGTCGGTTGGAAAAACCTCGAGTTTTTTTTCAAAGTTGCTCACATCCATCTCTCGGTGAATTTTTCGCAAGAAGCAAAATAAATCCTCGATTAAATTAAAACATTATAATAATACTAACAATAAAAATCCGTCTGTTTATTAACACAAACAATTTGAATTTTTTTCTAACATTTTGTTTCTTTAACCGATCCTTTTCATTTTGTTGCAGGAATTTCTTCTGGCGATTGATGTGACGTCTAGCGGCACAGCAGAGGAGAAATTAAAATGGGCATTTCGAATGTACGACGTTGACGGAAACGGCGTCATAGATATACAGGAGATGACGAAAATTGTCCAGGTACTGTGAAAGAAATACGAGTGAAATTTTCCCATGTGT
This sequence comes from Netelia fuscicornis, assembly GCA_946811545.1. Classification (NCBI taxonomy): domain Eukaryota; kingdom Metazoa; phylum Arthropoda; class Insecta; order Hymenoptera; family Ichneumonidae; genus Netelia; species Netelia fuscicornis. Next base: position 17,680,119 of record OX328011.1, on the reverse strand, counting down.
ATCTGCCAGCGAATATTGTACAGGAGGGCGAATGGAAAAGAAAAAAAAAGGAAATACAATATACAAACCCGCAGCTTTCACGCATGATCGAATGGAAGCAATCAAATTCGCGTTGTAAAGCTTTCACCATGATACGCAAATCCAATTATAATGGCCGATGACGAGCATTGAGCATATCGAGGCTTTATAAAAGTACACGCTCTATAGAGATAACGGGACAACCTACGGGATAAATACACACAGTGATTATTGGAGCATCGAACGGAAACAACGGAATCGAATCAGCAATTTCTTTGTTTGTCGACAGCGAGGCGCTTTCATACCTGCTGCTTGTAGTTGTCCCGAAAATTCATCGCGATTGTATAGAACCCACCCACATACCTCCCCTGTTTTAGTACAGGGAAGATCGGGACGATACTAACGCGGGGATAAAATTGAATATCGTTGAAAAATGATCAATTTCGTAATTAAATCAAATATAAAAGAGACGAAGATATGAAATAAAAATGATCAAAAGTCCAATTATAATTACGTCTATGAATTATTTTATTTTTGTATTTTTTGGCAATTTTCGCGGTTGTATAGAATCCACCCACATGGCTCCCTTGTTTTAGTACATGGGAGATTGGGATGATACCGAACGCGGGGATAAAATTGAACATCGCTGGAAAATGATCAATTTCGTAATTAAATCAAATATAAAAAAGACGACGAGATGAAATAAAAATGTTAAAAAATCCAATTATAATTGCATCTACAAATTATTTTATTTTTGTGTTTTTTTGGCAATGTTCGGCCAGCAATTTTTGATTGTCGTTTATTAATTTATTGATCGAATTTGTGTTTGCAATATTCGTAGCTTTCGTACGATATTACATCTTATCCTGTGACCCGTATTACCCCAATTTTCTGATGCGTAAATAGACGGTCTATAATTCATATATAGTCAACCATAGAATATTCTATACCAAGCTCTCATCGATAAACGTTCGTTTTCTCAACAGACTCGAATTTCCAAACGTACGCAAGTAAATCGAACAAACGAGTTCGAGGATTGCGGCAATCCAGAAAACTCTCGGTATAACAGAAATAATAGAAACGAATCCAAATTGCGAGTGAAGTGCACGCGTTGCTGCACTTAGCGTTTTTTTTTCCCAGAAATTTCAAAAAAAAAAAAAAGTTGACTCAAGTTTTCCAACGAAATTTTTCGAATGAAATGAAAATAAACCCTCGAGAATGAAGCGATTGATTTTAAGACTATCATTTTTGCGATTATAACGAAAAATTCATTTTGAAAAATAATTTATCGATACCAAATTTCTCCTCACTACGTCGGTATATTTATTCGTGTTCGAGGTCGATGTGCGTTATACGTAAACGGGATTCATTGATTATTCACGACGAAGGTGGGACACGCGTGTCTTGAATTTACAGTCGACCACGAGTCACAGGCCGGCGTTTACGATCGCATTAACGAGGGTGAGAATTTTCCAGTAACCTGCCATGATTTCCTTCGGGAGAGGCCAAAATTCGATTGCGATTCCTGGGTAACAATCAAGCTAGCACGACTTTTTAGAAAATTCCGTCAATAACAAATCCTTAATTATAATTCCCTCATCGTACGTTCATTCTTAATTAACTTTAATAATCACCACCATGTCCAAGTTCAAATAACGACGAATCGTTTCGTCTTTTTTTCTGTTTCCTTTTTTTTTAAATCTGTCCAGGCGATATACGACATGCTGGGCGCGTGTTCGAGCAACCGACCGGCCGACAGCGCCGAGGAAAGAGCGAAGAATATATTCGCAAAAATGGACGAGAACAACGACGGTCAATTGACGCAGGACGAGTTTCTAAAGGGTTGCCTGCAGGATGAGGAATTATCCAAGATGCTGGCTCCTTAATCGAGACGCGTTACTTTCGCATAATAATTTTTAAAAAAACATATACAATTCGAACGCTATGTATATATATACATATAAATATGTTTACGTATATATATGTATATATATATATATGTGTGTGTGTCTGTATATCTATATATACTATGCATATTCAATGAAAATATGCGTATGTGTGTATATATATCTATATATATATTATCTAACAGCGCAACAGGCGAAAAGCTCGGCAACGAATGAAACAAAACAAAATAACCGATCGATGTCACGAAGCCAAACGCGATGCTGTCACATTTAAAAAAACACACACACACACACACATTAAAAAAAAATGAAAAAAGAATCCTCGTCGATTAAGCCGGCGATTTTTTTGCCCTCGAGAGTTGCAAATGCACACATCCCTCCACACAGACACATACACATACACACGTACAGGATTCGCTCACGCAATATCTGAGGTCCCGTTCGTATAGCTTCGGGAGAAAAATTGCTGATTTTTACGTGGAAATTTCATTCGCGTGCCTCTTATCGCTATACGACGGAATAATCGCGATGCTATATTAAAAAAACGAAAAGAAAAAAAAAAGAAATAAAAACAAATAAAAGCATGAAAAAACATATTAAAAAAAAAAAATAGAAATAAAAGCCACGAAATCGCATTACGGATAATCGCTCGTTCGCTCGCGAGAACGTCGAGCGTGTTAACGAGATGGGAGAGATGGATAAAAAAAAAAGTATTACGTGTACGAAAAGCGTCGCTGAAAGAGAGATCGAGTACGTGTTCGAAGCTTGAGAGAAAAGAAAAAAAAGAAATAGGATGGGAAATAGAATTATAAATACGTGCGTGCGCATGAAACGTTAACGAAGAAACAATATGCCGTGTAAAATCGTCGCTTCGAGGAAAATCAAGAAGCAGGTGATATTTGTATTAGACGATCGTAATTTTGTCAATCCCGGAGATCATTTTTTTCATCATCGTGCGAGCAATTCGCGAATCGTCACTCCATTGCGCCACACAGCAGTTACACCCACGTTTCTTTTTTCGAACATTTTTTGGTGTTTGCCCGTGCCTAAAGGCGTTTTAAAGAAATTCCAACATATTTTGAGACGCTGCATGGTGTTTCGTTAGAATAAAAATTTCACCCCCGATGCAATAATGTTTCCGAGCGTACGAAGAGTAGAATTGAAACCAGAATTGCGGTGTAAACAAAATTCTTCTTAAAAATAATGTAAAGAAAAAAAAAATTCCTTGGGTAGAAATTCGATGGTTGAAACTGAGTGTCTAGGACAATTTTTACGTTGTTGGGGGAATTAAAATGCGTTTAGCGTTTCGAATTCTATCACACCGTACTTTCGTAGCAAGATAATCATCGTGGATGGGAATTTTACGATGTGAAAATACTGTTTGTATATTAATAAGCTGTTGGCTCTAAAAAAAAGTGAAAACATTTCTCAAACACACAAAAAATCTTCGATTTAGAAGAATTCTCAAAAATTTACTTCAACGTATACATTTACTGTTTTATAAAAATTCGCGTGCAAAACGGACTACGAAGAGTTGCAAAGGCCGAGACAAAAAGAAACACGAGAGGAAAGACAATTGTGAATGGGGTTGTTTGTTTTATTTCCCATTTTTTTCGTAAGAGCATCCTGTTGTCAGACCACCGGACAAACGACGACCGGAAAGCATTTCCGGCATCCCTACAGGGCAGCTAAAAACATCTCTTCACCTCTCTCTCGTTGTCTCGCGCGCACACACACACACACACACTCAATCTCTCTCTTTTTTTCTTTCTGTCTCTCTCTCACTCTCGTCGCTGCCACGTTCATTCTATTTCACTCTCCTCTTTTTTTTCACGAATTTTCACAAGTAACGCTGCCAAATGGCACATATCCCTCTTTTTCCCACGAAAATCTTTCGCCAACTTCGTTCGAAACACTTTTCGAAGGCGAACAAAAAATTGTCTTACCTCGGCGTTTTTGCTCCTTCGCGAAACGAAGAACTTTCGTTATCTTCGTAAGAATCGCAGGCACAAAGCTTCGTTGCGCTTGCATTTAGACAAAATAAAAAGTGAATAACGACGGAATGAAGAAAATAAAATTTTACAACATGTGAGAATTGCGAAACTACGCTCTCTCTCTCTCTCTCTCTCTCTCTCTCTCTCTCTCTCTCTCTCTCTCTCACTCTCTCTCACTCTCTCTATGATATGTATAGTATCTACACCGTACTATATAGTTAATTAAAATAACGCCAAGTGTATCAGACTCGCACAATCCTACATTTCTGGGACGCAAAGAGACACAAAAGAGAATAAATATTGCAACAAGAAAGAAAACAAGCAAGCAAGAATATTTGCACGCCAGCGAGCATTTATTATTATTACTCGTGACGAATAATTAATAATATTTAGCTAGTACGTATATGTATCATAAATTATACGTATGCAACATTCCGTGCCAATTCCAGAAACGCCTAACTCCGCCCCTTTCCAATTCGTTCTTTGATTTTTTCGCCGTTGATTCAACTTGAAAAATATGTTTTTCGTGAATTCTTTTTCTCTAATTCTTTTTGAAACGGCAATCAAACCAAACTCTTTTATTATCCTGAAAATATTTTTATAAGTTTGATATTTCGCATAAAAAAGTTTACGTCGCGCAAATATTTTGTCACTGTTTATTTTTGCAAAGTTGCGAGTGAAAGACGTTAAGGGAATTGGCATCGAATGTCCCATACGTATACATACTATAAATACGAAAAGGTGAGTTTGGATGATACGATACGTTAGAAAATGAGATGAAAGGAAAAATATGAAGAAGAAGAAGAAGAAACGAAAAAGAGTCGCGCGCTTTTAATAATAAAAAAAAATTTTATTCGCGATAATCGACCACCTGAGAGAATTATTTCCCTTCGGAACAATCATTACTCTATGTGGAATAGATTATTAGAATTTTAAGAGAGCCCATGTACCTACCAATATTATTACTATTAGATAACTACTACTACTATTACTATTATTATTATCAATACTATTCTTACTAAAAAAAAGAAACACTACGAAAAACAACTACTAATAATTACACTCATCTACAATATTTACTACCATTACGTTTTAATGAAGGAAAAAACAACAAAAGTGAAACTAATCGTTGACTCTTAGACTCTATTTGTAATACATCTAAGGGATGGAAACTTTCGTGAGTAAAACGGAGATCTGAGTTTCGTACTAGAAATTGTGCGAAAGTTTATTCAACTTAAAAAAAATCTTGTTGTTTCGATTGGAGAGAAAAATTATTATTATTATTGATTTTGTTTGAAACAACGAAAGTCAAAGTCGATTATAATTATGAAATCATTTCTAAAGATTCTTTATCACTTCGCTGTAACATTATCCACTATAATTTTCCAACGAAATAATAATAAGAGACGTCACACTCGAGAAAAGAATAGTCATTTTTATCAATCATGTTTCAATTAATTTTTATTAATTTACTCTTTATGACAAAATCATTTGAAATGTTTTTTGTTTTAATTTGAACATTCGCAAGCTTCCTTGCATTTTAACAAGTTTTGCTGTCGGGTGAGGAAAAAATTTTAATCGAGCGGAGACACTTCGTGGTGTGCAAAGCTTTGCATAATTTCCCCGTTAAAGTTATACAAAATTTTAATCGGTACGAAACGAGGATATAAGGTAACGGATTTTTTCCTGTTAATTAGCGATAGAATTCGACCAATTGCACGTTCTAATTAGGAGAATCGATCGTGCGCGCGTTTTACCCTCCCCCCGAGGCCGATGAATTCTTTTTTCTCGTGTTCTTTTCGTCGAGAAAGAAAAAAAACCTCTTAAAACGATTTAAGGGCTTCGGGGAAAACTCTTTTTAGTCTCATACTCTAGGCTAGGCACATATCATCGCGTCCCTCCATACATAAATAGCTCCAACTATATAATACCGATAAAAATAAATTGAAGAAGACGTCGATAATACGAATTGAAATATTCGTTCGATCGGAATGTCATACTTGTGTGCTTTCTTTCGTTGTAACAATCACACCGTTGTATCCACACACGTGTTCGTTTCACCCCCATAATCTCATACGTATACCGCAAAAGCATAAATTTCATCGATTCAAAGGGAACGTTATTTAACCCGTTTCAATTTTAGCAACGCGTATTGTTTAAAATTTTTTAAAATAACGTCGATTCGAATCAAACAAATCCATTTTCCCAATATAAATGCCACAAACAATATCGCACACTTCAAACGTATTAAAAATTGGGTTAAAAGAGACAAAGTCGAGTCAATTTTAACTTAACGAAAAGAGAAGGAAGAAAGTGATCGCGTAAGAAGAATTTAAACAAAACTATATAATCTTTGCCTATACTACAATTATTAATCGTAAAGCAAAGTCTCGAATTGTAAAAGCGTTGTCTCGCGTCAATACCATGAAGCCGCGTTAACTTTTATCGCGATTACAAAATTAACGCTGGAGATAACAAAAAAAAAACTGAACATCTCGTAAATCGATAATGAAAAAAGCGTTCGAATATTTCGATAAATAACGCGAAACATAGATGAGAAGAGAAGAAACGAAACAGTGTACGAGGAGTGAAATGAATTTTGGTTTTTTGCAAAAAAAAAACGTACGAAATGGAACATAAGTGTACAATATATAGAACGCGAGGATGAGGGCAGAGACCATGAGAGGGGCAGGCTAGGTGTGCAGGTGGAAAAAAACTGGTGAAACGCGATAATCGTGCGTCATTACCGTTTTTATTAGAAAGTCAAGCATCGACAATCGAATTATTAACATTTTCACACAAACGCGTCTATTCACCCTACGTAAAAGACCACACGCGCGTGCTTTCAGCAAAAGCACTCCAAATCACGTATAAATTTTGTGGGGAAGAAAGAAAAATGATACGTCTATGTATAAAAAAAAAAGTAAATTGCTCTATATATACATGTTTTTCTATATTTCGAGTTCTTACTTTTCTTTTTCGAAAAAATGAAAATAAATAAAAAAAAAATTACATTATATACATTTTTTTTTCTTGTCCATGAAATTATTGTATATTCAGCTTGGACTCGAAGTTCGGGCTCTGTGATGTGGCACAGTCAATTTCAACGAGAAACAAAAAGAAGAAGACGAACAAACTGATTAACCGAATAAGAAAAGATACGAAAAAAAGAAGAAAATTAACGAAGATTAATTGAGAGCCACTCGCGTGCTATAACGTGTCCGCAATATTTTATATTTTTCTACTGTTCCTTCCGCTCTTATCCTATCGTAACTCGCACACTTCGTCTCCCTTTCTATATATGCTATATACAAATATATACGACGCTTTTCTTTCATTCGTTGAAATTCTTCATCATCGAAAATCTCGAATTATTCGTCTTTTTTGTATTAGCCAGTCGTTAATATTTTTCTCGCGATTCTCCTATTGCACCGAAAGTTTCGCGTCGGTTTAGCGATTTAAAAAAAAAAAACATCGCTGAATGGCAAATCTATTTTTATTGCTATTTTCAAATTTTTGAAATCGTAATTCCTTCTTCGATTCTTCTACACACTCTATCTCTCCTTCTCTCATTTAGTTTATCGTTTTCCCATTATCGACTACGTTTAACTACCAGGCTCGTCAAACTCACTTTTGGGACAAGGTGAATAAGAGCTAGTGAAAACAAAGAGCGAAAGTTGAAAAAGAAAAAACAAAGTTTTATCGGAAAAAGTGGAAATAAAAAGTAAGAATTGAAATAAAACTGCGAGAAAACTATGGTTATGGTGTTCGGACGGATTTACAATTATAATTAAAAGATTGGATCGCGTTGGAAAAAAAGTGGCGAAACAAATGAGGATTCGCTCGAATATGCAGACAGACATTTTTTTCACGAGGGGAAGAAAAAATTTGAGGGTGTAATAATACCCGTCTCGGTGGAGATACTCGTTAACGAGCTCGAATTCAGCTCGATCTAGCCGAGCATCTCTTTATGGGCCGTTTCATTCGTTATCGGACTCTCGACTTTTGCTACATTCTCAACTATATACGTACAACGTATTCGGTACGAAACTCGTTTATCTCTCTCTCTCTCTCTCTCCCTCTCTCTTACCGAGAGAAGCATTGCCCAGATATATATGTATAGCCTTTGTGATTACGACTCGTATGTATGTCGGCGAGGTAATAAAAGCGCGTAGATGAGAAAAGTTTACCTGATTAATGGTAGACGAAAACGAGAATCGAATCAAAGATATCCTGCGTGAAATTTGCCAATCTTCTTATCGATAAATTAGCTCTGAAAACTTTTCTTTCGAACGGGTTCGAGATTCGAACGAAACAAAATAAATAAATCCACGTTCGACGATACGGAGGATCATACGATAAGAAAAAGTTGGCACAGGAAGTGGTAACTTATCGAGAAACTTAATAATGTAACGAGTCATACTACACGCTGAAAAAAAAAAACAAATTTAAATCTTTCGTGCAGCTTAGCTCGTTGAAATGAATGTCGAATACGGATAAACTACATTCGAGATGAATCGTTTACGATTGAAATCGAATAAATTCATTTTTTGTTAACGAAGTCGGAAACACCTGGGGATTGGGAAAGCAAGGAGTTTCATAGAAAATACATGCAAAAGCAATAATAATTCCCCCAACATTATCTCGGATCCGCGAGTACTGATTTTATCGAGCATGTTCACTCATACAAAAAAAAAGTCAAACGTTACCCACAGACATACGAATAGAAATTCAAACGTTCAACAAGATTAATAAATAAGTCCGATTTTCGTTGTCGTTTCGTATATCGCTGTTGGAACATTACGTGTAACCTGATGTATCGAAAAATCGTTTTGGGATTTACACTCGTGTTAAATACCTCGCGTAAGAAAAACGAAAATTCCGACTGTTCGCGATCGAACAAAATTTTCTTGCTAGAAAAACAAAAAAAAATACCAAAATCGAGAGTAACGAGAAACACAGTCGAGACACCGACGGGAAGGAACGAAAAACGCTTGTCGCCGTAAAAATAGATGAAATGGAAGAGAAACGATAATACCGAATGAATAAACAACAAAACCAAAAAAAATTGGCGAACAAAGAAAAATACAATAGCCTGCCCAAGAGCAAACCATTCGTACTCGTCGCATCTATTCATCGGTGTATGTATGTGCTATCGCAAAAAAAATGCTCATAGATACACCCATGTATATAAAACACACATAAACTTATTGTATACATCGTTAGATAAATGAATGAATAAATATAAAATAAAATAAATATAAATATTATATATATGTAGTTATACATACGTAACATTTATTATTATTGTTATTATTATTATTATTACGATTATTAAGTTCACTATTATTATGGCATTAATGATATTCCGTTTAACCAATCAAAAGAAGATGAAAACTCGTATTTTGTATGTGGGTAAGACGCGAACGACGCGAACCGAACGAACCTACATAATCATTATCATTATTATTAATAACAACATTATTATTATTATTATTATTAATATTATTATAATAAATCGCACTGTGCTCCAAGTGTATATTCATTGTCTACTCGAAAAAAAGTGAAAAAAAAAGAAAGAAAAACTATTTTGTCTTTTATGTTTCAGCTGTATGCACGAGTATGTGTGTCGTATGCGAGGGTTGTAAATGTGTTATCGAGTCTTGATACGTGGGAATGAGAACGTTGGTTTTGAATACCGCGAATTTGAAGAAAAAAAAACGTTTTTTCGATCTTTCTTTTTAACTCGTACTCGCGATTTCCCAAACATAAAATCCTCTCCCGATCCCATCCGTGTATCCGAGACTCAGGCTGATTTTGAAAAAAGTGAAACACGTTTTGACTCGTTTTTCTCTTATTTTTTTCAGGGTGGTGCCTGGTGCTGCAGGTTACCGGCCGCAAAACTTCGTAGCGCCCGGACACACGAAAAGAGAGAGAGACTCATACATTCGTATACAACAAAAACAAAGCAGGGGGAAGGAAATAAGAAAATCCTCGACTTAGTAGGCTTAGTTAGTTGTTAAATATTTAAACAAAAAAAAAACGTAAAAAAAAAGAAACGAAATTATAAAAGGTGAGGTGAATTTCAAGATTCGCGAAATAGAGCGGAGGAGAGGAGAAATTATTATTTTTTCGTTGGGCTCGGGGGAGCTCTAGCCAGCAGCTGCGTACTTCTACAACTGCTGCTGTTTTCTGAACATCTATCTACCCCAACATAGATACACATATATATACACACACACGGAGAGAAACGCGCAAAGCAACTTTTCGGAAGCGAGATGGGTAAACAGAACAGCAAACTCAAGCCCGAGGTACTCGAGGATCTCAAACAAAACACCGAGTTCTCAGGTATATATATATGTATATTCTTCCCTCATTGTGTCAAGAGTCGGCTGTAATGAAAACCACGATTTTAGCAATTTCGTTTAGCTTTTTTCATATTCTTAGATTTTTAAATATTATCGTTTAGCAACATTTTCTTTTCGTCAACTTATACCTTATTTTACAACGATATATTCTACCCTCATTGTGTCAAGAGTCGGCTGTAATGAAAACCACGATTTTAGCAATTTCGTTTAGCTTTTTTCATATTCTTAGATTTTTAAATATTATCGTTTAGCAACATTTTCTTTTCGTCAACTTATACCTTATTTTACAACGATATATTCTACCCTCATTGTGTCAAGAGTCGGCTGTAATGAAAACCACGATTTTAGCAATTTCGTTTAGCTTTTTTCATATTCTTAGATTTTTAAATATTATCGTTTAGCAACATTTTCTTTTCGTCAACTTATACGTTATTTTACAACGATACATTTTTTAAATCGTTAAATTTCTTTTCGCGTTTCTATTTACGTTTTTATTTTTATTTTTGTCACGTACGTTCAGTCACATCGCAAAAAAATTAGGGCTCGTCATAAAATCCATTCTTGACGCGAACACGTTTCGTCGTTATATTCCCGTTTCCATCAAACATTATTCCAAACCAGCAGGGTGGAACCTCGTTGACACATACCCACACACACACACAGACACATTCGGGCGTTATTTTCAGTTAAAAAATGGACGAGGGGATTTCGGTGAAAGGAAAAGAGAAAAATAGTGTCACTGGTGAAGAGCCTGTGCTGCATATGCACGAAATAAAAAATAGGGTCAAGTGAAAGAGAGACAAGAACATTTCTCGCGGCCAACGCGAGATTCAAATTGCATGTATTTACCGGTCATATGCAAAGACGAGACAAGCAACCAAAAAAAAATGCGAAAAATTTGCAAGCTATTAAAAACAGCTCAGTTTCGACACGCCGGGTGGGATGCAACTAAATTATTAATCAGTTGCATAGAAAAACGTTTTTCGAACGTTATTTACATAATTACATTATTTTTTTATTTACCGCGTCGCGTTGAAAAGAAAATGTTGATTTTTATTTTGCTATTTCGAAATGAGAATAATCTTGCATTTTTAAATTACAGACGCCGAGATACAAGAATGGTACAAAGGCTTTCTCAAGGACTGTCCAAGCGGACATCTGAGTGTCGAGGAATTTAAGAAGATATATGGCAATTTTTTCCCATACGGTGATGCTTCGAAGGTAAGACGCACTGTGACACGAAAATTTGCTAAAAGCTCGCTGCAACAGCTCCCTTTACTACACTCTTATTCGTCAATTATTATGAGATTAAAAAAAATATCTTCTCGACTTATTTATAAGTCATTCGATATGAGACAAATCCTTTTATCGTTATCATTAATTTATATCTTATCGTACAATTAGTAAACGAAATGCTTTTACACTCAATGAAAACATTGCATTGACAACGCGATGTGGAAAAAGGTAAAATTATCTCGATACTCAAGTAAGATGCATGCAGGACAAGATTTATCATCGTAACTTATTTCTATTCGCACAATAACTTATCGAATTATCGTTTCTATAACTCACTCTCTATTACTCTCTCGCAAATACACAGGACTCTAATTTTTCGATGCAAATCCTTGTTTTTCTATTATATACGACTGTACCATGGAACGAGAGTAATGGAACAAAATAAACGAGAGTTATGAAATAATCTCGAAGGTTTTGGTCCATCACGCTCAAAGCCGTAAAAATGAGAACCTAGTTTTGGATTACACGCTGTGGAGAGTTTTCGTCGGATGGGAGCTTCGCGAAGTTGTAAAATCCGTACTAGCTTTGATCATAAAAAAAACTAAACCCCTCGTACCGTGCACGCGACGAGTGCACGCGTTTCTATCGCGAAAGATGTAATATATGCGTATTCGTTATTTTACGACTGAAATTCTCTTCGCATCGTAATATATTTTGTCTGCGAGAGTTGAAAAGCTCGCAAAGACTTTTCCCAGTAAAAGAGAACACGTATCGAACCAGCTTATACGCGTGAACATTTATTTTATAGTTTCTAACTCACTTTATTTTCTTCTACTCTTGCAAAATCCATTTTATAAACTTAATCGTGAATAATGGCTTAGAAACTATTTTTAAAAAGAACGAGGAAGCAATATTGGCCTACTTTTAGTCCAAGGAATGCTTTATAAAGTTTGTATTCCCTCGATCTACCCGTTGTATGCATATTACTACAGGCTTGAGAAAAAAAAATCCTTTTACTTTTTGTTTTCTCGTTCAGTTTGCAGAACACGTATTTAGGACGTTCGATGCGAACGGCGATGGTACGATTGACTTTCGGGAATTCTTGTGCGCTCTCAGCGTAACGTCACGAGGAAAATTGGAGCAGAAGCTTAAATGGGCATTCAGCATGTACGACCTCGATGGAAATGGTTATATTTCACGACAGGAGATGCTAGAAATTGTCACGGTTAGTGTCCATCGTATATTTTTACAAGCTCCCTATTTTATTTACAAGAAATATAAAAGTTATTAAAGGCTTTGAAAAAAAACAGAAAGCCATAGCAAAAGATTTTTCTTAAACGTCATTTTACAATTTCTGATCTCAGGCAATCTACAAAATGGTTGGTACGGTAATGAAGATGCCCGAGGACGAGTCGACACCGGAGAAGAGAACGGATAAGATATTTCGTCAAATGGACAAAAACAAAGATGGAAAATTGTCGTTGGACGAATTTATTGAGGGTGCTAAGAGCGATCCGTCTATAGTGCGACTGTTGCAGTGCGATCCAAGTGCACAGGCTCAGTGAAGCCCTGGGCACCAAAAGAAATAAAAAATACAAACAAAAATCGTGTATCAATGCCGTTATGCCGTTTAGATAAACCGTATCGGGGCCCGGCCCAATGACCCATCCAGTTGAAAAACCCAACGAGTCGATGGGATCATAGAGGAGTTACCCAATTTACATCTCCCTTACCTTCTCCTATTTTATTCCAGATTCGATTAAATGGAAATCGTTCGCACGAGGAAAAAAATTATCCACGCTTAATTCCAATTACGCAATTATTTTATCACAAGATTTACATAACTTTCCATTAAACCAAAATTCTTACCACATGGAGACAAATAATAAAAATACAGTAAATGGGAGATGAAAAATACGAGTTGCATCCAAATGTGAAATTAATCTTTTTTAATGATAAATGTGAATGGTATTTTTTTTCTCCTTAATAGAGTGCAACGATTTTTCCAACCCAAACATAATCCCATTCAGAAAACCTCGAGCCATCATATCGTGATAAGGATGAGAATAAATTGGCATTGACCCTCGTCCTAGCACGTGTGATGACTCACAGTGATAAGAAACCGTTTAGCACTTACTGTATCATAGCAACAATAACGATAGCGCAAAAAAACGAAAAGAAACTCGTCACGAATACTAGGATGAGTATAACTCCTCTATCGAAAAATATTGTTTTCACCTATTGGTGGCATTACGTTTTTGAAAAAAAACTCCCTTGTATCATCGTCGTAACTGACTAAGAAAAAAATAGAATTCTGGTCTCATTCGGTAAACGAGGGCGTTTCTTTTCTTGAACTGGAAATATTTCAGGCGTTACTCAAAAATAGTATCGACGTTAAGAAAGAATTATGCGTAATAAAAAAAAATGACTCCTCCATGATCGCTTTCGCTCATTGGGTTTAATAGGCAAGAACGAGAGTATGAAAAAAAAACATTGTACTGGGACCCGATAGGCCCAGGTTCACTGGGCCTAGCGCACTTGCGCAGACCGCAAGCTAGTCTGCAAGGCTAGTCCAGTCGCTCCGTCTCGTCAAACGAAAAGCAAAGAGATAAATGAGATCGTAGGAAGAAAAAATGAAGCAACAAAAAAAAGCAGAAACACACACAGTCAAGAAATTATGAGATAAACAAATGTTTGCTAGATTATTATTGTTATCATTATTACGATATAATTTTTAAGATCTTTTTTTCCCGACCCCTCTTGGTCCTTTGAGTTTTTTCACCAGTTGTCATCCCGCCCGGCGGAAAAAACAATTCCGCTCCGGATGAAGAAAAAAAAGCGAATGCTTTTTTAATTTGGATGACCGCCAGGATTCGCGTCGCTCGTTTAATATCGTTGAAAGCACAAAAATAACAAAAATCGACAACTATCCCAATCGCTGGTCATCCCCGGTTAAAAGTCTCTATTCTCTTTACCAATTTTCTCTTTCATTAATTTTTATTTTGTAATTGATATTTGCATGATCGAACTGCGTATAAAGTGTGATACTCGAAGGAACAACAATAAAAATACGGAAAAGATAATTACGTCTCTGATTACGAACTCGGATCTCCGGGCTGTAGATAGCAATGGCGAGAACGATATCCGTAAAAAAAATGCCGCCTGCAGTGATGTAAATAAATCATTTTTAAGTTTCGACTCGAGCCACGTGACGTCGTATTACACAAAATACCATCAAATTATAAATTGCAAAAAGCTAACAATAATTTTTATTAACGTTCGTTATGGACTTGACTAAAAATCATGAATTTTATTATCTCCATCGCTTTTATTTCGACCTAACTCTACAGTCGAGCGACCCGAACATTTTTAAAAGAATTATTAACATTATTTATAATTTTTCGTCGCTGCACAGAGGGTGCCTTTACTAGCTCTTACGTAACGGAAGTTAAGCTAAAAAAAAGCGACATAAGGCATTGGCGAATTGTTTCGTTAAATGGCAGTCCAGGCTCCAGAGATGACGTTCTTTAAGTACAAATTAGGCGTTATCAACCGTAAGTGTCAAAAACAAAAAAAAACGAATGTATAACAAGAGAGATTCAGAGAGTAACGAAGAATTAAGGGGGGCGAACGAGAGAAGATTTTAATGAAGGAAAAAAGAAACGAAAAAGAAAAGAACACGTGCGAATAAAACAGCTGATCAATGTGAATAAAATGGAAAAAAAAATAAAACCTATCGTGCCGAGCGACTGGTCTTCGACGATTCTATTGCTCGCGGTAGTCTCGTCGTAAAGTCCATGCAGAGTCCAGAACACCATAACGGCATACCCGAGAAACGTTTATGCCGAAAAGAGCATGATTTTTAGAAATTTATTTTTTCGTATGAAAGTAACGATAAACGGCCGTATGCGTGCTTACGTGTGCGAGTGTGTGTGTACGTTTACGAATGCATCAATGACAGGAAAAAAATGACGAATGTGTGATCTGATGTCTCAATATCTGTATGCATGTGCGTATCTCGAAAGAAAAAATAAATAATAATAATGACGCGATTATTAAAAAAAAAAAAACGAAAAGAAAAGATGATAGAACCAAAATAAAAGAACGGCGGGAGTGGATGCGTGCATCCGATCGTGCGAATAACATACGTGAATTTATTAATCGTAATCTATAAAAGGCGGTCGAGCGATCAAACGAGAAAGAGAACAAAGTTATCATTCGGAAATAAAAAAACGAAAATGAGGAAACTAACGCGCTGCCTGCGAGATTAATATTCGAAAATAATTCATCGCATCACAATCGTAGCTCAATCATCGTCGACACATTATCGAGTGTGCGTCATAAAAATAATCGCCGAAATTTTATTTTATTCTCAAATAAATAATAGGAATTTTTATCTTTATTCTTTAGTAACGTTCTTTTTTATCGGATTAAAAAACAATTATTTAATTACATTTTTTTTTTAATTCATACGCTTGCCAGTTCTCTTTATTTCAGATCGATTCGTTTGAATAACCGAACCATTTGTCAAGAATTATCCTCGATGTTATTGATTGAAATCGACAGACATTTCCCCCGTTCATTTGGCAAACTCAACGGATACATCGTGTGTGCGAGATAAAAAAATAACCTGTCTCGAAGGTATAAATCTATTCGTATTACGCTCATTAATTATTAAGTCCTATCAGCTACATTATCGTTATCATTATTCTTCTTATTATTATATCTAACTCCTAATCTTACATCGTCGATATTATCAAATTGAAAAAATCACCCACACAGTCAAACAAGCAAATACACACACACACACACACACACACACACACACACACACACACACACACACACACACACACACACACACACACACACACACACACACACACACACACACATGCACACTCATTTAAATACGCAGACTCACACGGTTATTGATTGAATAAAATAATAATTAAACGAAATTAATAAATTGTAATCACATTTGAAGAGAGAGTTTTAAGGTTCGCTAAAAGAGATTCAATTTAAACGAATGCTGTATAATAAATGAATTCGTTTACTATAAAAGTGATTGATCCTTTGCAGCCCGAAGGAAAAAACGAAACACGAATAGAACAAGTTACGTGATTTAAATTGAACAAATTAAATTATTATCTTTAATAAAAGAAAAATCTTAACTCTTCGAATCTATCAAATTCGATAACGATACAATGGTGAGCTGCGTTTTATGTCCCGTCATACTTTTAACGTTAATCTATGAAGCAATAAATACTTATATACATACGTATGTATATACGGGCGTGTAACAGCAAAACGAATTTGAAGAAATGTCTATTATAAATAAAAACACTCGCTGACGCTCCGAAATGCGAACGACTCATTCAGGCCTTTTTGTATATTATTTAACAAAAATTCATGCGCGTAAAAAAGAAGATTTTCCGAATCTAAAATCGGGATCGATCGAGACAATTTCCAATAGCAACCACGCCGAATCTCTCTCGAAGGCTCGTGATCACGTTTCGGACGTACCGGGGCGTTGATTAGAAAGTGACGATAACAAAGAAGACGAAAATAATGATGAAAAAGGAAAAAGAAATATACGAATAATCATAATGCACACAGGGATGATGGATACATCGTCGCGGTATACCGAAAGAGCTCACAAACAATACCTCACCGAGGATTTATCAAAAATAAAATTAACGATGGAAGAAAAGCGAACGAAAGGAACACAGATAGATTGAATGAAACGACGAAGTACATTTCAATTAAATCTTAAACTATTTGCATGTTTACGATAGAGATTATACACTCGTTCTCGTTAGTGTCCTTTCTCTCCTCAGGAAAAAAAAGACGTGAAAAACAAAAAAAAACAAATAAAAATAAATGTTTAAGAACAAATTAAACGCGGTAAGCAGAAAAACGCACGATTATCGAAAGTTTCTGGGAGCTAATGTAAAATTGTGTATTCGTTATGCTGTTTTTTTGTTATCAACAAGTACGATATATTTGTACACAATTTTTTGCCACACTTTCGAGGCGTATATTGCGAAACCCAGAAATAATAACGACAAGAAAAACCTACGTTCGTCGGTGGAGAGAGTGATAAAAAAATGTGCATATTATATTATTAAGATTCACGAAACGTAACTTCATGATGGTTGTGATAAGGCATCACGATTTGGTTCATTTCGTTTTCTTTTTGTCCGATTAAGGGAATATTATTTAATCGTCAGATTTCCAGTCGATTCGTTTATTTGTACCTCTTTGCAATTATCGTTTTGTCCATTATCGAATATTTCCAACGTGCCTCTCTAATTTTTCTCTCGGTTCGAGAAACAATTCTCCATTACAGATATTGCCGCTCGAACGTGGAAAAAAAAGCTCACTGTCGAAAATTACGCTTCGTACGACTCAAGCAAAGATGCAAAAGTGTGCGCGCGTTTTAGTCTTTTGTCAAAAGTCGCGATTCAACGAATGATAATCCGCGATCCCACGGGGATCCGCATGTTATCGTATTGTATTTTTTGATTTCGATGGGAAAAAAAAGAAAAAAAAATAACGAAAAAAATGTAAGACGGAGTAAAAAGAGTTTCGTTAGTCTCAAAGTTGAAATATCACTGGAACAAACTTGTCCTATTATCGTCCGCTCTATGAAGAACGCATAGCCTTTGATAAAAAAAAATGTCGCTAGCTAGAGACCGTTTTAATCGCGAATGCTTTTGAGGCTATACTTACCTTCGTATCTTATAGTTCCCAATATTACGATCAAAACTATCGCCAGAAGTTCTTCCAAAAGTTTGTCCTATCGGCGAAATGTTTACCTTTTATTAGCACCTTTCCTCGATAACTCTACCTCGTTGCTCTTCGACTTCCGTCTTTATTATTATATTTCTCACACGCGCTTCGTACTATTGTCGTTTCGGAAACGGAATCGTCACACTGATGAACAAAATAAATCAATTTTTCAAAAGTTAATGCGATTGTTCCAAACTATCGTAGGTGATAAAAAATAATCCTCAATATTGCCGAATGACTCGATCCGGTGTTTCGACATTTCATCTCGAAACATCGAGCTTCTTGCAGGCGTTTAAAAAAGGCAAAGTGAAATAAATTTACAAAGAGGCTAATTGTAAATGAGAAAAAAAGGAAAACTAAACGCGATAAAAAAGGAGATAAATCCATTAACGAAATCTCATTTAATCGAATGGACTCGCGACGGTCTAATAAATTATGGCGAGATTATGAATGAGATAAAGACAAAACTTCGATTTGTTGATTGAATTTAATGAACAAAAGAAAAAGACACACGTTAAAATAAAATCGACGACGCTATTCTATCTTTATTATATTCGCTTCGGCCTCTCGAACGTAATCTCGACTTTTATCAATATTTCTTTTCGTTATCAATAATGTTCACTATTTTTCTTTTTACACACACGAAACACGAAAGAAATCACAATTGTCACTAAAGGCTGAGAGAAATTTCTACGTATATGGGCAAACCTATACAGGGATGATTGAAACAACGCGTTTATTTTACAATTAGACTCCACGAAAAAATTAAACTTAAATAAACAATTTTTTTTAACCACCCTTCGATATACATATATACGTATATCATTCACTCTTATCACAAAAAAGCCTAGCACATTTGTTTTTCAAACATTGTTCAATATACCGCGTATATCCAACGAAACCAAAATAGCCTGGAATAATATGTGCCCTAAAAAAGATATAAAAAGAAAAAAGTAAAATAGAAAAAAATCAACGGTATTGAAATAAAAACGTGTTTCGAATAATATGATTTTCGATATCGTGTCTAGTCACTCATTCTGTCTCTCTCTCTGTGAATTATCTAATTGTGTAAAAAAAATGAGAACGAAGCACCGGCAAATGATTTATGTATATGACGATTTAACGAGATGTCGAAAAATGTTGATAAACCTTCTTTGCTTTGCGACTTATAAATAGGTATATAAATATATATAAATCCATAAATAAATATATGTGTATATATATGTTCGTATGTATGTATCTATATATGTGCACGTCTATATGTATATACATATATTTACGATAAACGATAGTTATTAATAGTTGTTTATTATGAATACAAACGAACCACTTGTGTATCAGTTCAATTGCTACATTAAAGTGTTGACATTATACCCGTTCAACGTGAGTACAAATTCAATCCGTGAGATGTACGTAATAAAATGAACCTAAATTAATTCTAACGCGATGGAAAGATGTATTTGTCTTTTATTTGAAAAAATGGAAATGACGTTTCATGGACCGTGAGTGGGAATAACGAAGGAGGGCAGTGGTTCAGGCGATAAGGCTCTGGATTCGCACGCAGTGGACCGGGGTTCGATCCCCGCACTCGACACCAATAGAAAAAATTTGTTCTGATCATTTTTTTCTGTAATCCTAGCGACTCCGATCCCACCAAAACGACAAATGTCCAATCCAACGTCTCTGTGATGCGTGGGAGATCGATGCTTGGCTTTGGTGGTCCCGCAAGGCGGTTGTCATCACGCGAATGGGGTTGAAGCCTTATCCAAGCAACGCGGTCGGCCCATCGTGTACCACAGCTGAGGAGGGTGCGCCGGGGCCTTAGGCGCCTCTGATTACTCGGTCGTGCTTGAGTTTACTCGCATTGCCAATGGGGGAAGAGACTAGGCAGATACCGATCTGCATCGACGGAGGTTTTCTGCAAGTTTCCCTCCGTCCGCGACAGGATAAAGGAGGATGGAGCGAAAGCGACCGCAATCGGGGACACACAAAAAAAGAGAGTAAAGGAGGTAGAAAAGATTGCTGCACAGCTTATAAAAACCTGAGAAGAGTATGCAAGAAAAAATTCACAGATAGACTACAAGCTAACGACAACGAAATGGAGGACAACAATTTTTTAAATATATTTTTTATCATTACACAGTTCTTTACATCAATCGATTTCGATCAATGGAACATTTATTCAGTATCCCATATACATAGTCCGTCTACTATACAGTCTTATGTCGTGTATTTGTGTGATGAGAAGGAATTTGGTGCTTCATGAGGATAGACGAAAAAAGAAGTTTCGTGACGCAAAAGTACATACGGAGACGATAGACGCAATTTTTGAACGGAAAAAGAAGAGAGTAAATTCAAAACATTTATATTTTTTGTTTACAGTTAATTTGAAGAATGTACATTTTTTTACATGAAAGAAAGCGATTGAAAATATTTTTCGATACAAATGACGCGATGATAATGCAATTCATACTGTTTAGTCGCAAAAAAAAATTTCTCCGTGTATTAAATTATCGTGTTTTAGTCGACGAGATGTCGTTCTACGACATCTACATAGCCTGGCATCGATCATAAATCGTACCGAAATTTTTTAATTTTTTACGTCGGGTTATTCAAAGAATTTGCATGTACTTAAGACTGTAATATGCGCGCGTATGATAACTGTAATGCTGAATATTGGTCCTGTAGCCCGTGATCCATCTCAAATCCGCCGATCGTTTGAAACTTTTGTTAACGTTCTTCTCATAGGCTGTACGGAACATTCTCTCGCCCCATTCTTGGGCTCGTGGCTCTTCGCGTTCTATGCCGGAATCTCTCTTATTCATCCAGTCGATCACGTCGTTGTAGTAATTTTGCCTGTTAAATTAACATTTAACAAGAATTTATGTTTTGCTTGTAATTTATGATACATTTTTTCTTTTTTTTCTTTATCATCGTTCGATGAAATTGTAAATATTCGTTTGCGCGCTTACCTGTAGTCGTAGAGATAGTGATAATTGAGAAAAAGAGGGCGGACCCAATGAAGAGTGTACTTGGGTTTCGGTGCTTTGACCAATTTCGAATAATCCATTTTTGGTCTTTCCACCGCGCCTTTCTTACCGGGAGCTGCAGCTACCACGACGGGTGCTTCCTCCGCGGGCGTTTCCTCGCCGAGATCCCAATCCGTTGGCTCGTCATCCATCATTATCGCTTCGTTATTATTCGACTAATCGAAATCTGCAAATTTAACAATTTCACGTTTCAGCCGATTGATAAGGTTTTGAAGTAACAAATTAAATGATAAACATTATCTATCGTCTCGTTAAATATGGTTCGTACGATCAACGAAATTACAAATTCGAAAACTCTGATCTTGAATTGAAAATCAACGAGCACAATTGACGATAAAAATCGCGATAATTTTCTCTCGTTTGCTCTTTTAGGAAGTACAGAGCTCCGCCACTGCACTTTTAATCCGAAGACGTACAATCCGGAGCGCGGACAATCGAGCCAAGCAGGCCATCGAAAGATTTAATTAGAATCGTCGCGACAACGAAAGAAAGTGAAACAACAACAAGCGAGGCGTAGCACGATGACGAGACAAAATTACGCTCGTCCAATTTTTAAATCAAGGTCAAACTGAGTTCGGATTGAAAAAATTGTCCTTCAAGAGTTCACGAATAAATTTATAATCTCGTATTTTTATTCCGTTTCGACGATTCATTATTTTTTTTCTTCGACACTAATCGAGAAAGCACAAATCTTAAACGTGGCAAAAATTATTCGTCGATCGCTCGTACGTTCGATAATATTTTTACTTTTGTTATACGTTCGTTCTCGAGCTACCTGATGAAAAAAACTTCTGTCCTTCCCGGCACGAAGCACCCTCGTCGACTGACGATAAACTGGCACTTGGAAAGAATGAAAAAGAAGTAGTCATCCACCCCCTCGATTTCCTTTCCGCACACCCCCAGCACTCTCAGTCTTTCGCCCTCTCTCTTTCTATCTCTCTATCGTCGAACCGCACACCTTCGATACCGCGACACTTGTCACGCTTTTATTTCGAGAGCCTATAACATTTAAAGAAGCGGTAAGATAGCGACCCCCACCCCCACGAACCCCTCGGAGGTCAGCGAGGGGATCGTCAAAAAAAGAAGACAAAAAACAAAGAACAAATAATATAACAACAAGCCAACACGCGACACGGTACGAAATACGATTAGGTGGAGGGGGCGAAAACCCTGGGCATCGAGAACGCGCTGTAATCGTTGCTAAAACATCCGATTGACTGTTGCTACACCATTTTATCGAGAGTGCTCGATCCAACGACGATTTGTTTTTCGATTGTAGCGAGCCAACGCGCGGATGGAAGGTCGATCAATTTTGTATCGCTGTACAAATTTTTGCATCGCATCCAAACGGGTACGTTGAAAA
Source organism: Netelia fuscicornis (assembly GCA_946811545.1). NCBI lineage: Eukaryota > Metazoa > Arthropoda > Insecta > Hymenoptera > Ichneumonidae > Netelia > Netelia fuscicornis. Next base: position 17,657,388 of record OX328011.1, on the reverse strand, counting down.
ATTTACATCGAAGTTGCCAAGCGCATCGAATATTCGCTGTTAAAATTATTATTTTCAAATATATAATGGCACGAGGCAATTAAATCGATAATTTGATCGATAAATATTTTAGCATGGAATTAATAATCGAAAAACCATTCTAATGGAAATTATCGCATGCTTCGTTATTTATCGTTGGTGTTTCAAATTACGATCCAATCAAAATATCGGATTCCCTATAATTCGTGTTATTATCGTCGTATTGCAATCGCGGAAATACGAATCTTAAATCATTTACTATTCGTTCCGCCCACCTGTGAGAATAATCAGTGATGTTGCGTTTTAGTATTTCTCATTGAGCTATCAGCACTCGTTGCATTAGCATTCAGGATATTTTTTGCAGTAAGTTGCGTGACAAAATTCGTGCAGCGGTGGTCGTCGCCTTGTGACGATTTTAGAGCGAGTCTCGAAGACGCCTTACGATATTCGATCACTTTGACATATCGGAGGACACGTCACTATCAGGATATCGTCGATTTACAAGCTACTCATTATCGTATTTTATAATTCAATCATTTATGTAAATTGGAATGATTCTTACTATCTATCGATCGATCGCTGAATCAATATCGTACGGTGATAAATTAAAATTAATTATGCGTGTCAATTAACAAAGATTCAATTTTTTTTATATAAATAATTGTGATTATTACTATTAAATTAATTTCTGAATAGAACATTTTTAATTCCTTACTGCGCTATGGTAAGATATCATAATTTCTCATTATGATAAAGCGCTTTCTCATGAGTAACTTAGGAGGGGAGTAGATAACAGCCGAGTTTATGCTGACACCATGCACAAGGACGAAGCTGGAAATCGATTCGGTATATACAAATTCGAGTATATATGTACGTTTTCGAGTATGCGCATAATTTGTTACAAAGCGCTTCGCTAAACTCTGAACTTACGAGAGGGGTAGGAATTCGATTGTGCACCCTCTACGTTATGGGTATACTTCGTCCAATAAATCATGACTCGGAGAGGGCTTCCGTGCTCGGAGAGAGGTGGTGAGAATTATATCCGGCTTTAATACAAACCATAAATTTGGCACCAGTGCGAGAAACCCTCCCGCATGAATACATTATCAACATTTTGGAAATTTCGATTTACACAAATGGACGAATAATTGGACGAATAATTGGAATAATGGACGAATAGAATAGACGCAAGTCTATATTCGCTGATTTATCCAACAAACTATCCAATTAACCCTCGGCTTATCGATAGATCGATGACTAATTAATATCATCATTGATAATATAAATTTTAATTAATCATGTATGATAATTAACGAAAAAAGAAATTATTTTATTAAATTTTTGTCGTTTCTTTCTCCCTGTCATTGATGTTATTTTATAACGAAATAATGAATTTATATCCGGAAATTGTTGTCGATTGTAAATTAAATCCTCGAAAAATTTGATCGAGCGATACACTGTGAAATCGAGGTCAGCAATGCCTATACGAATTTTTCGCTTTCATAATCGAGAACGCGTTACAGATTTTTCTCAGTGCTATATATTTATATATATATATATATATATATATATATATGCACGAAACTTGGTAGACTGCGATCCCAGTACGATGAGTCGTTGATTTCGCAATGAAATTGCAACACTGACACGCTACTCTGGTTTACTTACTATAAATCAATCAAGCATGTTATCCGAGATGCAACGAGGAGGATGAATTTTTTAGCAGTGGCGGATCGAACATTGTCGCGTATACACTGTTGTATCGAACAATCACGGAGATACTCCTCGCGCGATAATTAATAAAACGATGAAAAAAGATAAATCGAATCGAAGAAAATTTCATTGTAAAATGAAGGGAAGTAGGAGGTCCAAAATAAATCCAAACGATATCGAGACGACGTTAATTCCATAAATATTTTTATTCCTACGAGTTTTTTTTCCAGTTTACAATCGACGATAACACGGCAGTAATAACATAATGACGGATAAGTGACAATGACAAAGTGATAAAAATGGTGAAGAACGATAATAAGTCGAAAGATACATTTTTTTTGTTCGAAATGAAGACTTTTCGATGATTCATTTTGATTTTATCGCGTTCGAAGTTTTTTGACGAAAAGTGTAAACGACATTACGTGGTCGATTTCATCGCGTTGGCAAAAGATTTTCGATAGCGCGCTTTCGTAGTCTCATTTTTCTTCTCCTCTTTCTTTCATTAAAAACAAACGCTTTTCTTTCTCTTGAGAAACGATCGTCGTTTCTTGGTTTTCTCTTTTGGTGGTGGGCTCTCAGTTGGTTCGATCATTTCCTCGGGCATAATCTCAGCCTGTCCGTCGGTGATAACATCGTCGGCGATGATAGAATTGATACGCGCGCGACGATTGTAAATTCCTTGAGCTACGCCAACCGGAATTTTCTCCACGTCCTGCATTTTCGTCCATTTGAACACGGGCAATTTCGGGGTTGGATTATCATTTTTCATTTCGTAACCAGCGATGGCGAGTTGAATTTTTCGATTCCTATCGATCTTTTCAGCCAAGGTGCGACACTCGGGCTCGGCCGATGATTCAGTATTGTCGAATTTAGTCGCGTGTCTTTGAAAAGCAGAATTCGCACCGTCGAGGGTAGATTTAGCTTTCTCGATTTCCGCGCTCATGTCGATCATATCGAACATCTTGTCTTGCATATTGCGTCGCCTCTGTCGCAATTCCGCGAGATCCCGCTCGAAAGCCTCGGTTGCTCGTTGCTTCATACGTCGATGCGCTATGACAAAATCCTCGCCGCACGAATCCTCGTAAGTCCCATCGTCCTGCGGCTCGTTCGAATAATCGAGATCGTCGAACATCTCGTCCACCCGCGAGTCCGCGAGGGTTCGTGTACCTGAAACGATTTTTCATCCATTTCTTTAATTCTTTTTTTTTTTGCTACATAAAAGACAAATCGTTTTTTAATTAAATTTTAATAATAGCAACGAATCCGATCGAAGGACGAACGTACCTGCGTTAGTCAATATTACGTTGATCAACATGCTCGCATTTTTTTTATCAAAATCGAACAGGATAAAAAGAAAACGTTCCATCCATCCGAACGTGGGAAAGGTTTGGGTCGGACCACACATTGACCTTTATCACTAGCACGAGTATAAAAAAGGTGAAACAGTGTGAGAAAATAACACCTAGACATCATGCTCTACAGGGTGAAAACGACAAGCCAAATATATTTTTGTGAAAAACAAAAAAAAAGACATCGAAGAATATTTTGTGTATATCGATTCGATAAAAATAACGATTCAAATCTCTATAAAATCATCGAGATACTATGTATACGTATGCAGTGATAAATTCGTGTGGGAATAAATTTAATTTACTCATTGATGTTCAAGGAATCATACTTTATTCGTACTAATATCATTTATATACGAACTATATATACATATACATTATCTATTACATTATATACACCTATATATATATACGTATATACATATAGGCATATATATGGAAATATATATGGAAAATAGTTCGTATGCAAATCGAACATCGAGAGAGGAACATAATACATACACGTGTACAATAATAGTAAACGATGATGATGATGATAATAATAATAATAATAATAACAATAATAATAATAATAGTAATAATAATAATAATAATAAGGTTTAAAGAGAACGACGAAAATCCTCGAGTGTCAGTACAGCTAGGCGTGTCGTTGAGCCAAGTAGTGCTTTATAATTCTAAATCCAGTTATATAGGGACGACTTTTAAAAACCCCATGTCGATATCTCTTCGTATCTCGTGATAGATATATGTATATTCTGCTTTTCATCCCCTAAGTGCGATAAAGATCGTAAGATGAATTTGCAACGAAGTGAACGAGAGCGACGAGACGAAACTTTTTTAACGACGAGACGTAAAGAATTGTATAGAAATATGTGTATAGGGCAGGGGAAAAAAGGGCTCAGATTTTAGAACACATCGGGGATCTCGGAGAAATCACGTTCCGAATATCGCTTTACATCGTGGATTTCGTGTTTCGTTTTTTGTTTTTGTTTTAAAAACGTTTCGTTTTCCTTTTTCTTTTAGAAATTAACGTGTTTCTCAGCCCTCACGGTGACTCTCTTGCTGCTGTGGGACGATTGTTGCTGCTGATACTGTTCGTCCGAGCTTGCGTTCGCGCTCTCGTTAACGAGGGCCCTAAGGGCCGCAGCTCTACGTTCTCTCTTCGCCTGTCTCTCCGCCATCTCTTCCATCTCCGTCTCGAGATCGTTGAGACGAGCCTTAGTTTGCTTGGCACGTCCGGCAGCGGCACTCGCGATTCCCGAGGTTAAAAATTCGTCATTGTTGGCCGAGAGTTTCGACCATCTCGTAAGTGCCGATTTTTCGTCACCGATGCGATCCAACGCCTCGTCCCCGATCAACTTTGAGCGACGTTTGAACGAGCTTTCAGCATCTTCGAACGCACTTTTGGCAGCGAGCCTCGCTGACTTGCTCGCTTCGGCAAACTTTTCATCCTGACGACGAAAATCCGAGTAATCGGTCTCGTCCAGACCGATCGACGAGTGAGCCTTGAATCGACGCGTCGTCGACGCTACGTCACTCGCAAAATCGTCGGCCATACTACGTCTAGTACTTCGCTGTCCACGAATGTCATAGACGGTCTCTTCGTCGTTGTCGTGCAGGAGACTATCGCTCGTTGCATGAGTGCGAGATCGTGGTATATCGAATTCAAGGTCAAGGTCACGGGCGGACGAACGAGCCCCCGAATCACCACGACTCCCTGGAAACGATCAAATATAACACAAAAACGGTCAGACGCTCTAGATTCATTGCTTTTTTTGTTTTATATTTTTATTGTTTTTCGTTTGTCTTTCAGAGATTTAAAAAGAGATGACGAAGAAAATTTATCTTCCCTGCGCTCTCTCGTTATATTTATGAAGCAATCGAAATTTTCCCATCCTTTCATCCAGTGCACTAATTTCTTATCGTTACAATGGCCATGCTGCAAACTTCTCTCGAGTCTCGACGTCGCTCTCTATTCGCGTCCTAAAAATTATTTCACTGGGGACCGTCGCGTTTGACCGACTGAACGAACCAAAAAAAATCATTCGATATTAATCCAAATTTGTATCCGGAGGTTTATCTGACATTGACGATTTTAAATTCGTTTCCAATGGGAATTAATAACGTGGACGTCTTTTTTTATGATCGTTGGCTCGGACTTCCGATCGTTCTAAATTGGAATGGAAATGGGTGTCTGGGATTTTTGAGATCGTTAATTCGACATCGAAGTTTCGAAACTCAAAATTACGTGAGAACTTTATCGATAGACAAAAAATCCTAAAACGATAGGCTTTTAATGAAGCTCGATACCTGGGAGTTTCCTACAACCAAAATTTCGAATCCAATTTAAATATATATTCCTGCACTTATTTACCACTTAAAACAATCGTTTTTATATCATTCCGTTCATTCACGTGCGATGCTAATGACGACACGTTGACGATTGTCTCGTGTATACTCAACTTACACGACATGGAACATATCGTTATCGTTATGATTCAGAAAAAAAATGAGATTATTATGTGAGTGTGATTATGAATTCCTCCCTGTACTTTCTTTTCATTTTTTTTTTTGTTTTTTTTATATGTCACTTGTTATATAATTATTTATCGGGCGGCTTAAAAAAGAAACCAAGACAGATTTTATTGAATTGCTTTAACAAAAACAGAGTCAATTGTGCGATACAATGCGATGATTTATATTTATTTTTCTTTTACCTTCTGTTTTTTATTTTTTTTTTTTTTTTGGTTTTCATTAACTACGGTTGGTAATCAAAAGACGGACTACACAGAATATTTGTGCGGGGGAAAAAAAATGAGAACAACAATCAACTTTCAACAACGGACAATCCAAAAGACTATTCTAAACGTACAGCTTGCAAAACGCAATCGGGCAATTTTTCATGACAACAAAAAAATAAATTTGGTCTCGAGGGGGGAATTTGTGTGCGCATTTCTGCTGTGTCCGTTTGTGCGAATGAAATTTGTAAAACGATTTTAGAACATGTAAATTTTTGAAATTTTCTTGAAATTTTGAGAATCGTATAATTCCGTGGTCAAAAATGTATTTTCATATCGATACTTTTCACTTTTTCGATCAATCGAAACGTTATGTTTTCAGAATTTTCGAATCAGCTTCCATGTAAAAATTTGTTTATCTCTCTCTCTCTCTCTATCTTTCCCTCTCGTTCCCTTTCCCAACGAAACGTGTGATCGTGTAGGAATTTATGAGGAAATGTTGCTGCTATCATAGAGAAAACGATACGAGGGAATTTGGGTTGAAAAAAAGGCACTTAGGTTCAAAGAAGGCGCAGGGAACTTAAACTTTGAAAAAAAAAAAAACGTTCGAGACACATATACGTATAAATATAATTCATCTCAAAACCACTTTGGTAAACGACTCAAGATGTTACCGATGTCGCTACGTCTCGCTGCTATCTCATCGGCGAAAGAATTTCTCGGCTCGCTGAACAGCGGACGAGAACTGTACTTTCTATCGAGATGATCAACCATCGGTTTGTAATAAGATTCTCCCTTGTCGTAGTTGCATCCATAGACGCGAGTACGGGGCCTGCTCAATATCGGTCTTGACATTTTGATTTTATTTTCTTTCCCTTATTCTTCTTTCGTTCTAGACGCGAACTTCTCCACTCTTTGAGTGTCTGTCGACGCTGATCTTCGCGCCCGTTCGGGAGCGACGTCGGCTAGTTTTGTTTTGTTTTTCTGAAAAAGAGAAAAAAACAAATTTATAATCCAATCAATAACGACGAAAAACGAATACAAATTTAGTTAAAAAATATCTCGACGTTTTTGAACAATATAATAAAGAAATGTATAAACGAGTGGAAGCTGGCCGAAGTCGGGGAACGAAATGTCAATTGAATAGAAAAGCCATGAAATCGTTTTGTTTCTAAACCGTATAAGTGAAACGTCATAAATGGGTTTGAAAACAGAAATGAGGAAGTAGAATGAAGAACCGAAGAAGGAGAATACGAGATTTTCAACTAGAACGAGAGGAAAGCTCTGCTACCCTCTCTCTATCGTCGTACACCAGACCGCCGGCCAACTTTTGTTCCTCGATGAGCGGGAGCGCTCTCGTCGCTTTAAAAATAGATCACGTCTAATTTAGTTCACTCGTTTTGTGATCCGAGCGAAGCCTCTCGAGGGCGCAAGATGGAAAGCCGCGAGCTGTTTCGTACCGAACTCGCGAGAAGCCGACGAAGAAGAACGAGAACCGTAAAAGAGAAACAGGGAAAACTTCGACAACCACTTTGCGAAAGCTTCAAGATCCGAGACACAGTCGTCGAGACGATACGTATATCGTCGTATGTGAACACATTTCGTACGAAAAACGAGGACAACGTTCAGCTTTACGTACAAATCTATTATTTTTATCACGTTATACAATAAAGTTCTCGATCTCCCACCTCTCTCTTTCTCGTGCTCTCTTTGTCTCTCTATTTTTTGTACATCGAATAGGCGCAAAAAAATAAACCGCGATCGAGGACAAATCCCACGCGACACGATCACCAAAAAAAACAACCCCAGAACGTTCAAGTTTGTTCGGTCATCGGACAAGCTTTGTTTCTCTTAATTTTTATTTACATTTTATTTTTCTCGACGTCCTACACAGCCCATCCAGACAGCATTTATTCATTTTCATCCGCCCCGATATTTTATTTTTCTCGACACTGCAAATACTCTCTCGACACATTTTTTATTTTGATACAACCTTGCTGAAATTTTTCGATATTTTTCAAATCAAGCTGATAAATAAAATTTATAGTCGAATCGTTGTCGTTGATAAATTGAGATGCACCTGAGATCGAGCGAATTGCAGGCAGTTTTTAAACAAATCTCGAACGAATTTCGTTTAAATTTACGTTTACAGAAAATTCCATTGAGCAAGAATGATCGAACTTTTTGTTTATTCGTTAATAAAAATAAATGACGAGATTGCAATCGATGCCATGATAATAATTCGAGTTAGTCGGCACGAAGAAAATATCGCGGAGGATTTTTTTATAACAATTTTTCGCTGTATTCGTTGCCCACCGGAATTCCTTCGTTCTCATCTTTCTCTTATATTTCTCGATGACGTATCGCGCGTATTTACGTAAGACGAATATAGAAACCCCATTAGCGCGCTTTCTCGCGAACCCGCGCACTCGATGACTCTCGAGAACGAGATCGACTTTACGTGTGGGTAGTAGACAGCGACGTGTGACACACACGTGTACGTACGAGGCCGAATTACCAATTTTCACAGCCCTTGAAACCAACCAAAATTTGCAATGAGATAAATAATGCTTCGGCATTGCCAACTATTTTTTTAAACGCTTCTACATACATGTATGTTTCATACGCGTGGTGAAATTCTAAGGACGCTTTTAGTTTATGACTCACGCGAGACACAAAATATCTTTCCATCTCTCCTAAAATTCGTAATTATACGCAACGCTACAATATTAGATAGAAAACTATCGTTTCAACAATTTTCAAGATATATTCGCAATTTACAAGCAATTATTCTAGCAAAAATATGAAAATCTTTGTTACTTCTTTTTTTTCAATAATTAGTTGATTAAAATTATCGTTCGTTTCTTAATTAATCGTTCGATCGATCATTGGGCATTAAATAATTGTTGAAGCTTAAGAATAAATAAGATATTTAAATTGTCTCTTGTAGATTGAAAATTTTGATTTTTTACATTTCTTGAAAACAAAAGGAGTAAAAAGTTTAACATTTTTTTACCGTTTTGAACTCTTTTTTGTGTTTAGCCATATTCGTAAATGGATTTCCTAACGAAGAGAAAAACTTGAGTTTCGGGTATCACGCGGGGCTTTCTCGGGGGTGTTTGGCGAGGCGCAACGTTTGTCGACACCGGCACATACTATATATACGGTACTCAACACCGATTACGCAACGCGTTAACAAACGAGGTGAGAGAGAAAGAGATAGAAAACCGTCCTCGTGCGCCGGGGTCTAGCGGACGGACTCTGCCAAATTTAGACTTGAGACAAGATTTTCTTCAAAATCTCACGTTGACGATATCGATTACAATTGCCGCGTGAACAAACTCTGCCCAAATTCATAATTCGCTCTCTTCTTTCGATTCTACAAACTGCAATCTAGTTCTCAACAAATTCTACAAAAAACATATAAATAAAAAAAAAACGCAAATCAAAATTTTAGAATCGACGAATACGAGGGACTCGGATAGATAAAAAAAAAGCCAGCGATACGTACTTTAAGATCCAAGAATTAATCGATGCTTATTAGCTTATTCGATTATTCAATAAAAGATTCATTTTAAAAAAACATACTTTTTCAAATCTGCAGGTTTATTTTCTGGTCAAAAAATGTTAAAAATCCTCCGGTTTTTGGTAAAATCGCGAGAGACTTCGATAGTCTACGGGGATTTAAATTGAGATAAAACGATATTAAATTGAGAAATTCATCAATAATCGTAAAGCCTTTTTGTCAAAAAAAAACAAAGGAGAAATATGACGAAAAAACAACGCGAATTTGGAGTCCTTTGTGTCGTTCGTGTTATGGCACGTAATCACAGCGCGGTTCATCAGTCAATTCTAATTAATCCAACAAGACGCTTTTGTGTCATGAACTGGTTCCATTCGATACATACACACACATACACACACACACATACACACACGCACACGTCTATATGTATTCGTGTTATATACCTCGATACGTGTACATATATATTAATGGCACTCGATGAACATCGTGTTTAATTACAGCAAATTTTAGTGTCAAGGGTATTATAACGTGGACATGCGACATGACCAAAGTTTGACACTACAAAAAAGAAACGATCGACGATACGTCTAAAACTACGAGCTGTACAGTAATCGATTTGGACATTGAGAAAAACTCGTATTAAACACGAGCAAATCACGCCACCCGATGCAAACACAGGACGTTACCAAAATTTCATTCCGGAAATGCATATATTATACAGATAATTTTCGTTAAGTCTAGAGGAATTAATTGTTACAAACTTTCGATAATAAAACACATACCTACGAAATAGCAAATGTTTTAGATACAACAAAAATGTCGCGTTTACAAATACGGATTAATGTTATTTTTGGATACAATTATTATTTAATTTTGCAACTTTATCGTACCTAATTTATTGTTTTTTTTCCGTGCGATTTTTTTTTTCGTTTTCCGTGTATTCCTCAAGGTGTGCGATGTCCTCGGAAGTATCGGTGCGACTCCCACGGTTTGCTCGACGACGCTCTTTCGGACTTACCCACTCCTCTCTATCTCCCTCGAACTAAAGTTTTACCCCTACCTCTCGAAACCACGGCCCGACCACGAGACGATCTCGGGAAAGAACGACGAAGATGAGATAGAGAGAGATGGGAAAGCCGACAATACGAACTCGAGAGAGAATCGTCGTTTAACGAAGTATGCGACAATTTAACTTTTTCTTCTATTCTTCATAGTCCCGTTCCTTTTTTACCCCCAATTGCAAATATAATCCAAATTCTCTCGGCAGAAGGTGATCTTGGCTCAATTATCCGTTTCAGAGTTTTGTCACTCAGCAATTTTCTAAGTTTCTAGGTAATAAAGATACGAGTGGTTTGGGTTGTGATATTATTATTATTATTATTATTATTATTATTATTATTATTATTATTATTATTATTATTATTATTATTATTATTATTATTATTATTATTATTATTATTATTATTATTATTATTATTATTATTATTATTATTATTATTATTATTATTATTATTATTATTATTATTATTATTATTATTATTATTATTATTATTATTATTATTATTATTATTATTATTATTATTATTATTATTATTATTATTATTATTATTATTATTATTATTATTATTATTCTTATTATTATTATTATTATTATTATTATTATTTTATTCGCGACATGTACAGGTTGTGGGCGTATTGTAAAGTTCGCTCTGGTTGCGAAACATTTCAATCCTCGTGCAAATTTCCTGTGCAATATTCAACATCGCATATACTCGAGTTTTCTCAAACACATAACAGAATCGACAACATAAAACTTTGGCACCTTTCGAGCTGCCACGTTCCATATACAGTTTCCTGTTCAATATTACATAGTGGATATAATTACATTAATTGGCCAATCGATCGGACCGTATATGGATTTTTCATTGGTCAATTAATGTCTTCATTCATAATCATGATAGTCCATCTATCATCTAATACTGTTCCGGAAACAAATCTTTAATTCCGCAATTTCAAAGATACGGGAAAGACAATTTCAAAGACCAAATTCGAATTTGCAAATTCATCCCCGCTAAATTTACAAAGAGTATAATCATGAGGTGTCTATATGTGGGCAATCGTGTCTCAACGACTATCTCCCCTATTTTATTTTAGCCTTTGGTTATACCACACACTATAAACTAGATCATAGCTAGGCGACCTCACCGAGTACGGCTCTCCGTTACTTTTAGAATGGTTCGAGTTTGAGCTACTAGTGTAGTCACACTTTCTGGCTTAAACAATGACGATAGACAAAAAAGTCATCTCGAGCTTACGAAACTACAATTTTCTCTTCAAATGTATTTGTATTTATATTTGTATATACATAGTCGTGATAACAATGTGCAACAATAAATATATACATAGAAATGGAGTTCGCACGAAGGTCATTCCATCCCAAGTCGATCAGCAACTACCAATAGTTGATGGTTACACTCACAACTTACAACACTTACAACAGTTACACAGCACACCTGTACAACATGCACACATCATACATATACAAAAGACACAAAGCACACATGTACAATAGACACACAGCACACGTGTCTAAAAGACAGACAGTATACACAACACACAAATACACCAGACACATAGCGCACACACAATAGCACAGAAGCGCATAGAAAAAAAGGTGAAAATCAACAAAAAAAAAGAACGGAAAACCTTCAAGTCTCAAAAATTTTCCTGATTTTTACATAAATTTTCGAACGTTGACCCGCATTACCCCCAAATTCCCGGTATTGGCGATTTTTTTAAAGCGGGGGTAATGAGAGTCAAGGGGTAATGCGGGTCAATGCTTCACGCGTTAGTACTTCCGCTTCGCGCTAGATGACACTATTAAATTTCGACGATTTTGATATCGAAAATCGAGAAAATGTGGCGGTGCCATCTAACGGGAAGCGAAGGTACTAACGCGTAAGGCATTGACCCGCATTACACCAACTTTTCAAAACCTCCGTACAGAAATTTGGTAAGTTGAGGCAATAAGGGTCACGGGGTGATGGCACCTATAATTTTGATGATTTTGGGGTAAAAATTCGTCGAAATTTAGTGGTGCCATCTAGCGAGAAGCGGATGTACTAACACGTGACGTGTTGACCCGCATTACCGCATGACCCCCATTACCTCATCTTTTAAACAAATGCTTCTACAAAATCGGGCAAATGGGGTAATGCGAGTCAGTGAGGTAATGCGGGTCAAATTTTCGAAAATTTATGTACGAATCAGGAAAATTCCTAAACATTCAAGTTTTTCCAATTTTTTTTTGCTGTTTGGTTATTTTGTGTGCGTCTCTGTATCCATTGTGTGTACATGTGTGATGTGTGCACTGTGTGTCTGTTGTACATGTTTGCTGTGTATACTGTGTGCCTGTTGAATATGTGTGCTGTGTGTCTGTTTTACATGTGTGCTGTGTGTACTGTGGGCCCGTTGTACATATGTGCTGGACAACGGACACAAAAAAATATTGCAAGCATTGTGATATAGGATATTTGCAATTTTGCTTCTCCATACTTTTGAAGTGGAGCTCGTCTAAAAATTTTTAGTAATAAGACCAGACCTGTAAAATTTTGTATCCTCGAAGAATGGAATTTTTTTAACGGAATTGTTTCTTTTTGTATCGTGCGAGCCTTCTGTGTAGACTGGAATCTCAAAACGCCGATTTTTCGCAAGTCGGAGATTGTTGCTAAACTATATAACATAGAGATCGGTAAATTTTGTGTGTATCTCGTGAAGATACTTTTTCCTAGATAATATATGAGTGTTGAAACGGTATGTTGATAAATGACCGATAGCAGATTCTCAAAGTAGAACAATTAAATTGTTGTTCAATTGCAAGTTACCGCTAAACTAACAATGTCACATGATTTTTGCATATGACTTTTTTTGTAGAGGACATTATGACACAAAACTTTTGTAGGAAGCATTTTCTGATTACATCCATTCCAAAATAATAAATTTAAGTAAATCGTTTTTTTTCAACAATCTCTGATGGTTAAAAACAAATCGGATTTTTACGGAAACTTAAGAACATATTCCTGGAGGTCCAAATATCCCACAAAAACATTGGCGCTGCTCTTGTGTCTTTAAATACAACTCATGTATTTTCCGATTGGACTACCAACTGTGACGAAGCATGATACAAATCTGGTTACTCGCATATCTGTCTATACATTCATAAGCAATAAATAGACACAATGAGGTAGGCAATTTGAGTGACCACTTCAAGCGTATTTGCCAAAAGAATGGTTTCTTATTTTCGATACACAGCACAATATAAATCCGGTCATCGTAAAGTAATACAGCGCAATCTTTTTTTTCTAATTTAACAAACATAAATATTCCTCATGAGCGTCAAGTTTTAATGAATTTGCAATCGTATCGTTAAGTCGATTGGTTTGTGTATCAATTCGAAATCAAACTTTTAGCGAATCTATTATTAAGGCGAAACTCGTTAACGCTTAGAAATAGTTGCCAAAACAGTTGTTACCTATATACTTGACTATCCTCGATCCGTACTACGATTTTAGTGAGCCGAACACGATATCGTGTCTTTGGGATTCTTCATCATGTATATGTTATATACTATTTTCTCATCCAATAATAGACGGCGAGCCTAATTGAAGCCCGCTTTAACAATTAATTCTCAATAAAATATAGCAAGTCATTTGTTCTTCAGATGAAGTAATCGAAACAGTTTAGTCTGTTAACGTTGCCAAAATGCATGAATCGGTTCATCATGAAAATCGTCATTCATCGGTTGGAAGAAACGGCAATAATATTATATTCGACTATTCTATTTATATAGAATACTATCATGGACGGTTGTCATCGATACTATGAACGTTATCAGGATTTAAAAAAAAATTTTGAGGAAATAATAATTAGAAATTATTTCAAGTGAATAAAATATATTTCATTGCACAATAAACGGTTGAAAAATAAATTTTATCCGATTTACTACTCCTTTGATATAGTTCTTGATTACTTTAATTCTTAGATACCAGTTTGATTAAATAATCATTTGCAGATATTGATCCTTCATGTGCTGAAATATATGTATCTATTTCTAGATGCTGTCTATTTTAAGTAAATACAAAATACTTGTGAAAAAGTTTGACAACTGCATTACAATCAGGATTGTATAACATTTAGATGGTGCTTTGTACAGCTTTTAAATACAATACTCAATGACCTGAGTCTAATGGAAAATAATCGCAATGATAAAAGATACGGTTCGATTTAAGAATATTTGATATAAACATTCAATATCATAGGTACTGGTTATTTCCGAACATCCTTGCATTAAATTTTATATACTTTATGTACATAAGAATGTTTTACATTCATCGGTCTCATCGATCCTCCATACACTTAATGTTTAAAACAATTGGTAATTTTAATACTGTACAAGCTTTGACCCAAAGTGCTGAATGGCAATTTAGCTATTTATTCCATTTAAACTACTTTCTTAAACATTATTACATTTAATAATCACGATATCGCAAAACGTTTATCATCTTGACTTCTCACTTTCTAGACTCCATGTTGTCACAGTGGGCCATGTCACACCATCGTGGGATAATTTCGACTTTACATAAGGTATGAGCCAAGTAAGATACCATCTATCACCAAAAACTTCGACAATGTTTCTTTTCCATCCCAAATCGTACTTGGTGATACCCTTAGCTCGTTCGTTAGCTACACTACCAGAGAACACAAGATGAAAGTGATATACGCAAAGAATGCCTGTAAAACACATTCCTACTGCAGATACAATATAGAGCATGAGATAGAATTGTTCCATCGATGGATCAAATCCAAACGCGAATATAGCTAGAGGAAATACAATTTTAATAATCGACATGGGAAATTCGAATTCCATTTTGCTCCAGATGAAATAGTTGTTGTAAAAAAATGCATAAGCCGTTGCTACAAAGAGATAGAACACAAACATGATGAAATAACGGTGATTGTAGTGTCCGACGCAGCAGCCGGTGAATATACAATGATGATCGCGCTTCACGATGCAAACGTCGCAGTTAGGACAGTGCCAGGATCTCGGAGGTGCGAGAGACTCGCAAACTGCACAGAGTCTCCAACCATCCTTAGCATTGGCCTTCTGTGTAGGAACAACTATCTGTCTCGTACTTGTGTCGCACAGGACGGTGAACGTGAAATTACCGACGATGTTTATCATGAGGAAATTGCCGAAAATAAAATGGCAAATGTACGGCAATGTACCTGCCGGATAAAGATCTGGCAAAACTATCCACAACTCGAACCAATAAATGAGCGGCACAATCACCAGTATAAACATCATCGAGATGAAATCACTGAACGTCTTTGGCCATATTTTCTTTCGTACGAGCATGGTTTTATAATATTTCGTATATCAATTAACTGTTTATTGTAACTGCGAGTAACGTATTTTAATGTAACTCGAATTTTTTTTGTAAGCGGTCTTCTTTGAGGTTATGTAAGTTTACACGGGTGAAGTTCGCTCATGCGCGGAGGGTGGACATACGAACGTACAATAAACATAAGCTTGCACAATTCAAATCTTAAGTATATATAATGTAAATTATCTCTATGTACCAATGTACAGTACATAAAATATAAATGGTGCAATGAATTAAGCAATTCTACAAATTATAAAATTCTGGGCCAACCATTATATGTCATACACAGTAATGTCCCAATCCACCAGTACGATACAAGTTTCCAGTGGAGATGTTAACGTGAATGACAACCTCTCTAAAAAAAGGACCTTGTTGTTGGATGATCATAACAAAAATGAACTATCAACCATCAATTAAAATTTTATTTACATTCGTGCCTTCAGAATTACATTTTGCATCGTAACAACATGATCAAGGTAGGTCAAGGTAATGTAGATCCACAAAAAAGTAGTAAAGAGTAAAATAACAGATGGCGCGATCTACGTATTCTTTTTCATAATAGCTAACTATCACACGTACCTTTGCGTTTAGGATTAAAATTTTGGCGGGACATAAACTTATTTTCTCCTTGTTACTAGTATATACATAGTATAACTAGTATGGGCACTCCGAGCATTTTCGAGGTTCGCGTCGATCCGTTCTGCGCATCCATCCGCCATGTTTTTGGGAGCCACCAATCAGAAAATTGTTTCATAAGTGGTGATGTGAAGCCTGTGACAGTCAGTTGAGAGGTTAAAATTTTTTAAAACAACGTCGGACAATAATACATTATAATAAAAAAAAATGCATAAAATCAAAGGGTACAAAAAGTGCAGCGTTAAAAATTGCAGAAATACGTTTGCAAATTCAGAGTGTTCTTTTTTTCACTTTCCTAAAGATAATGAAACGTAGACTGAGTGGAAAATTTTTTTCGATGAATGTTATACTAAAAAATAATTTGTAATAATTTTAGGGCAAGGAAGTGGATAATATTTTATAATCGCCCCGATTTAATGTTGAAAACAGCAGAAAATTTATACGCAACCAACAGAGTTTGCAGTCATCATTTTGAAGATCGAATGTGTGCAATTGGAATAATTGGCTGTATATTTCTATGATATGTATGGCTTTATTCACTAATTGTATAATTAATGTAATTTTGTAATAGATGTTTGTATGTCATTATGTAATTAATAAATGATTGATGTAATCATATATTTTTACCTTACTTATGATTACCGAACTCCTATATTTATGTAATGATTTATAATAATAATGATAGACATAAATAACAATTAGTTTTCAAATAATAAAATATGCAAACCATTTCACTTTTTTATTTTCTTATTTATGTATACAATCGGTTCTAATCTGTATAAATTAGTTTATATATATTTTCATCTTTTTATCAATTTTATCTAATATATTTTATCTCTAATAAATCTATCTCTAATAATTTTAATTTATTGACAAAAAACAGCTTTTATTTGTTTTATTTATTAGATAATTTTTAAATTTAAAAATTTCTTTTTTCAATTTATAAAATTTATATACGTCCCTGGTGAGATAGTAATATACCGCGGGTTCCTAGAACAAATGATCCGTCACTGGAGGTTAGACCAAAAACATGGCGGAAAATTGACGACAAAAAGATCAAAGTGCCGACAAAGAGTGCCCATACTAGTTATACTATGGTATATAGGTAAAGACGTCAAAACTTTAACCCTATTTTTGTTTACTGCGTGTTTTCATAATCACCATGTATAGGGGTTTCCTTCCTTGCATCAGTAATGCGCGACAAAATATGTAACTTCGAGAGTTGGTTCTGCGACATCTGATCGGCCAAAGGATGAACTATTTTGCACCCACGTTAAGTTGCCCGCAAGCTATTGCAGTTACATATATGTTGAAGGAAATATATATGTATAGGCGTAGACTTTTCGCACTCATCGTTCAAATGAAAGGAAGACGAAACCCAAACAACTCTCAGTATTTATTAGTCACACTCAATTTACGATAATTGTATTTTGCATCTCCATGTTACAATACGTAGTTACATTTTTCGCACGTTTAGTGTCTGTACCATTACCAATTGCAATTATTGATATGATAATTATTTTTAAATTATTATATTTTCATCTCTTGCCAAATCTGCTCTACAGCAAACCTGCGACGGTGCATTATGTCTTTAACGGTATAGCCATGGTGGCATATACGAAATTTGATACTCCCAGTCATTGCAAGAAAATGGCGGAAAACATGGATATTCAAAAATTATCCTCACGATAGAAAAATAAAAAGAACGAGGCTGACAGAATATGCATAAGTTTCCTGTATTAGGCGGAACTATGATAATACCAATTATTATTTTTGCACGCTTTTACGTATCATGTTAAAAACTGTTTGACGTAAGTTGTGAAGAGATAATATTTAATGTCCGTTTTCATTTGGCAAATTATAGCTCTTCATTTATCTCTATTTCTTTCCTTTCTTCTTCTTCTTCTGAGCTTCGGGCCACGGAAATCCTCGACACTTCAGTACATCCATGATATTGTGACAAGTGTAGTAAGCATTTTCCATCACCTCGTCATTGAAGATGTCCATTGCGAATCTTGCTCTTCCACCGCTTCTTTTGGTACTTCGCGATGTTTTCTTCGATTTCCCGCCATTCTTCCCACCTTTGCTGTTTCCGGCTTTGCTCGATGATTTTGTGTTTCCGCCGTTTTTCTTTTTTCCTTTGCCTTTCGTTGGCATTTTAATTTTTATTCCGACCAACTGACTTTTGGTCCAAGGTGTACGATGTAAAGCAACGTTTGAGCTCAACGTTACTTGTTTGATCAATATCGTAAAATAATGATCTGTTATGACGACAAACGATAGTAGTGGCTTTTTTTTTTAAATTCATATCTTGGAGATTTTTAAGACAGCTGCTAATTTCGATCTCAAATGTAACGTTTCAAAATATATTATGACAAAATTAATAAAAACTCAACGATTGAAAATTCAAAATAAATATACCCATC
The DNA here is from genome assembly GCA_946811545.1 of Netelia fuscicornis. NCBI lineage: Eukaryota > Metazoa > Arthropoda > Insecta > Hymenoptera > Ichneumonidae > Netelia > Netelia fuscicornis. Next base: position 17,638,539 of record OX328011.1, on the reverse strand, counting down.
TCTCATGGTAATACCAATTGATTTACCCTTTTTTACCGACCGAGAAATTTGCATATGCCGAGGTTATTAAGAACGCTCAACAGATGGCGCCACAATCGAAACCCAATGTTGTCATAGCTTATTTTCAGTATACCTATGCATGAGCCATGCGCGTAAGATAAGCGCAAATGTCACCTCGCGGCTCGCACACCCATGTCTACCGCGTGTGAGTACACGCTACGTTTATCGGACATATATGTCACAATAGTAGGGAGAATATTTACAAAAACCATCGGCCTAATCAGTAAAAATGTTACAATCGACGTGTGATTAATAATCTACACGCGACATTACGTCAATAATCCGTGATTCATCAGAGAACTGCGGAGCAATTGCCATTCTTAACAATCCATCAAGCCCTCTCCGATCATCGACCGACACGCCGCACACATTTATTCGCAATTCAGAGAATTCTCGTCATAGTTCAAAGCGAGTATTTGGCGAACACGTGAGGAAACAGTGAATTATTCTGTGCTGCACGCGTGTGCGTCGTGTGTTTTTTTTTTAGTGTATTTGGCCAGATTTTCTGTAGCTGCCGGCCTCGCGAAAGGCCGGAGGCGCGAAGGGGAACTAACCGTGCCCAGTGGGCCGGCACGCGCGTTTTGCATTTAGCCGCAAGCGAGAGTGGAATTTGCCGTGGCGTGCGTTATATGCACGAAAATTGTTTACCATCTCTCCATCTTCGTCGAAGTTCCATGGAGCAAAGCAAACGCAATTGACGAACGCTGATTTGAAAAGAAATTATTAGAAAAACCGAATAACGAAAATAAAAGAAAAAGAAACAAATAGAAAAATGTCAACAGCCCTGCTTGCTGTATTTGCGGTAGTTCTTATAATTTTGTTCAGAATATTGAACGTCAATAGCGCTGCACTGAAGCCGGTTCTCTACTGTCAAGACCAGGCTTTTCTCTCCACGATTCTCAAGATCGCTCCCACTATCGTCGAACCGTGAGTTTTTCCAAAATATCTTCATGAAAACCCATAAATAATTACACGGCCGTATCAGTGAAAATACGTGCACGCAAACGTCAATGTGTTTGTGAAAGTCCTTGTGTTATGTCGCGAGTTCTTCGTAATACAGTACGAGCGGAGAAATTACCATGGAGTGTAAGCAAAGATGAGGGTGGGATAGATCGATTAATTGCGATGTATGCATAATATATGACAGTAACCGTAAATTAATGGAGCGCTACTACGCAGGCGAATTCCCAATTCTCATGGCGACGACCTATGACGGTGAATAAGACACACGTGTGTGTAGTATAAACATGGTATTTTTTACGACAACATAGATATGTTTATCGAAGCACGATATCATGTTTTGACTCATAATCATGTGAAAAATTCATACCAGTTATAGGAGCATCGTTCAAGAAGAGGAAAAAAAAGCCACGAAAAAAATCGTGAAAGGTTTCACGCTCTTTCTACCGACGCGTTGTACGAAGAGAGGACATTCACACATTCTCATTTTGTGATTCGACAAGCACGAGAGATATTTCTCGACTTTCTACAATGACTGTTACTTGGCCCCCGATATTCTATTCATACCATATATATTAACCTATATACCGTATGATTGATCACCGCCCAGCAAAATTCGAAGGATGGCGACATTATCTTGCGTTCAGTTACCAAATCTAATATATATATTTGCATATATATATACGTTGATAACGACTTATATCGTGTACAATCAATTCTGCGAACTAGAGAACGAGCCTGAATCACACGCAAAAACTGCCCTTCCTTTTCACCAACAACTTGTATCTCCCCCTGCACGATGATTCATTTTATCATGATCACCTTGATGCGTGACAGACCTCCAAGACTGAAGTTTAAAACTAAATCATGATACTTACAAACAGTATTTCATGACGTTAATTTTTGAGACAAACGTTTCTCATAAAAAAAAGACGTTTCTCCTCCCGTTTTTATGAGTACAATTGTCGTCCACAATTTGGAACGTGTGAAACCCGAATAAATGACGTAGAAAATTGTCTATATTTCTTAAGCGTATATTCGCGAGATATATACGAAGAGAGCTACTCGTGAAGGATCGATTATGCGATCCAGGGAACGAGGCCAAATTGAAGCCGCGAGAATTTTCCACCCTATTCATCAATCAATATACATGTCCCCCTTCCTATACAATGCATCGTTACTCTCTCAACTGATGAGTATATAACACTGTGATTTGTCCATACCTTTACACACGTGTACTATACACTGAGGCACATAGCTATAGTACATACATAATGGTAGCCACTCGACAGTTTGACCAAGACCTTGAAAATAATGAAATTTTCCCTCTCTTCTTTTCTATTACGAATTCATGGGTCTCGTCTCGATCCATAGCGACTCCTTTTTTTCTGCAAATGTGCTTTGAATCAATTTTAAGACTTTAGCCTGCTGATAATGAAATAAAGGTGAAAGGAAACACTTCGCACAACGTCGTGACAAATGTATTTTTTTTCTGGGCGTTGAGAATATTTTTCCTCCAGATATTTTTTCGTGGCGAAATATTAGGCGGGTCGTAATCTTAACTAATATTTTAGTCGTGCTTCAAACTTCAAATCAATGCTGATGAAAATTCAAATCTTAATTATATAAAAGAATTTATTATTGTCTTAATGATAATACTATTATGACGCAATATTATACGATATAATAGAACATGCAGTTATAATTAGTTGATATACTAATTGTTATAATAGGCTATAATGCTGTTGTTTTAATTATTTTCGTAACATACTGTTCTTTGTTTGTTACTGTACAGATACAAGCCCACAAGACTATGGGGCTTCAGCGGACATGTACAGACTGTTGTTCACAGCATAATAGGACGTGTAAGATGTCCATGGCCCATCGGAGAAAGAGTGGTCATGCTTTTACCAGATGAGACTACTCTGACATATGATCTGTATCAACCGCTTACCAATGCCCATGAAGGTCGGACATTAGCTTAAACCGGGATACTCCAGGCATTGAAATAGACGCTCTGAGCACTTCGGAACTAAAGACTACTATTTCTTTATTGATCTATGTCTTACTATATATCTGAATTGTTCATCGCACTGCACACTTTGAATGAAAGTCCCTTCGTTAGCTCTCAGATTCGTACTTGAAAGTTATCATCCTTCAGATTTTGGCAACCTTGACAGTATTGACAACCTTATGCAATGGTTGCTTGAAATAGCTATTCCAATGCCTGAAGTCATTCCTTAAAATTTAGTTCTGGCCTAGTAGAGGCCCTCGTTTCATTTATCCTGCGAGACAAATGTAACTATCATTTTTTTCTATACTTTCTTTTATATCATAGATGACATAACGATCGCCATCTGCCCGGGTATCGGTAATAGCTCGGAGAGTGTCTACATCAGGACTTTCGTACACTTCGTACAGTGTCATGGATATCGTTGTGCTGTACTGAATCATGTTGGCGCATTATCCAGTGTTAAAGTCACTGCACCTAGGATCTTCACGTATGGTATGCGAAGGAAACACATTTCACCGTTTGGAATTTTCAATCGAAAGCCCGAGATACAAAATGGAATTGGAAAAAAATGCATTTCGGTCATATTTTTGTTCCATCATATTTCTCTGATTCATTGACTGATTGTTTAAGAATTTATCAAGCATTATTTATCTATTGATTCATGTATTTATTTTCATTGTTTCACGATGCGATAAGGTCATACCGATGATTACCACGTGATGTTATTGAATCTCGTGGAAAAACATCCTGGCACAAAGATCGTCTGCGTTGGTTTTAGTCTGGGTGGAAATCTGGTTACAAAATACATGGGTGAACGTGGTGATAAGACATTGACGCACATTATCGGTGGAATCTCCATCTGTCAAGGTTACAACGCCATCGAGTACGTTGTATAAGTTTGTTGTAAGAAAGAATGGGCTAAAAAAAATTTAAAAAGAAAACTGCAAAATGTACTATGATAGTGCGCTGCATTATTCATGAGTAAAGATCGAAGATCGTTTGTACTAAGAGATGCATATATTTTCAGGGGTACTAAGTTCCTGCTGAATTGGACAAACTTTAGACGCTTCTATCTTTACATAATGACGGAGTCTGTGAAAAATATTATTATACGACACAAGGACGCACTTTTGTCGAGAGAGGTACAACAAAGACACGGACTTAACGAGAGGGATATTATTTCGGCAGCTACTCTGCCAGAACTCGACGAAGCTTACACCAGACGGGTAAGAGACATATAGATAAAACCGTAATATAAAGTTTGCAACTTGAAATTTGCTCTTACCTTTCCTATTGTACTCTTTGTTTGCAAGGTTGATGTACTAGCTAATAAGCTCGATATGTTAACCACAATATATTATATTCAATCTAGCTCCTAACATATAAATGTTTACTATTTCGCACATTAATACAATATTTGATGGTTACAGATGCACAATTTTAGATCTGTCAAGGACTTGTACAAGTGGAGCAGTAGCATAAATTACGTTGATAATATTGCAACGCCAATGGTATTTGTCAACGCGCTTGATGATCCTCTCGTTCCGGAAATGCTTCTTGTTCCAATACGAGACTTCGCCGGTAACATTCAGTTTATATTGGCAGATTTATTATATAATTCATATCGAAAATGTTTTTATATACGCAAATTTTATCGGGCCTTAAACAGAACTTGACTTGCATTAAAAAATACAATTACGATTGTTCGTAATATCCTTTAATGGCAATAGTAATCAGAAATAATTAGAAGAAGCCTTTTTAAAAAATACTCTTGCATAACGAAATTTCCGAGCTTTTGCTCGCTTAGCTCAGCAAAAAACTAAGCTTTCTCTTACCCTTGAGTAATTTAACGTTGAATTTTCTTTGTTTTCTCCTCTAGAGAGACACAGGAACGTTTTATATATCGAGCTCGCCCACGGCGGACATCTGGGATTTTACGAAGGTGGCTTCATCTACCCGGATCCTATAACATGGCTAGACCGTACTCTAGTCTCATTAGTAGGGTCGCTCACTCTCGTCCACACCGATCGTACAAAAGTTTCTTAATCTTTCGTTCGATGTAGACACGAATGGTAAAGTCACTCCCTTAGCAGGGACTGGAAAGTAGATGCAAAAAAACAGCGAAAACAAACACAAAAACGAGCCTTTTGATGCATTTCGAGCGCGAATCGTCGCTCCTCGGAGGTTCATCACGATATAATTAAAAAAAAAACATATGCCATGATTACCTCTGAATGATTGATGTTTCGAATGCGACTGATAAATCTTTGGGAACAATCTCGCTCTATTCGTCTCTAATTATCCATTCGACTCGTCGCTTGCAATTATTATTTATTTTAATAAAATGGTTAATGGTCGATTGAAACGAGGCGTTGAGCGAGAATTTTGAAATGACGAATATTTTATGTTTGTGTACTGCATGGCAAATAATTCATTGTCATTTTAAATGAGCCGCACATCGTGTTTTTCTATTGTTCATCGTACAAGAAATTCTTCGAGTATAAATTTACTCGGTTAAGCAAAATCTTTTATGGATATTATAATTTCACTTAGTCTCGATCACCTTTAATTTATTCAGTATTTGGTGCCGGATTTCGTACCTAATATGTTTGGGACTCCGCCCTCCAGTACAGAGTAGTTTCTCTATTGATATTCGATAAGTTCGCACATTCGTTTTCAAAAACGAATCAGAAAAATTATATGTAATTACATATGTAATTACATAAATTACATATGAGACGTTGACCGTAAAGTCAAACACTTTTTCATACTTTGGAAGGCACGCTTCTGACAAAAGCTTTTATTAGATTTGAACAATGAGTCTTTTCTTTTAACGTTATTTGCGTAATCGAGAACGGTGATCGTTGTTATGCTGGCAATTTGTGCTCAGTCAACTCAGATTGTCGAAGATCCTATCAAATTTACAACAATATCTACACGGTAGTTCTGTACGAAAAACATTATTTGACATCGTTTTATATCGAGATATACCACTTATATCAACATTTTTTTCAATATTCCGAACTGGTAATTACTGCCATGCTGACAATTCTATTTCTGCAGAGACTTCCATCCATTCGCGAAGATTCTGTGAACTTAGAAACGAAATCAAGATGGTGTTCTGAATTCAAACAATTATTTTTAAAGCTGACAGAGAACGTCTCATATTCACATGCTATTATATAATATATATATATATATATGTATACACAGGCAGGCCTAGGAACATATTTGTAAAACAAGTAATGTGTGAATAATTCATCGTCGATTTCATAAAGTCATATTTCACTAAATACATGAATTTCATGTTCGACAATGTATTGAAAAACAATATTATCATTTGCACATTATTATTTTTTACGTCTCTGTTACTGAAGCGAGAAACACGGTCTAGTGTACTTATGTATCGGCTTCGGATCAAAGATTATATTAGAGTTGACTCGTCATGGGATGAAAAGGTGATTAATCGTTAGAGAGCATTGTTCTGATTATCGATAAAGGAGAAAAACATGTCGTCACTGGCACCAGGCTGTCTACAGAATTATTATCAGAATCATAATATTTGTCCATAGTAACTATTCGTCATTTGTCTTTCTTAATGCAGGTGCTGATTGTTCTAAATCGGATAGCTCCTGTAGAGCCACATTTCCTAATGGATAACATTAAAAATAATTTACGAACAAATGTTTTTAAAATAGATGATTACTATTCGCATAGTAAAATTGTGCTACTTTATTTCACAAGAGCTTATCGTGATTCTTTCCAACGAAGTACTAATCTAATCGAATTTGGAACGACACTCGAAGGAACCACTCCTTTGTCCAGCGTTCAGAAGTATGCAATAACGAATTGGGAGATAAAGATTATGTATGCGCATCGTTTATTTCACACACAGAGTGCTCAATTTTTTCTCTTTCTACACGAAAAATGCATCACTGACGTAATTGACGAATTTATGAAATGATAAATTTTTATCATATATAACAAGAAAATAAATGTAACATAATAGATATATTTATTCTTCGTGTTTATGCCAATTATTAACATTTTCCCGAGTTCCAATTTGATATCAAATTCTACTTCCCAAACACCTGCGTCAAATCTTGCAATCTAAAGAATTCTACGCAATGATGGAAAAAAAGTCAAGTCAAGACAGTTCCGTGTCGTCAAGGCGAATAGCATGCGTACTTCGTCGTATTAGAAAAAAAAAGAACTCAAATTGACAAATCGAATTCATCTATCAATTATTTTAGGAATATATTTTTCTAAAACGAAGTTTACGAACAAAAGTGCAAAAAGAAAGGAAAGACCGAAGTAATATCAAAGCCGTTATCTTTTAGCACTGGTGTATTTATTACGTAGAAAAAAAGATAACAAGTTTCCTAGAAGACCATTATAAGAAACGTGATTGTAGATATAAGTGCCGATTAATTATCTGACCGATGTGAATACTTCTTTCTATATTCGAACAATTTTAAAACACAAATTGTGCTTCTTGGTTGATTTTGAATCTCAAAATTAAACATTACATAGATAAAATGAATTGGAAGAAATATATTCCCAAAATAGTTGAATGTTGAATTGTAAGAGAGAAGAGAAATTGAACTTTCTGTTTGTCACAAGCTCAAGTCTACGTATATTCGTGATACGAGTCGACAGTCGCATTTTTTTTTTACACAAGAACATAAGCGATACTTACACAGATATGAAATGGAAATAGCCTATATGCAGTGCAGTGATCCATGGTGTTATCGAAAGAAGAAAAATAGAGTATTCATCGAATAACAGTGAGTGTCTATTATACGTAGCTCTATGTGTATATCTTGGTCTCTGAAGAGTGAGCGAGCACACGTATAATATTTAAACTTGAAGCATCGAGAGGTCTGTGAAGGCTTCTCCGTTAGTCGTCATCATTCGTGCAAGCAGACACATCTCTGTAAATAAACGCGCCAGCTACTCAACGAACTACACTGATTTCAAGAGCTCGCGTTCAAAGAATACAATTTATAATCGAGAAAAAGAAAAACTTGGGGAAAGAAATGGCGAAATATTTGACTTATGTTCAATTATTTCTCGTTGTTGTAAATGTGACGGGAATCGTATGTTTACCGAATTATTGGGCCGAGAGAGAGGCTATTCTGAAAGCTGAAGACTCCGACAATCTTGGAAGTCATCTTCCTTTTGAAGCCGGGGAACTTGCCGTAGATCAAATATTGAAAGCCGCCAAAGAGGAGGAATTTGAACATGGTTCGCATTTTTTATACGATGATTATTATTGTCTTCTTGTTTATTCTTTATATTTATCTTTGTTGCACTTTTTAAAATGGGTATTATTTATATAAGATATGTCTTTAAAGCAATGTGAGGCCAGCGACTATTGTAATGAGTTGGTTGGATAAGGATAACTAAATGTTTTTATTTATTTCTAGTCGATAGAGATCAATATGTACGCTCATTTATGAAAAATATTATTTGTGATTATTCTGATTGATCTAACGATAAAAGTTGAATTCATCGACGCAATTCTTCATAATTTAGTGATAAATTCATCAATAAGTAAATTTTCAATCCATGAATTATTTTTCAATTTGTTTTCCATTTAGTTTTTTAATATATTTGTCAGTTTTATTCCATTCGATTTATTGCTGACTGTTTTAACTATCTGGTTGCTTACGCATAAAAATGAAAAAAAAAACAATTTACACAGTTATTTGGGACATTTGAATTAACAGTTTTGTCTAATTAGATCCATTTTTATAAGACTGTACGATCTTCTGATTGTGATTCTTTATCCTGCCTGCTTCAAAAATAGGTGTCTATAATTTTGCGCGTATCTGCATTCATGTTGACGCCCTCTGCTATTATGTAAACAAATATGCGTATATAGGAATGTGCCTGTAATCTATCCTGAAAGACTATTTATGTCATACTCGCTTACCAAGTATTTATACAGTTACCAACATTTTTGTTCTTTTATAAAATATTTTTCCCTGTTAATACGAGTTTTTTTTTTTCATTTTCGTAGATTGGCTATATAAGAAAGATTGATCTACGATGCGTATCTATGACCATCGCGACTGTTAACAGCTAGTGTTTAATGAACTAAACGAATCCTTCAGCTCGAATGATTATGACACGAATTATCATAATAGAATCGGTAACATAACGCAGGAGCACAAGTGTGATTCATCTTATTAAATTGACGTTGCCAAGATTCCTTTGAAATTAGTCAATAAGAGTTTGCGGCCAAGAAATTGCCATTTTTCATATGAATTTTATGTTTGTGTATTTTTTATAGCTAAGATTTTATAAAGCAACTGTTAACGAATTTCTATTTTTAAGAGTCAACTTATACACTTTACATTAACAATATCGTTTGTATTTCAGGTCGTTCCAATGCGTCGGCATTTGCCCCGGGTAACAACTTCCTCGATGCCAAAAAAGATATCGAAAAATCGGAGGTCTTTCGTATGATCCAAAAGATGCCAAAAGGAGCAGTTCTGCACGCACACGACACAGCAATAGTCTCTGAAGAATTTGTCTTCAACAATATTACATATCGCGATAATCTTTATGCATGTGAGGCTGGTGCGAAAAAAGGAGATAAGCTGGCTCTGCGTTTTTTTGCCACTCCAAATAACGAGTGCGATTGGAAGCTTTTGAGTACACTACGAAGTGATCCAAAAAATCAAAAATCGATCGATGAAAGAATACGTCGTCAATTGTCTATGTACGATGAAAAAATTTCGAAAACTGGTTACGTGAATGGAGATGTAGCTTGGCAAAAATTTATGTCGATTTTTCTATTTATAACTCCATTCTTGACGTACAAACCAGTGTACGAGGATCATTTTTATCAAGGATTGCAAGAATTGTATGACGACAATGTAATGTATTTGGAATTACGATCTACATTGCCGACGATTTATGAACTAAACGGCACAGAATACGGCCCGATCGACGTTGCTCGCATTTACAAAGAAACTACTGATCGCTTTGTGAAAGATCATCCAAAGTTCGTCGGTGTCAAGCTTATATATGCTCCGATAAAAACTGCGGACTCTGTCGAATTCGAAAAGTTTTTGGGTATAGCGACCGAGTTGAAACTCGCTTTACCCGATTTTTTTGCTGGTTTCGATCTCGTTGGACAGGAGGACACTTCGTCACTGCTATCTAGTTGGGTCAATCGTCTTATCGATACCATTGCTGGGAGTGTGCCATTTTTCTTTCATGCTGGTGAAACGAATTGGAGTGGTCTTGGGCCCGATAGCAATTTGATCGATGCTGTTTTACTGAATTCTAAGAGAATAGGTCATGGGTAAATAAAGTTTTATTATTGGACTTAAAAAATGAAAATTATAAACTAATTATTATTCTGACTCGCTGTAATATTTTCATGCAATTTATCAAATAAGTTCTTAAATAGTTCACTCAAAGTGAAAACTTGAAATGTAAGTGAAAAGTTAAATTTTGTTTTCAGATACGCTTTGACGAAGCATCCAGAGGTCCTGAAACTTGTGAAAAAAAAGCAAATAGCTATTGAAATTTGTCCTATATCTAATCAAGTATTGGCTCTCGTAAAGGATATGAGAAATCATCCAGCGAATAGCCTCTTCATAGATAATGTTCCAGTGGTAATATCCAACGACGATCCAGGCCTCTGGGGTGCAAAAGCACTTTCTTACGATTTTTACGAAGCATTCATGGGAATGATGCCATATAGAGCGGATCTTCGTGCCATTAAACAATTGGCCATAAACTCGTTGCAGTACAGTAGCTTGAACGAGACCGAGAAGGAGCGAGCCATGTCTCTTTGGCGGGATCAATGGACTTCATTCTTGGATTATTATGCACCAGGCAGCTCAATACAAAGTACTATAATGAAATAAACATTTTTTTATATCAGTCGTAAAATGTTGAAATCTTGGCGAAAATAAACTGTTAATAGAGTGAAATATACGCAGCAGATATTGTGTTTAATAATAAATAAGATTAATCGTATAATTACAAGATTATTCTTTGTTTCACCGTCTCGGTTGTTCGCTTCTTCTCGATTTGATTCCAACTCGCCCGAGCGTAAGATCGATGTAGAGAGTAAACTGATTATTATTCTCTTTTAAATCGGTGAACAATGATGCCACTTGGTCTCCCCAATCGACTCCAATTTCCTTTTCAATAGAATTACTCTTTTTCGTGTAATTCTTATCCTCGACGCTCCTTAGAGACGATGCCAAATAGTGCTTCACGCCGGAATTCTTTTTCGACGTTTTTCTATCAACAGAATTTTGTTCATTTTTCTCTGCGTTTATAGTTCGAGATTTTCGATCTCGTGGATTTATAATCGATGTCCCATTTATACTTTTCGAGGAATTTGAGTCATTTTTCATTCCCCATTTAATACTCTCTCGCAATTTATTAATCATAGCTCGACGATGAAGTTTGTCAAGAAATCGAATAGGAATTTTCTGCGTCGTATCGAATTTCTCATTCGATTTGTTCATCCGTTTGAAACTTTGATTTCCGATGGTTGCAAAATTAACAATCTTTTTTCGCTCATTGTCGTACAAGTTGGAAACTATTTGTTCATTTTTGGGATTCATATTTTTCTCATTACCCAAAAATCGAAAACGCAATTCGACCGTTTGTGGCTTTTTCCCAGTTTCCGCCGAATAGATCGACTGTCGAGAAGTTCTGGCGAAATGTTTTTCAGGTTTTATTATCATACTCAGACTCACGGTAGACGGTTCGTCCTTCAAACTTTCCAGATTTTTCTCGATTTCTTCTTGCGTTCGATCTTTATCGCTACTACGACCATTTCTAGAAAGAATCTCAAAGTTTTCTGTTGTTTCAGAACGTTTATTCTCGAAATTATTCAAGGTTGAAGGGTTTGACAAATTTTGTCGAAATTTTCGCAAATGTGATAATTCCAGAGCTTTTCCGAGACGATGAGCTGGCGACCAAATCGGCTGAAGAACGTAATCTTCACTAGAACTTATTCTTTCGTTCTCACCGTCTTCGATATCGCCTTCAATTAATTCTGCATTTGTTTCATTAGAAGAATGATTAAATTCTTGACTTTCGAGCTTGTTTCCCTTGTCGACATTTGTTTGCAATTCGACGTTTTGATCTTCAGCTTTTTCACGAGTGTTGAAATCTCTTGGTATTTCAAAACTTGAATTGTCTAATTTTATATCTCTGAATTTTTCACTGCTCGTTTCACGATCGTTGACTTGCGACGACCGACTCGAGTCCCGAAAATATTGAGAAAGCTGACTCGAGCCACTATTTGCGTTAAAATTTTGGTTTTTGTGCTCATCCATGAACCCTTTCGATAGAGTACCTTTTGGTAAATGTTCGCCATTTAAAATTGATGATGTTTGGGTGGCGTTGTTTATCGTGTTCGTAGGTCGTTGTCTCAGTTGATTTAAATCCGGTCGAAATATAATTTTGGGACGTAATTGAGGTCTCACAGGTTGGTATGCGTAAATTTGAGAAAGTCTAGCCGATGGAATTATAACTGGAGTGACGATTGTACGTGAATTATCATTATTGCTTGTATATTTCGGTCGATACCAATTCTCCATGGCTTGATTATTGTTCAATCGATTAACATCCTGTCGGTGATTCAACGAGGTTCTGGAAATTGGCTCAGCCTGTTGCAAAAAATGATTTCTCGATTTTCCCAACATTGTTCTGTTGTAAACTGGTGCACTTTCAGATTGACCATTTTCCGAATGTAATTTTGTTTCCAATAAATTCAATTCAACTGCTCGTTGTAAAGGACTTTGGGCGGAACGTTCGGTTGCATCATTTTTTATGGGATTGATTTTGTAACCTTCGACGATTTGACGATTCAATAAAAGAATTTCCTTCGATGGTACTTTGTACAAACTGTTGGGAGAAATTAGTCGGGTTTCCATTAGTTTTGAAGAATGATTTGCTAAATTTGTTTCCGTCGTCGTTTCGTTCATTTTTCTCATTCTTTGCCTCCACGCATGTTGAACCGATGGACGATTTGTCAATTTATTTTGGCGTTCTTTTAAACCCGATTTAGACACATCTTTTCGCCAATTTTTTATGTTTTTATATCTGCTAGGACTGTCGGTGCCAACGCGAACTTTCATGACGTCACCGTTCACATTTATGTTCATTCGACCAAGAATGCTTGACATTTGATCCAACAAATATCTCCAAGTGTCCTTCCAATCATCTTTTCTGTAACTCGAACCATCCTTTCGAACAACTCTCTTCGCAAACGCCTCGAGATACTTTCTCAATAATCTCTGATCCATATCGATCTTGACTTCTTTAATCAATTTGGAAATTTGGAAATCCGGAAATGGTATTATTTTCGAACGCTCTTTTTTCAAATGACTTTTCGAATGTTCGCTAAACGATCTCGTCGTTCTAATCGGAGCTGGGTAATTGCGCGGTGACACGACTTGACTCTCGTCGAAATGAAAAGTTTCCGAGTTTGTCAAGTTTCTTCGTGGCCAAGAAACGCTCAATCTTTCGTGCTCATCGCTCCAACCATTGTCCACATTTTGTTTCACATTCCGACGTGAAAATATTGGATTTAGATTATCATAATCGCCTCGTGGATGAAGCCTCCGAGTAAATTTGGCATAGTCGGTATTCGAATTTGCATATCTGTGCCCGTTTCTACGGAAATCATTGTTTCTGCTCATCGGAAATTGTTCACGATATCTTCCAGCGTTTTGACCCCGAAATTTTACATTCTGATTGTTCAATCTTCCAGCAATGACCTTAGACTCATGGTTCTTTGAATACTGTTCGGCATCATCCCGTCCCATTGTTTCCGATATTGGCCCACCGTTCGAGACGATATTACCAAATTTATTTTTAAAGTAACGTCCCATTTGCATAAGAGAATTTGGGTCGTTTGGTCTTATCGAGGGTAAATCGGAAATCGAGAGAGGAATGTTTTTATCAATATTTTTGTTTTGCAAAGATCCATGACCATACGGTCCTCCAGTTCCGTGTTGATTAAACCTTCTTGTATCGGAGTTCTTATTGGGCGAGAAATTGGCAAATTCGTCCATCGTCCTTCTACCAGCAAATTGGAATTGATGAAATGTTCCATGTTCCTTGTCTCTCTGAGAATTTCTACCGAAACTTGCGCCATCGTAGAGACCCACGACCATCGGTCCTTCGAACGCGTAGTAAGGACGAAGCGTCCAATTTTGAAAATCTGTTTGGTTTTTCACAGAATGTTCTATCGTGCTATTTTTCCGCCCGATGTTAATCTTAATTGGAACTCCGGTCGTGTTTTCTATTATCGTTGATTTTGCAACATCACCGTCGGATTCAATTTGTTTCTTCGCCACTCCTTCTTTCAACATATTTATCAATACTTCTTGCAAATGTTTCGACATGTCGTGAGCGATAGGCATTGTCGGAACTTCTATATTTTTTGGTCGATTGGGCTTCAACGGTTTGAGTTTTGGAGCGCTTCTTACAGTCGTGTAACTCCTCCTTATACTCGAAGTTGAGGTTTGCTTAATTTTTTTCTTACTTTGAAAGTTTTCGTCACCCGGCGCTTCGTAATTCTCGCCGTATTCATCCAATTCGGAATTTAATTCGTCATAATTTTCATTTTTCGCTTTTTCTTTGATTTTGCTATTCTTTGCCTCATAATTATCGTAATAATCGTCATCGATGAGATCGTACGGTGTCGTACTTTCTGGCGTAAAACGTAATTTTTGTTTCATTCTCGATAACGGAGTCGTAATGAGTTGTAACGAATGTGGTGGAAAATTTTCAATCTTTGATTTTGATTCTACGTTCACTGTTTTCAGTCCTATATTTTTGGAATCTTCAAACAAAATATTCGAAATTGTCGTCCTTTTCTCAGCATTCGAAAAAACATTTGGATCCAAATTTTTGGTTGTTGCGATCGGAGCGATTTTGGTTACGTTGGAATTTAAATCTCTCGTCGTTTTCACAGAATATTTTCTGGTTCTTTCTTTCTGCGGGTTCGACGAAGATGATGAACCTTCTGGTAACATCGATGTGAAAGTTCGTTCAATTTTTGTTAAATTTAGATCTTTTGTATCCATGGTAATTAGTTTTGTACTCGACATTTTTGGAGTTGATGTTTTTGAAATTTTTGGCACGTTTAGATTCGAGGTTTTCCCGGATTCGACGTATCCACCAACGTTGGACGTAACTGACGAAAAATTCGAGGATCTCGAGGAGCCTTGCAATGCTTTGCGAGAATCGTGTGAAGATTTTTTCAATGTAGCAGACATCATGGGCGACGAGTGCATAGGTGGAGAGATCGTTGATTTTACAACGTACGACGCGCTCGTTAAGAGTTGTTTGAGTTTTTTCGTTTTTTTGTTCTCAGAATGTAATTGAGAGTTTGTCGTTGTTTCCAAAGCACTTACAACTTTGATGCCGAATTGAGGTAAGGTTGGAAGTATGATGCGTGAAAATGGCTTGAGATATTTCCTTAATTGAGAATCAGGAGTTGAATTTTTCGATGAAACACTGTTGCCGGGTTTCCAATGATGGAGTTCGTCAATGTGATGACGGTGATCGTGAGTTGTAGCCGTTGTAATTGTTGCATAATTATCGATAGGAGACGTTCCAGTTGCTTTGGACCACTGCAGGGTTTCTGTATTTTCGTATAAAGTCGATAAATTCAGGAACTCTTGTAATTCGGCGCTATTGTCACTAGTATTTTTCGTTTCTTCGGTGACTGTAGAACTAGTGTGGGAAACGCAACCACTGATAACTGCATAGAGGAAGAAACAAAAAAATCCGTACAAGATAATTTTATCAACAATATTCAATATATAAATATTTGTTTAGCATTGTTTTTTTTATTATTTGTTTACCTGGCTCATGAAGATTTGAAATCGCAAAATAAATCGAATGGATTAAACGATGATCATAGAACAAAGTATTATTAAATGCTTACGAGGTTGGCAAATGTAGGGCTGTTTTTCGCGACACGAAAATCCATAAACAAGAGGTGAACGAAAATTTTCTCTGTCGAGATTTAAACAATCTGTCTCATTGACAAAATTATTATCATCCGGACACCATGGTATAAAAGTATTGCCAAAATCTCGTATAGGCTCGCCATTAACTTCCCATAGCCATTTTCCATATTTCCTCGATCGACGACCACCAATCCAGATATGACGCAATTCTGTTTGTGTTAATTTATTATTATTATCCGTATTATACATAATAAACAATATTGCTAATAATAATAGCGACGAAAACAATACCTGCTCTATTATCTGCCATCAAATTCATCATATGAGTGATCGTTCTTTGTGAATCCAAAACGACCAGCGAAGCATTCACGGTTTCACAAGATCGTTTTGCTTCCATCCATTGCAGTGGATGGAAACCAATCCAATAAGGACAATTGTCGACAATTACCTCAATGAGTTTTCTGCTCAAACGTTTCTTTGGTGCTATACAAAACATAAAAGATAATGATTTACTAAAAAAATACCATTCTCTCATAAAATGATATTGCCTACAGAATGTCTTAAAAGAAAATAGTGAAATCTTACGTTTTTGACAGAGTACATCACGTTTACGATCGCATGTTGTCTCCACGTAAACCGGTGTCTCGCATAAATGTCTATCTAATAACAAACATCCGCCAAAAGATTCCGTCAAGTTGTTTCGCCACATCTCGTTGTTATTAATCTTTTCGCCCGAGGCGAGCCAACGCCATGTATCAGCATCATTTTTTCTCGTGTATCCGCCGATCCAAGCACTTTCGATTCCTTCTATGATAAAGAACAAGACAAATTTAGATTCAGACTGCAAGAATCATTGAATAAACAATGGTTCGCTTCAATTGTAAATTTATAATTGCGGGTCTGTTAAAATACTAATCGTCTAAACAAACAAAACTATTCAACTAGTTTTAGAATATTAAATAATTGTCACGGCAGTTTAGCTATTTTTTTCAGATTTGCAAAAATGTCATTTTAATGCAACAACAATTAAAAAATACCATTATTTCAACATTTCAAGACCGTGAGGGGATGCACTCGGTAGGTAAAGAAGTGATCGAATCGATCGGTATATAGAAAGTTGACACTGAGTTACATCAACGTACAACAGATGGCGCTAAACGTGACCCTGAACTGTCACTGGCAAGTTTGAAGGATACATCCATTGACCTAGTTCCCCAGTCAATACTCGACGCACTTCTTGCAATATGAATCTGCTGTCGCGTATTCCAATTTTTCTTACTTATTCAATGTCGCTTTACCTTCCAAAAGGTTATAGTGCTGAATCTTTATGCGCGTACAGGTGAATCATGAAAAAACAAGAATGGAAAGAAAGATTCCGCGTATAAAAGATATAAAAAATATGATACCTCATTGATAGTTGTTTACATTTTTTCGTAAGTGTTTATATTATGCAGGTAAACGCTACAATTGTACTTGTAGAACGTTAGGCGCAAGAATGTGAATAAATATTTGAGACAAATACGGATAATGGCGGCGGGGTGTTTCGCACCCCTCGCGAAGGATCGAGCGATTAACCTACAATCAGTCTTGTTGCGAGTTGTGTAATACCCGAGAAGCTGAAACAAATGTTCTAAACAGTCGAAGATGAATGCGTCATTTTTGTGTTTTCTTATACTATAGATCAGCAGAATATCAGCAACATCTATTTCTTATCACAGTGTATTATAAGCTATAATTTTAACACAATCAATAAAAAAGACAAATATAAACAATCGTATTACTGGGTTCTCAAATTGAATTTGGGTATGTTAACCCAACAACACGATTTTTTAACTACAAACTTGATCAGTAAGTAAATTTGCTCAAGTATTTCTAGGCGATGCCATTCGAATATGTCTGAACAAGTCTATCATTCTTGCAGTGGTGAAATCTTGTTTTTAACAGAAAGTTATCCGCTTTTTTAAGGTTATGGCAATTGCAAATGCATTACCATTCGATTTCTGGTCAGCGGAGAACGCCGACGAGGATTTTATCGACGACGATGACGAGAATGAGATCGATCATACTGGCACACTATTCGATAGCGAAGAAGAGGATACTATCGAAGATTTACCACCCAAGATTCAAAATGATAGGAACTGTTATATTGGTAGAGATGAAATAACGAGATGGAAGAAATATTCTAATCATATTTCATCTAGAGTTAAAAGAAAATGTGAACATGAAGTTCCTAGTGTAAAACCAGCTGCTGTAACAGCTCTGAGACCCCTTGATGTTTGGAATTTGTTGATGGACGAAAAGATGCTGGAAGAGATTTTGGGTCACACAAATTGTAAGATACATCTCAAAACTGCCTATTTCGTTGCGGATCATCGTTATCGAGCTGGACAAACGACGACGACTGAATTCAAAGCTGTTTTGGGCCTTTTTTATCTCATTGGAATATTTCGATCGAAACACCAAAATGTGGAAGATCTTTGGAACAATCAAGGAACAGGAGTTGATATTTTTAGACTCACAATGTCTTATTTTCGATTCACCTTTCTCATTCCATTCCTATCCTTCGACGATTTGGCTCAACGGCCAGAAAGCCGACAAAGTGACGCTCTGGCACCAGTGAGAAGTTTGCTAAAGCGCTTTTTGACTAATTGTCAGAACTCTTACGAGCCCAGTGAGCATTTAGTCATAGAGAGAAAACTGGAAAAATTTTTAGGACCTTGTCCGTTCAGGAATTATGTGCGAAAGGAGCGTGAACGATACGGTATCGTTTATTTTCGACTCGTCGATACGAGAACAAACTATGTTCAGAATCTTGAAATTTCTTGCAAAAGATGGAAGGAAGATGAGAAGGACAAGACAATAGCAATCAGAAACGAAATCCTCGATATCGTCGATCGCCTAGTCATTCCTATTTCTCAGAGCTTGAGAAATGTCATCTTTGACAAAAACATCACTAGTTACGACCTAGTAAAGAATTTATTGAAGAAACATGCTTTAACGTCAGTTGGAAGAACGAAAAAAAACGGATGAAGAGATACCGATCTGTTTTTCTAACACAAGCACAAAGCGCAAAAAATCATCGGTGTTTGGATTTCAAGAAGAAATCTCACTTGTTTCTCACGTCGCAAATGGAGAAAATTTTCTTCTTTATTCGACTCTGCATCGCACAGTTTCAATACATAATAGTGGCAAGCCGACAATTCTGACTTTTTATCAGAACACAAAAAAAAAATGAAAATGAGATGAAAGAAATTTTTGCCAATTACGACGTCTCTCAAAATACGAGACGATGGCCGCTCGCCGTATTTCTCACGTTGCTGAATATCGCAGGTACAAATTCACAGATACTTTACAAAATTAATACGAACGATCATGCGATGAAACGTCGCAATTTTCTGAAACAATTGGCGCATGCCCTAGTGCGAGAGCATCTTGAAAATCGTAAGAAAAATCCGCGAGTACCGCGAGAGATAAGACAGAAGATCGGCAAGTATTTTGGTGATCCGGTTGAAAATGCGAGAAAACGACGGAACGTTCATGGTAGATGCGCACTCTGTCCAAGGGAGAGAGATAGAAAGTCTTTTTACGGTTGTGCAAATTGTCAACGTTACATTTGTCTTGAACATGCCATGTTTTATTGCGAAGAGTGCACGGGTAATTGTGACGAGGATTGATTTCGTTCTCATCAATAGAACGCTACGTTTAAAATTATTCGTCATTTCCTTTTTGCATCTTTTGATACGAAAACAAAGAAAATGATACAAAGAAGGGACGAGACTTCTAGTTACGTAACGATTGATTAGTCTAATCCATTCTTTTTTTCTTATGTCTTGTATTTCAGTGATTCCAACTAAAATTATTAAGAACAGTAGAGAATCCTTAATTACACCTTTAATAATTTATTGATCAAACCATAAATCGTTGAGTGACGGATTTCTGAATTATTAGATTAAATTCCAAGTTGTAATGTAGGTATGATAAAAAGAATTGTGGTCCAGGAAACGAATCGTACAAAAAGCTATGCGTAATAAAAATGCTCACATGATTGATGGATAATTTTTTAAACAAAAAAAAATTCTATCTATTTCATCTCGTTCAAATGAATCGTTTGATAAAATAGTTAATAATAACGATTGATTAATACATATATATCAAACCTGGTCTATTTCGTAACATGGAAACTGCCAGAGCTCGAGCTTCCTCAGCAGTGTTTACTTCCCCGATTTGAAGGCCTTCTTCTCTGCATTGGACAACAGCTTCGGCCCAAGTAACTTTTCCAGAATACAAGTGAAATTCTTGTTCACCTATTCGGGAGGCTGCGACCAATCGTATTTTATTGTCATATGTTCGTTCGTTATCTGCAAAATGATTTAAAAAAATAACAAATAAGACACTAAAAATACAATTCAAATTAAAAATACAATGAATAACGGGTAAGAAATTGTACAACGAAATATTTCACATTTTCAATAGTTTACCTCGTTGACATATAAATCCTCGTTTTTGATTGCAAGTACGTGAAACAAAAATCGGCGTGTCATGGCCATTCCGGTCGATCGTTAGACAGTGAAGGTCGTTGACTTCGTCACCAGGGTACGATATAGGAATATTACCAACGATATCAGTCTCATCGCTCAATTTTTTCGCGTTCGAAGTCCAGGTCCATAGATTTCCATAATATTGTCTCGCTCCAATCCAATAGTCTTCCGAATCTTGAATGAAAACAAATTACAATTTACATCGTATTAATAAATTTATAAAAAATGTCTGAAACAAAGAGAATTGTTTAGGAACAAAAATATTGCGTTGCGAGCAAATCGAATAACCGCCTATAAAACATTCGTCGATTGCTCGATGAAAACATACGTGATTCAATGCGAGTGACTTTTAATCTCGAACACGCTAAATAGCTTGAATCATTCTCGCGGACTGTAAATTAACTCGCACGTTTTAATCGGCTTTTCCTGCGTCATTGCGATACTTATCTGCCACAACGAGAACAAACACCTCGGAATTCACAATTCTTCGTTTCTTATTACATTCGTTTAAATCGTTTTAAAGTCCTTGTAAACTTTACCCCCATGTGAAATTAAGTATTCTCGTTTGAATCTTTAACCCAATGTAAATTAATTTTCCTTGAAAAATAAAAACGCACAGGAGTTGCTGGAAGCTATGGCTTGAACGACGAACGCTGTGTTCTCTTCATTGTCGAGAGTCGCCAGATGAGCCTTGTGAATCGAACAAAATACAAGGGCCTCGTCCCACGTAACGTGATAACGACATAGTTTGTACTCGGTATCATCCAGGACGAAAGATTCTGTCATTGAACGTATGGATGGTGGATCGACTGCAAGAAAACACACGAGTTTGATTAATGCTTCGTTATAAAAAAAGTAAAAATCTTTAAGTTGTCGACAACAAGAAAACACACGAGTTTGATTAATGCTTCGTTATAAAGAAAGTAAAAATCTTTAAGTTGTCGACAACTATGATTTTTAAGTTTGAATATTTTAGAAGTTGAAGGAGGCTTTTATATTTCGATTGATTTACCAGCTTGTCGAACCGATCGAAGTCTACAAGTTTCGTGACGGACGTCATTACTGGAATTGTTGTAAAATACTGCATTTGCTCCATGCAACGTTACGATAGGAATCACAAATGAAAAAAGATCCAGAACAAAAAGATTCAACATTTTTCGATAAATCTGCGCGCTTGCTCGTTTATCGAGCACGATTCCGCTGGAAACTTTGGAATATCCTGGATTTTTTCCTATCACGGTACGAGAAAAGGAAACCTCGCGTTTTTACACTCTCGATTCTCTCTCCTCAATGAGCCAAGTACAGCGGAGTTAATCATCGCAATTGTTTGTAAAACTCTGGAAGCCTGTTTACGTTTTCAACGAGGTAGAACAAAACTCAGCGAGTCACACCGATTGCCTATGAACGTTAGAACGAGGGATCGAGACAGGCTGAACGTGAAACGAAAACTATAAGAAGGCATTTGTACATTCATTGTAATAAATTGATGAATTTTTTATTATCTTCTAGATTAATGAAATTAGAAGAATAATTTCCCCTTCTAAAAGTCACGTTATTTTTTTTATTATTAGTGATCAATGTTTTTGGAGCAAGATTCTTTTGCTTCGACAACTTATCTCGTGATTTACATTGTATGCCGTGATTGTACAATTAATTAATTATCGCGAATAGATAGACGTTAAAACCGCTTATCATTTTGTCTCGAATTACTAATTTTAAACGCCTTGAACTTGAATAAAAACAAATACAATGAAAAATGTAAAATAGACCTGAACCGATCTTAATTATTTGTCGTTTGATTAATATTGCAATGGGAAATAGGACATAAACGATACTGCACATTTTCGAAGTGCCGCATAGACCCGTCGAAGATAGAGGAAGGTGTCGAGCACCGGTTTATGATCAAATCGTCGAGCGCGAATAGCCAATGATTCTCGTTGCTCTGGCAATGCAATTTGATCGCGCATGGCCTCTTGGATATTACGGCATATATAAACTCGCCGGTATAATCGAAACGAGCCGAGTTTCTTGCCCGAGATACCACTCGTGCGACCTCAGAACTAATTGAAATAATACAAAAAAAAACGAAGCAATGTCAGTTCACTTATTTCGATATTCGTGTTTTCTTCTTTTTTCTGCTTTGCTCGTTTCCGGTCTGGACGTCCCATTTAAGCCTTATCCAGCGTTAAGGTACTATTCGATCAACAATCGATAATGATCGATTCGGATGATGAATCTTTAAAACAAACAATATATTTCAATTATTAATTTATTTTGATACCTAATCGGTAGGCAATCGAAACCCAGAGTCGCGAGTTATCCACAAAGATCGGTGGTGATTTCAAGCTCCGGAGAGGATCGAGAAGACGAACCAGTGGCGGGAATTAATGACGATTTGAACGACGAAGATTTGAAACCATCGGCTTATGGATATCTCGAAAAATTGAAGAATACTTCGACTTTCAAGAAACCCGGAGTGGACTCTGAAACAAGCGAGTCTGGGGAGGATGTATTACTAACGAATCTAAAAAAGAATCCAATAGCTAGGAGAATCTCGGATAATCCGCCGAGGAATGAAAAAACAACACTTAAAAAAAAACAAGTTTTTCAAAAATCGCCTATTGATCAAGAAAAATTCAAAGACAGTTTGAAAAACGAAAAATTGCACGAGGGAAGACAATCGATCGAATACATCGATGACTATTTTGATAATTCTAAAAACGACTATGACGATTCGAGTAGGAAAAGCGAATCGAATGTGAATTCAAAAAAGAGGAAAGAGTTTTATCGCGATGAGTTTGTCGAATCCGAGAAAGACGTCGGCGAAGATGAAAAACCGAAGTTACGACCTTTCGAGGAAGACAAAGGGGTGAAGACTGAGAAAGATGACGATGGGGATGAGATTTTGGATAAAGTTACTGATAACAAAACTATCGCTTATAGAAGTATGGATTTTTTCAAAAAGCCGGAAAATAATACTGAACAAACAACGATTAACGAGACTTCGACAATAGGTGAGTGAATTCGATGAATGATACAAATTATAATTACAAATCCGTCGATTAATATGTTACTTACTATTTTTCCCATCGTTAACCTTTTTGAGATCTATCGGTAATGAAATGGCTCAGCCATTGCCTCGAAATTAGTTTAAAAAAAATGACTTTGAGATTTTTTTCAACAGCGCCCAATGGAAATATTGATAATACAAAAACGCAACAGAATTCAACGAAGCAACATGAAGAACAAAAAAGGTTTGATGAGAAACGGAAAGAAAAGTTTCCGGACGAGAATTCTAAGGAAACGTCTACGAAACAGTCTCAAACTTCGAGGGAGAATATATTTGCCAAGCATACGCGAAAAAATCCAGTTTCAGGAGAACCGGTGATCTACAGCGAAAAATCTAAATCGGACAAGATCGAGAAGAAAATTAAGAAATACGAAGGAATCGACAGAAGGCCGACTCTAAGGCCACTGGTAATTTTATTCAAAGTCTATACAAATCAATTAATTTCTTCTCATTTTAATTTCGTTTGTTCGTCGTACGATTTCTAGTTGAGAACTATTAAAATGAAACCAGAAATGGAACTTCTTCATTACGATACGACAGTACGTTCGAGATATGCGAGAACAACGATAACCGGAAGGGTGAAAAATTATGGTGAAACTCGTTACATAAACGTGAACGTCATACTACCCCACGATGCCCTAATCACAAACTTTCAAACGTAATAATCACTAACCATAAATAAAATCTAAGTAATTTTGTGCATGGAACTTGTTCTAAATCCAAACTGTCTTAATTGTTCACCATTCTTCAAAATTGTCTTCTAGAAACGTGGACAACGAAACGACTGTAGCAGTTGTGAGAGATACGAATAGCACAGTGAGTTTACCGAAGGCTTCGATGAATGGTGAAAACGTTGGAACGATGCTGGTTGAGTGAGTAATCCAACGAATTCCAATTTTACTAAAATATTGTATACGTCGTACATTTCAAATTATATATATTTTGTTTAATTACCAGAACAAGAGACTGCGATGCTGTAGCCGTTGCTGTTAAAGTACAGAGAGATGGGACGTTGAATTACACGATTACGTATGAATACCTGTTGAACAGAAATTTAGGAGTTTATTCAGTGCCAATAACTATTCACAATAATATGGTAACCATATTATTTATCTCCCTTATATTTCAATTATGTAACATGTTTTGAATTATTTTACCATTTTTCAATCCAATACCAAAAATCAGTGGATCAAAGATCTCTCGGTTAGATGGAGAATTCAGGAGGAAAGAAATCTGACCAATCTCGAAACACCGTTGATTCACAAAACAACAGCTCTTTCCTTGGATGACACTGGTACGCTTGGCATTTTCTTCATCCACGTTATAATGTCGAGCAAATCTACAAAAAAAGAAATAATTACAATCATAACAGTAATGAACATTTTGTATCGTTTATGTGAATTAAACTAATGATTTATTAATTGCAACAGACGATCCACTAGTTTGCATCATAAACGAAGAGCCTGGAATAGCCGAAGTAACATGGGAGCCTACGATAAACGAGCAGAAGAATATTTCACGTAGGCTAGGTAGATTGAGCAAACGCGGTGTTGTTGGCATTTTAGAACTTCGGTACGACGTTGTGCACGATCAGGATGCTTGTGGACAAGTCGTGGTAATTATTTTCTTAATTTTAATATATTCTTAGGAGCAAGATTACGTTAGCAACTTATTTATAATTGATTCGTGACGATAGAAGACATTTGCGCAAATAAATGATTAAGTAAGTAAGTAAGTAAGTTAGTAAGTAGTAAGATTAAGTAAGTTAGTAACTTTTCTTGTGCATGTTCGTTCTTCTAGAGGCAAGGAGGATACTTCGCTCAATTTTTCGCCGCTCCTAATCAACCACCCTTAGCAAAACACGTAGTCTTTATTCTCGACGTCTCGGACTCGATGATCGGAAATCCTATAAAACAACTCAAGACTGCGATGAATTACATTCTTGATACTCTTCAGCCAGTGGACACCTTTACTCTCATCAATTTCTCGGATGAAGTGAACGTGAGTGAAATCTAGAAACATAAAAAAAAATGATCTATTCATGTCCATGCAAAGTTTCTTGTATTTGAAAAATTACACGTTTCATACGAAAGCTCTATTTTTTGCTGGGATCCAATATAATTTTTTAAAAGTCGTTTGTGATTTTAATGCTTTCCGGATTATTTTACAGCGTGACGGTAAAATATTGATAGCGGGTTTGTTAACGATGATTCGTTACGGACTACATATTTCGTTTTCATACAGCTTGGCGAATGAACTCGTTAGATTTCGCGTGACAAAAGTGAACCCGATAAATTGAATGCATATAGATATATATCCATATCTATTTTCTTTATAGTATTAATGAAATTCTGCAAAGAGTAAAATGCGCTCGGTGTAAAGTCAATACGACACAGTTAAGAATCGGTTGATGTGACAAATGAAATGGGAAAGAAAAAAACGGACCGCGGGCAATCACGATTATTTAATAAACACGTTTGTGACCGTGAAATCGATCGAGCTCGAGACTCTGAATTTTTCTTGAACCCCCTCTCTGGTTCTCTCTTTCTCTCTCCCTCAGTCTTCCTGCAATTAATATGAAACTCCATCGTGTTCAATTAGTGTTCCAACTCCAGTGTTCAATTATAGTTAACAAGCCATCTATATCTAGATATATATGTACATTGTATTTTAGATTATGAATATTTACGACCGTACGAGGGACACCGTTTATCGAGGGGTCGGGGTCGGTCCCGATGGACGAGGTAAAAATTCTGGGAAAACCGAGTGGCCAGGAAGTTTGGAAACGTATGAGGTAATCCCATTTTCATCATTGTAAAATTGACCCCAGCTCCAGTTGTTTGTGCGATATTTCATCTGTGAAAAAAAAATCTTCAGGCAACACCGGATAATATTAAAGCAGCGAAAGAGGCGGTGAAGATGATGAAGTTAAGAGCGTATACGAATATCTACGATGCTCTTATAATGGGATTCAAATCTGTGAAAGACAAGACGGCTCTACCACCAACTCAGACAGGACAACCGCATCCGGAACCGTTCATAATGTTCCTTACTGATGGTCATGCCAGTGATGGGCCAAGCTACGATCCTGATGTTATACTGAAAATGGTCGAAGATCAAAATCATAACACAAAGTGCGTGACTCTATGTTACAAGGGAACAAAGACATTTGATCGAGTATTCAAATATTCAATTCTCGTCTATACAATATTTGACAGTAATCAGAAAATAAGTTGTTTTTTTTTAATTAAATAATTTGTTTTGCCTTTTGTTCGATTATAGAGCAACGATGTTTGCCCTTGGTTTTGGGGGTGAAGCTGATATGGGATTGCTTAGAAGATTCGCACTGGCGACAAATGGTATCGAAAAACACATTTACAAAGATATCGATTCGGCTGATCAATTGGTCACGTTTTTCCAAAGCATTAAGGCACCTGTTCTTAAAGATGTCTATTTCAAGTACAGTTCTAAACAGGTCGGCAATACTCACAAGTTGTACATATACATTTTTATGGTAGTTATCCATCAGGTCAGAAGTTGAACAAAACTGAATTTTCACATTTTTCAAATATTTCGACCATGGAATTATGAGAACATATAAAATCGTAATCATATATTCGTAATGTGAAGGAAATTTTCATCCGCATAGAGCCATGGATGGTTGAATAATAACTAAAATGTTACATTCCAACATTTCGATGAGTTTCAAGAAAACATGAAAATATTAGTTTGGCAAGTGATTCTAACTTTGTTCTTATGGAGCCAGTATAGATTAGATCTTAAACATTTGAAGATATAGTATAGGGGTTTAAGGAATGAGTTTGGTTTTATTCTAAAGTTCAAATTCTTTTTGCTGTGACGATAGTTTTAAAATCGTGAAAAATATGCAACAGTCGTAGTGAACAATCTGGAATTTTAGGTAATAACGGCCACACTTACGGAGCAATCCTTCCCGATGATCCATCATGGAAAAGAGGTGATAATAGCTGGTGAATTGGATCCTACTTATCCGGAGACGTCGAGCCTCTACGTAGATGTTACAGCTCTTGGGCGATATGCGATGATCAGATGCGAGGTTTTGTTAACGCCTATAATCAAACATGACTACGATTAACTTTCTATATCTCAAAGTCATAATATTTTTAGAATAACATTTGATATCATTTTATTTATCCAACTTTGAAACGTTATTTCTTAATCGATAAAATTCTTCACAGAGAACGATGGAAAAATCACAAAAATCTATACAGGATAATGTTCTAATAAAATATTCGAACACAACAGCGATCAGACATCATATGGTAGGAACGAAACCGATTCAGGGAATATCTGCGGGTACTATTGAGAGAATATGGGGCTTTCGGATTCTGAGACAATTGCAAGACGAAGTCGAGCTAGATCATTTGGAGACTCATCAGGATACACGTTGTGACGATATCCTTAAACCTCTTGATAGGATGTTGGAAATTTGTTTAAGAGTAAAGACAAACATTAAATAATCTCCATGTTAATAGAAAAGTTATTTAATCGATATATTAAATGTACTGCATGGACGATTGAATAATCAATTAATCAATTGACTATCTTTTTTTTAATAGCTGAATTATGCGATGCCAACCGTCACTAATCTCGTCTATAATAACACTCTGATAGAGAGGATCTCGATTAGCCCTGGTAATTTTTATTCCATCAAAATGGCACCTATTTATTAATTTTTGTTCATTTGTAAATACCTGATTTTATCATCCTGCAAAAATTATACACTTTCTTTCAGAAAGTGGCGATCAGCCTGATGAGGTGGCCCAGTTTGATCCACTCGCTGCATATCCTTGGATTATAAAAATAAGAGACAAACACGGTTTTGCAAAACTACCGATTACGAATCAGAAGAAGGGACGAATGTACACGTATTTGTCTCTGGGTGTCAGCGAGGTGCGTACGACGAAAACCAAATCTGTGAAAAACTTTTAGCCATTCACTGGCAAACCACAAAATCTCTAATTTTTTTTTAAATGTTAAATTTTAAGCTTACCTTTTATAAATATGTATTTCAGAATCCTCCACCGCCACGATCTTGTGCCGATTCAATCGACGGTGCTCCAGGAGAGTGCCGTTATCTTCCAGAATGTCCTGACCCTCGTGTTCTCGGCACACCGCAGAAATTCCGACGACACTTTTGCAGACTCGGCTCGTTAGTACTCTAATGCCTATTGTATAGGAATCGATTGCTGAAAACAGAAACTGGCTTGATGTTAAAAAAATCTTTTTTTCTCAGATACGCTGGTGTATGCTGTTCCGAATCAGCAATGCGAACAAGTAGATCAAAGAGATACGTTCGATGAACCAACGTTTTTATCCCACAATTTGATCTCGACCCAAATATTGTCTGGAGTCCAGTTTAAGCATTACATTTAAATAATAAAGTAGAAGTATTACATTTAAATAATAAAGTAGAAGCTAATTTGTTAACATTTTAATTAACTCGAAATTGATTTTAAAAACAAGTAAAATTGATGTTCGGTCATTTAAAAAGCTGTGTTAATTTTTAATTCATATTTAGATGGAGATTTAATTAATTTAAATCGAATCGAAGTCATATAAGTCTGTCCGCATTGAATCTTCCTTCTAGCAACGATACTCGTTGTTTCGTTGCTTAACATCGGTTCTGAGGCCTCAGTGTTGTAAAAACTCTCGCGTTACAATAAGATAGGCTGTCCACACGACACCGTACAAAGAATGAAAGAAGAACACAAAAATGAAATTCTACGCTAATACGTATCGTTGCAACCGGATGATACATACATAGGAATGGAAGGGATCAGTGCGTCAATATATTCACGAACGCTCATCGATTCTTTGCCAGTCACGTACGAAAATTCATAATCGCCAGTTACCGAGTGTTTTCTCGACACTAAGAAAATATTGTCATGAATTACATTACGTTCATCGTTCTTGCGCTGGCTTGTCTTCACACGGCTATGTAAGTTTTTTTTTTATATTTAATAATTATTAGAGGGGTTCGTACTTTTATTTTCAAGTCTAATTCCTATGTTCATAACGGCTTTGTCCAAAACAGAAAATTATATTTGCGCACGTTTTTTGTCAAATCCCAGTATGTTCAAAAGTGTACGGATTATTTTTGACATTGATGAATTTTTGTTCAGGCCAGCAATCGCTGTCGAAGGTGAATGCAACTGCGGGGTTTTTTCGGAATCGTCATTGAACAATCCATTGATCACCCACAAACTTCCGTTCCACGTTCTCTGCGATGAAACAGGCACCGATGCATGTCACCAACTTTGCATCGCACTCGTGAGTCTTTAAAATTTCTCAATATTATTGCACGATTCGTCGAGGCAATGTGAAACGATTAATTCCATTTTGTGATTTTTTTTAGAAGCACCTTGCAACATAAGATATTCATCACTTTATTTCTAGGCTCGGGGATCAAAGGAACGCGGGCCGGCCTTACTATGCGAAGCTCTGAACAAACACGTTGAAAATTTGAATGTTTTCATTCAAACTAGTGCGTGCGATTCCGATAAATGGAAACCCACCGGACTGAAACTCGAATCGATATGTTGTCACGAGGGGAAAGTAACTGAATGCGATACTCCGACCGTGATCACGAGTGAATAAATGTAATATTGAGCTTTCTGTAATTTTTCATTCTTCAAAGGAAAATTATCTTAATTTTGTTTTTATACAATAGAAACGTCATTAATGGGACAACAGAAACCAGAATTATCGCAGAAAGTCGAGGCTATGAATATGGATTATTTCTATGTAACCAAAAAGTCTTTGATCACCTAGTTTTTATTTTATTATATGTATATTTTAAAAAATAAACAAAAAAATAAACATTATAAATAAATTGTATTCGAAATGCGTTATATCTGTGAATGTTTTAACATGTTGACAGAGATAGAATATGTTTCAACTGTAATTTTCTAATTTCCTTGTATCTTAGAGAAATGAGCTGTCACTCGGTTGCCCTGACTTTTTCAAATTCAAGCGTAATTTTGCTTAACAATTCTTCCACAGATTTTGTACGTTCGGCTATCGAATCGTGCTCTATCATTTCATGATTATGGACTTTGGCCAAAACCGACTGTAGACACAATTTAGCGCTACCGAGCATAGATCTCTTTTGTGCCACCGAGGCGTTCTCATAACAATTCAAATAAGCCTCGCCGAGCTGCAAGCACAGATCAAGCACATTTTGCGTACCATGAATCGTCTGAAACCATCGAGAATCGGATATGGAAGCGCGATAAGACCTTTGCAAATATTGTGCAGCTTTCTGACTATCGAGTTCGGTGTTATTGAGGACCGTGAGCTCGGCATATAATCGCCATATAACGGAATTGGTCAGCACGAGAGCCGTTAGACGTCCGAAAAGTTCAAGAACCTTTGGCAATAATCGTCTTGTCGAATTATCATCGGCATCAGTTTTGTCTTCTTTCACAGCTCTCGTCAATATAGTAAGAACTTGGACATCTACGTGTTCTCCCTTCAAATCCAGGATACGATGATAGCAACGGATGACCTGTTATATTTTTATTTATATAGAAACATTTTGGTAATCAAACAGTAGAAAAATGCACGATACAAATCTACGAACCTCGGCAAAGTGTCCAACATCAATGCTCACTACCATCAAATTGTCCCAAACTTCCCATCTATCGTAATTGCATTTTATGGCATCTTGTAACGACCTCCAGGCTCTCGGCTTATCACCCAATTTTATGTAGGCTTTGGCCAAATTGTTCCATGCCTCGAAAGTCTGACGATGAAATCAATGATGAATCGTGATATCAATTAGTTAATCAATTAATGATTATCGAGGAGTTTATTAAATTAATCAATGATTATTCAGGCAACACTAGTTATCTGTGCACCATTAGATTTTGACGAACCGTTTGTTCCAAATTGCAGTAACGCCGGTAAGCCATCGCCGCTAATTTCCAATCTTCGACCTGCAATGCTGCGAATCCCAAGCGTATCCAGATGTTTTCTTGTATATTATTTAATTCAACAGACAGCTTCAAGTGGGGTATAGCCTCTTCATAGTTTTGTTTCGAGAAATAATATAAGCCCCAGTGTTTCTGAACTCGACTGCTCTTCTCGTTCGACAATTTCCACGCCGTTTCGTAATGCTCTATTTCTTGTGTAGCATCACCCAGCAAACACCACAATTTTATAGTAGGTTTTTTTTCTATTTCTTGACGAATTATTTCAGCAGCCTAGGAAATACAGAATATTCTGCTAAGTACATTTATCCCCATTTTGTAGATTTTTCGTTAAAAATGGTAAAGGATATTTAAATTTGTACATACCTTATGTTTGAGTTCCAAAATTGTGTAACACACGATAACATCTTCCCACAAATGAAGCTTAATATAAATATCAAGTGCTCCTTTCACCAAGCCCAAACTCAACATAGCATCAGCCAAAATTTGTTTGAACGTCCAAACAGGTTTCATTCCACTGGCGAAAAAAATGTCGATTCTATTATAGACCGGTGGTACAGTATGGTTCAATAATTCCATCAAATTTTCAGCTTGTGCCATTGCTCTCTCAACAGCTCGTTTATCACGTAATTCCATTATACATCGTTGATAAAGGGCTGACATCAAAAGTGGCCAATTTTTTGTACACTCTATGACGTTCTTAAAAATAACAAAAAAATAAAAAATATGCAAATTAATTGTTTAAAAAGACAAAGTTTTCTATACAACTTTATGCATCTTGTACTCACATTCAAATATGGAATAATCTCTTCATCGGTCAGTTTGTCCTTTGGTTGTGACAATAGTAAATGGAAACTGGAAACAATTGATTTGTAATAGCGGAGAACAAATTGAAATTTGTTATTTCTTAATCATTTGCACAATGGACCATTGAATTGATTGTGATTATCTGTTATTTAATATGTATAACAACATAAGTAGTTGAATTATTATCAACTTTGGAATTCAAATTATTATTCTTATTACCATTTAGCTAATATGATTGATTCTTCCAGAGATCCCAGCTCTGGCCTCTCTGTTACTTCCATGAATTCAATTCTTTCTAATCTCAACTCGTCATTGAGTTCTAAAGGCTTTGGTAAATCTGGACAATTTCTATATGGGAATATATTTTTTTTCACTTCGATATTCAGGTAAAGCTGAGCTTTGGCTTCTTGCTGAAACTTTGTTCTTTTTCCCATTGCTCCTTGAAGAGTAAGATTCAGACCAGCTGAACTCTGAGCATCACTTAAATATTTTTCTGAATACTGTATTCTTTTGTAACGCAAATAAAAATGCGTGACTTCGATGCTGAACAATGTTTTTAAAAAATCATCGTTCAGTAAATTGGATTCTTCTATTTGTTTTATCAATGATTCAGATTCTTCAAACAATATATTGGATGATTCTTCGATCACGCATTCGTGTAAAAAATTAGCTCTCAATGACCACCACAAACAGGATGTAAATTTGTTTCGTAACTCTTCATTGGAAAACACAATTTTTGCAAAATATAACAGTTCAGGCTTGACTAAATTATCATTGCACTGATCATCCAGTATTAAATGACTCAGAGCTTCTTCTCTGAAATTAGATAGCCATGCTACATCTTCAACATCCTCAGGACCCGTCCAGTTGCACTGAACAAAGTAGCACAGAGCAGCAATACCGGCTATCACCCAATCATGGTGTGAAGAGACATTGGTTTCCAAAGAATGCCAAATTTTTACTCTCAAGTCACCATTTGTTGAGGAAATAAGGTGATTTAAGAAAGCCAAATGTTCATTCAATGTTTCACTATATTGGCCAAACAAAATTCCATTAATCTGTGGTGTGAGAGATGAATCTGAAATAAGATTCATTGTCAAATTTACAAGAAAACGAAAATAAATGAGGGACAGTGAACAATAAGACCGCATTTCAAATTTGGATTTTCAATTTATTTATCAAGATATGAAAGTTATTTCTAATTTTTAAGGCTTTGTTTTGAAATAGATCAAAAGTGCATAATAGTGTCTGAGAGGATAAAAGTGCAGTTTAAACATAAAGAAAACATGAATGTATCTTTTTCTGCATCATCAATGTGCCAAAAAATAGATTTTTTATCATTTGACAACAGATTGACGTATGGAAACTGTGTTCGTCATCTATACAGATCATTGCTATCAGAATTGATTTATGAGATTCACAGTGACAAGTCGAAAAGTTATTAAAAAAGATATCCATTTAATAAAAGAATTGATTAATCGAAGCTTTATGTCGTGTCTGTAAATTATATTCTTAATGAGCTGCGTCTCTAGCAAGTATAATACAACAGAAAAAACTATACCGGCTTACCTTCAATTTGTTGAAAATTCGTCAACAATCGAGCATGCAAAGATTCCACGTCTTCCGAGTTATCGGTATGCATTTTTCACCGAAAAAATTTGGCTCTCACCTCGATAATAACTCCAATACTAGTTATAATCAATACTAATGAAATGATTATTTAGATTGACATTCGTACGTTTTCTTATATCATACAAAAACGGAACGCGATTTACACGTGTGCGAATGTATAACGCAAAAATGACATAACCTTAATCGGTTAGTAAATGATAACTTACCAACAGTGCAGGAATAACAATGGCTCTGTGACTCGTACCTTGAACACTAGATGGAGGCACAAATGAAAAATCTGTAGAGGCACACGAACCGTCGGTAAAAGCACTGCCGACCCCACCAACGCGAAAAGAACATCTAGTTCGCATTCGCCACAGATGTGGCGCTGTGATCTTTTTCTGTTTATAAGTTTACCATTCCTGTATTTTTGTACTTTACGATAACGAACTTACTTCGACCTATGTTCCCGCTAAAAAGAGTGTACAGAGAATCTTCTAGGGCTTTTGAATAAAGAGTTTACGTTAACAAAGTGGTGACAGAAGCACTACAAATCAGCAACGCTCGACAAAAGTTGAAACCTCGAGAGTTGGTTCTGCGACATCTGAGCGGACAAACGATGAACTTTATTGTACCCACGTAAAGTGAGCCACGAGCTAACTTTTTGAACTTTTTGAACTTTTATGGAATGTTGCTAATAGATTGGAAACATATATAGATATAAACAACGTTGGATATTATTTATTAATTAACTCTAACACTTACAATATATTATTACCAATAACAATGAAAAGGGCTTAAACGAGATCAAAGTGAAGACAAACTAAGAACAAAGGCCGCGTTCTCTCCACACGTGGTTTTTTTGCCGCTAAAGAACTGGCGAATTCTTGACAGGCAAAACTTCCTTCAGTCTCTGTCGGTAAAGAAGGGATGCTTGCCCTCACAGATAACTTATATAAACCAATAAATAAAATATTGGTTCGTCGCAGTTTTCACACTAGATTCTGGCTTGACCAGACTTAATACGTGTCGCATGCATGTAATGCGCGCATGATCAAGTTTACAAGATTTGAAGAAACTTGATCAAGTAATCCCGTGTCGGAACATGAATGGTACGTTATTCCTGTTTTCCCGCGTGAAACACCCCGAATTGCGCCAATACCGCGAAATATGATCGTAAAACGCGCGTACGTAGAATGCTATTGATATGGTTGTGAATAAGCCTGCATGTTTTTCACTTAACAATTTGTGTCCACGTGTTAAAAAGGAGTTAAATTATTATTGAAATCTCAAAGTTTTTAAATGCGGAATAACAAAGCTCGTTTATTCTGCGTTCTTACAGAAAAAATCCGCCTTATTTGGCAGCAGGAAAAAAAACTTTAAGGTAAAAAAACAAAAAAATGTTAACTTATGGACGTTGAAGTTCTAGGACGCTTCATTAGAATTTATTTTTTGGTAAAAAAGTCTGTAATGTTTTTTTTGTTTTTTGGCTTGATAAACTTTTGTTGCGGCAATATTTTTAAAGTAGTGAACAATGGAAAAAAATCGTCAAAATTTGGTCGGAAAAATTTGTTCGGTTAAAGCGGATTTCGGATAAACGAGAGTTTACTGTAGGCACAAATATAGCGATGAATCAGTTGTTCGACCATAAAAAACATTCAGAAAATATTGCAAAGTAGACAAAAAATGTGTGTTTTTGAATCCTTCGGAGACCAAGGAAGGGCTACTTAATAACATTCTACTCCTGGAAAAAAAACTTATACATATATCATTGTTCATCGAAAATGGTATATTTTAGAATCCCATAAAGAATTAAAGCAAACAAATTGGAAACGGTATAGGGAGTATGGGATATGGGGTATCCCATGCAAATTAGCGAAAAATCGAGAACAAGACCTTGATATTCGTGTTACATAAGAATTTTCCATTTCGTAACTTCTCAGAAAAATCTCTGTGATGAAAAAGCATTTATTAGACCAGGTGTTGGCAAAATAGCGGACCACATGCGAAATAATAAGAAAGGGAAAAACGTTCCACGATTACGATAAGGATTATGAATATGTCATTAACGAAAATGCTGTTTACTTGTAACATACCGTACGTTCTTTCATCTTACGCAAATCAACTATCAGTCAGCTGTTAACTCGTACAAGGCTTTTAAGTATTTCAGAAATTTGCACCTGGGTTAATACTAAATATTGCGACGTACTTATACATATAATTAAAAATTTAATAGGTGGAAGAAGAAATGAAAGTCTTTAAATTTGGCAGATCTTTAATTGACGTCGGAACAAAAAATTGAAACAACGCATTGAAGATTGACCATCCTGGAATTGCGATTTTACTATCATGTTGGCCCAAAAAAGTATAAGTGGTATAGCAGTACTCATCGTTGTGCTTTTCGTAACGAGTTCAAAAAGTCAGGAGGTGAAATAATTAAACATCCTCGTAAAATAAAACTAAAAGCTTGATTATAGTCCCAGAAGAACATTAAACGTATTTATTGCCTGTTTTACAAATTCTAGTTTCATCAGCTGTTGACGGATGAAGAATATTTCCAAATTTTCCGAACAACCCGTGATAAAGGTAAATTTTTTAAAACTTTTTACCATATATGGCTGCTAAAGTTTATATATAGTAATAGAGACAAATAGAAGGAATTTTCAGTAAAAAAAAATGTATTCCATCGCCTAAATAATTCATGCAATGTGGGGTTCATATATCGTTGTTACTGGTAATTAAATATGTGTATTTTATATCCGATATGAATAATTGTTTTCATTGCAGTGCCGGTATACGAGCTTGCCCATATAACGCATAATATAACGAAACGATCGACGTCCGGTGCCCGAATCAATTTCAAGGCTTTTGGTAAAGAATTCGAAGCTTTTCTGGATCCAGTCAATAGTATCTTGGCTGGAGAAAACACGCCGGTTTGGCGGTCATATATTACCCCGAATGGCAATCTCCGTTTCTCAAAAATGCGCAAAGGGGTAACTTAAAAAATATCTTAGATATCTCGGTGTTTTCGACGAATTTAATAACTATGTTTGTAACATTAAAGATCGTCGGGTTGGCCGCGAGAAGTTACGAGAATGCGGCGAATATCACGTCGTTGGTCGTTAGTGGAGATGAAGAAACGAACACATTGAGCTTCGTGAGTTACTAATGATTTATATTAAATGCCAAAGCGGTTTATTGAACATTAAACGATCGAAATTTGTTTGTCTATCCTAACTATTGTTATTTACAGTATGGAAATATGGAGCATGATGGTGTGAGAATCGTAGCATGGCCAGCGAGTGTTAGGGAGGTAACTCGAGAAGAATTCAACAGATTGAAGCGAGAGGCACCAAAAACGAGTCCGGATATGACCGTGTCGGACTATCACGTAATTATCAAGACGGAATCATTTTCAAAAAATTTTGATTGTATGAAATGTGTTATTATCTATCTTTCGTTATCTAAAATTTTCTAAGCATGATAAACATTAAAAATATTAATTGTAGCCTTAAAAAGAAACGTTCGAGAGTTATCGCGACTGTACGAGGGACGCGACAATCCGAGACGGAAACGCTCGGAGGCGGAAACAATTTATCCATCGTTGCTGATCAGTACAGATTATGCAAATCCCAAGACGACGTAAGAAATTCTATAAATTCTCTATATACAGTTTTTAAGCAGAACATATGAAAATCTGAACTTTTTGTCTCACAGAGAAGACGATCTTGCCTACTTCGACGATATTATCTATCAGTTGTCTTTTTGGAACGCGGTGGATTTGCGATTCAGGGCGTTGCAAGATCCTCAAGTGCGACTTCGTACCGCTGGACTAATCTTCGGACAAGTAGGTCCCCCTTATTCCAAATAGGCGAATTCAATTAATTTCAAGACATATTTTCTAATCGGTGTCTGTTTCGTATCAAGAGTCGATCAGCGAGCCCGTGGATAAAGAAAAATATGAAATATGGAAAAGTCGATGTATACGCAGCTTATAAAGCAATGCAGAAATTTTGGTATAGTTGGAAGAGCCACCCGGACTTTTCAGACCATGCGTATAACATGGCAGTATCGATGACAGAGTAATAATAATTTTAGTTTTTCTCTTAAATCCATTGTTTTTGTTACGAGGGCAAGTTACATAATTAGTGTTTTTTTTTATATGATGTTTACAGTCTCCCCATGTTCGTTTTCGACAAAGATGGCAAGGAACATGAAGCAGCCGGTAAGACAATTAATCAATTTACGATACGTGAGAAGTTTCGTCAAAGACGGAACTTAATTTCGTTACGTTAGAATTTAATATTTTTTCGTTATTTTTATTCCGACAAAGGGTATGGAGCCATAGGTGGCATGTGCAATGCGCAGATCGATGGCGATGAGTTTCGAGTACACTCAAATTTAATACTCTCGGATCATCGCGGTTACGATGGAGTTCGCCCAGCTGTGCACGAATTAGGCCACGTGTAAGTAACGTATTTCAATTCATACTTCGGTGCCCATACTTTATAATTATATCGTTTATCTGTAGGCTCGGTGCAAGTCACGACAGGTCGAACGGCGGAGATTGTGATGCATCTTTCGGGTATATAATGTCTCCTACTACAACAGCTACCGCCAACACTTTGCAATGGTCAGAATGCAGTAAAAAGAAAATTTCTGACTTTTTAAGGTATAGCGTACGAAATGTTTAAAAAGAAAACGAATCGTATCTGTAGAGGTAGATAACAACGATTGTACCTGTCCAACATTTTAGAAACAGTATGGTAAAATGCGCTGACAAACCATCAGAATTTCATCCCTCTGGCCATGCAGTTCTAAGAATTTTGCCAGGACATGTGCTTAATGCTGATCAACAGTGTCAGGCTCGTGGCTATTATTGGGCATGTAACGTAAGTGGTATTTCAAAATTCGTCAATTAATCAATCAATCGATCGATTCTGACCACTCTGATTATACAATGTCAACGTTTCAATTTTAGACTTCTCCTGATAATTGTCAATATTTGCGGTGTGGCTATTCCGGATTTCATCAATTTTTCGTCGGATGTTACATTGTTGATACTGCTGTAGATGGTACGATGTGTGGTGAAAATATGGTAAGTACAATTTCTTGCATGATTTCAGGCCGTTCCTCGTATCTAATTATTAATCAATCTTGTTGCGGATTTATCGTTGCAGGCGTGCGTGAATGGCAAATGCTTAACATATGTAACCTAGCCATCGGCCGTGGAGATAACAAGATGAATTTGTATATATTTTTAAAACATAAAATAAGGTAAATAAAGTATTATTGTAGGATAATATATCTAATTTCTGTCAGACAGATTTCAATTTATGGCATCAATTTTCGAAAAAGTGGTTGAAAGGGGGAAGATTGAGGGTAGCGGGAATTTTGAGATCTGTATGACCGTGTTACGTCCTCGATGGTGATTCGGAACAGGACGGTCACGCCGTTCTGTTGACTCCGCCGATATAGTTTTATCGGCGCGAACTACGAAGAGTACGCTCAGTTTGATCAGAGTCGTAAATGAGATATTTTGATCGAGCGGAACCTCGGAAATTCGGAGATTCGGAGATTCGAAGGTTCTTTATGAAATTCGACCCCTGCTATGCGCAGTCGAAGAGAACAACACGATGAATAACAGTTAACAATGGAGTTTATTCAAGTTGATTTAATGTTATACTGCGACTTTTAGTTTCTGTACGTTTACTGAACTGAACGTCGAACTAGACGTTTTACAGAGACTGTTTTAACTGACGACTGACTGAGAGAACTCGAGTTGCGTAATGATTGTGAATAATGAGTGTGTGTAAAAGTCAAAAATGTATATATATGAAAGTTTTTTTGGTCAGAGCGTGTCTTTTTATAGGTGCTCTGACTTTGGGTGAAAGGGATCTTGTTTAGGGTGGAGTTTGGGTTTTCCCTTAAGAGAGAGTCGGGAAGTTCTTGTGATAGACTGGGTTTTCCCTACCCTCTCTTATGTTGAGATAAGTCATACTATTTACTTATCAGACAGAACTATTTGCTACGTCGGTACTAAGGGTAACTACGCAGAGCGCCCTTTTACCGACTAGAGGACATATGCAACCGACGTTTGGTAATTGCTGAATTTTTAAAATTAACTGGGCCTTTAATGTCGGCCAGTACGTAACAACCGACCACAGCAAACCAAATCTTGTATGAGTGCACGTGCAATCGAAGATACCGACGAGTATTTAGTTCGAAATTTACATTACCGATTGATGGTAATGACTATCTTTTTTTCGACATTTGTTTTTTCGATGCTTTTCTAACTTGGAATATTGAGAAGTGAACTTTTTTATAGGTTTGCGGGAAGGCCAAACATTGTGCATGGTATTGTCGTTAATCTAGCGATGTTTGTGGTGCGCAGTGATTCGAAAGGCCTTCAAAATATTGTACGTAGGTGAGGTGTATTATAAACACAAGCTCAGCACATTTCTTTGAGCTCATCGTAAGCGAGAGTTTCTTTGTGATCGTTTCGCGAGCCGTTCCTGGAATCCAAACGCTTTCTGTGCTTTTCTCGTGTACACATTATACCATCACGAAGCTTGGCGTAATGGATTGTGACGAAAAAATAGCCAAGCTCAATCAAGGACACTTGTAAATACAATTATTTATTATTTTTATGTAGCCGATGGTTTTCATTTTAATACTCATGTTTTCATGCGTTTACTATTGTATTTGGCGTCCCTAAAATGGATCCATTAGATTCTTCGACAAGTTCGGCGGAGAACTTTGGGAAATTTGTCCGCTTAATAATGCACATTATTGTCGGAAGAAAATGAAGGACGAGCATCTCGAAGAGTGCAAAGTACAAACTCTGAAGGGTCCGAGAAAAGTCGAGTGTCCTTACAATGCCCTTCACATCGTTAATCGCATGGAAATCGAGGTATTTGCAACCTCATGAATTTGATTTGATAATACATATGAATAATACTAATTTTCTTGCGGTTTAGATCATTTAAAAAAAAACATGATCTTGACTTTCTGATCATTCGAACCTTTCCCTATATATTAGCGTTATATTTGTATACAAGAAAAGAACTTTTGATGTGTAATGAGAGTAAAAATTATATGTTTAATAGTTGAATATTTTACAAACGTTACAGCAACACATGCTTACGTGCGAAAATCGAGTCGCAATGTTCAACAGCCTGTGCGATATAGAGCCAAAGCGTGAGATGGTTGAAGGAGTAAAAATGGAGCCACTAAACGTTGCTATGCATATCTCTAATGAATGGGAAGATGCAAGTATCATTAAGAATTGTATTGTACATTTCCATAATATTTGTCGATATTCTTGTTTACAGTCAATGTTTTTTTGTATCGATCGATTAGGGTAACAATCCTGAGAGAGGTTATGACGCAATGGACAGTACAAAGTTTAGAGATGTTATACGACCAACGCCACCAGGATTGAGTAGGAAACAGAGGAAAGAATGGGTCGCACAGGAACGTCAGCGTTTCAAATGGTTGACTGGCGAAACTAAGCAAAAGCCAAGAGCAGCGGCTCCATACCCTACGACGCACCAGATAAAAAATGCCAGAGCTGCTAGCAAAGAGATTGCAGCTGCTAAAGAGGAAGTTGAGCTGCTTGCCATAATCGATGGACTTGGATCCGCAAATATAGCGGATCCTAGAAACGCAATGATGAAACGGATTAATGCAAAATTGAAAGTTCTTCAAGTTATGGAGGCAAAACTAAAGGAGGAAAAGCTGGACCTCCAGCGTCAAGTCGAGCAATATTTGGCTTCAATCGGCACAGTCAATGACCCAAGCGGGAGCAGTGATCCAAGAAGAAACTTACATAATAACCGAAGCATTTTTGGAAAATCGAATGAAAATGATCCAAGAACATCTAATCACGACCATATGACGAGAATTCTTCCGGACATCATGACTTCTACCATGATCAGATGAAGAACGTCGGTAGTATTATTTTTATTTAGCTTGTAATTATCATTACTTCTCTA
Organism: Netelia fuscicornis; assembly: GCA_946811545.1. Lineage (NCBI taxonomy): Eukaryota > Metazoa > Arthropoda > Insecta > Hymenoptera > Ichneumonidae > Netelia > Netelia fuscicornis. Next base: position 17,596,538 of record OX328011.1, on the reverse strand, counting down.
TACGTTCCTTGCTCGACAGCTGCTTGTTCAATTTTGGTTACTTTAAAAAGTGGGAGCAACGTTATAGGCTTATCACATACATTCATTATACATTTTTGCCATTTATTTTTACGCAATTTAATATTAAATGAGTACAAAATTAACTCATTACAGTTGTAGTTTGAAGTGAGCTTGTATTTCCATAAATTATGGGGCGATCTTAGCTACTCCTTCTGACAATTGTATCTCGCTGCTCCAATTGTAAGACTGAAATAACTACTTAAGACATAATCTTTTTTTTTTTTTCATCGATGAATCGCACCGTCGAATTTTGTTTACAATCTCACTTGGGAAAAAATAACCTACCTCTTGGAGTATTTTATATCCTAGAAGAGTCAATTATTACGTACGGTTATTCATGTAAGATTTATATATGAAAAATGTTAATAAATTTCATAGTTTCATTATACAGGAGTATTTATTTGATCTTCATAAAACTTATGAGAGTGAGGGGAGAAGAAACATTTATGAATATTCTGAAAAAAATTCCTTCACAGTGACTTTCCGAAGGTAAGGTAAGTATAAAAGTATAATCGAAAAATGAAATGCTCACAAACAAAATCCAGTGGCCTAATAGTTGGAAGAGTTAAAAAAAAGTGACGTAAATAACTCATACGAACACTATATTAAAATTAGCGAAAACATTGGATTTGATGGAAAAGTGTTGTAGCAAAAATACACAAACTGCAAAAGGTGCAAAATTGAAAAAGTATTGCAATTATAAGGGATGAAAAGGATCATTATGAGGCTGAAAATGCATTTCACATATGTATATATGTTCTAGCGGACACTATAGGTATCTAGAAGAACAGAATGAGGTCTTGGTCGAATTGAAATATAATATGTAAGTGATAATAACACCTAAACAAATCGACTTTGGCACCGAGCTCAAGGAAATTCGTTGAACGACTATTAGCGATATTCGAATCCCGACATTATCGCTGCAGCAACGAGAGCTTCACTAGGAGCGCTGAAGACATTCTTTAAAATAATATATCAAGGAGTTTATATTTTTTACAAGCTATGCCTGGGGGAGTCGTATTTCTCGTTTGCATACCAACGTTGTCTTACGAGCACGAGATGGTATTCGGTGAGCCCGTTAAAACGACCAAGAAAAACGACAAGTTATCGCGGCCACAACAATCCGGAAAGGTGGATCTGCGTCTCAAGGAAGTTAAGAGTCGTACACATCTTATCACTCTCGACGATGATTCGAACGATGACGAGGACGATGAAACTGATGGGCATAATGAGAATTCGCACGACCAAGTGATCGAGAGAACGAGAAAGAGATTAAGATCGCGAGGTGGTTTGGCACCATCAGCTACTGGAGGCCGCGAAAAATCTCCAGTCTTCGTGCCGATGGAAACTGTAAGTTAAGAGAATCGATACAACTACACATAGCTTTCTCCATTGATATAGCAAGTTGATGTTGATTATTCAATCCCATATTATTTTTTCCATTAGGTTCTAGACGAATTATTGAAGAAATTGCGAGTAGAACATATTGTCTGGTGTAAGGATAGAGGAAATATGTATTATGAGGTCATATTTCCAGTACCTGCTGGCGATTCGTGTGAAAATTGCTTACATTGCCTAACAGAAATGGGTATTGGTACTAGGATGAATTCTATCGTCAGGTAAGTTTTGGCCGTTCACAATAAAAGTATTAAATGGTAGAAAAATAAATAATAGCAAGTGAAATTACAACATAATTTGTTTTAATAGAAGATTGAACATTTTTCAGTGTTATACCGACTCAATGCACCTATAGTGGTTTGAGAAGCATCGATTCATCGGCCATCAGGAAAAACGTTGCCCAGAGGCAAAGATAAAAAAATAATTATTCAATTTTAACAAAAAAATATCATTTGCTATTTGGTAACTTTTCTATAAGCTGACTCTAAGTTCTTTTTCACAGGAAGAGGGACGCAGAGGAACGAAACAACAATTGGGAAGCTTTTGTTGGTTCAATAAGATCAAAATTAACAGTAAAACAAGTTGTCGATGGTGTTCGAAGTGGTGGTGATTTAACTTTTGATTACGTGTTGCTCGTTTTAACTGCCGAGTAAGATTCAAGTTTCGTAAATTCAAAAAAAGATTCGTAAAAGATATCGCCAACTGTAAATTTCGTAAAATCAACAAAGCTATGGCATTTTCCAGTTGCCTTGCGGCTTTGGGACTTGTGGAGAATAGCGCGACCAATGTTGTCGCAGCTATGCTCGTCTCGCCACTTATGGTTAGAATCTTTCGATAAAAAAGAATTTAAATTTGTATTCTCACAACCATTGATTTTTAACTATTGTCATTATGTTGGCGATTAATTCAGCTAATTATATATTTTTGTTACCATATAGGGTCCTGTAATGTCGCTAACTTTCGGCACGATAATAGCGGACAGAGATCTTCAATTTGTGGGCCTGAAGAGTCTGATGCTTGGTATCTTTCTCTCAATTTTATTCGGTTTTATTTTTGGCCTCGTTCTCGGGACCACAGAAATGCCTTGGGGATATAACGATTGGCCCACGGACGAAATGAAAGGCAGGTAAGTAAAACAATACTTTGTGTAATGAGAGGTATTTTCATAAAAAAAAGCTACTACGATTTTTTAGAGGAAATTATAGATCTCTGTGGATGGGGGTTCTGTGGGCTTTGCCCTCCGGAACAGGAGTGGCAGTGGCTCTTCTGCAAGGAAGTAATGGTCCGTTAATTGGCGTTGCGATATCCGCATCGCTTTTGCCACCGGTCGTAAATTGCGTAAGTTAATGGCATTTTAGTTTCTATCGTGACAAATCATACAAATCGATTGAAATTTGATTCTAATCATACCAATAATGTATGTTGTGATTGAGCGTATTGGAGTTGCACATACGTAACTGGTTACAGTACATTGCAATTTAATGCTTTTTTAGGGTCTTTTTTGGGCTCTTGGTTGCATATGGCTGATATATAAACCAATTAAGATGCCCCACATAAAGGGAGAGTCTTATATGGATTTGAACAGCTCTTACGTATACGTTTACACCGATTATCTGCCAGTTGAATTTTTCTGCAATGGAATAATCAGTGCGTGTCTGACGTTTATCAACGTGATGTGTATCTTCATTACAGCAATAATAGTCTTGAAGGTAATATTTACATTGGAAGAGGAGATAAGATGAAAAGTATTCGATTGCTCTGTTTTCTACTCATGAAGATCAAAGAAGTCGCCGCACCGTACACATCCACACCGGAATTGCGCCGATTTTGGGAACATGACATACGTCTCGTGCGTGACAAGAACAACTCGAGGGACAATAGTTCAATCAACTCGAGGTGAGTATTCGAGTAAATGAGAAACAAACCAATTTTTGGTTTTTCCTCTTCGAATTATCATTTATAAGGCTTAGTACGACGTACCACTCGGTAACTTGAATATCTTTTCTTATAAAAAATAATAAGTGTACCTTTCATTTCAGCTTTTACGATGGTCTGAGCAAAATGAAGCAACGAGCCCTCGAGCGAACGCTTAATGAGGCAGTGCGAGAGGCAATGAATGATGAGACGTTCCGTAAAGTTCAGAGGCTCAGTTACGGGCAACATGGACCAACGGATGAGGTAATAAATTCAGATGTGAATCATGAATTATATTTTCAACTTTATCTCATAATTGTTTTCAAGATCGCTCCCCGTTTCGGTCTGCATGCCGGAGGTCTCGGAGTGTCTGATACTACTCGTACTGACGATTCAATACTTCGTGGCAGAGATGGATTGCCCGTTGCCGGCGTTTCTCGACCGATGGAAGGTCCGGCAAATGCCGAGAGTACGAGCGAGGATCTCGCGGCTCTCGATAGGTTGATAACTTATTTGCTTGGTCAGCCGAGCGGTAATTTAGATAATTGGCGACGTTCGAGACGTGCTAGTGCCCGTGGCTATCGTCAATTACGCCCTAATGTTGAAGCTGGTGGTATCGGGGTTCCTGGTGTCGGAACGACACCCTTGTAAGAGAGGATGCGGAGATGAAAATTGGTTCTAACTTCATGTTACAGAGCAATATGCGCTCTGCAAAAACCTACAAAGTTGTTTGATTCCTTTTTTCAAATGTTGGTAGAAAAATTTGGTCTGTTTATATCCAACTAAGCAATTCGGTTGGAAGTTTATCAGAAAAATTTATTTCTGGCGATAAAAACTCAACTAACGATAAAACGTTCCGGTACGCGTTCATCATGAAAATAGGGTTTAAGCTTATATGTACAGCTCACGGAAATAAGAAATCCAAACATCAGTCCTGGGTTATCTTCGTTTAAATCGTTGGCATCTATTCTTCAAACTCGATGAACTATTCGTTCGTTGTTGTTGGCTCGGTGCCGAAATACCGGTCGCCAAAGTTGCCGATTCCCGGTAATACGTAGAACTTCTCGTTGATCTCGGGATCGAGAGCGGATGTGACTATTTTTACTTGAGGAAAGGCGTACGCGATGGAGTGTACGCCTGATTCAGCCATTAGCAGTGATACTAGAAGAATATTTTCTTCGGCAACATCGTGATCGAGGAGCACACGTATCGCCATCATAGCCGCTGCACCCGTTGCTACGGTAGCGTCCATCAGTATAACGCGATAATCTTTTATGTCTTTTGGTAGTCTCAGGTAATAAAGCTGAATGAAAGAGAGAAATGGGTGAATTATTATTAAAGTACCCACTTTTTTACTTCGGGAGAAGGTTTGAGTCGAATTAATCAACAATGGCTTAAGTCTTTACAGTGATATAAAAAAAGGCTAAAATGTTTAAGGTAGTACCTCAGGTTCAGCAGTCTGTGAATTGGTCTGTATAAGTATCTTCCCAATTCTGATGTCCTTGTACACATCACGAACGGCCTGTTCCATCGTTTCACCGGCTCGCAAAATCGATACACCACAAATTTTATTGGTTGCACTTCGTTTTCCGTCATACGAAATACCTTGAGGTGTCTCGACCGTGATTTCCTAAAAAAAAAAAAATTCATTGTCATTTGCACTAATTAGTATTTTATAATCGTGTTAAATACATATGATAACATATTGCAAACCTCGAATGGTAAGAGCGACAGCGTGTACTCGATCACGAGTCTTATGAGCCTTTTTGAGTAAAATATAAACTCGTCTCTGTAGGTATTTTTGTTTCTTATGAATGTGTGAAGTCCCTTTATTTGTGGTGTGTCGGGCAGAAGATACAATGAGGTTGGAAGTGGCTGACCAATAAACGAGTGAGCCAATTTTTCACGCAATTTGAATCCTCTCAATTGCAATTGCGTGTGAACGTGCTGCACTATCAGTTCAATGGCAACCTCGTTTTCACCTCCACGCGGTACGATAATATCGGCGTGAGCCATCAATGGTGCTATATAATAAAAAAAAGATGGTTTCACCATCGTGCAATATTGTTTAAGGACACCCTCCAAATCGCGACATCTTTGCGATATGTCTCGCCGTAATCGCCTTGCCAGTCTAACATCTGCATCGGTATCCACAAACACTTTCATATCGCACATCTATAATCAATAGATATCAATGAACAAAATATGAAATATAAAAATTCTACGATAAAACTTTTTTTTATAAGATAAGGTTACCTTAAGTACTTCGGGATCGTAGAATGTGAGAATTCCCTCGAATATTATTACATTGGCACCGTACATGGTTTTCTTTGCGATGAGAAACGAAAAAAAATATCACGATGTACTTCTTGATTTTAAAGGAAGTTAACTCGCAGTGATAAAATGGCCGTCCGGTATAGACATATATAGGCAAATTAATTATTTAGTTGAAACCATGATCTTGAGTTCAAAAATGTTTCTATGAGATTATTATGTCGTACGAGCTTACAGTCCTATTCTCTCTGCTGTGTGTCACAAAATTGTAGATCGGAACCTCGACCTTGCGTCCTTCTTTAAGTCTTTGCAGTGTTCTTTTCAGAAGCTCCAAGTCGAATGCATCTGGATGATCGAAGTTGTACTCATTACGCGCAGCCATTTCGTGTTGTTTTTCATTCAATACCTAGAAATCAATTTATTATCCATTATGATTGTTTGTAATTTATTACCCGGATCTTTATTGAACGTACCTTGTAAAAAGAGTCCATACTCAGAAGTGTAACCCATGGGACATCGAGGGATTCAATTATTTTTGTCGCTACGGTTGTCTTGCCCGAAGCGCTTCCTCCGCAAATTCCTGAAAGACTTGTATCTCTGTTCATTTAATTTTTAGAATGCGATACTTGGATACTCATATAAGTACTTGTAATAAGAGTAGAATTCGTTAGTATAATTATCGGCAAAAGTCAAAAACTCTGTTTTTATCAGTAATTAGTACCGAGTTCTATATTTTCACTATGTTTCTTTTTCATTAAGAAAGCTGTAACTGGAGAAATGTTGGAATTTTCCTCTCGATTACCAACCAATTACAAACGGTTCAACCTGCTGGCCAGCAGAATTGTACCAAGGAGGTCTGCCGGCTGTGTATATTGTTCTGTTCTTGCTCCTGAGAATGGATTCCGCAGAGGTTTTTTTGCTCGACTGTGACAGACTGGTAGTTCTCTGTCTTCTTGATCTCGGAGATTTCTGAGAGCCTGATGGCAAATAAGGTTAAGAAAATCTGTTTCAGTACCAAACAGCTTGTTCTTTTTCTAAAGTCGAAAGCGGCAATCGCACCAGTGGCTGAAGGCGGTCTGGGAGATTGCGGTGTCGGCGTGACAACATCGTTGTGCCTGTAGTGATCGATTTCCTGATCGTCCACGAGACAGATCGAACGATCATCGAAGCATACGTCCCCATCGCTAGAGAACGCGTATGCATTTTACACAATGGCAGAAAATAGAGACAAAAACATCGTGACCATCGTTGCACTGATGGTGCAACGGAAACAAAATGATCGAACCATTATTTCGTTCTTTTTTCTCGTCACGAGATATACACTTAAAAAGGAAATTCAAACCTTTCGGAGCTCGCCGAGCTTGGTGGTTCGAACTGTTGTATCTTTGCTGCCATTTTAAAGAAACAATATTTATCGTACGCAATCCGCGAATGTCGCGCACGTTTTCCAGACGACTTTCCTGTTTCTGCTATCCACCATTATCTGTCACTCTCTACCGAGCAGAAAGAACTGGAGTCCGAGCGGTGCTGCCATCTATGCAACGCGATACTCCTTACTGTGAACTAAAGTAACATAGCTCCACTCACCTATTTACCGTCCGTTGTAATATTGCAATTTTACCGACGGACGGACAGCTAGATATATAAACCAATTAGTAAAAATCTTAAACAATTAATCGAAATATTAGAAAAAGAAATTTAATAAAAACTTATTAAAACTGACCCAATTTTCTCTGGATTAAGCAGCATTTAATTAATAATTATTTTAAAGTCAAATAACACAAACTTAACTCGGCCTCTTAATTCAAGCTCCTTAATAAAAATCCTCATAAAGCACCAAAACAAATGTCTTCTGAAAAATCATCAAAATAATTGTATTAATTTTCATTACGAAAATAGCATAATTAAAATTAGTCCGAATTATTTCGAATATTTCGTATCGATCACTTTACTTGACCGACGAAACGAAAATTATTAATAAATGACAAATTTTCTACGAGTCTGTATGAATTACAAAATATATCCCCAAAGTCGTGACATGGTACAGGGGTAAAATTTCACCTTGTATTTTGCCCATTCGTGCATTTCTCGAATCGATCAAGCGAGCCTTGGTAACCCGTGTACTTCAGCTATTTTTTTATCCAACGAACAAACGAAGGTATTCGGCCCGAAGCTTCAAACGGTGCTCAAAACGGAACCGAGCTCGATTGCACGAGCTGCAGAAATTGAAGAGAAGAAAAAGAAAGAAAAGTTTCTTGACTTTAAATCCTCGTAAAAGAGGGGTATCAATTCGCGAGCTCTTCTTTTTTTCTCTACGTGGGTCAATCTTCCAGCTAGAACTCTTTACGATACGGATCTTTCGATGAGACTCCTCAAGTTTTTACTTCGCTACTTCCCACCAGGTATATATGCGATCATCGGTTCATCCCTTCCATTACCATTATTATTATAAATGTTCTTATCATTATTATATCAATTCTAAGTAGCCATTTCCTAGGCACTAATATCAAACTGTTCGCACAGGTATTGCCCTCGAGTACACTCAGGGAGGCGACGTAAAAACGAAGATGATAGACTTGCTGGATCTCTCGGCCAAGTAATATTATCATTATAAAGCCTATGACGTTATTACTCAACGTGCCATAAAAAGAACAAAGTCATTGTGATAATAGAATCGACAAAGAACGACTTTTATTACTTTCCTGATCGAATCACTCTCGCGAATTACGAAATTAATTTTCCCACGGTTTCAAAATTCCATCCATCGAATACGTACTACTTATCGAACACGTTTATGTATAAATAGTGATCAATTTATCAAATTGCAATGCAATTTTTAAAAAGTTCTTAAAACGCTTTATTTTTAAACACAACGACTTTTATTACTTTTCTGATCGCATCACTCTCGCGAATTACGAAATTAATTTTCCCACGGTTTCAAAATTCCATCCATCGAATACGTACTACTTATCGAACGCGTTTATGTATAAATAGTGATGAATTTATCAAATTGCAATGCAATATTTAAAAAGTTCTTAAAACGCTTTATTTTTAAAGACAAGGCGAAAATAGTTGTTTTATATTTTAGTGCAACGTCGGTCGTGCTAGATAAGTAATAAGTCGTAATTAAAGATTCGTTTGTCCAATCGTCTTCTCCTCTATGTAATTCAATTTCTCGTCAGAACGGATATAAAAGCTCTTGCCCAGAGCATAAAGGCTTCCGAACCGGTGATAACGGAGAGTGTTATGGATCAGTTGGTGGAGACACTGCAAAAGTTACAGTCCAAGGTCTGTGACAACGGTGTTAAGCGTTACTACAAATACAAGACTCTTCAGACCCATTTGCTACCTCTGACGAACATAGCTTTTGATAAATTAGGTAAAAGGTACTTTAAGTGACGATCCTGTCTGTCTGCGACAAAACCCATACTCATCCTCGATTTTTATCTCACGAATATCCCTTATACGTTGTTAATGCTCGGTATATTTACGACACTTTGTTCTTCACAGATGCCTGACGGGCAGCTATGACCGAACTTGTAAAGTTTGGGACATTGACAGTGGAACGGAGCTTCTTACTCTCCAAGGCCATAAGAACGTAGTCTATGCCGTTTCCTTCAACAATCCAATCTCGTAAGTTTCAATCAATTTGTTGTTGTTGTTGTTGTTTTTTTTTATTACATTTCCATGTCATTTAATTCGATATTTTGAAGTAAAATATTCGTATCTGTAAATTGTTAAAATGATTTTCGATCGTTGCTTTGAGCTTGAAAAAAATGTCGATAGTGACAAAATCGTGACCGGATCTTTCGACAAAACGGCAAGTGTGTGGTGTTCGCGAACGGGACATTGTCTCGCTAGAATGTGGGGCCATGATGCTGAGATCGTAGTGGCGCGTTTTTCACCGACTCAGAGCAGAATCGCCACAGGTTCGATCGACAAAACTGCCAAGATTTTTCATATCGGCACCGGTCACGAGTTGGCGACGTTGAAGGGACACACGGGTGAAATAATCGCGATGCATTATAACGACGATGGCAATGAATTGATAACTGGATCTTTCGACAGTACGATCAGCATTTGGGACACGAGAACTTTCAAGTAAGCAGAATTTCTTTTTGTTTTGTAATAATAATATTTATACTTTTTTAAAAATAATCTTTGCTATTTTTTTTAACCATAACTTACGAAATTTTTAAACAAATTTTCCATTACAATGCTGACTATAAAAAAAGAATTAAAAATGAAGAACCATTTCAATCGAAATAATTGAAACAGTTCAAATCACATCCAAATTTTTGATTCGTCAATCGAGCGAATTATTTCAAAATCGTCTTTCGTTAATTTTTCCAGAAGGACGAGCGTTCTCATAGGTCATCGACGTGAGATATCGAATTGCGTCTATAACTTCGATTGCTCGCTGATAGCATCGTCCTCGCTCGATAAGACGTCGAAACTTTGGGACACAAGAATGAATACGTGTTTAGGAACGCTTCTCGGTCACGAGGACGAAGTTCTCGATTTGGCATTCGACAACAATGGAAAAAGATTGGCTAGTGTTAGCAGCGATACGACAGCGCGAGTATGGGACATCAGCGGTAGTTTTCGAGAAACTGCGGTGATGGAAGGACATCGAGAGGAAGTTTCCAAAGGTTTATACGAAATTATACGATTATTAACCCTTTGAGCTCTAAGTACGCATATATGCGTCAGCCTATGCGTCTGCGGACCACATAAGCTTGAAACTACTCAGATCTCTAAGAGTTAAGAATTGTTCAATTCTTGTTTTTCCATTATCGCGATTTATTATTGAATGAAGAAAAATAATAATCCGAATCTCAGTCAGTTTCAGTCCAAGTGGCCATCAACTGTTGACCTCCTCGCTGGATAAAACAGCACGACTCTGGTCAACGGAGACCGGATGTTGCACTCAAACTTTGGGTGGTCACACCGACGACGTTTTCAGTTGTGCATTCTCGTACACGGGTGATACCGTGATAACAGCGAGCAAGGACAATAATTGTATGATTTGGAGGTGACTCGAGTGGTTTCAGGTGTTTGCCTAGCTCTTACTCGTAGCCCTTTTCATTGGCTACGTACTATACTTCTTCGTCTTCTGATCAGAAATGAGAAACCATTCTCTACGATCGAATAATACTAATATTTACAATTTCGTTAAATTCAATTAGAGATTTGTAATTGCGAAAAATACGAGTTTTAATTCAACTAACGATAATCGTTATTGATAAAATTATTAATTAGATTTGATAACGAGGGACTATCGGGGTAGTTTAATAAAAGCAAAAACCCAATACCGAAAACGCAATGTTGCAAGAAATGTTTAAGATGTGCGTGTATACGTTTGTATAAGAATAATGTGTATATACACATTATTATTGTTATTATTATATATACATATAGATATAAATGTGTAGAGTGTATATTCGTGGATAACGAAAATTGTGACATTTTGTAAGAGAAGAGAAGTCGCAATAAGTTACGCACGAGTAGAGATTGCAGCGACAAATCAATATCATATCGAGAAAAAAAAGCGTCTATATAAAAGTAGTAGCAGTTATTACTAGTTCGCCATTATAATTGGCACATCGGATAACTCTTCGGGGCATTGGATCGAGTGTCGATATATTGTTTTCCGTTTCTCGTCGTCTTTAATTAAGCTTCGTATCGAATAATTTACAATTGAGATAAAAATATAAAAAGAAAAAAGGAATATTATTTTTCATGCCAATTACAATTCGACGATAAGAACAAAATAGTAATTTTCATTGTTTCGGGGGAAACAAATTATCGGCAATCGCAATATTTATGCCGACAGATTAGTGGATAGATTGAATGACGATTATTGAATCGTCGTTTCGTACCGTGAAATTGTAATTTAACAGTTTTAATTAGAACGTAGAAATGGAAAATGCAGATTTTCCTCGGGGATGTAATTGGAAAATTAGATTTCGTCCATTTGCACAGCTATCGATCGCATTTTCGATTGGTTCGTAATATTTATGAATCTCCTACTCCCTTCGTATCGTGTGAGATTTAAGTATGTGAGTATATGAATTTGTACTTTTTGTTTGTATACCGTTATCAGAGAGAAGCGTAACGAAGGTTGTTCGCATACATAACAACACGCACAAATGTGTGTGTAGAGAAAAGCAGGGGAAAATGGCTCACCGCAAAAATTTCACTCTGGACTAATAAAGTATATGAAACGTGCGAAACGAATAAAAATAAATAAATAATTTGAGTAATTGCAAAAAAAAATAGCACCATTCGTCATTTCTGTAATTAATTGTATGTTTACGGACGGTGATTATCGCTGGAAGCTTCTACATAACGAGGATCTATTTTCCCTAATGTACGATGTTTCTAGAAACATTTTTTCCAACTGTTCATTTTGCCCCACTTTATGACATATTCATATATAGATATACGCGTGGACGTATAACGTAATTGCTCAAACACTTTGTATATCTACGTATATAAATGGGGGGATGCTTTGATAATTGTGAAGCGTTCGAACGATAAATAAATGAGAGGTCACGAGATAAGATTGGAACCCCTGCAGATCTCCGGATCGCAGAGTGCTATACAAAAGCAACAAACGAATCTTTGCCCGGAGGGGGGTCGCAGCAATGTAGCTTGAAAATTCCTTCGAGGCAACGAATTACGCGGATTGCGCAATTCCATTTTTCTCTCATCTTATCACGCTTTGAGATTCTGTTTTCATTTTCATATTCTCGATGTGTCTTCGCCCACCAAGAGTTCGCGAGTGTACAAGTTAGATAATAATATCGAGCAACAACATCGACTATCTTTCGTCAGCGTGAAATAAGGAAAAAACGAAAAAGGAAATATAACGACGAGATGGTGCAATTTCTAGAGCGAACGAGACATTATCGAGACGACAATTATGCAACGAAACTCGTCCGATCTTTTGAGTTGGACAGAAAATTATTTATTGAATCGACGCACGTATGTTTGAATTATAAATGCAATTACTCGGTGACGAAATCAATGTTTGAATGTATAAAGGTATACAATTATTCGTGAAATAAAAGTGGGCGTTACGATTTTGCTTATCCACGAGAATTTAAGGGGAATACGATATTTTCTTTCGCTCGCGACAACGAGGAGGGGTAACGACTCGGAAAAAAAGATGTTTCTCTCGATCCGAAAAAGCGCGTCGTATTCGGAGATGGGAGAGACTTGGGGGGGGGGGGGGGGGGGGGACGTCGAGACGTTTGAGAAGAACCGCGTCAGCTATCTACGAAACGTGTTTTCTCGCAAAACGTGATAAATCGTAAATGAGCAACGAAAAAGTTACAGGCTCTTCTTCTCTCGGCTGTCTCACTAGTTTTCTGGCAGTTCTGATGGTTCTTCCCAACGACTCGAGTGATAGGAAAAGAATCAAAAAATAATTCTCCGTAAAGTACGAAATCTCGATGGTTTTAAGATTTTTCTCAAGAAAAGTAAAGTAAGGAGAAATGTTGGACCGTTTAGTTTTTGTAAAATATCGTCTAACTCGATCTAATAGAAATTATCCAACCAACGATAAATCACCGTCGAGATATTCATCGAGAAACGAAAAATTTCACAGAAAAGTGGAAAATTTTGAAAATTTTTCTCTCTTCGTTTCCTTATCCTCTTGTCGCGTCCGCTTACGAGTAACAAAAAATTTCCCTTCGCTTCTTGTCGAGAGGAGGGACATTGAAAAATCATTCCGGAGTCAAAGGATCGAAGAGGATACGGCACGTGTGGCCGTATCTTTAGGACGTCGAACGTAGAGATATCGTCAAGATCCTACCTAGTATCCGGGATATGTGTGAAAGCGTTAAGAAGCGCGTGCGGAAAGTGTCGTCGTATCGGGAGAGCTGTAAATTTCCGTCGATTTTCCTACCATAACTTCTTTCCTATCTCGTAAACGCAACATAACGTTTTATCTCTGCGTCAACGCGCGCCCCGCACACATTTCCCTCGGGCTAATTTTCTTCCCTTACTGTTTTTCTCCCCTTCTCTCGTTCTCACTTCTTCTCTCATCGAGACACACTTCGTATTTTATGGTTCGACCTTGATGTTGGGTACTTTCAAACGGAATATTCCAACTTTTCTTTTCACCTTATGAAAAGTAGCTACTCGTCACTATCGAGTCTCTTTATATATTTATACGTGGATACGATAGTCTATGGGGCTCATCGAAAAAAAAGGAAATATATATAGAAAGAGATGAAAAAACTATGGAGATGCGCATAACTGTTGGGAGACTCGGGTAGGAGAAGTCTTGCCTTGGAGGATGTTTGTTCAGGTCACGAAAGACTGTGCGATGTATATATATATAATGTATATGATTTCCTATGGAAAATAAGAAGCTCGAGCTGCTCTCGCATCGGGGTAAGATAAGCTTTTCTTCCCTGCTACCCTTTCCCTTTGCCCTCCCACAAGCCAGTCGACTCTTTTCCTTTTTCTCATACACGCTGCACAGGCTGCCTCATATAGTCTCGAAGAACCTTCCGCGATGCATCATCGTTTTATGATAATGTATACGTGCTCGAAAGACAGGACGGGCAAATGGAAATTTATATGTATACGTATATAGATATCCCCTTTCGTTGACTCGGATGGGGGCAACGGTGGAAGAGCGAGAGGGAGGGAGGATGGGGCGATGAATGTATTTCCTATAATCTCATCCTCTCTCCTATCCATTCTATGCCCTCGCGATCGCTTCGTATCGATTATACACCAAAAATATAATTCAATCGCTATTTTATAACAATATATCGTGATAAATTGATTCGTTTGGTTAGTAGAATTGTTATCGTCGTATCGAGATTTATTTAATATCGTGGAATCTTATGGAAAAGTAAAAGAGAATTTTTGAATTTTTTTTTGTACCTTTTACTATTTTATAACAATATATCGTGATAAATTCATTCGTTTGGTTAGTAGCATTGTTATCGTCATATCAAGATTTATTTATCATCGTGGACTCTTCTGGAAAAGTGAGAGAATTTTTGAATTTTTTTTTCGTAACTTTTGCTATTTTATAACAATATATCGTGATAAATTGATTTGTTTGGTCATTAGAATTGTTATCTTCGTCTTGAAATTTATTTAATATCGTGGAATTTTATGGAAAAGTAAGAGGATATTTTTGAAATTTCTTTTTGCAAATTTGGCTATTTTATAACAATATCGTGATAAATTCATTCGATTGGTTAGTAGAATTGTTATCGTCGTATCTAGATTTATTTAATATCGTGGAATCTTACTGAAAAGCACGATCGAATTTAGGAATTTCATTTTTTGTAACTTTCGTTACGATCGAGGAAATTAATTTATCTCATTCTACGATTGGAGACCACTTTGTGTATCCAGAATGGATTTAAAGAATTCGCCTATGCGAATGGGTAACGTTCAGTCTCTCCTTTCAGGATCATGACTATTGGCAAGGCCATTTCATTCAGTGACACACACTTTTATTCGAACATATACGCATGTACTGATGAACGGAAACGTGTAATTTATATCTACACAAAGCACGTGTAACACGTAGCACCAATCGTAAGCGAGGATATTTATATCGTATACAATGATTCAGGGACGCATTGTCGAGTTTATTATTCTATCTCGTGATATATTTTTTCATGTTTTTCCTTTTTTTCAATACCAGTTTCAATTCTATTTACCACAACAAACGCCCATAATTATCGCATTACGAATTTAAAGTTTCAGCTAATTGTTGATATTGAGAATTTCGCGAATATTTTATGTCGTGAAAAAATGGAAGAGAGCTCCCACAAGTGGCGAACAAATCGATAATTTGTGGTACATGGAGAGCGTTCGAATTAAATGATTAATTGAATTTCCAATGGTCGTTCCGGACGAGCGTACATTCGTGTCGTTCTGCATTTATAATACGTACACAGGAAAAAATGAAACCGGAATCGATCGAAATAAAAAACGATATAGGTAACGATAGTTCAATCCAATGATTCGGCGTAACGAATGTGAAATGCATTAATCATTACGTACACGATGAGGTAGACAATAAGTAGTAGATAAGGTAGAATAAGATCATAGCGTAAGGAAATGTAAATAGAGAAAGTGTAAAGAGCGAGAAACGGGAGGCTTGTAACCCTAAGGGGAAGCAATAAAGAATTACAATACATTACGTACACGATGTTCAACGTGTGCAAGAAAATGTGCTCTAAAGGTTCTATAAATAAATCGAAATGAAATTATAATAAGGCTAACAATAATAATGATAAGAAGAAGAAGAACGATGATAACAATGACGATAACGGTAATAATAATAATAGTAATAATTGCCTCAATAATAATATGCCTAAATATCTTATAAATAAGTCGAAACGAAATTACAATAAGAATAACAATAATAATGATAAGAAGAAGATGAAGAATGATGACAAGCCGATAATGATAATAATAATAACAATAATAATTGCTTAAATAATAATAAGCCTGAATGTTCTATAAATAAATAGAAATTAATTTACAATAAGAATAACAATAATAATGATAAAAAGAAGGTGAAGAATGACTATAATGATAATAATAATAATAATAACAATCGAACACGTGTGTTCTTAATTTGCCGGTCTACCAGAGATCGTGTTACGAAACATAATCTTAAAAACAATTTAAGTAATCGCAAACGAGGTCTTGAAAGCTCCGGAGAATGAATGATGGGCTCCGTTATAATACAAAACATGCACCTGTCGCGAATTTACACTTGTCTGTGTATTAGTAGAGGTCGCATTCCACGGAGAGCTTTGATTGAGCTTCCTTAGAATGTCGTACGAACTTTATAGGCGCCGTCTACTCCGAGTATCTTCTCTCATACGTACATACGTTATCTCTCGGAACAGGAATATATTATTATTATTATTATCATCATCATCATCATTATTATTATTATAGTCAATAAACCCGTCGAAGAACCGTCAGGTTCACTCCGGTATCTGACGCGGGGCGCGGACGAGAAAATTAGGTACAATTATCCATCGAGCGGCCCGCTCGTTTTCTCAGTGGCTCGATAATATGTAGCATAGAAAAGCCTTCGAGAAAGAAAATAAACCAACTCGCTAACAGTTGCCCTGCCTAAATGGTTAACGCAACGAGACTCCGCGAGTTCAAGGAAGAAAGAAATTTTCTTGTATACTCGAGTTTCGTTGATTATACAGTACCGCATTGTGTGTATAAAAATAAAGTGCAACAATAAATATGTATATACACGTTCGTAGAAAATTTTTTGCGTGTTTATTATTTATATTCGTATGAGAAAAATGTATGTATTTAATAAAAATTAACGTCCTTGGCGAATATGAAAGCTCGTTGGGTGTTCCAACATAGCTCAACCGGTCTGATTTTTTGCACGTACAAAATTGTGTACGAGAAGGACCGCAAGAAGGATTTCATAAAATGTCTTGATAGAAAACGCTCGAATTATCACGATTCGACAATCCATCCATATATACATTACCGACGGAAAGTTTCTGGACAAAAGTTAAAAAACAGTTCCGGAACTTTTTTTTATGCCATTTCGCCGGTAGTTGACCTAGGCCTATTTAACCAACGCCATTTTAAAGAGCAGGGATTTACGTCCATTTTGGCTTTTTTAAAAAAAATTTAGAATTTTTTTTGCAATTGGTACCGAGTTTTGAAAAAGACAATTTTTGGTCGTTTTTTTGTTCTTTTGCAAGTGGACCCCCTTTGAAGTAAACATTTTTTTAACGAATTTCTTTCACCATGCTCATAAAGGGGGAAGTCTAAGCTTCAAGTTCATTTTTTAGAAAATTGTGTACGATTTTTCTTTTTCAAATATATGTCGTTTTTTTGAAAAAAATAGACAATTTGAAAATTGCTCCATAGGACGAAAATGACGAGGTTTACAACAAAACCTCAAGATGACAAAAAGTTGTTTTACTTCTTGCTGAGATCAGGAGAATTTTTTCAGATTTATGTTCCGAAATTTTGTTTCCACCTATTTACGGTCAGTTCGATTGATCTGAATACCATGAAAATAATACAATTAAATTTTTTACTTACATCGAAGAAACTCCGTCGTCGAAGAAACCTCCGAAGAGACCAAAGTTTAATATGTAAGTAAAAAATTTAATTCTATTATTTTCATGATATTCGGATCAATCGAGCTGACCGAAAATAGATGGAAAAAAAAATTCGAAAAAAAATGTGAAAAAAATTCTCCTGAACTCAGCAAGAACTAATACAACTTTTTGCCATCTTGAGATTTTATTGTAAACCTCATCGTTGTCGTCCTATGGAGCATTTTTCAAATTGTCTATTTTTTTTCAAAAAACGACAGATCTTTGAAAAAAAAATCGTAGACAATTTTCTAAAAAATGAACTTGAAGCTTAGACTTCTCCCTTTATGAGTACAGTGAAAGAAATTCGTTAAAAAAATGTTTACTGCAAGGGGGCTCCACTTGCAAAAGAACAAAAAACGATGTAAAATTGTCGTTTTCAAAACTAAGTGCCAATTGTAAAAAAAACGTAATTTTTTTTTAAAAAGCCAAAATGAAGGGAAATCCCCGCTCTTTAAAATGGCATTGGTTAAATTGGCCTAGGCCAACTACCGGCGAAATGGCATAAAAAACCGTTTCGGCACTGTTTTCAACTTTTGTCCGGAAACTTTCCGCCGGAAGGGTGTATATATATATATATATATACTAGTTGCGAGATAAAAAAGCATTGCGATTATGATAAAAGTCGAGGTCGCGACTCTGAAACTCCTCGCATTTAAATACTTCATCTTTATAAACGTGTGTCAGTCTGTGTGTGTGTGTGTGTGTGTGTGTGTGTGTGTGTGTGTACGTATACCTTTTGGCAAGTTTCGTGAAAGGGTTACTCTTTCTCTTTCTCTCTCTCTCTCTCTTTCTCCTCCCACTTCCTTTCACGATGCACGCATACCCGACCGGGGTGAAATAAAAACTGGTCGTTAAAAAAAAATTGAAAACGATTTTCCTCCGGTCGTTGGAATTCGCATTAAGTTTCCATTTGACCCGTCGAAGGAGGCGTCTTTTTTCTTTGTTTTCTTTTTTCTGAAAAAAAAAAATACGCATCATCGTTCTTTCTTTAACTCTCCATCGCTTTCCCGACGTAAAAAACAATCGTTTGTAATTTATCGTGCTCGATATCGATAAGATTCGTAAATGAAATATCAATTTTTTTTTATTATCTGGAATTATCCAAACCAAAAGGAAATAAGCCGACGAGTTAGCTCGTTAAACGCGGAACATGACGATTCAAAGAGCAAATATTGGTCGCGTATATTAATTTCATCGAGGGAAACGTTGGTTTATTTCATAGGTTAATTATGTGTAATGACGATTAATGGAGATTGATAAACCGCTAATCCACTTTTTCATCGTTAGCAATATATTAATTAAATAGGACGCGGGTTCGCCCACGTACCATTATTCATGTAATTAAGTAATTGCAACGATCAATATTCGACCTATCAAAACGAAATATTGTATTTTCCATAATATTTTCGATTTACCATTTTCGTTAGAAAAATAATGATCCACAAAATTCCAGAGAACGGATTCTTTCAATTTTTCTCCAGTGTACGAGACGAGTTTGCAATAAAGATATTGAAAAATCGTGGCTAACCTTCCCCCTTTTTTTTAGAATGCAAAAAAAAAAAATGCGAACGCCGCAACTTCCGACGAGCGGACAATACTTCATGCTTCGCGATATTGAAAGTACCAAAGGAGAGATTATCGGAAAACTTGTCTCCGCGCATAAAATGAGAAATTCGAATCGGAATATTGCAAAATGTTGAAAGAAGTTTTATGTCGACGGTGTGTAAAAATAACAAATGATTAAATTCTTTTTTCTTTCCTTTTGTTTCGTCGTTTTCTTTTTTAAACTGTCGTTCACGAAAATATTGGAGAATGAAAAAGTCGATGCGACTTCGATTTATCGACGATATTTGAAGCTTGCTGTTGCGTCGTCCGGAGGTTTCCTATCGTTGATAATTATTGTTCTAACGTATCGTGTTCCAAATAACGTCGTTTATTTCGCGTATCGCCACGAAGCAACGACTCGTTGAGAAACTCAATTGGTGCTTCGATTAGCACATTCCCAGTGGGTTATCATAATCGGTGGCCTTTGAGACAGTCTGAAAAATCGAGAAACGAGAGTAACAGTAGCAAAACGTACGACAGCGACAGTGGCATACTAGCGAGGAGATTGAGCTCGAACGTTCATTCTCCGAGACGATTGGACCACGAGAATTCTCGTCCATGAGCAACGATTGGTCGAGAATCTTTAAACTCTTGTTTCCTTCATTCCCCTTGGCACGCAACGTAAGTGCGCTAACTTCCCTCCCCGTTTTTCAAGATCGGTTCTCTCTCCTTGTGCCGAGGATATAAAACGAGCCCTGGGTAACAACTCCTCGGCATTTGACAGTGCGCGTTTTCAAAGATTCTACTACGATTCGTATTTCATTCCTTCGTCTCGTTACTTTATTTTTTGAATCGATAAAAAGATATTTATTTAATTCGATCGATAAACGAAAGAGTCGACGTTTAATTTATTTGACGAATTCATCGATTTGCACGAGAGATAAGAAATCGATCCGGGCGCGATAAACGCGATTAAGAAATATATTTATCTACCGATCGTAACCATAACAAAGTTTTCGGACTTGATCGATCGATTCGAAGGATCTCGTTGAATCATCGAAGAATTCAGAAATACCTCGCGCTTATCCAACAATCATCGCGATGCCGTTCGAAGGTAAAACAATCATCAACGGTCATGGAAATCTCAAGCGTCCGAACGAGAACGAGTTCTTGCACACAGCTGTCAAACACACGAGCAACTCCACGTAAGTTAAGGAATACACGCCACTCAAGGTTCGCCCACGCGCAATTGTAACGAGCTTATAAGTGATTGAAATTGGACCTCGTAAAGTGTCTCGTAGGTGCTTCGTAAGTTCAATCGTCCAATCCAACGAGAAAGGATAATTCATTTGATTATTTTTTCACGCGAAATATTTCAATGTGTTCCGAGAGCGCGGACACACGAGCGATAGAAAATGTTTACAATAGCTTTTTTCGCCGACATCACGATTTCGAAAAGAAACATTTGCTTGGGTAATAAATTTTATCGCGCGCGATATATAATACTCGCGTTATTCGTCATTCCCAAAACGACGTATATTATTTATTTCGTCACGAAATTACTCACGATTTTGCGAATTGCGCGTTATTTATCGATAATAACGATTTATCATAAAGACACGATTAATATTTCGATCGATATTATTTTCATTCGACATCGGGACAATTTATAATAAGACGAAAATGAACGATGAAATATTCGTTTGGCAATTAGTCGCGTGAATAGAACGCGCGAATGGTTGCAAAATTGTCAATTGATGAAAGTTTCGGTGACTCGTTCGAAGTCGAGAAAACAAAATCAGAAACACTTTGCTCGGTTGAAGTTCCGGAAACAAATTCGGTGCTTGTTTTTCCCGTCTCTCTCTCTCTCTCACTCTTTCTTTACCTTCCCCTTCGCTTTTTGGCGCATTCTATTACGCGTTGCTTCTTGCATAATGCAGTTATAAAAAGTTGTTTCCCAGCTCCGTCGCGCATCAACGGGCCGACGACGATGTTTCCCTCGCGTATATACGGAATATAGCGATCGCGGTAGTGGTATATCTCTTCGTGTTATAAAAATATTTCACCACGAGCAGAGTGTACGTCGTACAAAAAAAAAATGTCGGGGTACGTCGGGGTCAAATGCAACGCGTATCGAGTAAATCGTGAACGCAAGTTATGTACAAAGTGATGCATTTTACCCCGATCTGTCCCAAACGAGCTTAGAAGACGAGCCACGCGAACTCCTTGGCTTATATATATGTATATCTGGTATATAATAATCGTACAAGGGGGTTAGGTGGTAGTATAAAACTTGTATCTCCGGCCGGTAAACTAGCTCGACGTGCTCATATACACGCAAGTCTTCTCTCGTATATATTGCGCTCGTTCTTTTTGTCGTCGCGTCGT
The DNA here is from genome assembly GCA_946811545.1 of Netelia fuscicornis. Lineage (NCBI taxonomy): Eukaryota > Metazoa > Arthropoda > Insecta > Hymenoptera > Ichneumonidae > Netelia > Netelia fuscicornis. Next base: position 17,574,816 of record OX328011.1, on the reverse strand, counting down.
CTCGTTTGTTGAGAAAAACGTTAGTTGCGTATACACGTTTACACGCGTATATAACACCGATACATTCGTACAAACGTATGGGTCGTTTCCTTCAAAATGCACCGTGGACACTTTTCACTCGAACGACTTTATTTTTCATATCGCAACGTGTGATTTAAATTAAGTCGATTTGTCTTGGTTTGTATTTTTGACTATTCTCATTTCGGAGTTACAAGTTTGTATAAATTCTCGGCGTAATTCAATACGAATCGTCGATATTTTCATAGTTTATAAATCGTATCGGAAAAAAGGTTGGAAAGCTTTTCATTAAGATCGAGCTTTTATTAAAATCGAAGGATAATTCGTGTCTATCGACGAAGTTGCGATACGATTTTTCCAAAAGTATTAATCACTTTTCGAGATTTAGTTTTTTCTTGTTATTGGGCGATGGAAAAATTACGATTTGCCGATTTTGAATAGAGTGGCCCATACGTAAATGCATTTATGCGTGTACCTATATCGGCTTCAAGCTCCGAAGATATGATACGCGATTTTTTATGACGTCGAGCGCTCACACCTGAAGGAAAACTTTGCGTGTTGCGAGGCGGTTCTATCGTTGTTGAAAAATGAGACTGTAACGAAACAACAACGAAAAACACGAGGAGTGGGTAAATTTATTACGGAAGTCTGGCGACTACCGTATGGTCCCGAAATAAAATGCAAAAATATGAGAAAACGTAGTAGAAAAATAAAGAATTCTTGCACCTTACGTACAAACAGCCTATGGATGAGGTTGATGACTGCGAAACGCAGGATATCACTCGTTAACACTTAGCGAAGCACGAAGATTACTTGGATTGACGTCAATCGAAACAACGAGATCAAAGCGCACTGTTGTGCAAGATTTTTGCTGACGTTTCTAAGATTGATCGTTCGCTCAATCGTTCCAACGAAATCATTTTCATGTGTCATATGCGAGAAACGGATCAAAAAATTCCTCATTTCGCAATACGAAGAGAGAAAGAGAAACTGAGCGTCAAAAAATAAAATGTTTATCGACAAAAATAGCAAACAATACGTGTGTAATATTAAAACTATCGTATTTCACTTATCGACAAGGCTAAGATCAGGCGTTTAATGTTTTGCTCGATCGTTGATAAGGAATTTCTTAATTACGAAACACACAATTCTTATCACAGTGTTGTCACGGAGGGGATCGTTACTTGGACTTACCATGATGAAATATATGTCAAGGAAAGATCTTCGTGTTTCACGATGGGCAAAATAGCGATGATTTACGATTTGGAGAAGGCGATTTCGAGCCATCTTGAAACGGTTTAATGAGGAATATGGGGCAATTTATTTATTTACGTTTACTCGTATATTTATTCGAAAGGAGGTGGATTCGTCATTCCCCGGTTTCGATCTCGATTAAGAGAGGGTTTGACCCGAGGTGATGTTTCGTCCGCGGTACTTGAGACTTCAAATATCGCGACGATCGCATTAATGCAACGCATATAGATATATCAATAGCAATCACTAGATGGTTGTTATCGAGGCTCGGAACTGCGACACAGCCGGTATGCGAAGCCTAAACCGAATGATGAATATCGTTTCAGACGTCATCCAATGAAGGCAGCTGTACTGCCATAGCACTTGCAAAGGGTGAGAGAGATAATATATAGATAGATAGATAGATAGATAAATAGATCTAGGGAGGGAGAGAGAGCTGGATATATGTGAATGCAAGGATCTACGTTTGCTCCAGCATGTCGAAATCCATTCGGCAGAGATTAGTACTAATTACATCAGTCGTATAGGGATCTGTCGTGCTACTCGAGAATATTTCAACCTCGCGTAGATTATGTTAATATATACGACCGTCTTCTATATTGATTCGATGTCATATATACAGTTGGAAAAATCTGAAGAATAACAAGGATTTGTTACACGGTCGCAAGAAGAAACAAAAACAGGTCGACAAAAACATCATGGGGATAAAATAATTATGAATGAGATTTATTTTGTTTACGACTTATTATCACGCGATTCTTAGATGGAATAAAAGTGATCCGATTCGTGATAATAATATCTGGAGAAACGAGTATTTTGATTTTTGTATTGGTAGTTTGACGTATACGAATGTTTACCTATAGCTCAACTACGCTCGGAGAGGTTATCAGGCTTCCGGTTAGAGAGAGAGAGAGAGAGATGGTTTATCCTGAAGGAACCTTTGGCCCGGATGTCAGGATCGCTACGTGTAAGTAGCGGAAGCGAAGTATATATACGAGTAAAAATACGTAAAGTCGAAGAAATTTCCGGCGACTGTCTCGGATCTTGCTCAAATTCGAGTACGTTGCACAATTTGCCATGTCGAATTTTTGCAATCTATTACGGTTGTTGAAAGAATTTTTTGAGCACATAGCGTGAGAACGGACATTTTCGAATCGATAGATCGCGATAATGCAAAACCATCATACAATACCGGAACTTAGAGCGCGAAATCAGAAACTTCACGTAAAACGTGAATATCGCATTCTCCATTCTCTTCTTGCATTGTTGAAATTTAATTTTTTTTCAGCAAACTATCTATCTCTTCACATTTTAGCTGTAGGTCCATTCTCTATGAAGTAAAACGTTAGATTTTGAGATATATAACTTCGAAGATTACAATTCTAGTGATGTCTAATTCGTCGTTATAAATTGCATAACATACTTGAATTCGATTAAGTATAATCCGAGATTATCGCTGGAAAAGTTTTTAATTTCACTCGCTTTAACTTATACATATAATTTACGTGTGTATTCCGTGTAAGCAGTGGTAATGCTTGCAAATTCTCATACACTGCGCATAAGTATGCGTACACGGATAGTTACGTGCTACATGCACTTTTGGCTACGCACAAATACTATGTATCATAGCTGAAGAGAGTAGGAACATCCAGTGCGCTATATACGTAACAGGTTCGACAAAATTCATATGCATCGTAAGTCCCAGATGCCTCCGGGTCCTCTACACTCATAGAGGTTAACGCGAGCGAGAATTGAGACCGAATTCTCACTTGATCAAGCCAAGATTCCATTGTCTCTCTCGCTGAATCTTCGTAACCCGATATTCTCTATCGCGAGATCTAATTAGTTTTGTGCCATACGCATACACAGAGGAACGTCGCATGTAAGCCAGATTCGGTTGCGCTCGGTTGGTACTCGATCGCTTCTTCTTCTTACCGTTCCTACTATGAATGTCGAGGATCGCGAAATTAATGTAAGGGTATGCTGTAGCTTTCAGGCGAAATCTCTGATAATTTAGGATGGACTGTCAAATGGAAGTACTTTGAACAGTTTGTAGAAGTTTTTGATCCGCGGAAAAACCTTGACGCGCCCCCGACAACCGAAGTCTCGATGGAAAATCAGGAATGTCGATTATCGGCACCTGCAGAGGTTCAATATTTCTTTCATCCGAAAAGACTATATAAGGTGGTCACTGAATCAGAAATTTGTGGCTGATGAAGAATATAACGTTATTTTTACCGATATCTCAAAAACTCTAGCAGAAAACGTAAAAAATACGAAAAAATGATTTATCTACTTTAGGTCGATAAAATCTGTAAATTCTAAAACGAAACTGTGATTTTCTTGTTGTACGGGAAATTTGCGATCGACATAGGTTTATAGAGCGTGAGTAAGGATTAAAATTCACCGGAATACAGTATATGGCAATATTGATGGATTCGCGGAATCTCGAAAAATAGACTTTTCGCCAAGCTCCATTCTCGTTCGTTCGACAGAAAATTTCACGAATAACTTTTTGAAGAGCTCCCCAAGCACTCGAGAACCAGCCGAGAATCATCCGGATAGCTCAATTTTTGTGGCCGTGGCGATTCTTCGAAAATCACGATTTTTGGGACCCATAGGAAGGGGTCTGCAAAAAAACGCCTAGACGATGAGGCCAAAATTTTCTTTGCTCGAAAATTCCTTTATTTCATCATATTCGTGTTACGCGGGAAATTTCCGATTTCGAAATGATGCTACAAAGTCTTTTTGGACGAAACAAAATTTTGACCCCTCCGGACCACCCAAAGTCCCGAAAGTAAAATCGCGAATGTCAACCATCGACACCGGCTGAGGGTCAAAATTTTTTTTCATCCAAAAAGTCTTTGTAGCGTGGTTACGAAATCGGAAATTTGTCGCATAACACGAATATCATCATTATAATCTTAATATATTGCAATTTACGTAAATATTCGATCGTTTCACCGCCACGAAAACATTTAAACTTTATTTTCGCGCGCTGTTAAAGTAGCTCCAAAAACTTTCAAAATTACCCGTTATGTCAATGTAATCTCGTTTTTCGATATCATAGGGCGATAATAACTGGAGTATTCTCATATCGCATGGCGTGAAATAATATTATTACGATTAAAAGTATCGAGTCTGAAATGACACGTATTCGAGCGATATGTTTGATTAATTATAATCAAACATAAATAAAAATGAATGATTGGTTAAAATATTACGTAATAAGTATTTCGTGCTCAAGTATTATACACATTTAAGATTAATCGAAGCGTTCGTTACTCTCATACGACGAAAAAAAATAAAGCTACATGTCCATAAATGTTTCTTTTACAAGAGAGCTCAGTGATATTGTATCGTTCTCGGAGATCACACATACACCCTCGACAGAATTTGGAGCTGTTGCCAGTGACACTCTACACATACAAGAAATGTACTGATTGTGAGCTACGTATATCGTACCTACGTATATCGAATCATCTCTAAATAAATAAAAAAGAAAATAATTTATATATTCCTTTCAAAATTATTTGCATCTTTCACCCAGTCGTTCTTCGCTCAATTTCGTCACATTTTTTCATCTCGATCATGCACCCTTTTTAACCCTTTAAGACCTGAGTACTTTCAAGCTTATGTGGTCCGCAGATGCGTAGACTGATGCACATATGCGTCCTTAGAGCTCAAAGGGTTAATTTCTTTCTTAAAAATCCCAATACAAAAATATTCAAGAAAACGCTTCTATAAAAAGTAACATTTTATTCTAATCCACGTCAGTCCTTGGCTAAAGGATAAAATCAAATTTGCAGTGAGGTAATGGAAATGCGATCTGGATTGGAGATTGGTCGATTTTGCATGAAACATCTCGTGTACGAGTGCGCTATGGAGGATTTCTATACGGGAAAATCCTCGACGAATGAGAGATATATTGCATACTGTAGCAATGTGTCGGTACCATTCTGCTGCTGTGGGAAACGTTCTTACGCTCGGTTGAATATCGCATGCTACCCCTCTCTCTCTCTCTTCTATCCGAATGGATGTTTGAGTGTACGAGCTACGTAGAAGATATTCTCTCATACGTATTCGTATAGCGTAAAGGTGTGTTACGCGTACGAATTTGTCGGCACGGGTTATATTAGTGTAGGCGTTTTAAATGCTTATATACATGTATAGGGAGAAGACCTGAAAGACCAGCTCTCGAGGTGCATGTTATGCGTGTTTCATCTGGATTCCATGGTTCTCGCTGAGAGATACGTGATACTGTACCTTGTCGTATTGACATATATATATATATATATATTGCGAGTTTATATCGCACACTTCCTTTCACATGTTGCACAGGTCCCGGCTTCATTGGATCTATGCCGTAGGCAAAGCATTAGGAGAGAGAAACGGTTGCGGAGTATCGCGTAGTTGTTTCCACGCCTACACTCGCGTTTTACCTCTCCCCTCCCTTTACGTGTACAACGAGATATACAAGGAATTGTATTCTCCCCGTTGGTTGTACCTCGTCTAGACGTGGCTATATTTTCCAGAGGGTTCTCTCCCGATCTTTCCTCGGGGTTTCGAAAAGCGGAGGATCGTAACAAATCTCGTCTCATTGTCGCTATCACGATTGTTACCAAACACAATTTCTTCTCCAAAGAAGATCAAAGAAGATCATACGCCTGTTTTTCCATCTCTCGTTATCCTCGAGTTGAGCTTCGACCCAAGTAATGAAAATGAACTACGAAGGAAGGCTGTACTTGTATTCTGGGATGAAGACATTCCTGCGATTATCCTTGTAAACTGAAATGTATTGTAAACGATTGTTGCCAAAGACAATTACTTCTCTAAAGAAGATCAAAGAAGATCATATGCCTGTTTTTCCATCTCTCGTTATCCTCGAGTTGATCTTCGACCCAAGTAATGAAAATGAGTTACGAACGGATGCTGTACTTGTATCCTCTGATGAAGACATTCCTGCGATTACCCTTGTAAACTGAAATGTATTGTAAACGATTGTTGCCAAAGACAATTACTTCTCCAAAGAAGATCAAAGAAGATCTATATGCCTGTTTTTCCATCTCTCGTTGTCCTTGAGTTGATCTTCGACCCAAGTAATGAAGATGAGTTACGAACGGATGCTGTACTTGTATCCTCGGATGAAGACATTCCTGCGATTATCCTTGTAAACTGAAATAAAAAAAGAAGAAATTAAACTTTCTAATTCATTCATTCGACACAATTTCGGGATGTTCCGTAAAATGAACCCTGCAAGTTTCTCGTACGAATAATATGAAATAACTCACAACGAGGGATGATATAGGAGATTGATGGAGACCAGATATGAAGAACGGGAGAGAGGAGGGTTGGTGGTGGGTTGTGAAGGTGGACAGAGACGCAGTCTCGTTATAGCCTGACCGTAATTATTCATTGATTTTGGCGAGAGCGCGTCCGGCACGCGCTCAAGCCATTCCCCATTGAACAGAGGAGAGCCAAAACACTCTCCATGCGGTGTACACATACACCCCTCTGGGGACAACGCCACTAATTATACCGAGAGATAATCAAAATCTACCATACCTATAATATCTCTCTGTTCTTGGCGTATATACATATATATATATATATATATATATATATATATATATGTATGTGTGTATATACATATATATGTACGACCAGTCCATACTTACACATACATATGTATACTACATGGTCCATTGTTTTCTGTTTAACGAACACAAAGGTACACGTTCGAGGCGCTGCAGGAATCGGCACAATATCTACTGGATCGCGTGACAATCAGGCCAAAGATCGGAATAATCTGCGGTTCCGGAATGGGTTAGTAATGTCTAATCGTACTAGTAACGCACGCACGCGTGCACACACGCCTACTAAACGTTTGATTCATTCCATTCTCCCATATAACACATCGATCGTTTCACGGATACGCAAACGTTCAACGCGAGGGCAAATGATTGCGAATTGAATCGAATTAGCCTCCTTGTTTGTTGAATTTCGTGGTAATTGGTTAATCAGTCGTTTCTTTCTCTCTCTTTTATTATTTAATGTTAATCAGGAATTGTAAATTAATTGGCACATTAATCATCGTATTAACGATTCATTTTTTTATATTTTGTTTATACGAATAATCAAATTGTTTTAGAAATTTGATGGATTATCGAAACGAAGTAGCTTCCGCATTTTTTTAATTTGACGGTGATCGATTAAACCTTCATTATTATTCAAATTAATGCGCGAATTTTAATGCATTTTAAAATATTTGTTAGTCATCGATGAACCGTTCTTTGAAAATTTTTGTTTGTAAATGAAAAATCGAATTTATATTTATTTTCGTTGATCAATCATCGTATCATTTTTAAGTTCGAGGGTACGGAATGTAGAACAATAGAACGAAATATTGGTGAGAATGTGGATAGAATCCCGCGTGGTCTATTTGCTCTTTTGTTGTACAGGACAATCTGAACAAAGTGAGTTGTGTCCAGGTTCGATGGCGGACTCATTGACGGACCAGATAATCTTTCCATACGAGGAGATACCACATTTCCCCATCTCGACGGTCAAGGGACACGTTGGACAGTTGGTCTTTGGTTATCTCCAGGGTGTACCGGTAATGTGTATGCAGGGCAGGTTCCACTACTACGAGGGCTATCCACTCTGGAAGGTAAGAAAGGAATACAACCCTCGACGACCCTCTCTTTTATGTAGCCATCTCCTTAATCTTGTCATTTTTGTCTTCTTCTTCTTCTTTTTCTTTTCATTTCACGGCCACGATGTGAGTGACTTTAATAATAAATCGAACCAGCAAGATTGTACACTCACTCCAATATGGCTCGAGCTGTAAATGAAAATAAAATAAAGTCGAAATAAAACGTCTCGAGGTGAATGATAACGAGTACGATAATGAAATACTATAAAACAAAAACAATCCAAAAAGAAAACCAACGAAATACGTTCGATAATGCATTATGATTGATAATCTCACCCCCATCGTTCGACAGTGTTCGATGCCTGTGAGAGTGATGAAGCTCGTTGGTGTCAGTCACTTGATAGCGACAAACGCAGCCGGTGGCTTAAATCCAAATTACAAAGTCGGTGACATCATGATGGTGAAGGATCACGTGAATATGATGGGATTCGCGGGGAACAATCCGCTTCAGGGACCGAACGACGACAGGTGAGTGGAATGCCGAAAAAAACACACACACAAAAAAAGAACCAAAAACTCAACGAGATAGAGTCCACAACCAATCTGTCTTACTTTCTCGCATCATATTCTCTTCTGTTTACCGCAAAAACTTCGTTCGATATATGCAAATATATATATAGATATATGTAACTATTCCACGAAGATCGAGGGGTGAATGTTGGGAGGGGAATGAGAGAAGCGAGAAGAGGGTGGTCGGGGGTTGCGAGAGAAGTGGCGCGGAAAAAACTGGCGAACCGTGATACGGAACATTGACTGTCGTTGAATGAGCAACGAGGCAATATTGTAACGGGAAAAAAACAACGGGGGCCGTGAAAGGCGAGAGGTCGAAAAAAAAGAAAGAAATCAAAAAAAAAAATAAAAATTAAATAAAATAAAATAAAAATGAAAAAAGAGGGAAAGAAAAAGGGCAAAAGCTGGGAGAGGAGAATTAATTTATTTCATTGGAATAACCCCTTGAATCGGATTGATGAACTATTTGCACGAAGCAGATATAAAGAAGCTGATTGGCGTATTTACCCAGCGAAACTCTCGGGAGAGATTTTCGCTTATATACTCTTGGCCCTTGCCTTGCTCACTCTCTTTCTCTCCCTTGCTCACTCCGTTCGTCATTCGTTTTATCCAACCAACCCTCGTTTCTTGCTCTTTCTGTCTCTCTGTGTGCCATCAAGCCTTTGCTCCGCGCCTCTGCTATGTGGGGAAGGGTGTTTCCACCCCCGTGGCCGCGTTTGCCAGCTCGGTGCGGCTAAACGTCGCTCTCAGCGACGCTTCGAACTACCTACCCTCTCGTCCTTCCACCAGCGCACACATCCAGTCAAACAGTCCTGAATTCCTTCACCTTCTCTCTTTCTATCTCTCTTCGTCTCTTTCTATGTATTTCTCAGTCTTTGACTAGCAACAACTTCTCGTTACTTCTTTTTCCCACCTTCGACGCGTTCTTTCACCATTTCTTCATCATTCGCCTTCCGGGCCCCGGAGCCTTCGGTTTCTTCTTCTTCCTCTCTCCACTTTTTTTATTCTTCTTCTTTTAGCCTCTTTTATCCTGCGATATTAATGGACCGAGAACGGTGGCTCCCTCTCTTCTTTACCGTTAAAACGCCTCGTTGCTCTTCTCTTTCTTCCTCCAGTTTATTCTCCAACTCGTACTTTTCACTCTCTTTTTTTCTTTATCTAAACGACTTTGCTCGTAGATATAATTTTGACCTGTCGAAAAATTAATGCTGAAAATAAATCGAAGTCAATTTTGGATCTGACAAAATATCGATTCTTTTATTGTAAAGATTTGGACCAAGATTCCCACCCATGAACGGGGCGTACAACGCTCACCTCCTCGAAGTCGGTGCTGAAGTCGCCAAGTCAATGAACATCGAGGATATCGTTCATCGCGGAGTTTACACGTGTCTCGGTGGTCCAAATTTCGAGACTGTCGCTGAGTTACGAATGCTCAGCATGGTTGGCGTCGATGCAGTTGGTTAGTACACGTTTCGCTTGGACTTATTCATCCAAAATATTCAATAATACAATCTTTTTAATCTTTTAATTCTTGGGTCGAAAAATTAAAATTTCGTTGACAATGTTCTTTTGATTTTTACTCCTTTATATACAAAATTAAACTATTGTTATTCAATTTTTCGATACAGTTGATCGAAGAGATTCGTCTCAAGAAAACACTAATTGTTTTATTATTTCGATTTGATCCAAAACAATATTCTAGTCTGTTTTTTATAATGTTAATTTTTTTTTGTTTTCGACGAATCGCACTTTTCGCAGGTATGTCCACGGTTCACGAGGTCATAACGGCTCGTCACTGCGAGATGACGGTGTTCGCGTTTAGTCTCATAACAAATTCTTGCCCGACCGATTATGACAACACGGACGAGGCGAATCACGAGGAGGTAATGGACGTCGGAAGGAGCAGACAACCGATCCTAAAGGAATTTGTTTCGCGTATGGTATTGCGAGTGAACGAAGAGATCGAAAATAAGAAGTGAAACGACGAAACTTACGCGTTCTCGTTACGCGATATTCGACGAAAAAAAAACTACAGAAAAACGAGAAGAACTAAAGAGAAAGAACTGTTTTTGACAAAGTTTATTTACGTGCGCGATTGGAGCAACGAGGGATTTTCTATTATTGTTTCCCTTTCTGCGAACAAATACTCGAAATAACGCGAAAACAAAAAAAAAATGGAAAGGGGCTACGAGGGTAAGGACGTGATTGACGAGTCGACAGTCCACAGTTCGCCTTCCCTCAAGTTCGAAATTCTTCGAACGACACGTTCCTCGTGAAAACGTTTGCAGCTCGACGATTTCTTAACCCGACTCGTCATTGGGAAACGCGAGCAAAAAAAAATAGTGCACACTCCAGAGAGTCGTCACAATTATGTTCGGCCAAGAAATTCAGAAAATAATGAGCGTCGAGAGAAAGAGAGAGAGAGAGAGAGAGCGAGACGAGAGTTAGAAGAAGAAATGAATCCAGCGAGGGTGGAGAAAGACGAACGATGTCGTGGAAAAAAACACACACACACAAAAAATATTTAAAAAAAATGAAATAAAAGTAGAAGTGGAGGAGGAAAAGAAAGATCTCCGCAGCTGGCACGGGGCTAGAGACTCTCGGTGAGATCTCGACGCCGAGAGAAATCCTTGAACCGGTGAATTCCTCGCGGGAATCGTATTTAATTTAACGCACGAACGATCGTCGATGCATCGGGGAGACGACTCTCTTTCTTTCTTTCTCTTTCGTCGTCTCGTTGAAAACGGCGAACTCGTCGTCGTTGTCCTCGTTCCTCCTCCGCATTTTCCTCTTCATTCTCTTCTTTCCTCAGTTTCGCAGCTTTTTCCTTTCGCGACTCCTTGGTCTTTCCAAAATTATCACCCGATTTTGCGGACTGTCTTGGCGTGTACCCGACGTTTTCACTGGCTTTTAGTTACAGGTCAAACGACAGAGAGAGAGACAGAGAAAGGGGAAGAAAATGGAGATAAGAGGAAAAAAAAATTATTTTTACGGGTCGACGAATAAAATCTGTCGATTATTTAATAACAACAAAATCCTAAAATACTACTGCGAATATTTTTGTTAGATTCGCCAAAATATGTATATAAAGTAAAAAGAAGGTTTGAATTTATTTGAAAATTTGTTGACGTTTGTGAAATTGAATCCTGACCCGTCGAAAATTCCAAGAGTAAAATGTGCACGTGTGTACGCAGTGAGAAATACGATTGAAAAAGAAACAGAAGGGAACGAGAGAAAACGAGGGCCTTATCTCAATTCGGTCTCGCGCTTTCGTCTTTTTCCGTTCGATTACTCTCGCTCTCTCTTGCTCTTTCGAAATTGATTCGTTACACGTATAGCAAGGATTGTGAGAGAGGGAGAGTCTTAAGGAGAGCTAGACATGGAGAGAGAAGGAGGATTCCACGAGGGAGAGAAGACCAGGAAGAAGAATCGTCCTTAGCAGGGCGAAGGCGACGAAGAGTGTGTTCGAGGAGAAGGCAGCAGAGTTAACAGGGAGAGACTCCTGGGAGACGAAGAGCGAGAGCCACGCTCACTCTGTTTCACTGCCTCGCGTACCTTTTATCACTGCACCTCTACGAGGCACTCGCCTTCAACCCGGCCACATTCTACTCATCTACCGTCTCGATATTTTTCAAACTTTTGCCACTTTTTACTTTTGACATCGTCTCTAAAAGTCAACAAATTATTTCAGGCTTTTAAACCTAGATACTTGAAAATTAATTTGTTTTTACTCCTTGTATACTTTTACTATAGTTCAAGATCTTTCTTGGCACGAGAATAAAATTTGTTTAATATTACAGTAACTGGGTGTAAATAAATATCGATAGAATAATCTTTAACGACAGAATGATGAAAAATCTATAATATTTTTTGGCTTTGAGCCGAAGAATCGAAAATGTTTAAGACGAGATTTCGTTTTTTCCAGTAGTGTAGCAGTACGAAGTGGCAAAGTATGGAAAATATCCAAGAGGGTGATGAAAAACTTGAGTGAGTTGACGGAGAATGGCTCAAATATATGTGTATATATAATATATAGTATGGTATATATCTGGTGGATTCAAGAGACGCTTCGGCTTCCTCGCGCTTCGTTACCCAGGCGTTTCTCGTCGACGTGCGCGGCACGTCGACGGCGCGCCTCTTCCGCCGTGGCGCGCTAATGCATCGCCGTTCGCCTTCGATAAATCTCCGGCTTGCGAAAAGACCATACGCCCTGTCTCTCTCTCTCTCTCTCTCCAACCCTCTTCCTCTTTCTCTCTTACTACCGTCGATGCTCTATCCGCTTTGCCCTATCTATCCACTTTCTTACCCTTCAGCCCCGACGCCGGTCTGTCGTTATTATCGCCCGTGAATTAAATTATGAATTGACATGCCTGGATAAAACTTCACAGCTCCTCCTCTTGTTTTTTGTCTATCTCTGTAACTCTCTCTCTATTCAGTTCATTCTTTTTTGGGCTTCTCATTTCATCTGCAAACGTACCTGAGGAAATTGAGACGAGGATGAGAGGCTGGCTGAAAAAAAAAAACATAAATTTCTCATTGAAAAGTGAAAAAAAAACATCGTTTTTGTCGACTAGGTGAATTTTGAGGATAGACAGTTTTTTAAGTGGACAGAATGTGCATTCTAGAATAATTAATTGGTACGATTCTATAGCTAGCCAAATGATTTAATCGGCAAGCATCAGGTGATTTTAATGAGAAATATCAATCACTGATATACTGGATAGACTCTCATGAAGGAAAATGATATACCGATTACCGGATAATTATTCGTACACCCCTCGAGTGTTCAATATCTTTAAACGAATTGTATTTCGAAATCCCATTTCGTACCTTGCTTCCTATAGTTTCTGTAAAATGTACATGTAAGTATAATCGTGCAAAGTTATTGTCACATGGTTCTAATTGTTGATCAACACAACTATTTTCACAAGTCTTAATATACAAATTATAAAATAGTATATATTTATATCTACATAACGTGTATAGCTACGAATAAATATGTCGATAGAAGAGAAGAAATCACGTGTTTTGTCTAATTTTTTGTTGTTCTGAAAAACGATATAATTATGATAATGTAACGACAGAAGTTCAGGTTGGATTGGAGCGATTGACGTATGAAAGGTTAGACTGTTGAATCCGATATAGTATACGAGATTCACGAGGCACGTGCGCCGAAAGAAAAAGGGAATAGTCGAACGAGAACTGAAAGTAGAATGGGAGGTCGAAAGAAGAAAATCCTCATACCTCTGTTCGGCTTTTCTCGTCTCCGTGCTAGCTCCTTCATTTCCCTCGAGGACCCTCACTAATCGTTTGATCAGCCACTTCGTTTTATCTCATCTTCCACCGTGCAAAGCCTTATCAATGATTCATGGAAAGGCAATGTTTTACCGGTGCGTTCATCCAGTCTGTGGAGAAAAAGATTATGGAAAGACTGTAATGATTTTCTACCATTCGTAGCACATATTTAATGATATAATTATTGAAAACCGTGTTGTTAAATTCATTTACTGGCGAGAAAGTAAATACTCGCGATGGCTAATAAACTCTTAATGACATTTTAGGTGAGTTAGGTTAGTGTATCATCAAAGATGGATGGCCGGTGTCTGTGCCAATAAGGTAGAGTAACGGCGGATAAGTCAATGAGATACGCTACGTCGGTAAGTATACCGGTACACCAGCGCCACGGCGGTAAGAGAGAGTACTGCTAGGCCGACCGTGATGCGGCGGTGCGCGGTACCGGCCGTAATGGCGGTGGAAGGGATGACGAAGTGGGCCGACCGCGATCCCGCGATACGCATCGAGTGTAGTAAGTACGCAGGTATAGTACGAGCTTACACAGTATAGAGGTGTGTAGAAAAAGAGGGGAAGAGAAAGGAGAAAGAGAGACGGAGAATGCCCGCAGGCGCCTTCTTTTTACCTCTTCGCGCGGGGGCTCGTCGTTCCCTCACCTCCGTCGTTCACCCTCCTCTTACTCCTCCGTGTTCTCCACACTGCCCCTATCGTCGCGCCGCCGCGCTGTTCCTGCGTGCCGACGATGGGTCCATCGCTCTCGAAACTTGCCGTTGCGATCGTCAGTACGACTCGTGGCGTCTGCGGGTGCGATTCGGTGTAGGGTTAACTCGCTCGTACAACGGAATACAAGTTACGTTCATACGATCACGTACGAAAGATAAAAGAGGAGAAAGAAATAACGTTGGTACGCGCGACAGTGCGAAAAAGTACGGTGATCGGATTCGATCAAATATATATTATCGGTCACGATGCCGGTATCGCGACGGGTTCGTCGAAATATCGTTGTCGAATCATCGATGTCTCGTAAGATTTGTCTTATGGAGTTTCGATACGCGTGAATCCGTAATCCTTTCATCTATAAAATATCATCAACAAGGAATAATAATAAATAAATAATAATAAACTACGAATTAGACGACGTTTATGTGAAACCATTTCGTCCAGTGGCGTGTGTACGAGAACATGGTACAGTCGTGTTTACGCACGGCGTATTAATTCCTAAGTTACGACACAACATCTATGCAACGTCAAAATCATCCGGCCGTGTTTCGATTCGAGTGAATGGAGATATTATCGTGTTGACAGGAAAACCGAGGAAACAGGAAGCCAAATGTATAATCATGATAACGATATAACCGTTGTTCGATCGGTCGAGGAGCCTTCTGGGTTATAGAGGTAGGTCGCTCATCGGAGCGTGCGGTGTCACTTATATGCAATTTATGAACACGCCGTCGTTTAGCGCCACAACGAGTGTTAAACGAGACATTGTTGTGAATTCTTCGAGCTCCCCCCTCCCCCACGCCGGGCTCGACGCCATTACTTTCTTCTCTTCGAGTGAGTGTTATTATTTTATTGTCTGTTTTTCTTTAGTCCTTTCTCGTTTCTATGTATCGTTAGAAATCTACCCTTGATACAGAGTGCTACGTGTCTCGTATTTTCGAGTATATCTCTTCATACGTAGAACGAAAAAAATGCCGTCGCAACCGCGAATGTAAATATGTATCGTTTGCAATATTTCACGGTAAGAAATACGATTTGACATTTTCGCGTGTGCACTATTTTTCGCACGTCGTATTACAACGTGTCTGTCGACCACCCGATTTCACAAAATCTGTCAACATAGCAGAAAATCTGTATTCGATGCGCGACGATACGATTAATTAGGGATAATTTAATTTATCGCGAATCGAGACAGTACCGGTTAAAACATCGAGTCGGCAGTAATTGCTGCGAGTTAAAACTTCCACGTACGACTTTCCCGGTGAAATATTAGCGACCGGAAGAGAAATCGTGAAATACTCGTTGAATCGACTCGACGTTCGTCCATAACCTCAACCGGCGTAACGAGACAAAAGACGCGCGTACGGGATTCTCGTACGGCCATAACCTTAACCGGAAACAAAGTGAACAAATAAACGATTCCTCTCGACACGTCAGTTCTTAAAAAGTGTCGCTCGCGTCGTCCGAAACAATCTGTGTTGATTCTCGCGAGAGTTTATTACGTGTTAAAGACTCGATCGATGTAAAATACCGAAGCCATTGTAAATTTCGGTAACGCTTTTCTTTTGTTCGTCGCGAACCTCGCGTCAGTTTCGAGAACGTTCGCCAAGACATCTATGGAATTTCCCTGCGGTCGGTACGTATATGTATAATGCATGTGACGAGGCTCGAGCGTTTCTCGACACTCTCCCACTTTCGTACTAATCATCTCGTGGTTGAGGCGCTAATCACGCGTCGCTAATCACCCCCTAATCGTCGTAGCGTTGTATACATCTACATATGTATAGAGATATACAGATATACATAGAGACACGTCGCACTGTACGTGTGCCTGGGTAGTAGTGACCGTGACGGGTCTCGAGCGATCGGCTCGAACGGGGGAAAGTGAACGCCGGGAGTTTACGTCGCGACGGTGATCGAGTGCTCGTTCGCCCGTATACACACACTTCTGTACAAATACATGTACTTGACACAAACACACATTACGACACATACATAATCGTGTACATGAGTATACGAATACATTTACAGTATTTTGTTAAATTCCCATAGGACTGCATCAAAAGCGGAGGAGAAGAGTGTCCAGTTTGAATTCGTAACGGTCGTTGGAGTTCACTCGTACGTACGCGTGTGTGTGTATGTGCGCGCGCGTACGTGTGTGCGCGCGTGGAGGGGGAAAGGTACAGCGCTCGTCTCACGGCGTCCCGCGCGCTCCTTTTCTCCTGGTTCACTGTCGCGCACGGAGAGTGAAATAGAGGGAGGCACATGAGCGGGAACGACAAACCGCCAGCGTCGGACGGAGATACATAATTACAAAAGACGATCGCGATACGAGGAATCCCGTAAGACGTTGGGATACGATTCTAACTCCGAGAAAGAAGAATAAGGTGAGAGTGAGAGAAGAATAATAATATAAACAGAACGGAGGGAAGTATCTTCGTTTCTCGTGGCGAGGGACGAAGCCACTGACAGTTTGAGGACATGCGGACCGGAGCGTGGCGTAAGGAGACGAAGGAGAAATCGTTGGTTCGTGAGTACGCCACGGATTATTATTATTATCATCGAAAAGTCGCTGAAACGCGTCGTTGAGTGCCGTTGGCTTTGTTCAACGTGTTAAACAGCCGAGTATTATCGATTATTTTCGTTTTCGGTGTGTTCTCGATGAGAAAACCACGGAGTCGCGTTGGTTAGCCTCCGTCTCTGAAACTGTAGTGCGCGCGAGGCGTGCCGGGAACTCTCGACGGAACGAGTGGAGCGTGAGAGCTAGTGTGAGAGAGAGAGAGAGGGAGACGGAGGATTGAAGGGGATAGTAGCACGCTCGACATCGGCGAGGAAATAACCGTCGGGACGACCGGGAGTTCCCTCCCAGAATCACCTCGAACGTGAAAACGGAGATCATATGCCCATACTCGCTCGTAAAACGGTCAGTACTATGCATTTTTCCTTTTACTATTTTAACCCTTGTGGGGATTTAATTAATAAAATAGTCGCGCGATTTAACTACTTTGTTGAAGGTGGACATATTGGAGTATTGTCGATGTTCGATCATTGGACCAGAATTTTACCAATTCGAGAGGATTTTTATACTTCAGTCTTAAATTTACTTTAAACCCTTGTGGTCGGTGGCGCCACGGTGGCGATATTTTGAAACTGTATAAAAGTCGGCGTTGCCAGTGTCGCGGTATGATCTTATACATGATTGTCCGACAAGTCTCGACAAACCAATGGAGAAAAATGAGGTTTAACGAAAATTCGTACACAGTGTACGACAATTGTTTTGTTAAATGGTTAGTTGATGAGACGATGGTAGGAAATTTCTGGTACAAAACGCCATCTGGAGCGTAAAAATTAGGCTGATTTGTTGTACCCAAACATTTTGTCGGATAGGTTTTCCGGTTTGATTTTAAATATCGTTCAATCCGGTAAATTTAAATATGCATTAACGAAGAGTTCAGTATATTAACAAACATATTTATGTAATTTTGCTGCTGATTTCACAAAATTCGCTGCGAATCGGCAAAGATTATTTTTCATGTTAATTATTGATGTTGCGTTAATTATTAGCTATTAAAGTAATAAAGCTTATTCAGCTTCGACAAAAGCTTACTGTAATTTTATTCATCATTCGCACAAATGTTGAAACAACGTCGATTGTGTTCCGTTGCGAGCGAAACTATAAAGAAAATCATTTGTTAATTCACACTAAAAGTGGAGAGAAACATAGCGGTAAACCTGGTGGTGGAAAATTACAGATTGTTAACTGCCAAATCTGTGCTGCATACTTTTATTGTTGTCGCTATATTGATCCGGTCAAACTTAAAAATAGCACGTAATAAAGGGCTCCATCACGTGCATTCAAGTTTTATAATTGTCAATCTATATTAAGGAAGAGTATGCGATAGACTCCACACAGTCTAGACGTACTGGTCGCATGTAATTCAATTTATCACTAAATACATTACTTCGCTTCGTGGCAAAGTAATGTGTTTAGTGATAAAAAAACATTTTAGTAATAAGTTTAGTGATAAATGAATATAGCGAATAATTTTTGTTTTTAGTTTAATGAAGAATTTTCGAGTGTCTTTGGTATCTTTAAATATCGTAGCACACACATACAGTACCTTGCCCGACTCAGAAAGAAGTCCTGCCACAGCAGATGATAATACAATTCGGTTCTCCTCAATTTTACATTCATTCTCATCCATTAATAAATTTAAAAGTGAACACAAATAACGAAACAAAATGCATATTTATATATTCTCCAATAATTATTCACGATAATTCGCGTTATGAACAATGGAGAGAAGAGAACTAATATTTTCCCAAAAGTAGCGGATCATAAATATCGCTGCTATTAGTATGAACGACATCAATTATGAAAGACATCGCCAATTTCAAAAACGATTGAGATACTTTGGAGGAACGATAAAATCGTTTTGTTTGCATACGTGAAGTTCGATATTTCTTTTGGGATTTGGGACGGTTTTACAGCCGTATAAAACCGAAAGTTATTCGGTCGATCGTAAAACAAAAAAAAAATTATAGGGGTCGAGAGTTTTGTTTGGAACATTTATCGAGGTCCGTGAGGAATATCATATGTATAAACTAGAGAGAAGGCTTGAACGATTCGAGCTCTACGCGCCCGTTCCTTTCCATGCCCGTGTGAAAGTAAAACTTGACTAAATGAAACATCCAGCATAAAGCGTGCTTCGTTTGCTGGCTCTGGATGTTTCGTTTCATCCTGAATCCACCTTCAAATTCTTGTTCGCACCAACATATTTTTATAATTTCAACAAATTTTTAATATTGAAACATACATTAGTATTTTAATTATATTTATGATATAAAAATATTGTACTATGTATATACATACATGGATATACAGCGTGAATCGCATAAAGTGTCGCACAGCGAATTCTGAGGTAGATGAGGCCATTACAAACAAAAGTTGCAAATTCTTGTTCCCACCAACATATTTTTATAATTTCAACAAATTTTTAATATTGAAACATACATTAGTATTTTAATTATATTTATGATATAAAAATATTGTACTGTGTATATACATACATGGATATACAGCGTGAATCGCATAAAGTGTCGCACATCGAATTCTGAGGTAGATGAGGCCATTACAAACAAAAGTTGCAAATTCTTGTTCGCACCAACATATTTTTATAATTTCACCAAATTTTTAATATTGAAACATACATTAGTATTTTAATTATATTTATGATATAAAAATATTGTACTGTGTATATACATACATGGATATACAGCGTGAATCGCATAAAGTGTCGCACAGCGAATTCTGAGGTAGATGAGGCCATTACAAACAAAAGTTGCAAATTCTTGTTCGCACCGACATATTTTTATAATTTCAACAAATTTTTCATATTGAAACATACATTAGTATTTTAATTATATTTATGATATAAAAATATTGTACTATGTATATACATACATGGATATATAGATGGGTAGAATGAGAGACCCAGAAGAGTTACGAGGACGTCGCTAACGAGCTCTTCACAATCGCACTATTCTTTCTCGTATACCAAGCGACGTTATAAACCATCCAATGTATATTTCATCGTACACGCGGGCACCTTCGACTCGTTCCAAATTGGTTGGGCGCCCACGCATTTTTCTGTCGAATCATTTTTCCTTATTCTTTTTTTCTCTTCTTCAATCTTCATGTCGGTATTCGTCCATGAAGACGATGAGTAATTCCGAAGGTGATTTAACATTACGTAAGAAGCTAGTCGCAAAGTTCAATCGCACCAAAACTTCACATTGATCGAAATGACTTTCCATCAATTTTACGTTCCTCGATAACTCGTCTTCGTTGCCTATTTTTGAGTCTCGTTGATACATACGTTTTTAACGACGTCGATCCGATGGAAAATCACTTTTTTTTTTAGTTTGTTCGTTTTTTTTTCTTTTTAAAACTTTACTCTCTGGCCCGTTCTCCCTCTACTTTTTATATCGTTGCCCTTGTTATTTCTACCCGTGTCCCTCGATTCTTCCTTTTTTTATAGGCTATATATATGTACACATTTCTCGTCTCGTATCGTTCTCCCTCTCTTGCTCGTCCTCGTTCTCGATTCCATTGCGCTTCCTCATCGTGCTCCTCTCGTCGTCGCCTCTGCACAGACACACCCTCGGGCACACATGCGTCGGACACGGTGTCTATGTAGCCTCTCTCTACCCGCGGGTCATAAACAAGCCGGCACTCGCACTCGCTCGAGGTTATTGGTTTTTGCCCGACCCGTGAGCCACACCACGACTCGCAGCTCAATCCCCTCCGTCTCTTTTCCTTCCTTCTTCTCTCCCTTTCTCGCCCTTTCCCTATTCTCTTTCTGTCTCTTTTCTCTCCGAGGTTTTCTCGTCTACGCGCGTTTCCTCGATTCGAAATCGTGAATTCAACTCGTAACTTAACATATACATTCGCACACTTTTGTTATATACATATATAACAAAAGTGTGCGAAGCGAAATTCTCGTCGTCCATATCTGTGAATCTCTGTGTAACGTGTAACACAGTTTTCTATCTCGTTTCCTATTTTCACCCATGGCGTAACTGTTTTTGCACGATGGGTGTAATATAGTATACCTACATTCGGAGGGAGCATCGCGATAATGATACCTTGCTCTTATCGCGAAACATATTAAAAATTGTTGTCATAAAGAAAAAAGCTCCATTCGCGTTGTTCATAGTCAGGCTTGTTATCGGTGTTTATTATTATTAGGGGAATAGTGTAGCTCGGGTTTTTCAAAATATAATTTTATTCATTCTATGTACAAATATATATATCGAAACGTATTGCCGTTTCAGTATTTAATTTTGTTCGTGACTCGAGCGGGAATTAAAGGAATTCGTAAAATGCACACATAAAATAGACGGAATTTATTAAGTTTGGAAGTATATTTACAGAATTAAATTTAAATGTTCGTGCAGGTTATATCTTGTGTATGTATATCGTGTTGATACCGAGATGTGCTGTGCACCGGTATTGTTTTCGTTGCCGAGTTGCCCACCCGCGGCTTATTCGTTCGGCCTTCTCTCTCTTCCTTATGGGTCGCTGCGTCGTTTCTCCCTCTTGCTCTTCTGGTCTCTTTCCTCGATGATCGATATAGCCGATGGTGTGTGTTGGTATGTTGTGTCTGATCGAGACGATGTTGGTGTGTCCGTGTGTGGTGTCTCCGGAGTCTCTCGATGTTGTCGTCTTTCCCTCTCTTTCTCTCTCTGCTTATATCGTGAGGATGGCAGCGAGAGAGACAGCTGACCGTTCGGTGTACTGGTTAATTACTTGGCCTTTTAAATTTCCCTGACTCCTTTTCGCATGTAGTTTCCTCCGGTTTCACGACACACGAGACTCTCCGATTTACCACTTGCGTGATAAAGTCGCAGCTCAAAAAGTCACCCATCGTTGTACTTCTACAGCGATCTGAGTACTGGTACTTTCGTTCGGGCTGAGAACACAGGTACCGCAATTGTGCGTTTCGTTGCCCTTTTATTTATTGTTGTACGCCTTGTCAGTGGCGAGAGCGGATTTATTGATTGTCCCTCTATCGATATTTTCGTGTACTGCTTTGGATAATTTGTTGTTCGGCTTGTTGGCGGTGCCGATGTGTGACCTCCCGTTACAATATATGTATATATTTATTTATGAACCAGGTGTATAAGTATTGAATCAGAATTTGCCTATAGATGATGCTAGCCATCAGTTTAGAGATCGTAAGCTCGCTTCTGCATTGCCATCATCTTCCTCTAACAGCTGATGAAGATTTTCGACACACAACAATCCACGTTCCATACACCGGTATATTTTCCTATAACCTTAATCCTCCGTTGATTCACATGGTTCTGTGCTGTCCAGCCTGTTTCTATAAATCGCTAGATCTCAATTGATTGCCATTAAATAATAAAAATTAATTTTTATCCATCATCCAATGCACACTTTTTTTCTAAAGATCCTAAAGTACTCTTCTGAATTTTTTTCAGATTTTTTAAACAAGTCTAAGTATGATAAAAAACGGTGGGAGAGCATAGACCCATGTGTGTGTGGGGAAGTGCGCAAATTGTGGTGTGTATAGGGAGGATTAACCCTCCGTTGATTCAGATGACTGTGTGCTGTCCAGCCTGTTTCTATAAATCGCTAGGACTCAATCGATTTCCATTAAATAATAAAAATTAATATTTATCCATCATCCAATGCACACTTTCTTTCTAAAGATCCTAAAGTACTCTTCTGAATTTTTTCAGATTTTTTAAACAAGTTTAAGTATGATAAAAAACGGTGGGAGAGCATAGACCCATGTGTATGTAGGGAAGTGCGCAAATTGTGGTGTGTATAGGGAGGATTAACCCTCTGTCTGCCAAGGTGGGAGCAGACCCGGGATCTGGTTAGGGGAAGTGAGACACGGAAAAGCACGGTGAACGGGTGAACTTCCGAAATAATGAAACGAAGAGACCGGAAGAATTAACAAAAGAATATAACAATGTTTATTATAAGAGTATAAAATACAAAATAATGATGTACCGGCGTGCGAGCCGATTAATGGCGGCAGCGTAACTCGCGACCGCGTGGCCGTTCGAATTAGTCCGTTTAGAAAAGCCGTTGTCGTTATAAGGGATCGTATCGAATTTTACCACAATCAATCAGAATATCCACGAAGGAAAGCCGGTCAGAATAGTAGTCCACAGAGTCACAAGAAGTAATAGAAAGAATAGCCGAAGTCAAAGATACAATTGAAAAAACTTAGAAGCGCGCGACGAAACCCTTTGCTAATGGAAGCCGAACTAGAAGTGAAGATGCCGGAAATCGATCTCGCACATCGATTGATGAGTGGGGGGAGATCTCGTTACGCGCGAATACGGCCGAGTCCACACGAGAGTCAAAGGCCGAGACCTGCTGACCTCTCGCATGGACTCCCGACACTACGCACGTTTCTGAACACCCTCCGTTGATTCAGATGACTCTGTGCTGTCCAGCCAGTTTCTATAAATCGCTAGGACTCAATCGATTTCCATTAAATAATAAAAATTAATATTTATCCATCATCCAATGCACACTTTCTTTCTAAAGATCCTAAACTACTCTTCTGAATTTTTTCAGATTTTTAAACAAGTCTAAGTATGTTATGATAAAAAATGGTGGGGGAGTACAGGCCCATGTCTGTCTACGATTTGCGAACAGCATTGTTTTTTTTTTTGTTATCATTTGAAGAAAACTGCTGCAGAATCGCATCGAAGGCTTATCGAAGCTTACGGTGAACATGTTCTTGGTAAAACACGGTGTTTCCAATGGTTCAAAGAATTCCAAAGTCGTAATTTCGACGTGAGAAACGAAGAGTGTGGGAAACCACCGAAAAGGTTCGCAGACAACGAATTGCAAGCCAAACTCAATAAGAACTCGCGGATCGATTGAATATGACGCAGAAAGTCGTCTCCATTCGTATGAAATATTGTTTATTATTTTTAAACAACAGACGTGTAATTTTCACAAAAAAATTCCGTTTTCATACTTCTAGACCTGGTAAGAGTAAGTAGATTCGCGTTACTCACAATCAATGGGCCGATCTCATTCTCGTGCTCGGACACAATCGGGCACAGTCGAATCATCAACCATTAGGAACTTGATCAAATATTTTCTTTCGACGAGACAAGGTAATGCGCACTATTATTACAGTGTGTCTCATACGTCCTTTCTCTCTCTCTCTCCAAGCCCTAATTGCTGATTGCCTCTCTCGCGCTCCTGGCTCGTTCCCCTTCCCTGATAGACCACTCTCTCTACTCCCTCGACTATGCCCCACTCGCACTTTCTGTGACGTCACTACGCCTCACCGCACGTCTCGATTCTCCCACATTGTATATATATATGTTTACGATCTTTACTATCTCAAAAGGTTACACATACCTCTCGGAACTTTCGGTGATGTAAAAGTTAGAAAATTGTTGTTATACTTAGGTCCAATAAAGTTTTATTAGAAAGATAATTTGCTATGTAAGGAATATAACTTGGAATAAAATTTCTTGAAAATTGAAATATGAATTATTAAAAAAGGTGACTATGATGAGCTTTCGTTATGAAAAACATCGTCCCCGGTATGCAAAAAATCCCCGGCATTTCTCATTTTAAATTAAACCTTTTCTTTAAATAGATAAATGAAAATATTAAAGATTGTTTTTGAAATATTGTTTTTTTCGTAAAGTAAGACTGTTTTGAAGTCAAAAATGAAAATGTGACGCTCGGATCGATATCGTTTTATTCATAAAAAATAAAAAATAAATGAACGAATCGATTTTTCAGATTTATAAAGATATCAAAAAAAGCTCTTCGCAAATTGTTTACTATCCCTGATATAATTGTTCTTTCATAATAATAACAAAATACTAATAATAATCACAAAGAAAAAATAATAATTTACAATTATAATACGTTTCACTCGTGCATTCCGACGAGTGCGCTTTTTCCCACAATGTATTTGCAATATAAATAAAAATTAACCATCAACTTTGAGGTTCGACGCATTGAAACCAAACAAAAACAAAAATAAAGCAATGTTATCCACGGACGGAAAATAAATGAATATTTCGCGAAACTGTTATCGTGTTCCAGCTTGTCTCACCTGTCGAATGTACAATGTATTTACATAACGTATTGTATTATCATGCGTGTACAGGTTGCGATCGTGGCTCCCTCTGTTTTCAGTTACGGGACATATCACACGCGTCACTAATTTCCAGAGACAAACACTTTAATTATAACCTTTTTGTGCCAATGCGGGAAGCGGCGTACTAGGGGCTGCGGAGTTTAGTGGCAATGGCAGTCACAATGTATGTTGCATTCGTTCCGCACTTGTCGTTCCTCGTTCTCGTCCAAAATTTTCAGCTCGGTTTTTTTTCCCCCTGTACGTATATATTTATACATGTGCGCAGTTATAGCTTTATACGTCTCTTTCTGTGTACCTGCGACTGATCGATGCTTTCATCAAGCGGCGGGAGTATTAATTACCGCGTATATGCTATCTCGTATTCTCGGTTATATATAGCGATTGAATTCACCCCGGATCGTCATAACTAGGGGCTTGGCCAAGTTCGCACTCGCGGGAGAGCGGGATTGCCAGAGCCGTAACGGGGGGGGGGGGGGGGGGTGGTTCAGAGACAAATGAGACTACAGCCAAAATTCGATTTATACAGCAGAGATGATAAACGCGCTGGAATAACGAGAAGAGCCACTCGGTGGTCGCGCATCAGTTTTGATTCAAACGTCCAAAGATTTTATGATGACGATAATTTTTTTTTCAATTTGAAACAAAATAAAATGAATCGCAACGTTTTCTTTTTATTTCGAATACAAATGTTCGAAAGGTTAAAATTGTCTTTGAATACAAAAATGTAATGAACTTATTTTGCTCGTTCGATGATTTAGTTGACGATTCGACGGTTTTTTTTAAAACGACTTGTTAGAAAGATTTGAAACAAGATAAAACGAATCGCAGCTTTTTTTTTGTGTTTCGAATAAAAATGCTTAAAAGATTAAAATTGCCTTTGAATACAAAAATGTAATGAATTTACTAATATTTATTTTGCTTGTTCGATGATTTAGTTGATGATTCGACGGATTTTTTTAAAGCTGCCTGTTCGAAAAAAAAACACAACGAAAATTCGTAGGGAATAACAAGAACTAAGAGAAAAGTGAGCCTTATTTTTGGAAGATCGATGTTTTTCACCCACAAGATATTTCCTTCTCTTTTGCGATTTTTGTTTCGCGTATGATTTTGATTCGATTCGATTAAAAGAGAACCGACAATTTCTCATTTCGGGTTTTCCATTTTTGGGCGATAATAGAGGTACGCATAACTAGGCGTTAACTAGGCGAGTTTTGAAATAGCGTTGAAATAGGGTTAAGGCGAGAGAGGCGAGTGAACTTTTCCAAACCCGACGCTCGTCCGCCAAAACCAAGTTTCCAATCTCATCCCCTATTTTTCTGTACCCCGGTTTTTTTTTTATTATTATTTTACTTTGTAAAGCTTATGCACTGTTGTTTTTGTCTCTCATTTTTTCACTCTCTCGCTGTGTCTCTTTTTCTCACTCACTCACTACGCGCCACGCCTCCACGTTTTTCCAGTTTTATATACGCGTTTCGTTTCACCGACCGTTCTACCGTTCGTGTTTCGAGCCGTGAAAAATCGTTTTTCTCCTCGCGCGCTCACGGCCTACGTGGTGGACTGTATCTTATATATATACATACACACACATATATACCTTCAGTTATATATATATATATATATATATATATATATATATATATATATATATATATATACGAGTATAGCTAACATCTCTCTCTCTCTGTCTCTCTCTCTCTCTATATATATATATATATATATAGAGGAATGATCGACTGCGACGGAAAGCTATGCTTGCTTATATATATATATATATATAAGCAAGCAAGCATAGCTTTCCGTCGCAGTCGATCATTCCGTTGACCGAGAGAATCGTGGAAGGTCCGACGGTCGGCTCGAGTAGAAAATGCTGCGGCGAGGCCAAAGAGCACAGGGCATCCAGAATATATATGTGTCCCGAATTCTGTACTCTTTGCCGTATATATATATATATATATAGGTATATATATATTTATATATAAATTGCAGAGAGAAGTGGAAAGAGCGCAGAGAATTGCACAGAAACGATGCGTTGCTGTTGTTGTTTCGCGAGGGTTGGGTGTATAGAAGAGGGATTTAGGATCGTGGGTCGAGACTCCTCCCCACCTCGGCTCGATTCATTTTTGCCCAATTTCACGGACCGATAGCCCGTGCCCCGACTCTCCGAGTCGCACCACTTCACCCCGTTGTTTCGTGCTTCGTTCGTAACGCCGCTCTCTATCCATATACACGATCGAAAAAATAGCCCCTCGCGAATTATTCCACGCGCAAAACACGTTGTCGATCGAAAACGAGTGTACGCCGTTGTATGGTCCGCAAACGAACCAAAATTTTCCACAGGTCGGGAATGTTGTTTGTCTTTTTGTTTTATTCTTTCTTTCTCTCTCTCTCTCTCTCTCTCTCTCTCTCTCTCTTTCGCAATCTGTCTTTGAACAAACGAATCATGGTTAAAAAGATAATTTGATAAAACGTGAAAAAAACAAAAAATTGATACAAAACGCGAACGCGCAATTCGCGATATTTCATTTGTTTAAGTATTTGTCGGAATTCGTTCCTCGATTGCGGAATTGCGCGTGGAGAACCGGGGTGGCATTCGTTGACTTCCCGTTTATCTTGAAAATCTGGGCGTGGTAACGTTGTAATTTGAGTGCACGACTGATTTTGTCCTGCGCATTGAGCACGTTGAACTGTGAAGGAAAATCGCGAATTTGTCGGATCAATTTAACACCGAGAGTGAATTTGCTAGATTCGATTGTACAAATTGGATATACGGCACGGTAAAATATCGTCGGTGGTGTTAAAATACTTCGCCTCGTTTTTATTTTGTTTTTTAATATGTGCTTCGAAAAGCATACTCTATCCGTAAAATTGACTGCCAAATCGTATTGGGACGTTGCGATGAAAAGGATATTAGATCGATAATATAATACTCCAAAAAGTTATCAACTTTCGATACAAATGTAACTTTCACAAATTTTGTGAAATCTACCTAACACCAAATCCATACGTAATACGCTTTACGTTATTTAATGCGAATAATAATATTGTTTCTAGTAAAATAAGCTTTTTTTTTCAATCATTGTGGCAAAAATCACATTTTATAATATTTTCAATCGATCAACTTCAAACAGAGGTAGAGCATGAAAAAGAGCGAAAGGGGGTGGGAGGGGTTAAATTTGTTTATTTTTGCATAGCCACTCGCGTCTTAAATTTCTCATGCCCCAAATCTACCGGGAAAGGCGTGAAAAACATTGTATCTTCGCGGCGCGGAAGGAGGGAGGGTGGTACGCCCCGATTTTCCTCGCGTAATTTAAAATAGACGGGGAATAGTCCGTTCACGAGCATCTTTTTTTTGTGTTGTTTACCCTTCGGGGTACGCGATATGCGTATATATATGCATCAATATATCAGGAGTGGAACAGAAAAAGTGGATACGCATGCTCTCGTCGTGCATCCCAAAGGCTGGGACGGTCTGTACGCTGAAAATAATCGAGCCTGGGTGTTACGAAAAATATATCTATAGATAACGCACTATCTATGGATATACGCTGTCACCATTTTTTTTCTCTACTTTTTTCATTTTTTTTTTTCTGGCGTTTGTATGTCGGTGTGTGCACGCTTGCGCATATTTTTGGACCGCGAAAATGCAACGCTCGCTTCGCCGTTCCTTCGTGCGCCGCGTTTCACGAGCTCCGGCCCCCCTTTCCGCATTTTAATGCACTTTGTATAAATCAATTTTGCCGGAATTGCCGACCACCACCACCACCACCATCACCACTACCATTCCTTCCCCATACTCTTCGTGTTTTCGCCCACTCTCCTTCTCTTTCCGTTCTCTTTTAACACCCTTTTTTGTTCTCTTTCTAGTCCAGCCCCACACTTCGTACTATCCGCCATAATGCTCGTGGCTTTCATTCGCACTTTGGCGCATTTTATGCGATTCTAGTGGTACATATATAAGCTTCTAAAATAAATAAAAAATACAATTAATTCGAACTTGAAAAATGAAATAATGTCAATTCATTTTTGAATCAACGTTAATCAACATTTGAATCAACATTTAGGACAATAGCAGAGTATTCGAAATAAAAAGAAGACATCAACACGTCTTTCCATTGTTTGTAATAATACAGAGATTTTAGCGATTTTCGAGAAAGAATTCGATAGGAATTTAGGTTTTTTTTTTTATAAGTAAGGAAGTAAGAAATATTAATATTCGTACACGATTAATATATCTACAATCAGAACATTGTGTGCCTCGAGAATTAATGGGAATTCTTTATTGTCAATGTTACAGCGTGGTGCCTGCGAAGAAATCGAAATGGTCGAACTGAGCGGTGGCAACGGTCAGCCAAATGCGATGCATCAAGGCATCGGTGTCATCGGTGGTGGTGGCAGTGGTGTCGGTGGTGGTAGTGTCGGTGGTATACAATTGGGCCCGATGACGGTCAGCCTGGTATCGGCGCCTACGTCGTCGTCATCGTCGTCAACGACGACGACTACGGGGGCGTCTTCGTCAACGACGTCGGGACGAGCCGGGGTCCTCGAGACTCAAGTTCGCGGTCAGTGGTATCGGGTTTTCGTATCGCTCGAGGACGATTATCTGAGCATCTCGCTGGACGAGAGCTGCGAGAACGTTTTATCCAGCACAGGAGGTAGTGGAACGCTCAATGGAAATATCAATAATAACAATATCGATAGTCTCAACGATCCCGACGTTCCGGACTCTGTCGCCAATCAGAAGAGGATAGTGCGGGTCGTCAAGAGCGATAACAACGGACTCGGTATATCGATCAAAGGTGGCAAGGAGAATAAAATGCCGATATTGATATCCAAGATTTTCAAAGGCATGGCCGCTGACTCGACGGAACAGCTTTACGTCGGTGACGCTATTTTAGCCGTCAATGGCGAGGATCTTCGCGAAGCTACCCACGACGAGGCTGTCAAGGCGCTGAAACGGGCTGGCAAGGTCGTCGAGCTTGAGGGTCAGTCTTTCAATGATTCATTTCGATTAAGGATTGATTGATTTATTGAGTAATTATAAGTACTGGATTGACCGAGGAGAAATCCTATTGGACAATTTTATTAATGCGTAGATGTCTAGACACGAACACGAGGGACATTTATGTTTTTATAATTTTTAATCTTCGTCTGTGATGAGACAAAATGAAGTTAGTTATTAAACGTATGAGGCACGAATAAACTCGATTAGTCTCGAATGAAAAATATGCAGAATTTTTCTTCGAGCAATTTTGTCGGAGGCTTTCGTTGATTTATTAAGTCTTTCATGATTCATTCATAAATTCTCGGGCAATCATACTTTGCGATCAAGAATATAAAGCTTGAAATAGGAGAATAAAAATATATTCGCCCACGGCGATTCAATTTTACACTTTTTAATAAAACAAAAAAGACATACATTTTCAGTCGAGGATTTCAAAAATTCTATTTTACAGCCTCGATTCCTAGAACGAATTTTTTCCATACGAGGAAAATGTTTTTATTCCACAATTACGAATATAGTCTCGTTAATAAAAAAGCTTTGAAAAATAAAAAATATATTTCAAAGGAAATCTATTTATTATTATTACATATTGACGTTTTAATTTATTATATCAAAAGCTATTACCACATTCGCCACGCTTCAAATTGATTTTTCGATGTATTTTCCTTGCGTTTTTATTTGCGAAAACAAACTGTAAGCAATTAAAAACTATTTGACCGTCAGGATTTTAAGGTCCCCCTCCCGCGTTTTATCGACCGTATACGTATTGCATTGACCGAGGTCTCTTCCGGAAATGCCGGAGGGTCTTGAAAGCCCTATCGCGTATAAACTTCTGTAAGCGAATCTGTATAGAGAGAGAAAAGCACAGAGGGAAGGTTTTAGAAGCGCGGCACCGACCTACCGAGAGAACACTATTCCAACGGGGCTTTGGGACATTAGCGAGGCTCTTACTCCAATTAGCCTTAAGTACACGGTGCATTAAGCATAGCAGCAGCAACGGATATACATATATATATGTATATATATATATAAAGCGAGAGGGCAATCCTCCTCTCGTTTTAATATCGAATTCTCGTGTCTTTGGCTTTCGCAAAATCCGCACCGACATTCGTTGCTTCCCTATAGCAATTCCCTCTTCTCACTCCTTCTCGCATAGTTCACGGAGGATTTTGCACCCAGTGGAAAGCTCTTCGTGCGTTTTCGAACCTCGCATCCCTCGGGCTATACGAATACGTAGATAAACGGATGAAAACGATGGAAAACGTTTGTCAGCGTTTCATTTACCGTTTGGTAAAAAATCAGGAAGGAATAAAAATTCGTTTCTGATTTTGTCCGCAACGGGAATTAAGTTTGTTCATTAGATCGCAGGCAGCTTTTATGTTGAAACACCAAAGCTGCCTGCCTAATGAATCATAGATAAATAAAACTTCCTCATCTGATTTATTCTTTCGAATAATTGCAAATTATAGTTTCATTTTATCTTCTGCAAAATCAGACTTTGTACTGTAATCTTTATCATCGAATAAATCGTATTTTAGTACATTGACGTTCTCTACGAAGAAGGAAAATCGTTGCTTTGTGCATGGAACAAAAATGGAATCAATTTTTCATTCCGTACAAATTTATGAATGAGAAAGAATCCGAGCTG
The DNA here is from genome assembly GCA_946811545.1 of Netelia fuscicornis. Classification (NCBI taxonomy): domain Eukaryota; kingdom Metazoa; phylum Arthropoda; class Insecta; order Hymenoptera; family Ichneumonidae; genus Netelia; species Netelia fuscicornis. The sequence goes on along the minus strand of OX328011.1, from coordinate 17,542,978 downwards.
TAGTTACCGACTGGCGGATATTTCGACTACGTTGTTTGTTTTCCATCCCCGGAGCTTTTAGCTGGATTAATACACGAGGAGACGTCGCATCACTTGCTGCAACGTGCGAAGGGGTTGCGACGAGTTTCGCGCGAAACGAATCCACCTCGACGCTTTCGTCGCGACTCTTCTACGTCCTCGTACTTTTACCAATTTGAACCGACGTTCTTGAAAACGACAAGAGCGTCGGACTCGGGACACTGCGAAAAAAACAATGCCTCGTTTTCTCGATGTGTCTCCTTCCCTAGACACCACTTCCGGTTTATGAATCTCCCATACAAGCTTGCATGGACCGAGCTATCGCATACTGGAAATGGAACGAAGAGTGTACGTCACGTACCTTTTATACCCCGAGCTTTTTCCTCAACGAATACGAAAACGCGAATCGTAAGAAATGACAATGTAAATGCAGTCAAAAAACAACAACGAATACATTGAAAGGGTTGTATATGTTTCTTTGTTCATCTACGTCGACGATTGTCCAATGCTCTTTTGCGCAGTACTTATGTACTTCGCGCTCATTCTTCGTGACACGAAGACGAACCTGTACTTCGCACGCGTACTCATTGTCCGTCTTTTTTTTTCTTTTCACCATTACGACTTCGTAGCCCTTAGGTTTATAGAGCCCGAAGTAATCTTTATAGAGTGCAATTTCTTTGACGCTTTTTTCTTTTTGTTTTCTAGGGTCGGAGAACAAAGGTCTCGAGAACGTTTTAACGTTACCTCGGACGTCGTTGAGACTTTGGTAGTTCATCCGATACGGCCTGTCGTGTCTTTGCGTTTATATAGTGAGGCCGTAACCTTGATGGGGTGCGTCCATTATCCCCGGGTGTAAGAAATTACTCGGTAGGGTTAAGCAGCGGGGCAATCGTGATAGTGCCGTTATCGCGATAGTCGAGATACTTTTTTTTTTTATCCTTTACTTCTTTCTTTTAGTGCCTTAACGTCAGACCGCGTATTGCTGTTACTGTCGTTTTATCGCTGTAATATTTTAGAACAGAAGTTGTTTCGATAATTGATAAGGCTACCAACAAGCGTGTACGATCGAAGCTCGTTAATCACAGTTTCGTTATTCGTGTTTTTAATATTCACGGATGAAAAAAGGAATATTGCGACTACTTTTGGTATCTGGAGTTTTTGAAAAAGACTTTTTGCACACAGAAAATGATTAACTCGAAGATTTACAAGGGGTTAATCAGATTTGTGATTGTTTTTTAATAAAAATTGATTCGTCTATGGAAAGGAGTTAAAACACTTTCAAAGTGTCGAGACAAGCAAAAATTACTAAGTTCTTCAAATCAATGGCTAAGCTTGATAATAATTGAGCTTTACTAAACAAATTTTAATTCATCAATTTTCTTTTCTTTTTTTCAATGATTTTGTTTATTTTGTACTCGTGAGGCGTATTTAACGAAACGCGTGTTGCAATTATTTTAATCCATGAAGGTTTAAACGAGTTTTACAAGTAGTTTGATCGAACGATGATTTTTTACAAAAAGTTGTCTAGAACGTTAAATTCATTAGCTTTGTTTACTTTTTTTTTTTGCGAATTCATAAAAATGCAAGTGTATATTTTAATTTTTAATTTTGTCTGTTATTCTTTTTCTTCTTTTTCTCTTTTTTATTCGTTATTATTAACGACCGTAAAACCACGTCATGATAACTCACCGTAAAATCCCGCACAACTTCTGGCGTGAGTTGGTGAGTTGTAAATCAAGATTCTAGCAGCAATTCACGAAGTTATGAGGGCGCGGAGAGACCAACGATAACTTTGAATCTACGAGAAACGCATAAACTCTCGTTCTTGCATTTTATTTTATTATTATTATTATTATTTCTTTTCGTTTCGTCGAGAATTAATAAAAACTAACAAAGGGTCAAAACTAATACTCCCGCGTAATCAGGAATTACGTGAGATTTTGCTCGCGCGATAAAAATGTCAATTACTTCCGGCAAAACTTATAAACCGCAAACGCCTTTTCGTCGAGATTATAACAATTTTTCATGCCCTCTTAACGTTTTTAATTTATTCCTTAATTTTTTTCTTTTCTTTTTTTCTCTCAGCTTTTCTCCTTATCATCTCCAATAAACGTGTTTCTGCGTCGTTGAAACAGTGGGAAAAGGGTATACCGGAAGTTCATGTATGCATACGAGGTTATTCCTTACTCGCGAAAACGAATTTCACCCTCTTTATATATTTTCATTATTCTCTCTCTCTCTCTCTTTATCTTTCTCTCTCTCTTTTCGCTTCCTATTTGCTTCATCCTCTCTTCGTTTCCATATCCATTTACGCTATGGCCTGTGCCGCTGGCCTCGGCCAACGACTTCGCGTGTCTCCTTTTCAACGTTGGTTGGCTCTTATCCGTTCTGGCGATCTCCCACACTCTCTTCGTTTCTGTCGAGAGAGAAAGAGAGGGAGAGAGGGAGAGAGTACCACGTTGCGGAAGAGCGGAGGATCCCTGTGAAATATCGTCCACCTCCGATTATGAATCACCCCGCACCGGGAGCGACCGCAGTGGAGAGAGGTTACACACACGATCCTTTCCTCCTCTTCCTCCTCCTCCTCCTCCTCGCCCTCCTCCTCCTCCTCCTCCTGCTCCTCCTCCTCCGCCCCCTCCTCTTCCTCCACCCTGTCCTCCTCCACCCCTACAATCTCGATAGAGAATATCCGTTTCTGTACGTGAAGCCGGAGAATTCGTGTCTCGGTCCCGAAATCCCTTCGATCGATTTATCGGAAAAATCTTTCGTTCCTGAAAACGTCCAGGAATTCTATCGATTTTGCACTATTCGTATTCATTCTGCGACGTTCGATAATCGTTCCAGATTGGATTAGGGATGAACAAAAATTGGACCGTTATTTTAGGTCGCCTCTTTGACCGTCACAATTTTAACCAAATTCTCGACAAGGAATATAGCGACTCGTACAAAGTCCAAGAAACCCTTTTTTTCTTACAATTTTGTCTCTCGCAATTAAAAATATATAATTGATAAAGCGCTTTAGTATTTACAAAAATTATGGATTGAATTATTCTCTGTTAAAATTAGTTTCAAACGATCCCGAGCATTTTCCAGATTAACATTCTTCTCTCCAAAATTCCTACGAACATTAAGACGATTTATACAATATGTTTCGCTCGAACGAGGCGAACTTTTTGACCGTGCTTGTACTTACGAAGCGCACGCGCTAATCGAATTAAATTTCTACTTGCATGGTTTTAAAGTAGCTGATGTCATTTTCGTACCTCCTTCTCTCTCTCTCTCTCTCTCTCTGTTCGTGCGCGATGGATACGGATGATCTCATACATGAATATTCGTTACTTGCAAGAGGTTTATGGACCCAATCGCTGTGACGGCTGAACCAAACCAAACGTTCATTAGCGAGCGTCGTATAATTGATGCATTTCTCTCTCGTGCGGTTGCCATAGGCCCCGCGTACCCCATGTAGCCAATAATTTCTCGTGTTTCTCCTATCCAAATTGGAAATCGTAACTCGCGCATAGCCAGCGAAACCGTCTATATACTCTTTATTATATATATAAACGGAACGTGCAGGTGTGTGTGATTGTACGTGAGTATGTCGAGCACCTCATGAATGTAGCGAGGGAATGCCGCGAGATTAGTGAGCGACCGAGTAATGAGGGTGCGGCATATGCAGGCTGATATAGGCAACGAAGCAGCGAGGATGCTCTTTAAATCTTCAAACCGTATATTCGATCGTCGCCGACATGGGAATTCGCGCGATAGATATTTCAGACCGGATCATCCGGTGTCAAATTTCAGGAACGAATTTTCTCGGCTATTAACTTTAAGAAGAAGGTATTTTTGGTTCTGACTATTTCAAGAGTTAAGGGGATGATAAACAGGGAGAGAAACAACAGAATAAAAAGAGAAGAAAAATTGAAGGTGCCGAGGCTGTCTCGTGTATTAACGTCAGTGTCAACGAGAGGTTAAATATTCCGCCAAGAGTGAGCGAGATGAAAAGGAGAAATGAAGAGGAGGAGGAAGAGGAAGGAGAAAAAAAAGTCTCTCGTTCGAACGAGTGCACTAGCCGCGGTGCTTTCGCGACTCTCGTCGCCCTCTCGCGGATTATAATCCCCGAGTGCGGTTGAACGTCTGGTAATTGTTATTCCGAGCTTGGTAAGGTCGGGAGGTCAAAAGTGGCTGCGCTCTATCGCATTTACTCTTACCCCTCCCTTTCTCCCTCTTTCTCGCACCCGTCTTCTATTTCTCTTCGCATCTTTTTCTTCATTTCCTTCGCAAGTACGAGAGAATACTTTTTCTCATATTTTTATGAGACAATTTTTCATTAAAACGTACTTGCGCTAATGCCATCCGAGAACTTTCCTCCCTATCTCACTTCGAATCGTTACCCCGTTCCTACGATCTCGAAGGGTTTGAAGAAAGAAAAAAAAATATATATATATATATTTTCACAACAGCAATAACTATATTGTTTCATTCTTATGTGAAGCTTTCGCCGCAGAAGAAAAGATTGTATTTTCACTCTCTTTTATCCGATTTCGCTCGATCAGCCACGAGAGGATGCTCGAGAGTGATTGCAAATAAAGATCACGACGGTGGAGGAAAAAAGGATATAAAAGTAAAAAAAGAAAAACGAGAGCGAGATATCTACTCTGGGGGTTTCCACAAAGACGATTGCTGCATTCTAGTTGTTGGATTACCAACGTTTTCTCGTCAAAGGATAAAAATTTCTCTTTCTCTTCCTCTCTCGCTTATCATGCCTTCGCTTGTCGAATTCTTTCATCGTTTTCTTTTCGTTACCTTTTTTTTATCGCTTTTTTTCTACTCTCTGGTTTCTCGCTCACGAGCAATGTTCACTTAATTCAACCTCTTCGATTCATCCGTCTTTGTCTTTACACCGCTGGCCTTGCTTCTTTGTTTGCCAAAGGCTCGTCCTCGTGTAAACGGAATAAATTACAAGGTGTTCCTACATCCTGCATACTTCCTATTGATTATCCACAACCGTTTTATTACTGACATTTAATAAAAACAATTTGTAACTTCCTGACTGCCCTTGTACTACTCATAGGATATCGACAGTTTCACGGAGAAATACAGAAAAAAGTACCTCGAGTACTCAGGAGAATAAACTAGAAACATTCACTCAAAGGACACTCAGTGTCCAGTAAGTGAATACTTTTTCTGTCGACCACAACCGTCAGTGTAGTCATTCGCCCCTCAATTTTGGAGGACCAGACATTCCAATTTAGGACTAGTTGGTGTCGTTCGTTTTTCTGAAATGCTGCCTCGTCCCGAGAATATAGTAGACCTTGTCAAAAATACTCTCATATTCCTCTTTCGTACTCATCGCTCCTTTCCTCTCTCGCACTATCGTTTGTTTTTCCATTTCAATAGGCCTCATCGTGCTTCGACGACGAATTCTCGTAAACATCGTCCAATCCGTCTGCGCACGCGCTTATGTACGTGTCTAAGTCACAGACCCTCCTTTCAATCGCGAGCCTTTGTCTATGCACGTCGTGTTTACATCGCTGTGTCGTGTGCTAGGCTTTCGTCGTACTTCGTATATATTGCGACATGAGCTAGCGACACGTGCACACAAACACATCCATCCATGTGTATGTGTTCGAAGCAATAGTATCGTAACAGGTATGCAAAGACTGTTCGCTCATGGACTCGGCAGTAACAGCAACAGCAACAGCAGCAGCAGCAGCTCGTGTTATTAGCATTCATTGTCCCAACAAACCTCGGGCAGGCTGAATCAACCGTTTCTACTTAGCCATTGGAGTAAGAGAGAAAATGAAAAAAAAAGATGGAGAGTGCGAGGCCTCGATAGCCTCCGCAGGCTCAGGTTTGTTTGCGTCTATACATACACACACAATCCATGAGGGTACGTATATCTCGAGCTCAAAGAAATGTTTTGGTCTCTCTCACCTTCAACCTTCTCCTCAAGGATAAATCCTCTCAGTTGTCACGACGCGTTAGTCGGCTAAATGATCCAGGTTTTAGCTGAGTCTTCTTTTCAAGGTGCCCCCTAACTCTCTTTCTTCTTAATTTTTCAATCTCGTAGCCTTAGCTTCGTATCGTTCTACCGGGTTCTTTGTCCGTTTTGTTGTTGTCTTCGAGCACATACCCCAGGGGCACTTTCGTCCCTCAAGCCATGTTCTCGTGAATATCTTTGTGCAAAAGGGCGCACTCTGCACTCACTCATCGAGCTTTATTTCGACGCTCCATTTTTTACTGTGTGTGTGTGTGTGTGTGTGTGGGTGCGTGTATGCGTTTTTTTTTGTTCCAACCCCTCTGGGGGTATTTCGAGACTCGTTCGCTCCCCTCCAACGTCACGTTGTCGTTCATACATTTTGTCATGCTTTTGTCTAAATGTGACACCGGAGGGCGACGGTAACGTCAACGATTTTGTTTATTTATCACGGAGCCCCGCGGGATTCTTTTTGCCTTTCAACTCCTGTCTTTGTTTTTCTTTTTTTACTTCTGTTTTTTCTCTCGTCGTGAACGACCTCTATAAAATACTCCACCATCGCGAATCTTTTTCTTTTCTTTTTACATTGTATTAGCATTCAACGATCCATTCGGAATGCTTTTACTTAGTTTGTATAGCTGGTGGATAGTACTTCGCATCGAGACGCGATTGCCAAAGGTTTGTTGTTTCGAGCGTCACCTTTTCAGCAATCTCCGTGCTTTTCCACGGTCAGTTCTGTTGACACAGGGCGTGTTGCCACTTCGGGATATTTTTGGCTCGCGGGGGTTCGAACTCAAGTTCGAACTCGATCGATAATGCAGGTTTGAATTATGCAGGGGTGGAATTAAGCTTGAAAGGATTGAGGACGTTCTCGCCCTTTCGCTCGTACTCGACTTTCGTTGCACACCTGCACTTGGAGGGACGTTCGATCTTCGATGCAAACCTAAACTCTCCAACTTATGATTTGCTGCTTAAGTTTGACCTTCGGTGTAAAAGGGGTGAGTCGTAACTTAAGTTCGCCCTTACCGACTTTCGATTCGGACCCTTAGGCGGGAAGTTTTCCCATCTAAACTCCGATTCGAAAAACGATATAGAAAGAGAAATAGAGACGGCGAGAGAGAGAGAAAGAGAGATAGAGAGAGAGAGAGAGAGATAGAGAGAGAGAGAAAGAAACAAAGTATAAGATGGCGAAGAGATTCGGAGAAAAGGTAGATGGGAAGGAGGGAGAGCCAAAGTTTCCGGACCATTTGCTGGCGGAACGATGGAATGAGACCGATTTCTATCCACGGATGGGAAAGGTGGGGGATCGATCGAGTCTAGGCCGAAAGGCGAGGGGAAAAGCAGTCGCGGTAGACCGGACCTCGTTTTCTCTTATCCTGTCTCTCTCTCTCTCTCTCTCCCTCTCTCTCCCTCTCCCTCTCGTACCGGTAACCACCATCGTACGTCTATATATAGATATCTCCGGTCCGTCTAATGAAGTTTGCGGAATTCCGTTTCCATCATGGACGGGGCGAATCGTGCGCGACGCTAACGAGGCCGCGTGACTTTACCCTGCAGCGAGAGAACCAACCCCGAACCTTCATCCCTCTCTCGTTAAACCTAGAGATGAGAAATTTGACCATTCGATGCGCTTCGATCTCTCTTGGCCGAGTGACGATTTTTCACCGCGGTTTATTCTTCGCGGTTGCCACCGCATGAAAACCTCTCGCCTACACTCGCGACTATAAATCGTAACGTTTTAGCGATTACCGATTTTTAAATAACTCGTTTCAATACAATTTTATATAAATTGAAAGAATCTCGTGATCATCGCTGTTACATTATATTTATATTTGGGGGAGAGAAGGAGGCAAGCTCTACATAATTATTTATAGAGACGGACTCGACGTTGCGCGTAGTGTTGCAAATTTGACTAGATTTGTCCCACGGAAATTATAGAGATTTCTATAAAAGCTCTTAATGATCCAATAACTTCCCTCGGGCATTAAAATACCAATGATAATAACATTATTTCCACTTGATTTCCTACAATTTTCATTTTTCGAGAATAATTGTCATGTGAAACAAAAAAATTGGTGTCAATTAAAATTATTGAAAGTCAGCGCACGTGCCAAAAAAAACCTCCATTCTTCACGAGAAAATAATGACGTTAACGAGAAAACAATTGCAATATATGGACTATACAAACGTTGAATACAAAATATCCACAAAGTGTATTCCTTTCTTATCGCATGAAAAAGATTGATTTTTGTAAAATACATTTCGATTGACTTTGATTAGTGATAAGCTATCGGTGTGTTGAACACTATTGTGTCGTAACAAATATTGTACGTGTATGTATGCACGATATATTTAATATGAGCATACAAAGTCTATTCATGTAGGGTTTCGCCCTCGAACTCGAATTATCCCAGGTATTCGCTCAACGCGAGGTGGATAAAACAACAAAAAGAAAATAAACAACGCGTACATTGAACGCAAGTAGAAATTTTGGCGTAGGTTCGTTAATTATTCGTGCGTTCTATATCGCTCTCTCGAGTCGCTTCTGTGGAAATATATATTAACCTCGGCAACCTAAGTTGCCCATAATTCTATATAATTCATTATTATCGCTATTATTATTATTATTTCTAATGAAGCAAAGCGGCGTTAAAGTTTTCGATAGCTTTCTCGTGCCTGAATACCCCGTGCTTCATTACATGTTAATGGAAATTCGGATATAGAGAAGAAGTCCTTGAAGAAGTTGTTGAATTTAATGAATTTTCGTAAAGCTACCTCCTCCTACATTCCGCCTAACAAACGCATACAGTAGGATTCGAATTTGTTGTATAGTTTAACAAGCTACCGAGTGTCTCTCGTTCGCGTAACGAAGTGCCGAGAGTGCCGCATGATTGGTCGATCCTCACTCGCGTTCCTGGGCACAGTTCCCAAAATTTAACAGTTGTAAGCTCTATCTTCAACGAGGAATAACGCGTATGTATATGTGTTCATACGTGTGCTCCAAAGAGAGAGAGAATCATGTAACGTTCTATAGCGATGAGTGGATGAAGCAGTGTTGCACAGCCCAAGCTTTCTGACGTTCCCTCTCTTCCTCTCTCTCTCTCTCCCTTTCTCTTCTGCTCTCTTGCTCTCTCGAATCCTCTTGTCGAGGCACAGCTTCAGCACGAAGGTGTCGTAACTTCCTTAATAACCGGCCGCATACGTAATTTACGTTTGTCGTTCGGTCCGAGAGAGAGGGAGATAGATAGAGAAAGGGGGTGAGAGAGAGAGAGAGACGAAGACGAAGCCTTTTGGTGGCCATCCGGCGCGTCGTTTCGCCATGGTAATTTTCCAACCTCCCCGCATCACACGAAACTGTCGGCGATGGGCCAAAAACCTTCCTTCCCCTCTTGTAACGTCAAAGATTTTATATACGCACTCACCTTTTACTATGCTCTACTTTGGTATATAGAATGTTGAAAAGTCTGCATACGCATGCTATCGAGGTATAATGCATGAGTGAAGTGAGGAGATACTCACTCCGCTGAATTAATGGGCGTAGTTTAAAATTGTAATTTATCTGGAACGGAAGCTCCGAGCATATTGGTAAAGTTAGATGTTTTTTTTCCCGTTATTTAACACGGTTTTTCAAAAACTGCAATTAGGAATAAATTGTTGGTTGATGTTTGTTTGAGCTAAAAGTCAGGGGAACATCGTCTATCATGAAAATATGAAAAAAACATGAGATTTGAACTTTTCCAATTTTTGACTGACAAATTTTACGAAATTGAGATTGAAAATATATTTGTGTTGGATGGGATATTTCCGATTTCCGCAATCCTCGCCTTTTTGAACAAAAAAGCATTTCGATTTCCTTGAAATTGTCGCTGGTTCGAAGTCGCGATCTACTTCAGGAACTTCGGGCGAGTCAAGGGAACGATTTTTTTTTAGGGTTTCATAAGAAAGTTGCGGTTTCAAAATTCTACCGTAGAATACGAATATTACAATTTTACTCTCGATCTGGTGCATTTTATTCGTCAGAAGGGAGAAAGTAAGGAAATCAGTATTTTTTTTTAGATCTGGGTCAATAAATTGAGAGTATAAATGTGACGTTTAAATATAATTACTGAGCAACGTTTCTTTAAGGATGAAGGGATCGTAACAAAAATTGTGAAAATTGCGGAATTATAGGAGTGCCCGGCATTACCCTATGCACATTCTTTCCTCTTTATTCCGTACTAGCTGTATGAATAATTATGTGAATTATAGAAAATCATGCCATTTGGTGTATCCCTTACAGTCCGATTTAATATAGGTATTTAATATAATTTCGTTTAAATTCTGTATGGAAATACATGGATATGTGCTCTATATAGAATTCAGAGACTTGAAATGGAATTTCTTCAGTCTCCCTGAAATATCCAACCTATCTTCCTGCGAATTTCTTTAGGACAGTAGAAAGCATCGGATATATAGGTATAGAAACTTCGAGCTGTCCATTCGAACGCATTGTGTCGTGACACTTATTAGAGTGTCTGTTCCATTCGGCTGGCAGTTTTCTCCCTTTTCCTTCACTCTGTTTCTCTTGTCTTTCGTTTTTCTCAACTGTTGTCCACCCTCGTATTTTTATTTAACGCGTCCAGCTACTACATGCGTGGCCGCGTTGACGTGACGTAAAAAGTCAACATAACTTCAACCGTTCTTTGAACAGCCTTTGTGATCGCAATAATTAACTGATGCGAATATGATGAAATAAAGGGATTTTGGAGCTAACAAAATTTGACCACATCGCTGAAAATCACGATTTTCGAAGGATCGCCACGGCTAGAAAAATTGAGATATCCGGATGATTCTAGACTGATTCTCGAGTGCTCAGGGAGTTTAAAAAAAAGTTATTCGTGCAATTTTCTGCTGGACGAACGAGAACAATGATAGAGCATGGCGAACAGTCGATTTTTCGAGGATTCGCGAATCCATCAATATTGCGATTCCGGTGAATTTTAATCCTTTCTCGGGCTCTAAGCACCTATGTCGATCGCAAATTTCCCGTACAACAAGAAAATCACGGTTTCGTTTTAGAATTTTCAGATTTTATCGACCTTAAGTGGATACATCGTTATTTCGTGTTTTTTTGCGTTTTTTCCCTAGAGTTGTTGAGATATCGGCAAAGATAACGATATATTTTTCATCAGCGACAAATTTCCGATTCCGTAATCACCCTGCAAAGTGTTTTTGGACGAAAGTAAATTTCACTCTCCCTCCCGAGTCCCCCAAAGTATCAAAAGTTAATCAGGAATGTTGACTATCCGAAGATCAATATTTCTGTCCCTCCAAAAAGGCTTCAATTGGAGGTTATGGAATCAGGAATTTGCCACGTAACAGGATTTCACTGAAAATTTGCAGAAACGTTCTTTGATGTCATATCTATATGTGTGTAAAATTTCATGGGCCTTTATCGACTCAAAAGTTACGATATTTATTCTTGAAAATCGTCACTTTTCGCAATCTCCCATAAGAGCCCGTGTTAAATATCGCAACATTATACAACGAGTATCTCGATCATTTGGTCGATGAAGCCTGTTGAAATTTTGCACACATTTTTATATGACATCAAAGAAGCTTCGATTAGTTTTTATAACAAATCTTATGGAAAAAAATTCATGCTTTTGTTTATTATATAACAAATAAACTTTCCGTAGGATCAATTTGAATTTTGAGTATGTTGTTCTTTAGTCGATTTGCAATAACTTTTCTTAATGAACTTTAACGCTTGGTCCACTTCCAATGTGAGAAAAAAACGGGAATAAAATTTTAATCCCCCACCCAACGATAGGACTACCTTAACGCGTGTACAACAAAGTTCACCGTTTGGCTACTCAGATGTCGCAGAACAAACTCTTGAGGTTTCAACTTTTGTCGAGCGTTACTATTCTCCCCCCTAATTTGTGTTTTCAACGATGATCACATTGTAATTGCATTGCCTATTCTTTTCATATCGTTCGTCACAGTTGAACATATCTTCATGTGACAAAAAACGGAATAAACTCGACAGTGCCCAATATCAATCGAATCTTGAGCGAATCATTTGTCGCATCGATCCCACCACCACAGCAGTATACTAGTGCTGCGATTTCATATCTTGTATTTGGTATCAATACCATACTCTGCATCACTTCAGCCAATGAGAATCATCTTAAACAAGAGATAGGCGTTTAGCATTGCACCTCATCAGTATTTTCTCTTGGTTGTGCATTGTCAAAGGATTGAGATGCCTTGGCAAGGTGCGTGAGTATCGAAATCAAGTTTGCAGAAGAAGACAGTAGGAAGCAAATCACGAGAATATCGACCAGTTTGGTGTTAGCTACTCTCTCATTCTCTCGCGATAGCCGGAGGGAGTAGCTAATGGTTCGTTCATGAAACGACATCGGCGCTTTTTCAGATATGTACGAATTCCAAAGAATTCGAACAATTTGGTATGAACGAGAGTGAGTATATTGTGAGATGGGGACCAAGACTCGTAGGTACGAGCCCCGTATCGCGGTGGAGGCGGCGGAATGTGCGGCCAGGTCGAGACAGGGACGAGCTCGGCAACGGTACGGAGGAAGAGCGTGTGGTAGGCTATGAGATTATCGATCGCTTTACCTAGTTTGCTGCTTGTAGATACCTGCGTCTGGGAGAGAAAGAGTAGCTAACCGTTCATCCGCAAAATTGTGAGTTTTTAAAACGACGCTATAGTCTTCTCTCCGCTACGTACGTTATTCCTCGAAATTTGAACCTCTTGGCAACTTGCAAAAAAGGGACAATGCCTCGAGACTACACGAAACAGCAACAATGGCGGCGGAGGGAATAGAGGAGTATTTCACAGAGCAAGGCTACACGTTTCTTGAACACTTTGTCTCGTGTCAACAGCAAAAGCCAGGAAAACTTGTGTTCGCGGAAATTTTCTACAAACAACGTGTTGTGTCTCTCGAGTACGCTTCACGTTACAAAATATTATACAAGTTTTTAGAAAGTTCGAGTCGTATGGTAAACGTTGTAAATCGATGATTGTCTGAAAGAGTCTCAAAGCGATTCGTGCGTCGTAACGTCGCGATTCTTCGTTCCGTTCTTTGTTTACGCTCACAATGTGAAAGTGGGTCAGTAGAGTGCGAAATCTCGATAGGAATATCGTGCTAAAATCTCGAGAGGCTTATGTCAAATTGGATTTTAATGTTAGTAGAACATAATTTACAAGTTTTTGGTAATTTTTCAGTGGACTTGTGTTAAATTGTTCACGCGCGGTATGAAAGCTCGACATTTAAAATGAATACGTGACACTTCACTGATCAACGATTTCTTCGAGAAATCAATGAACGACGTCGCTTCTGTCCATGGGAAGTCCATGACCAAATACGAGTTCGTTAAAATTTCGACTCTTAACGATAACGATTCTTTATGTTAAATTCTTCGAAAGTTTCTTGCAATGACCCGAGGTCCTCGAGGTCACGATCGTGGAGTTTTGTTTCGACGCGTCGTCGGAGTTGTACCGGGGTCGACGAAAATGTCGATGGTTGATATAAAGTCACGGATAATTATAATCCGTCTGATGAGGCCACAATCAACTTCAGCATATTGCATTACATCTTGACTCGGGTCACAAGCTCATACGAATCTACAATCAAATTTCAACGATGATAATACTTAATCTGGAAATCTTTTTTCATCTCTAATCAACGAGGGATGAAGCCTAATGAAATAATTTAACCGAATTAACGTACCCCACGCGTCCTTGAATATTCTATGAACTTAAAAGCCTCACGTGCAACGTTCATCCCTTAATAACAATATTTTCTATTATCGTCCATCGTTGCTCGCTCGTTATACTCGTCTCGAATGGTACAGCGGTTACCTGCTTCATCCCTTTTTAAATTTAACACCCCCTACACCCTTGCACCTCGTACTTCCATGCAACGGCTACTGCAATTTTTTTTCATTATGCAACAATATATTCTTGCATAATAAAAAACAAATTATATATATACATGTACGTTTGTATATATATATATATATATATATATCGTAGCGAAAGCTCCTTACCGCAGAAACGCCGATTGCCTCGTTAATTTATATCCCGATAGTAGCGTCCATGTAACGAGAGTGGAAGAGCGAGAGAGCGAGAGAGCCCAATAACGATAATATCTTGGCGGGAAGAGCAGATTGTTATTATCACGCGCAAACTATAAATGTGGAAAGGGTCGATATGGCGATGGGGTAGATAGAGGGATAAGGGCCGGGGGAAGGGACTAGGGGGTTGGGTAATATACAAAGAGAGACGAAACTATGTAGCGAGGGCAGCTTGCATCCCCTCAGGGCGTTGGGGCGCTTGCCAACCATCAACGGACACTCTAATAATTCGCTCGCTAATAATTTCGTCGTTCAGGGCGCGTAACACGCCCAAACACTCCCGCAGGGGTCCCGTCCGCGAGAACGGCCGAGCGCCCCCGAGAGCTTACGCACGAGAGGGCGTGTACCACGCGTCTATTATATTATTTGTGATATACATCGTAACGCTATAGGCGCGACGCGTACACGTTAAAATCGCCGTGAAGTGGCGCGACGAAGCGATTTGCTTCCCCATTGTTCAGTTTCCCGCTTTCAAATTCCAATTACCGTACGTGTCTCCCGAAAGAAAATATGCGTTATGAAACGTCCGACGGGCGACCCTACAAACGCGTCGCGTATCAACCCTTAATGAGCAAAAAGAAAAAAAATATCAAAATGGAAGAGGGTTCTTTCATATCGCGCCATACGCTCTCTTACTCTCGTAATTCTACATAATTATACAAAGAAAAATATAACCGTAGATACGCATAAGATTTTTCTTACGATAATTTCAACGGGAGAAAAAAATATCACAAATTTCGTTATAACGTGCTTTGGCTAATTCTTGCAATGGGCAATTGGATTTTTGCCCTCGCGACGATACCCTCCCTTCCTCCCGCCGGTATTTTCCCGTTCCTAGGTCCAATTATGCATGCTCGTATGTTTTTTTTACTCTTCGCGTGTACCGTGTGCCCTATTGGCTTTTATTCGTTCACCTGTTAGGCTCGCGCTCTCTCCCTCTCTCTCTCTCTCCCTCTCTCCTGCTCTCGAATCGTTCGCGCGATCGTCCGAGCGTACGTCCCGCGCCACTTACCGTACACGCGCGTAATTGCCATTTGCCTCGAGTCCACCCCTCTCTCACACGCTTCTCTCGGCCCTGCGCCCCCAACCCCTTCAACACCCCATCCCCTCTTGGAAAATATACGCGCGTATAGATATTCATACGCGAACGTAGCAATTGTAATACGTAATTGCGAGAGCCTCGCCCACGCTTTCTTTCTCTTTCTCCCTCTGTGTGTATGTATGTATGTATGTGTGTGTGTTTTTTTTCTCCTTTTGTTTCTTTTTCTTTTTTCTTCGTTTTATACACGACGAGGAACGATCGCGTTTTGCACCGGAACTTATCGCTTTTTCCGTAATTACAGCTATCATATATATACATACGTACACACGCAGGGGGCGAGACGACGCGAGTCACGAAAAAATCGCGAGGTAACTCTCTCACTCTCACTCGAATCGCGAGCGTGAAGGCTTCTCGTAAAAATTGCACACGATATCCGGGATGTGTAACAACATTTCACATTCGTTATCTGTCGTTCGTCACGAACACTCGAGTACTCAACGTAAATATATATATGCATATATATGACGTATGAATAGATTATGCGAATGATACGATAGGAGATAACTTTGATATTCCATCGTTACAGTTCATCGTCACGAAGGAGCTTCGGTTCATCTTCGATCAAAATACAAACACATTTAAAACACACACACACACACACACAAACAAACACAGGTTCTATTTTTATTTTTCTCTCTTTCACAGTTCTCGTAACGTTTATATTATTTACCTCGTGGCGGTCTCGCACGCGCCTAAATACGTTTCTCGTGAGCTTATCGTTCGCGTTTAACTATTTACGAACCGCGCTCGACCAATTACACGCGTGTTTTTTGTCCCTTTTTTTCGTGGTATTTCCGCGTTAAATACGTCCGCGTAATAATAAAGTACGAGGCCGGGCGCGTTTGATTAGTCACTTTTTCACCCTTCCTAGCGCGTTCCTCCCTCGACGAATGCTCTAGGCACCGGGGGCTTTCACACAGTTTCTCGTACCTTTGAAATGACTCGGCACGGACGCTCCAACAAAATCGCTCACGCTATTATAGAAGTAGGTACTCGGGTACTCGATTCCATGAGTTACCTGTGTTGGGGCGGTGTAGCGATTGGTTGTGAGTGTCCAGTGCTTTTGTGCTCTATTATTATATATGTACATATCTATATATATATGTGAGCGTATATTCACACGAGAATCCGTCGGTGGTAGACTGTGAAAACACGCGGTCACGCACGCGATATATTCCGCAGACTTTGGCTTCTCTTTCCCTCGTCTTCTCTCTAAGTTCAACCCCTCGTCACTTCTCTCTCTCTCTTTCGCTCTCTTTCTATCGTCTCTCGCTCTTTCTATTCGCGGGGCCGCGAAACCGGAAGCACCTCCGTTGTACTCGGAAGACTACGGTCAAGACCTCCCGTAGAGTAGACTTCCGCCCCCCGTTTCCGGATAATCTCCACACATATATGAATGCATTATATATGTATATATCTATACATATACGCATACATATACAAATCGTATATTGATATAAATATACGATAATATTTAATATATAATATTATATTATATTATAATATGTATTATTATATAGTATAATATCATGTAATATAATATATTATAATATAATGAAATATAATATAATACGATATATAATATAATATAATGTAGTATGACATAATATAATATAATATAATATAATATAATATGATCTAATATAATATGATATAATATAATATAATATGATATAATATAATATAATATGATATAATATATGATATAATATAATATAATATAATATAATATAATATAATATAATATATATAATATAATATATTATATATATGATTTGTAAATACATGCGTATATTTAATTACGCATATGTAATCCTGTATAATTTCTATAGCTCGATATCACAGTAGTATATATGCAATTTACAACCCTCGATCATATAATCCGAGCAATTTGCAACCTGCTACTACCCCCTTAACGTATCCATACACTCAAACCTATCGTACCCGTCGCGATGTTATATCACCTTTACGGCTTCGCCCAGCTTCGTCGTCTCTACACACGTGCGCGCTTATACATATTTACACACAGCCATATGTACAAACTCACGTTAATGTATATATATATACATATGCGCTGCTCTGACGTGATCGTACACAATCAGTGAAACCGAAACCTCCACTGTGAAAGCTTCTGTAAATCCCTTACACGCTCGTCTTACTGGAGTCGGTTACCATCGATATATACATATATATTGGACGTGTATATATAGAACAAACGTAAATCACGAGTTTCTATTTTCCGGATGTAAGCGAGGATCATTTTCCATTTCGACCTCTCTGCACTTCTCGCAGGGACCTCAGCACTTCCATTATGTATATACACATATGTATATATTAATATATATAGATATGTGAGTGTGTGTGTCTGCGTGTGTGGGAGAGCGTATACACGAGCGAAAAGTCTATGAGGCTTTTGCGGTGTATATGGCATCGTGGAGGAGAACCTGCGCCAGGGTAAATACGCCTATCCCCCTCCCCATCCCGCTTCGTGCAGATAACCCTTATCACACGGTTAATATCGGTGAGCTCGCGAAACCCGCAGCCACCAACGCGAACTCTCGCTCCACATTTTCGCCGTTGCAATTGCGTAAGATTGAGCGATAACCCGCACGAGACTGGCCCTCTGCGCTATGTGTGCTCGATGCTACGTGTACGTACATTGTATACCTGTATATATATATATATATCCGGGTCTCGCCCTTTTGTTGCTTTTATACAATATGGGTATCAACGCGCACCGAGGCCGTACAGAAATTTCGTAGTTATCGCGACTACCGCGTATATGCATATACGAGAACCCGGGATTACGGTTTATCTTTAACGTGAACGCAAAAAAATGTTAAATACGCGCTATATCGCTATTTTTGTGGTTTTTGGTTAAAAGAATCCTTGTCAATTAATTATTGTATATAAACGTTTGATCAAAAAATATGATATTTACGTTCGTTTAAAAACTTCGGATTTCATAGATTTTTATCAAAAGATGTTTACTTTTAATCGTTTAATAATTTGGGGATGTTCGCCCCTTTTGAAAATGTTTTTTTTACGATTCTGGGCTTCGAGATGAAAATTGTCGTTGGTATTTTCTCGAACAAGAATATTTCGTTTTATATATTATTATTATTCATTACGTATTTCAGATATATTTCGTCGCGCGCCATTAAGGAAAATGTAGAATCGGGAATGCGAGAGAGCGAGGGCGAGAGATACAGAAGTTAGGGGAATCGCGACATAGGATAACAATCGAGAATATAGATAGAGGGAAAGGTTTTAGGAAACATAGCGAGATGGAGAATTTCTCTCGACGCTGGTGCTATATGCATGGGTTTTTCGTCGGATGGCTGTGAAAAGGGTGCGGTAGAAGGGGGTGGATAGTAACGAGAGGGAGAAACGTCGGGAGCTTGCGATGCCACCCCGGGAATAAATTGGAACTGTCTTCGTCGACGTGTTACGCCGTTTATTGTCATTTGTTCAATGGGGCGAGGGAAGGGACAAGTGGCAGGGCGATATATACATATATATATATATATATATATATATATATATATATATATATATATATGTAATAGTAGAGACGGTACATCGTGAAAAAGAATGGTATCGAGGGGTTAAAGGGGACGCGCGAATCTCTGCGATCAAACCCTTTTTACACCCCCTGATATATACATATAAAATATCTATATAGTCCATCTCGCATATAGATATAGTACCGATATATCGATGTTACTGATTGTCGATATATACTACTCTTGTAACAGACTCGCAGGAATCTCTCACACTCTCTCCATCCCTATTACCCGACAACGAGACATCGATACTTTGATCAGACGCGCCTTTCTCGTTGTTTCCCCCATCCCCCCAGGATGCAACGTTCTCTACGCTGATAATAAAACGAGAGGGTGAAAGAGTGAAAAAAACAAAACGATGAAAAGAAACGCGACATACACACGGCTGGATAAAAAAAACGCGATACATAGGAGGATGACGGGAGAGAGCCAGAGATGAGGTTTGAAGCCCACCCTGGGCTTGATCTATAGCTATCCTTGCATATCTATAGCTGCAACTCGCGACTCGTTGTTACAGTATTCGCGCATGCGTCAAGCTCGATGCGCGCGCAACTTTTCATCCCCTACCGAACTCAGCCAACGAATAGAATCGCGTATCGCGACGAAGGTAGTAGCGAGCCGCCGAAATTCGACGTCGGGTGTCATAACGTTGCTGTTGAGTCCCATCGGACGTATCGGGGGATGGATTCGTTTCGTAGGCGCGAGCGAGACAACCGGAATGTAATAGCCGTGGTCACGTCGGCTTTGCGATTGGTCAGAAAATAAATTGGAAATGCCAGAGTAGTTTATAAACCCTTTTCGTGTTTCTACCGTTAGACTGTCGAGAACCGATACTATCATGTTTTTTTTTTGACTCCTTAATAACATCACTTTACAGAAAAAAAAAATTGAAACGTGTGTTGCGGTCGCTATCTCTCACTCTCTGTCTCTCTCTTTTAGATAAAGGAAAATATTGACTTCAAAAAAAATTCCACTTCCCTCACTCCTCCTCTAACATCGGCGAGAAATCGAGACAGCCTCTCTATTGAGGTTTTTCATACAGGCGACCGATGACGAGAGAAACCTTTGTCTCTCTCTTCTCCCCTCAGATAATAAACGGTGCGTCAAAGCATGTATGCGCGTTTTTGCAGAGGTGCGTCGGTGTAAGACGTAAGGATATGCGTGGTATTACAATTTTTTTATTCGAACGAGGGTGGAAAAATGGAGAAAAAAAGGAACGAGAGGCACATTATTATACATTGGAAATGCGCGCGCCGATTCGAGATGGAGGTTCGTTGCTCAAATGGTTCTTCCTCTGTCGTTCTCGTTTTCTCTATCTGTGGATTTTACACGACACGTGTTCATTGTCTTCCATACCTCAGCAACGAAAATACTTTCTAAAGTTTGTCCTGCGTTTGATTTGTTTTTTTACGAATACGCAATGTTTCTCAAGATCAAGAAAATAATTAGGAAGTCTGGTTAAAAAAAAACATCGGCATATATGTGTGTGTGTTTTAGTGTGAGTGTGATTTTAGATTGTATAATATTTTGAACTTTTCGAAAACAGTCTATACCATCCGACATTTTTATTTATCGTGTTAATTATTTTTTTACAAAACTCGACGAAGTTGTGATGTTTGCTATGATAGGGTAGAGCGGGGATAGTTGAGCAAGCGGGTAAGTTGGGCAATCGTAATATCTCGAAAACTAAACATCGCACGCTGGTGCATCAAATGGACGAAAGAGAGGTATGGGGAAGGGGAATACAATAAATCATTGCCGGTAGCCACGCGGCGCACGAGACGATGACACGAGACGTTTTATTATTATTGCACACAAAAGTAAAAAAAATACGTTATTGAGTATTTTTCTTCTAGCATTGTGTGAAAAACCAGGGCAGCAACTAGACGAGTACTAGTATGTAGTACATTTAAGTGGCTATCAATCTGCAATAATTATTTTAACGCAACGTGGTACGGATTTCATTATAAACTAACATTTGTTAAAAAATCTGAGAAGGGGCTAGTTGAGCAGTTTTCGATGGGGCTAGTTGAACGATGGTCAACTGCCCTCATCGGCTGGCACGCATCACATGGCGGAGGTGAATACATCGCGCTATCGCCGGTAGCCGCGCGACTACTTGTTTATTTAAGAAAAAACATTTCACAGTTTGTTGCGGTTAATGTTCATGATTCAAAATATAGCTAATTAATCCGTAGCTATTGGTTTATTACTGGATTGTATCAAATGGTCTTGCATGCGTCTGATTTGTTGATGGAATTCTTACCTTGCTCAACTTACCTCATACCCTTGCTCAACTTACCCCACCTATGGGGCAGGTTGAGCAGCTCTACACTCTCTCACATTTATGATAATATCTCCTAAACCAGACCTGAATTGGATAATGTTTCTGAAGTCGTTTCGAGCTGGAGAATTTTCGG
Organism: Netelia fuscicornis; assembly: GCA_946811545.1. Lineage (NCBI taxonomy): Eukaryota > Metazoa > Arthropoda > Insecta > Hymenoptera > Ichneumonidae > Netelia > Netelia fuscicornis. The sequence goes on along the minus strand of OX328011.1, from coordinate 17,521,753 downwards.
ATCTAACGGTGTAAGAATCAAGGAAATCGGATGAATTTTTTAAGAGTCATCATCGATTAAGCCAGGAACTGTTCAACTATCCCCGCTCTACCTTATTGTCAAATATTTACTAATGAGCTCGCTTGTCTTGAGAGTAAATATCTCGAAGTTTGCTTGCTTAAAGAGGAAATTTCGTGATTAGGAAAAATGATAAGTACGCAATGAAGAATTCGTTTTTTTTTTTTTCATTTTTTATTTCTCAAGTTTATCCCCGTGGTCAAAAGGAGTCTCTTCTTCGCTGACCGTCGTACATCCAATCTCTCAATTTCAACGATCTGCGTCATAGCCATCGGGGGAGAAAAAATAAGAAAAATACATAGAAAAGAAAAGAAAAGAGAATGTCTTCTCAGGGGATATTAAGCATCGCCGCTCGGCATCAGCAAAGTAACCAAAGAGCGCACAAAGGCAATCCACTCGTCGTCGTCGTCGTCGTCGTCGTCGTCGTCGTAGTCGACCTCCCTTTTTACTCGGCTCTTCGCGATTTCCAGTGTGTACAGCGAGACCCTGTACAAGCGGCTTGATCGCTCGCTTCTTCTTTTTTTTTTATTCTTCCTTTTTTTATCTGAACCGACTCTTTCATTTCTTTTCCCTCATTTTGGTTTTTTTCTTCACCATATCGCTAACATCTGTCCGTTCCGCCATGGCGTAAGCCTTAACTCTCCCTTTTTCGTCCATGTATCACGTACATGAATATTTAAGAGAAAATCGGTTGAAAAACGGGGGAAAAAGGAGAACGAGCGACATAGACGTTTTTACGGGACAATGAATATCGATACCCCCTTCCAAGAATAAGGGCTTTGCTCAGATGCATAAATTCGTTGCATTCTTTTTTCGCTATCAAACTTTTTATTTTTACATACTGGCTAGACTTTAGTACACAGTATCGCTTTTTTCAGCGTTTTTTTTTCGTTTTTCTCTGGTGTGTGTCCTTAACCCCACCCCCGTCCGTCTCCGCACTTCTTCCTTGAATCTTTGTGGTTTACAATCGCGAACTAAGTAAAGAACTCATATATATATATATAAAGCATGTGTATAAACGGAGATCTCTCTTTATAGTCTTTTGATTCATGAATATTCCTCTACCCTCTCCGTGAGTTTCCTCCTCTCTACACCGTATGTGTAAGTATACATCGGAAACGTTTGCGAGACCCTCGGGGAACTTTACTCTTTTACACGTTCCGCTTTTTGGTCGTCGTCCGTTGAGATTATCACGCATACAGTAAGTATAAGTACGCAGACGCCGTCGGGTATCAGCGATGATCGAGGTAAAATGGGACACCGTGAATTAAATGTTGTAATCGCGAATATCTCGGATATAATTTGATTACGATACTTCGATCGGAACTAGAATTCTCGCATGTAAAGTTCGTTAACGTTTTAAAAATTGACAAAAACTGAACTGTCTTTAATGCTTGTGTATCACGCTTTTTATCACTTTGTCCCTACATTGTTCATTCTTAAGATTCAATATTTCATAACCAGCCAGCTTCTTTTTTCTAAGAAAACGCGCGCGGCTTTATGTATAAAGCTAGAACTAAATGAATGCAAAGACGCGCACGTGCCAGCGAAAATTAAAGCAATGTACCCGAGTCGGCACGTGACAAACAAAAGCAGCCGAGATTCACTGGAATTAATATACCACTCATTCTCAAAACAATGTACTCGGAGATGAGCATTTCCAATAACCTTCTGCAAGTTCGAGTCACCACGCTCGTAAATAACAATGTGAGATGTTAAACTCGATTCCTAAAATCATCTCAATATTTGTACCAAACAATGTTCGTTAGAACAATGCAGAAGAATCGATATAAAAAGGTCAGCATTAACCAACCAAAATCAGTCACAATTTCAACTGGGACCAGGAACGCAACCATCTTGCGCAACAGAATCTGCGGAGCAGTCTTGCTCGTCGTCCGTTTGAGTACAAAGTTATAAACTCATCGAGAAATGAAACTTGTACATTGTAAAGTATCTTCGAATCAATAGTAAATTGCTTGTGAAAATAAATGTCTGATAAACGAACTCGCATCGAACATAATCTTCTCGCTCCTCATCGAGTCTCCAAGAACCAGCGTTGCATCGTATCGAGTTTCATCAGATCACAAGCGCCACACGACAAAACGAAGCAGTGAGTTGAATATATCTTCGCAAAATCTTTTGTATAAGTCAAGATTGACCATCGGACGAAGTCGAAAACGATGGAGCCGTCCTAGCATAAAACTCCTCCGAATTGATCTTGCAGTAATAATAAAGACGAGACTTCTGTCCCTGAGTAAAGTACTTAACCCTTTGAGCTCTAAGGACACATATATGCGTCAGCCTATGCGTCTGCAGACCACATAAGCTTGAAAGTATTCAGGTCTCAAAGGGTTAAGGTAGTCCCATCGTTACAGCGTTTCCGTTAGATTTCACTGAAAATTTGCAGAAACATTCTTTGATGTCATATGTGTAGGATCCGTAGATCGCGACAATCGGTTGTCGAACATCCGAGAAGCTTTGAAAGAGGATTAGCGCTGTCGAAACTTCTCGAATGACGAGAACAACGAATTTTCGCGGAGGAACGCCTGATTTTGACAATCAGAGTGGGGCGCGACAATGAGAAGAAGCGAGAGTCGAGATCGGTCGAGCGAGCGAAGAAGAAGGAGCTGGCGTCTAAGGAGTTCGAATTAATTTATCGTCTAACAATAAATCCTTGTGCGCATTTATATTTACTTATACTAATCACAATTGAATTCATTTTTTCGTTAATAAAATTCATTTCAACAAATTGACTATTCCTCAATTCCTACACTGTCGGTTTCGACATATGTATATGTGTGTAAAATTGCAGGGGTCTTTATCGACTCAAAAATCACGATATTTATTCTTGAAAATCGTCACTTTTCGCAATCTCCCATAAGAGCCCGTGTTAAATATCGCAACATTATACAACGAGTATCTCGATCATTTGGTCGATGAAGCCTGTTGAAATTTTGCACACATTTTTATATGACATCAAAGAAGCTTCCATTAGTTTTATAACAAATCTTATGGAAAAAAAATTCATGCTTTTGTTTATTATATAACAAATAAACTTTCCGTAGGATCAATTTGAATTTTGAGTATGTTGTTCTTTAGTCGATTTGCAACAATTTTTCTTAATAAACTTTAACGCTTGGTCCACTTCCAATGTAAGAAAAAACGGGAATAAAGTTTTAATCCCCCACCCAACGATATGACTATCTTAATTGCCGTGACTCGAAAAGAGAAGTCGACCCTGTTTACGAGACATTGCACTCCGACGAATATTAGCCGATCGTAACACCGGTGTACCGTTCTGATTTGTTTTTCGTCGAGTAGATTTTTTGAAAAAATCCTACAATCTTTTGAAAACTAAGAAAACAGAAAAAAATATCGAAGTTATGCGGGTATTCATTGTAACCGGGGCTTACTTTATTCCATCCTGGTGTTCCATTTAGCCCCGAGCCCGTCCGTATAGGTATACGCGCGTTCAACGTGAAGTGTAGAGGGATGAAAAGGGTTCTGCATGGTCTCGTACGTGAAGGGTTCCGAGCAACCCGGAACCATGATATATCCTATATATACATATAATATGTACGTAGAACCAAACGAGCGGAGCAGACAGACCCTCGTTAACAGTTAAAAACGCGTTTCTCCGAGGCTTTACGCGAGAGAAATCCGTGTTTTCTACACGGGCGAGGTATACATAACGCGGACTTGTATATCATGAAAAAACAAAAGAAAAAGGAGAACGAGAAGGAGGAATGTAAAAAAAGAAACACCGACGTCTCGAGTAAAAATATTTTCCGTTAACTCGTGGACCTTCGCCCAGGGGAAAAAAAGTTATGTATGCTTTCTCTCGAATTTATCAAATCTTCGACGAGAATTATGTCGTTTCTCAGGCTCGAGACAAGCATTTCGAAACGATAATTCAAAATTCAACGATCCATAGATACCCGCACAGGTTTTACGGAGAGCATGGAATTCCGTGTTGCTTGTAGGATTTTGCATTGTTAGGTACGTTACGAATTGTTACTGACGAAATATTCGACCTGTAATACTGGTCCAATGGTGCATGTTCTTTCGACTCTTTGGTATTATTGAATTCTCGAGGAGACTCGTGTACTACTGTCTCTGTCTATGTGAGGGCGGAGAGAAAATAGGGGACACGCGGAAAAATGTATAGAAGTAGAGAGCACTGGGCGACGAATTTTCAATCGACGAATTCCAACGTACCGGCGAGATATAGAGAAAGGGAGAGAGAGAGAGAGAGAGAGAGAGAGAGAGAGAGAGAGAGAGAGAGAGAGAGAAAGAGAAAGGGAGAGGGTTAGAGAGAGACACAGAGACAGAGAGAAGGACAGAGGTAGCACACAGAAAGCACTGACACCCTTTCCCGTCTGTACTCCCTGCAATGCATTACCTTTTATGTTTGCACCCTTTTGTCTGGCAACTGGCTTGAAATACTCGGATCCTGCACGAATACCTGTATATACACGCTGTATGTGTAAACGTGTGCAATATTCACAGTTTGCTTGTTGTTTGAAATCAGAAGGAACGAATGAAAATAAAGGTAGGGTAGGAACACTTCGTCCATCCAATTTCACGGCTGCTCCTCGTATACGTTGACTTTCGATTCACGACGACAGTACCAATCGTTGAATTTCACAGATGACTCACGAGATTTGACGATTATTAGACTTGGGATAAGAACAAACGCGTTTATCGTTCTACAGTTTATCGACCTTTGCGTGTACGAAGATTTTTGACAAATGCATTTGAGGTTTTTCTGATGAAAAAGAAAATTGAAAATAGAACGTTTCTTGTCAATTTCGTCGACGAATACGTTCGTTTGGTTCGTACAGTTTGAGAATTTGTAACGATTGAATCTCGATTTTTCTTCGATATTTGTAAATAACAATTAGTGAGAATGGAGAAGAATCTTTCGTTTCCACATTCCCGAGGAACGATCGATGGTCCTCGTATATTTAGATTCAACGGACAGTTAACGTTAAAAAAAAATGAAAAAATTGTAAGACTAAGGGCGGAAACTCGTTGACCGGACGTAACGAACGTTACTAATGACGGTGAAACTCTTCGGACTCCGATGTATATATACATACATATATATATACATCACGTACCGAAAGGATGCGCGTCAGCGTGCGCCCTTTCTTTTCTCTTTCCCATTTCGTGTCGGGCAAACGACCTTACCACCCTCGTCCGGTCACCGTGTTCCAATTAGAGGAGAGCTCACGCTTTTCACACAAATCCCTTTTCGGGCAAAAACGAGGCGAGAGAGGGCGCCACAAATGGTCAGCTCGTATTCGGTATGCGCGGACCCCGACCTCTATAAGCGCGGAACGTCACCGTTGCGTATTCCGTCCGTAGCATTGTTTCGCGAAGGACGAAGGGGGTTGCGGGTCTCGTAATTTCCGTTTCCGCAACGATAATTACTTCCGGTGAATCACGTGAGTGAGACCGAGGGAGAGACGGAGGGTTGGAGAGACAACTCTTGTGTGGTCAATCACGAGATGGTGTACCAACAGGTACGCAGCATCGTCGGTCGTGAGAGATGAGAGGATGTCGGGTGGGGGGGGGGGGGGGGGGGGGTAGTTAGGGCGGCGAGGAAATTTTAGTGTACCGACTATACATAGCGCATTGACGTCATGCGGTAGGGAGGGTGAGTGAGATTATAATAAATATTAGTTGTAGGTGAGCTCTCGTGTCTATTGGCGTTCTGTACAAACCCCGTTGGCAGTTCAAACTCTTATCTCTCTGTCTCTCTCTCTCTTTCTCTCTCTCTCTCTCTCTCTCTCTCTCTTTCTCTCTCTCTCTCTCTCTCTCTCTCTCCCTAGGGTCAAAGGGTATAACCGCACAGTAACTCCCGAGACCACGCTGGCGTTTTCGAGCGTTTGCTCGTAACACGAAAGCTTTGCCGAGGTGAAACGCGATGCGCAATATGTAGCCACTGCATAAATACGGATAATTTGACGTTAAATATTTATTACAGGTACAATAATTCTTTGAATTATCATTAACATAACAGTTATGGAAAACATTAATTTTTTTTCCTTCTAAATTGCTCGCATACATAAATTTCGTTTTAGTAAAACAAAAGAAGGGTACGATTTACTTAGATATGAAAAAAATACGTTCTTCGAGTCGATATAAATACAAAAATTTAATCCTTTTTTTCTAAATTATATTCTTCAACTCTTTCAATTCTTTCTCCAATTAAATGTTTCTTTTCTTTTTCGAATAAAAAGTTTCAATTCTTGTAATTCTTTTCAAACAGAACACGAAACTTGATTTTTTGTTTCGATCATTCACATCTCTGTACTTTTTTATCCTCATCATTCTAAGTTCTAACTTGATCCGACTTTTTATTCCTTGTTCGCATTCTTTCGCCTCAACTTTTTCGTTCGTTTTTCTTCTGTTTCACCTTTTTTTTTCTTTCTTTCATCGCGGATACAACTATCCAGCGGTCTATAGAGGAAAAAGCACACGAGAAAAATTATAGAAACGCGTGCAAGGAGTTCTTTCTCGGTCGGGAAACAACGCGAGAATAAATTACCAAGTATGATTGGGGTCGAGGGCGTATTGCAAGAATGGAGTGAGTTAGAATCCGCGCTGTGCCGTGTGCGTCTGCCAGTGTGTACGGTGAGAGGAAGACCTCTGAAATATGTATGGAAGCATAAACGTATTACTATATATATATATATATGATATAAGGACAAGTATGGTCGAGGCTTCCTGTTTCTGAGCCAGGATAGACCTCTCGCATCATTCGTGGCCGCCAGAAGCTCCTCGATGCTCTTACCACGTATATATAGTACAACGACGACATGGGTAGCTGGTATACCTACCAACCCTTCGTCGCTCACAGTCCCGACCTTAAGGCCTTTGAGTTATTATTCAAAGGAAATCACAACCGTCCCGTTTTAGAATTAATCCGGTATCCTCCCTCTCTCGTACATTCGCCTCTTGTCTCGTTGTCCATATACAACTGTACACGCGCTTCGGCCTCCAGCGCGCGTTTCTCTCGATTCGACGCCTCACCGGAATTAAAGCCGGTGTAAAGCAAATTCGCGCAAAATTCTACGTCCGTCGTCGAGTATTCTTATTTCTTATTTTCTACATTTGCGTCCATGACTTTCAAAAAGTACGATCGGTATTTCATGTTCTAAAAATTGGGATCAAAGTGATGAAACACCTCCAGAAAACTGAAAAGATGGTACGAGGGTTTGGAAGTGTTTTCATTGACGTTTGACTCCGAGGTGAGAATAAAGAGTCGAATAAGGTTCAAACGGATACTTCCCTTCTAGTCACTGTCAAGACAACCTGGATAGGGGACGAATATCACGGACCGAACGACGAGAACCTCGTCTGGTGTTATTCGAATAAATTTTTTATACGGGACGTATGGAATGCTTCAATTATATCTCCGCTCGACGTGTATGCTCTGTTAGAGACGTCGGATGTAGAAAAGTGTCTCCATCGGTTTCTTTTTCTCCCTTTCTCCTTCTTTCCTTTTTCTCCCTTTCTCCTTCTTTCCTTTTTGATTCCTTTCGTCACAGGGAATTGCGCTTGAATTCCAACAGGGGGTAAAGAGAACTGGACAGTGAGAGAGAGAGAAAGAAGAAGAGAGAGAGAAGGGGTGAACGAGAAAACGTGTCGAGTATAAGGGATGAGAAAGGATGGCGTATCGTATATGTCCATCGTGACGGGAGAGAGGGACAACGTGAAGCGAGAAAAGCTCGAGTGACCGGCGCAAATTGCTGTACTCCAGTCCCACCATTGAAGTTTCCCTTTTGGTTTTAACTCTTTGATGTTTTCCTCTGCTGGTTGCTCTTCCTATATATATGGTAGGGTGGTAGCGATTGCGAACGTTACATATACATATATAACCTTCAGAATCGCAGCACCCCTTTACGTATACATAAAACTCTACTGTATATCCTTTTTCCACGTTACGATGCTCCCGCAAACCTTGAGCCCACTTTCATCCTCTCCTCTCCTGCGCCCACGAAGGAAAGACCTTTCGCGTCTTCTCGACAACTTGGAAGCTGCGGACCCCGAGATAAAATGGAAAGTCTCACCTTTCTACTTGGCCTCATCCTTCTCCCCATGGAATGTTTATGAATGAGCACCCAAGAGCCAGAGTGAAGCAACCTTACCTTACACATATATAAATATATATATATAGAAAGATCCATGTGCGTTCTGTACTTGGGAGAATCAAGAAAGACAGAGGGCGTTCGACTTCGAAAAATTTCCAATCGAGAGAGCAAAAGAGAAAGGGAGAAGGGAAAAGCTCGTTTTCTCTGACCCGATGAATTTTCGCTTCAGGTCTGAACGAACTAGAGAGGGAGGATCTCTCTGCTCTCGACTACGATGGCACTCGAAAGTAGAAACTCGTTTCCTTCTCGATACTTTCTTTTTTTTCTTACTCTCCTACTGTCCTTTTTGTTTTATTTACTCCCTACCTATTTCTAGCTTGCCCTTTTCATCGTTCTCTTTAAAAGAGGATTGAGTAGGTCGATCGAATCGTTAAATTTAATACGATTTTATATATTCATGGAATCGAGTCGCTGTTACCCCAGCTTTTCCAAACAGTAAATATATCTATATAGAAATCTGTGTGTTATATAGGTAGGCATTGTGTACTAAACATTAAGCCTATTTACCGTGTATATGCGCTATTAGGTACTGGATGTATGTATATGTGTGTGTGTGTGTGTGTGTGTGTGTGTGTGTGTGTGTGTGTGTGTGTGTGTGTGTGTGTGTGTGTGTGTGTGTGTGTGCGTGTATATACGTTGTGCAGTAGTTCCCTGTTCGCTGCAGAATCCGTACAACGAACACAACGGTATTGTGCGCCGGACCCTATGAGTTATTACTCCTGCAGTCTTCGAGCTTATACCTCTCCCTTCACCCTTCCAACTATAGCCTCTCTCTCTTTCTCGCTCTGTCTAGCTCTCTTCAACTCCCTCACCCATCCGGACATAATTCAACACAGTCCATACAAAGCCACCGTTTCGTCTTTTTATCGGCTCGGCTTGATAAAATTTCGCTACAAGCTCTCTTCGTCCAACCTGCAACTCCCCAAGCTCCGGTCTCACATTTCTCCGGTAAAAAACCAGAGTTTTATAATACACAAAAAAAAGGGTTAAACTCGCGATTTTTCTCTCAAGCTATTTTTCATCCTGAATTCTTTTATTTTTCATACTTGACGGTATTATTCATACATTTTACTGTTGAATTTTTCCTAAGTCCAATCGATGCTCGAATGTTTGCAGGTCACTTTCGTCGAAAGAATTATTTACGAGGACCGGGATTGTTCTGATTTTTTTTCTTTTTTTTTGCGAAAATAAATAATACCTTATCTCTTCGATAAACGGAAAAAGAAATATTATCTTTTTTCTTGTAATTTTAAGAAAGTACCAATTGTTGATTCCTCTGATACACAGGTGTGTAACAACCAAACTCGTTAGAATTCTTTTTCATTTTACATGGACGCATCTAAGATATATGAGACGATATACGCACGAAGCAGCAATGGGGTAGTTGAGTGGAGGAGAATGTGAGAAAGAGGAAAAGGTACCGAGAGCGTAGTGGCATTAGGCCCCGGTGGTGTACGATAAGTGGCGAGTTTTAATTTCCACAGGCGGCGAGCCAGTAATTACCGGCCGGCTGCCGCGGCCGAGGAAATTTCACGGTTTACATGCATACTTAATGATAGCATGGCTTTACCCTCTCCCCTTTCTCTACTCTCTTTCCACTCTCTCCCTCACTCTCTTTCTCGTGTCCGTTCTCTTTTTCCTCTCGCTCTGCCCTGCCACCCTTATTCGCCGTATATATTTTCCAAGGTTCGCGGCTCATTCGTTATACGTATACCACGCGATTTCCATCCACCCCCACCCACACTCCTTCGCGAACGAGCTTTTCTCTCCTTCGCGTGATCGTCAACTCTTTCATTTAATAATCGTAATCGAAAAAGTCTTCGGATCCAACGTATTGTGAGATATAAAACGGTGGCGGTGTAATAAGACTAATGAAAAATTGCCGCGGGTCGTAAAAGTGAGTGAGGTGGATGGAAAATATAAAGAGACACGCATCGACTCGGTTGTGTATAATTCACGCTTCTCTTATGATGTTTCTTCCAACAACTTTTCTCTCCCTGCTAGTTGGCTATACGCAATAAAAGAAGAAGCAAATGAAAAAAAAACTGCGAGCTTCTAACAGTTATAAAAGTATGAAGGAGGAGGAAGAGGGTGGGGAAGGAGGAGAAAAAAAATAATGCAACGAGACTTTACGAAAGATTTTTATCGTCAAGAGCGAGGTTCGCTCGACGAATCGTCGTCTTCGTTCTTCGTCCGCGTAGTCTTTCTCGTTTTCAACCGCTCGTCGGGTATAGCTCGAGCTCACGGTTCCTCCGTTAATAAGCGTTGGGTCGGGCAAAACGAGCTTACGTCGTTCCCCCGCCCCGCCGATGCATCTCGTACAGTCTCTCGACGATCAACTGGCTCGCCTCCTCTTCTACTCTTCGGCCATCGAAGTAAGACTTACGCAGAGTTCACGGAGGGAGAGATACGGATGTATAGAGAATGAAAGAGGGAGGAAAAAGCGCAAATGGAGGAAGAGGGAATCGTGTTATTGCGTTATCTAAATTCATATTACCGCGTTATTGTTCCCAAAGGAGTAAGAAGGTACGTCAGAGCCCATGGGAAGAGAGCGTTTGTTCTATATATCTTATGCTCTCCTCCATGTATCCGCGCGAGTTCTACTCGCGCTACGCTCTTAAACCTCGCTTTTACGATTCGTTTATCGTCCTCTTTACGGTCCCGCGTCATTTAATCTTAACGATCTCCCTTCTCTCTCTCTCCCTCTCTCTCTCTCTCTCTCTCCCTCTCGTATTCGAAATTTCGCGGTTTTATATCCCTCTACTTTTTTTTCCTACCCTTATTCTCACCGTGCTCTTTTCGTCGACTCGCAACATCACCGACAAAAAGCCGGTTTGATACGCGACGGTAAAGGCTATACTTTCGCCCCGAGTAACACTCCGCTAGTCCTCTGCAACCCTCAAAAAAGCAATTTGTATCACTAGCTGGAGTTATAGCACTACCCTTATGTCTAGATTGGATCTACCTACCCGAGATGGAAACCGTGTATCGACAAGTGTTCAACCGTGTCTGGAATATTTCGAGTCGATCTATCGGTGGATGAAATAATTCATGGCGTTGCAACCTCGACAGTCGATATTTAACGTTCGTGTCTCGATCGTGACGACAACGATCGAAAAGTTCTTCCGAAAGCTGTGCCCGAAGGTAGGAAAGTTCTCGATGCGGTTTCCGAGCGTGACACCGAGAGTACTATGCGGGGTTAGACGAGAGAACGAGGATGGAGAACAAAGAGCGAAGCTGAGTACGATAGGGAATGAATAGAGGTGTGTGTGTATGTGAGGACTGCAGGGGGTCAAGTCGCGCAGAGGGGTTGATTCTACTGTTGCTCTCTCTATCCCTCTCTCTCTCCTTCTCGTTCAGGGCGGTTTTATCCCTTGGCCTCCTAATGGCCCGCGGGGAGAGCTGACCGTACGTTAAAACTCCCTAGGGGTCGTGCTGAGCACACTCCTGGCCTGATGTCCACCAGACATACTACTATTATTACTTTCTCTCGCACTCTTTCGTATACTCTCATCGTACTCATCGACCACCCTTCTCTGTCTCTCTTTCTTTTCCTATCCCCTCAGTTCCTCGCTCTTCTGTGGCGATCGTGGTCGCGGCAAAAGTTACACCATTACGTGATAGGGTGGTAAAGATAGATCTAGAGAAAAAGAAAAACTAGCTTGTGCTCTCTGGCCCTCTTTTACCGTTTGGCCAAAGTACTCTTGTTTTTTCCCCCTTTGTCTCTCGTTCTCCCTCTCTTTGTACCTTGATGCCCGTTTCTACTTTTTGTCGTTTCTTTCCTACGAGAGTTTCTTCACCACACGCTTGACTTCGCACAGACCAATCTCAGCAAGTTTTTTTTACGTTCCGACGGTCTCTCCATTGTTTTCTATATTGTCTTTTTCACGGCGACGGGATGTGGGGGAGGGGAGGAGAGGATTTTATAGCCGTGTGTGTAAACGATTTTTATCCAAGCGATAAAATTTTCGCGCGTGCCAGCTTCGAAGCGATTCTGAAATATCCGGGAATCGAAAGATGGTCGATTTTTCTTTGGATCCAATTATCCTAACAATATCTTGGGATTCTGCCCTATTATTTGCCTCCTCCTTCCTAATTAGTTAACCGGGAAGTTTCAAAGGATACGGCGCTGCCACGAAAAGCGACGTTGGAGCCCTGTACATTCAGGATTCTCGATTCTTGCACGTATAACCTATCGAACGTACGCGCTATCCCTGGAGCAAAGTTTCTTCGTTGAATGTAACTATGAGAATTTGATGGCAACACGGACGCTGGCATTCATGGGCCTTCCTATACGCGGTTTCTCGGGAGGGTACCGCGTGTAAGATCGAACGAAGGGCTACTTCTCGTTATACCGACCAAACTATTTCCTCGAATTCTCGTCTCGTGCGCTCGTACCGGTATAGTGATCTCTTTAGAACGTCCCCCTGGCATCTCAAGCTACCCTCTTGTTCCATCTTTGTATAATCCTCATTCACACACTCACTTATGCATATATTTGTATCTTACGTACTTACACACTCACGAGTACACCCACACCCGCATATAAATATAATAGAAAATGAGAGAGAGAGAGAGAGAGAGACAGAGGGAGTGAGTAGCATGACACACACGTATATGATCTTGGCGCCAACTTATAGACGATTAATACAACTTCTTCGAAAAGTTTGGAAGGAGCGCAAACTGAGTCTTTGTTACGTATCCGTGAACGGGTTGGCATAACCCGTTTCGGTCGAGACGTAGTATTATAGTGTTTCCTTTCACCCCGATGCGGTAAGAGGATGGAGAGTTCGCACGAAGATGGAACAATGGATATCCGGAAGTCGCTACGAAGGGAATCCTTGATTCTCGAATTCGCGTGGTCGGAGTTTGTTTCTGAATGCGAAGCGAATCGTTGGTTAGAAGGGAGAGGGAAGGAATAATTGTGAAATATCTGGTATAATTCATTACTAGTTTCAAGTTCTAACTAGCTAACCTTCTAAATAGAGTGGACGAAGTAACGGATCTTTGGAATATACGCGTCTACAATGGCTAGCTGCGTTTCTCCATTTACCGATTCTTGGCAAAGTACGAGAATAAGTATACGTTTCTCCCAGCGGCTATAATTTCCACGCGCGAGTCGGGGAGATTAATATGCGTGATTACTCGTACACTTCAATATTCTTGGCAAGTATACGTCCGATTTGCTCAAAGATGATGAATGGCTTTCCATTGGAACGGTAGCCGGACGTATGATTAGCAATCTGGCATTACTCTCCGTAGCGTAAGAACATCAGCGTTGCTCGTATCGTAAGCAGGATTTCATCTGTCCATCCCTCGCCACAAGGCTTTTACGCTATACACATAGCCCATAAGACAAAGTTCAGCGTGGTTGGTCCATTTGGCTTTACCAGTGTGACAAGTCTTCCCTTCGCACATGCATGAATAGCTCACGAGCCATGCCATAGGTGGTGAATATCCACGTAGTGTAGAGTGTACAGCCAGAACCGAGGGAGTCGTAATACAGGAGTTTGCCACCTCGTTGGTAGCCGCTTACGACCACTGAGGCGTGTAAAACCCGACTGGAAAGGTGGTGGGAGGAAAACGATGATATTCCACCAACGGAGGGATTCTCAACCTCGAGCGAGCGATTTCCTGCAAACCAAATCCCGTAGGCATCAAGATCCTTTTCGTCTTATGCACGTTCTCTGGTGCTTCTCTTTTCTCGTATTTTCTTCAGTTACGAAAAAAGAAAAGAAAATTGTAAAGAAATAGAGGTCGCGTCGAGTGCGAAAGCGGGTACTCACTTCCATCGACGGATATAAATCTTATCGTCCCTCTGAAGTGTTCAACAGGACGATGGCCCTAGCCATGATTAGTCCGATTCGTAGGAACGAATATTCCATTATACGAACAAATCGACGCAAAGAGGGTGGACTCATTATGGAGAAGTGTGCAAAAGAATTAGTTGAAAAGACACTCCGAGCTCCTGGGCGAGATTGAATAAGGCCGTTCCTGAAAGACTGGGTGGCGCGAACACACGTAGATCGGTTGCTTTAAAGACGAGGAAATATCTACATATATATATCTCGAATGAAGAAATTAGGGGGAGTGGTCGCGTGGATGATGTCGCGGAACTTTGTCCAAGTACGAGAGGTCTTGAATCCTTAATCCTTCCATCCTCGCCTTCGTTTTTCTCCCTTTTTCCTTGTCGTCGTAGACGTCTTCGTTGCGTTTCCAAGTAACCATAGCACCAACCTCTGTAGAAGTAACGAGCGTGCATTAAGATTGAATCGCTCGGTTGGTCGTTAAGGCCTCCGTTGTGGCCTATTATGTGGTAGATATATAGAACGACGAGAGGAGGCCTCGTTCATACCGCTGGTTCACCGGGCGGACATGGTCGCCTTTAGAACATTTTCAACGTCATTCCCATCTTCCACCCCCCCCCCCCCCCTCCCCTAGCGGTCGAAAGAGAAACGGTGGTGGTTGGCTTCAGTCGCTCAACCACCCGTCCTTCTTCCTACCGCCGCCAACTTCTCTTCTCCATTGTGTACCGTAAACAATGATTAACCGTTCGGGGAATCGTTTCTCGCGACAACGGGGCCTTAATTACTCGCATTAATCCGTGTGAGACACCCGAGAGTTCAACGGCGATGAGAGACGTACGAGAAGCGGGACTCAAGGGCTCTTTGTCTTTTCGAGCAGGGAGGAAAAAAAAGGAGAAAGATCGAACCGGTCGACGTGATAAAGTGTAAGAGGAGGGAGGCGTTCTCTTTACGGCTTTTCAGTTGATACCGGATACCTTCCGTTTTCCTTTCCTCTCTCGTCGTGTCACTTTTGTACAGATTTGTCATATCTTTACTGGCTCGTTTGTCACCGAGAGTCTTGCCACCAACCCCTTTTTGTCCCCGATACTTTATTATTGCACGATTTCACCCTCCGCTTATTAAACTCATTATTCATTAAAAAAATGGACCTCATTAGAATGAAGGATTGTTTTAAACGAGCTCCGGCAAATGAGCGACTTTTAACAATCATTACGCGATGGTTGGCTAATCTTTTAACGATCATTTCTTCGATCATGACTTTTACATAAAATAACTTTGCCCTTTAATAATACGACGTTGAGAATTGCGTAGTTTAAAAAGAAATAACTTTGTAGTAATTTATGAGAAAGACTTTGCGCCCAGTTTGTTACTCCTGTATGGCGATTAGTCCGTGTTGACGTGGTTCTCGGTAACGACGCTAGGACATCAACCCTGCAGCGTTGTTCATATTACTCGTACTTCATACGCTCCTCCGACACATCCTTGGGGCTCACCGTTTCTCAGGTCCTCTTCTAACAGAGACTTCACACGTAGGCAGTGGCAGGCCCCTGAAACGTGGGGGTCGGCTACTACGAGGGTGGCTCCAGTCTGTTTCATGCCCTGAGCACACCCTGTCTCGTTAGGAACTGGAGCTCCCTATCCTCACTCGATCCTGTCGCACACCGACCCTCTCTCGTTCGTCCTCTCCCCCTTGTTCTCTTCTCACCCGGGTGTGCCAACCGGCACTCGCGACTTTGAGAATGTCTAAGTTGTCTGCAGAGTGTGTTGGTCGCCTCGGAGCATCCACCGGTAGTTTTCCTTACAGGGGTAGGGATGGATTGGGCTTGCCAACTTTCGACCATGACGTTCGACCCTCCGGCCCTTCGTAGTCCTGGCCGTAGCTTATTCCGACTCACCTCCTGTTCCCAGGACTTGCGTATGTAGTCTGACTCGGTCGTGCCTCAATCGAGGATGCCTGTCGGTGATGCTGGGAACCAGGAAATCTGGTCTCTTGAACAGCTACGACCGGCCCAGCAACGGCAGATTCTCCGGAACAGTCGGAAACTCCATCAACTCCTTGCTCCTGCCACTATCATCTTTCCCTCCTCGTATATATACACATATATACGTGTGTGTATGAAAGAGAAGTCGACGAAGACGGAGAGGGAAAGAGAAAATGTTATAGGTATATGCATAAATAGACAAACACGTCCCTTCCCTTCTCTTCCACCACTTTATCCGTCGACTTCTCTTTCATCGTCAGCGTCAGCCATCGCGAGCCAGTCTCCACAATGCGACAACTGGAGAATTCAGCTGCCGCGCACGGGTCTATATCTCGAATGACGAACGACACTTTGCGAAAGTCTTGATTAGCCGGGGGACTTCACTCTCCCGCAATGTGTTTTACCCGCGTCCTTTATATACTCGGTCACCACTTTATATATAAAGTCACCTTTTCGTCCAGATTTACGAATATATATATATATGTGTCTTTCCCTTTTCTCGCGGTTTTCGTCTTTCTCATCTCAGCGGCAGAAGTAACGAGAGACTTTCTTCTCGTCCGATTGGACATTTTTTCCTTCTTACTTGCCTCTCAACTCTTCTTCCACGGGACATCTAATCCATCTCGCGCGCTCGAAGCTTTTTCCCTTCTCCCCTCTTTCTTCATTCTTATCATTTTTCCGCGTTGCTCTTTCTTTGGGTTTCGCGTATTCTTAGCACGCCTCTTGTTTCATCTCGAGCGCGCTGTTAGGGACCACCTCGGAGTGGTGTGACTCAAGGATACCCCGGGGATCGTCGAGATTAATTAATTCTTGGGCTCTCGGAGATCAAATTGATGGTTGTTCCGTGGTATACGGAGAACGCGTCGAGGTTGAGTGGCCGTTAATGAGAAGATCAAACCACATGCCCGTCTTTGCCGGATGCCCTTGGCTCGACTTGAGACGTTGTTCCTTGACCAGGAACCGGACGCGCGTTTAGCTTAAACGCCAGATCCACTAACCATACCGCTCATTCCTCCTTGCCTCCGGACGTTTCTCTCGGTGGGTTGAGAACTTCGAATGGGAGATATCCGTTTAGTCTGAAACTCGGCTGTACTCGAACGTCATACGGCGTACTCGAGCATGCACGGACGTTTATGATAGACGCCTCCGTTTGGAATATGTTTCTCACGCAGCTGCGTGCGGAATCACCGATGGGATCCAGGACGACCAGGGTTGATGCACGTATACGCGTCTGTTATATACCACCTCGTACTCGATTTAATGCAGGCACGTAGGATGAAATCGTTCACGTGGCTAGTACTAGATCTCCTCTCGGTACCCAGACAGCCCTGTATCGAGTTTTTATCCTCGTCTGACATTGCACTGATCTCTACTACTGTGCAAATTTCAGAGCGTATATCGTAGATGGCACTTTAACGTCCGGTGCTATTTCATTCTTATTCCGTGTCATTGTCACATTATTTTAGGTATAAAAAAGAATTTTTTCGCAATTCGAAGAAAAATAACATGGCAGTATGGTAGAAGTTTCTATTAATTAAAAATAATTAACAGATCTTAAATAATCAGCTGGATTCCATGATTTCGACTATATTTTCTGGCAATTTCACTTGTGTAGTAATTCCACCATGTAAATTTGGAAAATTCTCAATACTCCGAATAACAAAATTGATAATTTTTAATTCGAATTTGTTATTTGTTCATAATTATCGTTCCATGTGTCGTATGCTTTTTACGTTACACCTAGTAAGTAATGAGATATATGAGAAACGATTTCCATCACAATAAGAAAGCAGAATAGCCAATGGGGATATATAGAAAGCGAGGGAGAAAGAGAACGTTGGAAAAAGAGACGAGAAGCGAAGGAGAACGTTTCCTGGCATTTCTGGCGTTCCGTGCGCGCACGTTTATTCAATTATTGCCAAAGTGAAACCAGACCGGAGTCTCTCGTTACCTTTCTCTCGTCTCTATCTTGCATTTTCCGTCCTGAACCGGTGTGTCCCCGAGCCCGGAGGCAAACCGGTGGCTTCTAGGATTCAATGGCTGAGAAGAACCCGCTCGTTAGCGAAATGGAGCGTTCTCTCTTTCTCTCGCTCTCTCTCTCCCCGCACCCCTTCTTGCTGGATCCCTGTCCCCACCCACTACGCGTTTCGTGGCTCCTTGCGTTACAATTTTTATGAACCAGGAAACTTCTTTGTCTGCTCGTCGCTATTCGGGACTACTTGAACCCCTTTCCCTGGCAAATAGACGTGGTTTGGGGGCGTTCTTAAATGTATATATATATATATATATATATATATGTGTTCACTGAGAGACGCGAATGGCAAACGTCACATGAAAAGAAAGACCGAGAGAGATGGCGTCAAGTCTCTACTTACCCTGGGATTGGATAGGATTGAATCGTAATCCTTTGCAACCCTCTTCTTATTTCTTTTCTCCTTTTCTTCATGGAATTGATCTTGTGCTTTTTGGCCTTCCGCTCCCTCCTCTCTTACCGAGAGCGTTAAGCGAAAAGTTTTTCGTACGTTAAGCTACTCGATTTTTATGTACAACTTTTTTGTTTTCTAAATAACGCGTACCGAAGATCGAAGAGCATCTTCTCAACCCTCGGGCACAACCCACTCCTCGTTCGCAGGCACGATACGTCGGGCGCGGTTTCGCACGATACGCGAGCCGACACCCACTTGGCTCGTAACTGGAACGAAAATGATATCGCGCCTCGCTCCGTTGCACAATTTTTGGCTTGACTCCAATCGACCATTCTCGTTTTTGCGAGGCGTATGGTTCAACCGGTGAACTATGTCAGACTCTAGTACACCCTCGAGTTTGCTCCCTACCGAAATTCTTTGTTCTGTCTAACTCGCTCTCTCTCTCTTTCGCTCTCTGACATCGCGATTAACAGGAACTAATGGTAAATTCGACTCGAGCGAATTGTTGAGAAAAGTTTTGTGCTTTGACGAGGGAAGAACGCGAAGGATATAATTGCCACGAACATGACAAAAATGGAGATGGGGCTTTGTGAAAAAGCTCGGTTTATTTCGTGGTTTGCTTCCAACACCGAGCGTGATATTTGGCTTTCGCAATGTCGAAAACATTCGTGAATTATCCTCGTATCAGTCACGTACTGTCTTGTAACTAAAAACTCAAGCCTAACGATTTATAGTACGCACACAGGACGTTGCATTTTCGAACGTTAAAAGTCATTCCTCGTATATTATCGAATTAAACGAGAAAATCTGTAAGAAATGCAAGATATTTGATTTTACGATGGAAAGTTCTTTCGTGTAATATTTCGTTTTGCTATCGTAGCATTTCTACGAGGAAACGGCTAATGACATTGGGATTTTTAATGGAACGAAGGGTGTACGCTTGCACGTGTGTATGAGAGAAAAAAAAGAGAGAACGATGGAGGATGAAACAGAAAAATCTCAAGAGTAACGAGAAAAATCGGCTTTTTGAAATCTTCCTTCTCAGTCTTATCATTAATTTTGACGAATGAAGAGCCAGAATATATATTTGCTGAACTCTCGCTTTGCGGTGTCCTTCACAATTTTAAAGACAGTCCAGTTATGAGAGATGAAAAAGCCAGTGAAAGTTCATGATGTTTGAGGTGGACAAAGAAATATATATGCTTTCATACATATACAGTCGAACTTGGATGAGCGAGAGTTCAAGGGACCGGAATCTTTTTCTCGCTTATGGCGGCTTTTTCACTTAACCGAGTTTCTACGTATAGAGGTGCACGAGCGGGTTTTCTCGCTTACAGAGGTGTACACAAATACAAAGAACAGTGATAGATATTAAGACGGGTATCGTCTCACACCGCCACAACCGCCACATAACCCCCACTTAGACTGGCCGGCGACAGTTAAATCCTCGAGTCGGTCAGTCAAAAATCAGCTGATTGGGCGGGCATCGACCAATCACAATAAAGGTAACTCGCGAAAACGGACAAGGACAAACGAAATTTTGGGTATAAAAGACCAAAATTTCGCTCAGTAAGCCAAACTTGTCTCATCCTGCAACAGCAGACCTTGGCTGGGCCAAGAGGACCGGGACGCAAGGGCCCGAGAAGTAGCACGAGGGTGCTACAATTAAATCACCGCGAGCTCTTGAGATCAGCTGGTCGGCGTGGATTTAAAGCCAGAGTCGAAATATTATATTTCGCTCTGGCACGACGAGCAGTCAACGAGGGTCAACGACACGTGCTTACCTGCACGGTGTATCGATCAAGGCGAGGGACGGAGAGGAGAAACACATAGGAAGACTTCGCACGGTCGCGACGGTGTACCTCAGACGCGCGAAATAAACAAATCGCACGGAAAGTACGATACTCACACACATCTCGGAGTACCAACACACCATCGACCACGGTATACGCACTGGAGCTGGGTTTCGCACATCTCGGCATCGACGGACCAAGTACGCGATTACGCCCATCGGCAAATCACCAGACCAGTGGCAGTGGAAGGGGGAATCGAGGAGAGCCTCGAACCAGGACTAGGAGGAGCCAACTAGAATTCTTATATCGTTCGGACTCGCAGAAATATTCGAATCTCAATTATCCGAAATAAACAAACGAATCAAATACTCTTAATGGTTTCAACCTCCTAGACTCATTTAGCATGTAGAAATTAGTTAGGAAAATAAATATCGAATTATTATTTTTGTTCAATTATTTTTGAATAATTTCACCCTCAACCTACTGCATGTGACACGATCGTCGGCACCTCGCAAAGAAATAAAAATAATTGGGACCGTGACGTCTCAATATGTAGTATATACATTGTTTATATGAATTTGGCAGAGATACTTCTTCATAAAAACAAAACAATTACATATATATTGTTATACTGATTATTAATAAGTGTACTACTGATACTTAAAGAAATCCGTTAATTTTTTTTGCATTTCTGTTTTCGTATTTTGTACGTGTTTGTCAATTTCATAAATTTTATCGAAAATTCTTTTATCAACAACCGCCGAAAATTCAAAAAACCGATGGAGCGTCTCCAGTGTATTTACAGCCTCTTGCCTCAGCCTACCCATGCCGAGCTTATAGCTGTCTTTCCGATTTGTTTTGTATTCCACGAAATTGGCACGAATTTCGTGGAAAACAAAACACATTGTAACAGATAGTGAATATTCTCGATTCTCGCTTATAGAGGTATAGGGCACGTGTCAGTCTCAGTTATAGAGGTTCAGGCATGAAAAACGACTCCCTCATATAGAGGTTTCTATTTCTCACTTGTAGAGGTTTTCGAGGGCGAAAATGACGGGACCTGGCAATTACTCTCACTTGTAGAGTTTTTTCGCTTATCCAGTTCTCGCTCACCCAGGTTTGAGTGTACATAATCTATTATAAAATATTGAAGAGAAAAAACCGAAAAGTCAGTGTTTCGTGCTGTACAAGGCAAATTCCGCCAAATCGAGGATAAGAATGTGGTATTCGTGTTGCACGGGATATTTCTGAGTTCATATATATCAATATTTTTTACAATTAAATAAATCAATAATTTCTATAGACCCTTCCCCAGATAATTATACAAATTGCATACTTTTCTTTCACTTACTCGCATCCATTGCCGAGTTGTGAGGAAAATGACTGATCTATGCGAAAACTTTTGTTTGTTTGACCTAAAAAATGAATATCCTCTGGTGAGAAATCTCTCGGAATTAGACGGATAATCCGACATTAGCGAGGGGAAGATATACGGTGGTAGAGAGAGAGACGGATAGGCGGAGCAAACAGCGAAGATATAGCTCGAGAGAATATGGAATACGAACATTTTCACATTCTTGCGGACACTATCTGTCCGAAGCTGAGAAAACCACGTTCACATCTCGACGGAGAGACTGAGAGAGGGAAACAGAAAGGGAGAGCAAGAACGGCAGGTCCTAAAAATTCAACCGCCCGTTAAACCACAACGGAAGCCCTCCTCGCAAGTATAAACCCCTGTCTCCCTACGGCTCGGCCTACCGCAATCATGAGCATGGACCACGAGACGAGCTCTTACCCTCCACCTCTCACCCCGACACTATTCACCGAGAACTCCTTTTAATTTCACCCGCAAGTTTCTTTTTTGAACTTGTCTTAAATGCGACCAGGTCTTGGTAATCGTGGGCGAAGGACGCGTCAAAATATGTCGACACTTTACGAAAAATATGCGATAAAAGTCGCCTATGAAACATTACAAGCTTTTTTTCTTTTTGAAAAAATTTGGGTGCATTTCTTTTGCTATTTTCTATAAGAATTGTCGATATAGAAATAATTGAGGATTTTTAATAAATTTCGTTTTGACGTATATATTAATGTTATATTCTTCTGAAATCTCTTTCGTCAATACAACGGGATCTTATCGTTTTCAACAGATAACAATTTGTCTATCCTTTATATTACATTGTTAAAATTGTATTGAATAATAATGAAAAGTTATAGTTTGAAATTGTAGGAGAAAAACATGTTCATCAACGGGTTCGAGGGTTGTTTTATAGAATTATTTAGCCGCGTAGCAATACTGCCGTTACAACAGTGGGTAGTGCAGACGAAACAAGCCATTTTCGTTTCACGATGTAGTTGCGAAAGACATGGAGATAAAGAGGAGAGGAAGATCAAGTTAAACCTACGCCGGAGCTCAACTTGCCCTCGGGAACCACAGAAAGTCTCTCCCCCCGAGGTACATAGAGCCAAAAGGGGGAAGTGGGCGTACGTACGTTGGACAGCTCGGTCTGTGCCAGTGAAAATGTATGTTTACCCTGGTTTAGACTTCCAACAGGCAGGCAGGAAGGCAGGCGGACAGCGATTCAGAACGTGAGATAATTATTCCGTGAAATATATCGTCTTCCAGCCCCTGAGATTTCACGGGAAACGTCGAGACGCGAGGGCGTTGCATTCGTATAAATAATCGAAGGTAGCGCCGAGAGTGAGTTAGAGAGTTGTGATTCTACGTATCTCGTGTATTCTTCAGTTTCTCGATACATCGCGATACAGCCAAGCGCTCGTGCACTGTAATCAACTTGTGACTATACGTCACTTTGTCATCAGAGATCGTTGAGATAAGGGAAGTCGGCTAGCTACCGGTTTCCTCAACCTCGACCGATTAATCGTTCCAATCAATTTTCGTTTCAATTTGTCAAGGAAAAGTTATCAGCGAGTCCGAGATATAAATAAGACTGAACATCGATGGAAAGGAGGAGAGAGGGACGTAGTGAACGGAGAGGGGAAAATAGAAAGAAAAAAGCTCTGGACAGGTGGATGGAAGAAAGAAGAGAAACACAGAGTCACGTCCAACCGGAAGATCTTTATCACGCAACGAAACGTTCTCCGCTCGATCTTTCCCAGATGTTTCCCCACTCGTTTCTCTTCTGTGGCTTTTCGCTTCTTTTCCTCCCTTTTTATCACGTTTCATTATTTCTTCTTGTTCCGATCGAGACCGAAGGAGATAACGCGTTATTGCTGGCCCGATGGATTTTCGTACGTTTTGAGATATAACTATTTGCAACGTGCACGAACTTGTATTACTTCCTTTACGCGAAACTGTAGGATACCTTGTTTCCATTCCACGACAAGAGGAAAAGAATTCACGAACGAACGATTCGCTCGATCGATGAAAAATAAACGCGTTAAATATTTTTGTTTCGCTACTGATTCGAAGATCTTTCTGACAAAGAAAATTGAAAAAAGAAAACAATACTTCTATAAGTATCTAGAATTCTCGTAATAAAATCGTCTCGACAATTCACTGATTTCTAATTCTTCAATTTTATTCCACGACCAATACCACTTTCCGCTCCGTCGTCCGGACCTTTCGCCTCGTTTAATGGAGATTGATTTGTAATCACAAATCCTCCCCGGGCTTTTGTTTCCGCGGAGTTAGACGAGAGACAAAAAAGAGTCGGGAATGGCAAAGAAGACTAGTTTAGGGCGTTTCGATCGTAACCGGACAGAGT
The DNA here is from genome assembly GCA_946811545.1 of Netelia fuscicornis. Classification (NCBI taxonomy): domain Eukaryota; kingdom Metazoa; phylum Arthropoda; class Insecta; order Hymenoptera; family Ichneumonidae; genus Netelia; species Netelia fuscicornis. Next base: position 17,497,798 of record OX328011.1, on the reverse strand, counting down.
TTCCGTATAAAAATAGAGCGAGAGAGGAAAGCTTGAGAAGTTTTGCTCTAGGTGGTGATATCGTAGGGAACGACAGGGAGCGCTTCGAACGAAGTCGAAACGACTGGTTACTTTACGAAATTGCCAACGGCAAAAACTTTCTCGTGTTTGCAATCTGTATATATCCCATTCGTGGTGCGACGAAAGAGGTTCTCGGTCGGTAATAGTGCCGTAGTGGCGTACATACATATATAAACATAGATATATGTGTATGAAGGCGCGGTGAAACAAGATGGCAGACTTTGCGTCGAATGATACAAAGAACGTGGAAAGAAAAGAGAAAGCCGGCTTTTTGTGCTATATAACGGAGGAAGAAATAGTAATTTCACTTCCGATCCCGGAAGATACGTGCATACATTTACTATCTATAGAACATGAACTCCACTGCGCTGCGAGAATATAATTTCCGGAACTCCGAGAGTTTGGGACGGCTCCGAGAAAAAAAGCTCCTCTCTCCCTCTCTCTTATGCCAGCGGCACATGTTGCTTTCTTTTTTTTTTCTAGCTTCAACCGTTACTTTAGGAAATTGCTGGCTGCAAAGTTTTTCAGAAATAGGATGAGTCCACCATCTTTGGCATTCGTTCTTAGTTCGATAGCTATATTTCACTAAACTCCACGAGACTTTGGGCCAATCTCTTCGAAGCGCGTATCGTGCAGTCGTAGGTATTCGATACGTTGACGACTAATGCGTTCGTCTCATCCGAACAAACGAATGGGAAACGAAAAGAACGCGAGAACTTTACGTTTTTTGTGCTAGTTTTTTTTTTTTTTGGTTTGATTTTGAAATCGAAAGGCACTATTTTATTCGTAATATCGATTTAAAAAACTTGCTGTGATAATTCCTGAACATTCTGTCTTCATTTTCCGTATTAATTCGATGAAATCTTCGTAGCCATTTCGCGGAGTTATTAACCAGTGAAAAATGATCCGATAACGTTCCGACAGTCGATGTCTAAAGTTCTACAGTAAAAAATGTCTAAAAACAAAAAATAATAATAATAATTTTGGGTCTCAGAGTCACCGGAAGTAATTCTTAGGTAGCGTAGTGCTCCAGGGCAACAGGATTGCGCCGCATGCAAGCAGAGCAGCGCGGAATCCGTTCGAATCTTTCACCCTACACCCCCGCGGGCACATCCCTCGCCACCCAGTTCGTCGTCGTCGCCTTCGGCCGATCTCCAAATAGGAAATTGTAGTCGAGAGTTTCGAGCGATAATACCAGCAGGTAGACGTTTGAAGATATATGGAGAACGAGAGATAGACGCAGAAAGTGGGAAGGTTCTGGTTGAGAGGAAGAACGGTGCGATAGCATGAGAACGCTGGTGGGGGCGGACGGGTAACTGGCCTATAGCTATCGCGAGAGAGCCTTGCAGTTGGAGTTATCTTTCAAGAGTTCGGATCTTCCCGTTACTGCCTGCCTGCTGATGGTGTACATGTATTGCGAGAACGAGAACGTGGGAGAGATAGCGAGGGAGAGGGAGGGAGAGTCTGCAACCAGAACCCTCGCTCCATGGCCTCGCCGAACCCACGAAAGCGCACACCGAGAGGAGTTGTGCACCGAAGCAGCTGGTGGTAGTTATAGCATCGTAGTGGGAAACTGCTAGCATAATTGCAGAGTCTTGTCATTGGGAACTTGGTGAAAGGGACGATTCCTCTGTCTCCCACTCTGTTTCTCAATCTCTCCCTCTCCTTTTTGCCCTCTTTCTGTCGCGAAGGCGCGCGTGAATCGGGGGGTTACGTATAGGGTGAACTTCATAGATGATGCAGCTTCATATTCAAGCCGGGTCGCAATCTTACACCTCTCTTCCTTTCTCCTATGCAATGTCTTCTTCTTCAACTTAGCGAGAACACGAACCATTTCTCTCATCTATCAATATCGAATTCATGAAACATCGAAAGTCGCGAGGTATTCGGGCTTCGCTACTATCACTCAAGACTGACATACGCGGTTTCATCAGCATCGCCCACCTCGTGGTAATCAAAATGAGCTTTGAATTTCTTATGGCGAAAAGGGTCTAAGCTCATCTAAGCGTCGTCTAAGGTTGCGAAGTCGTTGAACGCCAAGCTTAAAGTTTCTGGAACGGCAAAAGATGGGGTATATAGCTTGGACCTAGGAAGGCGAATCCATCTCAACTTCGTAGCTTCGGTTACGGTTACCTCTCTTCCTACGGCAGCATATCCCTGATGGTGTTTGACTTGGATGCTTTGGCAAAGTACCTCCTCCTCAGCACGCTCTCTCACCACGAGATTCTACGACAAGCCCATCAGCCTCTCGTCTATAAGCTTCCTTCCTGGTACCTTCAAACCAATCTCTCTTAGCGTCTACACGATCCCCGAGCCAAGGGTTTACTTTAACGAGTTGCTCGCGGATACGTCAGATCTCACATCTCCCTACTCTCTATCACATATAACCTTCTCCTATGTTTTATTTATTTTTTTCATTATTTGTTGTTCGATGCGTCCAACAACCTTCTCGGTTGAGGGTATAATATCTTATTTGTTTCTTTTTTTACATTCAATCATTTTTGTATTGTCGAAGCTCCTTCAAATGCGAAGTCACCTCGTGTTTTCGTTTAGGGTTTTGGATCGAGTGATAAGGATTGAATTGTGATATAATAGTTGATTGAAAACTCACGATAATTGAGCCGTGAAATGTAATGTTTTTATTGGCTCGTATGGGGAAAGCCCGATGGCATAAAAACCCATGTTGTCGCGACTATGTTTTTGTGCACATGTAAATACAAATATGATTTTAATATTAAAGGTTTTTTCTGAGCCCGTTCACGCGCGTCGTTGCAGTCTTGTGTTTAGTTTCATCAACCTTGTGGGTTGGCCGTGTAGATTCATCAACCTGGTCGGTTGGCTGTATATTGGCCTTTGGTAGGCCCGATTGTACGTATGTTGGTCTTACGTAGACCTTGCCGTAAGCACACAACCCCGAAGTGCGTCGTTCGGACGACGACCTGAAACTGAGTTTTGAGTGCACGCGCCTGCCCACTCGTCGATGCCAGACGCAATACTTCGCGCCATGATCATTCACCGAACAATTTTGTTGATCGTAACAAACTTATCGTAGGACATTGACAGGTTAGCCAAAAATTAATCGCGTATTTTTCTTTGATGAATGGACAAACGGTGATATTCACCAATGTTGTTCGTCCGTAAAATTTTGGCTTAAAACAGCGAATACTTTGTCCAACTTACTCACCACGATTGGAGACATCGCGACATTTTCTTTAGAAACATCATTTACGAGTTGTCGAATCCAACTTGTTTTTCCACCGAATTAGCAACGAGAATTTCATTCGAGCCCTTGTATGCTTCCGTTCGCGATTTCACTTGTGTCCATTATTACAGCTTTATGTAACCATCATAATTTCCCAGAGGAGAAGAGTTGTTCGGTGTATTTCGACGAAACGGGAAAGTTGACCGCTTTTTGTCGAAAGGACAAATTTATTAGCCGTTATCTCGCTGTTGGCCAGAAGCATCGACGCGTAAAACGAGGCTTAGTGCACTACTAGGTATATTCTATTTGTGTATATACTTATGTATATATATATATATTTATGTTTCCCTCAGTTGTATTTTCCACGTTCGGTATTACCGAATAATCTCGCCCCCTTGTCTTTCTCGTTGGCTTCGACGCGTTTGAAAGAGTTCGCCAGCTCGTGAGGAAGCATTAACGGTTAACCGTGCCAATGTACCACGTACACACACATAACCATTGTTCGGCGAGTACTTCTATTCTGTTTACGACCCTGGTTTTCGTATAATGGAAATGGCATTTGGTCGTCGGGGGTCGAAAGGGGTTGATGCGAAGGGCGAACGAGTTCTCGGTATTCGTCGAAGTACAACTTCAACTTGAACATCATCCATTCGAGGAAGCAGAGGCATAAACGAACCTTGGAGACACGTACGCTCGTCTCGCTTAATGTAACAACTACGAGAAAAAATAAGTTGGCTGTGAGCAAGATCCAATTTCGACAAGGGTCACGCCTTCGGGAGGGCCAAAATTATAGGGTGACTCCGCGAGAGAAGAGACTCTTGCGAGGTCTTCACTTTGACGCGAGGTAATGGCTGATATGAACAAAATTATTCGACTTGTAAGGAAAATACATCGATAGGAATGAAGAAAATCCAAGGGAAATTAATTTTGTAAACATCGGGGAAATTCTTATTTTCCTCGACCAGTCCGTGGGGGTTGTAATCTGGTATTTTTTTTAGAAAATGGTGCAAAAACCTTAATCCACCAACTTGCTATTGACCGCTTGAAAGAATTACCAGTTTTCCGGCTGGGATCCAGCGTTGAAGGCTTTTAGCCTCCATATTCTCCATCATCCCTTAATGAAGCCTCGCAGCCTGCCTGCTGCTGCCTGTGGCGGACGCTCGAGGAGTTCTTGCTTTATTCCTCCTTGTGGCGAAACTTCGTTATTAGTCCAACCGTCTCCCCCAAGAACATATACATACCTATATATATATTTTGGAAAAAAAGAAAAAAAGAAGAAAACGGTGGCCCTCGTTCACTTTTCTTCCGGGAGATTTCTTTTCCCAGCGATGGTGAAGAACCGCCGGTTCAGCCTCTCGTCGCTCCGTGTTATTTCAACTCGTTCTCGCGGAGCAAGAGATTGAGGAATTTTTCTTAGCGATTGTCGGAGTGTCTCGAAGCGGGGATGAAGCTCGCAGGCAAAAAGAGGACAAAGGGGGAAGAAAACGTTAAACACCATCGGGCTCCTTATGTACTGTACCGAGTCACATTTTGTGCGCCGTTCATGAACGAAAGGGATGAAAAACGAGGGGGGTAGAAAAAACGATGGAAAAAAAGCTCAGGTGGAAGAAAAGGATTAATGAAAAAAAAAGCTTCCTCGGTCTCGAAATGGGCCAAAACTCTCCTCGGCTGAAATACCTCTGGCGCGTGTTGGATAATGTGTCTGTCCTCGTTTTTCCTTTATCGCACTCAGGAACTATATACCCTCTTCAAACTCGAACGGTTTATTCGCTGTGTTAAAAAAAAGGAAAATGTAGAAACATGCGGTTATACCGAACGGTTTTTAACCTCCCTCAGGCTCCCACTCTCTCTGGGTTTCGTCGCCACACCGGAAATTCGTAGCTCCGAATATTTTCCTTCCACGCATCCTAAAAATGTTCGGAACCCATTTGTTCCCTCCGGAAATATTTGGATATCGCTAGCTGAACTCAAACGCATTATTCGCATTATTTATGAAGGTATTAAAGGCATGGCCGTGGTGAATTTAATATCACTATTACTAGTTTTGATTAATGTGATTGTTGCCGCACAGCTGTTTCATCAAATAACGTGTCATGACTGTTGATGCAGCGCGAATTTTTGTCTCGTCGGCAGATCGTATGGTCGTTCGATTTTAGCCAGGTCCGACCAAGCTCCATAAATGGACACGGGATCAATTTTATCATTGATTTCCTCCTAATATTGAGCAAGCCACACATTTTCCCTACTTTCAAAGTTGAATTATCATTTTTTTTTTATTTATGGGAAATAAATTTGTTCTGATGGTCACAAAATTTGCAATTTGTCGTAATGTAAAATGAAATAAAATTGATCGAAAGGGTTGAAAAATATTGATAAAGATTTATTTGAATCCGACGAAACGATTGCGCGCTCAAAATTATTAATATAATTTTCAACGTCCACGTTATTCGATTAAATCAGTGAGTTTCGTTCAAATAGAATTCAATGTCACTCCCCCGTGAATAATCGCGAACAATAATTACGATTTTTCCGTTTCGTTCAACGAGAAAGACAGAGAATGAGGAAAACGAGGTGAAAGTAAAAATGAACAAAAAAGATCGAAAAAAAAGTGAGATTCTTGTTACCGGGAGCCGAATACTGCGAGGTTTAACCACGTACCCAAAAAAAAGGAATGTAGAAAGGAAAAAAGAATTTCCTGAAAGAAGCGTTCGCGCGACGCGTGTGGTTTTTCAGCGTGTCGCGCGTTGAGGGATGTGGGTGCTGGCGATGAACAAAAGGGGGGTAGAGAACAATCCGCAGGCTAGTCATCCTACAGAGAAAATTTAATTCGGCTGCGAAATACCCCCCCCCCCCCCCCCCCCCCCCCTACAACTCTCGAAAATCGTAGAATTTCTGGTGTTCCGCCAGTTCGTTTTCTCCTTTCTACAGCTATCCCCACTCCTCTTTATCCATCTCTGTTCCATCCCATCATCCGTTCATCCTGCATCTACTGCTCCTCCTCTCCCCCTATCTCTGGCTCTCCCTCTCTGTCTCCACACGAGTAATCCTCTCATGCTCTCTCCGAGCAGCAACTGAGAGTCCGCGAGTGCTTGCAACGCCCTCTGTACTCTCCCCCCTCCCACCATGCGGCGTCCCTTTTGCGCTACCAGTGGCAGAGAGCTGGCTTCTGCTCTGCTGGCGCTGGTGCACCAGTGCCAGTATATTAACCGTTTGGAATTTATGGCTACTTACGGTTTCCCAGGGCGCACCGCAATTTTGCGTCATACAGCGCCTTCCTCTCCTTCCCTCCCTCGTTCTTTCTCTCTCTCTTTCTGTACCTCTTGCGCGCCCTTTCTACAGAACACGCAGAACCACCCTCGAGTTTCCTCGCTAGAGAGCTTGCACAATACACACACACACACACACACACACACACACACACACACACACACACACACACACACACACACACACATATATATATATATATATATAGATATAAGTCTGTGCACACACACACACACACACACATACACATTTAGTTTTCGTGCTCTCTACAAACAGTACCTCGAGAGAGCTTACTCGTCGTCGTACCACGGAAATACATATACTATTCGTAAAAGTCGATTTTTCGCTACGGACGAGAGCTTCGTTTCGTTCAAACGAGAGAAAAAAAAATATATAACGAAACGAGAAAACGCACAGGAAGCCAAGTCACATCGGCAAAAGGTAAAAGGAGAGTAATAGTGAGAGGGAGAGAGAGAGAACGGCACTGGAGAGCAATAAGCGGAAGAGGCAAGGCTTCCCATTCTCGTTTCTTACCCAAGAAGCGGCTCTCGGGCACCGAGCCACTTTTCATCCCCCACCTATATCCTTACCCTTGATGCGCGCCTCTACCTCTCTGTCTCTCCCGCGTTTCATTCCCTCTCTCTTTCTCCATACCCTCTATGTGCTTCTGTCTCGCAAGCTTCCACGGTTAATGAACGAAAAGGCTCCCAAGGGTGGTATACGTCGACCACCGACGTCGGTGAACGATCCTACACTCCTTTCTCGCTTCGGTATCGGTTATATATGTATAGACCCTTCGCACGGAGAAATCGTGCGTCACGTGCGAGGTATTATCGCCACGGAGTAATCAAGCGAGTTCTCACTTTTGGCTTTTTCTAACGAGAAGAAAGAATAATTAATCCGTATTATGTTCAATTATTCGTTAAACACGACGATTTGATTTTCCTTTCGAATTCCGTCCGTTAATCGCGTGCTTTTTCGCAATGAATCTCCCATTTTATACTCGATCGTTCGAGAGACAAAGAACAAAGTCATTGTTTTTTTTCTCTTTTTTCGACACGATTCGAGAATCTCGAATGGCCAGGGCTTTTCCCTCGCTGTCGGTTAATATTTCCAACGTGTAGTATTTCGTTGCGTTCGAGCTTTTCCGACACACGACAAAGCTTCGTAGGCTTTAACTCTGTTTTTCATCCTCCCATCTCACTTTTTCCATTCTTTCTTTCTCTCGTCGAGTTTTGTAGTTACCTCGCGGTTTGTTGAGGAAAACAAAAGGCTTATAATATCGACGATACTATGCGCTGGACAGCATCGAGCGACGATGTGACGAGAGGTCAACTATTTTCATTTGACCGGGGACGAACCGAGGATTGACTTTTCCTACACCCTGGACACGAATACACCAACAGGACAATCAACTTTTGGGAAAAATAATTTTCCACCAAATCGCGCGTCGATTCATGACCCTCTTTCATTCCTATTCACCAAGAATGAAAACCTGTGGCGAATGAGAGACAGCGATGGACGAAGAGTCTCGCGTAAAATAGATTGTGGTCGGGGAGTTTACCACGAGTGAACAGACCGTTCATAAACTATAAACCACGCATTTGTTTGTATATATTGGTCGAACGTAATCTCACAATATACAGGCTGAATTTCCGATTAAATCCTCTATGGCCAGAGTCGGCATACCTACGCAAGTTAAATTAATCTCAGATTTTTCTCCGCCCATAATACCCGTATTATTTACTTCTTTTAACCTCGACTGGCTCGATCAAAGAGAGAACAATAGGGGAAAACTAAATAGGTTTTTCGACATCCCGTGAATTTGAGGGTTTTTCTTCGGGACTCGAAAGAAAAAGTCTTCGTGAGAAATGGAAGGAGGCAAAGAGGGGCAACACGTTCGAGGATACCGAAATTGGGCAAAGGGGTTTGACTGGGTCAGTGTACCCCCTTCCCTTCTTTCCCTTTCGCCCTCTGTAGGTTTGTGAAGGAGAGTGGAAAACACGGCCGCACGTACGATGGAATCAATCCACTTAGCCATTTCCCGTTTTCCACTCGTTTTTCTCTCTTCCTTTCGTGCGTTCTCTCTCTCTGACGTTTTTCGTCTTGGTATACGATATACGTATACGTTCTCTGAAGAGCTTCTGGCCGGCTGCGGACCTTAATCCACCTTGCCTCGAGCCCAAGCTCTTCGACGTCCACCAGGCTCTCCCAGAATCCTCCCCGGCAACTTCGAAGGATAAACACTCGACCGGATCGTCCCTAGGCAAATATACTTGTCGTTTCGGTCGTGAACCAGTTGGACAGTCTACACAATCTCTCTTTCCCTCTCTCTTTATCTACCACCCCTACCCTTATCTCTAGAAGTATTTCGTAGTCGCTGCCCTTTCCAGCCGGTTTTCATAGAGCGAACTAGATCCTTCCGAAAATAAGACCCCTCGTGAAATTCATCGAATCGAATATATGGTGGAAAAATAGAGGATGGAAAAATAGTCCGATGCACAATGTTCCATAACATCGAAGAGTCTTGAAAAAGTTTACGCATCTGGACCCTGAATTCACGAGGGCCTTGAAATGTAGATTTGAGACGCATCGTTTCTACCAACATCGCACGCCGACAAGCGGGCTGATTTCTCCCCTATAAAAAAACATTCAGGTATTTTGTAGCTCAATTATTTTCCGTTTTAATAAAGAAATAACTGTACTGGATGTTTTGTTTGTAGAAACTGCAAAAACGTATTATCAATTTTGTTATAAACATACGTAATTTTTGCAAATACCAACCTACTTTTGCTCTCAAATTTCGCTCCAATTAACGTTCAAAAAATGATTCTGATATGAACTGAAACAGCTATCAATGGAAATTGATAAAATACACAATTTTTACAAGTTTCTTGGATTCGAAAATTTTATTATTCAAAAGATGATGGCCGTATACGTATCGTTATATATTTATTTCTTTACATAAACTAGGCTAGACATATTTGTTTTTATAATTCGATGTCAAATGGATTTAAAAATCCACTCAAACTCTATTGCTCGACAAACGACCTTATATGGGAATACGATTGTCTGACGAGTTTCATATCGAAGTAATTCACATTTACATCATGACCGGATGGTTTCGATAGAAGCTGAGTTATATTTCTGTTGGCCATTCTCTTATCCGATGGACGAAGCAACCCTCGGAGTCTCTAAACTGTCTCAGATCCTTCGACGGTTGAAACGTTGCTAAAACCGCGATGTTATCCGTTGGTTGCACACATCACCCAGCAGCAAAGCGGTCGTGGTTTGCTTGCTTTCCGTCTCGTGTGCCTCTTTCTTTCTCGCTCGTTTTCTCGTTTCATTTCCACTCTCTGTCTCTCTTCTTCTTCTCTCTCTCTCTCTCTCTCTCTCTCTCTCTCTCTCTCTCTCTCTCTCTCTCTCTGCGTCGCTAGATCTGATGGCAGAGAGCGGATAGAGACGATGATGACGAAGTCACGACGAGATGCTTTGGGCACAGTTTGTCAAAGGTGCCTATCTCCGAATCTCGAGCTAATTACCGAGGGGCCTTTTTAGCTTGTGGTCCGGCGAGCAAGAGAAAGAGAAAGAGGGAGAGACAGCGAGATAGAGAGCGAGCAGGGAAGAACATCATCCACGAGTCTCTACCCGACGACTTGTCGAAAAAAGAAAATGGAACGAGGGTGATCTCCACGAGTGTGGAGAAAGACAAAACTCTCGTGGAGATTGAGTCACTGCAAACTCTCTTCAACTGAAACAAGCCTCTCTCCCCAATCTTTTTTTTACTTTCTCATTCTCTTCCCTAATACTCGTTCCATCCGGTCCTACCTGTGTGTACCAATGCCTTTTTCCCAACGTTGTAACCACACGACGGAGGTTCTGCTCTCTTCACGTCGAAAATTGCCTGTCTCCTGCCTCGACAAAGAAACACAATCTCCTGTTGATAATCTTCACAATTGTTCTAAATTACCGAACGATAATTGATCTCGACGATATATGATGCTCGTTTCTTTTTATTATCATTGATCTTTTACTCGAGCGATCGAGAACTTTAGCCGTCAATATTTTGGCGGCTCTGTTAAAGTAGCCCCAGCACTGTCAACGTGATCCGTAAAGTCAATGTAACTCCCTTTTTCCGATATTGTCCATCTAGATAGGGTAGACCAGGGATAGTTGAGCAAGCGGGTAAGTTGGGCAATCGTAATATCTCGAAAACTAAGCATCGCACGCTGGTGCATCAAATGGACGAAAGAGAGGTATGGGGGAGGGGGATACAACAAATCATTGCCGGTAGTCACGCGCTGAACGAGACAATGACACGGGACGTTTTATTATTATTGCGCACAAAAGTAAAAAAATACGTGATTGAGTATTTTTCTTCTAGCATTGTGTGAAAAACCAGGGCAGCAACTAGAGGAGTACTAGTATATAGTACATTTAAGTGGCTATCAATCTGCAATAATTATTTTAACGCACGTGGTACGGATTTCATTATAAATTAACATTTGTTAAAAAATCTGAGAAGGGGCTAGTTAGGCAGTTTTCGATGGGGCTAGTTGAACGATGCTCAACTATCGTCATCGGCTGGCACGCATCGCATGGCGGAGGTGAATACATCGCGCTATCGCCGGTAGCCGCGCGACTCCTTGTTTATTTAAGAAAAAACATTTCACAGTTTGTTGCAGTTAATATTCATGATTCAAAATGTAGCTAATTAATGTAGCTATTGGTTTATTACTGCATTGCATAAAATGGTCTTGCATATGTCTGATTTGTTGATGGAATTATTACCTTGCTCAACTTACCTCATACCCTTGCTCAGCTTACCCCACCTATGGCGCAGGTTGAGCAGCTCTACACTCTCTCACATTTACGATAATATCTCCTAAAGCAGACCTGAATTGGATAATGTTTCTGAAGGCGTTTTGAGCTGGAGAATTTGCGGATCTAACCGTGCAGGAATCAAGGAAATCGGATGTATTTTTTAAGAGTTATGATCGATTAAGCCAGAAACTGCTCAACTATTCCCGCTCTACCTTATCAGAAAACAATACAATAGCATTTTGATCGATATGTTTATTTTTGTGAAAAAAAACTAACGTTGACTCGAAGCCTTTGCTTAACATTGTGCAATGCAATTGTGCAACTTTGTTTATATTTCATTTTTATTTTTATGTTATAATTTTTTTCTTCTTTTTTTCGAAAAAAGAAAACACACCACACTGTCTAGACAGTTACTATGTATATTCGCCGTCTCCGTTATATTGCCACTCGGAAAGACATTTCCTCGTGGATATCCGATAGTTGAGGGGTAGATGCGCACCACCCTATATATTTATGTATCTGTATAAGTATATACACACACATTATCTACGAGCTGCATCTCACTCACTCTCATGTAGTTTTGGATCCAAGACCCCACGAATATGAGGGGTGTGGCCGTGTATGTAAGCTGTAATGCGAGAGCAACAACGTGGAAAGAAACGAACGCGTGAGAGCTCCCATCGCAAGTGGAATGAAGCGAGACAAATAGACCAAGAGGAGAGGAGAAGGACGAGGATGAGGGTGATAGAGAGGGAGACAGAGAAAAAAAGAGAGAGGATAAGACGAAGGGTCTCAGAGTCGAAAAACATTCTCGAAGAAACGCGAGCTCGACGATATGAACGAGAGGACCCTCCTTCCAGTCGACTCTCACCGTGACATTTCGCCTCCTTCCTGTCTCCATTCCCGAAACTCTAAGAGTCTCGGGAGGAAAAGAGACACGAATTCCCCAGGGATATTAGCCCTCCGATAAATTTCACGAGAGCCGTCAAGCCTGCCGCGCGGTAATTTAAAAGCAATCGGACGAGTTCATCCGCCGATAAACTCGCTTCTGCAAAAAAAAGTCTACTGCCTCCTTCTCCGTCCTACTATTTTTTTTCCCTTCGTCTTCTTCCTCCTCTTTTCCCTCGTTCTGTTGCTCGTCGTCGTTCTCTTCTTTGCTTTACCGAGACGTAACACACCCCTCGCGATATCGCGAACCTTCTCCCGCTCGTGTTGGCTATACGCTAATGGACCGAGAGCATCGATGATAGCTTGCGTTGCTCTCGCTTCGAGGATTCGTGCTTTACTCCCGATTCGGAAGTACCGTTGAAAATTTCATGCGTCTTTTCGAGATTTTTATTTGCGTAGGAAACGTACGTTTCACTATTCTTCTATAGGCTTTTTTTGCAGGCAGTGGGGCGAATGGAAAAACCGCGTTTTCCAAATCGTCTCGATGTTCGCGTATGTAAATTGGAATATCGGGACGATTCTAATTCCATTTTTTTAATTTCGTACCAGCTTTAAAAAATCGAACACGAAATATACGTTCGCTCAACAATAGCACAGTTACTATCACTTGAACATTCGACATTTTTACGCTTTTGATAAAAGCGAAAAATGTCAAAAAAAATTATATTTCTATCCGTCGTTTACAAACATTTTCTTGAGCGATTTACGAAACATTTCAATGCTCATAAAACCGACGAAGCGATTCGTAACAATTTACGTATAGCACAGTTATTTTCGCTGACGATGAAATTATATAAATAATTGAGTGATCGAAAAAAAATTTTTTTTTATTTTTCTTCCGAACGGAGTCCCATCATTGGCTACAAACTAATTAGTCCTAGATCGATGTGAATAATTCGCGTCACGTACCAGTAACTCGTTCGGAAAGATTTTTTTTGTTCCCTTCCATCTCTTCTCGCAGCCCTTTGCCATGATCGAGATTCACGGAGAGTTTCTTCTCTCGTTACCGTTATCGAATCTGCAATTAAAAAGTTTCTACCAACTAATTTCAATTTAAACGCATACTGTCCCTTTTTCCCCGGTAAGCTCTTTTTTTCTCTTGCGCATGAGCGAGATAGGCGATATTCGTGGAATGGCGAGAGTGAGAGAGAAAGGCAAGCACCACTTTTTCCTTCTTTGCGAACTTTTCTTACCTGCATCGCCACTTCTAGACCCCTGTGGCCATTCATCGATCCTGCTCAAGGGGTTTCAAAGATGGAAAATACAGAAGACCTAATAGACACGCACACACATATTTAACTACATATTCATTATACAATACTTGTCTACCATTTTTCTGCACGTCTTGTTACAAAAGAATTTTAATGATTTCTTATCTCGTCTGTTTGCAGGTAAGCGAGAATTTTCAATCAATTTGGTGCTAGATGTTCATCCAGGAGGTGTTCGTAAGTCCAAATATTTATTAAATAATTTCACCTTTTTCACCGATAAACCGCAATAATTGTCGCGACTGTACGGTGACATTTGCCGCAAACTCCAAATCTCTACAAACGTGTGAGTGCGCACAAACGTGTGAACGTGTCGCAAGCGCTTGCGCCAAATTCCCTTTGATTTGTGACGAAAAACCGACACTCGCGGATCGGCTACAAGCGTTTGCAAATCTACGCAAACTATGCCAAGGACTCTATCCACATGTTTGAATTCGTGACGGCTTGTTCAGGTTTGCCAATCATATGGTCGGATAGATTGAGAAATAAAGCGCGATTAAAATCGTGTTTAAAAGCACAAACAAAATTCCTCTTCGTCGTAATTAGCCACGATCTTGTAGCTACTCAAGGATTAAGTCGGCGATTACGAAATTTCTCAAGATCGATCGGTTATCAGGCTGGTGAAACGAGACGCCGGTTTCTTCGTTGACCTTACGAAGCTTCTCGGTTCCGGATAATTCTAAAGTTTAATCTTTATCGCGGTTGATCCAGATATATGAAGCGCGATCGACTATAAATCCCTCGTTCGTTAACAACGAGAAAATTCGTCGTCATAATAGCCCTTGGTTCGTTCCCCAAACCTATATCGTAAACGCTGAGTCCCTTGGGTGATCTCCAAGTTCTCCACTGCGGAAATTGGAAAAACATCGAAGAGGAGCTTCTCGAGGCGTCTACATTGATGTAGAAGAGGGAAAGGAAACACCCACTCGCGCACACAGTCTCGCTGTAAGAACTATAGGAGTTAGCGAAGTAGAGAGCACGAGTAGGTAATGAAGGAGTGCGAGCTTTAGGGATAGCAGGTAAAACGCACAGTTATGCACTATATACACCAGACTCTAGATAAGTAATTAAGGGCTTGGAGGATAGAATATTAGGTACCTACGTGTAACGTACCTAGCATTATTAAAGAGCGAAAGCCTTGATATACGTTCGTGTATTTCGTATAGACTTTATCTCTCTCTCTCTCCTTCACATGCGTTCTCGCTCTAACATTCTACTTTTAGATTTTTTTCTAGCGCTGTAGTTACTGCAGAAGCGTCCTGCCCTTAATTAAAAACATTGGATTATTAAAAAAGCGTAGTAGCTACGTGCTAGTTTCCCATTTTGTCCTACGTTTTCTGCTTTGTCTCCTGTTTACGGGACAAAGTCATACGGTTAATATTCAAATTCTTCATATCTGCATGATTAATTACCTTTGCGCGGATATAAAATATTTTGTTGCTTCGCAGATGACTCTATTCGGGAGAAAACAAATTATTATCGAGTATTCTCGATGAAACTTTTCCAGTTATCAGCTAGGCAATGTACGATACGCGATCGAAATTGTAATCGCCCGCATATCAGCAAGAAATATTTTTGATCGAAGCTCAGTCGTTAAATGAAAAATAAAAAGTTATTTGTAATTTAAACTTTAATTAATTTTCATTCATTTTGATGATATTCGTCGATTTGAAAAAATCTACGTGAGAACGTGACGAATGGAAGGATATGAAGATTTTGTTGGTATATAATCTGTTAATACGACGCTTATACCACCAATCCTTGATTTCTTTTCAAGTTTTCTCTTTTCTGAAGCTCAGCTTTCGTACCACTGTTGCGCCGGGTACCTCTTTAATATTCCGGCTTGAGTTTCCTGATTATATAATGCCAACAAAATTTAGGTTGTTTCACGAACGTAGGCGAGAGAGTGAGACAAAGAGAGAGAGAAAGAGAGAGAGAGAGGGAGAGAGAGAGAGAGAGAGAGAGAGAGAGAGAGAGAGAGAGAGAAATAGAAAAATTAAGACAGGAAGGAAAAGAGAGCCGTGGGTAAAGTGGTTGAGAATGAAGTCGAGTAGGCTATGAGTTAAATTATGAACTCAAACTTTTCGTAACCTGCATAAGCCTCTGTCCGTTGAAGCTTTAGCCAGAGTAGAGCGGTACTCTCGCGAGAGCACCCACAGAGCTCCGAGGATAGTCAGTAGCCGACTGCTTCTTCTTCACCCTTTCTACTTCACCCTTCGAGGAACTTGAACTGCGGAATACTCGTTCTCGCTTTATTCCCGGCTACTTAGCAATTTGTCAGGTAGATGCGAATTTTCAAGACTCTTGCCTCCCTCTCCTGCACCTTTCTCGTTATAAGAAGTTGCCATATCGCGAGAATGCGCAATGAGGCGTCTCTCGAGCGTGAGATTTATCGAAAAATATTTGTCGACCTCTCGCTCTTCCGCGTGAACCTTCTCGTCTCTCGCCCGTGGGAGCACCGTCAAACTTGTGTGGCTCTTCTTCTCCTTCTTCGTCTTGTTCTTCTTCTTCCTCCTCGTCTTCTTCTTCTGTTTTCTTTGCTTCCACTCTCCTTTTACACCGCGTCTCGACACTGATTGCGCGGATTTTATCCGCTGGAAAATCCACCTGAACTGTTTTGAATCTCACTGAATCGCGAAATTAAGCATTTAAGAGTTCATGATATATGTATAGACAACGTTTTATTTCTCGTTAAACTTTTCGCATTTCTGAGATCGATAAATCTACCGGGAACTCGACAAATATACATGTAAACTCAATCATTTTCTTTGAGACATTTTTTCGAAAAACCCACACCGTAAAATAATAATAATATATGTTACAGTCTAAGGATTTACCTCGCAGCAGAGCAACCACCTGTCTCTAACGTCTCTGTACCACATTTTTTATAACTTTATCCCCACATTCCTAAAATCTTAATTAAGAGAACGCACGTGCGATCGGAACGAGAACACTAGATTCGTCCTGCTTTGCCTTTGCCTGCTCGTCTGCAAGCTCCAATGTTTGGTAATTAATAATAACGAGCGAGGGTGAGGACCTAAAAAAGCAGACGAGGATGAAGGGTGAGTCGACAATGCTTATTACTCGTTGATTACCCGTAAAAACATGTGTTTCCAAACAAATATTTTAAAAGTATATCCATTCGATGAATGAAAAACTGTAAACAAAAGTTCAACAATAAAAAATAAGCTGACGAGTAAAACGTTCATTTTATTTTCATCGATATTTCCCGCGATATCGGTCCGCGCTAGCTTCTTTTCAAAATTTCAATTTCCACTAACAATGCGTGCCATTCGGAGACTAACGCGTCACACACCCGCTTTTATCGAGGCGAGGCGTCACGCGACAAACAAACGCATCGAGATTCACCGGAAGCGATATAACGCTCATTCTCAAGGCAATACTTTCGGAGATAGAATTTTTCTTACAAGTCGCTCTAAGTTCAAGTCATAACACTCATAAAAAACCCTACGAAATGTCAAACTCGATTCTTTGAATCATCGCTAAATCCCCACCAAAAAGAATCTTCATTAGAACGATACAGAAAAAATCGCTATAAAAGAATCAGCATTTGCCAACCAAGGCAATTATAATTTCAACAGGACCAGTATAAAGTTGTAAACTCATCGAGAAATAAAACTCGTACATTGTAAAGTATCTTAGAGTCAATAGTGAATTGCTTGTGAAAATAAAAGTCTGATAGACGAACTCGCATCGAACATAATCTTCTCGCTCCTCATCGAGTCTCCAAGAACCAGCGTCGCATCGTATCGAGTTTCATCAGATCACCAGCATCACACAACAAAATGAAGCAGTGTAAGCCATTTTCAAAATAACGAACTATGAGTGCCACTTCGACGAGCGTCGTGGTTCGGGCCCAGCCGCCACAGCGCTAGTGGGCGAGAGAGTGGGGTCAGGCGTCGCGTCGCCAGCCGGGGCAGATAATAAATAAAGAAGGAATTGTTATAAAAAATTGTCTCACAGCAGTGAGTTGAATATATTTTCGCAAAATCTTTTGTATAAGTCAAGAGTGATGTTCTGTGGATGATCACGGCGCGAAGTATTGCGTCATTGCAGCGTCTCGAGCGTCTCGTCATTGCAACGTCTAAAAAACGCCGTGTCCTGTCGGCTCGTGTCAACATTGATGCTAGATCTAGCATCGACGAGTGGGCAGACGCGTGCACTCAAAAAATCAGTTTCAGGTCGTCGTCCGAACGACGCACTTCGGGGTCGTATGCTTACGGCAAGGTCTACGTAAGACCAACATACGTACAATCGGGCTTACCAAAGGCCAATATACAGCCAACCGATCAGGTTGATGAATCTATACGGCCAACCGAACAGGTTGATGAATCTATACGGCCAACCGATAAGGTTGATGAATCTATACGGCCAACCGATCAGGTTGATGACTCAATATACAGCCAACCGACAAGGTTGATGAAACTAAACACGGGACTGCAATGACGCGCGTGAAAAACCTTTAATATTAAAATCACATCTGTATTTACATGTGCACAATAACATAATCGCAACAACGGGTTTTTATGCCTTCGGGCTTTTCCCATACGAGCCAATAAAAACATTACATTTCACGGATCAATTATCGTGAGTTTTCAATCAAAAATCATATCATAATACAAACCTTATCACTCGATCCAAAACTCTAAACGAAAATACGAGGTGACTTCGCATTTGAAGGAGCTTCGACAATACAAGTGACCATCGGACGAAGTCGAAAACGATAGAGCCGGTCTAGCATAAAACGCCTCTGAATTGATCTTGTAGTAATAATAAAGACGAGACTTCCGTCCCTGAGTAAAGGACTTAATTTCCCTGACTCGAAAAGAGAAGTCGACCCTGTTTACGAGACATCGAACTCCGACGAATACTAGACGATCGTAACACCGGTGTACCGTTCTGATTTGCTTTTCGTCGAGTAGATTTTTTGAAAAATTCGACAATCTTTTGAAAACTAAGAAAAGAGAAGTCGACCGTGGTTACGAGACCTTGCACTCCTACGAGTACTAGTGGATTTTAACAATATCAATGTTTTTCAAACCAAAATTTCAATCCAATTGTCTGAAACCGCCTAAATTCAAAATACATTTCAAAATTGCATTCGCAATTATCCGGAAAATAAAGTGATGAGATGTGCGCTGTTCATCAAGCACGTTGACGAATTTTTCTGTTTCACAAGATAAATATTTATGTCATTGCCCCCTCTCTCTTCCTACGTTAATTATTCACAATTATTTCGTCGAAAATGTATTTTCACTGATATTTTCATCCGAGCATTGCCCATCTCCGATACGCACACTTCATCGACAGTTGAAATAATAACATTATCGTCCGCCTCTGTGCATTTTGTACGTTCGTAATTTTCGTTTCTCGCGCTATTTATACACGAGCGATTGCATTCTGCGTACATTTTGACGCATTATATAGGCAACGCGTGTCCGGCACAGGGCGAAACCATCACAGAGCGAGGGTAGGAGTGAGCTGGAAAAAAAAAGTGCAAACCGACCTAAAAGTATGCAAGCGTCGCGCGTTTCGACGATGCGATATATAGAGGTGCATAGCCCCCTTCCTCGAACACTAGCAACGCACAGCGGTGATTTGCGAGCATTCGAATCTGTACAACGGACAAAAGCTACACACTCGGTGCATTCGCGGTAGTAGGGGTTACAGCAGGGGCGAACCAACAAAAATACGAAAAAAAAAAAAAAAAATGATAGGAAAGAGTGCGAGCGAAAACGCACTCTCGCGCATATTGGACAAAACGCTTGCTCCATCGCTCGTTTTACGCTCGTGCACCTCATGGGATTATACCTATATACATAAATATATATACATATGCGTGTATCCAATGTTGTCGGTGGAGCAATAAATTGGAATCTGCGCTATGCTTTGCGAACTCTAAAAACTAATAGTCCGTCGATAGATAGAGCGACAAGTTTTCGCGCAGGAACGAGAATTCGAATCCGACCCTATTCTTGTCCATAGGGAGAAATAACTGATTGCGTTTTCTATTTTCTTTTTTTTTTACTTTTTTTTTCAAACGATACGCGACGAATAATTTCGAAAGGATCGTCGTATAAACATTTGCCGGAAAAAATTTCCTTTGTTTCTCGGTAAATTTAATCAGCAATTTTTTCGTCTCGAATATTTCGCCGGCGGAGTACGGGGGTATGCGCGATGAAAAAAAAAAGAAAAGAAAAGGAAAACAACGTATGCAGAATTTATCGATAGTTTCGGACTTTTGGTAAAGCTGCAAGAAAACTAATCCGCCTGATATACATATGTATACGTCGTGCGGGCGCGTATAGCAATTTCCCCACTTCCTCTCACTCCCTTTCTCATTCTATTTCCTACCCTTCTTCCCTCGGCCCCTTTTCTCATTCTCGTTCTTCTACCTCTTATACGATGCGCGTTGTATATCCTCGGGATTCCTTAACGATGTATATAGGTATGTATACAGGATAGATACGTTCGCATACATATAGTGGACTTTCGCGATGCGCTGGAATTGCGGCGCGAGCGAAGGATGAGGGCTAAGACGCGCGTCTCGTGGGGGATGGGTTTTCAGGATATTGGAACCGGATTACATATTAGTCGTCTACGTTTTCCTCCCCGGGTCCTCCCGACCTTGCGAGTAGCTCGACCAAGGGGGAATATCTTCGAAAGAGAGAGAGAGAGAGAGAGAGAGAGAGAGAGAGAGAGCGAGGGTGGGAGAGAGATAGCCATTTTACCATTACGTGCTATTTGTGTATACGTATATATGTTTAAACGCGTGTACGTAGTTCTGGAAAAGGTAGGATGGGGGCGCTGGAAACGTTTGCAGGAAATCGAGTTTATCGAGCTCGTCAACCGCGCTCTGTCGGAACTCTCTCGCTCTGTGAGAGCCACGTCCGTAGAACGGACGTCTTACGGCAGTCTACATATGTATGTGTGTATATGTATATATATATATAACGTCGAGCGGAAGTCGATGCCTCCAATTTTGATTTCCAACGAGCCGCGACGGTACCAACCACGACTCCGTAAACCATCCCTCGGCGATCAAGTTATCTCGTTGTTCCTCTTTGAGATCCATTGGTCTATCAGCATACGTTATCTATCGAAAATCTGTTTTTACGACCTCTTCGACTCGAGCCAATCGCACGAGGCAGGGGAAATCGAAAGATATTTTTTTTTTTGTTAAGACATCGCCAGTTGACCCACATGCAAAAATAATATTGTCTTTCTCATTCGCTCTCTTTTTTTTTCTTTTTATCAGCGACGAATATTCGTCTTATCGTTTAGATATTTTGCAACATAAGGCAATAATGCGAGTAGCGAGGGACGCATGAATATACGAATAGATAGAGGCACAGAATCTCACATAAACTGCTTGAAAATTGGCATCCGTAATATAACGTAATGCCTCGCTATTCCGATATAATTACACTTTCCCGAGTGAGAATAAACTACTTTCAACTATCGTGACGCGTCCTGCTTTGCCTTTGCCTGCTCATCTGCAAGCTCCAAAGTTCGGCAGTTAATAATAACGAGTGAGGGTGAGGACCTAAACGCAGACGAGGATTGAAGGGTGAGTCGAAAATTGTTATTACTCGTTGATTACCCGTACAAAAAATGTGTTTCCAAACAAATATTTTAAAAGTCTATCCATTCGACGTATGAAAAACTGTAAACAAAAATTCAACAATAGAAAATAAGCTGACGAGTAAAACGTTCATTTTATTTTCATCGATATTTCCCTCGATATCGGTCCGCGCTAGCTTCTTTTCAAAATTTCAATTTTCACTTCGATAATGCGTTCCATTCGAAGACTAACGTGTCGAACACCCGCTTTTATCGGGGTATTGTTATATTTCAGCGGAGAACCAGGCTCGATGGTGAGAGAAAAATGGAAAGGGGCTGTTGTATTTTGGGGTTGAACGCAGGGCAATTTCCATTGTCGATGTAATAAATAATTATCGCTCGGTAGCACGCCGCATGCCGCGATAACCATTATTTCTCCTGCAATATCCCTCTTCCTCGTCTCGTCTCGTCGTTGTGCTTTGTTTTTTGTGGTTCGTTCATTTACACCCCTTTCCTCCACATTTCACAACTTTTTCTATCTTATATATCTACAGACACTGTCGTGTATCATCCAAACAGATACATGCTATACGGAATTTACAACGCACGGTTTTCCTCGAAATGGCCTCTCTCTGCCTTATCTCGTCGAGGCTCTACGCGAGAAGAGTTGGTGTTTAAGGGAAATGAAAATCGTAAAGAGTATCCTTCTCTGGGACGAGAAAAAAAAGCCGCAAGCGAGAAAAATCGTTGAATGAATTTTATAACGTGTACATAAGACGAGAGTATCGACATCGTACGGGGAGAGGACAAGGAGGGCATGAGATACGTATAGGAAGCCCTGAGGAAAATAGTGAAAAGTGATTGACTTAAGTCGTGTATCAGACCGAGGTCTGATCGTTCCAGGCAAACTTATCTTTCTCACGTAGTCTCGCGCTAGTAGCTGTACACTTTACTTTCCCGCGGGTCGTCAAGTACATCATGCTCTCGTATATACGCTTCATACGCGACATAACTCTTGGTGATACAGTGCGGGAGGGTTAATACTACCCTCTGGTACCTACCCTTGCTTCGAGGAAAGATACTAGAGTTGAGTTTGCCCAAGATCGTGCAAGATATGCATAAAATCTTACGTTTTCTGGTACAATTTTTGCGAAGATATTCTTTTAGTACATTGGGATCGTGATCTGTAAAAATGCTTTTGGTTGGAAAATTTGTTTGCGAAACATTTTCGTCGTTACGTAAAAAAACAAAGGAAAAGAAAGGACGAGTCTTTGGGTCGCGAATTCTTCTGAAACGAGCGGTTAAACGCTCGGAAGACCCGCACGAGAGATAACGGTGGTCTACAATCCGAGCCAGGATTCAAAACTCCTTTTCTTTTTCTTCCGTAAGAGAGAAGAAAGAGCAGTGGCTAGAAATGTATAAAAAAAGGAGAATATACTGGGTTAGGATGACGGACTCTCTGTCTGTTCCGGTCTTCTCTTTTCGCTTTATCCCGCTATTCTTTCGCATGCATGGGAGACATCTGCACGGTTCTACGAGCAAACGAAAGTGGGAGATAGAGAGAGAAAGAAAGGGGTTAGGCAAGCTGCACATAAGTACACCGTGGTCGTACATATAGACGATCGAGTCTCACAGGGGTGTCGGGATAGAGATGAGCGTGCGCGAGGTCGGAACTCGCGGAAATCCGACTGCCGAGTCAGCGGGATTTTCGCTACTTCACGTCCCCCGCAGGGGCCTCCTTGAGGCTGCGGGAATCGTTCATCGGGGAAGCCCCCCAGACTTGGAAGTGGAGACCCGAGAGAGAGAAAGAGAGAGAGAGAGAGTCAGATTTAGATAGAGTCTGAGGAGGAAAAGAGACGAATGGCAGAGATATACTCGTGGTAGAGAGACGAGGAGGAAAAGGCTGGTAAAGGAAGAGCGAACGCCGAAAGGGGAAGTAGATCGAACAATGATGTCGCGGAGGGATGTTGGAAGAAGGGTCTTTTGGAGCTCATCTGCTGGTTTGGATACGGAGGGAAAAGCTTACTTATCTACCCCCTCGTAATTATTGTCGATCAGACTGGCCATGGAAAGTGCAGGCGCCAGCTAAAAGGGCTATCAGTGATACTCGATCAGCCAGGGGGTTGATAAGGACCAAGGTCGAGGGGAATGATCGAGCGAGAAGATTGGCAAAAAACTCTCCGCGATTCTATGAACGAGAGGGTCGCGATATCCTGCGTTATCGAGAATATCAACACCCACAAACTTTACAAAAGCTTTGTAGCCAATCGCTTTAGGAAAACGATTCAATGTTATTATAATTCTTCAATTCGGTTGATTAGTTTTGTTCCGGCTGATGGCCAGTTTATACAAACTGTTTCTTACGCATCTCTCGATTGGTAACGTCAGGCTGGTGGGCACCCCGTCAAGGGGAGGCTAAATGAACAAAGGGTGGGTTTTCTTTTAAGAGTAGTTATTATCGTTATATTTATCGATTAGACAACTTCACGAACAGTTTCCCCAATCTGTCGTACCGGAGGGTGAAATCGTCAGTGAGGTAAAAGAGGGCGAAAAGATCGCCTTACGCGAGTCTCACGATAGTTGTAGTAGGAACAGTGCGAAAATAAACGCATTTTCCGAGTCCGCGGCGGTTCCCGGTTCAACGCCACTGGGGTTGACGCAGGTCAGGCCTCCGGATGTACGAGTGAGGGGCTGAAATTCAAGCTTATTTTAATGATGCACTGCGAGCCCTTGGTCATCATCAACCCCTTCGCTACGCTTGGCACTCTAATGATTTTTTATCGTCGGAACTTGCTCGACAAAGTTACTTTTATCCACGTTTTTTTAGCCTGGAAAGTAGTTTTGGATGATGAGTAGCCGAGATAACTTCTTGTGTTTGGGTATTACGAGGGTGAAAAAGCTCATTCAGTGTTCTCTGTCTCTCTCTCTCTCTCTCTCTTCCGCTCACCCATCCTCCACCATTCTGCATCACCAGCACCCCTTCTCGACGTGGCTAGCTAGTAACACACGGCAGTAGGTAAGAATTAAAGCGAGGTCGAGGCGAAAAATTGCCTTGTAAAGAGTTAACTACCGGGTATTCGTCTACGGTCTCGTCCCGGGGGAGGAACATCCCGCGCAAACCTTTCCTTCGCCCTTGCTCCCACCTTCTACCCGTTTGCTCTCTGGTGACGTTAGACAATTTTCCGGTGTCACTCGCTCTTCCCGTTCAGTCGCGTGTTTTAGCCCTGTGGCCCCGTATTTCGTCGTCGTCGTCGTCGTCTCGGGCGATGTGGCAGGACGCTTCTCGAGTCTCCCTCTCCTTCTCTCTTTCTCCGGTAACACGTAGCAAAGTCCATGCATAGGATAGTAGAGAGTGGCAGGGTGAAGAAGCGAAGGGTGCTGTGTATATGGTCCGCTCGCTCGGTGTAATACTGGTTGCTTTAGTTCTCGAAGCCGAGCGCCAACCCGTCAAATCCGACGGGGGAGTTACGAGCTACTACTCGACGCCTGAAGGCGCTTCACAACGAACAGACTCTCTTTTCGGGTTAAGAAGGTGAAAAAGCTTTTTAAAGTCTGCTTACAGCGCGAACCAAGCAAGGCTTTTCTTTTCCTTCTGTACACATCTCTAACCGATACATGTTTTTTTCATCCCCCCTCCTCTCTATATATAAACATATATTGTTACCGCAATTTCAAAAATCAAAGACCGAAGAACGACGATTCCTCGTGCGGATTGGACGGTTGGTTACCGAAAATAATGGAGGGATCAGTCGTTGTCAAATCCTGCGGGCAAGTTTATCGTAAAAATACCACGTTGCATACGATAGAAAGGTCCAAGATGAAACGTACATTGGCAAATGGGCTCGACAGGGTGTGCGAAGGAAGATAAAGAGAAGAAAAATTTTGTACTAGGAAAAGGAAGAAAATAAGAGTAGATAGAGAAGAGAAAAGCCATGAAGAGATACTCTTTCGCAACCACGAACAACAAGGTAGAAAATGCCAACGTCGGATTGACGATGGCGTTCTGCTAGGGGGATTTGTCATCCGGACGTGACGTGGCGCGAAAAACCAACCCCTAACAGAGTCACAACACGGCACGTTTGTGCAGCAATGAAACTCCGACTAGAACATATCCAACGACGGAATTCAGTACTCGGGCGTTTGCACGTTAATACCCAAAGTCTAGCGAGCCTGCCTGCCTGCTATTCCTGGAACGTATTTTCTTATTTCCGTATACATATATATGTCCTATTACGGGAGACGTGGGGATGAGTACCAGACGACGAAGAAGGAGGGAAAAGAAAAACGGAGAAGGAATAGAAAGAGGATGAGACGCGGCGCTTTCGTAAACGAGAAAGAGATTACTCGATCCTTTTCCACTTCGATTCTGGAGCAAGTTTTTCCTCTCGGGGATCCAGTCGGCAATTAGTTGCTCGAGGAGAACGGAGGGAATGGATTTGTGCACGTTGAGAGATGGTACGTAATACGTATCATGGCTTCCAATCTACAACAGTGTCTACTAGAAACATTTCTAACGTTACGTCGAGTTTAACTAAGGTCCGTCTTGACATTTTGCACATGACATATTCTTGAAATGATTTTGAATTAATTTTCAACCAAGACGTACAAATTTGTCTTTTACTTCAGTCAAAGTACGAACTTTACTCGTGCCTGGCAGCAGATATTTGAAAAAATATTAACTCGTAGATACGAAATAACTGTGGACTTATCGCGTGTCAAACATTCGGGGAGAAATAATAGATAGGGTTAACATTATTTAATACTAATTAAAAAAATACATTTTTATTAATAATAATATCAATATTAATAACAAATTTATAGCTGATACCTCGCAATAAAGAATCCCAGTGGCGATTAATTCAGTCACCGATATTTTTGTTTTTTTTTTATTTCGTCCGTCGTTATTTCGTTTCAACGTTGCCATTTATCGTCAACGAGATTACGGGCCAATTAAATCGTAAAAATATTGGAAATAATAAAATATGCGTGCTCAATTTTGGAACGAGTTTACCAGAAAGGGCTTCGTACGCAAGCTCGGCTCGTTCGCTCACGGGGTTTGCTGAATTGTTCGTTGTGTGTTCTCCGCTATTTGTGAGGGTAGGTCGGGGGTTTGTTGGCGTTCCGACGGCAACGAGAGGGTCATCGCGCGTAGTACAGCCTGAAAACTTCCGGGTTTGCGTCGAAGCTCGTGCACCGCTTCGAGGCAACCCTACTCGAGAACGGTCGTGTCCCGATGGGATTTATGCGCCGTGGGCACGTCCGCAATCCTCCCCTGGCAAAATTGCACCGCGGACCTCTATCCTTGTCCTTTCCCCTTTTCTCCATTTCGAGTTCCGCGTTGGCCCTCTATTTCTCCCGCTGTTTCATTTTGGGAATTTTACCTAACGACCTGTAAGCCAATTCGTTGAACCGTCTGCCACGTGACAGTCTAATTTTTCGTTTCGAAATACTGCTGATTATTTTAAACCAATCGATTGTTACCAACGTGCGATATTTTTCTTCCACCGCTTTGGTCGATTTTCCAATCCCGCACATGGGAATGGGAACGGCTTCAGGCTTTTCCTATCGGACTTTGCATTTTTATTTTTTTCTTCCGTCTCGTATCACTATGCCTCGTCTCGAGTTTTTGCGTGCCCGAAATTCCAACACTATTCGTACTCTTTTTCCCCCGATTCTGTTTTCTTCTCTTTTTTTCTCTACCAGTGAATATCCTCGAGGGAGCCTTTTGGACTTTTCTGCTGGGCCAAAATGTGTTCGCACGTTCCAAACGTCTCTTTCCAACCCTTCTTCAACTCCAACGACGTATACGTCCCTCGAGGACCGTCTTTGAGAATTTTTTAAACACAGATTTATCGGACGGCCGAGTTCTCGCGTTCGTCTTTGACGCTGCATCCAATAAAAGAGGTCGCAAATAAAAAAAAAATGTTTAAATTCGAGAAGAAAATTCACAAACCCACGCGGATCCGTATAAAATATGAAAAAAAGGGTGTTGGAGAATATTTCATAACCTCTCGACTCTCGACAGCTCTGACATATATTGGCTCAGAGGTGATGCTAACAAGCGCGAGAACCGGGCTTCTCTCGATTGCCGTTTTATTCTACCGTGCTGCGTTAGGATTGATAAAAAATAATCCGGTACTCACGTTGATGGCTGGCGGCGGATTAATCAATCTTGTCGATAAATTTATTGCTAACGGTTTGTTTTCTTTCTCTCCCAGGAGGGATAAACTGGAGAGAAAGAGGGAGCGAACGAGCTAGAGAGGCAGAGATAGGCAGAGAGAATGAAAGAGGGAGAGAGTCAGAAAAAGGGAAGAAAAAGTGGAAAAAGCCGGACGAAGATACGATGTAGAAGGACGAGTAAGGATATACATGTATCCGGTAAACGCGTCCCCGAAGCCAGTCCATCGATTCCGCTTACGGAAGACTTGTTCTCTCGCTCTCCCTCCCTCCTTCTCTCTCCCTCTCTCTCCACTCTCTATATGTCTCTTTCTCTCTCCCTCTCGAGCCTACCTACCTTAAGCTGGCTACGGCCTGGTTCCTGGATAACAGCACATACATACATGCTATATATATACACACCAACACAATTTCTACTTTCCCCGGGGAATCCCAATATTTCTCGGCCAGTATCGCGGGACTGGTAGGCTGCCTCCATTTCTTTCTCCGACTGGCTGTGCTTGCTGGCTTTTCCATCTTCAACCACTTTCTCATCGTTTATCGAGGGCACATCCCCCACGAAAGCATCGACCCTGCTAACCTACTCGTACATACACATACACACACACACGTGTCCTTATGAAACTGCATCGAGTAAATACGCGTGGAGTTCCAGTCCTTGGAGTTTCCAGTTGAAATGCGAAATACGATACGAACACACACGTTGGAAAAAGAAAAAGAGAGAAAGACCTCTCTTCGATCGACCGCGTATAGCAACGAAGTTTCAATTTTTCCTTCACTTTTCTTCTCAGCGTTTTTATTTATTTTTTTTCTTTTGTTATTTTTTCATTCATTCTTTATTTCACCGCAGACCAATTTTTTTTTTAATCTTCTTCCGCATCCAGCCGCAAACACGTCGACGTCGGCGTCGTCATCGTCGTCGTCGTCGTCGTCATTGCCATCGCCGTTGCCGTCGTCGCCGTATATTCTCTCGGCATCTGGCAAAGTGCTTTCTCGCTGTGTTCGCAACTCTCGTTCTCGTGTAATACGAAAAAGCGTCACTATACTTTCCTCCTCCCTCCACCTTTTCTCTCTTTTTTTTCTCTCCAGAAATCATTTTTTATTCCGATAAATCCAACTCTCTGTCTCCCCGCCATTGCCTACACTCGTCTATCGTTCACTCCCAGGCCAACACGAAACCTCACTTTCGGCTTTGCCATGCTGGTACCTTTCGCCGAGTTCGAGGAGAGCCCTCTTTCTCTCTGGCGCAATTCTTTTTTTTTTCTCCTTTTCTTTTATCGTTGTCTCGTTCGCTCTCTTTCTCTTTCGCGCAAACATTCCTTAATTCCCAATGTATCCGTCCTTTTTTTTCCTTCGCCACGACGCTTTCTCAAGCTTTTCCCGGAAAATTTCACCGAGCACCACAGAGAGATTTTTACGAAAGAGCGAGAGAGACAAATTTATCACCCTACATCTCCTGCTCAACTGGCTATAGATAGTAGGCCCTGGCTTACCGCGAGCTCTAAGCTCTGCTATCCCTCGTTTCGTTCTTTCTTATCCTTCTCTTTCTGTATCTACACACACATACACACGTATATATGTATATACACAGCTATATGTGAGTATGGCGAGACCCGCGGGACTCTACGCTCCATTACTCGTCCTCCTGGTGCTGTATCCAGCATCATCTTTTCCCCTGTGGATAGTGGGCCTTTTACTCTCTCTCTATCTCTCCTTCTCTTTCTACCTCTGCATCTCCCTTTCTCTCTCTATTTGTCTCACTAGTCTCGCCGACTCGGTTACAACGTAGGTTGTGAATAAATATTATGAAGACAAAAGATTCCCGACGTTTCGCTCATAAAATCTAGCCGGTGATGGTCTCCAGCAGTTCAACGAGATGCATTTTTCAAATTTGTATTTTTTCGACGATATTTTGTGTGCCCTTTTAATACAGAGGAAAAATTGCTGCATGGTCGAATGGTTATTTAATAAATAGCTAGGTATAATACTAATGCATTATTCATCAGTAAATTTGGAAAAAGTAGAAATATTAATTTTGGACAAATTCGATTTTCGAGTAAGTACCTTGATCTCATAATTAATATAATAGGTCTTAAAATTGCCGGAATATAGATGAGTAGAACCAGTAGGAAGAGGAGGAATAAGGATAATAACTTTTATAATAAGGCAGGCCATAAAATTGCCGGTCGTGACTTTATACTGGTCAGAGGAGCCCCCTCCGACCGACCGGATAATTGAAAGTGACAATGTCTCCTGGTCTTTGTCACGGATATATCTATAGATGTATAGCTATTAGGAGAGCCGAGGTGCAGTTGAATCAGAAATTACAGTCGACAAAGTTCACTCGACGTTTTTTTTGTCTTTGTCTATACGTACTCAATCTTCCAACCCTGGAAAAGAGCCTTTCTCATCGCGCGCCCAGTTGATGGCGCGTGCTACAGCTTGGCTTTCCGGTACTAATATTATACCTGTGTGTATAAGAAAGGATTCGAACGTAGTAAAAAGCGTGGAAGGAGAGAAAATCAGACAGGACTGAAAAAAATGAGGGTATTTTTCCATCTCTCTTCTCTCTCGCTCTCTCCCCCTTTCTCGTCCACGTTCTTCCGGACAGACGGATAATAATCTCGACGTCCCTCAATTTTCATCCGCGCGAAAGTGGAGTAAAAAAAAATTGTTCATCTTCCCGCACGTGGCTCTCTCACTGCCAGCACTGTGCGATTGCACGATTTCTCTCGCGGCCATTGCTCGTACTGTAATCCCTTTTGCTCGACGAGCCACGCTGGCTTCGTCTCTCACGTCCAGGGAAAAAAAAACGAAAAGAAGAGAGCGACGGAACGGATTTTCCGTTCGTTCTCTCCGCTTTTCTACATGTATATACCTCGAACGACCCTCCGGTTTTCTCTCGTTCTACGAGAGTCACGCAGTCGTTTTACAACACGGCAGGCTCGTTAACGTCTTGTAATACCTCGTTAACAGTAGTTGGACCGTCGGTAGAAAGACGGTTGAATGGATCGTGGAAATGAGAGCAGAAAATGGATACCCCCGCGAATGTTTTCGCACGGAAGACCGAGAGCGAGAGAAAAAGAAAGAGAGGGAGAAACAAAAGATTGTGAAACAAAAAATGAGCCGGTAGATTCTCGATCGGAATGAGATGAAAACCGAGAGAGAGAGAGAGAGAAAGGGTGAAATATAAGGGTTTGAGGTAGTCAAGGAGTTGGTCGGTGCGCACGAGAAACTCTATTGGGAAACGTAGAAACCCATCCTTCTATTTTCTCGAAACGGTTGAGAACCTTTCGGGTCGAAAGCTCTGGTGAGTGCTCTTTCTCTCCAGAATTTCCGTACTTTAAGCTATTACCGAAGTTTCCGAGGACACGGGCGATTAAACAATTATTATTCGATTCCACTGGGTGTGCGCCCAGCGCGAGCAACCCCTAGTCCTACCTCTCTCACCCCTGCCCCACCCTACACCCGAAGTATCCTGTGCCCTTTTAATCAACCGCACGTAGGTATACGTATTAAAGCGCGGTAGCCTCCCGAACCTTCGCTGCTCAAAGAACGCCGCCAACAACCCCTCCGAGCCTTCAATTAAAAATGCTTCGAAACTTGCCTATTTTCATTCCGACAGAAAAAAAAATTGAGAGCACAAGGAGGAAACGGGGTCCCGTGGTTGAAAATGTTACTCACCGCGTTCTCAGCTTCTCTTTTGGCTTTCACGAACTCCGAGCCTTCCTCTACAAGCGCGTTTTCCAGTCTCTGGGGAATATAAACTTTCTCTTCTCGAACGGTCCAGGCCAGCGTGAGATGTAGAACGGAGACTGTGCGTCGCTGTTCGCTCGGGCGTTTTTTTCCTATACAATCGTCACTGAAAGGTCGTTCGTAATATCGGCCCCCTCCCAGCCGACCGCCAACAAATTTGTAGAGTTTCATGAAAATTCGTCCTTAAAAAAGAAATCAACGAACAAAGGAGGCCTGAAATATGGAGCGATTAAATAATTCGTCGTGTCATAAATCTTGTGAACCAAGTTTTCTCTTTGAAAATTCTTAAATATGTTGAATGCCAAAGACAGGTTGAACAAGGTGTCTTGAAACTCGTAGTATGCCTCGTCTTCTTTATCTTCGTTCCCCGTAAGTTTATTCGTGCGATCCATTCTCATACTCCTTTTTTGGGATTATGAATTACAAGCTCTCTTATGGCCCCGTTTCGTCGTGTGGTATTTTGAACACGCCTTTAATAACCTTCGCCTCTCCCGTTGACGGAATCCGGCGAGCTTCCTTCCTCGTTTACTCACAGTTTCAGCCGGAAATTCCGTTACGTTCGCGTCTCTCACAAAGCTACATAACACACACAGACATAAACGCACGCTCACGCACACAGCTCACGTATATTTTCCTTCCTGCTTGTCGGGATGGCAAAAGCGGCAGGCTCGGTCGGAAGTCTCGAGAGGAAGATAGAGTGCGTTGCTTTCCTCGCGTCTTGACGTTCGCTTTTGAGATATATCTCCTTGACCGATGATCCGAGCTGGTTTGGGTCAAGGCTTTTCCCCCCTTTTGAGGGAGCAAAGAGGAGAGAGGGAGAGACTGAAAGTGGGAAGAGTTGTTTCAACCTCGAGAGCGTATTAAGCTTTTGTAAAGATACGCTACTGGTATACGTCCGAAACGAAATTTTCGGACGCTTCGGACTTTTCGACAGTAAGCCTCGCAATATTTGGGTCGAACGCAGGTTGAGAAGCCTCGCCAGGCAGACTGCCGATCGAAAACGAGTTTTGGAGGGTTCTCGATAACCCGGAATTCGCCACGTAGAGTATATTGACATTGAGCGAAAGGTGGCGACTTGAGCTTTATAATGGAAATAGATTTCGTGGTATTGAGAGGAGTAACACAAATATCGTAGAGGAAGGAGAGGGACCAGGTTAAAACATACGAAGAAATTTGAAACGTCATATTTTCGACCGTATTTTCTTTCGCATTGTGCGACTACGACGAATATACGGGTGCATGAATGTATGTGTATGCTTGTGTGTGGGTGTGAGGGAAAGAGGGAGAGGGAGATGATCAGAGCTTTT
This sequence comes from Netelia fuscicornis, assembly GCA_946811545.1. NCBI lineage: Eukaryota > Metazoa > Arthropoda > Insecta > Hymenoptera > Ichneumonidae > Netelia > Netelia fuscicornis. Next base: position 17,465,405 of record OX328011.1, on the reverse strand, counting down.
CGCTTCGTCTCGCGAAAATGGTTTTCTCCTTCTTTTCATCCCTCACGCACGCGTTTCCAACGGTGCTTTAATGGCAAAGTTAAACGTTTCGATGCCATAAAAGAGAATTGAACATTCTAATGTCGGTATGCTAGAGTGGTGAGACCGAGAATGAGAAATAAAAAAAGGAAAAAAAAATAAGTACGATGCGAAATAGAGAAGAATGGGAGGGTGGAGAGGAGGAGGAGAGAACTCCCTGTCGTCTGCTTCCATGCTTCGTGGGTGGATTTTCGGATGGCGTAGCGAAAATACAGTATCACGAAGAAACGACGGGAATTACGAGTATATGTGCGCGTGTGTCTGTGTGTGTGTGTGTAGATGAGTGTGTGAAAGAGAAAGAGAGACAGAAGGAAGTAGGAGCGAGCGATTGCTCGACGTGACTGGGTTTTGATGAATTTATGTATAGAAATCGGAGAAGAGATCTTCGCCGGGAGTACCGACGCCACCAACCACGATCAGCCAGTAGAGAAAAGGAATTTTCTCTTTTTCTGTCTCGATGTGTTGCTGCCCGCATCGTCGCAAAAGTCGTCATGGCTTTATTGCTCGGATTCAGTGGCTATAACTCCACGAGCCAACACACCCAGTACCTCCCGCTCGCCAATTCCTCGCTCGAATTCTCGACAAATCCTTCCCCTCCTCTCCTCCACCGCGATGCTGAAATAAAATCACGTAAAGTCTTCGAATCAGGGAAGAAAACTCATCACTATCGCCACGTTTCGATTTTACTCCAGCCGCTTCGCTTTTCCATTCGCTCTTTCCCCTTTCTTTCACCCACTGTCACTCGGTTAATAGTCAATTTCTCGGCGAGATGCTACCCTTTGTTCGATCAAACAATCCCGCACCCTCCGTCGTTCTTGTTCTAATATGTTATAACGAGAGAGGCTCTTCTCTAGCGCGCTTTTGCGGTCTCACCACATTCCAGTCTCGAGAACTGAAATCGAGGGTGCTCGCCCTTCTGCTCGAGATACACCACGAAATTCGTGCCGGCTCACCCCGAAAGTTACCCTCCTGCCCTCTATGCATCCGAGTGATGCAGCCACGAGAACGTGGCAGCACGAACTCCGGAGGTTCAACTCGCAGGGCTCTTCTCTCCTTCACGCGCTCAGTCCCCCTTTCTCTCTCTCTCTCTCTCTCTCTCTCTCTCTCTCTCTTTCTCTCCTCTATATATATAGACAACATCTCTCCTCGATCACTCGAAGCGAGCCACAAACCATAGCCCTTAAGAAGCGAAAGGGTCGTACGAATGTATTCCAACTTGGGCTGTGGTGAATAGGTGGTCTCGTTTCGTCAAGTTTCTTACTTTTCGCTGACGTTCGACAATTTTATGGCAATAGTCGTTCGTCGCAGAACGTATTATTTTCATCGTCAACGTTATTCACCGGTCTCTTTTACTATCGTAGAATTAAGCATTCGGTTTGTTCTTGGGTGTGCTTCTCAAAGATACGCGATAAAACCACTCGAACAAATAATTAGATTGGAATTGAGTTTAAAAGAATATTAAATATATTTGTTCACGAATATGAAATGTAACGAACGATTATTTCAAACGGAAAGAACAGTTTGATAAATTATGAGAAAAAAATAACATTCCATCGAAGATAAGAAGATATAATCGAAAGTGGGATTCGAACTATCAGGGGAGTCGGTATCTCGAAATGTGACACGTTGTGGGATAGTTGAGACTTGGGTCGTCAATCGAATGAGCTCGTCAAGATTGAGAGAGGCGGATGGGAGAAAAAAAAAGAGAAGAAAGTAAGGGAAAGAAAAGCTAGCTGGGAATCTCAGGAAAACTAGAGGGAAGAGCAAGTGGTAGAAGCCATAGAAAAGAGAAAAGAAGAAGAAGAAGAAGAAGAATAAGAAGAGGCAGAGAAATCGCGAATACGTAGAATAGATATATTCTACGCGTAGGTAAGGAGAATTCGAAAGGTTGGATTGCTATAACAGTGCAGCGTCGGAATGATCGTCTCGTTGGTCCTCTCGTCTGGAGGAGATAGAGCCGAGGAGGAACGAGGTTTGCCTCGTCCTAGGGGCGAAAGACGATTTCTTCGTCTCGACGATAGAGAAACGAGTGCAAAGGGAGAAAGGCGAAGAGACAGAGAGAAACGCCATTACGGATTCTCGGGAGCTTCTGGTGTGTTCAGGAATGGACGAGAGAGCCCGCACACCTCCCATGGCACTGACAAGAAAGAAAGAGAGAAAGAGAGGAGAACTGTCGCGCCAAGATCTTTTCCTCCCTCTCTCTCTGTCTCTAGCGTTTCTTGGGTTATCTGGGTCGGTCTCAGTGGCTCTATTCCATCCCCCATCCTCCCTCGCATCCCCATTCCCGATCGCATCTTGGCTGATCAGTTTCTCATCCCGACTCAGGTGTCTCTTATTTATTTTGAAATAGAGCGATAGAGTATCGAGTTAGCGTTGAATTGGAAGTTTCTACAAGCGGTAAATAAAACTAGTTGGATATACCGAGAGATATATCTCCTCTGGTACTAATGCACTGCTCGAATCTTCGTAATTTGTAAGTAGAATCCTGCACAGACAAGGAAAAAGGAGGTGGTGTTATCGACTCCGGATCGAGTCTACCCTCCTTTCGCAGCTTTTTTTTTTTTACGTCTTGCAGTCTTAGGAACGTCTTTACCACAACTGATCAAGTGTTAACAGATAACAACGTGGTTTCACGAGCATTTTCGGGTATATCCCAGGTTCCTTTTCCCTCTAAGCTTCCAACCTTGCTACACTCCCCTTCGTACGAAGTTCGACCGCAACCCTCCCTCATTGCAGTCTCGCCATGGTTGTTCGTCTTCGACATTCTGTGGCAGCTTCGAAAGAACCCTCTGGCTATCAATTCTCTTCGAGTCGAATGAACTAATGTGTCACGTCAGCGAGAACCCGCAGGGGCTCACTAACCATTCAGACGAAATCGTTTTTCTTTGTACATATATCGTTTTACACTAGCTTGCGCCCAAGAATACCGAACCAACCACCAAACGCACAATCGTTACCAAATGAGTGCTAACATATCAAGAATTATTTCTAGCATTGTTTCCAAGCAGAGCTATATAAATTATCCTTTGTTCCTTCTAACGAACGTTCGGTCACCATTCAACAGGACATATAACTATCGATTCGTACAGGGACTGTGCGTTGTTTTTTCAACCGTCGCCTACATATCGATCGATACTCGACAAATGGATAATAGATGCTGCTAAAAGCTTGGAAATATAGTTGCTGCAGCTTTTCACTAATGGTCTTATTTACAGACTCGATTTTACAACTTCGACGAAGCATAAAAATAAACATATTTCATTATTCCCTGATAGCGATTTTAACGATCTCCCAATAATGTAGGACTCACCCAATGAAAATCGAAGAAACGTGTCAGAAGCTGGGGAAGATAAGCAGAATATCGCACGTTAAATGTAAAAGCGTCGAAACTTCGAGAAGCTAAGAAATGGTGGATAGTTGGATCGAGATAAGTCGTAACTCTTTGGATCGCGAGACAAAGTGTATGGCGGAGAAGTCTATGAAAGCTTTGCTAAAAGTGTGTATAGATGTATGAAGGATGTAATATAAACATGAGATATTTTTATGGGAATGAGGGATAAGACGCGACGTCTCATATTATATATCTCTCCGAAGAGGAACGATGATGGTACAATCGCGCCGGAAGAGCCTAGAAATGCTCTTTCAGCTCTCTCGCGAATGGGTTCTTCAACGGTAACGCGCGATGCGACGTGACACGAGCAAACCGTGTGGGAACGTTGAAGGGGAAGAGCTCCGTGCTTGAGAATGGAATCTTGTAGTACGTGGTGGCTACCATCTTACTTCATAGATTCACAGAGAAACACGGAACAATTGGAAATGTCGCGAGACTTTTCCATCTTTCGTGAATCCGTCCGTGGAATAAAGAATAATAAGAAAATAACGAACTCGCGATGCAAAATTGAGAAAAAATAAAAGTCACGGAATTACTCTCGAATGAATACAAAATATACAACAAAAATAGAACAGTTGTGGTAATATAGTAAAAAAACAATTGTAAGGCATCGCTTTGAATATGAAATTATTTTTTTTTTGAACAAAGCGTTAATGCTGCAATGAAAATACAAAAATAAATAGTGAGAAAGATGGTGAATTAACGTCGTTGAAAATGCAGATTAAAACAGTAAGAGAAGCGAATGAAGAGATCGCGACGAGGAGTTTCGTCTATCTTGTGCGGTACCGAGGGTTATCCCTCCACGAAGTCTAGGAGGATACGATAACTTGCGCGATAATCCAAAGCTCGGCACAGCTTCCTCTCCGCCTGTTCACTGGCTAGCTCGCTTGCTTGATTGCAAAGCGTTGTCGCGTCGTTGTCATTCTACTTACTGTTCCACTCGTGCTCAACCTGGATGTCTTCCAGGCACACCGCAAACCGAACCAGAACTCTCTCTCTCTCTCTCTCTCTCACCGGCCCTTTCTCGCAATCTTATATAGAATTCCTCGTCTTCGCTCTTCATCCCTCCAATCAGCAACTACTCCCACAAGAACATACACACCCATTTCCTCTCCCTTTCTTTGTTCCTCTCTCATTCTCCGCACTTGGGGACCATCCTCGGGAAATTTGAGAGGCTCGAATTACCAAGAACGGGTATACGTGTATTTCATGTCGTATATAAACGTGTGCGTACTTATACGCCGACATTTAATTAATTGTGTTATTTTATTGCTACGACTGCTGCTGTTGCTGCTGTTACCGAGAAGTGCTACTGTTGCTTTGTGCTGCGCTAGAGAGAGAGAGAGAGAGAGAGAGAGAGAGAGAGAGAGAGAGAGAGAGAGAGAGAAAGAGAGAGAGAGAGAGAGAGAGAGAGAGAGAGGGAGAATTAGTGAATCTAGCGCAACATTTCTCGTGTCTTTATTCCTCTCTTATTGCAGGCTTTCTATCTTCCACCTCTTACAATTAGTCTTTCTCTGTCCTTCTCTCCCTCTGTTGTCGCATGCACTTCCCACGCAGCTTTTGTGCGAGAGATAACTTGTACGATGTTTCGTGAACTCGTATTCTCCTAAACTTATAACGAACGATATTAAATACTTTTCTTTTTTCTTTTCGAATTTGTTCACAAATACTACCTTAATAATGTTTTTTTTATTTCACGAAGAGGAAAATATTTACCCTGCTCCAATTAAAAGCCTTCTGGTCGACCCCTTCTTCATCATAAATCTCGTACGAGCAAATAATACATTTTTTTATTGCGTTTAAAATGAAAATTTCTAATTTCCGTCGAAACAGCTAGGCGTATTTAACGCAAGGGAAACAATTCCACATAAAAAAATTAACGAACTCGTCGTTCTTATTGTCTTGATTTTGCAAAAACGTTAAATTCCAAAACTACATCAACCTTTCTACCGATTGTTTGATGATAACGAACAAAAGTTGATTAAACATTATTAATTATTTTTTATCAACCAAGCATACCTTTGTATACATATACGAATCTATTTTTAATGGATTTGTTTCGACATCGTAGTGAACGATTTCCCGAATGTTCCGAGGGTATCGTAATATACCTCTAGATTTACTCTTTTTTTTCCATCCCTCTTGTAGCCTCGCTTATTGTAGGCACTCCCCAAGAAAAGCGGTTTAAAAAATAAGTTATCATTAGCTCGACCGTGCGGTGACGCTTCTCAACGAACCCCTCGTCCTCGTTCTAAAAAAGCACGGTAGGGTGAGTTTTCGTGTAGGCATTCTCGATGTATACTTGGCTATAGATATATATATTTTCATGCACGAGAGGGGTTACTGCTACCTCTACCTCGGGGAAATGATTTTGATCGATGACACTCGCTTCTCTTCTCACTTTCTCCCGTCTCCTTCTCTGGCTCGCCTTATTTCGCGCGCTCGTTTCATCTTTTTCTTCATCATCTACGCTCGGTCGAGGAACGGGAGACGGTCTCACGCGACAGCCCGGGAAAAACCTTATACAGAGAAATATAACATGCTTGTCGTTTGTCATTCAGGCCGTCGTGCCGGGACGTAAAGAGTGCCGTCTCGCAATACTTGCTTATATTCTTCCACTTTTCTTTTTCACGAAGGAGGAGAAGAAGAAGAAGAAGAAGAAGAGGAGGAAGATGAAGAAGAAAAGAAGGCGCTGTTGTATATCAGCGACGAGATTAAACCGTTTTCTGAAGAAGAGATCCGGTAGTTCGACAAGGCCAAAATCTTTACGATACAATCACCTTCTCTTTTATTGTTCGATATAACGTATAATATCCAATAATCATAAAATATGAACGCAAAACAGAAGGGAAGAGCAATTTTTGATAATCAGCTTTCGGTGTTTGTTTAGCTTTCGCAATATTATTATTATTTCGAACGACGAGAAAAAGATACGAAGAAAAGGGATCGACTCTCGAAGGGTTTGCCAAAAAGGTCCCGCGGGAAAAGATAAGAAAAAAATATATACATACGAGTATATCTTCGACAGCATAGACGCGTGCACACACAGAGATACGCACGATCTTGTGTAACCAACGTGTACCCTTTTTTCCCCTCCTTCGTTATCCAAGACCAACGTGTTCACCTTTATTTTCTGCTCGCAACCTCATGCTCTCTTTTCTCATTTTAACGACGTAAAACCAACGATGAGATGACCGCAGTAACGGGCTTGCGCAGCTTCCGGAAATTCCACGTGCACATTTCTCTCTCTCTCTCTCTCTCTCTCTCTCTCTCTCTCTGTCTTTCGCTTTCTGTTAGACACAAGGACCTACATGCATGTGCGCAAGTACACGAATACACGCATTTTTTATACGAGGTAGCTTTTTCTCCACGTAATCAGGACGACCAGATCGAGGGACCAGAGAACAGCGAAAATGCGGCGTAAACTTTTAGTTGTTTTTTTTCTCTACATTTTCGTTACGTAATTCTCTCCGTTTCCCTCGACCCCCCTACGACTTTGTGGCTTACAGGACATTAATTTTTATTATGACCTCATTCCCATTTTGGCCGCTGCTTTGGACTATTCGGACACGGAGTCCGGGAGCGTGGACAACAATAATTACTTCTCGTACGCAATTATAATGATATCTAATGAAACGAAGTCGCGATGGCACGCGAAAAAGGTTTCGGGGGAGGTAAAAGGTTCCGCCCGTTCGCCCTCGCGCTTTCAACCAGCCCGCGAGAGCGACACAAAATCTAAAATTGTCCTGTCGCTTTCGCACAATTTACCAAAATAAAATGTGGCGCAGGTCATTTATTCGTAATGCAAGGATTGCAGAAGAGGATCTTTTTTTCTTTTAATTTTTAGTATTTTTTTTTCCTTTTTTTTCTATCATAAAGTATAAAATTCATGCCAGTCCGGACTTCATAAAACGACGATTAACTTCAGCTCGTATACGAGGCGGAGTATAGCTCTTTTAGACGCGTTAAATGTATACGTAATAGACAAATCGTCCGTAGCTTTTATTGTTGTTCAGAAAAATTAGGCTTTCCACCAGGAATTTATTTATATGTATAAACAAATATATATACACGCGTTATGTTCTCGTAACGTGTTATACCCAACCTTCCTGCTTTCTATATTTACGCGGCTAATGCAGAAATCAACGTCTGGAATATTACCATCGTTGAGAGATGGAGTTTTGGAGCGTTGAATTTCTCGTTCGTTGGAAAATAGTAAATACGAACCTGTATTGTTCGTTGCACTCTACTTTCGTTTATACCGCGTAGTTATTCTTTCGCTTCGTTTTTTTTCCTTCCTTCACATGCTTATTTCCCGACCGTGTTACTCGTATTTTTCATGGCATTGAGAGAGCGAAGAATGGTACATAGAATGAGGAAAATGGAATACGTGAGAAGAAATTTCAGCGGCGGTCTGCCGCTGATGTTCGTTTCGTCGAGGAAAAGCTCGGCTTCTCGATAACCATTGGGCACCGAATGGACCATGTATTCTCGCGGGTTTTCTATCAGAACTTACAATCGAGTCGCCGATCGAAGACTCTCCTAACGATAGGGGTGGTTTACGTCCACTCTCGCGCACTCGCACCCACCGCATCACTTGGCCCTCTCTCTCTCTCTCTCTCTCTCTCTTTCCCTCTTCGTTCCAGTTGCGCGTCGTTATCGCAAGCTCTATAACGAGCGTGACTCTCGCAACACCCCCGTGGCTCTCCAATTATTTCGCTCTCGTTTCTACCGTAGCATCGTCCGATACGCGTTCTTTTTTTCTCCTAGCAACCATATAAAATATAGGATGACGATATAAACCTTTTTTTTCCTTCTATTTCTTCGAGGAAATCGATTTTCATACACAAAACGAAGAAGAACGCGAGATGAATTAGTAATTCGAATGGGAATAGAAATTTATTCAAACATATTCGTCCTTGAGAAGCTCACGAGTCAAAATCGTGAGAAATGGACGAGCTAATATGAATAACGTGTTCGTTTTAAAATCCTCTTTTTTTCGAAACAACTATCGTCGCTCGTTCAGGATTGTGTTTCCGGGCGGTTCACTCGCCACGCTCCGCTTGTCCCGATATAATTGACAGGTGTCGATTATCACCTCTCTCGTTTTTGCGTCGACGCTTACGGTTCATTTGAGCATCGCGAAATTGTGCATCCCAGCGGTAGCCAGGAATGTTCACCCACATATCCCACCCCTCCTTCCCAATTCCCTTGGAACATCTCGATGGCGATATACACATAAACGAATGTCACTGGGTAGTAGCCCCTCGTAATCCGATATTGCTACGCTTTGGTGCCCGCGAATAATGTTACAACCACCGGAAACTTGACGCGTTAAAATACTCCCGAAGAGGAGAGGGGTCGCACGTAGGGCTAGATGGTTTTTCCTTCGAGTGTGAATTGCTTATCGGAACCGAGGGTGAATAAAACGATCGGTACATCCGGTGCCTCGCGCGCCCACATGCGGTTCGTATTAACCCGCTGCGGTAACGACGGATAGAAAAGTAGCGAAAAATCAGGCAAGGGGTTATTACCGAGGGGGTAGAACAGAGCGGTAGCAGAGTGAAAAAAAAGAATACGATAGAAAACTAATGCGCAAGAAGGTAGCTACATCCAGAGTTCCAGAGGGCGGAGTCGTAAAAATTTTCTCGATAAATGAGAGTGGTACTGGCGTTGGGGTGGTTGCCAGGGGGGTGGGTGTAGGGTTTGTATCGCGCGAGGCTCATAAATAGAAATAGGAAAGGCATGGCGCGATGAAGGCTGGCGAAGAAGAAGCTGTGGGGGAGGAAATTTAATTTCGATCCGGCGCTACGCAGCACTTTCTCGACCCTTTCCAAGAACAGGACTCTCCCCCTCTCTCTCTTTCTCTCTCCTCTCGCCTCTTTTCTCGTCTCGATTGACTCTGTACTTGCTCCGGCACTCTATATACTCCGAGGGCAGAACGTTCTCCCTTTCTGTATATTTCTCGCACTCAAGTTCTCTTCCCCCGTTTTTCCTCCCCCTGCCCTCGTCGCGGGCCGCTTCGGTCAAATTATACGGCACAGAGTGGCGAAGAGTTTCGCGGAAACTTTCGAGCCAGTTGAGCACAAAAAAGAGAGTGAATGCGGAAGTGAGGGAGCGAGATAGAGAGAGAGAGAGGGAATGAGTGAGTGAGAGTGAGAGAGAGAGAGGGGTGAAGGGGGAGAGGGAGGGGCGAATTCGGTGCTTCCTGAGCTTGAAGAGCTTTTTAATTCTTGCCCGCTTTTTTCAGGGAGAATCTTTTAGAACGAGCTCGTCGTGGTAGTAATTTTTGCAAAGTCCGCGAATGGAAAAAAATTCTCGAAAGGCCATTGCTGAGCATTTTTCTCTTCAATTTCTTTTTTATTCTCTCGTTGAAAGAATATCTCGAGTAAAATTTACACTAACGAAGTTTTTTTTGCCAAGTCTTACGTTTCGTTGTAGGATATGTTAATGGTGCGCTTATCGTCGTACAGTTAATTCCATTTTTATTTTCTGTCCACAGTGCTCTCTTTAAGCCAGTTCGAATATTCGCGGTAGCATTCGCTCTAAATGGTTCGATATTTATGAAAGAAGCAAAATTAATTCAACTCAAAGTGCAGATCGACGACGATGGAAGAAATTCAAGCGAATCGAGAAAAGAAATTATTTTTTAATAATTACCCCTTATTGCTTGCCGATGGTATTTACTTTGAACGTTTTTAAGAGGATCGATGGCAAATAGAAAAAACGAAAAGGCGAAACTCGAAGGTGTTGAAAAAGCAATGGAATTCCCATTACTCCGTACGTTTTACCCCCTCTTCTTCTTCTTCACCGTATTATTATCGCCGGCTGTTCCAAGTCGATCCATCGTTGCTAGGAAATTTTGCCGATGCTCTTTCTCACTCTCTTACTCCAGTCGTCACCCGGTATTCAGAAGTGTCGTATACACGGGAGTCGGACAGGTACTTATTCCCTAGCACGAAGCGTACCGTACCGCAGCGTTCAGTTCCATCCCTTATTCTTGTGCGGGAGTTGTTCTCTCCAGGTCTAACAGACCCCTCCCTCGTTGTACCTTTGTCCCTGCAGTCCTCCTACCTCTCGTCTCGTCGTGGCACCGGGAGAAAAATAGTGCGAGAACGTTGGCTGGGTCGAGAGGCAATCACTCAGGACAAATGACTGTAGCCACTAGGACTGAAGAGAGAACGATAGAAAAGAAAAGAAATGAAAAGAAAAGAGAAGAACGGAAAGGAAGAAAGGAATCGGGCGAGAGGGCCGCCTCGTGAGACAAAGCGATTCTTCACTCTCGCATCTTTCACACCACCGAGATCGACGTTACGCTCGTCAAAAGGGAGAAAAAAGAGACGAGTAAGAATGATAAAAACGACGAACAGCCAAGCTAGAGAAAAACAAGAAAAGAAGAAGAAACGTTTCACCGTGCGAAGCTTCGAGTTGACACGTTGGACAGGTGCTTAGCCGGAGGTGTTTCCGTCAATATAGATGAATAAAAAAATAAATGAAAAGATTGGCGAGAGAGAACAAAGTGGCCGTGAAAAAAGAAAGCGTAATTTCGGGAGAGACGAGGCAGAGTGCGTTACCGTCTAAGGGATGAAGAGACGAGAATTCGTTCTCGGGAACGTGGCAAACCTCGCGCGTGGCAAAGGCCTACGAAAAGAGCGAGAGAAACCCATAACTCGTGATAAATAACCGAGGGCAGAGAGAAACAGACGGGAGGAGAAAGCTAACGGAAGTTAAACCATGGCAGAGACAACTGATAGTCTGACCACGCAAGTCCGTTACTACTCGCCCTCGTACCTATATACAACACTTCGACACTGGTCCATGGGGCTATCCCTGTGGTAAACACGCAAAAAGTCATAGCACTGCTCATCGCCGCTGGTACTTTCTCACACTGGCGCCTCCCCTGTCACGACGGACCTTCGACTCGTTCGGGAAAACCGAACAATCGGTTTCGATAACAAATAACTTCTCCTCCCTGTAGCGTCTAGTTTTCCCCCAACATGCCAACGTCGTGAAAACAAGCATGAAGAAGTAGAAGCTTGAGAATATTACATTTGAAAATATCACAGTACGAGTTGATTTGACGCCATTTTCCGAGAGCAAAGAAAGATTTACCAGAGAAACGTTCAACGTCTCCGGATTTTATGCATATATATATATTTTTCTCCTCTCTATATATATATACTGTATGTGTCTTTGTATGTGCGTGTGTGCGAGTATGATCGTAGGTTGTACTTTTACCGCCTCGATGTTTCTAAATTTCCGTGAACGTTGAGTGAGGGAGAGAAAGAGAGAAGAGCCTGGAGTGGGTCGCGCTTATGGCGACTCCCATGCCCTTTCTCCCACGTGACCGAGAAAAAGTACAGGGGTGGAATATATCCGTAGGTCTGCGAGGGTGAGTATTCTGCTTGCGCAGCTATACACGTATACACACGTGGTTGTGAAAATGGCTACGCGTTAGCGAGTACGTGTGCGCCCAAGCCGAGAAGCAATCACTCAGGATAACTAGCTAGCCGATAACTTTAAACAAGATGTATAGCGCGGGAATACGCTAGCGAGGAGGGAGGGAGCTGAAACGATCGTAAAAAAAGGGGGAGAAAGAGGTAACAGGAAAAAGAACCACGGTTGACACTCGGCTCCCATTTCCGTTCTATCCGTATTTATGTTGTTCGTGCCGAGTTACATTTTTCCGATTATTTTTTATTTTATTTTTTTACTTGACTTATTTTTACACCCACGTAACGAAATAAATGGGATAATATGATGATGGTGGTTATTCCTGTATTACGCTTATACACACGAACCCAACATTATTTAATCTCGATCCCACTTAATATCGTTACGAAATTATTTTCAGGGCGATTTATAATTTTCCGTCGTTTCTCGTGCGAAATATGCTAACGTTTACGGAGTAAATTTTCAGCACCTCTTGCTATTTTTGTAGATAAATTAGCGGTACCCGACATGCGCTGCAATGCCGTTTTGGTGTCATAATTTATTTGAAACACAATATTTTTTGTTTTTCGCTCTATGTGTAAAGCATGAACTTTCCAAATATACTCTATACTATACACATTTTTAGCGATTGTCCCCGTGCTTCGTTGATGGACGTTGCAAATGCGAGTCGCACTGGAAACTGCAAACGTTTGAAATCGAATGGCATATATTTTGGTATCATTGGGATACGTGACAACAGCATCGTCTTTTCCTTCAAATTTTGTATTTTAAATTGTAGTTTCGCTGATATTGCTCATCGTATTTTTCCCTGGAAGCCCAGTACGGTTGCAAAGTCGTGGTGGATTGATGTGTCGTAAAAGTATGATAGGCACGCCCATTTTCAATGTTACAACGTGCCGCGCTATGCCTGGTAAATGAAACGAATTCAGGAATTCAGTTGGATAATTAAGAACTTGTTCTTGATTAATAAAAGCAGCAATCGACTTGTACGTTTTAGTTTCTCATGATATTCTCTTTTGAATCGTGAAATTTATATACTTGACATTGGTGTTTTTGCTGCTAATATAGTACGTTCCCTTAACCACATATGTTTTTTGTAGTTATGTGCAATATTTTCAAAAACTTTGTTAATTAATTCGTCTGTTATTGCTGTTATTTTAAGAAAGTTTGTACGTCGTCGTACGTACTTTAACTGTTTGGTGTCTTGCTTCTCCTTGCTCGTCCGTTTCTGAAGCTCGTAATGTTTTTTTTTTCATTTGTGACTGACGTCTATATTTTCCAATCGTTTCCCGATTTAATGTCACGATTATGGAAATTTATCTGGTCGGCGAATTAACAAACATATATTGATTAAAAAATCAGAATATAGTTATCAGTATCTATAAAGTCATGTTTTAAAAATTTGAAGACTCGAGGATAACTTGTTCGCGAGACATAAATAAAAACAGATTTTTTCTAAATTAACACGTACCTTTATGGGTTTCAGTGGTTTTTCCGTCTACGAACATTAAATTCACAACCCTTGACAAACATTTTTTGACCAAAATTGCAGAATTAATAAAACAATATCTAAGGAACATTTGTAGAGCTTCATAAAATCAATTAAGTAACATACTCATGAGATTCATAATAAATTAATTTGTTTAGAATAATAGTAATTTTGGCGAGATTAAGCATTCGCGGCATCGTCAAATTAACTACGCTTGTCACACAAATTTTTCTTTTGACTTACTAGATACCAGATAAACCTCCTTAATTTGACATTCGCTGTCAAATGAATTATGCAATCGATATGTGTAATATCGAGTCGATCGAGACGTTAAAACAAATGCGTCTCTTTTATTTCCCATGTCATTTTGGTAGCATACTTTCACAGCTGTCAAATAATCTCTATATATAGATATACATAAATGTTAATTTTGTTTTGGCCCGTACGCGTTTACTTCGGCAATTAAAATTATTCTACTAACGCAGAAACCTTCTCGGGAGTGCGGACTACAATTCACCAAATTTTCATCGCAATCGGATGAATGTTATAGGAGCTTACTCGTGACAGACAGACAAACAAACAAACAAACAAACAATCTTCCATTTTTATATATGTATAAGAAGATTATAATGATGCGTGGCACGGTGTTGCAAGTGTAGGAGGCAATAAGGAGTAGTTTGTCACTGTGAAATAAGAGTCATCGGAAATAGTGATGTAACTCTTTATTGAACAATGCCTGTATAATCCGAGGTCTAATGCGCTCTCGAAGATCGACCGACTGTCTCTCTAACATGAGACTGACTCGTCTCTCGCGCTGCTCGTCTTTCGCGCTGAGGTATGATAATGGGGCAATGATAAAATATACAAACTGGAACAATTGTCAATTCGCCTTTGTTAATCTTTCTAAAGACATTTTTTCCTAAATTGGAATTTCCGCGACCGTAATAATATCTGTAGAGCTTTCTCGATTCTCGAATAGCGTCGAGAACGTTCGCGAAGACGCCGAGAGCGAACATATGGAAGGAGTGGCGGTTGGGGAGACTGGGCTAACAAACAGTGACTCCCGCGTACGCAAGGATTAGGAGAGTACGAGTTAGAACGAACGAACGAACGAGCGAGCGAACGACGACTGCACGACGATTGAACTACGATTGTAGTGTGTCTTTTTCCTTACTTAATAATTCTAATAAATAACATCTTAATATATCAATTATTCAACTACCCAATTCCTACATATTGTTTCGTTAGTCAACTGTGACACATTTATTGAATGTCACGTTTTTCGAAATTCTACAATAATAAAACGATATATATTGTTGTGTTCAATATATGATTTTTACATGTCAGTAATGATATTATCAGGTACGATGGCGAGTATGTATACGTTATATATAAGTGAGAGAACGATGCATTGTCGAAGAGCCATCCGCGTCCTCATTCCCATCTGCAGAGGCTTCGGGACATATTGGCCGAGTTTCAAGATATCGACGATTCCCTCGTTCGATATGCTTCGAGAGTGTGACTCGATAGAAGGATTCTCTTTGATTTTGGTTTTCTCTGAATCTTTACTCAACGAGGCTCGAGAGCCTCGCGACTCTCAGACGAATATAACGAGTGCCTCGGTGCTTTCGTATATAGAGGTGCTTTGGATATCGGCAAAACGTCTCGGGTCGTTGCCATTCGTGCAGATTTTCCATCCACGATATTGTTCTCGAAAATATGCGACTTGAACCTGCGCTGCTGCTTTTCCTTCCCTTTTCTTCTTCTTCCTCTTCTATGTTTCTTCTTCTTTCTTTTAGTATGTCATTTTGCCGTCGTTTCTTTCAAGAGGCAACTGTGGGCGTAGTTTCTAATCTTCCCCTCTCTCTCTCTCTTCTCACATCTCGTCTTATCCCATTCCACATTACAACCATCTCCTCCAACCGAGTCGTGAGATATTTTTCCTGTTGCTCCTTCCTTTATATTAGCTGCCTCAGACTGTCACTAGCAATGACGATACGACCCGTGACACTAGCTAAATCTTCTTTAAGATTGGTCGAGCTTGAATTCGCGATGGTTCTGCAGCGAAAAATGGAAGAAGAAATAGTAAGAATAAACAATCTAGCAGCGGACAAAGGCAAGAGTAGGAGAAGTCCATCTTCTTAAGCCTGACAACTTTTGTATTTAACCTTTTTTCGAAAAACACTGTTCTTAAGATTCATTCGAGCCATCAAGTACTTTTTACAAATTCTGTGCACCTAGTTGCATATGCATGGATCTTCTTTATTCATTCCGTTAATTAACTTCGAATGTTCATAACGAAGAACCATCTTGATATAGCATGAAGTTGGTTCGTTGCAGTATTACTTCTCTCTCGTAGCTTAGACGAGAGAAAGACAACGTTAATTGCGTTACCTGTTCTCGACTACGTCTCTTTATCAACAACACGGACATACATTAAAAATATTTTAACTAGTCCAACTTCAAAGTCGTTTCATTCAAACAGAAAATAAAAAACAATTACGTTCTTTGTATCCCTAAAAAAAGAAATCGAAATAATCGTGTATAATTGCAAAACGAACGAGTTAAAATATTTACAGTCGGAAAGGACTCAAAAAAAAAAACAAAAACAAAGAACAAAACAAAATGAGCAGCGGAGGAAATTTTACAAAGGTCGTCCACTCAACACGAGATAGGTAGCCAGGAATTTCGTCGGAGTTCCGATTCTCCTGCTTTCTCCCCGGTTTTCCCCCATTCCTCTTTCTCGTTTTTCTCGTCTCGTCGACTTCGTCATTGCCGCTTGCCACGAACGCGTGCCCTCTCTAATTGGCTAACTCGAGTCTGCGCAAGCCGAGCGTCGTTTAAAGAGTGACGCGAAACAACTGGGGGCTGTTGCTCCACGGGCTGTGGTGCGGGTTTGTCGGCAGTGGGGTGAGATCGTGCTAACTACAGGGTGCATGCAAAAGCCGCTGGTGGAGGTTGAAAAGGACTGTTGTAACAGTTATATTCGTGCTCTTTGCGTATCTCGTTTCGTCTCTCTCACTCTCTTCCTACACGTACTCTGTACCTGTGCTTGGAGCGGATGGCTGTGTTCAGGAGGTTGGAAATATGCGCTCCGCTGCACGGCCACACTCTCACGAGCATATACGTGCATGTGCACTTGCACACACACACACACACACACGTAGGCTGGAAAGTTTGAAAACTCGGTCGTTGCATGATGCGAAAATTGTGCAAAACGGAAGGGGTTGACGATTAAGTTCGCTATTCTGTGTATACCTACATTGTCCGTAGAATACGGACCATAGGGAATACACATTTTGTTTAATTTCTCTGATATATCTAGTGGAAAGACGAGATGCATTTTATAACGAGAAATCTTTCTCACCGACGTTTTTTCAACTTTGTCAACATTGATTTATGAATGATCGATTGAAATCGACAGACTGTTGCAATGTTATTTTCAGAAGTAAATAAATTAACAATTGTGTAACGATCGATTTTGACGACACCCGAATTTTTTTCACGGTTATTATTAACTTTTTATTTAAATCGTTATAGCGATTTAACGTTTGATTTCATCCCCTTCCATTTTATTTATCCCCTAATCTTAAACATCCACACTCCTTTTTTCCTTCCTCCCTCGCATCCTTCTACCAGGGTTGCTTTCAATTTTCTTTATCTCCCGACGAGGGTTGCTCGGCAGTTGATATTATTTTGCGTGGAATAACGTAATAAAAAAACCCGGGGACAAGGCAGGCGTTGGACCGAAAGTGAGAAGAAGAGACCTGGAATTCGGAGCTGTTTGTGGTCGGAATTGAAAATGCATCCCTGCGCGGCTATGCGCGTTCGCCTCGAGGGTAGTCGATGAAAGCAAGATGAGTGAGACTGAGATGGAGGCAGGTTGGTTACAATAGGGAAAAACAAAAGGGGAACACTACTGTGGAACATTCTGGAGAGCTCATGGGCGCGTATGGGGGGGTAGCCAAAATTAAATTCTGCATGGGAGATCGAGAGAGAGACAGAGAGAAGGAAGAAATCAAGCAAAACCAAAACCTCTTGGATTTTTCTCCATTCTCCTACCGTTATTTCCGCGGAAAATGACAAAGCTGCAGGTGTAACGTTTCATCCATCGTGAATGAATGAATGCGTACTTGAACATTTTCTTATTGCCATTCAAATCACAAGATTGAATTTTAATCACTTCTCATTAGATCACTATCCCTACCTCCGTTAATCGTTTCCGCCCATCGATCGTAACAGTAGATTTTAATCGTATCGAAGTGGTGGCAAAAAAATCCCGTTAACGGAGTTCGGCGTATTTGAGAAATTCGAGATTTCCAGGTGTTAATTTAATTCTGGTGCGAGTTGAATAACGAGAGAAATGGATCGACGGAGAGAAAGATAGAGAGAGAGTCGCCTGTGCCATGCAAGAGCAATGCGGATGGTAGAGATACTCGCTTCTCCTCTCTTCACCCCCCCCCCCC
The DNA here is from genome assembly GCA_946811545.1 of Netelia fuscicornis. Classification (NCBI taxonomy): domain Eukaryota; kingdom Metazoa; phylum Arthropoda; class Insecta; order Hymenoptera; family Ichneumonidae; genus Netelia; species Netelia fuscicornis. Next base: position 17,447,527 of record OX328011.1, on the reverse strand, counting down.
CCCCCCCTCACCCTCAGTCTGTCCCTCTCGTCTCGTTTCGTCGCATACCGAGAGAGTATATGGGCCTGTACCTTTTTCTAATGCCTGGCCCGTTGGAATGAAGTGAATGAAGAGCCGGGCGGCTCTACATTATAAATGGGGATGAATTATGTCGTGCGCTCGACGGCGAGTAAGGGGTTGAGTTATTGCCGCGGCGAACGCGCGGACCGGGGGCCTCTGCTTCACGCGATATATACAGAGCGAGACACAGACAAGAAGGGAGAGGAAAACCTCTGTGCGCGTTCATTCAACGAGATTGTGGGAGGGTTGGGCAGGGGGGGGGGCGAGCGGAAGAGAGAAAAAAGAACGAGAGAGAAATCTCTATGCGAACGGATCAAAACCTGCCTAGCCGCTGTGTTATGCCGGCGCTAGTCGTTCTCTAATTTTTCACCCTTCTTTTCCATGCTTTCTTTCTGTATATACGTATACAACCGCCTCAACCTCTTTCAATTCGTTTTCACTTTCCCGCGAGTAGGTACTTCCCCATTTGCGAATGCCCACCGCCTTCTCTACCTTTCTTTCTCTCTTTTCCCGTTGAGCGCAGAAGCGTTCTCCAGACTCTGGCAAATTGTAACACGGTATATTATAGTATTCAGTGTGGACTTAACCCAAATACCCTCCATGCTATTTCTTTCTGTTTTTTTTTTTTATGAGTTCATTCGGAACATTCCAGGTAAGTTAAAGAATTATTCTTTTCTCTCTATCTATCTATATCTATTTTCATTTTTAGTTTTATTCTTGTATCGAGTTTATTTTCTAAGTTTTCTCTTGTAAACTTCTGTGGTAACGGAACGAGTCAATATCAATTATTGTATTCAGTACGTGTTGTTAATATTGATTATTATTGTATCTCGGAAAATTGTTACAGTTTACCCCAAAGTATACTAGGGTATAATAAAGTTATCAATCAATCAATCTCTCTCTTTCTCTCTCTCTCTCTCTCTCTCTTTCTGGCTCTTTTTCAAGTATCCAGTGTGATTAATATGATTGTCAATAACGAGGAGAAAAATTTATTGAATATTACTATTTCGAACAATCTCTGTTGAGAAATCCATTTTCGCTATATTCACCCTCTAAGGGAGGAAAGAAAATTTATATTGCAACAACGTGCACTCATATATCTACACAGTATATATTTATATATTTACGTGTGTACCTATATATCAGTACGTACAGGAACATATATGTATAACGAGAGAGGTTGTTGGCTCGTCTAATATATTCGGTAATGAAATCCTCTCCCACGCTGTTTTGGGGCTCGAGGTTCCAAGAGAACAACGTCCGACACCCGAAACTGTTCACCCTCTCTCGTCCATTGTACACTTGTTCGCCCCATTGTCTATTGTCCCGTGTGTCTCGCCAGTCGGCTTGTCGCTGGAGTCTATCCCGGTACGGTTGCCTCCTCGTAGTCGTAGAGGTACTACTGCACTGCGCACTGACCTCGGTCTTGTATAGTACGAACTCTAGCTCATGGATCGCTAACCACCCAAACTTCCCTCCCCGAATCCAACGCTTTCGAGATAGCTTTGAAATTCGAGCGAGCAACTCCGCGTTAAAAGAGCACCTTTTTCGAGTCTCTCGTTCGACACTTGGATAACCAAACTCTTCGCTGACACTTCGTTCCAGACAAGCGATGGCTAGTAACATCTGGCGATTGTTCGAGGTATTTTCATTGAAAAGTACGAAGTGTCGATGTTAAAAACGTGTAGATAAAAAAATGATTCAATTGTACAGGCAAGTCGGTCGAATTGGCGAATTGAAAGAATATTCGGGCGGCTTGCGATGAATAAAGCCTATTTTTTATTCGGTTTGAGCGCCACGATGGTGGAAAAGGCATCGTTATACTTATACAGGATGGAGGAGGATTGATAGTGGTCGAATTTGAACGCGGAAACAGAGCATTAAATCGGACGAGGCAAGAGCGAGAGAGACGAAAAACGGCAGAACCGAACGAGGGAACGCGCCAAATTGCGCGCATGGCGGTGCGATTCGGCTTTATTAAAACTGTCAGCGCACGGTCGTGGTGGCCTCGGTTGAAGGGTGCAAGCGTGCAGTTGTCGTGAATTCATTGGCCTGCCGGTAGGGGGCGGTGCGAGGTGGGAGGGTGGAGGAACGGGGGAGGGGCTCGTCCACGTCGCGCCTCGCCGTCCTGATAAATGCATAAATAAATGAATAAAATTATAGCCGAACGTCGAAATATCCACACGAGAGCGTCAACGTTGAGCGTTCGCTGGATGTCGTGGATATCCGTATCGATCCTGGGGAAAAAAAAACATTGCTGCTCCACAGACGAATTAATCATTGATTCATGACTGCTGAGTCCAATGACACGATTACCTTTCCGTTGCAAAATTAATAACGTGGGTTTTACTGAGATGTGTAAGCTGGATAAGATATAAAAAAAAGAAATTAGTGTAGGTCATCCTGGTAAAAAACAAATCTCCGACGGGGATGCAAAACGTGCGTCTTGTTAAGTCCCGGTCGTCATGCGCAAATGCCCGTGTAACATTGTTGCGCTTCTTTTCTAGTAGATATAAATTTACTTTTCGTTGACTCATTCCCGTTATCCATGGATCCAGAATTCTTTTTGCCGCCATCCTAGAGTGCAGGCACTGCGAAAGAGGGGTGGTACGACCCCTTCTCTCTATCGTTACTCTCGCCATATCAATGTTCCCGTGGCGACCGGCTACCCTTTTCCCTCAATATATAATTCTACCACCCCCTTTCTTCTCCCCTCTTTTGTCTACATATTTATTACGTCGTTATCGTCTTCATGTCACGAAGAAGCGGCGACAGTTATATAGATATAGATGTATATACAAAATAGAGAAGACGGAAACGAGTGAATATATATGTCGTCAATGAGTATTAAATTATTCCCGATTCTTCGAGCGAAGAACCGATTATGTTGCACGGTTAAAAGGACTCTTTAATTTTTCAGTCATTGGGCTCGCTATAGTCAAAAATGCTTTCTACCCGTTGAAAATTGAGAAATAGGGCGATGTCTTTCGCAGTTCACCATTTTCTGTCTAGGTTGAGAGAGAGAGAGAGGAGAGGGACGAGGAAAAGTACGACAAAGACGTCGAAAGTAGTCGAGTACAAGAAGAGCACGTCCTTATCAGCCAAGCTAGATTACCCGTAATAACAAATCGACGAAGGTTTTCTCCCCCTTGCTTCTGTACCTTCATCGCGCTAATTGTCCAGAGGGTTGGTAGAATCCTCCCGCAACTCCCCGGATCTCCGCGAGCTCTTGCAACTTTCTCGATAGTTCCAGACGCGCCTGGCTTCTCACTAAAGTTCCACGTCGTGCTTCGACGAGCTTTTCCACGGAGCGTTCTCGGTCGAAAAGTCTTAAAGACGAGAGACTGAACAGTGTCTAGTTGAGAGTCTTCTCATCCAGAACGTTCGGCGACAATATTCCGAGATTGGAAGGATCTTCAAAGATTTATCCGGACCAAACGAGCGACTTGAAACTAAAAAGTTCGTTTTGAAATATATTCCAACGTATCGATTGTGCGAATTACCTATATATTTATATCACCGCGTCGGTCATAGAGCTCTCTCTCCCTCTCTCTCTCTCTCTCTCTTGCTATCTTGTACGCCAGCTGATGGAATCCTGCGGCCGGGCAATGCCCGCTCCTATCCATTACAATCCCCTTCAATGACAGACCGTGCACACGACGTATGCCAAGTGTATATACGTATAGGGCTCCGTAAGCCCTTCTCGGAGTACCGACAGTGCAGACACGAGAGAATCACCAGTTTCGTGCCAAATTCTGGTCTCTACTGGCCGGGGACAATTGTACCAGCAATATCCATGGAATGAAAAGGTCTTTTGCTCTTCGTCATTGTCGTGTATAGGCTAACGATCAGAAATTCTTATAACTACAGAGCTCGTACTACCTGAAAGTTTCTTGCTGAGACTTGTTTGCCTCAAGGATTTTTTACTGTTCGAAACAAAAAGCTGTTGCGTGCTATTAGAGATAATTGAAGTAGATAGCATTTTAAAAGTTCAACTACGATTGTCGACATCTCTCCTTTTTTTCTATTTTCTGCACGATTACTTGGATAACGCGGGAAATAAAACTACGACGAAGACGGCGAACTGCCGATCATTGAAGCGTTAATCTATCGATCTGCAAGAACCTCGCAATTCCTCGTTTCAGCTCTCTTGACCCTGCGCGCCCAAGTGTGCGAATCGCAACCTCTATCTAGAAGCTTTTTCCTCGGAAGCTATATAAGTTCGTCCCTCTCTTTTTTTTACTCTCACAATCTTCCTGGTAGATACCGACTGGGGCCAAGACAGGTTACGCTATTTTAATCAACGATCGAATTATCCACTCTCACCCTCGTCTACTCTCAGTTCCGTACTCTCGCACGTCCTTGCTATATATATATATAATTATATATGTTTGCTACCCCGCTTCTCTCTCCCTCTTCTTCTCTGGGTCGCTAATCCACTTTCGCTCTAATTCCATCCGGCTGGAAGTTCGGTATTCGTGACCTGGCGTGTCCTCAACGTCGTCCTGACTTTCCTACGGCCCTCGCGCTCACCCCCTCCATCTTTTCTCCTCTTCCCCCTCCTCATTCTCTCCGTAAAGTCTCGTTCGCCCTCTGACGCGCCCTTTACCACCACGAGACAGCAAGAGACTAAAAGCGAAGAGGTTGTCAGACTGTCCCATTAACGTTACCCTGCCTCCCTTTCCTTGTCCATGGAACGTCTAAAGACGAAAGAAACGCCTGCTAAAGACGAAAGAAAGATAAAAAGACACTTTTCGAAAGAGTAGGCGTAGGTTCAAGGTCAAGACGTTCTGGGTGATGTTGATTCGAGGATGAGAGAGAAGATGAGATGGATATTGGAATGAGTATAACGGGTATAATTATGGTGTCTCTTCCTCATTCCTCGGAAACTTTGTGGTCGAGAGTTTGCGAAAGCTTCGAGACACTGTTGATGTTAAATCTGGTAGATGCTGAGGAAGATGACGAACCATCTAGGAGTCGGAAAATACAGGAAGCAACACCCGTAGAGCCTTAGTTGCAACGTCCAGAGTCAATTGGATTGTACGAACTTTGTTCCGTGCGCGCGAGAAAGGTCGAGAGGACACGTGACGAGGCAGACTGTCTCAGACGTCTTCGAGACACGTCGCGCCCTTTGTATCTTCGCCGTTTGTTCTCATCTCGTTTCTCTCGGATCTTTAAGGATCGTATAGTCAACGAACCAAGTCACTCGGTGGCAAGAAAATAACGAATTAACAGGGTTAGAAGGTTCAAGCCCGACAATAACACTTAAGAAAAGAATTTTAAACTTTCTACCCAAACCCTCGCTTTCGTGTATATCCTTCCTGTCCTTACTTCAATACCCTTACTTTCCAGACAGCCCTTCGATGTCTGCCAGAGCGTAATATCCTTTATTGACACTTTTCTCTCGAATTTCCTTCGCCATTTCTCCGTCATCATCATCTAATATTATATTTAAGAATAAAGGTACGCTTTCATTAACGACAATTTGGAAAGCATGCCGGTATTAGTTTCGGAGCACAGTGGTTAGAAATTGGGGTTTTACAAGAACTCTCGTCGTTTCGAGGAAGGAGAAATGGATGAGATTCCGTATAATAAGCGCATAAGCCGTCTTCAAACGGCTAGAGCGGAAGGAATTTCAACCAATTTCATCAGGGTGACCGCATAGATCGTAAGAACTTCTTCCTTCAGTCATTCTCAAAGATCTATAAATAAGAAATTAAAATGCATAAATTAGGTAGAAATTTTGAAAATTAATCAAAAGACAAATATTGTTAAATTAAATTATCGATATATTTTATGATTCCTTATTGATATCGATATAGCAATTTAATACAACGATAAGCCTTATCGTTGTCTTCGACGATTATTAAATGATCGATCTATCTTGCCTGATGCGAGCTTCGTTTGAGACGGTTAGAGCAAATATCTAACTACTTACCGCATCTATCGTGCCCGCAGAATATCATCCTCTTCGCTTCAGATCTCTCGCCGACAATCAAAATGAATTCTATTCCGCTATATCCGGCAACGTCTGCGAACATGGAATACCATAAGGTTTCCGGCCTGAGTGAAACAACCATGTCGTTTTCCTATATAGCTTTTTGGTCTAACCACCCTTCAGTCAAAGGGGAAACTTGTGTGCGATGAAGGAACGGACAGAGGAACGAGAGAAATGGGATAGGAAAACCGAAGGCCTCCGTCTCACTTTATGGTTAGCGAAGCCCCTCGAAAGGAAACAACGTTTATCCCAAAACTGGTTTTCGTCGTCATGACAGTCTTGATCTTGTGCCTCTCTTATCCCCTTGACTTTTTCTTGCGCGTCGACATATTTGCAAAACTCGAACAAACCCCCATGAGGGTCCTTTCTGGTTGACGCAACGTTTGCGAAAAAAAAACAACAACGCAGCAGTAGGAGAACCGTCAGTGCTCTCATAAATGGGCGACTGAGAAACGTGCCGGTACAGTACAGGACTAAAACATCTCGAGGGGTTTCGTCCGCAAAGGATGAAATGTATAGAATGTATAAAATGTATTCTTTCATGAAAGCTGAACAAGGGAACGAAACGACAAAGCGAAAAAAGGACGAAGATATTCGCAAAACGTAGAAGATAGAAAGAGAGAGGGAGAGAGGCAAAACACACGAGTCTTGATGAGATAGAGGACGCAGTAGTATCCACGTAGTAACGTGATATCCTTTTAGAAGTTTGCCAAGGAGTGTTCGCCTCAAATGTCCACGTCCCAACCACTTTTACTCGTTCGCTCCTTCCGTCTGCGTGCTAACCAGCCTTTCACTTCTAGGCTCCTATTTCGTTTTATTCTCTCCTTCTTAACACACCCCATTCAAAACAAGGGACATCCTGAATTCTAGTAATGTCCACAGGTTTTCCAGTCGTATCCGTCTTTTAGCTGCTACAATACAAAAGCAGAAAGAGACAGAGAGAAAATGTGAAGGTATAGATATATACTCAATGAATTATTTGTAAGGGTGACTAGGACTCAAGGATTAAAGTGGCCCACCCAAAAACTACCAAACTACTTCTAGCCAGGCTAGTCGATTCTCTCTCCCCCTCTCTCTCTCATTCTGCCTCTCGGTTTACACGAGACGTTAATTTAAGCTCTGCTGGCGGGAACGTCCCTTACAGAGTTCATCACCATGACCTCCTTCTCACTTTCAACGAACTCTGACACACCTTTGTCCATCAAACCTAACTTTCTCTATCTATTGGGTTGGCCAAAAAGTAATTTAGTTTCTCATAAATGGACATGTGTGTCTCGTTATTAGAAACAAAATGCAATTCGTTTCCAGCCAACGTGCTATACCTTATATGTATATAGTATTTTGTTAGGTTATGAGCTGGGGTTGCTCCAATAACTGAGCTCAATTTTTTTCTCTGTAAAATAAGAGTTTATGTTTTAATTAATATTACTATTTACAATCTATGTACATACAAAACTTACAAATTACCTGTAAAATAAGAGAAACGACAATTAAATTCAATTATTCGTCTCTCTTTTACGGCACTGATCTATAACGGCTTGTTTTTAATAACTGTCATGCGCACTTATCCTTTCATCTTATTCTATCTCTGTCTTAACATTCTGATACGTCGGCGATTGCTCGACGCCATCGCTACCTGGTGTCATAAGCGCGCGTAGAGCATATCTGTAGCGTACCTGAGACCGGCGCGGTCGAAAATAATGACCGAACAGGGTTGTAAGGCCTGTTCTCAATTTGGATATTGACGCTAATCGTCAGGTACGTTCGTAAGTGAAATTAATCGCCTACGAACTCGGGTTGTTTTGAATAATTCACTCGATGGTAACTTGAACTTGAGATATATTTTTTATGTTACAAACGAGTATGAATCTACCAGATCGCGTAATGAATTTAAGCGACTGATGCGTACGGTGTTTGGTTGTAGACTGAAATCTTAGAGCTCTCCGAACAATCCCTTCGGTCTTTTCTTTTCACAATTTATTTTGTGCATAATGCTGATTGGTCACTCTAGGGCTGCCTGCGGAAGGCGGAGATTTGTCGTGACCAATCCCAAAAAAGTTGAGTAAATGAAAAACGTTACTAAAAACTGAACGGAGTTTTTTTTCCGAGAGCTCAGGAAGTGTGTCTGGTAAGTCTCGCGATTAGAAAGAAGTCACGTGTATGAATATTCAAAAAACAATGCTGTATATATAAAAAATAGAAAGGTTTCAACGGGATAGGTACTTGACGACGAGACATTTGGTAGCCAAATGTTTTATTGTCTTGTGAGTCATCGAGCACGCGTCGAAGACAGGCAAGACCCTTATTTCTTACTTTATGACGGTCAGCTGGGCGAGAGTTCCAGTCTGACCAGGCGTAGTGAGTCAAACAAAATTGAAGGCGATGGCTCGACTTACCAGATTTGTATAGTTTTTCGAATAGAAATATGTGAAGAAAGAAAAAATATGAAACGTTGTCTAAGGACGGAACAATATCAAAGCGCGCCATATTTGAAGAGAGTATCGTCTCTTTACATGTATATCAATATTTTTAGCATAGACCCCATATAGGAAGATTTAACATTGTTATTAATTTCTTCATATTTCATATTTTTCTAATATTATTATTACCTGTATATTTTATGCTTTTGTAATTACAATAAAACTCTCCATGATTGTTGATACGAACACAAAACATATAGAACTTTTTAAATAGTTATATTGTATCGGGATGTTAGATGGAGTATCGCAACGATTTCATATCGACTAACATTCATATACGTTATTAGGTCAACATCCATATATGTTATTGGATCTTGATGGTGGGACATGGATCCTACAGTAATGTCGATAATGCGGTTAATAGCACTTAATATATAGGCCCAGTAACCTTCGTTATAATTGCCCAGATTATCAGCATGACTGTGTAGTTTCCACGTTATCATTCAGCCATCGGTCCAACGTCTGGCCGAATATTATTGCCATTTTCGCATCATTAGTGCTGCGTTCCCAATCAATCGTAACTGTTTCCGAATTGGTTGTAAATTCCCATACGGGTTATTAGAATGATTGTGCTTATTTGTGTATGTTCCTATTTATTCACGACAAGTGACAAAATAATAAACAGGAAACATATAGAAACAGCTGGAATATTTAGCCATGTCCAAAACTATATCACTATAATCCGCTTATACCTTTTCATTAAAGATGTAATGGTCCAATGCGTAAATGATTGGCCACTATCGGTGGCGGCTCAAGCAACAGCTCGCTGTTCCCTTCCGCTTCCGGAAGAGAACATCATTTGGTAATCATCGTGGATAGCGTTTAATTAGCGCGTGCGGGCCACAGAAATCTGTTGGCAGCGTGGAAAAGCCGGAGAGGGAGATGATTTTGCTCGCGCGTGAAAACTATTCTCGCTCTCCAGCTCGGTTTCTCCTGCAGTATCCGCAACGCGTATACGCGAGCTACTATCAACCCTCTTCTCTCTCTCTCTCTCTCTGTCTCTCTCTCCCGCTCTCTCACTCTCTCTCCCTCGTTCGAACGACAAATTCCGGCTAATTTTCACCGTCGGCGTTCTGCCTGCCGACTTCCTTTAATTAGAAATTCAGCAGCGCCAGCGGAGCCCTCGAGATTTCACCCGGAAGTAGTACAGGCCAACGGCCCGACTTCCTGCGGCGGCGGCCCCATCGCCGTTCCTCCTCTCCACCTTCTTCACGTACTTATAGTCTACTCTACATTGTAAGGAAAGCGAAGTGAGTATAGAGTACAGCTCAGCTCATGGTGTATGGAGGGAAATAGAAATGGAAAACGGAGGAGAACGATCGTTATAGTTCGCAAAATATAGCTTTCTCTCGCTTTATCTCTCCCCCTCTCTCTCTCTCTCTTTCTTTCGTTCACCCCCTTTCTATCTCGCCACGAGCGAAATTGCACAAATTCGCAAATTGACGCGCGAAGTGGAAAAGTACATTCCCTTGGGAGAAAAATTTTCAGCGAGTAACATTAGAAAAATCGTGAAAATTGACCAGGAGAATCGTTCGAAAGTAAGAGGATGATGAGAAAATAATAGTCGTTCAATTTTGTTTCGTCCCTCGAGCGGATCAAATACTACGACGGAGTTGGGGTTGGGACGGTCAGGGGAAGGACGATCTTCCAAGTACCTATAAGAAAAACTGGGGGATGAAATAAAGGGGATGAAGCTCTGGACCGTACGATGAGGTTTCCTCGCGGCTTTTCAATGTCTCGCTTTCTTCGAAAAACCTCTTCGCGATTCCTTCTTTTTATAATTAAGCGGCTATGCCAATCGGCTTACATACCCACCATTAGAGTCTAAGAAGTACTTGGCTTCGGGCTTACTCCATCATCCCTTTATTCGCTTTTCCTCGTGGTCCGGTTACGGAAACTTCAACTCATTTTGTCCCCCTCGACTTTTCTCTCGTTTAAATCTATTTCCTACAAGGACATATTACCATTGTTTACAGACAATATTTACTGATTTGCTCGTTTGTTCGTTCGACCATGAAAATCTGTCTCTCAAATCAGTCGACTCGTCTTATTCCGTGCTAATGGTATACACAATACGATTAAAGCTCGCTCTTCAATCCAAATAGGATACTTTTAAAGCGTAAGCTCGCGAGGTAACGCTATTATGCGACAATGGCAGCATTTGGATAAAGGCTATAGCCAAGTGTGAAAAGAGGAATTATAGGGTAGGAGGAAAGAGGTGGTAGAGAATTGCCGGGCATCGACCGGGTAGAACGAAAAGAATGAAGGATAGAGGGTTGTGGTTCGGTCTATCGGACTCGCCTTTTGTATGAAATAAAACGACGAAATGAAAGCGAGTTACTGCATACACAGAGCTATACAGGCCTATAGAATGGAAGCAAGAGAGGAAGAGACGCATTCGAAAAGCGGCAGGAAAAGTGATGGGCGCTTTTGCAATGTGTGGGTGGGCGCATTTCCCCTCTCTCGTGCCAATGCCGGGCCCAGCGGGCATAGCCAGACTCGATTCGTCCCTCGGCGCGTACGACAATAATTCACTTCCTACCCATTTCGCTCGCGATATAACGCTACTTGACAATGTACACGGATATTATTTTTCCTCGCTTTTTTCTCCTCTCTCGTTTTTGTGACCTTTATATATACATAGAAATGTGCGACCCGCTTTCCTCTTTTCTTTATTTCCTTTCAGCGCTGATATCGATCGAGCCAAAATCTGCACCCACATTTTTTACCCCTATATCTTATTAAAACATGAAAACATAAAGTGGCATTTGTTCCGGAGGGTAGAGAAGCGAGACGAATCAATCAGATTTTCTCCAATGTCGGAACGGCTATTATCGTCTCTTCTGACGTGAGCTCCATCGCCGGCTAATAATCTGTCTTTATATCCACCGCGTTGGAAAAAAGGTCTATCGATCATTTTGACTTCTGGGGGTTGAAAGCTCTACGCGCTTCACGCGTATTGGCTTCGTCCGCCCGATCATGCGAGAAAAAAGGGATGATCGCAGTGTCGGTGTTATACAACCTCGTTTCGCTTCGTATTTTTTTTTTTTTTTTCGGAATTCTACGATTGTTACGTCTCCGTTAAAAATACGAGTTATCGACGACTTTAGGAAATCGTATCTATCGATATTCCATGACTTTACAACTTTTCAACTGGGATATGAATATTTTCTACGAAGTAGTTTAATTAATTCACGAATCTTCCTTCGACATCTTTCTATATAAATTTACGATGGAAACGTATATATGCGTTATTCCTCGTTGGTACATAGTCGTTGAATTTCTAGGATTCGTATATCGGAGAATTCACTGGGCTCCTATACTTTTCCCAAGATGTTTCGGTTCGACAGTAGTGGCGGTCGATAACTGGTCAGACGTATATCCATTAAATTCTCGGAGGTTGCAGAGGCGCGATGTGCTCTTTCGATCTCTTTTTAGTTAGTTGGTTCGTTGCTTACTGTGCATTACTGGCCACTGTACCGAGAGTTTTCCCCCAATTACCGTTGTCTCTTGGGCTCTTAAGACGAAAGCGATGTATCTGGTTGGACGATTTAATTAAACCGTCGATTAAACGGTCAATCACAGTTAACCCTGGCGGGTTAAGCTGGTCACGTCACCGCGTAATTCCATTATCCACTCGTGGCACAGCGAACTCGCTGGCATCTCTCCCTGCGCTTTTGCTAGAGATCTCTGTCTCTCTCTTCTCTCTCTCTCTGTCTATCTATCTCTCTTCCTCCCCCTCTTTCATTCTATTTCTCCCATCCCACAGGCTCTCGTCATCTCGCGCTCACCAGCCTTCCGATAAACCACTCACTTATCTTTAGCAAGATCAGTGCTCATTTTTTACTGTCGTCGCTGGTCCATGCCATTTAATTGTCCTGTTAGCTTCCATCCGTCCCTTTTTCCAACATATCAAAAACCTCTTCTCATGAATAAAATAATCATTCGAGATCGATCGAATCAGATTTTATTCTCCAATTCTCTGTCCATCATCAATTCGTCACTTGTTTGGAGAGGTACGATGGGAAAGTTATGAAAACTGGGTCATGAATAATAAGATTGAAAAAACCTTGGCGATTCTGACGTCGTAGATGTTATTTCAATATTTTCTCTCGTTGATACGCATTAAAATTCGTACAGATTTTTTTCTCGTGGAATGTGCTTTCAATGTATTTTTATAAACTGGACATTGGGTAATAATACCTTAGCGAAATTCCAATAAAATTCTGTATAGGGACGGGTCGAAAAAAAGGAAATCGAAAGGAATTGTTATCGATCCTATATACATATATACAGATCGAGGAAGAATTTCACTGTCGAAATACTTCGTAGTCTATGCTTGGAATAGTTACGCCTGTGGTTTTATCTCATCTCACGTTAATATAAGCAAGTATCGTATATATATACGATATATAGGTTGATACGTATATAGAAGAGTGATGAACGGCCTCTGGACCGTATAAATCTCATTATACTGTACTTCATTCGATCAAAAACCCCCCTTTGTTTATTACGAGCCCGGGATCCATCCTTGCAAGCTCCGCTAGCGAGTTTCGCCAACTTTTCAAATGTTCCCTGGTGGGTAATATCTTTCGTTGGGTAATATTCTCAACGGCCTGAGGAATATAATTCTCTCGTCTCATCTCTCTCTCTCTCTCTCTCTCTCTTTCTTTTTCTCTCTGTATTTGTCTCAGTCTCACTCTCACTTTCCCTTTCTCATGCTTCGTCTTCTATTTTCTGATCTCCCAGAGTTTATCAGTCACGATCTTGAAAAAAAAGACAAACTTTCCGACTATTTTTAGGTTTTCATTATAAGTTGAACATAAATGTCAACAGACAATATCTTTTCTCTATTGGTCTAACCCCTTTGAACTTTTGCAACTTTTTAAGACCGTCGACGTAGATGCATGAGTACTCGTATCGTGTAAGTATTTACGAGCTATAAATACGCGTTTCGACTTTATATGTTCAAAATATAGTTTCTCTCCTTTTGTTTCTCATCCCTTTCTAACGTGTACCTTATTCACCCAATTCTGTCCATCTGTGTGTCTTTCTCCCCCCCCCCCCCCCCTCCGCTACCGCTCTTGGCAGAGCCACGTAAAACATAAAAAGTGATGTGCCAGTGAAACGCTCGTAAAAGACTTGCTAAAGCTATCCCCGAGTAAATCTATAGCCCTAGGACATTAAAGTGATTTCGTTTAAGGGTGTTCATAATATCGCCGTTCTACCACGTGCGAAAGCCCTTACTTTTTCTTTTCCCTATTCTCGCACCTTTATAAACTCAATAACATAAAATTCGTTTCACAATATGTACACACACGTTCCAGATCAAACTACCCGCACGCCCTTTTTGTCCTCACTTTGGAAGGATTTAACTCCGTGTGTACCTTCATCTTCGCTGGACCAATTGTTCCCAGCATCGAATACATGGATATGGATATGAACACATATATCGGAAATGGATAAGAGAGCCTCGGGTCTTACTGGAACACGCACGTTTCTCGTTCATCGACGTTTTGTGTGGGAGTTAGAGTTTGTTATATACCGAAATAAGTTCGAAAGAAGAAAGTAAAGTGGTTGTGAGAAGGATCTTATGATAGGGGAAAACAACATTCTGGTCTCAGAACATAATACGATCGCCTAGCGTCAACATCGTTACTGGCGAATAGACTCTCTTTCTCTCTTTATGTCTCTCTCTCTCTCTTGGTATTTCTGTTTCTCTTTGTCACTCCATATTGTTTCTCTTCGTTAGCCAGTCTTTCTCTCGCTTTTGTCATCAACTAACCACCATATATATATACAATCCTAACTTCTCTTGTCATTTTCCTCACATTTCATCCTATCACTTTACTCTCTTTGTCTCTCTACCCATCTCTTTCTTCAAGCGTTGGTTCCAAAGCTCGAATATCGTCCTCGTCGAAATATTGTTATGGACACGTAGCGATGTAACACTGTAAAACTACACGTAGCTAGTATGACGTATTGCATATATAGCACATGGCAGAGTCTGCATGAAATCAAGCGAGGTAAGCTCCTCCGAGCGAGATTCGATGTGGCCAGGCGACTCAACGGGTACACACCGGATGAATCCACGATTCGAAACTAATATTATACATTCAGAGATAGACACGCTATACACGTACTGCAGTATGTCGACAAATACAGATACGAACGAGATGTACGTGTATATTTATTGTCAAGACTTGGGAACGACAATACGATATACGGGACGAACTTGGAAAGCTCCGATTTGAAATTAGTTTGTCGTTGTCGTGGCAAGGTGAGACTCAATTGTGAACCCCTGTCACGAAAATCCTGGGTATTAGATCCAGGTTGCCAACACCGAGAGAGGAAGAAAGAGAGAGAGAGAGATCTTTGATTTCGTTGGTACGGTTGAAGCAACATACGCCGAGGGAATTTTCCCGAAACTACCCTCGCGATCAAATATCGTTCTCTCGGTTTCATCCGCAAATTGTTAACCTTACTATTTGAATAGTAATGCTAACTCTCGCTCGGTGACACGACAAGCGAAATAAGATATTACGAGAATACCTAAGTCGCGTTATTTAATCTTTATTCATGATTGAAAAGTGACGACGGTTGTAATCAGACACCTGTCGATTGCGTCCTGCTGCCAATACACGGAGGAAATATCGATCGAATCGTACCTTGCTCAATATTTCAAGGGATAGTTTTGTGGATTAACTTTCATCGAGCGAAGCTTCGACACATCACGTAGAAGAATTCAAAATTAGGTATACCTACGATGTCAGAGGAAAGTTAACTTTATTGAGGTTGAAACTTTAAATTAACATTTCGTTGTTGTGTATAAGGGAAATGAGAGGCAGGGAAAAGGAGTGTCAAAGATATTTATTGCTCGGGCAAGCACGTCGCGAAATCTATGGAGTTTTTATAGATATATGGAAGCTGCAACACCATGGGTGACTCGTAAAAGTGAAAGTACAGTGATGCTAAGGTCGGTGAGAGTACGTAATGGGGTTTGAAACGATATAAAGGGTAGTAGTTTAATAGTAGTGGCCGCATTTTCTTCCTGAGATCCCTATTTCGAGCATTCAATCGATTCCTATCGTACTCCGTTTCCATTCGGCCTCCTCTCTTTCTCGCTCTCTCTTTCTTCGTTCAATCCCTATCGCGGTTCTCTCGGCCCAACTCGGCGCGTGCTCAAACTCTCTTTCGCCCTCTTCGAGGATCTACGAGATTCTTGAAACCGTCGCGGAGTCATTTCAGGCACGCGATAGCGAGATTTAACTCTCTTTCTCCCTTCTCTCTCCCTCCCTCTCTCTCTCTTGCGGTGAGTACGTTACACACGCCTCAATAACGGCTCCGCTTTTAAGATTTATCTCTGTCGCGCGACTGCCCACGGGCGTTTTTGTTTTAGGCGCAAAGCTCGCACCATAAAGCTTTTCGTCGCTTTTTCCTATGAGATTCTCCAAATTCGTCTCTGGCGTTGGGAAATTGTGAGGAAAAGCTGTGACATTTTTCATAACCTAACTTTGGGAATTTCGGTTGACTGGCCGTGACGTTGTCCTCTCTGTCAGATGTCCCGTGTTTGCGCATGCGCCCACAACAGTTATCTACGGTCACCTGCAATATCAGGGCAAGAGAGTACCGACATCGTACTTATCAGAGAGCGACGCACATCGCGTATTACCATTCGTCTCACCGCAGCGCGTGATCTACATTGACATATCGAAAATCGATCGGCCGTCGGTGGATCACCCCTCTCTACTATCGGGAGCATCGATAAGTTGACAAACCGAATAATCTAGCCTTGGTTCGCGCTTGCGCTCACAACGAATACATAGTACCTAGCACGTACTATATCATCGCGAGTGAGTTTCGATATCATACTTAGCAGCGAGCGGAGCACAAAGTATACCATCATTCGTCACATAGCAGCGAGCGATCGACATCGGGTCAACACTCGCCTCTACTATTGGCGGTACTGTTCATTTAGATAAATCAAATAGCCGTACGTATGCCGCGGTGTGGCCGGTGTCATAGGTATATTGCTAATAATCCGATTACTTGCAAATACTGCAATCGTGTGTTCCACCCGGGCTGCCTAAAACACTCTGTCTGTCAGAAATCTGAGAATACTTCTTGTGAGTCGAGCGTTGCTGCCATGGATGCCTCTCATTCTTCTTCCGATCCTTCAATCTCTGCGCTTAGCTCGCGTTCTCGAGATGAGGAACCTGTATGGCTTGATAGGATTATGGCTAAGTTTAGCCAGTCAAGCGCAGAATCTAAGCTACAAGCTGCTGAGCTACGCGAGTCTATTGACAAAATGAACACTTCGCTCAGTGAAATTCCGGCGCTGCGTGCTTCCATTGCAGCAATGAATGAAAAGCTAATTGAAATTCCTAAGATAGTTCGGGTAATCTCTGCGCATGCGGAAAAAATTGAGTCTCTTGAAGGAAAAAATGTAAAACTCGCGCAAGAGATTTGTGAACTGAGATCTGACCTCCGTAAACTGGTTAGTAGTCCGGCCAGTGATCAAAGATCTGGTGAGATCATTGTAGCCGGTATACCTGACGTGGTTAAGGATCCTCCTAAGACGATAGCAATAAAGGTACTAGCGGCGCTAGGTCTTAACGAGTTGGCAGGTCATATAATCGCGGCGCGCATTATGGCACGTAAACAACGATCGGTTGCGAATGCTTCGACTGCTGCGAATGAGTCAGGCGGCGAGAGAGAAGCGCGGCGTTTTTCAATTGTTTTAACTCTTACATCTGGTGTCGTACGTGATGCAATCATTAATGCTAAAAGACTGAAGCGCGACTTGAAGGCCAGTGAGGTCTTTAACATTAATACGAAAGGAAATGTGTTCGTCAATGAACTTTTGTCGGCATACTGCTACAAGCTGTTGCGACTGTCGAAGGAGCGAGCTAAGGTTGCGTCGTATAAATATGTGTGGGCGAAGGGCGAAGCAATCTACGCTAGGAAAGACGATGGGTCACCCAAAATTGAAATTCGGTCGGCTGAGGATCTCGAGCAGCTGATCTGACTCCCTGCACCGTCGTTAGCGCCCACCAGTATCGGCACTCCCGATCCGTCTCTGTCCGATCAGAATATTAGGGTTGTGCATTTCAATGCCAACTCACTTCTTGCTCACATCGATCTTGTCAGAATTTTCTTCGATCAGAACCCGTGTCATGTGATTTCAGTTTCCGAAACGTGGTTGCATTCACACATTCTGGATGAACTCGTTAAAATTGACAATTATTTTCTTATCCGCAATGATCGCGAAGGCAAAGAGGGTGGGGGTGTTGCATGCTATATACATCACACCCTAAAAGCTAAAGTTTTAGATGTGTCGCCCAATAAATTCTCCAACTCTCCGGAGTACATCATTCTCGAAGTATCGCAAGGTGATCGCGAGAGGATACTATTTACCTCCATGTATAGGAGGCCAAAAGGGCACTTTCTCCACAAATTTGAACAGGCCTGGGACCGTTACGCTCACTCCTATAACAATTCAATGATCGTCGGAGATTTAAATTGCAACATGCTACTCAATGATTATGCTTCCAAATATCTTCGCAATTTCATTCTCTCGCACTCATTGTTCCTTGTTCCTTCAGAAGCCACCTATCACACTGCTCACTGTGACTCGTGGCTCGATATATTTATACTTGACAGTGAGGAAAAATTGGTGCAGTATAATAGGTCTTCGTCTCCCTTCATCGCAGGCCATGATATCATATCGCTCCAATTTGCACTTAATGTGAGGAAGGTTGCACCGCGTATGATTACCAAGCGTTGTCTGAGGGACTTTAAGGACAACGATTTTATCAATGCAGTTCAATATTCACTGCCGCCGTCAAATTTGTTCGACGCTGCGACTATTGACTCGGGCGTTGAGCTTGACCGGCAGTTAGACACAGTTACGCAGACTTTGTGCTCTATTTTCGATCGTTTTGCACCTCTTAAAACGTTTGTTGCTAAGAAACCGCCAGTTCCATGGCTTACTGCTGAGCTTAAACAATGCATCAGGTACAAAAACAACTTGTACAAGCGAGTAAAACGATCAAATAACGTCTTAGGTTTCATCATGTACCGACGAGTCAGAGATGATGTAACTGTCAGGATCAGGAAGGCGAAAAGTGACTTCTTGTTAGCTACACTCGGTACGATAGATGACCCCAAGCAGATGTGGAAGCAACTGAGGAGCTTGGGTTTAGTCAAACCGCGCCTGCCGTCGCCCTTCTACTTTTTCACCCCTGACGAACTAAACGCACATTATGCAACAATCACGGCGTCGGCCCCGGAGCTAACACGTGAAGAGTTTGAGTTCATGTTGGCTGAAACTCCAAGCGAGGAGAACTCGTTCTCATTTTCACAAACCTCGAGAGAGTCGGTTCTACGCATTTTGCGACGCTCGTCTTGGACGTCGCTTAGTGTCGGTTCGGATGGCATCTCAAAATTCTTAATTGACAAGGCCCTTCCATGGCTGCTCGGCATCATGCTGAAAATCATTAATCTTAGCATCCGCATACGGCACTTCCCTAAATTGTGGAAAACGGCATTCATCCGCCCTCTACTGAAAGTAAAAATTCCGCGTTCGCCAGTGGACACGCGGCCGATTGCTTCTCTACCTGAACTATCAAAACTCCTTGAAAGAGTTGTATTTGATCAAATGACCAGGCATCTGGAGACCAATAATAAAATCGATCCCAGACAATCTGCTTATCGTGTGTCGTTCAGCACACAGACTGCTCTGGTAAGAGTCTCTGATGATATCAGGAGGGGCATCGACGAACGCAAAGTAACGATTGTGGTGTTGTTCGATTTCAGCAAGGCGTTCGATACCGTTCCGCACCTCAATCTTTTGAGAAAACTCAAGCGGCTGGGCTTCGCCGATACTGTTCTCGAGTGGTGCTTCTCGTATTTGACTGCGAGGTCACAAATTGTCGTGGATGAGCGTGGTAGCTGTTCCATATCTTCACACACGTCGGCAGGAGTACCACAAGGTTCAGTTTTGGGACCGTTACTATTTTCATTGTATATCAATGATATAGGGGACTGCCTGAATCACTGCGATCGCATGATCTTCGCGGACGACATCCAAATCTATTTGCAATCTTTTCCATCTGAGATAGACAGCGCCCTTGCGAAAATCGGCCAAGATGTGACGGCTGTGGGACAGTTCGCGCGCTCGAATGGTCTTGTCCTAAACTCCGCAAAGACGAAGGCAATGGTCATTGGGAGTAGAGCCTATGTAAACGCACTTAACTTGGGTGAGCTGTCCCCCATCACTCTAGATGGGGCGCACCTGCCGTATGTCACCGAGGCAAGGAACTTGGGGGTTATATTTCAGGCAGACCTCTCGTGGAGGAAGCATATTTCTGCCGTCTCGCAAAAAGTGCATGCTACATTGCACAGACTAAAGTACCATAAGGGGTCGCTATCAACCGAGGTGAGAATTAAATTAGTGACCACACTGATTTTCCCTCACTTCGACTATTGCTGCCTTGTCTATCATGACATCACGGCAGAACTGAACGGTGTGCTGGAGAGGTTGCTAAATTGTTGCATAAGGTACATCTTTGACCTGCGACGTGACGTGAGAATCTCCCCATATCGTCATAGATTAAAATGGTTATCTGTGAAAGGGCGCCGCAATTATTTTCTAGCGATCACAATTTACCAAGCGTTGTTCTTACGCGTCCCGCCGTACCTGGATGAGCTGCTGCCTAGGGCACTGCAGGGCATCAGAAGGTCGGAAAGACTGGCCGAACAACCGGTCTTTCACATCCCATGTCATAGGACAACCACCCTCCAGCATTCATTTCGATTGTGCGCTGCGTACCTCTGGCGGTCACTTCCGTCTGACATTAAGGAATTGTCATCGCTAGACACGTTCAAGAGCAGCCTTATGGAGTACCTCCTGATCTCTGAGCAGAGCGAGCAATAAACTGAGCAATATACTCATTAATCTGATTAATGGTGTTTTCCTATTCAGACTCTGTGCTTTCGTCCTTTGGTTGTTACGTTCTTCTCGAGTTAAGGTCATAGATTCTCATTTATTTGCTATCTACTTTTCTTCATGTTAGTTTCTCGTTTATGTTTTATTTTTTATCTGTGCTTCTGCCGCTAAGCACCGCCATGGAAATTCTCCATCTTTGGTTCTGTTTATGCTATTTTTAGTTTATTTTTAGTTTATTTTCATTTTTGTTTTCACTGTTATTTTCATTTTTATTTTTACTTTTATTTCTATTTTTACCCTTATGTTTAGTCTTACTTATGATTGCTATGTTTCACATCAACATTCTATCTTTAGTTTAGTCTATCTTTATTTTTGTATTATTCTTAGTCTTAGTATTAACTTTTACATTGTGCTTTATTCTGTAATGTTACCCTATAGCAATGCTACGGTATAATAAAACTCTATCAATCAATCAATCAATCTCTCTCTCTTTCTCTTTCTGCCCTCTTCTCATCTCTCTTTCTCTCCTGGTAACAAGGGATTCCTGCGCGTCGTAGAAAATTTATCCTCGACTGTTGCTTGTTTACGTATATACACCTTACTTTCAATCGCTCGAATTTATTCGAACATCCGATATCTCCTCTCTCACTCTTAATTACGAATAAAACGTGTTTAATTATATCTCACTCGTTATCTCGTATTCAAACGTTAAATTCCCCGATAATCAAGGCATAAACATCGAGGAGCGTTTCCAATTCTTTGATAATTCAGATTGTTGAGGTCGTGTCTAAAAATACATGGATTAACCCTTTCCAGTCCATCGCTGCCATTTGGCATTCCAATTTCAAATTTACTTGAATTAATTGTGTCCCAAAGCCACGACCTAATAATGCCATCTGGCACAAGCTCTGCAAGAACTGAAATTGCTAAAACGACTAACAATCGATGTAATTATACTCCATTTTTGAATAGCTTTTTTTTCAAAATAATTCCAAACATTGTTTGAGTCTAAAAGGGTTAAGACTATAATTTGCGACTACAGTTCGTATCGAATAAAAACCCTACACTAGTAGATAGTTACAAACCTACGAAAACGTTTTTATACGTATGTTTTGTTCAATACGCTTTTGAGGCGCACGTACACTTTCAAATTTGCAATACACTATACAAATGTCGGGCTGTATTCGTATCTGTAATGAAACTACGACTATGCGGATATTCTACTTGCACCGTACCGTCTAATTTTTGTCACAAAATGTAATTGGTTGTCGTAATCGCTTTAGGTTGAATGTTTATACCGGATGTCAGAATCTGGTTTATTTACGAAAAGCTTTTCATGCGCGTGGCACACGAAACTTCCGAGAAGGTTGAACGGTCTGTATGTAGCATGTACTTTGCGCAATACATGCAAACGGTAAGCCAACTCGGTAAGTATACGTTCTCGTTCTATTCACGAAGATTGGATGGAACTCCAGAGCATCCAAGCCGTGGTTAATTATCGGTGTACCCCTTCGTCTCGTTTTGCCCTCTAGCTCGTTCTCTATGTAAGCAGATGTCTCTATGTACCCACAATAAAAAGTTCACTTCGCCGTAGTCCTTCTATACAAGAATTTTGCTTTCTATATTTATACGTAATTAAAGTTCCACATTGACCCAATATCTAATGACAGACTTCTCCGAATGAACAGTTCGTCAATGCGACTTGGAGATTCATCATAGGGAGTTATGCAAAAGTCGATAGTTTATTAGTGAAAGAACATCTGTTCGAAATTAGGAATGCGTTCGAGTAAATCCTTAAGAATTTTTATGTGACAATATTCAGAATTCTACTAGCACGTTTGACCAAATTTGAGGTATTTGTATATGCTGCCTGTAGCTCCCTCCTTTCCCCTAAGTTTCAGTTTAGTGAAAAAATGAAAGTGTTTCGATCCAAAATGAAACTTAGAACAACCGTTTTTTTAAATTATAGTTACCTTAATAAATTCTGTTTATCGGGATTTAGTGCGGTATGGGCGAAGAAATTTTAGATACGCTTCTTGAGACACTCGGTTCATATATTTTTAGCGTACTCGACACGAGTTTTAGTTACCTACATATTACACATATAGCTAACGTCTGTTGTAGAACTAACCGCTGCAAATAGGAGAGAGATAGCGAGGGTGAGTGAGTGGAATTTCCGGCAACCGTCGATTTTCTACGAGTCGAATTTCCCCTTCCTTTCTCTTTCTCTCTCCTTCTTCCGTAATTTCTCTCTTTCTACCATTCGTAGCATCCTTTCGTACTATTCGAGTCACGCTTGATAACGCGAGCGTACACAAAAGATCGCGGTATAGGATCGCGTGCGCGCGCCCGCGCTCATAAAAGTTATCAGCCTTTAGACGTGAGGGATTTACGAAAGCGTCTAGAAGTGTGTGTGTGTGTGTGTGTGTGAGTGTGTGGGAGAGAGGGAGGGGGGTCGACAGCGAGAGAGAGACAGAGAGGGGGGAGAGGTAGAGTAAGAGAGCGAGGGATGCAGCAGCAGACGCTGGAGCTCAACTCAGCGATTTAGTTCTCTGTCCTGTTCTCTATTTAGCTCTATCTCTCTTTCCCTTTCCGTTGCTCTCAATCTCCGTCTCTCTCTGATCCTCGCGACACACCAGGAACCAGAAGCGCACCGCCCACGTACGCGCGTTGCCTCGTTAAAACTTGCATTGCTTCTCTACCCTCTCTCCTCTTTGTCCTCCTCCATCCAACAACTCACCACACTGTCTTCTCCCCTGTACAGTATTAAACGCTAACGGTGTCCTATGCAACAGCCACTCACTGCGAAACCAACATGAACGAATCCTCAAACTCGTAGCTAGCCGTTTCGTCACGGATTTGTAACCGCGCTCTAATTTTTCGCCTGTCCCGAGCTTTTTCCAATTAGCGATAGTCAAAACTCGAACGAGCTAATTTTTCGGGCATGTCGCGGGTAAAGGGCGATATATAGCTTTATCACTAATTTACGTTAGTCATAATGAGCTAATCGCATGATAAACAATTAAAAGTTTGTTCCATTTATGAAAAAGCTCTATCGAAATAATTTACAAACAATATTTAAGTCCATAGTCTTTTAGATTGTTACCTTGAAATTGACCTTGATTGCTGAGTTAATGATATCTAAATAGATCCTTGTTGTCAAATTATCAATGTCATGAAACTCAGCACATGGTGAAAATTATTGAAGAAATACTTCACGCCACTCTTCAAAAATACTCTAAAGAAATATCGTTTTTATCGATGGATTTTCTTACGTCGTGGTAATTCGAAGCATGAAAATATAAATGTAGACAACTTTGCCACGGTTGTTCTACTTTGTAGCAAGAGCACTGCCCTTACGTTCCGCTACAAATCATTGCGACAGAGAGTCTCTTAGGTGACGGCAACCTTTATACCGCCTTGATATTTTTCTATCGAGCAGCGTGTCGACGTGTTGAAACAACAAGGAATAAAGCAACGTCGTGCAATAGAATCGCATGATGGAAGTCGGTCGTTGTTGCACGTAGGAAGAGAAACAAAGAGCCGAGGCAAAGTGTGGATGAAAGTCGAGTGGTGTAAGGTAAGGTAGCGTGTGTAAAGTAGAACCAACGTATATATTGCTATAGAATGTAGAACGAGAGTATACGGTCGAGGAAGAAGAAGACTAGGCTGTGGTGAGTTCGAGAGAAGGAATGAAAAGGGGTAGGTAAATGAGAAACAGAAGGCGATCGACGGAGACCGAGAAAGAGAGAGATAGAGAAATCGAGGAAGGAGCTTACTGTAACAATCGCGGTGAGGGCAACTCCATCGGCGTGAAAGCATCACCGGGGCTGAAACGAAGCGGGCAGGTGCTCCGTTCACAGGTGTAAGGTGAGTCGGGTATCGGATTGGGTAATTTCCCATCGCATTCGTAGGCTAGTCACCGCGAGAGTAAGAGAGAAAAAAGATAGTGAAGCAAGAGCGGCAAGCGGTAATAATAAATGTATTCGTTATTCAGAAGGTACGGCGTAGGGTCACGAAGGAAAGTGGAGAATGGGAGACGAGCGGGTGGAAAGTTCGACCGCCGGCTGCGGGGTGAAAGCGACAGAGGCAAGTCGACCATCCCATCTTTGTATATACATATATATATGTAAACGAAGCTTTATATGTATATATACGAGGCAGAGAGTACAGGCGCTATGTATGTCGACTAGTAGAATGCACGGACCGGAATAGCTCAGTACCGATAAAGGCACCTGGCGCTTATACGTTCCACTTACATACATTCATACTGTTGCCTCTATTACCTCCATTTTTGCTATGTATGCCACTTCGATGTTTTCCCTTATACCGTAACTTTGTTGCATCTAGAGACCTCGCACAATTTTACGATCACTTTGCCCTTCGATGTCATACACGGAGATATACATGTCGTAAATGCGCAAAGGAAAATCGAATGTAAAATCCAGCGTATTATTATTATTTTTTTTTTACAATCTTTATCGATGTTCCGGTCCATTTCAGGGAGAAACAATCCAACCGTATATTCTATCGTATTAACTCGCAATAGCACTTTTTACTACCTGTTCTATCAATTTTATTCAAGCTTGTAACGAATATTACGAGTGATTGCCAAATGTTACGAGTTGCCACTAAATGTATTTATATGTTCAATCAATTCTGTCGATTCAATTATTGCAATACGGTTATTCAAAATATATCAGATGCATTTTAATATCGGTTCTCGTATTAATCAAATTACAGGTGGAATTTAAAACTCGATATCGTGTCAGATAAATTGTAGGTACTTTTTCGCTATTATTTCTTACTTTACATTGTTATCGGAATACGAAGTAAAATTTCAATTTATAACGAAATAAATTTAGTACAAATTGTAACGTAGCGAGTGACAAAAACTGTCGAATTATATATTACAATGAGGTTGAGCAAAGAAAAAATTGTTTTCATTACTTACGTAGACACCTTTCAATATATATAGCGACGGTTGGCCTGGTCGAAATTATTATCGACTTTTGTATATTATCGACCTTTTCGTCTCTGACTCTCCTTCTCGCTCTCCCTGTGTCATTGCTCTATATATTATACCCCCTCGACATTATTGCCGCCGGATTACGATGTACCACTCCAGGGTATGATTAACCATTAATGACTCGATAAATCGATGTTGCCCTCTCGAGTATCGCTCCATCGCGTGTATATAACGATGTTATAAAATTCTCGAATCCGGGCTATCGTGAGTCGATATACGCGTGTGTACCACCAGCTGGCGCTTGTACTTTTTGTTATATACGAGTCTTTATATAAACGTACGATTATATTGGTTCAACGTCAATCGTAGCGCCCTCGTATTATAAATTCAACCAGGGATTGAACCGCCGGAAGAATAATGTAGGGAAAATTTCATTTTAATAGTAATTTCGTATTATAAACAAATCACTTCGCATAACGGAATTTGATTGAATTTTCCAGTGAAGTAGAAATTGAAATTTATTTAGTTCCTTCACAATTTTTTTTTTTTTTTTTTTTTTTTATATGTGCAATATTTGATGGAATTGTGTGCTACGCGTTCGTCGAGATTAAAATTTTTAATCATTCCGTTGTTCAATTTGATGGATTATTGAAATGTGACAGGGAAAATTGCACTGCGGTCTAATATCCATCGTTTTTACTCGCGTTCCTGGAGCGATCGGAATTAATCATGAACGTAGTTCGAATTTATTAAATAAACGACAGCGGGATACGATGAAATATAAAATAAGATCGAAATAGTTTAATCGAAACACTAAACAATTTCCCTACTCTAGCCACGTCTCTCGTATATTCCTTCGCGAAGCTTCCATTTCCCTCGCCGTTTTAGCCCGTCAACCTGTTGATTCTTGTTTCTCCTCCCTGGACGCTCTCTCACTTCTGCGCTTCTCCCTTTCGATGCTGCGTCCTCCGTCCCTTTCTGTTTGCTCATGTATGTCCATCGAGATTTTATATACGAACGCAGATTTGTCGTTTCTTTATATCCGAATATATCCGCATATCGTATCTCGGAAATTGAGGGTTATCGTGCAACGCGATAAATAAATTATAGATCTATAAACGTTTGTCATGTTTAATTTATATGATCTTTTATAATTGAAACGATGAGACGGATATGTCAGTTTTTCAGTCACCGTCTCGTTCATTTAATCATGACAGGAAACGTATCGAAGCAACCCGAGTAAGAAATTAGTAGGGCAGCCATACCAAAATTCGGGGCCCATGAGGGTTTGAATATGGATTCCCTACTAGGGATTTCCATAACACAAGCCGACTAGGCCCCGATAGGAAAATAATAGGGTTGGATTATTTATGCAAAAAAGGTCGTAGCGAGATAAATGATAAAGGGCCCAAACGGAATTCATCAGGGCAGTAGTTATTTCAGAGCATACAATATTTGCAAAGTTATTTTTAAAAACTTCTAGTTTTTAGACTTATTTTCCATAGATGTGATATATACATATAAAGTTTAAGATATCGGTTAAACACTAGGTTAGATCACTTGAAATAAACATACATGTGGAATTTTACTACAAATAATTTGTGTTCTATAAATATTTAGAATGTTTGTAGTAGTAGTAGTTGTCTTTCTTATTCCAATGTATACCCTTGCGGGTTTTTACATTCCTCCTCTCTTACAATCACCGCGATCCTCATTTCCACCATCAACCACTTCGTTGGACCTACAGTTTTAGGTGGGTTCCGAACCACCGTATTTAGAATGTTTGTGGGTCACGATATTTCGAAACGATGGCGCCACTGTACTTTCGGGGTATACCGACTCAATCCTAATACGAAGCCTGTGGTGAGCGTAGATTTTATGACCAATATGAATATACATATATAGATATAGTAGTAGTACCGGTCACGACCGACAGGTGGTGCATGGCCATCCCGCTTCTCACAAACGAACCATGCGTCCGCTGGCATTATAAATGCGTAAACTGTGCAGAAAAGTATTAAGTTTCCTCTGCAACGTGCTGCAAAGAATTAGCTCACACTCCAATAAGTGTGCTATACAATTGTTGGATCGTACAATTACATGCACTTTTTCATATACATACTTATTATTTTCTCAGCCTATCCTGCTGCTTTTGATTTGTTTCCTTGAAATCGCGGGTAGAAGCTAGTATTTAATATAATGCTTTCAGCAATTCATTATTCTTACATGATTTGATCGGGATCCCTGCTCGAATCCAGCTGTATCCCTGCCAAAACTTCTGCACGGGATAGGGCAGTAATAGGGCTGTTCATGGCTTCGATTCTGTTTTGGCAGGGTTCTGTTGAGGCCCAGCCGGGCCCTGATTCATAAGCCCCTTTAGGCCCTCATCGACAACGTGTGACCAGCCTCTAAGGGACCTGATCGGGTGCCATGTTAGGGCCCTTCTAGAGTGAGGGAAAAGTAATCGGGGCCTAGTATAAGCCCTGGTTGAATTCTTTCACGGGAAGGTTAAGATTATCTAGTACGATGAGATTCGCTTAATTAAACAATGTATATTCTTATAAAATCAAATAATTAATCGCCCTATGAATCCTCGATTCACAATTCTTTCGTTCTCTTCTTTCCTCCATTTCGGGCTTTTTTGGTACCATGGAAATGAGGGTCGAGTTATTAGCAGTGTAACGCATAACTCATTAGAGGCATTGCTTTCATGTAAATCAATATTATTCTTCGAGTATTCTCTTTACTTGCATCGCTGACGTTACAATGGAACGATGTGAAAAAAAAGTAGGTAATGTACACGTAATATCATTTAGAACTTTAGCCATCCACCCTCTTGGCGTGTCTACGAGTGGCTGAAAAAAAAGAAAACGAGGAAGCGTGCTATGGATAAAAAGTAGGTTTCACGTGGGCGTCATACATATACGGTGCAACGTCTAACCGCAAGCGCCACCTCTTACTTATTCACGAGTCTTGTGTATCATGATGTGGAACAATTGGATTCTTTATATGTCAGGGCTATGTGTAGCGCGCTTCCGATATGTTTAACGAACACGTACGCCTACGGTTCGTATCGAGGAAATGGAAAGACTCTTTGAATTACCCTCGTATTGTCGTGCATGTACGTTGCGCAGTGTGGAGAGCCAGAGGAGGCGAACGTTAGCGGAAAATTCTGCAATCGATTACAATCCGGTTTATACCGAATAAGTCTCCGGGAATAGTAAAAGTCCTGGAATAGCGAAGCTATAAAGGTTATAAAGATGTTTTCCAGTGATCTTTAAAATTTCTCGAAGTTTCGACTGGATCTGTCAAGGAGTAGGCCGAGATAATTCGTCACGCTTGAAAGTAAAATAGAGTGACGTCTGCGAAAAATGGCAATTTCTTTCGTCGACGATAAACGTTATGAATAATTTGTATTAATGAGGCAGAGTTTGGAGTAATTTTTTCTCAAATATTCGTTTTTTCCATTTTTGTTTCAGGTAAGGATAATATTTATGGACGACTGTATGCTTATTCACCATCATCATCATCATCCTCTTCGCTTGCATATCTTTATCTCTGCCAGGATTTATTGCTCGAGGTAAGGAAAATAAAATAATTTGTTGCCACGATATATACAGCGGTATTTCAAAGTCAAAAAGGTCTAAAAGGCCATTACGAAGAGTCCTTAAACAATATTTGAACTTTGCTCGGATCGTCGCTGCGAGAGACTCGATCTCTCCTCGCTCTTCCCGGTTGAAGACGAGTTGTACATCATATCGTAATCTTAATTCAGTTGGCTCTGACTACGGTTTTCGGTGAGAATTTTGCCCAAGGACATAATGGTAATCATCTAAGTTGATGGTGGTCGTGGTGGTGGTAGCAGACCACTGTCTCAGCACCCAGCCGCGAGAGGACTACCTCTCGTGACAAATAGCTTTTAATTTCTCGAGGCTGTTTACTCGAGGTGGTCGCCCAACCTCGCCGAATTAATTGGCCTTCTCTCGTTCTCACACACTACCAGCCCCCTCCTCTTCTTCTATCACCTCTCAGGGTATACGTTTTTCTCCCCCTGTCCGCTGGGAATTCACGGGAAGCCGTTATCTTATCGTCGGCCACTTATCCCATCGCTAACCCCCCGTCGCTGTTCAAGCGAGCGCGCGATGTGAACCTCAAGCCCTTCGTCTCCCCGCGAGAGATGGTTCTCGAAGCCGCTATTCCACCCACAAAGCCACTGCCACCCCCTTTCCCCCTTGCCCTTCTCACCACCACCCTTCCTGTTAAGGTACACAGAACGTCAGATCTGAACCGGCGATTATGAATGCAGAGACGGGCGGCGTGTAAGCCTCTTCGGGCTCTGTTTGCACAAACTCGCAGCGTATTCCTGATGTGATATATATATACTGCAGAGAGAGGGAGACCAGAACGCAAGGCACTCTTGTTCCTTCTCTGGTGTTCGAAAATGGAATAGGTGGCGCTCGTCGGGCTGTCCACACAGTGTACTAGTAATCTCCCACCACCTCGACCCTCATCCTGTATCTCTCTTTCTCTCACGACTATCCTCATACATATATGTACAGTATACGTAACGTATCTTGGAGCGCTATAACGTTATGTGCCGAGGCATTTCTCGCTCGCCTCCGTTGACGGTGAGAGAGACTCCCTGTTATCAACCCTCTATCGACTGGATATATATGGCCAACTATATATATATTATCCTTGGCTTGTGCAGCTATGCATCTCTCGCATCTATCCACTTCGTCTCTACCATCGATCTCTCATCCTGATGCAACTGATCCTCTCTTGGTACCTATATATACCGCATCCTATACAGACGCTTCGGCATCTCTGTTTTTCGACGGATAGAAGCGTATCTGAATGAACTTGGAGAGTTTGATACCATGTATGTCTACATTAGAAGCTTGCGAGCAGAGTGCATTAGAGAAATTTGCTTACCAACGTAGGAATCGCATCTGGGCTGGATGAAAGATTGGTTGGAATCTTTTTCATGTTCTCATTTAAGCTTTGTTTTTAAATCTCAACCAGTGTTGCGAGTTTTTGTCTCACAATGATGATAAAATTGTTTATCGCGTTGGTTTCATGTGATAATAAATTCTACTACTTTATCTCCTTAACGCGCCATTGTACGAAATTATCAATGTACTGTGTAAGAGCGCTAATTCATTGA
This sequence comes from Netelia fuscicornis, assembly GCA_946811545.1. Classification (NCBI taxonomy): domain Eukaryota; kingdom Metazoa; phylum Arthropoda; class Insecta; order Hymenoptera; family Ichneumonidae; genus Netelia; species Netelia fuscicornis. Next base: position 17,416,903 of record OX328011.1, on the reverse strand, counting down.
CAACATTGTGAGAGGAAGTGGCGCATGATAGAGCGAGGAAGTAACGCGTGAGTGTGTGATGAAGTTGTTCGTTCTGTTCCTCAAATTTGTCTAAAACGGTTACTTGCGCTTACCCGATCCGATTATTTGGCTCGCCAAACGCACTCTTTGATACGCAATACTGTATTCGCATACCTACGGTGATGACCGTATTGAGACTGTTGAGCTGTATACAGCCCGTTGCTTTGCGTAGGGTACTGTGAGATCCAGAGCTTTAGTGTTCCATTTGCTCATCCTCTAAATATCGATAGATGTATCTGCATGCGCTGTATGTATTTATATACGTATATATATGGATGTGCTTAACTGTGACCAGCTCAGCAAGTGATGTAGAGAGTGAGTAATGCGCAGCAACGCATATACCGAAACCGACAGGGAAATGCGCCGTGTGCAAAGGCATACAGGGCATATATATGTATCGACCTCGCTTCCACGAATTTGTTTAATATGCTGATGGCCGTCAAACAAGTGTCACCCGGCGGGTTAACACGATATTAAATTCATCACGCGTCGGTTATTAAATTCGCATAATGCCACCTCGAGCGCAACTAAAAATAGCGCCGCTGATTCCCCCACAGTATATCCAAAAAAGCCGAACGCGAGCAACGTAACCACCAATTTATCGATAGCGTTTGCCAATATTTTATGAATATTCGCGAGTTCAGCAGATTGGAATACTTTCATTTTGGGAGTGACCATCGATAGTCACCACCACTTCTTATTTGGTAGAGTACGAGGTCACTGGCAGTAACAAAAAATCCAAAAATGAAAAGTTTTGGGCTGAAACACTGGCAACACTGCGCTATATTAGTGCAAACTACCGATAGGGAACGAGACTGAATTGTTAAATTGTAATTGCGTTGGTTCTTCATTCCATGTTGCTCGTTACCGTTGTAAACCAGCAGATATCAGAAACGACATAGACTTGACAGTACTCAATATCAATTGACTCTTGATTGAACCATTTGTCACATTGATCCCACCATCATAACAATATATTGGCGCAACGATTTTGTGTCTTGTGGTTGGAATTGAAATCATACCCCACACCTTTTTAGTCGATCGGAATCGTGTCAAATAAGAGATAGGCCATTAGCATTGAATGTCACCCTCCTGTTTCCGCATCAGACTGTGATATACTGTCGGAAAAGACTATGACGAATGGATCCCACAAGTTCCAGTGTTAAGTGACAGGAAAGCGGAAAATATATACGATGTGTTAAAGAATATAGAAAGCCGAGGAGACGATATCGAAGAGTGTATCAGGCGAGACGCCTAGTCCTTGGAGATAGTCGTATATCCATATTTAACGTTTTAATATTACACATCAAGGGTGGCGGTATACTGAATCTCTCTCTCTCTCTCTCACTATATATATGCCTCACTCTCTCGCTTTCAATGCTTTGTTAGCAATCCCCTCGTGGCGTTCGTTCCACAGTGTGTCTCGCGTGCCATTCTCAATCGTTCCAGAAGCAACATCCCTCGGTAACCCCGGCTCTTTGATAAATAACCGACTGGAGTGATCAAATATGAATAACACAAATGCATATAAAACAATGCGTATAAAAAGACCAGCACTCGCAAACCTAGGTAGTTACAACTTCAACGAGACCAGCAACGCAATCACATTGTGCTACAGAATCCACGGAGCATTCTTGCTTGTCGCTTTTCTGAGTATAAAGTTGTAAACTCATCGATACCAAACTTGTATATTGTAAAGTAATCTCAGAGTAAATAGTAAGTTCTTTGTGAAAATAAAAGCCTGATAAACGAACTCGTTTCGAACATAATTTTCTCGCTCCTCATCGAGTCTCCGAGGACCACCGTCGCATCGCATCGAGTTTTATCAGATCACCAGAGCCACATAATAAAACGAAGAAGTGAGTTGCATATACCCTCGTTAAATCTTTTCTATAAGTCAAGATTGACCATCGGACTAAGTCGAAAACGATAGAGCCGGCTTAGCATAAAACCCTTTGAAAATTGTTCTTGTAGTAATAATAAAGGCGAGACTTCCGTCTCTGAGTAAAGAACTTAATTGCTCTGACTCGAAAAGTGAAGTCGACCGTGATTAAGAGACCTTGCACTCCGACGAGTACTAGCGGATTGTAACAAAACGTTCCGTATAATATTAATAATTGTAGAAATCGATGAAACACTCGATATTCTTATTAGTAAAAAATAACTTTGCTACCCTAGCGCTAATGTTCGTTTTCTCTTCCCTGCGGTCCAGTAACTTCACGATACCCTAGGTATCCCATAACTCAGCTCTGTCTAATGTGTATACATATACACCCTCTAACTTTTCGTCATCAACGAACAGTACCTTTGAGCTTCGCGGTCGATTTTTCGTTTTTCTTTTGCTTCATTTTAAATCAACGGCTGGAACTGATGCATAGTGACCTCCTTGACAACGATGAAGCATCGATTTCCATGCTACGGGAAGGCGAGGTTTGTTGAAATTATTCCGGGCATCGGGCATTCGCAGTAGTAGTGATAAGAGTCGAGTCAACCCAGCCTTGAATGCGGGCGCGCATAGAACGTTCTTTCCTCTGCATTATTTCACGTGGCTTGCAATTATGAAGTAGGTCGAGACTCTGTTGGTCCAGATGCTATAGAGAGTCGACGGGGGTGGACCGATCGGCATCTTTCTTTTTCCATTTCTCTATTTGAGTCTCTCACTCCCTTTCGTCTATTTCGCTCCAATGCACGTACTCACCCACACACATTGCCTTATACACTAGATGAACAGGCACACGAGTTCACCGCTGAACTTATTTAATTTCACCATCCACAGCACAGTCCAGTTAAATTGCGTCCCTCCTACTTTTACCCCACTGCATGCAGCAACAAGCGGAAGAGTTCGATGAAACAAATACATAACGTCGTATAACGCAATACTCCGAACCAAGTTGCCTCTCTCAATATACTATATTTTCATACAGTTACACTGAAAGAGGCAGCTGGAGTTTTGAACTTCGCTCCATTCACCGCGTTTTCTCGGACATTTCATTCGAAAGCCGATTAATTTTAACAAAATGACAAACATTTGATATACGACGAAGAGTTGCAGAAACGTCGACTCTTGAAACAAAGAACCAACACAAGGGGCAATATATAGGTACAGTTCGTAGAGGCGAATGTGCATTTGCATGATAGCTCGTAAGATGCAAAGATTGAAACGATAAGAAGTACGATCTTTTCCCAAGTCTCTTGGAGCTAGAATATGTCATCCTATACGATTCTATACAGCTATTCGCGTTGCGAATAAGGCCCCGTTCTTCCGTTAGCACCGGTCAGACCGATGACGACCGGACTTGGTTGGGAGAATATACGATAAACGGAAGAAAACGTACCTGAGGAGTCTCTCGGGAAAGGAGAAGAATGTATAAACATATATATCTATAGAAAGACTGCGTACACGTATAACCTTTTACGAGGGCGCGCCGTTAAATTCGGTAATAACCACAAGTTAGAGACACTCGTGATACAGTCTTTTTACGACGAGTCTTAGGCGATAAGAGTGCGAAAGTGATGGGGTAGCTGGTAAGAAAGACAGAGGGAGAGATAGAGAAAGAGTGAGAGGGAACACTCATCTCATCTATTGAGAGGTGAGAGCGGAAAGAAGCGTCGCGTAGAGAAGATGCGAAGAATGGAGACTATCACCAAGAAGATGGTTTTGCCAGGATACCACGACAATACACGGAATTAACCTCGTCACCCTTTTACTCGTAGGAAATGGCCAGCCGGGACATCGAGGGCAGAAAACATCGGTTGAGAGGAAATGGATCTCACGTAAGGCATCGGCTACGTGCGCTTGGTAGTTTCTCTTTGTCACGAGGGAAGTGCTAGAGTGAGGTGTAATGTACGATACGAAAAGGGACAGTTCGCGACAATGCGCAACGTTATTTCGCGTTTTACGATTTCGAGTTTCGACTTATATTTTCGCTGGAAATGGAATATAAGTTAACACCTTCGTGTATAGGGGAGCAACTGCGAATACACAGAAAATACCTAGGTAGTTGGTATCGGGCCAAACAAAATGATTAGAACCATCCTAAAATCCCTACGAAATAAATTTTCGTTAGGACAATGCAGAAAAATTGCTTGTGAAAATAAAAGTCTGATAAACGAACTCGCATCGAACATGTCGTCGTATGGAATTTCATCAGATTACCAGCTCCACACGACAAAACGAAGGAGTGAGTTGCATATATCCTTGCAAAATCTTTTGTACAAGTCAAGTTTGACCGGACTAATTGTAAGGCGAAGATGATAGAGCCGGCCTAGTATAAAACCTCTTCGAATTGAGGTTGTAGTGTTTACGAGACCTCGTACTCCAGCGAGTGCTAAGGGATCGACAAACAGCAAAGGATCATCTGGATATCTCAATTTTTATAGCCGTAGGAACACTTCGAAAATCACGATTTTCAGGACTAAAGGGAACATCCTATCCATCCTACATATATGTGTAAAAAAGGTGTAGGATAGGGTCAGATTGTCATTTATTCCAAAAGCCCTTTCTTTTGTGATATCCATGTTCCACGTGAAATTTTGAATTCGGTAATCACCGAACAAAGTCTTTTCGTACGAAAAGAATGTTTGGCCAGCAGTTCGTAACAGAAAACGATGTCATTTTTTCAAAAGGTTCAATGCATCGTTTTAACATTTGTATAATAATATACCTAGATAATTTAATATATTATCCAACGCAGACTTGCTACAAAGCTTCAAAGGTTTTTTAATAATGTAAAAATATATCGATCGATGTATATGTAGACATTGTCGTACAGTATATACGCACGTTGTATAGTCCTGTTTCTGATCTCATTCCGCAGCCATGATTTTGAAGAATTTCGATATTCATGAGGGATTGAAGTAAAGAATTGTGCGCGACGCGCGGGCTCCCTTGACGTAGCAGCCAGACACAGTAGGGTTGTTGGAACGAAAGAAAAATGCGAGCAAAAGAGAGAATGGTAGAAGGACAGGCGTTGAGAAACGAGATGGGCGCGAAGATGAATAAAAAATTGCGTACCCGCGTGATGTGGAGCGAAAGCAAGCTTTAATTCAGTACTCGTTGTCTCGCGTTCCGCGAGGGAAATGCGAGGCTGTGGGGAAGCACGAGTGAAGAGAAAAAAGAAATCGTGCAAATCTCGTCACAAATCAGGGAGGAGGAATTGTATATAGCGATATAAGAAAGAGCCAAGTAATCGACATATATATATATATACACACACTTATATACAAGTATGTACATATATAAGTCTGTGCGTATGTATGTAATACATTCGTGAAAACGAGGAAGATTTGCTCCATCCCTTTGTGTCCGATCATTCTGCCTCTCTACGGTATTCAAGCTACACGCTCGAATCCCTTGACTTTACTTTCAAAACCGTGAGAGGATGTTGATAAAAAAAAAGCAGCCCGCCTCACCACCCATAGACACCCATTTTCGCCCTTTTATTTTTACCTCGTCTGGCTCGAATAAATATACCTGTGTAGATTCTACAGACAGACGTGCGTTGGTGGCTGTATATATATATATATATATATATATATATATATATATATATATTATTTAGACGTTCACTGGTGTTGATTTTTTGTAAAATCTCTCTGCATGCAATCCTAGTCTAGAACCGGAAGTATATGCCGGTGCATTAACGTAAAGCGATATATATGTATATATATATATATGTATACACGTAAGATACGTTCAACGTGTAGAAGCAAGCCCCGAGCTTTCCTCGACATTGAAGCTCACGCGTGCACTAACCTCGCCGCCGGTGCGCCAAAGCTGAAGCGTGCACAAATAAAAAGAAGAGAAAAAAAATCGGCGACTCCCAAAGCTTACAGTAGTGAGAGCGAGAAAGAGAGATGTGTGTAAAAGGAATGGAGTGAAAACGCGTATGCAGACTCGACGTCAAATGACGAGACGCGCCGCAATCACGACCGACATCCGCGCTGTGCAACCACCCTCCTCGTCTAGATATAACTATGTAGATATATACATCTATATACGATTCTCGTCTAGGCGAACTATGCGCGTCGTTGCGATTCTAAAACCTATATACGACCATATGTATATTTTTTTTTACCGTCCTGTAAATAGCATGTGTGTGTGTTTTTCCCTCGAGGCTCTCGGGAGAGCTTTTTCGCCAGCGTATGCCGGAAATATTTACGCAAAATCATCATTTCTCGAAACGTGGACGAAACAAAGCAGGCACAATATTTTGAACTTGTGAAACACAATAGAGGGGGATGAGCTAGAGTACCGGAGGCATGTTTTGTTCTAATGGCAAATAGATGTTTCTCTCGTGTATTCGTACAGTCAGATACACGCTGAGATCTCCAAAATTGTGTCGTTCATTTTTTGGATGTTTGACATGATGTTTCGATTTATGCCTCTTTAGGGGGAGAATGTGTTTTTGCACTGCGACAAATTTTTCTACTTTTGTCATAGTCGCTGCGAGCTGCTGTATCGGTTTTACATTACCTTGGCCTCTTCATATATATTCGCACAAAGGTATACGCAACAAAATAATAGTCAACACTTTTCCAAGTTCCTTTTTGACCTCATTTTTTCACGTTACTCGTGTATCAAACGCAAAAGAACTGACAGCCGACTACTACTACGAGAGCATGTTCGAGGGCATAAGCACGCTCCTCTTGCGAGGTAATGCCCCGTTATTGCATACGATCTGACGATTTTTGAAGCGATTTCATATTTTCTACATTATCCATATATCGTACCAGAACTCTGGGGGAAAAAGTTTCCTCTTTCCATCTGTGTGTATGTGTGTGTGTGTGTGTGTGTGTGTATCCCTCTCTCTGCCTCGCTCTCTTCAGCCTGTCCTGTTATCACAGCGCCTTTAAAGTCTTTTTTATCCTGCTCGTAGTTTGGATCTACCGTTGTGTACAATAGTCTCCATGTACACTCGCGTTTTTTGTTTTTTTTTGTTCTTGCTTTCTCGTATAAGAAGCTTTGTTTGGCTTGAAAGGAGCGAGCTTTTTATGTAAAAGTGTTTAAAATGTTCCAAAATGTCGATAAAACACATTTACATAAAACGTTTGTGCATATAAGTATAATGTTCAAAGGGTTAGATTTAATAAAAGATTTACGTTTTCGAAATATTCATTTTGTAGCCCATTTCTTTTTTTAGCATCATGAATTAGATCGAACAAAGTCACATCTTCAACATAAAAAATGCGTAAATGTTCGGAACTTACGAACAAACATTGTACAAATTTGTTGTACTTTTTAAAAAAATATCTCGACATTTGTCTACATTTCTTATTCTTCCTCATACTTTGAGTACCCAACGTGTATATAGGTAGGTATATGTGTGAATGCAACGATGGCGTATTTCAATATTGCAATGTGCAATATTCACACTACATTGCACCCCCAAAATATTTCTGTTACTTTTTCTCTCCCATAGTTTCACTCCCTGCTACTGGATTTCGTACTACTTTTTTTTATCTATTTTCCTATCCTTTTCGTTTTCATTCTCTTACTCTCGTCCTCTTCCTGTCACTCACGCGTGTTTATTGTAATTTTGAAATATTTCTTTCTCATCATCCACTATGTGCATCTCAAAACCATCACCGTCGTGTTAGATGAGAGATAAAGTTTTACCTATGATAAAAACTAATTGTAAAAAAAGACAATTGTACAATTTTAAGAGTTCTTGACGAAAAATACTAGTTAAAAATTTATTTTCCGTGTCATCGAATAGACAATGGGTCGTCTCTATAATTAATGAATCTTTCTTATAGATCGATACATAGTTATTAATTGATTGTTGTTTCTATGTTAATCTAAATCCAATTCAAGTGTCCAATTTCAGATAATTTCATCGTTTTTGGACATGGTTCAGGAAATGGGACAACGATAACTGTTGGAAACAATGCCAACGACCTTCTCCCGTGTAGGTAGAGGGAATTTCCTCAGTGATTATTCGCTCGTGGTCGGGTCGGTTTTCATAATACACAAGCTTCAGATAGAGAAATCCGCGAAAGCCCGGTAAAATAGTAGGTAATACAACGACGGCCGAGCGACGGCATAATCTCAGTGGGCACGAGGTGAGCCTTTGGACGTCGAGAAGTGTTTTGACGGTGGCGGGCTCTCCGTTATACAATCGTCGCACTACAGAAGCATGACCGTCGCACTCTTTGTCCAAGACATCGCCGCGACTACCGCGACTTAATAAATTAAGTTCGCACTGTTAATTGCTCTCGGGAGATCTCTCTCTCTCTCTGTTTAGCACTCCCTCTCCTCCCTCTCTCCCATTCCACGAACAAGAAACGTACAACTTCTTCGTAGCAAGTGTGCGTACGTTTCAACTTCAGGGACTTCCTCCTCGTCGGATTACGCTTCTTGAACTTCCCAGCTTTCGATTGAAGTATGTATTAAGTTATTTTGCCAGACTCGCAAAAGCTAGCTTAATAACATTTGTGGTAACGTGTGCTTACGGTAATATAAGAAGGCTATGAAATAAACTCAGGAGCTCATCAATCGCAATCCGTGAAAATATATTGATATTTTCTTTTTGTTTGTATGTTTTTTTTATTAGGTATTGTTCTTCATTCCTTTCATTTTTTACATTGTTTATTGCTTTTCAGTTGAACATCCAAATCCATTTTGTGCCTCGTATAATGGTTATTCATGTTTCGGTTCTTTCATAAATGATGCGAGTGATCATTGATCACTGATCATTATAATCGCTCTTTGCGAAATATTTTCTGTGACACTGAAAAAATCTGTCGCAGACATCGCTTTTTCCCCACGAGCGAGAGTCACATTTTTTTCTCCCTATTTCCTTCCATCAGGGAGAATACGAGAGAGAAAACCTCGAATAAGAGAGGGACAGAGACAGAGTGAGGAAGGGGTTGATGTGCGGGGGTAGAAAATGCCAAAGAGCACTCAGGATATTGCGACAGACGTCATTGGGTTTTCGCTAGAGAGTTTTCAACTCGTTGAAACGAGTTCGATGACTCCCGCGTCGCGACGCTCTTATACACGACCAGGGCTCTCGGCAATAGCTCAGCGAGGAGTGTATCGAGAAAAAAAACGGGTTAAAACGAGCTACCCTGAAAACGACGATAGAGGACGAAAATAAAAAATTACAGTTCTCTCAGTTTCAAATCTCCTCGATCTACGTCTTCGTATTTTCGGAACCAGAACGAGTGGCTTATCTATCCAGAAATCGATTAAAATAATTGTCATATACGATAGTTTGTTAAAACATAGAAATTGCGGTTAAATAATATCAATCGTTGGATATCTTTCATAAATTATCTCTATTCGCCCCCTTAAAATGATAACTTATCAGCCTAGAAGATTACAGAGCACCTCAATTAACGAGCAATATCAATTCTCCATTCTTCAACTAAATTAAATCAGTTTTGAACGTCGGGAGATTTATCAAATCGTGTTCATATAAACGTCTACCCTTAGAAGGCCCATTTTCCCTTACTTTCAACTACGTGTAATAAAAATATCTATACTTCTCCTAGTGCAAAAATACCAAGAGGGAGCGACACGAGGCTGGCGAAGGGAGGAAAAGCTATAGAACTCCTACTATGCTTCGTCGCTGTCGTTGCCTCCATCACTACGACTCACACATACTCCCAGCACACACACACACGCGGGCCCATCCGGGTAATTTATTCGGAACGCATCGGGAACGCAGAGGCAATAACTCAAAGTGGGACGGCGCGAGAGCAGCACCGAGCGCGTACGCGGCTGGCAAATCGAGCGAGCGACGGCTGGTCGTCCGACCGCGTTTCGGGATGTCTCGATGTGTATTAGTTATATATATATATATATACATATATATATGTACATGTATATATATATACACGTATAAATATAATCATCATCGAAGATCAAAAATTAAATTCCCCATTCTTCTTACGATTTCTTATACTTATACCTTCAATTGTTGAACGCTGTTTGAAAATACGTATCCGTGACGCGTGTGCACAATAACGGAATGAAAAGGCGTATGAGAAAAGAAACGCGTTTTGCGCATTATTATCACATTTTCCAGTTCTCTTCATTGTCCGGGCTTTCGCGAATGATATTCTTCTCGTAGACGGTACGAGATAGGCTCGCCAGTATGAGGTATGAGAAAAGGACACACAATAGAACGAGGGACAGAGATAGGGAGAGAGAGAGAGGAAGAACCAGAGTCGAGACTAACGATCCTCCGCTACTTCCGGGCCAATCCAATTTCCTCACAATCTCTCCCTCCGTTCCTTGTCACGTTTATTCTCTCTTTCTTTCTCTCACGGTTCAATATTTCTCGAGTTCTTGTCTGACTCTTACAGCCGTTCTCTACTTGGCTCGTCGTTTCCCTCTCTACGTACGTACGCTTGTATGTATATCTATAGAAAACCACCCCGATTTGACCTCTCTAGCACGTTCACCCTCTTTCGCTCGTTACGATAATTAATGCTACACGTATATACATATACGCATATACGCTTGTCAGAATATCCCAAAATCCCCGTGACCCAGATATCACGATGAAAAAAAATAGTGTTAGAAGATTGCCGACCAGACGAGGGGTTGAATTTTGATAGAGGCGTTTTTTTTTTTCAAATTTGCCCCTCGCATGTTGTCCAACGCGCATAGAGATCCACCCTTCCTCCCTCCCGGCCCCATTGATACCCCGAATCTTCGTACAAATCGCTGAATCGTTTCTGCCTGTCCTACTGCCAACCAGATTTACGATGGCAATTGGAAAACGAGCTCGCTCGACGCGTACACGTTTGACGAACGATCGGTCGCGACATCGGATATTATCCGTTTGCCAAGCGAGAACGAGCCAGGAAGCGCTAACAGACGTTCAATGATCGGCTTTCACACACGCTTATGCACTATATATGTGAACACAGGTATCCCTTGAACTAGCTCGTTCTCTCGTGTCCCTCTCTATCACTGCTATAAATCAATCCCCTCATTCATTGGTTCGTCACATGCGTTTCTCTGTCTCTCTCTCTCTGTCCCGTCTCTTCCTCCCTCCTCTACCTCGCTCTCTTCCTCTTCCATTGTCGTACCGTTGCGCGATCGTTAATTCGTACACGAGATTATTATTATTCTTTTTTTCTTTTCGCTACCTTCGCTACGGAGATTCGATTTCTGAGACCCGGTACTTTCTCGTTCATGCGGATGAGCTGTATATTCTGTTATCGGTCACCCCCCTCATTCGTGATTCATTTAGCTGGATCATGACTAAATCCGACTACGTCGTCGCAGCCGTCGTCGTCGTCATCGTTGACGTCGTTGTCGTCGCCGTCGTCAACCGTCGGCGTCGTTGTCGTCGTCGTTGTCGTTGTTTCATTACCGCGAGCCGGAAAGGGACAACCTCGCCACCCTGTTCTTTACTCTTCATCCTCCTCGCGTACTATATATTTCCTTCAATTTACCTTGTACGGGTTTTTAAATTTGTTGTCCGCCTCCGTTCTACGCTCTATCCTACAGTGCATATACGTCCGAACCACCGAAAATTGTCTACCCCTCGTTTTACGTCTCACGGTATGTATAATACAGCTCGAGGGACCGGAAAGTTGGACGATATAAATGATTCAAATTAATTTACGACACGCACACGACCTCCGTTTCGTGGGCCTCCGGGAATATAATTCCAATTTTATTTGTCTCTTTGGTTTGCCCCTCTCCCATCTCCCTCCACGACTCTTCCTCCCTCTCGTTATTAGTAAGCTCTTACCAAGAGGGTCGACGTAACGCGATCCTGCAGGAATCGATAAACCAAAAGAATGTCGTGAAGTCTAATGTGATGTAAAAGAACTTTATCGATGCCCCGTAACGCTCTTTCCGGTATACTTTCTTCATTTTACGTCCTTTTCTCTGTACCCTCTCGTTCAACTCCGCTCTAAGTCTAAAGAGAAAAAAAAACATCTATAGACGCGTTCTCATACCCCTCGTACTTTTATATTTCCCAGGCCATTTCTCCGTTCTTATACTCGCTATACTTATACTTTTTTTTTCTCCCCTTTCCTTAGCACTCCCTTAGCGCTAACATAATGTCACACCCGGGAAACCTGCTAAAATATCCTTATAGCTTTCACCAACTTCGACAAAATTTGCAATACACTCGGCTTCGCTCACATCCCCTCCTCGCTTCTTACTTTCATAAATCGCTTAGTGCGGAGTACCTCTGAACAGAGTCCAGACACACTCACTCGCACGTGGCGGTGTGTACGTTTACTCGTATCACTGTAAATCCTTGGAAAAGCCTGAATTATATTAGTGAAGCTTTTCGTTGATAGCATTACGCTTGACTAACCTTCGAAGGATATTGACAAAACGCCCTATGTATGTACACGGCATAAGGGTAGAAGTGTGCGTGTGTGTATTCATCCCTATTATTCTTTCAATGCGTATAATCAAATTTGAACGAATGTATACCTACGGGCAGCAATAGTTTTCCACGCAAATCTCAATTGACTCGTTCTCCCCCCCTCGAACCACGCGATCCTACGCAAATATTCAAAACGTATTTTCCTCTCGCGTAACCGAAAATATATTACCCACCGAAATTGGACCGAATTACGTAACAATTCTCAATTCCACCAGCGTTTTTATCACACGAAGTTCTAATTTGACGACGAAACGAGGCGAGTTCAAGGTAATACGGGTCAATTTCCAGTTCGAAATTTATAACGAAATATAGAACAGGGTGGGAGAAAAAAAAGATAATTTTTTAGGGTCGTGTCGTATCGTGTCTCCGAATGCAAATTTAAAGGCTGTGCCTCGTTTGATCTTTTTTCAACGAGTATCTCGATCGCGGCGTTTCGTGTACCCGATTAAATCTCGAAAAGGAGGGATTTACATTAGGTAGTCGGGTAAGCTGGGTCAGAGTAAAATTGCATAAACATGCAAATTAAAAAAAAAAGTGAGGAAGTCTCATTACAATATCAAATGTCCACTGTTTACGATACAAAATGCATTATGTTGTGGAATTGTTCACAGTTTTATTGAGAGAAGCGTGTATGTTCGTAAAAAATTATAAATTACAAATTATAAAAAATGACAAATTCCAATTTTATTTAACGTCTGGTCCGAATTACCACACCCTTGCCTACTGTCAATTCCACAGATAATTCGTATATCGATTTATCCCCATTTCCATCCACCTCCCGTTCTTTCAACTCTTAATTAGAATCAAAATATATCGCGATCGGTATTCCAGCCCATGCGTATTGGTGTACATTACGTATTAATAATGGGTGGACCGAAGCCCAAAATGGAATTCTATTGTAACATACTTATATTAATCGCTCGGATGGAAGCTGACGTCCCAATATTAGGTATATTGGGAAAACCCTTTTCACCGCGATTCCCTCGAAAAGGATACAAAGGGAAATGATCGGTCTTCTTTCCTGTGTACGGGAATATATAGATTACACGATCATTGTACTCGACGAGGCGTACACTCAACGTTGCTAATGAATATTGCGCATTGATTATTGCGTTGCGATATATACAGGGTGGACAAAAAGTATGAAAAGCCGTGAAATTTTCTCATTAGTTCTCTTGAAAAAAAATCGTTTAAAAAATTATATTGACATGTTGTGTTTTTTTTTCATGACGTTTCATTCCTTATGAAAAATACACTTTTTAGTTTTTATTATTTTGTAAATAACATCTTTAATTGCAGAGATATATAAATTAGGTCCTTTCGGTTTTAAGAACTCGTAACTAAAATATCTGAAAGAGGAAGAGTTTCGGATTAAAAATTGCAAAAATTAAATATATTGACTTTTCAACAAGGAATTTAAATTCGTGACAAACAAAATAGGGGTTTCTGTTTGAAAAATGAAGTTGACCCAGGTTTGACCTTGACTGCCAATTAAGTTCAAGATCATAATAAAGTCATTCTCGAGTTTGACAATTATTGTATTTAATATTTTTTGTAGAAATGGCTTTCCTTAAAAGTTGTTCAACGATTTCCATACGTTTCTCCCACTCTGTATACCCGTATGCCATACGTATAATTTATATACGTTATCATCAGTCATCGTTTCGTGAAACAGCTTCTTTCTAAAAAAAAAAGTAACGCATTGTAATACTGTTGATAGCATAAATATTCGACGAGTTTTACAGCCCTCGACGAAACCGTATAATTACGTTGTGAATATGTTACGAAATCGCTCTTACCGGTGTTTCTAACAAGGATACAGGAGAGGGCGTGGAATTGTTAGTACATTGAAGTATCGTGATATATATAGGTATGTAATATATATAATAAGGATTCCAACGGGAAATACGATCGAAGGTGACGACGGGTACGGTAACAACGACGATGGCGACGATAATTAGCCGCGTCATTGTGGAATCGCTCGTCGTCGTTTCCAGAGTCGTCGACCTGCCATTACCTTAATTAATATTGACTCTTCACCACGCATGCGCGGGCGAAGGTGAAAGAGGGAGAGAGAGAGGGAGATAACGGGTTGATATTACCGAAGATGGTCGTCACCCTTCCTTACCCGTCGGGGTCGTGTCCGTGACAGATGTTACGAGTAAATATTTTATCAGAAAAAAATCCCTCGAATGTAACGAAGAGTAAGGAGAGAAGGAAGAATACGAATAATTCTAATAAAATAGGCAATAAAATTTAGAGAAGTTTATGAAAAATCAAATATGAATATTATTTGGAAAAATATTGAATCGTTTTGCGTTAATTGGAAATTTTTAATAACGGTATTCGTCGCTCGTTCCAGAAAATAATCGGTATGAAGGTTCCTTGATTCTTAATATATAATCGTTATTCCAAAAAAGCATTAATATTCATCAGAAAACATCAATTAATCCCAATTATTCTTAAACATTCGTACGAATTCGCGAAATTCGTTCTTTTTTTTTCACGAAAATTATTCATAATTATTTCCTCGCAGCAATAATTTATAATGGTTCTTTTTTTTCATGTTTTTTTAATTGCTTTCCATTTCGCATAAATTTTTCATCCTACGTGTGATATTAGTCATGGTTCCCTCTTTCTCTCTCTTTCTCTCCCTACCCTCTCTCTCTCTCCCTGCCCTCGTCGTGCGATCAAAGGCAGGAAGAGTGGCGTTGGCGAAATGACGGAAACTCGACCGGGGGACACCATACAGGGGGCGTTGTCCTAGACGAGTGGAGAGGGTATAGACGTATGCAAAATTCTACTCTCTGGTGGCAGCGGGGCATGCGAAGCTAACGTTCATTTTATGCATCCGGAATGCGCCTTCGAACCAGTAAAATATCGAGCGACTTTATATTACGTATGCGCGATACTCATATATACATATATATATGTCTTGATATCGGTCCACTGGGCGACACGACACACACACGATGCTAGCACGACTTCGGACCACTTTCACAATGTATACCCCTACACACACACACACACACACACACACACACACACACACACACACACACACACACACACACACACACACACACACACACACACACACACACACACACACACCCACACACATATATGGTATATTTATATCGTTACAGTATTACGAGTGCGTTCCACTTATACCGTCAGAATAATATGTAGATTTACTCCTATCGGTGTTGAGATATCGGAAAACAAATCTCACTCCCTCCACTGATATTTACAAACGCTTAACGATACTTTATTACTTAACATACATATATATAAAGAAAAAAAAACTCAACAAGCACATCTTTCGAGACGAAAAATTAAAAAATTTGAATTTCCGACGCAGATTAAAGTTTACAAGCCTTTTTATAATAATGGAGATTTATCTTCTTTGACCGTGAAGCGTGGCACCAAAATGTTTATGCGAGAAGAAAATGCGCGAGGGAGGGAGTGGGAGACGTAGATAATGTATAGTTATAATATAAATTCAGAGAGAAAGAGAGAAGGAATATTCTTTCTTTTTATTTTGGCTTCACTTTATCTCTGCTTTATGCCCGTTGATGTCCGTCGGTTGCGCGCGCGTGCGAGAGAGAGAGAGAGCAAGATAGGACGATGTGCAGGCACCTATACACGTAGGCGCGAGTCTGTGAGCGAATGAAAGGGCGAGAGCGTATGAGCTTTATATCGCGACAGGGGTGCTACAGAGTACCAAGCCTTCACTCTCCCTCCCTCTTTCTCACTTACACTCCCGTATATACACATGCACAGACACTCTTTCGCGGTACAGAAATTATTACTGTCGGGGCTCAAACGATAAATTCGCATTTACGCGACGCAACGTCGCCGCGGGGTAGTCGCGTCGCCCTCTATACAACCCACCGAAAACTCCGACGCGCTTTCCATCCCCTATTTCTCACCCTTCTCCCTCCCTCGATCCCTTTCCCTTTTTCACCCCATCCGGAGAACGTTGGGGTGCCGCAGACCTCTCTTCCTCTCATAGACGTCGCGGAAATCCTGCTACACGGCCACTCGCTCTCGTGGTGTTGAGAGACCCCTTGATATATATATACGTATACGTACGTCGCGGGTGGGAAGAAGGAAAACTCGTAGCAGTGAGGCCGGGAAGGGATGGAAAGGGAGTGAGTTGATAAGAGGACGGCGCTAGAAACGAATCGGTGGTAAGAAGATAAGTGGTGAATTCCGTCGTTTCTCAAAACGACTTTACAACCTCGTTCTTCATTGCTCCGAATCGTTTCGCTTTCATTCGCGATCCTCCTCATCGTCCTCGTTACTTTTGCTTCCGCGTCCCTTTTCCACGACACGATGTGTATATACCTACGCTCGTAAATATCAAGGAATATTCTTCGTCCGATTGCGAATTGTCGTCGAACGATTTGTTAATGCGAGAATTTATTAAAAAATCCTTTTTCACGAAAATCTTAATTCGCAATCGAGTCAAGTAATCGTTAATATTTATAAATAATCACCGTCTCATCATGTCGGAACTAAAGTCTTACATTTTCGAGAACACCATTCGTAATTAGTTTGTTTGCGAAGAAATATCTTTAATGATTTTAAGTTTCGTATACTGACGCTCGTCACGAGCAAACGGTGCAGCAACGAAGCTCGCTAAACAGCCGCAAGGAGGAAAGGTGTTGCGTCCTACGGAGGAGCCTCGCCCTCTGCGACTCTGGGAAAACTTACCGTTTGCTCATACCCGTAAAACGAGTCACGGGCAAGAAACTTTTTGAAACCCGGGAATGGCCAATTCGATTTGCCTTGGCGCGTTTACAGACGCGCGTACAACTTGTGTATAAAGTTATACCGGTGTTACAGCTTCTCTAACTCGTTCCTGCGCTTTTCCTTCGGAGAGTTCTCACTTTTACCCCCCCCCCCCCCCCCCGTCTCGCCGTCGCCCCCGCGCTACTACCCTCTTCACTTTCTCGGCCGTTGCTTTTCCTATCAGCTCTAGAGACTCTTCTCGATCCTCGCGATTACGTGCTACCCTGCCCCGCGCATCCACTCCATCTATCCTTTTCCTTACCCTTCGACTCCACTCTCCGTTATTTACGTTCGTGCAACCGCCTACCCCATTCCCCTTTTTCATGATGCTACGTATGTACAGGTAAACTATAAGTACAATTGCACACTCGTTCACGTGTAGGCGTATACACCGTGTATATATCGATTTGCTATATACATATAAGTGGAGTACACACGCGTACGGACTCGGGAGAGTCAAACGAACGTTCGGTACGTAAACAAGTACTATAAGATGTACTACAGGTAAAGAGCGCATCGATATAGCTATAGAGAATTTATGCAGAAATACTCTGGAAAGATTACTTTACTCGATTGCGTTTCGTGCCCCGGTGGCTCCCACGTTAATGCGACAAACTACGATTTATGTACACACGAATATTAGAACGAGCGTGTATTTGTATGTGTAGCTTTTATACAAGCGTGCACGTTAAACACCAAAAAATTTTCATGAAAAAGTGAACATTTGTGATCGATAAAAACACGTTTTTAAATAAACGTCTGGCTGTGTTCTTATTTTATTTTGAAAAACCGTGAGTATTTAAAATCTAATGTATAGTTTCAAATTTTAGCTCGTTTCGTAAAGTGCACGGGTAAGAACCGACTATTATACACGGAATATTACGTCGCTCGTTATAACGATATTGTTTCAAATATGTTTATTAAATTCATTCGAGATATAACCCAGTTATAATTTACAACGTGATGTGTGCTTTGTTAAAGTGTTATGCGAGTGTGTGCTGTCGCGTTATCGAGTAATCGGAACTTACTAAATACGATCTCCCCTTTCTTCTACGCTGGTATCAATTAAAGGGTGCACGAAAGACCGGACACCTCTCTTTTATTATACAGGGTATAAGCGCGCGCGCATACACACATACACACACACACACACACACGGGCGCATGCGCGAACGTTTTAGAGAGAAAGAGAGAGAGAGCTCTCGAGTTCACTCGGTGCTCGATCGTGAGATTGTACCGAGGAAATAGAGACGCGCTCGTGCGAGAAGGGGTTGAAAGAGGCACGGGAGTAATTCTGACTATTGCTCGTAGCTTGAAAACGTGTACCTAGGTATATATGTATGTATATACAGTAGCAACAAATTATAGTCGACGAAGCTTATAACAGTTAAACATAGGCATATTGTAGGTACGTATTGGGGCCATTGGGGGGATGAAAGAGGGTAGGTAGAGGGTTAAAGAGCCGGAGAGAGATGGAAAGAAAAGCGTGTAATCCTTACGGACGCTCGATAGCCTACGCGGAGCCCTTATCGGCTAAATACCATGCAAACACGCCGCAATCTGGTCTCTCACGGCTTGTGGCTAGCATGAACGGGGTGAAGGGTGAATCTGGTTGGGGTAGATGTGGGGTGTGTACATATAGATATATACATATGGGTATATATGTATAAACTACCCCTTGGCGAGCTTATCCAGGGTCAATCTCAGCACGGGGGGGGGGGGGGGGGTGAACGTTGATTCGCTACCAGAACGCACTAAGCCACGTTCGTGCCAACCCTTTCATCGCTCTTGTATTTTCCATCTGCGTTCATCCCTTCGGAGAAATTTTCGAAAACTTATTTAAAATTCTCGGCTCGTGTCTATTTATCATCTCTGTGTATCTACGTAATATATGTATATGTGTAACATTGCGAGGATACATTTTATGCGAGAACTTTGGCAAAGTACCATCAGCTGACTCGTTCACGTTCTGGTTCTATGGATTACCCCTGCAGCTACTGTGTATGAAAAGCAAAGAGAAAATTGAGCGCGAGAGGGTTATGATCCTGCCACATAATCCACCTTTCTCTCTCTCTCTCTCTCTCTCTCTCTCTCTCTCTCTCTCTTTCTCACTTACTCTTTCCCTCTAAAAATATAAGTCGGTACGCCGCGTTGCGGTGCTGCCCAACTTAATATTAAACACTCCAAGTTCAGGAGGAAGAGTGAGAGAGAAAGGGTGAGAGGGACGTGAGCGACGCTGCTCTTGCTGTTGCTGCGCGCTGCATTCGAATGCATGATATCGCGTGTGAAACAGCAGTTAAGGTCTCGCTTTTCTTCTCTCGCTCTCTCTCTCTCTCTCTCTCTCTCTCTCTCTCTCTCTCTCTCTCTCGCGTTGGATCTGCATAACTCCACTGCGAATACACCCTTACGAGGAGAGCATAGTAGATGATGCATGGTGGGGGTTGTCGGTTGGCGAGGGGCATGGGGAGGGAAGTTCAATCGCCTCGAACAGAAGAAGGAAGTCGGCTTATACGTAGAAACAAATTTTGCCAATGGTCCACTTTACCCCCCGAATATATTTATATCCGATCATCTATTTTCTTCATTCGTCTACTATAGAGAATTTTTGTAAAATTTATACATATCTGATGAAAAATCTGAGCACAATATTAAAAACCTTTTTTTAACTTTCGAAATTAGGCTTTCAAATATTCTAGCATTGTTTTTTTAAAAGAAATGAATAAGAATAAGAAGTAATTGAATAAGATTTAGGGAAGCTAGAATGTGTTAAATAAAATACCGGGCCAATTATACTCAGGGATATAATTGGGAGTCAACTGGAGGAAAGCTAATTGCTAAAAGTTTCTTATTTTCACTTCGTATTGTATATTAAGAACTAGACGCTTTACCTCGCCGATCCCCTATATATCAGACGATAGCTCTAACTCGTTGAAAACAATGAGCTTTCGTGAATGTCACCCTCTTGCAGAGCGAGTTGGTGTCAATTTTTCTACGAGAGTGCGAAAACACCAAAGGTTCAAATACTGGAATTCTCGTACCGCTTGACTCGCTGTAGCGCCCTCTATACCATCGTCCATACACTGCAAAGTTTTTCCTTCAATTTCTCATCCTCGACCCGAGAAAAACACCCCCTTGTTTTCACAACATGTGCTATAGACGAAAAACCGTGTGCTCCATCAGAAATCTCGCCGACGAGAGAGCCGACGTCTGCAACTCCGACACGCCATTCCCATGTTTTTATATACAATTCCTATATTTTCGCGAACGAAATTTGACATAAACAAAAGCAAATAGTAAAATACCCAAGATTTCCATCCTTACGCGCAAAAGAAAAAGAAGCATCACTCTCCCAGTCGGTAATTGAAAACGACGATCCCACTTTTGATAAATTAATTCACATTATTAATTTAATCGTTCAAACGCCTAATTTTGTTCAAATCGACTCGCACAATTCGTCGAATATGCAATATTCGTAAAAGTGGAGGATAAAGCGAGGATTATATTTAAAACTTTAGTGCGAAGTACTTTTGGCTCGCGACGAAAAACGATACGGCGTTGTACGCGTCGGGAAATATTTTTCCTGAAAAATACGGCGACATTTCCGGCGTGAGCAACTGTCTGAACGCCACGTATGCGAAACGATGCGTGACGGTGAATAAAAAGACACGGGCGTGAGTGCAAAGAAGCGTACATAGGAAGTGACTGCAAGGGTGAGAAACATACAAGAACAGAGAGACAGGGAGAAAGGGGGAGAGAGTAGATGTTCTGCGCGATGCTATACTTTCCGCAGGCCTTCGCTCCCCGTCGCGATTTCCTTGCTACTGTTTCAGACGACAATCACGCGTATCGTTGCCACTCGTGACTGCATATACATATATTTGCGAGCGCTCATATTCACGCTCTTCAAAGGCAGTAGCGCGTTTTTTTTTTCTTTGTCCCCGTCTCTCTCTCTCTCTCTCTCTCTCTCTCTCTCTCTCTCTCTCTCTCTCTCTTTGTCTATCCCCCTCTCTTCCTCTCCACCATTCTCTCTTTCCCTTTCTCGCTGTCATCTTTCTTAACGCTAAGCCGAAGTACAAATTAATAAAGTTATCAACGTCGTCGTTACTCGTATGTGAGGAACTCGTTAATTAAATTGGGGCAACGGAAGGAGGGATATCGTCCGGGAGAGGAAGGAGAGGTGTGAGGAAGGATGAACGTAAAGCAGATTGGAAAACTCATCGGTGTGTTTGTCGTACGTTGGTTTCTCCCTTGAATATGCCAGCAAAAGTTACAACTCCGAGGTGCTGCTCCGCAGCACCCAAGGTTTTTGCCTGCTTTTCTAGTGAACACGGGACGTATACACAACCCTCAGCAAGAATGCCCCCACCCCCCTACGTCCCACCTCACCCTCAGACCCCTTTTCTCGCGGTCCATTGTTAATTCTTCCGCTTTTGTTATTCCTCCGCAGACTCTGCGGTATATTCTCGAGCGCATTTCTGGTAAACGAACGGAAAGATGAGGTGGGGAGGGAGGAAAGCAGGTGAGGTTGGCGAGGCTACGAGGTGAGGGGTGGGAGGGCAAGTGCGAGAGTTTTAAAAATTGTATAGAGATATACAGTATACAATAATGCACATAGCGAGAAGGAGACTCGATGGTGTTGCTGTGGCTTGTGGTGTGCCTGCTGGGAAGAGTATTGAGCACGAGAAATGAAAATCCCACAGAATTTTCTTTCATTGTTGCGCTCTAACCTCAAATTTATTTGTTATACTTTTTCCCTCCGTTCTCTCTATCCCTCCGGCCCTCTCTCACTTCGTCCTTGTTTTGTACACCTACTGCGGAAAGAAATTAATGGTCGACCGACTTCTTCGGCTCTTTCGTACTACGTTTTTCATATGGTCTGGCGTTTGTTGCACGTCTCAATAAACAGTGGAATCTCACGTATCATTCCAAATCGTTAAACGAAATTCTCTCATACGTAATTTGTCTGGATCATACAATAATTTTATTTTATATATTTCAAAGCGCGACGCACGGAACGGTATAGTTTAGGACTCGGACAATTTTTGCATGCTATTCATTTTCATGTTTTATTATACGGTTAAGAACCATTCGTTAGAAGCTCGACAACTGTTTCACGATTCTTTTCTTGCAGCAGACGACAAAGCGTCTTTTTTCCAATCAGTTTATGTACGTAAAAACCGTGCTGAAAAACCGACACAGTGTAGTCAAATTCAAATATCTACTCTTCACATTTTTTACTCCTTCAGCTGCGCCGCACATGTACGAGTTTACAATTGTTCTTAATCCTTTACAGGGCCGATCGAGCGCGTAGCATAGTTCAACTTTATGACATAATTGTTTGCACGTGTGCCCGAGCGGTCATCGGCGCAGCGCCTTACCTTTTTTGTAAAAACCTTTTTACCCCACCATCTCTTCACCAAACGAGTAATTTTCCAAACTTATCAGCTAATCAATTTTCACAATTATAACACAATGACACACACCCACGAAATGCACCAAATCATGGTGCATTCTCAGCAAAATATTTTAAGTTAGTTATAATTTAAACTCCGTCCGGAACACATCTTCCGAGCACAAGAAGCTCTCTCGATGAGACTTCTAGTCGCTTGATCCAAAACTCAAGTGTACAAAGTAACATACGTTATTCTCATCATACGTAAATAATTCTGTAAAATCAAGTTTTCTTTATAGTGATTAAATATTGTTGAACTAATACAATTTGTGTGATCACTTATAACGACCCTCATCCCATTAATTTCCGGTGCGGGAGTACGCGAAAAATAAAAGCAACAATGTCAAATTTTCCTTAACAATTTGGTGTTAGGATTTACGACCCTGGCTGACGCGTATTTCAAGTCGCATCGCACCGTAGTCGCGCACACATAACAAGAATGTTTACTTTTATGTTAATTTTGTGTTGAACAGAATTTCTAAGTGGGCTTTCCAAATTTTCTACCGTGATAAGGACCTCAAGGGATGTAACGAAAATTGATTGGGAAAATCATATTGGAAAAAGTAACTCTTTAACGTATGGAATTTCGAAATTAAGAGTCAGTGTTACAGGCGACGTGCGATTCGAAAACGTCATCCGCATTTCCTCCGGCATTGAGCGACCGATCAGTTTAAAATTTGGCGAGTACGTAGAGAATTATGGCATAATGTAGCTGACAGTTACTTTTTTTTCAAAAAATTTTTAAATAGAGGTCACAGACCATCGGCGTTTAGAAACCGCCATCCGTACTTTCTCTGGCACTCGGCGTTACAGCTTTTAGGGTGTCAAAGAACTATGGCAACAATTTTGCAAAAATAAAACATTTAGTGACTTTTTGTGATAATTCTTTAAATGCCCCCAACATTTTAACGCGATCAAATCGCTCGTCGCCTGTAACACTGACTCTTAATAATTTTTTTACGGACGAGAATTAATCATATTGATAATAAACGAGGTCACCCGTTTCTCGAATGATTAATAAACTATCGATTTCTTCGTCAAATTTCATATTTACAGTAATTGAGTGTCGTTTTAATTTGTTTCGCGTGGAACAAATATTGCTGTACCCATTCGCATTTTAATATGTACGCCGTATGTGCGTAGAGCTTAATCGAAAAAAAAGTAAAAACAAAGAATGTTCGTGCTCGTTCACGTGCCAAATAGTCGTCTCTACTTTAACGTTTGCACTGTTATGAAAAAAGAGAAAAAGCAAATCCAACACACATGCACGTGCTTAGAAAATCCGCACCCGGCGTGAAGAACTGATGTCGGGACTAGGAAAAAGTCGGCAAAAGGAACGGAAAAATAGCAAAGGAAAAGCCCTGATGTGGAAACGTGGTAAAATTCACGGGAAACGTCTGCCCCCGCGTCCCTGAGAGAAAACGTGACCCATCGTCGTTCGCGTCTCTGCTTCCCCCGGTGATTTTTCAAAGTGCTGCTGCTTTGCTTCTCAGTCTGCTTTGCCTCTTTCACTAGCTATCCTTACCTATATCCATCTGTCTCTTCCTCTCGTTCGCTCGTCTATCATTTCTCCCTCCTCATACATAGTTTGCTTCGTTTTTATTAAGAAAAATGTCGTGATATTAATTTTACAATATCAAAAATCTTCAAAGACACGTTTATGAAAAAAAGTCACAATAAATTGTTAATTATCGTAACGTAAATTACGTTAGAAAGAAAATCTGCAAATCCGATAATTGAATATTGCTCGTTAATCGTACTCTCCCCCTAGCGCGGTTTACTCTACCCATAATGAAATTCTCATAGCAAAAAAAAAACTGACGAAGGAATCGTAACGTAAATTAAATTAAATTTTCTTTTTTAAATTGAATTACGCGAGAGAAGTGAAATGTGAGCGATATAACAAGGTTGAATTATCCGAGGTCATTGGAACTATATATATATATATATACACATATGAGACAAGTCTTTCTCCTCTATGTAACAATCTCTTTTCTCGTTCTCTGTCCGTGGCGAAAGCCTATTAAAAAAATAAACGAGTTGTTTGTTGGTGCGACTGAGCGAGGAACGAGAAAAAGCTCAGGTAAAAGTAGAACGGGAGTGTTTCACAGAAGAGATGAGCAGCAATGCGAGAGAAGTGTAGAACGAGAAGAGAAGGAGAAGAGGAGCTGAAAAAGTGAGAACCGGGACGGTTTTTGAGAGTTGAATTGTCTCTCTTTCTCTCTTTCTATCCCCCGTCTCCCTCAAACTCTTCCCCTCGCACTCTGCGTGTCTCGTCTCTTTATTTCAGCCTCTGGAAAGCTGCGAAATTCGCAGGCAAGCCCGTCGAGTCGAGGTGTTTGTATTCTCATAAATGTACGCGTGAGAATATAAAATAAAATACAACAATATAATTTTTTTTTACATACATAAATATATCACGGAAAGAGAAAAAAAGGACAAAAAAACGAAGAGGAGAGAGATCGGTGCTGCAAAGTCACGGGCAGACATGAGAGAGGAAAGTACGGCATAGCGCGTGCCGGGGATGCGGCAAAAGCAGAGCTAGCGGCGTTGCAAAAGCACACCCAGAGAGCGTGTCAGAGAAATGGAGCGTAAAGTTTTGCAAAACTTTAGTGTGAGCCAAACGATAATTTCGTATGTGAATAAAATGTATATAAAATACATTCATTTTTTTGTTTAACCCAACGTTTCAGTATAAAATCACTTTGTTGTTCAACTCTGACCGTTGACACAGTCCTATCTAATATTATAAAGAAATCGTAATAAAATTAAATTAAAATTATATTACAAAAAGAAATATGCCGTCTTGTCATATTCCTTTGGGAGAAATTTTTGCGTGCATATCCGATGAAGAGAGGACGCTCGGAGATCGAGAGAACGAGAGAGAGAGAGAGAGAGAGAGAGAGAGAGATGTGTATATACGTATAGGGATTTCGCATCAAAGACGAGTTTCATTGTACCGGGTGGTGACGCAGGAAGGCACTAACGCGACTTCGATTCTTCCAGCTCGAGAAACTTTCGTTGTGTTGCCGGTGAGGAGAGCACCAGAGAGCTCGTGAGCGTCTCAACTTCGGTGAGAGTAGGAGAAAAGAAGAGTAAAGAGAGAACCTCGCAGCAATAGAAGTATCCATTAAAAAGTTGTATGCCACGAGGTGAGCGAGAAACAGCGAGAGGGAGGGGGACGGGGGAGGAAGAGAGAGAAAGGGAGGAAAGTCCCCTAAGGGTAGTTTTTTGCCCGTTCACACACGCAAACAAGTGAGAGCCTTTCGATCCTCGAGACTAATATTTTCTCTCTTGCGCAGAGCTAATAGAAAGCAGTTAGGGGTTTTTTCCACCCTCGAATAGGAGAGTGATATGAGACAGGGCAAAGGGATTTTAGTTATTTTAGGATCATGGAGTGATCCGCTCAACAAATGCGATGAAGAGCGTCCGATCGATGTTGGGTTTTATACGTAAAAAGAGAAACGAAACCGCTTGTGTATTTGTGCAAGAATATGATACAGAGGTTGCCAGGCTACTCGTTTCCTCGCTGAGTCTTCCATACACCGTGCAACGAAACGTGTCGAGTCATTTTTGAAAAATCTTCAGGGATGTCCGAGTCGCGGATGTTCGAAGTTTCGTACAGGAGAGAAAAATAGAAGAGGATGAGTTGTATTTTTTCAACCATAAGAGCAGAGAGGATGATTCCCCCGTTGATCCAAACCCCACCAACGATTTCGTACAGTTATATACGCGTTGATCTCCCGTCACCCCACAAATGGCGTTTTACTGTTTGCGGTCAATATCCGAACCGAGAGAATTCTAAATATAGATACTCAATATCCACATGAACGAAGCAATGGAACGAACGTGAAAACCACAATAAAAATGGCACTTCGGTAAGGCTCGGTATCTGTCTAATAGGGGTAAATAAAGGGCTTGGAAAAAGCGTGCCGAATCGTTTTCGTAAAATGTCGAAAAAAATCGCTTCGTCGGATGTCTTATTTTTCTTCGTTCTATCCACGCTTATATATAAGATATATATATATATATCTTATATATCTTATATATAAGCGTGTATATATATATATCATAGATATCTATCAATGACGGAAAATCGCGTGTCTCGTCGCGTACGCAAAACGAGCTTATATTTAGGGCAAACGAGCGTAAACCGTGGAAGATATACGGGAGAAATATTGATGGAGGTTATATGTAAGAGTACGCTGTGAGGATAGAATTTGCACCCTGTATACGTGGGTGTAAGTGTATGTAAGCGTGTCCACAAGCCCAGATGCGCGCAACTGGAAGAAGAGTCTGAGATCGATAAAAGAATGGCGCTCAATGGAACGAGACGAGCTTAAACGTATATCTATTGAAGTGTGTGAGAAAAACGACGGATGGCAGTTTCGCAACTATGCGGGTAAAAAAGAAAGAAGAATGTAAGGGGTGAGATTGGCGATGGGGATGGGGGATGGGGGAGCGATAGACGAAGAGAAGGATGGTGCCTTTTTCGAACGACGCGTAAAAGGAAATCACTCGTGTGCATGCGTCTCTCAGTGGGACGTTGTACTCGTCGTTTTCTGTTTCAGTCATTTCTTTTCATTTTTATATATATTTCCTTCGTTTCATCCGACGCATTACGGGGAGAGCAGACGTTTCGTTTCGCAGCAACTCTTTTCCTCGTCGCCTTTCGTCACCTTCGCCCGTCGTATTTTCCGCATCTTCGAACTAAAATTTTTCCCGCGGAGCACTCTCGTTCCCGCACCGGTTCTTCGGTGTTTTTACTCTTTTTTTTCCTTCTGTTTCTTTTTTTTCTTCGTTTTGTACTTTCTGACCAAAGCGCGACCGTATCCACTGCGTCGTTTCTTCTTTCCTTCGGACTCGTTTCGTGTCTGAAGGGAAAAAGTGTGTGCTCTCTTTGTCTCACGATTTCACATCTTTCGGAGATGACTGCAGTGTGTCCCTCGGGCATTTCTCGTTTTCTACTAGCTCTTTCTGGCGTTGGATATAGAGGGAAAAATAATAAAAAATTCGGGGGCGGAGGTCAAAAGCTCTGGAAATTGTGACGTACGGAGAGATGTGTTCTGTGCGAGCTTTCGAGTACTCTCGGGGTCATCGCGCAAGGAACGTTGCACCCATGAAGGTAGAAAAATGCCTCGGCGAGAATATAACATTTTCTATAACGAGAAAATATATATTTTTTCAACTTTTCTACGTCTATCAACGTCGATCAATTCTCGAAAATAAAAAAAACAGAAAGAGAAATGTGTGGATGGAATGTTGTTTTCAATTATCGGATTTTTATGCGATGAAGGCTCGAAGCACTGGTAGAGATACTCCAATGCTTGTTTCGTATGAATTTTGTAAAAAATTCTGTACTCGCAGCGAAAACAGTGTAATAACAAATTGAATTCTCGAAAATCTTGCTTTCAACTATTCGATGGATCTGCTCGATTTATCGTTGGTTTTACCAACATCCTCTTTATTTCATTAATTCAACCCTACACACATGTCGTCAAAGTCTAAAAATTCGTATGATCGAATTAAAGAAGAATGACGAATATTGAATACATTTTCATAATTCTCTAATTGATATTCCTTTATACGAAGAGACTATTGTCAAAATTTATAATGTAATACCTTACCTTTCGTTAATTCTGTTACCGCGCATGCCATTCCAACTATAAATATAATACAAACACGCAACAATGTACGAATTGAGAATTACCCAGAAACGCGAGAAAGCTTTTCACCGGATCGTGAGATAAACTCCACGTAGCAATGGAAACGTATAATCAACTTGTATGTTCACA
Source organism: Netelia fuscicornis (assembly GCA_946811545.1). Classification (NCBI taxonomy): domain Eukaryota; kingdom Metazoa; phylum Arthropoda; class Insecta; order Hymenoptera; family Ichneumonidae; genus Netelia; species Netelia fuscicornis. The sequence continues at coordinate 17,388,426 of OX328011.1, read as the reverse complement.
AACCATCAGCGGAATTTAACGTTTCTCTGCGACTTTAAATATACAAGCTCATCGTCCATCGTTCCCTATTTGAAGTTACATATTAGTATCATCCAGACAGAAAAGTTTTTCTCCAAATTGGTCTTGCAAAAGTGGTAAAAAACGAACGATGCGACCGTCGTTCGTTTTTTGCCACTTTTGCAAGTGAATATTTATAAACGATTAACATTTTATACCCCTACATACCTATATATCATTATTCGCATTAAAACGTAAATATATGAGTAAATGGCTTTACCCGTATATTTTTCGTTCTAGAAGTATATCAATGATTCACGACTTTATAAATATTTCCATCCAATCCGATTGTAATGGCTAATTATCTTTTTATCATTTGCTGGGTCAATAAATATATTCCAAGAGCGTATATGTACGAGAGACAGAGAGAGAGAGAGAGAGAGAGAGAGAGAGCACGATCTTAAAGTACAATTTATTAATTTGAATTATAAAATTAAGTATGGTTTGCCAGTAAGGTGGAATCCCAGTGATTCCTTCTACGCGGACCTATATAGTCCATTCACGCATTTCAATATATATTTATTTATACCTTAGTATATATATATAATATGCCAAATATTATATATAGCTTGCACGAATGTGGCAGGGATATAAATTACTCGATAATTATTCGACTGTTCACCTACACCTTCCTCCCTCCCCCCTCCTACCCCTCTTTCTCTTTTTCCCCAAAATTCAATCGGTACTCATCGATACCCGATTTTCCCCATCGTTCCTCCTGCGTTTTCAATAATTCGTAAAATATAGCCCCGTTGCGCTTTATGCTTCGACCGGGCGCATGACTCGGTCGGGCCACGCTGCGTTGGGTGCTCTTCGGGATATATAAAGAGCCAGAGACCAAGCACGGAATAATGCGAACACGGCCTTTCAATGTTAATTCGAACGGTGCCTGCGATATACGCGCATCACATGATTCCCGCTCTCGTCATCACCGTTCCCACGCTTTTTGCTGTTTGTATTCTTCTCTCGTCTATAACTGTATACGCGTCGCGAGGTACCAAAACCCCGCTTTCCACTTGTGCGGATCCGCAACACTGTATTATCCAGGTCGTCGACTCTCTCTCTCTCTCTCTCTCTCTCTCTCTCTCTTTCTCTCTCTCGCGGGTGAAAATGGCGCAAAACGCCGTGATTCCCACACGGTGTCCATTCGGTTAACGCACACATACACACACATCGGGAGAGCTTAAATTATTATCGCGTACGCTTCGTTAAACAAAAGTTCACCTATATGCACGTCCTGCTATCTCCCGACATCCCTACAATCCGCGGTGCTCTCTTTCACAGCAGAGACGTTAATTCTATTGCCATCAATTATAGGCGGCTCCATTATATTAAATTATAAATAGGTGAACATTTATATCGAAACGTTTTGATAATATGATGAAGTGATTTTCATGGAGATCGAATTTTCTTGTATTACCTACATTTATTTAAAACGCGTATATCGTCACGAACCAGAACGAAAATATATAAAACAATTGGAATATGATATTTTATACAGGCACGAGGAAAAATTGATACATGCATTTTTTATATAAACATTGATCGATGGATAATATTTAATGTATTCATCAAATATTACCATGGAATTATTTAAAATATTTAAAAAAAACTTTTTTGGAGAGAATATTGATAGAAATTTGTAAAAATAGAATTGACCGCTCGTGATTTGTTCAAAATTTTCATTGTTAAATTTTTAATAATCCTTGTCCCTTTCCCTGTTGAGTACTTTCCAACGTAACTTATCATTATTTCATTCCTCTCCTTTTTAGTTTTATTATTTTTATCACATTTAACGATTACTCGATTCATTGTCGTCTTTATATCTTTCTTCACAAATCCGAATTCCGCATTTTCTTCGTGTCCCCTTCCCTACTCGAGTCACCGACCGCAGTTGCGAGGAAAACTCATCCCATTCGTGTGTCGTTGTAGCGCAAAAGATATAATTCACGCCATTTAACAGCGCGGCTCAGAGTCTTACGAGAGTTGCCATTGCGCACCTGAGTGGAATAGAGAGAGAAGAGGCAGACATAGAGAGAGGGACAAACATAGAGACAGACAGAGCTTTTCTCACAGCGTGAATTCACCATTGCCGTCGCGAAGCTTCATTCCTCTTTCGCCAGTTTTATTCCTATCAACTGCCCTCTCGCAACTCAGTCCTCTTGCTTCATCGTTCGTCTCGCCACGCACATACCGACGTACACTCTACTCACATTTTTCCATCCTTCCGCCGCTACGAGTTCTTTCAGAAATGAAACGCGTCCCGACATTCAACGTGCTCGTATTATACACGCATAAGCATGGCGTTCTGTCCCACTCTTATCGTACGCAAGCTTGGCTCATTATCTCCCATTCCCTCTTTTTCCCTCGCTCTCGTTCTTCCCAACTCGACCCTCTTTCCCTTCTCTAGGATAGCATGTTTAACACAGTGGCGAGCCGAAATACCTTAAACTTGACAATGATCCGATAATTCGTTACAACAGAAATATATCCGAATAATTTTTTGACTGAGTTTTATTCTCGAAAACCGGACCAATTTAATGAAAAAAGAAATCGTCCCTATTTTTACAGCAGAATTGATTAAGCGATTATTCACGATTCGTTGAAATTTTTTATTTCTGAATCAACGATGTAAAAAAGAACGGATGGATGGTATAAGCGAGAGAGAGAGAGAGAGAGAGAGAGATACATATAAAGTCTATCAACTGCAGGCGTGATAAAAGAATTTAAATTTCGTGGTGATCCGAAGTTTTTTTCTAGATTTGAAATCCGAATAAGCTAAATCCTTCTCTTTCTCTCCCTCGCTTATTTTTTCTCTCTTTTTCTGATTCAAGAGTGAAAACCCCTTTGTGATATAGATCATGGAGAGGAGTGGGAGAGAGAGAGAGAGTGTTCGACACCGATCCTATCTCTCGGTCGAGAGTGGCATATCTTATCCAGGATTGACATCGCACAAGATTGAGGATAGAAACCGACCACCTTGTAAACGATTCAACTATCGAATTTGCGAAAACCATGCGAGCTCCGTGCATGATGCTGAGCGAAGCGTTCAAAGAAAATCACCCTCGACGTATTTGCCCCGAACCAGCACGCAGCGTGGCACTTTTATTCTATAAAAAAAGATTTTACGAGGCGTCCGGGAGCCCCGAGCACAAAAAACATAATCGTCCAATTCGTCGACAGGCGAGTACTACCGTTTGACTGTAAAATCTCCCAGGTGCTTTAGCCCTCGTTACTATTCCGATAGCCCTTTTTTTACTAGCGAAGACGAACGATTTATAACGTGCGATAACTTTTCGATACAGACATATTATCGATACTTTCGAATGAAAAAATAAATTCACGAATTTCGATGCTGGATAAGTCGAGATATGTATCGTATTTACGTTTATGCAAAAAAAAAAAGAAATAATTCACATTTTTGAAGGCGATGTGACGTGAAAAAAATAACTCTTTTACATATTTTACGTTTAACGACTTTTTTTTTATAGTCTTATATCTAGGTATATTTCTTTTCATCTCGTTCTCGTCTTTCCTTTCTCTTCTATTCGCCCTCTCTCAGTTGCATTGACTAGCTAGGTACATCTTGGAGGTAATATTGTGGTAAACGAGTTCATTTTTTCCGTACGATGGTGGCAGCCGCGCGGAAAAGCGAATTCTACAAACCAATTTAAAAAAAAAGAGTGAAAAATAAAAATAAAGAACATTGAGGAAACCACATCGCCGGGCACTCTTCAAGCTCCATCACCGTGGTTTAATGCATTCGTCTCTCTCTCTTTCGCTCTCTCTTTCTTGCTTCCACTCGAAGCTTTTAATTATTTTTCGACGAGATCCGCGCACTGGTTTATTTCTCCCAGAGCTCTGCAAGGACTTTTTCTCGGCGGTAACACGGTGACACGGAATTAATTTTTGTTTGTTTTCTTTTCTTGCGAGTCACGTGTCCCTCGCGAATGGACTATATAAAAATGAAAAATGAGATACCGCTCGTAGAAAAACCCGCAGAAATGTCAGCGTGAGAATACAAAGAAAATTCTCGAGGAGTTTCTTCATTCGGCATAAAAGGACTTCGTGTTAAAAAAAAACAAACATTGAACTAAAAAAGATATTCCACTAATGATCGCGGCTGGCACAAATAAAGTAAATAGAAATAAAAAATATAAGATAAATCGTTTTTATGCGTTAAAATGTTGCATTCTTCAATTCAAATATGAATAACGACCGCTCCATTCACTGCTTTCATCCCAGTATATATCACATATATTTATATTTTATATTATATATAACATGTATATTCCCCATTTTATTTTTGTAGAATTATACATACATCTGCCCCTCTCTTGCTCTATATATATACAGGGTGAATTTTATAACGTGTAACAAGCTCTATTCTAAGGTAGATGGGATCATTACAAACAAAAATTGCAAATATACATTGTGGATATTTTTAGTATTTTACGAGATATAAATCATTAAAGTTGACCAATCAAAGCGCGCCGAGAGCGTTGGAGCCGCTCACTCCCCGCCCTAGCCATAAAGATAGCCGTAGGACGTTATATTTGGGGTTGCAAAATTCAGAGCATTTTATTATAATATTTTATTTATTATATTATTAGGGCTAGGGCGGGGTGTGAGCAGCGCCAACGCCTCTCGGCGCGCTCTAATTGGACCGACTTTAAAAATTGATATCTCGTAAACTACTAAAAATATCCCTAATGTATATTTGCAACTTTTGCTTGTAATGATCCCATCTACCTTAAAATAAAGTTTGAGAGACCTTATGAAATTCACCATATAGGGTGAATTCCTTATGAAATAGGAATCTTACTTATGAAATATTTCTCTCAAACTTTATATATATACGATAAAAAAACTATATATATACGATAAAAAAAAACTTTATACATATACGATAAAAATATCTCGCTGCCACACCACTTGGACGATTTAAAAATGGTACGGCTGTCTTACTACTGAACACTTATATTATTTGCATCTTTCAACGTATGAAAGTCTTGACGAGCAATGAACTGTGAAAAAGTGGTATTCCCGAAATAGTCTCATCCATATAAATGTGTGTGTACGTATGTGCACAGCGATCTATATGTAAAAAGTCGACTCGAACGACTCTTAATGTACGAAAGCTTCGAAAAAGTCCGAATGAGTAGGAGGTTGGGGCTTATGGGAAATGATGGAGAGTCGGAAGTATGAAGAACGCGATGGAGCTTGTGTTGATTAAAAAAAAGGTTTGTGATAACGAAAATAAAAATCAAAAGTAGGAAATTGTCTTCAATCGTATTACCAGCAATTCCTCATTCCTGGCTTGTTTCATATTTTACGCGCTTTTATTACGCGGAGCTGCCACTCTGTCTGTCTCTCTCTCTCTCTGTCTTTTTGTCTGTCGTCGCTCGGGAATACTTTCCTCCGTGTTGAAATGAATTTATAAGACCGAGCAGAAGGCAGTGAACCGAAAAATACGACGAGTGTTCGAGCGTCGGGTGGGGTGTGGTATTCTCACCCTTTCCCGTTCTCACTCTCTCTGTTGGACGTGGGAACTTGATCGGGTGATTTTTTTCAGTCACGTCATTTATGGGGTTTCATGAAACTGAGAATCGATATAAAGGTTGATGAAGAGTGGGGATAAAAAAAATGGAACGAAGCAAAATGAACGATGCAAAAGCTTTTCTTCAACCTTTCCCACATCGCTCTCGGGTTCGCGATCGATGATACACGTTTTCTGTCACGCCCCTTTAACCGAGACAACGTCTTGCCAGCGTTACGAGAAATTTAATAGAGGACACGGCACCGTCGCCATCGACCTATACAAACGGGAGAGAGAGGGAGAGAGAGAGAGAGAGAGAGAGAGAGAGAGTAGGGTGGACCCGTGAGCGCACGGAGGTGGTAGGACGAAACAGGGGTGGAATTCTGATTGTATCGTATCCAGCCATGATGATCCAATATGTCTGCCATAACGTTCTACGTAGAGGTATTACGTGCTCACTCAACCTTCCGCCTTTCCACCCTCTCTCCCTTTCTTTCCCTCCCCCTCTCTCTCTCTCTCTCCCTCGTCTTTTGCCTCTCGTACGCTCTCTTTCTATCCCTCTGCGAAGCTTCCCACACTCTTCCTCACCTCTGCCTCAGTTCCTGCACCCTCCGTCGAACTCGACATTTCGCTAGATTACGCCAGACTCCTTGATTGAATACATCAGCATTCATCAGGACCAACCCGACACTGTATTCTCTCTCTCTCTCTCTCTCCCTCTCTCTCTCTCCCTCTCTCTCTCTCTCTCTCTTTTTTTCTCTACATCCCTCTCCCCATCTCCTGGTGGAGAATTCTCCGTTTTAGGGGTGAGTTTCTATCGGTCCAACGATTGGAGAGCTGTGAAACTGGGATGAGAAGAACGCGTATGGCCGCAACGTGACCACCCCTATATACATATATATATTGCATAGTAGAATGCACAGGCCTGCCTCTGCACCGCTCTCCAGTTCTTTGTTTGACTTTTTCACTCGCTCACTTTTTCTTTTTCTTTTACCGCGCACTTTTTTATTTATCAAAAATCAACGAAGCACGAAACCTTCACGCTGATTGCTTCGTACCAGGCGGGATAAAAAATCGAGAAATCAAATGAAGTGTTCCTTTTCCTCCTGTTACGAAGAAAAACTTGAAAAAAAGAGTGGCTCTTCGATACAGGGGTGTTCGTACGAGGCTAGTTTTCGATGTACGCAGAAACAAAAGTTCTGAGATTAAACAATATTGGAAGTGTTGGAAATTTTTCCCTCGAGCTTTCGCTGTATTTATTACCCCCATTCCCCATTCATTCAATCAGTGAACACATGGAGAATCGAATTAAAAATATTTTTAATGTCGCCTGTAATGTCAACGTCTCTGAAAAAAAATATTACTACCACAACCAGGAATCCCACCAGAGCACTGTAATATCTGTGATATTTCGAAATTAAAAAAAATAGTCCTATATCACGTCTGCGTCACAAATTCACTTTGTATCTCGCGCCCTTTCGTAAAAATCCGAAATATCAATCTAACCGATAACATTTTTATTCCAAATACTTTTTCAACAGCCCCTTCCTTCTACTACGTGTATTATATCTTACAGTCACAGCCTGGAAGCTTTTTAACATGTAGGTCAAGAATGAAGAGAAAATGTCCTCTCGTATACACGACGCGTACGTTGCGGTGCGGTTATATCGAATTTATATTTCGCGTGACTGAGAGAGTGAACCCATGGGCTATCCTGTATGTATATATGGTATATATTTATATATATAGCCAGCAGTGTGATGGCAGTATGAACGGCGGATTGCTGATTGCAGGAACGCCAGAGGGGTGTATAGTATCGTGGAGAGGAGAGAGAGAGAGAGAGAGACTCATGGTCTCGCGATCTGCTCGATGTCGAGCGATGGTATGACGGTGAGAGAGGGATAGGGAGTGCGCAGTTCAACGTGGAGGACCGACAGCCGGTTTACTCACCGATCACGTATACCTGCATCATTTGCTATGGGTTTCATACCGGCCATAACTCTACGGATCGCTCTCAGTGTACACTATATAGTAACTACATATATACCTATACATATTTACACAGAGTGCATATACCGTCGTGGCTCGACTATAGGGGTAGTCGAGGGAAAATGGGCCTTATCTAAAGGGAACCGCATATTCCACCTCAATAACGTCGATCTGGGACATTCCTGCGAGCAATATCCGATGCTTTATGCTTCTTCTCCCTGTAAAAGTTTGTTCCGGTCGTGTCGAATAACGCTGCTATAATTAAGATTAAAAATTTAATTATAAATACTAGAAGATATTTCCAGTTCGAAGAACAGCCGCCCATCGTAAAATTTACTATTCAATTTCGCGTGGGTAATTTGAATAAATTGAAATAAATTACATTTATTTCATCCGTCCAATTTATCTTTATCGGTAGATTTATTCGATGTCTATTTTTATAGATTCGTTTGGAAATTGTATACGTTCTATCGTCGAGAAGGGATTTTCTTCTTTTTTGTTGGCAAGGCTATCCTGCCCATAGAAGGTCTATATTTCGCCCGGCATGCCGATACAATGGAAACCTAACTAGCGATTCGGTCGAGCAATATACATGAGAGGAAGATCGTGGGGAGAGGATTCGATCTACCGACATCTTGTTGAGCGTTGCACGTCTTAATCCATCGCTCGTAGTATTCATCGAGCTTCCCTCGAAGGGTCGATCCCAGACTCCGTGCCGATGATAGTATCCACGAGCTCCCCGATCAACGGCACAAAGCGTCATTGGTATCGGTATATGCACTGTCGGATCTCGAGAATGTGGTGACGGTAGAATTAACAACGGAGTACAAATTGAGCCAACACGATGATATATATATATATATCGGCGTTGCTATATCTTCTAGTACTGAATTTTAGACCGGTGGAATATAGCGTTGTATTAATTGGATATTGAATATGCCATATCGCGGAAAGGCCCCGAGCGATCGTGTATTAGTACTGAGAGGGGTGTAATATATGCAATATGGGCTCGTGCGAGAAAGGTCGATAGGGATGATACGTGAAAAAGGGGTTTACGCGGCAAAAAAAAGGTAGGCGTAAAAGTGTACACCAGAAGAATATAAACGCGTTTACTCGCACATACACGTCATTCCACCTGAAGTGTCTGTGTGCTCTCAACACCCACTTCCTACACACCTTTACTCGATGCTCTTTCAACCCTTTTCCTCTTCCTCCCTTCCTCTCTCTCTCTCTCTCTCTCTCTCTTTTGCCGATCGCATTTGCCTGGACGTGCCTTCGACCTTTAAAACTCGTTGCACGTTACTCGTGATAGATACCTATCCACCGCTTTCGCAAAAGAGATTATCCCTGTCCATTGAACGACAGGGCGCAATAGGGCGCGTATATACGTATAGCTCGTCAACGTGCCACGTGAGAGACGAAGGGATTGTCTCGTGTGGTATTGATAGTACTTCGAAAAAAAACGAACATACATACGTCTATCGTTATGCAAAAAAAACACGTACGTACGATCAATTTATTATTTACATCGATAGATAATATGAAAGATATTTTGGCTCGTCAACATTTTTATCGAGGAATTTATTTAGGACGATTTTTATCGTAACAATGCTGCTCGAATCTCTGAACGTACGCCATTAGTATTCGCCCTTTCGATTCGTGAATAGACTGCCAGTGTCCCAACTCGTATGAAACTTCTCCACCCCTGCTTTATGAATGCGCTCGCATATCCATCACAGGTGACAATTACACGTTATTTCGTTGTACGGAGAAAGCACATCGTGTTCCGCTACTCTCCCTCACGTTAGAATCGTATCTATCATATCAGCTGGTAGTTTATTTATTTACTCGATAACTCCGAATTCACCATTTATACGTCTATCGTACTATTTTCGGGTTCTTATCGCTTGCCTCGCTTCGACGTCGGTGTATCGAATTGGCCAAAAAGTAATTGCGTTTCCGATTGATGAACGCGTATGTACCTACATCGATAAGAAAAAAAGAGTTTACTTTTCGACCATATTCGTATTACTCGACAGTCGGATTCCGAAGGGTTGGAACGCCAATTTATTTGAGTGTAACGTTATTTTCACTAATCAATAATTACACGAAAAATTTGATAAAATTATTTATTTCTTCGGGTTTTCTTTCCTCTCATTAATTTTTGTTTCCTCTTACTTTATTCCTACCGAGGCGTAACTGTACCACGTCTATCTCTCCGTTCTAGAAAGATATCGTACACGCACGATGTACATCCCACGTACCTCGCGTAACATTTACGACCCAACGAGCAAGCCTTTGCGAATGGGTCAAAGGTCGCATCTTTCACTTTCTGCATCACCTTTACTCGATACCTAACCCTGTTTTCTGAAGTATAAATACGTACGCTCTTATTCCTCACCCTCCGTGGTAACTGACTCTTTTTTTTTCTTTTTTTTTGCCACTCTCAAGTACATCGAGCGTAACCCCCTCCCTCTACCAGTGAGCCGTTCTCTTCAGATCGCTTAAAAAATACACATACTACGTTGACATGTTTCCAGCTTCCTCCATGATCGTGAAATTTAGTTTGTAGCCTTCGTACGTTTCTGTTTCTTCACAGTGTACATGCTCGTTCATTCGCCCGTGAACATAGCACGACCCTCGTAGAACGTGGCTGCGGTAATGCAAAAGTTCCCTCGTTCTCTCTTTTCGTATACAAAAAAACGGGGGTGGGCAAGCTAGAGGAGGGAGAGAGAGAGAGAGAGAGAAAGAGAGTTTGAGTTAACGGAGTGAAAAGATGTGTGGAAGCCTGAGGCCAGAAAGAGAGAGAGAGGGAGATAACGTCCTCGTGCTAGTTCGATTTCTTTCTCATAGACGTACGCGTAGGGGTGTGTGAAGGTATAGGGGTGGGTGAATGGGTGTGTACGGTAACGACCTATCGGCTTACCATCCTTATTCGAAATAGGAATATATATATACATACATATGTGTACTAGTGTGTGTGTAGACGTGGGTGAGTAAAGAGCGGCTGAGAGAACGAATGGGGGATGAAAAGAGCAAGGGATAAAGAGGGAGAGAGAGCGAGAGAGATTGAAAGAGAGACAAGAGAGACGAGAGGGAGGTGGCTGATGCTGTCGCCTCGTTGTTTTTTGCTCGAAGCTTCTCTACGTACGAGAGCCTGTTTGTCACGACCTGTTTCCCGTTTCACCGGCCATCCTAACTTCGTTTATCCGTTGACGACTTTTTTTTCTCTCTCTCCCTCTCGCTCATCCTCTTTCTACCCTCTAGCAGCTAGAGCGTATCACTCAACCCGTCTTTCTCTTATAGGTCCTATATATATGTATATCAACTCGTTGTCTCTCCCTGCTTGTTGCTCGTGCTCTTCCTCGCTCTTCTCTCCCTCTCTAGGATCGGCGGTGTGCACTCCAATTACGCTAGACTCCGAGCCCATTTTCGTTTCCCCGTTTTCCTATATCGCTTAACTCGTGTCTTTCCTCATACGAATACCAACTGATCGTAAAATCTCGTATCGAGGTACGCGTTTTTTTTTTCGCGCATACGATGCAACGCGACTCGTTGGTATGAATTTAATGAGAAATTTATTTTTACGTCTTATCGTTTAATGACGACAGAGAAAATTAAGGGTTGTTTGAAATTGAGAATAGGAATGGAAAGTTTGTAGCACGAGAAGAAATCTTACAGAATTTACGTGCAAAAGGGAAGAAAGAAGTTTGGGAACTTTTCGCTTTGTAAGGTTTCGATGATGGCGGGCGACGCACAGTAAAATTCTTCGGGGGGTTAGAGTTCGATGTCGCGATATATGTATATATAGAGATATATAAAGCGAAAGTCTTATCACTCCCAAGGCGTTCGACGAAAGCGACTCTCCGTGGAATATCCATCGTCGACCAAGCATCGGGCAAACCTCGCTTTTATCTAAACTACCTTCTTCGAATTTTAAAATCGCACGAGCCAAGGGTGTGAGCAAGCGAGCAAGAGAGGCGAAGAAAGTAGCGAAGACAGCCAAAGAGCAAACTGTAAGAATTGCCAACAGCAATGCGATTTAATCCAAAGATTTCTAATCGATTGAACGATTACGAATCCATCCCCCCTCTGTGAGAGTTTTTACCACGTTCCTCGAATTCGATTTGAGAAAACGCCATTAACCCCCCACTCTGCGGTCCCCTCGATCCCGTCCAATTCCACCTCGAACACATTCGCTCGATTGAAATATCGAAGCCAAATCTCGCGGAGAATAATATTTAAAATAAAAATCGGAGATGATTGAGAGGAAGGGAGGAGGAGGGGGTTGAGAAAACGCTCGTGATCGAGAGACGAAAATCACGAAGGCGGGTCTCTCCTATACATAAACGCGGGGTGCGCGGAATTCCCGCGGGAATTCGTTGAGCCAAATGCGTGGCTCTTCGCGGATCCGTCGCGCGCATCCATGATTTTTCCCAGAATTGAATCTGGTAAAGACAGAACGAGAGACGGTGGGCTCGCAGGGATGAGACGAACGAAATGAGCGGCCAGGAATGATATGAAATAAAATACATGAAAAATGAAAGTAATAAAAAAAAACAAAAAAATAGGAGAGGGCAGGGGAATAGATCGCGCACTCGACAACCCAGGGATTGAGCCAGAGGAAAAAAGAGGGAGAAGCTTCGAAACGAGCTCAAGTTTCCGACTGAGCGACGGGATTCTCTTGCCACTGGCACCCCCGCCTTCCTTCCTCCCTACGTTTCTCCCCCTCTCTATTTATATATATATATAGCTGTACACACAATGTTGGTATAAAAGAGACCACGAGAGAGGCAAGAGAGGGAGAGAGAGAGAAAGAATCCCGGACATATACACGTATATAATGCAAGCGCAAATATCGGCAATTTGTCGTTACCCTCCAAGCCCAACTCCTCCCGTTTCTCGCTCACTGCAATTCACCCTTCCAATTCTCTCTCAGCCATGGTACACCGTTATACATAACCCGACTAACCATAGGAAGCAGGCATATACGTATGCGATAAAATCGTAGGGGGTATGTGTGTGTGTATTGGCGACGAACGATGCCGATGGCATTTTTCCCCTTTCCAGTCGCAAGTAATATAGCAGCTACCTCCAATACTATAGTAGCTACATACATTTCGATGTATTCAATATCTTCGATATATCATTCGAAGGGCGAGTCGGCCTCTCGCGTGTGCATTGGTAGTCGGTGAAGCTTTTTCGAATCCGCGAGATGTTTTCAACATTCTTATATTCGCACTCATGCGAATGTTTTCTCTATCTCTTTCTTTGCCTTGTCCTTTCTCTCATCGCTCCTCTCTTCTTTTCTCATGTAAGAGAGGTTTCTTTGAATCTCCTAAGAATACGTTCTTTTTTTTTTTCATTTTATTCGTTCAGTTTTCCTTGAACCCTCGATACACCGCTTTTTGCATATATGTGTGTTACATTGTTTGCACGCGTGTCGCACATATTTCATTTCCTTAGGGATGGATCAAAGTTTCAGATTGGAAAATGGATACGCGAGACGAAGTCTGGAAATATCATTACACTTGTCTCGTGCAATAAAATTCGTTTCTTCTTTACTTTCTTCTTTTTTCAAGTCGTTGGATCGCCAACCTTGCCTACCAAACTGTCAGATGCCAACGAGATTCTTTCAAGGTTATCAAAGTTCACCCTTTATCAGAAATTTTACAGGTTTGTAGAAAACTAGACGGGCTTTTAATTTATACCCTAAAGACGGTGAAATAAACGACGAAATGATGAAAATATATCTCGTGATTTGAACAAAGGTAATGGAGGCGCCTCGTTATTTTCGGACACGAAACGACGTTCAATGAGAAGGTGTTTCGTACTGAATACAGTAGAGGTGGTTGTAGTGGTCTTAGTGCACATACAATCGGTCCTTTCTCTTGTTTTCCCTTCCACTCTTGCCCCTGGATCCACGGCTCTTCTCTCGAAACGAACGAGCTCTCTCGTTGGCTCTCCCTACGGTAACAGTCGATACTCGATTTATCGTGTGGCGTTACACGAACGGAAGCGCGACCGCGGCCGTTTGTCTCCTCGACCCTTGCTCTACCCTCCCTCGTCATGGTGCACCACTACTAACAATAACAACAACAACAACAATAACAACGGCAGTAGTAGCAGCACCAGCAGCAGCAGCAGCAGCAATGTTCACTATGTAAGGGATGACCGCTGTGTAAAACCAGACCGAGGGGGTGGTACGTGTATAGAACCGGAGATAAAGGGGTAGTGAGTGAGAGACTGGGGTAAACTTCACGTCTAGGAGAAATAAAAAGCCCCGAAGTAAAGAAAACAAACCAGACCATCTAAAAGTGGAACCCACACTATGGGAGAAAGCTCTCGTAGTATTAGCGACCAAGAGAATCTGCAGTTTCTCTCGAGAACGATTCTCGATGGCCTTTTAATTTGTCGTTTTTTTGTATCTCTCTCGCTCTACCTCCCGTTCTTCTGCTCAGAGCTTTTTGCGTCTCCTCGTTCTGTTTCTTTGCCAGGAGAAAAGCAGCATGAAGCTTCTCTCTCGACGATAAGACTCATCCCTCTCTCTCCGAGATTCGCCCGTTACCCGATTAAACGCTTCGACCCTCGGGGAAGCCATCCTCCGCTCACTCGATCTCTCCACTTCCAGTCTTCTCTATCTCCTTCTCTCTCTCTCTTTTTGTCTAACGCCTCTTTGCCTCTGCGCCATCCACTACTACGGCATCCACCTTCTCCCATCTTCCAGAACGGATCCCAGTTGAGGTCGAGGGCTTTCCTCGAGACTTCCGCCTTCGTCCCATCTTCATTCCCCTTCGTCCTTTCGTGCGCGCCTTTGCCTTGCGCGCCGGCATCACCTTCGTGGCTTTCCTCCTAATCCTACAATTTCCACTGGTGGCACGATCGGGGGATCCGCACCGGCTGACCTCAGCGGATGGAGAGGCGTGGGGGTGCAAGAGGATAGATGGAAGAAGAGAAAGAGAGAGAGCACGAGCTTTGTAAAGGAGAGCACGGACAGGCCGCAAAGACTCCGATCGCCACCAGCTGTCGACCACCCTTTATTCTCTTCAACCACCCCTATTTTTCTCTACAGTATTCCTCCTCGCAGTTTTCTTTTATTATTTTCTTGTCCCAGAAGCTTCACTCTCCCTCTCTCTCTGTCTCTCTCTCTCTCTCTTACTCTCCTCTCCGTCTGTCTCGGGTATATACGAGAAGCCTCTCGGACAGCCGGTTTTCCCAAAAGCTTGGCAATCCCTCGTGGACAGGAACCCCCGCAATTTCGCAAATCCTACAACATTTCTTCTCCATTTCTTTTGCTTCCTGTTGCTCCGGCCGCTCTGTTCCGCAGAATAAAATGAAATAGAGATGTTGGATGGCAAGAACCGAGTGGTTTGAGTTGCCACATGGACTTTTATCCCACTGCCGTATTAGTATATAGATATGATATCTCTTTGATTTATTTTTCTTACAGGTTTTTTACGTGTGTGTTTATTAGGAATAAAAAAAAACGTTACGTCGTTATGCTTTTTTTATTTTATGAGTTATTTCGCAAGAAAGTAATATATGAAAATAGAGCTTTTTTGGGGGAGAGAAGGAAGGAAGAGAAGGGGAAGTTAGGGAGGATGTGATATTTGTGGAGGATGACGCAAACTTTTTTTTCGCTCTCGTACCGACGAAAAATTCCTTGTTTCCATCTACTCATCCTAGACTCTCTCTAGACTCATCTTCCCTCCGGAAAGAAAGAAGATGAGTCTAGACAGAGCAAGTTACAGGGGGCGATAAAACAGGGGGAGGTCTTACGAGAGGAATCGCGTTCTTCCTGTGTCTTGCGACCTTTCGTTCGTATTCAACGCCCTCGTAAGATCGAAGGACTCTGCTTTCGCCGGATATTAAAAATATCTTCCACGTCTCCTGACCAGGAGATCATCAACCCTTGGGGGATCCCGAATCGACTTCCGGTTCGGCTGTGCTTAGAATTTGCACAGAGAGAGACTTTGCATATTATTACTGTACCCATCATCCGTCCCTTCTCGATTTTTTTTTCACGAGGGCGGAAAATATCTCGCCGAAAATGATTAGGTCGGAAGGATCGCGAGAATAATTTCCGTGTATGAAAAATAACCCTTTGCCACAAGACACTCACGTTTGTATCAATATTCAGAAGATTGGGCCGATTATTCATATTTTCTGTGATATCTACACATCGCTCTTTTTCTCCTGAATTATTCATTCACTATGTTGAGATTTATTCGGTTTCTGCCTGTTGATTGATTTATATATTTATCTCGCGTGTACGATCGAACGCGTTGACCAATTTTCGGGAAACTTTGGACAGGCTTGGGTTTTATCGTGAAATTTGCAGATCGCTAAGGACGATTAAATCGGATTAATACACCCCTATATGCCATAATACCAAATAGGGGTGAAATATTTATGATCAACCAAAATCCGTAAAGCGATACAATTTTATAATCGATGCACAATGTATAAATTATAGAATTAATACAAATGCCCTGAGCGAGGGTAATCGAGCGAAATGGTGTTGAAAAAAGAAATAGCCGAAGGGTTGTTTTGGTGTCTGCCGGATTTAATTAAATCTGTGTAGCTCGCACTCGGGACGAAGAGCTGGTAAAATTCGAGTCGACCTAAATAAGGCTCGCGTAGTTCGCGAGGGTAGCCATCAGAAAATAAGAGTACAAGTTCCGGTCGTACCAGGACTCTGCGCTCTCCTTCTATCATCCCCTTCCACCCTTCACCATCCGTCACTCTTCACCCGAAAATTTCGCCTCGCATTCTCTCTTCATTCTCTCTTTCTCTCTCTCGCTCTCTGTCTTTCTTTTTTATTTGTTTCGCTCTTTCATACTCGCCACCTGCGGCAGCTGTTCTGCCATTGCGCTGTTGCTCGTCGCCATGCTGACATTTTTATTTGATATTTAATGCCGCTATTCGCAAAACCAGCGGGTGGCTTAGTTGGGCACACCCATACGAGAGGAGGCAAAGAAAGTGCTCCCCGTTCCGTCGTTCCTTCATTTTCATTTTTGTTTTTCTTTCTTTCCCCCTTCTTCTCCCTCGCTTCTTTCCATTCTTTTCTCTCATCGCAGGGTGTAGACCACGTCGGTGGATTTTAAGTACGTGCGCAACGCCACCACTGCGAGCCAATGTGAGGATAGGATGAGTTTTACGAGTTCCTCTCGTGTGGCGCACTCTTCGTGAAATGGTCTCGCATTACCGCTGGCTCCAATTCTAATGTGTATATATATATATATTACTCGTATTTTGGCGTATTTTAAAGAAGACAAAGAAATCTCAACGCGCAGTGTGAACATCCCCTGATTGCACGAGTGTGAATTTATCCTCAATTCTCCAATTTAAGAAATTTACTTCAACTCCTCGGACGAACTAATTCCTCATAATTGATTTATCAACGTTATATATTTAAGATCGAAATTATCCCAAGATTTCCGCCAATGATTTATCTAACAACACGAATGACGTTTCGTGAAATGAGAATGCCAACGGGCGAGAAATCTATTCTTCGATGCTCGATAATGAGAATCAATGACCACGTCGACGCTTCGGTCCCTACACTGGCCACAGTCCAACCCCGTTTCATCTCCGCGACCTTCCCTCCCTCTCTACTTCTCTAGTCGGCCAAGGTATCGACCACACGCCGTTCGACCAGAACGCCCCCCCCCCCCCCCCGCGCGCGAAAATCGACAAATTATCAACCCCCGCGATGTTCTATATATACCAACTCTCTCTCTCTCTCACACAGGCGTATACCCTCCACCCTCTGGCGAACGTTAAACTATGTTATCGCTCTCTCGACTATATCACTTCCTCGTTCGATGTCGGCGACCCCAAAACGCACAGCCTCCGAGTTATACGTCCACCGCAGTCTGTTCCTCTCGCGAATCTCTCGCGTCCAACCGCCCGCGCCTCTTCCATCCCCCTTTCTCTCTCTCTCTCCCCCTCTCTCTCTCTCAACCCCACGACACCGTAACACGCAACCTTCGTGCAGAATTTCTCACCGGATTCGCCGCTCCTGCAATCTCTTCTATATAATATATATTATCACATATATAACATTTTCTATATACATATACCAGCCTCTTCCAATCGCTTACTCTCTCCTTCTCTCCCTCTCTCTCCTCTCTCTGTCTCCCATACATACACACACACACACGCACACACGCACACACACTCACTTTCACTCGCTCCCTTGCCATCGAATTCATTTCGCGTGCTCGCGTGGATTATCCGGCATCGGAAATTTCGTTATCGTTCGCGCCGATCGAATCGACAAATTGCCGGTAGCGAGAACCCACCCCCTTCCCCGCAACCGAACCTGCGGGTGTTCCTCATTGGTCCGATGCTTCTGTATCTACGTGTATGTTTAAATATATGCACACATACACACATATGTACGTATATATGTATATATTTATACGCGTGTGTGCGCGTACGTGTGTACGTAGCAGTTCGATCGCGAAATTATCGAAATTTCGTAGTGCTCTCGCGTTTTACGCCGTATACTTTACGTGCCCTGCTACACCATTCGATTTGCGTTACCACAGCGAGGTAGCGAGCTCTCTCGTGGCCAACCTCCCTTTCTACGCCATCTACCACTCATATTACTCGCCACCGAGTACATAACGCCCGACCGATAGGGGATGATACCTGCGGGGGTTGTTTAGTGAGAAGAAGAGAGAGAGAGGAAGAGCCTCGCGTGCACCTCTTTCTCGTATATAGCTGCATTACTCGATTCGCATATAGTATTCGTGATGTGGAAAGCAATTATATTGAATCGCGATGCCAATTGCCACAAACTCTAGTCCCATGTGGTCGTCGCTCTTATCGACGATGGAATTTCTTTGAAATTCGATTTTCGCAGGTAATCATTGAATAGGAATATGAATAAAATATTAGAATCTCCAATTATTAACGATTATTTGGATATAATTATTCTTTTGAGGTTTTCTTTTAAAAAATCGTTGGATAGGGCGTGTCACAATTTTAATTCCACTTGTCAGTATTTCAACCCGATTGCTTACTATTTTCTCTCGTGTATAAAATAATAGTGCAAATTTGCAACTAAATGTGATGAAATTCGATTTGACGTGTCGTGTCAAATTTGATTTATCTCGTAGAATCATAGGACTATCGGTAAAATCAAATGTACTATTTTCACGAAATATTAAATCTTAGAATTGTACAAAGTTGAAGAACTGAGTTTTGGAATCGTGGACAACTATCGTTTCTAAAAATAGAATAGATTCGTAATTATTGTCAAAAAATGATTGAAAATCGTTCATCCGTCTGTAGGAAAGTGAAGGAATTTGACGAGGCTGCTCACGCGACGATTGTAGAAACGATGCGAGAAATATTCTACTTCTATATTCTTTTACCCGTAGATACCTATGTAT
This sequence comes from Netelia fuscicornis, assembly GCA_946811545.1. Taxonomy (NCBI): domain Eukaryota; kingdom Metazoa; phylum Arthropoda; class Insecta; order Hymenoptera; family Ichneumonidae; genus Netelia; species Netelia fuscicornis. The sequence continues at coordinate 17,369,436 of OX328011.1, read as the reverse complement.
AAGCAAATATACAACCGCGAGTTGGTGAAAGGTTGCTCGATGAAATTCGGAGTTTGCGAGGGCATCGATCGTAAATTGCGAACGAAAGGTTTGTGATCGGCGATATTCTGCTCTCTGTCGCTCGGATCACCTCCATTAAGTATGTCCCTTACAGGTACACGTATTATATGCCGAGCATCGCGTTATTCGCGTTACATTCGATCACGAATTATTAATGGGATATAGAAAGCCACGAAACGCGAGCTTCAGCCAACCGTCATATTCGAAAGTCGCAATTTCACCCCGCGGGTCGCATTATCGAAATGATTACACGAACCACGGTCGACCCAATAGTTCGCCCATGGCGTATACTACATTCGAAAAATTCAAGGATCAATGTATAATGGCATATCCTCTGTCACAAACTAATATTTATGAATAATATTTTGACATGCAATAATTTCAAGTGACACGTTCGGGTTATTAATACGCGGGGTCTACAAAGGGGACAAACAGCCGTTGGCTCAATTTGAATTTAGCTAAACTGTAAATAGTATTACGCGTATCTCATTAGAGGCTACAATCAAATAGTAGTAATTGTAGATTGCATAACAGCTTTCAGCATGTTGCGACGAGCGTATATAATTTCCACATGCACTTATCAACCTCCACTTTGTCGTTATCGAGCCCTCGCGTACGCCTCGTTCCAATGGCTTCGATTTTATAACCGTTTAATCAAATCGGTTGTAATATTTATTTTACAACGATGTAATCATATCGGTGATAGAAATGTCGATGTTTTTTTTCACATGGTGAGTGTACAATTTGAAATAATCTTTCCTTTTTTTTAGGATAAATCGGTGATATTTTATCTGGTACGATTATTCGGTATGATTTAGGTGGACAATTTGTTTAATCGAGTAGAACAGCGATATTCGTATCTATAATTTGACTAAATTGCTCCGGTTTGCCGTGCAGTATTATTTTATTTTATCACTACTTTTACATCCCAGGCGATGCTCCGTTAATCCGTACGAAGATTATTTGTTAATTCGCCAGCTCTCGATCGTAGCAAATTTAATAGCCGGTGGATCAGCGAGGGGATTCGAACGAGTTCTAGCTTCTCGCACTCGCGCTTGTCTCTCCCTCTCTCTCTCCCATTACATCGCGACAGAGTACAGGTGACTGCTGCGTGTAGCGAGAACCAAAAGCGGGAGGGAGGGAGAGAGCCACATTTGTGGCACATGAGGCGATAAATAATCCAGGTCGTAAGGGCTTATCGGGCTTATCTCTGCCCGCGGCAACGACGAGGTCGGAAGAGAGAGAGAGAGAGAGAGAGAGAGAGAGAGAGAGAGAGAGAGAGTGAGAGAGCCGTAGGGAAGAGAGGAGAGAGAGAGAGAGAGAGAGAGAGAGAGATGGTAGAAGGGTTAGGTCGAACACTTGGAGCAAGCCGGGACGCTTCTTTGTCCGAGCTTCCGGTTTTAGGTACGAAGCTCCGCAACTGCCACCGCCAATGCCGTGTGGCTAGCGCTCGGGTAATGCCTCGTGGTGCTTTTGCAACCCCTGGACACGCTCGGCTTTTCGGGAGCGAAGGAACACAAGCTGGCTCGTGCTTTTCTTCTCCTACTCACACGCCTCGCTAAATTGCCCATTAAAGGAAGAGGTTTGCACAGAAATGGAAAAAAAGTATTAATCCCAAAGTGCATGTGCAAATCTCGGCGTTATTGTATTCAACGAAAAAATTTATCAACCCGAGAGTCAAAATTTTAATATTCTTCAGCGTAGGAAATTATTATAATTTTTTCGAGAGGGAGGAACTGAATTTCATCAACAGCGAGAGATTATCTCTGTTCTAATGCCCTACCATCATTCACGTATAACGTTAAATATAAAACTTAACGACTAAATTTGTCATCTTTTCGAAGAACCGTTTCAACCGAGTCATCGATTGTAACAAATCGATCAAAATCCTCAAAGTATCGATTAATTCAAGTATTCGAGCTATAACGTTATCGATGCGTGATCAATGGAATGTAGAAAAAAGTATTAATCCTAAAGTGCATGAGCAAATCTCCGCGTTATTCAACGACAAAATTTATCAACCCGAGAGTCAAAATTTTAATATTCTTCAGCGTAGAAAATTATTATAATATTTTCGAGACGAAGCAACTGAATTTCATGAACAGCGAGAGATTATCTCTATTCTAATGCCCCATTATCATTCACTAGTAATATTAGGTATACAATTTAACGAGTAAATTTCTCACCTTTTCGAAGAACCGTTTCAACCGAGTCATCGATTGTACCAAATCGATAAAAATCCTCAAACTATTGATTAATTCAAGTATTCGAGCTATAACGTTATCGATGAATGATCAATGGGATGTAGGAACTCCGCTAAAATCATAACCCTCTTAGTCGATTCAATATCAAATATACATACGCGTATACTAAACCCATCAGTGATTTTCATAATGTCGTAGGTACATCTCGTTAGATAGGATCATTTCCATAACGCACCATGACAATAGAGTTGCGCGATCAATCGTGCCGGTAGACCTCGAAACCCGAGACAAAGATGTCATTCAATTTTCAAGTTTCAATTCCGAATTTAATTGTCCATGCTTGCTGGAGGCTCGAGGTTTTGTTGGACTATATAGATCGCAGTCTCTGATCCTCTCGCTTCCACCCTAATAGTTTGGGTTTGTACGCAGGCCCTTGGTCTTTCGCGTGGAATACCCGATATCCGTTGGTATATGACACGACAATTGGCCAATAGAGAATATACACTAGAGAAGGATGAAGCGAAGTAGAATGGGACGCAGGCTTACCGGTGGGTTAGGGATGCACGTTATGGATTTTAATGGACAAAGTTTATTGCGGAATTCGGGGATGGATCTGCATCGTTCGAAGATCGTAATGGAGCGACGTTAACGGCGCGATCAAAACTGACGTAAAGTTATCGTGGAGTGCTGTGCGCGTATCGGTCCTACCAGTGGTACACATAGAAGCCGCTAGGTGGCGCTTCGCAATATCCGCAGAGGTTTAATCATTCTCCGAGTCGACACTTCTTACCTCCCTCTTGGATACGCCGTATTCCGTCTCTCCCTCTCTCTCTCTCTCTCTCTCTCTCTCTCTCTCTCTCTCTCTCTCTCTCTCTCTCTCTCTCTCTCTCTCTCTCGGTCTCTTCCCCTCCCTCTCTATTCCTATTTCTCCACCTCTCGAACGTTTCCACCACACGCTCGGTGTTAAATTGTTACAACTCCCTTCGGAAGTATAGCTGCAGTTTTGCGGAGAGGACGAGAGACTCTCGTCTCTTTCGCACTCGCCCCGACGCTCCAACCTTTCACTCCTCCTCGTGGCTCGAATCTTCGTCGCTTACATTTATATATAATATATAGGCTACTGTATAGTCGGCTCACGGCTTCTGGCACATCACTTTCACCCCTCTCACCTCCTGTCATCGTCCTCACTCGATCTGCCTGCAGCTGTGGAACTGCACTATTCCGTTGGGAGCGATTTCGCGAAGCTGATTCGTCGGACGTCGGAGAAACTTTACGACTTTCTTCACTCGCGAATAACCAAAGATGATGCGGAGATAGGGAGACTGGGAGCGTGTTTTATAAATCCGAGGATTATTCTCCGGGAAACCCTCTGGGCTAGATCGCCTTATACTCCCCTCATTTTAGCGCTTTTCTCACCATTTCCAAGGCCACACAGGTTTTACAACTCTTCATTTTTATGCTCGTATTATGCCAGCTACCTTCTTTCTCGAAAATTTCGCTCGATTCTCAATCGAGACTCGAAGGAAACAAATTTTATAACAATTTTCTAAAATTATACAGAGACGAAAGATAAAAACTCCCCAAAAAGATGATTTTTGTGGTAGATTTTAAGATTTTACTTCAAATTTCCATTTTACGAAAAATACAATATAAAAGAATACTTTGCCGAGAATCCATCTGAAAATCTGCATATTCTTTTTTTATTCGAATTTTACTGTTAAAAATTGGCAAATGGATTTACGCTGTCACCGATTCGCATGAGTGAGAGTTTTGTCGCTACGTCGTCGTGGAATTCAAGCTCACTCGGTGTGTCTCTATCGTTAAAGTCAAGCACGAATGATCGGCCGTGAGAGAGAAAACAGGTAGTGGAGAATGTATATGCGCGATACGGCGTAGTCAAAGCACAGGGGATGAAACATTTCGCTACGTTTCCCAACTCGATACCCAAGAGCTGAAACTACTTGAACGAGACGTGCATCCGATCGTACACTGCAGGCGTCGATGTTCTTCGCCTTGAAAGCTCTATCGCGTTCTGATACGTGCGTACGCTTCCGCTTCTATACACATAGACGGTCGCCCGAGCGCGCATTTACGCGAAATAGGCTATGCAGCCGTAAAAAGCTGATCGTAAAAAAGGCGAGCGATGCGCTTTCGGAGCTAATACCAAATCGATATAATAAATATTGATTGGTACGGAAAGAGATATATAAACGTACCGACAAAAAGGGATGAAAATCATCCAACGCCCTGGAACGAAAAGAGGAAAAAGTGTTCCGGGTGCGAAATATGGATGAAAACGCGGCAGAATATGGCTCCTCGATAAAAAAAAAACTTTCTTATTCTCCATCTAGATTACGTGGCTGTAGGATAGTCTTGAGTGCAGGACCCGATGTACCATGTTTGTGACTATAAACACTGCCGGGAACAAGGACGGGCTAACGTTAATTACGCGGCAAACGATCAAATAATAAAACAAACAAAGAACGCATCGTTCTGCCCCGTGCGAACAGGCGTGTGGCTTAATCGCGGTGCCGTTTTTATGGATGAAATAGAACAATTTAATTATACAAGAGGATTTAAGGTAGTTCTATCGTTTTATCGTTTTCTTAAGATTTGGTTGAAAATTTGGATATATCTTCTTTGATGTCTATGTACCTGTGTAATAATGTTTGGAAGGTTTTACCACGCGGGAGTTGAAATGTTTATCGGTGAAAATCAGAATTTTCGGTAGTCTCTCATAAGAGCGCGTGTTAAAAGTTGCATTTTCATCCATAAATATCTTGGCTTCTACTCGGTGAAGCCTTCTAAAACTGTGCATACATTTTTATGCAACATCAAAGAAGCTTTATTTAGTTTTTCAAAAAAATCTAAAGAAAAGAATTTTCGCAATTTTTGTAATTATACAGCAAGTACATATCACCTTGGATGCCCTTGAATTTGGAGTATGTTGTTCTTTAGTCAATTTGCAACACATTTTATTTATTAACTTAAGCCCGCAAACCATTTTGTCTGTGAGAAAAACGGAAAAATAATTTTTCAATTTTAATATCACGATAGAACTACCTTAAGTCGTGAAACGGTTATGCGCATTAAAGAGGTTGAAAAATGATCGTTGCCGGGTAAACCAAGAGACATTTTCATGCTTGCACGATTATGAGTCGAACGATAATAATTACGAAGCTAAAAACCTAACGGGAATTGGGGTCACGGCCATATTTGAATAAAACTATGAATTTTATAATCATAGGCCAGAAACGTGAAATTGCGCATGAGCAAAAATTGATAGAATTGAACATCATCAAAACATGAACGATGCTATATTCGCGTGCTCCGCTAAAGTTTTTATTTTATCACCACTCTCCCACAATTTATTCCAATGATACCCCCCCCCCCCCCCATGATTCCACAAAATTCATAATTTTTGTCAAATGACTTTCACTGTCAACTTTCTTTCTCCCTGGATTTTCAGCTCAATAATTGTTCTCGTTCGGAATTCAATCGTTCACGCTTTAAAATACCGCTCGTTTATCTCTTATTCATTATAACTGTATAATGAAAATCCTCTCCCCGTTTCTAATTAGCAACGACTTGCCGATTAGAAGTTGAGAAAAAAATATAATTTTAACGTTTTTCGAACTGAAGGGTGTCGGGTCGCACACGTGTCCATCGAGTACAATAAAGCACTCACGAACGAATCTTTGCAAAGAACGATTGAGTACGGAGCTCAAGTAACATTAAAAAAAGGAGACTACGGAATCGGGCGGAAACAATAAACATGGGGTGTATACGTCAACCGTGCCATTCGACGAGAGATAGGAATAGAAACAGAGACGTGAATGAAAAGGGTCATCAAGAAGAGGTTTCGAAAAAACCGCGTACCAATTCTTTTTTGTTCCTTTTTTTTCTATCGAACACTCGAAAAAGCTTACCTATCAGATTGCAGCAGTGCGGAAAAATGTGTTATTTCGCGAGGCAAAGGGAGACAAAAAAAAGGAACGACGTGCGAACGACTGATAAACCAGCATTTTCCGCCGAGATATAGAGTGGGCAAAATTGTGCGCAGGCCGATTTTTCGAAGCGCGAACGTGGGGAGCATCGAAGCGGGCCAGTTTGTTCTCTTCTGAAAAAACATCCTATCTCCTGTTGCAATTCGCCACATAGCACTGGTATCGTTTGCGCATCAGCCTGGTGAAAATAAATAGCTGTCTACCTCAATGATTGTGGAAATGGATAAAGAGAGAAAGAGCCGGAAAGAAAAATGCGAAAGTGAGATAGAGTGGGGGGGGGGGGGGGGGGGGGGAGCGAGAAAGAAACGGAAATAGAGAAATGAAAATATGCGCGCGTATACGAACCATACGCGTGTACGGGCGACTACTCTATACATGCCAGGTCGATGCACAGGCATTTTACTTTCGAACGAGCGAACATAACAAAAGCGTGCCCGTACATAGTTTGTTTCAGGTCGAAAAGAGTGTGTCCCGTTTTTCGCCATCCTCGTGGGGACAGTTTCTCCTGTATATGCATACACAACGTGTGACGTGCTGTATTCTTGCACCGCGTCACAGAGCGTGCATCGTCGCTCGCTCAAACGCTCGGCACGGTACGAAAAATAACACCTCTTCTCACCCGAGTCACCCCGAAACGATTCGGCCAAGCGTTTCGTTAGTTTACCCGAATTTCCCGCGAATCGATCATGCGAAAACAATATCCCAATAATAATCGATCGGTCGCTCTCATTTGATTACACAAAATAGGTTTTTTATTCTGTCTCCGCGAGCCGTTGATAGCTTTCTGGAATATTAATATGTTTTCGTGTAATTTCCCGCTCGAATTCTGATACCAGTTGGTCGTGAATATTCGATACGAACCGTACGTTTACATTTATGATAAATCGACCGATCTCCCAGTCACTTCTCAATTACATTATTATTATAGTAAGGTAATAATCATAAGCGTTACAATTACTGCATGAAGTCTCACAGAAATTTCGATACGTTAGAACGAAATTTATTCGTTGGATATAATATAATTTAATCCATCTGGATAAATTATCTTTGATTCAAATATGGATTCGATCGATTTGATCCATTTCGAATATTCTCTGACTGTTCTCGAAGATTTGCGAATTATATCCAAAACGTTGGTACAAGTAACGACTCTATATCGAGTACACTAACACATTTGTCCGATTTTCCATCCCTATCTCGATCTCTTTTTCGACCGGCGGCAATATTTTATTCGTATTTTTTTTTTTACTTCCGTCGACAATTTCATTAATATTTTTAATCCAGATACAGAGTGCCCTGCGTAACGTCGACCGAGCCGTTACGTATTCGCAGTCGCGTTAACCTCTCGTTCGTTCGTTCGTTCGCTCTCTCGTTCTCTCTCCGTCTCTCTCGTGCTCGCGGTGCTTCTTGGTTCAACGAATTTAACGTTTTTGGGACGATGAAAGGGTAGTCCCGCAGGGGTGCCGGAGCATAGGGATGTTTCTACACTCTAGCTAGCAGTTACTGGCGTGTTGGTTTTTCGATTTTTCGATGCAATTATATTTTCCGCCCGCATCCTTTGCCAGACATATACGTGATACGCATAGCGGCAGTGTTGCTGGATATATACCTGGGGCTTGAGCGAACCCCGACGTTTATTTATTTCCATTTTATTTTTCCAATCCCTTTACGCCGCGCGAAACTCGCGCTTTTCTCTCTTTTAACCATGTTTCTCTCGAAAACCCCGGTGCTTTCTGTCGTTTTGTGATTGTTTTTTATTCCACCCACATTTTCCTATTCTACGACCCCCCCCCCCCTCCCCCCTCTCGATCCCACAGCTACTCGCCCTACTGGCTTTACCGCCAGTGTCGTGGCTTTCGGAGCTTTAACTAACCCGCTTGACGCCCCGCTTCGGTGGCATTTGTGTTTTACAGTTAAATACCTGAGGGAGGTGACGCCGTACTTCAGGAAGGCCTCCATCATCCAGGAGGTCGGATGGGAATTGCAACGTGGTTTTTTGAGCGCCACACCACCACCGCCAAAGTCACCACCACGCGCTGACACTCGTTACCTACCATTGCAACTGTGCAGACTTACAAGGGCACACCACTCATCCGATCCCGGTAAGTCAAAATAACTGTTCCGTCGCGGAAAGAATATTCCCACATATCTAGGTATTGTAAACCGGACTTTCTCTAACTCGAGACAAAATATAAAAGTCCGTTGTAAACTTATTGATCGCAAATACCAAAAATCGCTTAATTCGACAATTATTAAAAGTCTAGCAAAGGATTATTTCGGAAAAAATAAAATTCTTCTTTAATTGCTTTATGATGGAAACTCTTGGTGAACAGAAGGAGTATCGCGGAAAGGGCCTCGTGAGTCGCAGAGAAACCCGCAGTCGATCGTTTATAATTCTGCCAAAATAACAATTCGCGTTAGCGTATATTTGTAACCAGTTAGAATAAACAATTTTGACATTAGCAACTCTATACTCCGCTCCAAATTAATCTCCGTCAATTTTTAAGACTTTTCGAGAAGTCAGTTGTCTTCCAGAGAGAACAAACACTTCGAGAATCTGCTCGTCAGAAGAATTCTACACAGTCTCGTACCGTGAGCCTTATCTATATTTCTTCATTTTCAACTGTATTATCGGTCAATTCTATCTCAGTTCAAGTGCAATTTCATGTATATAGTTATTTTATCGGTGTTAAATAAATTGTGCTGTTACTCTTAAATAAACACCCTTGCCATCTTAGTTGATCACAAGGGTTTTCGGCATTCGCGGTTCAATATTATTTGAGACACGGACGTAAAACTCGCATCGGCTCGAGTTCAACGGAGCTGTTACGATTTGAGAATCCTTTATCTTTATACCTATCTCTAAACGATTTCAAGCCTCGCCTGGCGTACCGCACAACTTAGCGCATCGCACCAATCGCGTTACGAATCCACTATTTCTATGCCAAACTCCAACAATTTCGAGGCATCGCACAATTCGTCACCTGCCTCGAGCCAGGTGACCTCACCTACACGCGCCGAACCTCCAAAAGTCAGAAGAGCCTCGCGCGAACTCGGGAAAAGCCCTGTGATTGGCTCGCTGCCGCGCGTACACCGTGCCGCGGACGACACATTTCGCCATCTTCATTAACGATCTTACTGGCCCTAGGCACCCTTCCACTAAGTGACTCATCACACTAGCCCTAAGTAGCTATCAAAAAAATTAGTATAAAAGGGCGACCTTTTGCACCAAGTAGTTAGTTACAATTTCAACGGGGACCAGCAACGCAACCACTTTGCGCAATAGAATCTGCGGAGCATTCTTGCTCGTCCCCTGTTTGAGTACAAAAGTTGTAAACTCATCGAGGCTAAGCTTGTATATTGTACAGTAATCTTAGAGTCAAAAAGTAACGTGCTCGTGGAAAAATAAAAGTCTGATAACTGAACTCGCGTCGACCATATTCTTTTCACTCCTCACCGAGACTACAAGAATCATCGTCGCATCGCATCGAGCTTCGTCAGATCATCAGCACTACACGACCAGCGAAAGAGTGAGTCGAATCTTTCTCATCCAACCTTTCGTATAGGTCAAGATTGACCATCGGACAAGTCGAAAACGACGGTGCCGTCGTAGTCGAAAACCCCTCCGACGAAGTGTATCAAAGAAAAGGCGAGATTTCCGTCCCTGAAGGAAAGGGCTTAATTGCCTTGCCTCGAAAAGAGAAATCGAACCGTGTTACGCATTCCCATACTCGATAGAATTCAGCGGATTATAACAGAGCCGCACTTACCGAACAATAACGCATCAAACAATTTCTTTCATCGCAAATTATTTTTATATCGCGTTAAGCAAAATTCGAAATTCCATGCTGTTTTGTTGCCAGTGTGATGTATCTTTGGTTCGTATCGTCATGAGTTTCGCGACACTTGAAAAATTCTCTTTTTTCCTTTTTCCTCTTCCACTCTACGTTTCCTCCCTCTCTCAACGTCCGGTGGTTCTTGTATCGCAAGGAAGTCTCCCGGCTCACGTTCGTTCATCCATGCCTCGTGATATTTTTTGAGTCAACATTGCCGTCCGAAACGGGATGCGACGATCGCAGGTGGTCGCAATGGTATCTGCAAATATATATATTTATATCCATGTATATATAGATACGCCTCTAGTCGGGTGCAACGGCAACTATATACATTACGATATAAGATATCGGAAATATTATCCATTTGGTAATGTGATACGTGAAGAAATATTAAACAAACTTATTATCACTGTATAGTAAAGTTCATGATGTGGCACGAGCGCAAGTTTGCCCCTCACTTGTACAAGAAAAATAATTACTAATGCCTTTTTTTTTACGAACGAAAAATCCCATTGTCAGAACCAACTTGACTACGAAAGTTTGTAGAATTTTCTTTGTTCGATTTTTCTGATTTTTGCTTTGTCGATATTTTTGAAATATAATACGCAGTGATAGAAAGAGAGTGGATAGAGTGCCCAATCGCACGATCGGTATGTACTCCGCCCTCGTAAATTGTTCGCCTCCGGACACTCAATATTTTTCGAATCGTTCTACGCTCGCTCGACAGTAATCAATTTTACAAAAAGCCAACCACTGCGGAGAGAATTCTGCTCGTGCGGTGGTTCGAGCGTTTGCCTTTTCAATCGGAATTTGCGTACGGTTGATTGTCGAGAATGGGAAGGATTGCGGTAAAGGTGCGTGAATCGAGGGTCGACCGACACCATGCATTATCAGAGCGAACATTTTATTATCGTCTCTTCGTAGCCGATCTATACAATTAATGAGTCGGTGAGAGTGGAGAACTTTACGCACTGTTCTACTTTATCGCTCATTCCAATGCCGTTGGTGTGCACGTTTCACCAATTGTGTATCCATTTCGCTAAACTTTCAAATTTCGTTCATTTTCCTGTTATCTTTATATATTTCGAATTTAATGATCTTAAAGAAACATTCGACATATAAACATATTCCATGTATTTGTTTCCAGTCACCTTCGCTCTCTCTCTCTCTCTCTCTCTCTCTCTCTCTCTCTCTCTCTCTCTCTCTCTCTCTCTCTCTCTCTCTATCTCTCTTTACGCGTCGATATACACATTGAGAATGCGAGAGAGTTAAATTAGTTTCTCGCAAAGCAAAAGGTGTCCACCACCCTAGTTTTCAGGGCTAACCCGTGTATAATTTGTAAACGGCTCCATCCGTCCGTGACGAAAGATAAAGAGAGAGAGAGATCGAGTGGGAAAGTGTATCTATATAACTATAATATGCCGAATACGGAGGAGGGACGGGTTAATACGAGGGGGAGGTGAGTAAACCAAACGAGTTGTATAGTTTTCCCAGTCATCGCAGCAAAAGCTAATCTCTCCGTCTCTCTTTCGCCCTCTGTCTCACTCTCTCTTTCCCCCTCTCTCAACGGATCCACAACGTTCACGATCACCTTCTCGCCACCAAACTCTCTCATAGCTTCGCCAACATTTATACGTCTATGTCTACGCGCATAGAAATACCAGTACAACATTCTCCACTTCTCCCAGTGCTTGCCCTCTCCCCTCCCTCCCTGTACCATCTCACTCGTCCCGTGCCCCACTCTCGTCACTCGAAGCTCCTCTAGCGTCCCAAACTTCGCGAGTTGCAGTTTGCGAAGTTAATTACTGTCGGATAATTGCACGTATGCCACGTCCGTCTGATTAATGAGAGACGCTGTGGGAGCCTCCAGCTACAGCATTTTCCTTCTCTTTCCCTTCTCGTTTATCTCGCACAATCTTCCTACGTATACCGCGAAGAGATACCAGAATTATGGCAAGGAAGATAGGAAATGCGTGAAGAAAATCGCGACAAGTTGGAAGTTGGCCGAACTAGGAAATGTCTGACGCAGTGATAAAGGTCGATAATAGTCAGACATGTGCACTTTTTGGTCAATGCCGACTGATTAAGTTATAAAGCGAGGCTCATTAAGTGATCTCATTAAAATTTGATAAAGTACGTAAGTTTTTTTTTCATTTTGTGAAATCGATAGATTTTAAATGTTCCGCTGGTGTGTAAACAAAGTAATCAAAAATTGAGAGAATAACGATGACATACATACGCGACGAAAAATTGTGTTTGAGAAAATCGTTTAAATTAATTTGTTCCCCATACCTTTATATCTTGGTAAATGTAGATAACATTGCGAAATCATGAGGTTCGATCGACTCGATGAGGCGTGTGCTACAGGTCATCATTTTTAAGTACATAATCCGAACGACGAAAATGCAAGCGACGTATTAAAATGAAATAGTCACATCGTCATGTTACTCGAATCCATGGTACATATGCCTATATATACAATATCGAAATAAACACACGTACGTAGGTGCAACCAGGGATAAAGCGAGATATCGAACTCGTGGATCTCTTCGTTATTACAGTAATGTCGGTACGAACCTTGGCGCCTGTGCGTTAGTTTGTTCACTGGTTTACGGGCATGCGCCGAATACGAGGGAGAGAGAAAGTGAGCGAGAGGGAGAGAGAGAGAGAGAGTGAACGGCAGAGCGGTGGACTGCGATTAACGAGAGTAATAGAAGTGCCAGGTGGAAAAGTGGAATCCGTTAGTGCACCCTGTCTGGGCTGTAATCACGGCCTCGTAATATTATCGGGAGAGTTGGCTTCGCGGGAGTGGCAAAGAGTGAGAGCGACAGAGAGAGAAAGGTTTTTGATAGCTTATATATATATATATATATATATATATATATATATATATATATATATATATATATATATATATATATATATGCTACGTAGCGAGAGAGAGAAGGTAACGTACCACTTTCCAACTCGCACACAACGATATCGTAGCTAACTACGTTAATGTCATATCTACATATAGCCGTTTTCCCACGCGTGTATGATTAACGAACGTCCGTAATTGGGTTTTCCAACGATGCCCTATATATCCGAATATGCATATATAAATTTATCCTCAAAACGCAGCTCGACGAGAAGTGCAGGAGTTCTCCCGATCTCTCGATACATTAGTTGTGGCTCACTCGGTTGTGAAAAGAGCTTTTAACAGCCGGGGCAACCTACCACCCGATGAGCCGATAAACACATATTGGGATTCTCGATCATGAAAGATCGCGATACATTAATATAACCGAAAAACAAATGTTAATAAAAATAAAACAATAAAAAAGAAACAAGATACCTGAATGAGTTTGGATCGTGATTGAAAAATCGAGATAGGCAAAGGTTCGGTAATTCTATATTTTATGATTACGAAAATATACGACCGATAACGGGGAGGCAAAATCAGCGATGGTAATGCAGTGGATCGCCATGCCAACGGTATCGAGTTACACCGGAGGCTGTGATTATCGTTGTAATCGGGGAAGCGTAATTCCGCAACGGAACGATATGTGGGCCACTCGCGTACGATTGATTGGATGCATGGATAGCAAAATTGGCTCCAATTCACCCTTGTATAACCGAGGGGTTGGAGAAATCGAACAATTCATCATCTATATTTATTATTTATCGTACTATTCGTAGTATTTTTATATACGCGCAACGAAAAAAACAATTAATAGCACGAAATATACATAGGTATAGGTACATTCTATTTTTTATTATAAATTTTTTTGAATAATTCATTTGAAAAATTTTAATAAAACAAAAAAAAATCTTGTTCACATGAAATTGATCGTAAAGAATGAATTCTAATGGTTTATACTGGTCCCGACCTTTCAACAGTACGGTGCCTAGGAACACATTCTATCTCACCCTCGCTCTATCACTCCTCCTCCCTCCGTGACCTACCCTCCGTTCATTCCCGTCCAATGGGCCTCGATTACGAAATTGTGATATTGAACGGATTAAAACGGTGGTTTGTCGAACATCACGACTATCATCGCGTTTCCGATAGTATCCGCAAAGCTGGTTCAACGAGAATGTTCGTGGTGGGAAGCTGAGGGAGGGGGGGGGGGTACACACCGTCATCGAGCGTGCCAGCTCGAGAACATATTCGTGTCAAATATCGGCTTTGTAAAAAAAAAAAAACTCTGTGTTTACGATATCTCCGCGGTCGTGCATCATTTATGTCAATGTCCCGCGATGACGCGGTACGCAACATACATATGGCACGAAAAAAAATGCATGCGAGTAAAATGGTGAACAGTCGGTAGTTGTGTTTCGGGGGGGTCTGGATGAGTTTTCGTTCGGTACACGCTCGCGTAATTTCGTTCAATGCAGTCGCTGGTTATATGAAATAAAAAAGAAAGAAAATAATAAAAAAAAAAATAAAATAAAATAAAATAAAACACGAGCCGGCGTACCTGGTGGTACCCGGTGGTTTAAAGGTACGTAATGCTAGCACGGAACGGGAAATTATGCGATTTTACTTTGTGCTTGGAGAATCGAGAGGGGAGAGACGGCTTGCGCAAAGAGAGAATGAGGAGGTAACGAGAGTATGCTGGAAAAAGATATAAGTACAAAGAGGAAGGCGGAGGATGAGACGGGGTGAAGTAAAAGAGCGAAACGAAGAGGGAACGACTAATTAAATCGTTCGCAACGGTGGAATTTCTTCTCAGATTTCTGCTTACTTCGCTCGGTTCTCGCAACTACCATAGACGCACTATTTGCAACGTTGTCATCATTAGCAACGTCGCAACGGTTAGGTAACTTTTTTGTGCGTCGCTGTACGTAAATACGTTCTTTCGATCGCAATCGAACAAGATCGATAGTAAAATAAGAAAATTATAAATACAATGTTTCTCGCTCAACTTCGAGCGAAGGGGTTCGAACACAACCCTTTGTATATTCTTCGTTCAACATTTTTCACGAGCGACGGCTGACTTTGATCGGAAATGCATGAACGAAATTTTGACTTCAATGCTACGTGCATACACGCATATAGAGAGTGTATACATTGTTCAATCGCGCATACATTATTTTTGCTTATACGGTACACGCTTTCTCCATACGAGCAACCCTTGCTCCAAAATATCTGGATACGTGGCGAAGAGTTTGTTGTCCCCCGGCGCAGCGGTGGCGCAGCTAACAGTGCGGGGCTGTTAGAAGAGAGAGATTTGTAACATAGGGGATGAAAAGTCTCCGTGAGCTCGACGAAAGAGCACCGTATACTTGGATAGATTATTAATTGATGTTTGTCGACATAAGAAAGAGAGTGAGAACACTGTTAACGGTAGAGAAAAAGTTCTAGTTCCAGGATTTCCATGCATCAGGGGATGTTACCATGTCTGGATGGTAAATATGTTTCCTGGCTAGGTACTTCCCACGCGAGATTCCAAGAAACGCGGCCTCTCTCCTTCTCTCTCTCTCTCTCTCTCTCTTTCTCTCTCTCTCTCTCTCTCTCTCTCTCTCTCTCTCTCTCTCTCTCTCGTTTCTTCGATTTAGCTAGTTCATATACGTATTATCAGAAAGATCAGTAATCCCCTGCATCATCTTCCCTTCCTAGCCCTTTGGTTCACTTTCCGAACTTGCAAGAAGCTCATCATACGTCTCTTTCTCTCCCTGTCTCTCTTTACCCTTTTCTATCTTGTATAAAGTCGATCTTAAACTTATTCTTGGTCTTTTCTATCTTTTTGGTTAGCTTTCGGTCTTATTGACCTTTTACTCCAAGTTTGTGTCTTCTCATACACAGGATAGATATTTATACAGGTGAAACGACGATGAGACTTGGGGTTATAACCCATGGATATAGGGAAAATATATCTAATATTTGTTGCTCATTCTCGCATGAAAATATGTAGGGGAGAATGGGGCGATACGGATCATCTTCATTTTTCCAAATTCATAAAAATATTGAGGAAACAAAAATCCAACGAAATCATTTTTGTTGTAATGAACATATCGAAACATTGACGACTTCGTATACAGCGTGAGTGACTTTTCCGTAAACTCAAAAAAAGGGATGAAGATGAGAGAGAAATACTTCGATACGACGAATAAACTTAGTCACATCGTGTGTTTTCCCACGTTTTCTCCGCTTTTCCTCCAGTTGCAACCGCGTTTACTTTTAGCGGCTTTGATCGATCTACACACGAGTGTACGTATGCCTGTATTTCAGCGTTCGCCATACCGTTTCTACGAAGATTGGAATTTTTCTTGAAATCGATATAACGAAAAGTGCGCGCAGGAGGCATGGAAAGAACGAAAAGATTCTTCGGGAGGTTGAACTCGTCCCCGAATGGGGAACGGTCTCGTTCCGAAGTCTCGTGATATCTCGTGGGACGACTCTCGCGTATGCCTGGCTGCGTCTGCACGAGGATTCTCGCCCCGGCCCGTGCCTGGTTGCGAAGAGAGGAACAAGGGGATGGTATGAGGGTGTTTGAGGGATGAAACGATGAAAGAGAGAGAGAGAGAGAGAGAGAGGAGAGAGAGTCGAAAGCCGTGTTTCGCCGAGGACGTGACGCGCACACAAATAAGTTGAGGCTCGGGACGCAAGTGCTGGTGGCACGATAGCAAGTAAGGAGAGAGACAGAAAGAGAGAGGAGGGCGGAGCAATGGATAGATCGCGGGGAGGGGAGATATGCCGCTGTCTCGAGCGCATTTCCTCTTTACCTCTCTCTCTCTCTCTCTCTCTCTCTTTCTCTTTCTCTCTCTCGCTCTCTCTCAATCTCTTTATCTTTCTCTCGGCATCCGTAAGCCCCGAGGAATCCACCTTCGGTTTGCTTCCCGGAATAATTAATTCGTGCTCGCGATTCCCCTATATGTATACGTGTGCCGCACGGTCTGTTTCTCCCTCTCTCTCTCTCTCTCTCTCTCTCTCTCTCTCTCTCTCTCTCTCTCTCTCTCTCTCTCTTTCGTATTCCCCATTTTGGGATAATACAACTATTGCTCTCCATCTTCGCGGGTTATACCGATATTCCGGACAGTGGCTCTACAGTACACCGCCGAGCCAGCCGGTATTTCAATGATTTTGCGCTGGTCGAAAATCGTGGTCCAGCGAATCTACGACGAATAAAGTTCATACTGGAATTGCGTGCATGTTACCCATCCGTTAGTGGTACATTCTCGTTGGCGCGAAAGTATATTATTATCAAAATGATAGGTATCCTTTACCCTGGAGATACAAGTATCGTGATAAAGAATAAATATTGTGGAAAGAGAATATCGATGGACGAGGGATTTAATCATCCAAAATTTCTGATCAAAAAGAAAATTCTCATTGCTGTCTTTATTGGCTAATGTAAGTGTTTTAAACATTGCTTGGAGATAAAGATGTTTTACGGTTGGTTCGAAAATTTAATTCTTTTTTTTGTTACGAATTTGCTTAGTAGCATAAATATATTACGGATCAAGCACAATAAGGTTTACAGCACTCACCCTTGAGAGAGTGAAAAAGAAGGAATAGCGTTACAAAAAATTAAGTGGCTATTCAATGATAACGATATTGTCAAGTTATGAAGAACTTATAACTTACAATTAGAGGGTAAGAATCACAGTGAGGGTAAGAATCGCAAATTCCTCACCCTCACTGAAAGGTTTCTTTGTTGATGTATTATTGAGGTATGAAATCACAATACAGAAGTCAATTCTCGGATCGAAATAGGGAATTAGGTGAAGGATGAAAATACGTGTCGAGATACCAGCAACGGAAAATCCAGCGTGGTCTGCCTCTCTCTCTCTCTCTCTTTCTCTTGACGGGGTTGATGCGGGAGGACGAGAGTGCGGCATAGCATGGTGTTCAGGGGGTGGATCAAGGGAGACGAGACCGTGAGAAGCGAAGTTGCGGAGGGTTTTAAGAGAGAGAGAGAGTGGGAACGGGACGCAAGAAATGACGGGTGCGGGTGTAGCGGTGAGTTTAGGTGGCCTAGGGGCCGGTGGGTCCTAATGTCGTCCTATTGTCCCGCAACGCGATCCCGCAGTGGCCACTAGACGTACGAACGGTAGGATGGACGGATATAGGTACCGCGAATCTGAAACCTTGTTAACTCCCCGGAAACTGTTAACAGCGACACGTTCGATCGAGCAGCCAGCACCTGTTTCTCCATCCTGCCAGCTCTCCATACCGTACCGGCCAAAACCTCGCGGCGAATATAACCCCTCGTACTATCTCCCTCTCTGTCCCACTCATCCGTATCGTTGAAATCATGGTCCTCAATCAATTCCACTCCCCCCCTCCGGTGCTTCGACACGGCCGAGAGTCATCGTTTCGAGCTCCATCGGTGGATTCTCGGCCCAAGGCGAATGACGCGAGGGAAGTTTCATGATGGTGCATAGCTAATCAAACTACCGCGCCTCTCCACCCAAATTCACGACCGACAACATTATCCCTCCTCTCACCCTCGATTTATCGAACACCATGACGATCTAACGTTTAGTACGATATATATGAGGTATCAACGATAATGCAATGACAGGTTTCTGTAGCTATAATTATAGATCCCCGAAACCTCGGGGTTGCTGCGTCGTCGCTGGGGTCCTCGCGCGAAATTGCAGTAACGCGTTCAGCCGCGAAAATCCCGCAGTAGTACAACCCTGGGTCCAGGGGCGCAACCACGATGACTCGACCTCGGACGGCATGCAGATGCACATGCAGTTGCGGGTTTCACTCGCGTGACAGATAGAGGCTGCCAGTTAGAAGCTGCAGTGACAAGAATCTATAGTTACATCGCTACAAGGTCGTTCAGAATTGCGCCAATTCGTCGTAACTACATTGTCGCGAATTCCTATAGACCAGTGTTTCCCAACCGGTGGTCCGTGGACCAAAGGTGGTCCGTGAGAGCCTCGGGGGTGGTCCGCGGGAGAGTCCAGTGACTACTTATAAAAAAGTAATATTTCCCCTTGATTAAATCAAAATTACGATTTTCGTTGAACAAGATTAAGTAAATACATTCGTTCTGACGAATATCAGATATTTATTGAATTATCTTTAACATAATAAAATTATTAGAACATACCATAACTAACACAATCATAATAATGTTTGTATCACGTAGAAAGCGAGTTTTCAACAATATAACAGTGGAACACTTCATGGCTAGGTTGTTGAATTTAATCACCTTTCAATTTGGTTACAACTCATAAGATGTATTAATAATGTAATCTGTGGTGGGTGGTCCGTGGTAATTCATTATCCCGCTGAGTGGTCCGTAGACATCTACAGGTTGGGAACCACTGCTATAGATCCTCATCAATTCGTACCCATTGAAATTGATCGACCACATTTCCGTATCGAACTGATCTCTTTCAATGCGAACAGATACGATCGACTCCGTTAACTCGGTGCAATTTATAAACAATACATACGAAATCTAAAATTCGTCTTTCAATTCTGGAACACGCGGTATACGTGAACTTTTGCGACGATATAGTAGGCCGATCGACGGGGCATTGGACGAATTCGTCACGCTGCTGGTTCCCTGTACTGTTGTCTGACCGATGCAGCGTATGCGCGAGGGAGGAAGAGAGTGAGAGAATCTCTATCTAGTCTCATGGCCACATCTATATAGGCTGACAGCCCAAAGTGACGAGCGGATTGAAATCCACAGTCGTCGCTATGTGCGTTGCCCACTGTCGTGTACATGCCAGTCTCGACTGTTTGTCAGGAGTGAGAGAGGAAGAGAGAGACCGCACTGGACGCGTACGCAGACACATACGTATATATATATGTCTGTGTGCGTATTTGAGTGTGTGTATTTATACACACATTTACATATATATGTATGTACGGGCATATAAATTGAGTGAAGAACGAAGTAAGTAGAGAACAGTGGAGGAATGAGAGAGAAAGTGAGGGAGTGAATCAGGGTGTGAGTCTCGGTTATAGCCGATGTAGAGAGAACGCGAGAGACCGGCTCGTTCAGCGGGTTCTATCTCGTTCAAGTATACATGTAGGAAAGCGTAGTGAACGCACGTTTCGGCTGTACCACACTATAATGCACTCACTGCATACGTACACGAATCTACTGGATCGTGTATACACTACGATTGCGAGAGAGAGAGAGAGAGAGAGAGAGAGAGGTGTATTGCGATTCGATGGAATCTGCGATTGGCCCACGGGGAAATCGCCATTCAATTGTCCAATATCGACCGATAAGCCGGTAGTACTATCTGGCTCTGTTCTGAGAGACCTACGGCCTCCCTCTCTATCTATCTATCGTTCTCTCTCTCTCTCTCTCTCTCTCTCTCTCTCTCTCTCTCTCACCCCCCCTCTCTCTCTTTCTCCCTCTTTCTCTCTCTCTCTCGCCCTTTCTCTCTGTCTCCCTCTTTGTCTCTCTCTCTCTTTTTCTATCCCTCTCTCTAGCTTTCTCTCTCTCGACCTTTGTACTATACGTATGTTATGTCGAACTCATGCTCCTAGTACTCGCGCCCGAGTTCACTATCCTATTCTCTTCCTGCTTGTATACGTAGATATAAAACAGAGTACATGCCCCCCCCCCCTCCCTCTGCCGTACCACCTCCTCTAGATCTCCCGTCCCCTATCTTCCTCTGTCTCTTTCTCTCTCGTATCCCGTTCCTGTATAACGACTCACCACATTGTTCAATCCCATCGCTGTTCGAAAATCGAATCGACGCTTATATATACGCATATATATATTGAATTTTTATCGTCGATTATACCTTTTTGCCGGTCTATGAATCGAACGTTTATTTGATTATACGCTTAGAAGACGATGTATTTTCAATGGCGGAAGAAAATTTGCTGAGGCAGTTCCGGATCCGCGGATATACAGAAATGTTAGGAGGTGAACGGATAATGTGCTCTCATCTCTCGTAATATGCGAATGTATAAGCCTCACGTGACTGGCTATGGTCGAGGAGTATGCTTGACCAGCATTCTAACCCTCGCCTTTGCCTCCTCCATTTTCCCCTCTCCCAACCTCCTCGGATCTCTCCTATACAGAAATATAACGGGGAGTGGCTAGAAGGGGACCTCTCTGGATATGGGTGAGACCCGCGAAGGCTTCTGGATAACGATCGTTAAATCCGAAACCTTGGAGCGAGTCGTGCGCCATCTCGTGCTGCCGCTGCTCCTGTTCGGGCTGCATTAGTATATATGTATACATATGGATGCTTATACGTGGTCACTCACCGCTGGGAACCCTCTCGGGAGCCTAAATACTCGTACACACCGGCAGGTGCTCGTAAGAGCGCCTTAACGACGACGCTTAGCGTCGCTTATACGTAAGCGTGATATTACCACAGGCAACTCCTCCCCTCTCTTCACCAACGTTGGCTCGTCTTCCTCGTTAAACCCCTAACATAACTTTGTCATATTTCGATGAATTACACCGCCTTGCAATTCAAATATATTTGTTCTTCGTGACAAATTAGTAAAAAATTAACTAATACGCGAACGCTTATGTCAATCGTTGAGATAAAATGCAATAATATTTTGAACAATCTTATATTTTCGAGCGGATCGAATCGAGGCGCTGTTGCTTGTTGAATGCTCAGTTTTGGGGTATTTATGCGATATTTAATGAAAACTTGCTTATTCAAGCATTCATTTAAATCAATCAGCTTATTTAATTCTAGAACATACGTTCTTAAATGAATCTTAGGTCCGCAATAGGTCTCGTACCGTTACATCGTTAAGTAATGACAGCGGTCATGTTGACATCCGATTCTTCATTAATCAACACCAGTCCAGAAGCCGGAAAAATCTTATTATTCGTAATGAACTTCGTATTTAATTAATGAAGTTTTTAAAGTGCATCTCATAAACAATATAATGGTATCCGAAATATTTCGGGACGAAGGTTTATTTTAGAATATATGTTTTTGACTTGATCGAGCTGATGGATCAAATTGAATTATCGCGTGAACAACTAAATACCGTTGCTAAATTTTTTATTTTCAACCAGACATTTTTATTAAAATCCAATAAAAGGTATCGTGATATAGGACGAGGGTGGGCAACATGGAAGAGCGAACTTTAAGACGTAAACAAAAATAGAACAACAATATATAAATATTTGATTACCATCACTATTTGAAAAGTACTTGTAAAGTCATCTTATAATGTAATGATTGATAATTAATTATAAATTGGATCAGTGCAATAACGAATGTATCCTAAATCTTTACATGTTACAATTGTAACACAAACAACAACCATTCTCTCTGTCGGTGTATAACTCATGTGCCCAACGACAAGATATTGAGTACAGTAATCAGTCCTACGTGAGTGGTTCCACGTATTCTTCGCTACAAAATAGACAAAACAAATCATTTTATAAGCGCTGCTCAGGAGTTTGCAACATTGTACCAATATTTTCTGTTCTCCATTTTCCCTTTCCTTTGTTACTTTAGCTCCATCCGTCGCTTTTTGCATTGCTTCTTCACTCGAAGATCCTCTGCCACTCTTTCTGTTATATATGAACACCATCTAGAAAAAAGGCCAAATTAGTGGGAAAAATTGAAGAAAGAATGAAAATAATTACACGCAGGCAACATGGAACAGTTTCCATCTTGTCCTTAAATTCAATTTTCCATCTTGCCCACACCCGTTGCCAATAATGATACCAACGCTTCTACCTAAGATTTCAATATATTTTTTGTTTTTCTTATTGATTCGTACAATCTATTCCTAGGAGGAATTTACTGCACAAAAAAGAAATAACAATATTACTTACCCTGTACAAATAATATCACTGGAAAAAAACAAAGTTTTCGTAAAAGTTTGACGCAGAACAAACAACACTTATGTACTCCTCTCTTGTTTTACATCTTGTCCTCCCTTCCCCTATTATATAGATTCTTTTTACGCACACACCCACACACACACATATATATAAATTTATGTTTAAATTGCCGGCAGTTTCTATCTCAATCCTCGTTCGACTCGCATGTGTCTCAAATAAACGTCGAAAACTTGAATATTTTATGAGAGCTATGCACCCGTTTCCCTGTCCCTTTGCCACCACTAAGTTGATGTCACGACACAATATAGCACGCTAATTCCTTTTGATGATTCTGGAAATACGCTGAAGCTGCGAACGCAGGCACCACAGCTTCTACCGCTCTCTCACACACCCTCTCGCTACTCAACCTCTTTGTCTCTTCGTTCTCCGTACACTCGCTACTCCGGTAGTCTCAGCCTCGCCCTGTCCTCCTCCGCGGTATGCGCGAGCGCGCTATGGCATCGCTTCTCTCCCCGGGCAACTAGTTAGTAGTTGGACAGACAATTTGAAATTACGTGAGCGACCCAGTCTTCCGTGCAGTTTCTGTAAAAGAGAGATGGAGAGAGACTGAGACGTATATACATCAGTGCTAGAGAACGCAAGAGGCGAGAAGTGAATGAGGTACGAGAGAGAGAGAGAGAGAGAGAGAGAGAGAGAGAGAGAGAGAGAGAGAGAGAAAGAGAGAGACAGACAGACAGACAGAGAGAGAGAAAGGGAGGAAGAGGAACTCTCGACGTTGGCGAAAATTTCACTCGCTCCTCGTCGAGGAGACCTTTTCTCACTCCCTTTTCCGCGCTCGTTTCTCTTTCTCGCAGTGTCTCATTTTCCATCTTTCCTCCGGCCTCCACTTTTTCCCTCTGTTACTGCCCGACTCCTTTACCTTTCCCCTTTCCTACTCCATCCTCCAATTGACTGTCACGCGCTTTGCCTCTTCCCCAAAAAAGCCCAATTGCGTTTTATTCGAATGCGTTTCTCGTATTCGGAAATGAAGGAGGACGAACGAAGGTGAGAAAATACCACAGCGGACAGCGGAACAAAAGAAAATAAAAGTTTAGGACAGGTTACCGGCAAAAGTTCACGAATTTTCTCAGTCTGCTATATTGCACAGTCGTTGGGTCTTTTCCCCATCGCACATCTTCCCGTGGACCCTCGCACCCTATAAGCATCGGGATGAAAATAGCTATCTTCGCCGATAGCGAGAGAAAAGTTGGTCGGTCGACGGTTCTTTCTCTCCCTCTGTACCGTCGTTGTCGTCGTCGACACGTAACGTTCTACCGTTTCGTTTTCAGTGTATGGACGACTTGGACACTCGAAGAGCGAGGACGAAGAGAGAAAAGAACATTTTTCTCGTTGCGGGAGTGTGTGTGAGAGAGTCAGAGAGCGAGAGTGAGAGGGCGGAGGAAAAGGATTCGACCTTCGTTGACCATTATCTATCTCGTGACGACGCTTTTCGAGTTGTATAGCAAAGTTGAACCAGTGAGAAAACTGGTGAGAATGTTAACGGGAATAGGGGTGGGAGGCATCGCGAGCTTCGAGAATCTCGAACATTACGACTCTCGTTTCGCGAAACGGTTTTCATGGAGATGCCCTATATATATATATAAGCAGTAATCTCAAGCGGAAGCTGCATCGTTTTTTCTCACTCGTTCATTCATTCCCTCGTGCTACTGTGAAACAACTATCCCGTTGGTACTATCAACCCCTTTCACCCCTCTACCGTGCGAGTTGTGACTGTCGTTTCCATTTGGAAAGAATCACGGGTCCAGGACTCGTTTCAATTGATGTGTACACGCTGCCGCAAGTGTGTACCTCTCATCGTTGTCGTCGTCGTCGACGTTGTCATTTACGAAACTTCGCACCGTTGAAACGAAGGAAAAAACATTTTTCTATTATTTTTCTTCTCGTTAAATTTACGAACCTCACAGGTTTCCCCTTTGATTATAACACACAGGATCCGGGCAGCGCGAAAAAAAGAGAGAGGAAAAGTGCAAGAGAGTAGGAGGTGGGCTGGGGGGTTAAAAATACATCTATATACACGCACATTTTTTCTCTCGAAACATTCTACGTTTTTCTATGTGAAAGTACGACGCGACATATCGTCGCCAGTGTTCCAAGCGTCGGAACGATGCTCAACGGTCATAGGTCTCGCGGAAGGTACAATGGGCTGCCTCGCTTCGCGGTAGAAAACTCTTCTTTCCCCGTAAACGCGCGGTGTACGGAGCACTAGTGCGCCCTCTAGCTCCCGTTGACGTGCAACAAAAGCCCCCCCCCCTTCTCCGTGTTCTACGGGCTTGTTGCGTGCCACAAAACGGAAACTTCAACGGTTATTAAACGCGCCACACACACACACACGATGCAGCTCCATACAAGACGGGCGGGGTGTCCCGTGGAGAAGAGAGGGATCCGAGAGCCTCAAAAGAATCCGCGAGGGGAAGATAAGAGGGTCGGGTGTTCCTCACAATATACCTCCCTTCGTCTCCGCTCGTTTCAACGCGAACCCCCCTCGATTCTCATCCTCCTCTACATCCCTCTATAAGCCATTCTGCCCGGCTCTCTGTAAGAGCGAAAAACGTTATGAGGAAGTTTAGGTGTGGGAATGTGGGAGGAGAGGTTGCGTTCCATCCCCCAACAGCGTCCTTGCATCGTCAACGGCAAGGCTGTAACTCCGTAAGTAAGGTAGAACGCCGGAGCGACCATGCTTCATTGTCCAGACATCCATTATCCTCTCGATGCTGTTCTCCGCCAAGTGTTTACCGCTCGTCTCATCTCCTCATATCCGCGACGGCATCGTAGTCTTTTTATTCTTCCAGCTTTTTTGTTCTCTCCCTTGCAAAGCAAAGGATTTTTACGTGTATATATATATATACACGTATATATATATATATATATATATATATATATATATATATATATATATATATATATAATCCCACTATTGCCTCGCTCCTCCCTGTTATTTGTTACCAACCCCTCGAGTTGCCTACCCCATTCTCGCGACATCCGATTTTCCCCCGCATAGCGAAGAAAACAAATCCTCCGTACTAGTTCGAAGAAGATCGTTACAAACGATAATCGATTAATCGACCTACAACCTTCGATATTCACCGAGTCATCATTATTTTCACGTATTCCGATTCGTGTAATTTTTCTTTCTCTTTATCTCGTGGCAGTATAAAAGGAATTCCGGGCGGAAAAGATCGCATTCATTACGGCAACTGTACTCAGCCGCCTTCCACTTATCACGTCTTGGTTGTTACGTACCTACGTATACCGCAATGTTCGCCGTCCGGGCTCAAAGCTCAACACTTATTTCTTCTCCTACTATACTCAGACACTTCTTTTTGTCTTATTTTTTCATTCCTCCCCTCCCACCACGCTCGCCATTCTCATCCTCTCGCTCACCCTCGTGTTTTCGTTCCGTTTCTCTCTATTCTATCTCGCCGATATGCTTTGCCTCTGTTGTTTGGCAAGGCTTCTTCCATTAGCTACCTCACGTAGAGCGCGCCAATGCAAAAGAGAAATAAAAAAAAAGAAAACGAAAAAAACGTAAAGAGGCAACACACGGTGAAAGCGAGTCGCGAGAAAAGAGTGAAAGAATGAGAACGGAGACGAGAGTGCTGTCTGCTCGACTGCCAACTTTACGTTCCGAGATACTATGTAGTGTAAGTGCTATATCGAGCGAAGACGTATATATGTGTGTTTGTCCCTTACACTCACCACTGTATTACCCTAACTCACCCCTTCTTTCTCACTCCACCTCCGATTCGTTCCTTCTCTCTTATCCGGTAATTGTGTTTTCCACACAGAAACTGGAGAGACAAAAACCGTCGGGACGCGCTACACCTATTCGCATATACCTTCGGGCAAGATAAACCGTTTACCGCCCTCGTCTCTTATTTCTCGTTTTTGCTTCTTCCTCCATGTTGTCCCATCTCGGTGTCACACCCTCCGCCCCTAAGACACTCTCTCCCTCTCTCTCCCTCTCTCTTCCTCCCTCGCTGTGCCGTATTTGCCGTTAGCCGGTCCGCAATTTTCGAACTTTCTCTCGTAAAAGATGTGCGCCCGTTAGAAGAGAAGACGTCGGAAAAAAGTTTTCGCCATCTTGAAATCCTCGATCACATGCGCTCTGAAAGAGAGCAAACACCCATGCAGCCTGTACACACACGTACATAGAGAGTGAGAAAGCAAAAACAAGCAACGGAGCTTGCGCTTGTGTTTAGAGGAGATATCCAACTTCGTTAGCCATTCAAACTCTTTCAAAGTCTTTACGAAAAGCAAACGAAAATTAAATAAAGAAACAGGAGTATGTATATGTATGCGTCAAGACGGTCGGAAGTAAAGAGTTTTTTTCACGAGGCATGGTCAAAGGATAGAGGAAGGAAAATTTTTACGCTTTTCCAGCTTTTTCCCGGTCTTATCAGCAACGCCTTGTTATCGCAATCATACGCGTCATCGTACACTGTCCGAAATATTATTTCCTTTCCATTCTTGTCCCTCGCGTTTGCGCATTTCGATACAAGGCCCCCTGACAATGCCATTCTTTCTTTCGTCCCGAAATGACAGACGTGAAAAGGAAAATCCTGATGAAAGGACTACTCGCTGTCGCTTCTTTCCTCGGCAAATACGAAGTAAGAAGGGCGTCTCCTCCAATAATACGACCAAAATATAGCGATATGAACGCTTGGAAGCGAATAGAGGGCGCGCGATATATAAAGTCGAAACAAAAATGGAACACAAGCGGGAAGAAGAAAAAGAATAACGGGACAGAGTCGAGAGCGAGGGCTGTTGCAGAGGGTTGTTGGACGAACGTTCGCCCATTCACCGAATGTGGAAAGGTGGCGCGAAGAGCTGAAGGTGTAAACTCACAGCACTTGTACGCACACGTACACACACTCCCACACACACACACACACACACACACATACACGCATATGTATATATATATACATATAATCTATAGGAAAGGAAGAATGACAGGGACGCGGGATGGCGTTGAAACGTACACAATTGCCAATTCTACGGGGCGACGGGACGGCCTGCGTGGATGAAGGCGCCCGTTGATTTCTTTGATATCGCGAGTTATTGTTGAGCGTTATTGGCTTTCGAGCGAATGCCCGAAGAGCGATGCGAGGAAACCCGCCGCGTGTCTCGACGTTTCGAACGATCGATCGAATTCTCTCTTCCTCTTTCATTTCTTCATTTCTTTTTTGCTATACTTGGTCTACTTACTTCTGGTCGTTTTTGTACCCATCGATAGGTCACCGAGTAGGTAGTCCTATAATACATTCGTCTATATATATATATATTTCATATATAAAAAATATATATGGGTGGTTACAATAGTGTTTGAGCGGTGTAATACTGGACTGTATTTGGAGCTCGCGACATTAGAGAAATGCGTCGACTTCTGATGTCTACGATGTGACGCAAAATGAAGGAAAGAATACCTATATTCTTGAAGGTGAATGTGTGAAAGAGAGAACAGAAATTGGAATCGACGAGATTGGTTCGATTCGGTAGGAAAAGATCTGGAATGAGAAAGAGAGAAAGAGAGAGACAGGTGAAAGCTTCGTCTCGTCGTCACTTTCTATAGCTATTTTTACACGTAGAGAGCATAGCTCTTGACTGACTTTCCTCTCAGAGCGCAACATTTCATCGTCTCGTACCGAGACTATCGGATATTGACAGATCGTGCCGGTGCAGGAAAATGCAATGTGTGGATATAACACTCTGTCTGCCCGTCTGTCTGTCTGTCTCTCTCTCCCTCTTTCCTCCTCCTTCCACGCCCTTAGGCTCATGATGCTGCGCCCCGATACGAATACTCATCGATGCGTTCTTCTAATAAACACGAATGTCGTTCAATTTGGAAGCCACAAAGTGGCCGGCAAAGGTATGGTAACCGCCACGGGAATCCCCGCATGGTTGTTTTCCACGCTCGGATAGACCTCGGGTTGTTCGTCGTTGAGTCAGAGAGCGTTGCGGAAACCGCAGTTGCATTCCGTTGGTTTTCACTCCCCGTTCCACCCGTCCATTTCGCGATCATTGTGCGAATGAGAAATATTTACTCGAATCACCACATAAACAACCACACCGTTCCCTGTGTCACAAGACCTTAAGATCGATACGTTTCAAATTTACACACAAGTGTTCATTATACAATGAAAATATTCACTATTGTTGGATAAACATACATAAAATGATAGGTGAAGGAAGGACAAGATGGAAGAGCTAACTTTATAATAAACAAATAGAACAACAAAATAGAAATATTTAATTAACATCAGTATTTGATAATTAATTATAAGTACGATGTACCTTAAATCTTTACATTTTGCAATTGCAACACAAAAAACAACCATTTCCTGTGTCGGTGCACAACTCATGTGTCCAACGACAACATATTGGGCTGCTCAGGATGTTGCAACATTGTATCGTTATTTTCTGTTCTATCTTCTCCCTTCCCTTTTTCCTATCCTTTTCCCTTTCCTTTGTTGCTTTAGCTTCATTCATCGCTATCTCCATTGTTAGTTCATTCGAAGATCCTATGCCACTCTTTCTGTTATATTTCACCACAATCTAGAAAAAAAGTCATAATTAGTGGGAGAAATTGAAAGAAGAATCAAAATAATTACACGCGGGCAACATGAAACAGTTTCCATCTCGCTCTCGAATTCAATTTTCCACCTTGCCCACACCCGTTGCCAATAGTGATACCAACGCTTCTACCTAAGCTTTCAATATATTATTTCTTTTTCTTATTGATACGTACAATCCATTCCTACCAGGAATTGACTACAAAAAAAGAAACGTTAATATTATTTATCCTGTACAAATAACATCACTTCAAAAAAACCAAAGTTTTCGTAAAAATTTGGCGCAGAACAAACAACACTTATGTGACCGCATGTCAATACAGCTTGGACAAACATATTTGGGACGATTATTTAACAGTCCGGCTTGATGAATTTTTTCCGTGCAAATGAACATTTATTTGAACACATACCGATATACATATATGCGTGTACTGTACGTGGATACACGAATGGACATGGCCTATACTTATAGAACCGATGGTTTACATTCGAACTCGTGGCAATTCACTCGGAAAGGCAAGCTGTATTGGATTGCTTCATACGCTGTATCGATGTGACGAGGGAGATCTCTGGAAAGGATCAACGGCTAACCTCTCGGGGAAATTCGTGCGAATGTTTGCCGTCTGCGGGATGCGTGTATGTGAAAGAGCACCCTACATCTCTCTCTCTCTCCCTCGTTTCCTCTCTTGATCTCTACGAGTGTACTCCTACCTGTATATGCGTGTTCATCCTGACATAAATAAACAATTGTATGCGGAAAGCTGTCTCACTTGCTTTGGTGGTAGGGACACACGCATCGCTAATCCTACGCAAGGGAATATGCCAAGCCAAACAGGATTCGGACGTGTGGCAGAGGTAGGTGCATATGTGCCCTGGGTACAGGGAACGGAAGTGGCACAGGGCAGAGTCGTGTTGTTGGCCGGGAGAGAGAACCCGCGCGGAGTCAATTCAATCAATTGGCCGGTACCTGTACCGAGGCGTAGCGTCCACCTATTTGCATTTACTGCCCGGGCGTCCTCTCTCGCTCTCTACGGGTCCCTCTCTGGCCAGTCGGACCGAACGGAATGCCGCAACGGACGAGCCAGAAATGAATGTGTTAGCCTGCTAATTGCTAATTAAAAACACCATCCACGCGCGCGCTCGCGAGAAAGGGCCACCCCCTGTGACGTGGTACGCGGAGTGGAATGAGGGTAAAAGCGGGGGTCATGCAACCGTTATAGTCCGGAACCAACTCGTACGAAACTGATGCTGGTTATAACCGAGAATTCACTGCCATTTCTCCAACCGTCTCTCTGTATGTCGGTCTCCCTCTCTCTCTCTCTCTCTTTGTCTGTCGGGCTCTCTCTCTCTCTCTCTCTCTCTCTCTCTCTCTCTCTCTCTCTCTCTCTCTCTCTCTCGTCACAGTACATACCTCTCTGTTCCTCGAGCTTGAATAATGGCCCACGGTATTGCTGGATGTGGTTCTATTTATTCACACCGAGGGAAGGATTGCGACAAAATTACCATAGAACGCAATAAAATGTATTTGGAACGATTGGTGGCCGGTTTCACTTGATGATTTTCTGCCTAGATCGATTTTCCCAAAATCCTTTTATCCTTCATAGCGTTAAGGGTAGCGATGATTATTCTTCTACCATTTGATCACTGTCTCACGTCTCAGTAGCTCGAGTTGGGTCAACGCGATGAAAATCACACCATGCGCTCTCACGGTGAAATCCAGCGAGAAATGGCGAATGATCAATCTCGGGTTTGCACAAGCTTCGGGAGTTTCAGCCAGATGGAAAAGCTCCTCGGTGAGTGGCGAGAGAGAAAGAAAGAAACAAGGATATACGAATGAATCTTTCTTCATTTTTTACGTTTTCTCTGTCTCTTACTCCCTCTTTCCCTCTCTCCCTCTCTGTCTTAGTGCCTTTGCCCCACTGGGTAAGATCCAAGACACTCCGCAGTAATTTTTCAAACAGCCCGAGACCGCAGCGTCGTCACGCTTTGGCTCGATAAAAAATCTCGGGCCTTGAATCCCTCGCATCGATCCTTAAGCCCCATACTAGTAGGGTCATCTTCAACTGTCTTCATAGATATCATGGTTCGAGATCGCAGTAATCATCGAAGCTTCTGGAACGAGAGTAACCGTAACAATATGATGTTTTATTCTCCTTGAACGCGATGACATTTTTCTTCCAATCTCAAAAAAATCTTCTTCCACTTACGTTTAACAAATTTCCTACTATTCTCCCTTTTTCTCTCATCGTCTCTATGCACATAGTCTATGTAATATATTCGCTCGTAAACATGCAATGAGAATCCCGAACGTGTGGACCAGTTAAGGGTTGAAGGCAAGAGGAAAATAGTGACTGGCCAAGGGAATGAAGAGTCTGCTGCAGAGAGGGTTCGAATGAAAATACGAGCCAAGCGAAGACGGTCCGTAGAGAAAATTGCGCTTGTTCGCTCGAGCTCGGTGGTTCCACCTCTCGCAAATGCAAAACGTATACCACTTTATACGAGCGCTCGCCGAAGTTGCGATGCCTTTGCCTCGATATATATTTAGTACGTATTTTCCTACCTTGCCTCTTGCCATCTCGAATTTTGTTTCGAATAAGACCGAAGTTTCCGGAAATTAGAAGAAAAACAACCAAATAGCCACATTTACCACGCATCTAACATTCGCACTACGTTACGCGTACACCACTGATGATGTCAATCCCACTTCATAAACAGCGGAATAATCGGAACATTCGAAGTTCTGATGGATGAGAGAAGTTCCATTTGCAGCGATGAAGGATTTTCTGACTCGGCACCCTTTTTCGTTGAAGGGTAACAAAAAAAAGCTTCTTGTGATCGATCGTATACCGATCGTTTGATGAACTTTGTGACACATGTTACACGCGCTCGACACCTGGCTGAGTTAATTTGTCGGAGTGGAAGGTAAAACTGGGGAGAACAGCCCTACCATCTGCATATATATATACATACGCCTCGAATGGCGGTGAATGGCGGAAAAGGCCCAAGACCGATCTCTTTCAGGACGAATCCTGGTAAGAGTGTTCCTGACTATAGATAGACAACTACTACACCACCGGCTCGATCTGTCGACTGTCTGATGCCGCTCGATCAAGCCCGCCGGGCAAACATCCACCCTTTACTCGTTACAAAACTTTTAACCGTTCAACCCTGTTTTCTCGCGTTCTTCTTTCCTCTTTCTTACTCTTTCTCTCTCCCTTACACACGCACACTTTCTCTCTTTCTTTCGCGTTTTGACCTGCCTCGTTACGTACCCGCGCTCTCGTTTAACTCCGTGGCAGTCCGATGACGACTAGCGTTCTAGAGCAGATCTCGCTCACCCTCCGCGCTTGAACACCACCATCGCACCGGACTGATGAATTCTCCGCTTCGTTCCTCGGCGTTCCACGTTTTTCGCCGCGTTTTCTAGTATTTCTCTTTTTCTCGCTGTCCTCTTCACTCCTCGCTCTTCGAACGTCCGCCTCCCCAATTTCACTCTCCTGAACAAATGCGGGCATGCATTCGATCGCCTCGGTCGTACCGCCAGTTCGACGTAAAGCTCTGCTTCGACAGTCCTTGTTACGGAACTTTTCGTCCTGCTCACACTCGTTACTCGAACCACTCCCTTCACCCTCCACCATTACCTTTCTCATCCCGGCGATTCGGTATCTCGAGCACGTGTCACGAACTCCGAGGCCCTGAAAACTCTCTCTCATGCCCTCTCCCTCACTCCCTCCCGTTAAAAACTAAAATTCAGTGAGAAAGAAGAGACGAACAGAGAATAAAGAAGCACGAGTACCCCGTTATACGATTCGAGTCCAGAGTCGATTGTCTGGAATTTATCGGTCTTCTTACGGCTTCATCGGTAAGAATCTGCCATTTTGCGAACGCGCAGTCGCATACAAAAATTCTCGAGGCAATTCGTGTTTTGTAATCGCTCAATTATTTTAATTGATATTAAATGCGACCATCGCCATTATTATTTATTATAAAGAAATTTGCGATACGCAAAACATATTTTCCCGTCGTATACATCGCAATGGATTAAACAATCGATCAACTTCGTATTTATTTCGTCCGGACAAAAATTTCCGCATCTTCCTAAATTCTCGTCTCATCATCGTCAACGCCGTGGTTAAGCGTCATCCGGCTATTCTTTTTTATTTATTACAATACCGGCAAAGGTATGAAACTATCGGTAAGGATAAAAAGAACTTTATAACTCGCACCATGGCAATATTCACCCAGCGTATTGGTACACGGATAAGCAATTAACCGACGATTGGATCTGCCTGCGGCAACGATCTCCAATACCACTGGCCCATCGTCGCTCGTCTCTCACACAGCTCCGGCCCTCTCATTTCCGCGAGCTCCCTCCCTCTCTCTCTCTCTCTCTCCCTTTCACTACAGCAAGGCCGTAAACTATTTATATGTCGCATAAATTTTCAGCATTTCTCTGGTCGCATTCAGGTGTGCACACCCTCACTCATACAACCATGTGGTAAATACGTCCGATGCGGAAATCGGTTATTCAGGGTTAGTTGGGGCGATCAAATGGACGTGTACTCGGGTGTGGCACATTTTACAGCCATTCGGTCGACACCCGAATCTCCCTGGACCTCGGAGTACGGTCTCATGGTGTACTCGACACACGCATATTCCTATAAGGATCATAGTATGGCAACGATTCAGGCGACACGAGGGCAGTAGTGGTAGTAGCGAGACCACACCGGACTGTGGCTGACATTCGTGTGAATTTCCGAACGGTCGGAGGGAAGGGGCGATTTCGAACGCTCCGAACGGGCTAAAAGAGGAACAGACAAAGTGGATCTACGCCAAGGGAGATACGGGTAATAGAAATAGAATGTGCTCGAAATGCGTATACGGTTTACCATTTCCGTACGTCTCATACCGCTGCGAGAGTTCATCAAGACAATTTCAGGTGTAGGTCCATTGCCGGAGAATGAAAACGAGCCGGAGAGACACAGAGGGGATGATCGGCACAACGAGAGAATGCGAAGAGCGGGGAAGTAGATGAAGTCCCAGGGGCTAGATAGAACACGTGCAAGCTCGGTAATTAGGTACAGATCGGCCATGGATGGGTCTTGCGGATGTGAAAACAATAGGCGGTGTCGTCGTGTTTATGGAAATTCGTGTCCGGTGTATGGTGGAACGCGAGGGCATGTAGCATGCGAGGTAGAATGAGAGAGAGCGAGATAGAGGGTGAGTCGTGCTCACAGGGGTGAGACGAGAGAGGAACATAGGAGCGCGAGGGGCACGGTACCCGCAGAGACGATGGTGCCGCGGTACTGGTATCCCGGAGCTGCCTGACGGGGCTCGCCCCGTTAGGGCCTAGATAACGCTTGCAAATCGCATTACAGTCTCGCACGAGCGAGCGAACGCCTGCCCTCTCGACCCATGCAGCAACGGGTCCCATACTCTCGTTATATAGTATACTATATGCCATTCATACTATACCGGGGTCATACATCGACGCAGACTCTGTATTATGTACATGTATACACGGAGAATATAGGATATAACATCGGTTCTCTGAAGCTCCAGCCAACCCCTCCGGCAAGAGACCTCGAGCTTTGCTAACGTGCAACGGGGAGAGACTGCGTGCTGAACACGGCCTAACCGAACGTGACGCCGTGTGTGCGTCTCTGTGTATACGTATATGTGTGCGCGCGCACGCGCGTGTGTGCATATGTGTGTGTCTGTGTGCGGGTGGGGGGAAGAGCCACGTTCACCATGGTGTACACCGGCACACTCACACCTCGACAATGCACTATCCGCCACAGGAGAATTGTGTGTTCCACATTGTAGACTATTCTATCCTATCCGTGTACCTACCATTCCCTTACCATACGTATATTAGGAGAGTGGCACATCTAATACATCCTATGCATATAGACCGCGCGATGGCCCCACGCAGTGTATCGCGCGTGTACTGGTATAACGCCTTCGTCAACCCTCCTTAACGTGTACCCCGAGATTCCCTACTCCTCGTACTACTACATTTATCTTTGATGCTGAGTTCTCTGTCCCTTCCTCCCTTCTTCCTCATACCCTTTTGCTGTCGTAAACTTGCGAGATCATCCCCAGACTCTGAGAATAATCGTTGACGGCGCTTGCCCGGACGGTCGGAGCTTCACCTGGAACATCGAGCTTCTCTCGTCGACGCGGCTTCCCAGGGTCGTGATCTCGAGCGATCCCTCGTGGTCGTTGTAGTCGTCGTTGTTGTCATCGTAGTTCTCGCCGTTGCTACCATGCTAGTATAGCGAAAGACAGAGAGAGAGAGAGAGAGAGAGAGAGCGAGAGGGAAAGGAGGGAGAATCAAGAATAGCAGCAAGGGGAGGAATAGAGCTTGTAGGGTTTACGCTGTAAACAGCACGTTCGCATCGACACGGCGCGTCATTAAAGTTCTATCTTATCATTGAGCGCACAATGCATGAAGTAAAGCATCTAGACGAAACTAATGTTTCCGACAATACATGGAATTTATGAACGCAGTTTCATATCCCAATTTGTCTCGATATTCCATATTGCAACAATCGCCTCACGTTTTTATTCCTTTAAAGCATTTCCATTTCCAAGTGCTCGTCGATTTCTAGTTACTCTGATTACTCTGCGGAACAGAGATGGGTGTCTCGAATCGTAGAAAATCATCGTTCCGGATTTCCGATACGCATAAGCGAAGGAGGATTAACAATAAGGAGGTCTATGGGGTTGTTGTATGCGATGGGTCTAACGAGCAACGCCATGCATATGCGATATACTCAAAGATTGCATTATTCGCACTACAGGATGTAGAACTGTACGTCGCATAGCGAGAAGGTACGATGAGACGCTCGAGGGTTGAGAGCCTGACCCCTAGGTATCTCCATTAAGGT
Organism: Netelia fuscicornis; assembly: GCA_946811545.1. NCBI lineage: Eukaryota > Metazoa > Arthropoda > Insecta > Hymenoptera > Ichneumonidae > Netelia > Netelia fuscicornis. Next base: position 17,333,061 of record OX328011.1, on the reverse strand, counting down.
GACGGGCCTCTGCGATCCATATATGCGCCAGTATGCATAGTATACATACCTTGAGCCAGTACACACGCACCGTATCCGAGATACACAGGGTGTTTCACGCGAAGTCGGTAATGACCTTTCCGCAAATACACTGAAGAGTCAAAGGATAAACTGCGATTGGGGTATTAGTGAAATGCCTTCACCGTTTCAGTTATAACAAATCAATGTCACCAGTCACCTGCCGATCGTTCGATCTCACCATAGAACCGATCCCCTATGGATTTTAATGAGATTCCCAACGCCAGTTAATTCCATATGATGGCATCCACCTGGATACAAGACCTTTGGGTTATCGCGTTGTTTCATCCCTGGCTTCTCGTTCCTAGACTCCGCACTCCCCGAATGATAGTTTACCCCTTCGTAGCAGGGGTCAAAGCACCTCTCGCGCTATCGATACGCTATCGATCCGTGTCCTATACCATCAAACGGTAGCGCCAACGTTTTACATGTTTGCAGTAGTTTCCACGCGAACAAGCACGCGTGCAATATCGAGGCACGAGGCGCCTGGAAAAAAATAGAAAGGCGCCCGATATAGCTTTGCTGTTACAGGTGACGACGTATGAGCTCCGGCAATCGATTACGCTAACTGGGCTATGGTTCGCCTTGAAAAGCGTCCGTGCAACCATATTCTGCGATAGCATGACTAGAGGGGTTGTGGAGAAAGACGCGTATATGGGGTGAACGACTGAGTACAGGAAGAGAAATAGAGAGGGACGCGGGAAATAGCGAAGTCAGTTGTGGTGGGATGAGGCTGATGCTGCTCGTGAATGTGGCCATCCCACATCTCGCACGCAACATGCTCACCTCGATAATCGTTCATGCGAAAATTCAAACGATCGCTGTCTCGCGCCTACCGTACATTCGCGATAACGCCACAGTTAATATCGTCGTATGCGAGAACACGCGGGAGACACGGGGTGGGATTGAGGCGAGAGAGGAGGGTAATGTACTGGCTACTGTCGCTGGTTTCCTTGCTGTCGAGAGGAGAATGTGATCGATACCGTATCATTATTATTATCGTCTGGTATGTCTCATAATGCGGGATGTCTCCCCCTCTCTCTCTCTCTCGTTTCTCCATTCACTCTGACTCTCTCCCCACAATCGTATCCTTTGTGCAGATGCAACCGGTTGGATCTTCTTGATCGATATGATTGTCATCGAACATTCCTACAACACCCAGCCTCCACGTATTCGACGCACGAATTTCTCACATCTACCCCCGAGACCGCATCGATCAATTTCCATCCCCTGGCACCAAACAAAGTAGAGAAAAATTCGCGATCGTCCAAAAAAGGTTTGCCATATTTTTGTCGAATTTCTAATCCTCCTCCTCCTATACCTACCTACTCTCCTCTTTTTTCTAACCGTGCGATTTGTTTTTGCTTTCTCTCCGTTTTTTCTAGTGCTGCAGGATGCACCTCAGTGAACGAAAGAAAAGAAAGGAATGCAATACATGCGCTCTCCACCTTTTGGACGTTTCTCAACTCTTTCGTTTTCACTTACATCTTCATTTATTTACCCTATTCAACGAGCCCAGCCGAATTCTCAATCTTTCTCCTCTCGCTCTCTTTCATTCCGATTTCAACGAGTTCTCAGCTCTAGAAAAGAGAGACAACGATTCGAAACCTTTTTACGGCTGCTCGGCCAGTGTCTCTCGTGTAAACAGGTTTTTCACCAGCTATCCTCGTTTCCTATACCTTCTCCCGTTTCTCTTTCCTTCTTTTACTCGATTTCACACAACGTAATCCTGTCTCTTCTTTTCTCATTTCACAGTTAGCCTCACTCCCTCGAGCTCACAGACCTTCGTACGGGTTCTGATGCTGGCGAGCCACTGGTAGTCGTATCTACATTTCTATCCACTTCCGGCACACCTTCCCTCATTCTCCCTCTCTCTTCTGCGCCCTCTTTCAACAGCTGATTTTGCATCCGCGCTCGTATCTCTTTCAACCTGCAGACTTTCTCTCTCGTTCCACGCCCTTTTCGCTTCTCTCGCGTAATTATTTCTATCCACGATTGTGATGCAAATTTTTGGTATTTTGCAATCCCATCCCATCGGATCCTTTATCTTCTCTGCTCTCTTTCCCTTCACTCTCCGTCCTTAATCCTTGCTGATGCTTGCCGCTATCCATTTCTCGTACTCTTTGCAATCAACCCTTGACGACATTCATACAGCTGATGAGGAAGACCTATGAAAATACCGTTGATGATTATCCAAGCGCCTCTAATTAGTCGCGATTTATTTTTCGTACTTTCTCCAGGGGTTTGCCTACTTAAAAGCGATCCCGCTCGTACATTCGCTCTTTTCGCTGAGTCAGCCCGAACGAGGGGATAAATCGAGCTGAGTTTATTCACGGATTAATGGACGATGGGAATATGATGAGATCGGAAAATGGAAGAAATATATCGAGTTAATTCTCAAAGGTTCGAGTTCGTGTACACCCATAATCTTGTCCCTTGACTCTCATCATCGACTTCCATATCAGGATGAAGTACCCTACGCCATCGAGAAGCGTACTCGACGCTCCGTAGGTTTATTCGTGGAAGGATGCCCGAGCCGAGTACGCGCAACGTTTCGACGTTTTTTTCCTTTTTACGAGGAAATCCTCTTCAGTTCCCCAGGATAAACGAACTCTAATCGAGTGAAAGCCAACACCGGAAAGTTGGCTGGCTGGCTCGGAGTATCCGGCTCGTTTTCATCTCTCGTTCGAAGTGCCATATTATATACAGCATGTGCAGCCTTTGAGCAGATGTGACCTCTGTACTTCGATGAACACTTGTAATTTCGAGAAATAGTTGCCCCAACAGTCCCTCGGTCAAGATGATCAATGTAATACGGAACAAAGAAGACGAAGAGAGTTTCGAACGATTCGATGGAAGTTTGCTCTTGCTACACAATTTGGCGAAAAGAAATTGCCAACGAGTACAATTAACTCCGTATTAGAGATAAGATGTCAAAAAAAACGCCAATGATATCATTATTTTTACGATTCTTATATTTCGCGAAAATATATTCTGTGCTTATCCACGTACTTTGCTTTACGCTCATATGCTTTTTGCCTGAATTTAATAAAGCCATCTTGCTTCTCATTATTAAATATATATACATATATACACATACATATATATTCATATATATACTTGCTTCTGCGATATATATATCAGAGGAGCAAGTTGCCAGAGTTGCATAGTACTGTAATAAAATCGTTCTCGTATTTTATTCCTGGGTACTCTTCCATCCCTGTGCTTGCGAAAAATTCTGGTTTAACCGTATAAGAAGACGGAGGTCGAGAGGACAGAGCATATTAGAGGCAATGTGAGCCAACGGCTGTCAAAGCACGAACCACCGCGGAAAGAGCGCTTACTGCAAGTGTAGAAGCAAGAGGGTAAGAACAGAGAAAGAAAGAACGAGGAAGATGGAGCAAGGATGGTGGAGGATATAAAGAGAGGAAAAACAAATTAGAGAGTACAACCCTCGACGACCACGGTTTTTCCTTCTCTGCAGTTCTATTCCAAGTCAAACCCGAGCTACTACCTATCCTCCTCCTTTACCTTTTGCCGCTCCGAGAATTTCCGTGATCGAAAAAGAACCGGAGAATATCAACGATGGTAATGCCGAAAGGATCCCCTATAGGGTGAAAGAGACCGCGAAATGCCAGAAATAACATTAGAGGGCCAACGTAAAGTCGAAGAAGAGAGAAACAGAAGTGTAGAGGTTGAGTCGTCGCTTCAAAGTACACGATTTTCAAATTGGTCGACTTTTCGGAACTCTCGTTGTACCTTCCCATGTCGAGTTTTCACGGATGCACACGTGGTTCCATACGATTGTCCACCCGTCGCGCTTTCTATTGTCATTCATCAATCGACTTTCTGCTCGATTTTCAAATTCAACCCTTAATCTTGGTACACCGCACCATCGTCTCTCTTCGAGCGATACAGTGACACTACTGCAGTCTTTCTAACGTTCTCTCACTCTTCCACTTTCGGAAAGGTACTTAAACTCGGAATACGAATGGGGACGAAAAGCTTGGCTGGTGCATCGAGCTTCTTTTCACTCTCTCTCTCTTTTTCTTTCTCTTTCTCTCTCCTTCGTTTCTGCCTAACCTGCAGTCATCGTCCTTTCTTCAGCTCTATTTCGAATTGAGAACAAAGAGGGTATTTCCGGGATTGTTTATACCTAGGGCAAGGACCTTTGCGACAAACAGTATTAAGCCGAAACACCCAGTGGTGGAGCGAGCCAACTCGAGTTTTCGAAATATCCTGGAACGATCTCGACTGACTCTCCATTGGTGTATTTTACTTTCGCCGCGTTTTACCACTTCGCTAGACAAGTATATATACACGCTGGAGGAATACATACTCGTCTCTACTTCCCGTCGTCTTTCTCGTTTCGCCGGAGTAAACGTCTCCCTTAAGTTCGATACTTGGATCCCTCATCACGCAGCGATTCGGCTTCGTTTCGTGTAGTCGACAACAGCGATGAGAAACGGGATGAGAGACAGAGAGAGAGTAACATGTCTCTGAAAATACCATTAGCTTCGTTCTCGTTGTCAACGTTCTTCGAGCTTCGCGATGTTTACTCTACAATGGTTCGATTCCCCCGAAGCTATATCGATCAGCGTTATTTGTTTGAGTAACGATCTTTAGCGAAACTCTTTCTCTTTCGATTTCTCATTCCGTGGCTTTTGTTTTACTTCACGGATCAATGAAACGAGATTTATTTGCGATCATTTTTGATCCCGGACAAAGAGAGAGGAAGGTTCAATTGGTCTTGAGGATCAACGACAAAAATGGTGGAACACGATAATCCGAATGGAACGAAAGATCGTATGCCCCATCCCCCATGAAAAACCGGTCGGCTGACCATTCCGGTTCAGCGGAAAAAGACGATGGCGTAGTTGTCAGTCTGGCAAAATCCAAGTACCTACTGTACGGCGTTCGAGTTCTATAGAAATTGTGATTTTCAAGTTCCTATCCACTGTCACGCTTCGATGAACGCCCAACTTTGTTTTTCTACGCTGTTTCCGTCACCTCTGGTACTTCCATCATCGTTTTATGGTGTCTTTTCACGATTCTTCTCTCGTCTCCTCTTCTCTCGCTCACACGTACAGAGCTGGTTACGAAATAGTTTATTTTATTTTTTCTCCAAAACTTCGTCCAGTGTACGAGTCTGGGTGGAGCATCGGTATAAAAGCATCGGTGCAACGGGAAACAAAAAGTACCGGACTACCCGGGTATACGACCTCGGGGGAAGGGTTTCGGGCACCAACGGCATTGAGATCCTCAAATGCCAGCAGGTTTCTCGCACCGTCTTCATCTTGTTTTCCCCTTCGGTTCCTACTTCGCCTCGTCACTCGACCAGAAAACGCTTCGAGCCTTCGAGTTTGTTGTAGCGCGTTTTCGAGACCATGAATCGTCTCTTTTTGTCACCGTGCTTTTCCCAACTGCATTCACTCAGCACGGGGAAACCTAGGGAGTGAGGGCGAAGGTAGGGGTTAAATGTTTGTCAGACTGACGGAATTTCGTGTCGAAACTGCGAATGGGCTTTTAGGGTCGAGAAACAATTGTTCTGGCTTCTGGTGGGATGGGCAGCGGGCTACGAGTACTCCGGAGGCGCTTTGTAGCTCGTTTCACCCTCGACCACCGACCCTGTCTCTCTTCCTAAAATTTCATACTTCCGCGTTGGTGGAGTAATCTCGGGTCACGGTTAAAATTCATCAGAACTAGCCAACTCTCGAATGTTGAGGCGATGCCACGCCAGTTCTGGCAACCGTAGTCCAAGGTAATCCTACCTTGGCCATATCAGCATTTCCGGTATAGTTTTCTTTTTGCAAGTTCTTGAGTCGCGCAAAGAATATAAAATAAATAAAAATATCATCGCTGGTTCAATGGCTATTTGTTGTTTGGAAGGAAATTGATATCGACGATGAGATAAAAGGATAATAAAATCCCGAGTTTCCCTAGAATCAATGGAATCACGATTGAATGTATAGATACGGGTTATATGTGCCTTGAAAACAAATATTAATCGTATAAATATCCGCATGAGTTTTTCTCTATTGCTCGTTGTCCTGGGTGAAGCGTGTAACGTAATGTTTCACTGCCTCGCCCTCTATTTTTGCATTTTTCCTGAATTTGGCCAAAACATATACCTACCGAGTTCTCTCGTTTTTTTTTATAATATTTTGACCCAAAAGCACAGCTGACAGCTCAAATAATCGCGTGGAATGCAGAATTTGTCATGTGATGTTTCGGACCTTGCTCCGGGCCCACTTCCATTTTTTTTTCACCCACTATATATGTGGCATCGCATGAAAAAAGCTCGCTTCGTCTATATGAATGTAGTCGCATCAGCCTACATTCCTCAGTAAATTCGAAACATTTAAACATTAAATCTCTACGAGTTAAACAATTTTGGGATTGGTCGCTTTCTCACAAAAGAGAACGACATTTTGGGAACAATGAATGTCGTAAAAGATGAACTCTATTTAATACACTTGCAGTTAGCAGTTTAACACAGCTGAAAACTATCAAAGCGATCAGACAGACGCACAAAAATTAGCGCTAGAATTGTTTTGATAAATGAATTCCGACATGATTTGTGGGTTCGTTTAATAGAAAAAGAAATCAGTTTGATAAAATCGTACATAGACCCAACCTTCGGGATACAGTTGAAATATTTTTCCATCTGTCGACGCATATTGCCGAATTTCATTTTAAAACAAGAGTTTTTCAATTCCGAAACATCAAAGTGAAATATATATAACGTGCTACATTCTTTTTATACCGTTCTACAGAATGTTTAATTAGAATTGCACTCACTTGTTTCAATTGCAATTTATCGGATTTTGCAAAGTGTTACATTGTTTTATGTAATACTTTACAAAAAAGAAAAACCTGTAGTGTATGTGAAACCAACGATCGCTGAGAGAGAAAAAAAAAGTTTCACGAGGCTCAACAGGCATCACGCGAAATTGACATTAAGCTCGCCGGAACGTTGCCTCTCTCCTGATTATTCGTAAGTAAGAAAATAAATGACGTGCACGACAAGAACACGAGCACTAATATCGTTGGTGCCTGTCACCATGTTTTAACTTGGAAAACGTATAAGCATGCAAAATAACGCAAGTTCCTACAAATGTAAATATGCAACCGAGGGGTGATTGGTAACATAGCCAACAGACTCAAGGGCTAATAGGAAAATGGCCGTGGCAACGAAAAGGTAGTGCCTATGCTATAGTCGACTTGCCAAACCTCGTTAAACGTTCGACACACGAGCAATTAACCTCGTGACACGAGAAGCATCAGGTCACAAGGAGGGGTGTGAGGAGAGGGTCGGTTGTGCCCAAGAGCCCAGCAGGTGAACATAGGTGCAACGTGCAACGAGGACATGATCCGTTAACGTCGATGGGTCGACCTCTAGCGTGTACTACGTGCCCTGTCGATCGAGGGTTCGGTCGAAGAGGTGTAGGGGGCGAAGCTGAGAATAGCGCAGCAAGGTGGGAAGGGAGACAAGAGACATGGAACAAGTGGGGGTTGTCGACAATGTCACGTACGAAAGGATCTTCTACGACTAACGATTCAAACCCCTTAAGAACACACGAAGGGCGAATCATCACTTTATTCCAAATGCCAGCGTTGTTACGTACCGAATGCGATCGGCCTCGAGAGGGCGAAAGGAGGCACGACGAGAAACAAGAGAACAAAACGTCGGCCAACTACTCGTCGCGTCGAATTCAGCTCGCACTCTTCTTCCATTTCACCCCCCCCCCCCCCCCCCCCTCTTTCTCTCTTTCTATCGATTCTCACTCGAGTCGTATTTTTCATGCAACTGTGGCATTAGGAGCCGTCCAACGTCGCGACTCGATTTACAGTTTCAGCGCACGCGAATCTCCAGCTACCCTGCCGACATTCCACGGACTAGCGCTGGTACCGTCCTGGCACGCTCGTAATTTTTTTTCAAGCCCCATTTTTTTTTTTTTGACGTCGTTATATCTCATACGTCCCACACGCATCTATACAACTTCCTCGCGAATTAAGCTACGCTCGCTCTTCGTTCTTCAAAATTGTACTATACCACCGCTGTGGGTATGTACACGGGGAGTAAAATGTTAGCAGGTTTAAGAGTAAGAAGGATTGCGGTGACAACACGAAAGAACGAGAACAACATCGTGTCCAAGAGGTCGGGTTTAAAAAAAGCTAAGTTCGACACGCGTCCGGGAATGGAACGTCGCCAGTGAGCCAAGCTGGGATGAAAGGAAGACCGTGGCGAATACTACGGACGAATGTATGAACGAGAAATCCAACATGTCCTAGAACACGGTCCATCGGTCTTCTAGAGCAAACGGGTGAACAGCCCACCGGTTCGGGGCACGTACGCTAACCTAATATAAAGTTTCCTTTCGTGCTTGCGTTGTTGAGAGTGTTGAAGATGAAGGAAGAGGTGCACTCTCAGGCTGGTATGTGTACCAGCAAGAAGTGGCGGGGGTTGGTTAGATCCGAGCATACAACGCCTCGAGTCTCTTTCACTATCTGTCTCGCTCGAAGGACCTACTAGCTGCGTGCTACTTACCGCTAGCACTGCCAGACTGCTTGTCTGCTGGGGTACCGCACGACGTCACCCTTTCGCCGAGAACTACAAATACCAAAGAGAGAACCAACCCTGAACTCTCGTTACCCTCTCGATAAACAGAGAAAGTGAGCGATGAGAGCGCCGGATCTCAACGTTGAGTTCTGGCCTGTCAAGTGAAATGTCCACAACGAAAGAGTTTGGTATTTTAAATTCTACGAAGCGTTGCATTGCTTACATCCGCCGATCCTTCGCGTCGCCTCCTGATTTTTCCACAATCTTCTTGTATATGTTTATATAGGGTCGAGCGGGGTTAGTTGAGGAGTTTCGTGCTTAATCGACCATAACTCTTAAAAAATGCATCCGATTTCCTTGATTCTTGCACCGTTAGATCCGCAAATTCTCCAGCTCGAAACAGCTTCAGAAACATTATCCAATTCAGGTCTAGTTTAGGAGATATTATCATAAATGTGAGAGAGTGTAGAGCTGCCCAACCTGCTCCATAGGTGGGGTAAGTTGAACAAGGGTATGAGGTAAATTGGACAAGGTAAGAATTCCATCAACAAATCAAACACATGCAAGACCATTTGATACAATGCAGTAATAAACCAATAGCTACGGATTAGTTAGCTATATTTTGAATCATGAACATTAACTGCAACAAACTGCGAAATGTTTTTTCTTAAATAAACAAGTAGTCGCGCGGCTACCGGCGATAGCGTGATGTATTCACCTCCGTCATGTGATGCGTGCCAGCCGATGAGGATAGTTGACCATCGTTCAACTAGCCTCATCGAAAACTGCTCAACTAGCCCCTTCTCAGATTTTTTAACAAATGTTAGTTTATAATAAAATCCGTACCACGTGCATTAAAATAATTATTGCAGATTGATAGCCACTTAAATGTACTACATACTAGTACTCGTCTAGTTACTGCCCTGGTATTTCACACAGTGCTAGAAGAAAAATACTCAATCACGTATTTTTCTACTTTTGTGTGCAATAATAAGAAAACGTTTCGTGTCATCGTCTCATGCGCCGCGTGGCTACCGGCAATGATTTGTTGTATTCCCCTCCCCCATACCTCTCTGTTATCCATTTGATGCACCAGCGTGCGATGCTTAGTTTTCGAGATATTGCGATTGCCCAACTTACCCGCTTGCTCAACTATCCCCGCTCTACCCTATATTTTTTTTACATGTTTAATTTTCAATATTTATTTATCTTCGTTTTTAGACCTGTCGCTGATTTCACACTGTGGATCGACATACAAATTATTATCTAACTCAAAAATTAAGGGTAGGAAAACCTCATCACATTTGTTAACACTAGATTTACCAGACCAGTCATTTTGACTGGTCGTGTAATTTTTAATTAAAAATTCCTACTGCATGTAACATTTGTTTTCTGAAATGACGTTATGACTTCTGTAGCTGTAAGTAGAAAATATATTTAATAAACTCAATACAACTTTATATATATTTGTAACAAATATATTTAGATAGAAACAGGTATATGCAAATAGCTGGTAAATCTAGTGTTAAAAACAACATGGTAGTTTTTCTACGAATTAGTTCAAGTGTATAAGGAGCAGAAATCAGAGACTGAGACAAAGAGGAAGTCGCGAAAGCAATGGAAGAAACTAAACGACAAGAAACTCTAGTTAGTCATTGTTCACTTGAACAATAGCTATTTGTTGGCATTTCATAAACTGTGACACGAGAGGCGCGACCAGGATTCGCTGAAGACGAAACAGCCTTCCCAGAAGTCCTTGATTCCGGTTTCAACAGCGTAGAATAGAAGATAACAGTAGGGTGTGGCCGGGTCACGTTCTTTTCCTCCCCTCTCCCGTCCAACCTCTTATTCCTGGTTACTTCGTTTCTTCAACGCTCTCATCGCAGTTTTCAATTGCCGCTGGTGCAGTTACGTACTGTTCGCTGAGTCAAGATGGAAGAGAATTTACGAGCTACGGATGTAGATTTCGATGAAAGCATAGTAAAGGGGTGAACGACGAACGGCAACCTGTAGATCGAGCGTAGTACCGTGAATTTCGCGCCGCGTATAAAGCGATCGTAGCTCGACTCATGAGGGGTAGTTTATGCCTGCGCCGTATTATCCCCGATCACCGTGCGGATTATTGTTCCGACAAGCAATTTTTCGATCTCCATTCGTCTTTGAAACAGGACAATGCAGGCATGCCGAAATTTCGTGCACCATTCGTATGACATGCTCATGTATGTGAACTCGTGTACGAGGATAGAGAATTTTTAGAAATTCTGATACATCACTTATATTTTTCTCGAGTCTCCTACGAGACCTACGTTCCTTCACATTTTACGAAGGAGAAACAAACCCTCGTCTAATATTTAAATTCGGAGGATCGACCACGGTATTCCAGGAGTTGGACAAGGTATACAAGGAGTTATGAAGACACAGAAAATACCCAGGTATTAAGTGCCGGTACAAACACAACGATTTTTTTAACTGGCCGAGATATTAATGCTCAAAGATTGAAAATTTGAACTTGAGCCTAACTCTGCAATCGAGAACGCCCTATTAATAAATGTCGAGATTGTGGACTCGAGTCCCGCTCGGAACTTCGTTTTCACAGATTGCTGTTTTCTGCAAATCTTGAGAAAATAATTATTACTAAACTAAAAACGAGTCGAGGCGGTGGCATGGCTCAAACTTTTAACCTTTAGAAATTAATATCTCGACCAACTTTTATCGCTGGACAACTTAAAAAAAATGTTTTGCTTGTACTGACACCAACCACCTAATGCCCTGTATGCATTAAAGGTCCAAGGGATCAATGTGAACAGGGTCGCATTGTGATTTTCCACCTTTTGTTGATGAGACAGTGGAATACGAGGAAGAAGAGAACTTGGAAGAGAGAGGCGCAGCGCTTGAAAACATTCCGAAAAAAGAACTTGATTATCTCCATAAGGGTGGTCGAGGAAAATAGCGAGGGTGAAAGAAGGCATAAAAGGGCGAAGAGATATAAAGATCCCTTCTTGAATTACATTTCTCTCATGTAGCAAAGACCCCCGAGGCTGATACGCTCGATCCCATTCTTTCGAAATGCGAAGTAACGGTTGCCGGAAAAAGTACCTATCTAGGTATATAATGCGATACATAAGAGTAATGAGAGCCTCACTCGTTCTAGTTTTTGCGATATGTACCGTGGCGTAACGAAGCCACGGAGAATGTGCAAATTCTCACGCCTTACCTATATCGATTCTCGGTTCAATTTTTTGCCTTCCCTCTCTGGCAAAACTAGAATAGAAATATACGAGAAAAGGGCTGTCTGTACCCTGGAAAGTCTCGAAAATGTAACGTTCTCCGCTTACTAACAGCGATGCTTCATTAAGCGCGACTCTCGGTTTCCCCGTAGAATTACGAGTGGCTGTAGAGCATCGGTCGCAAAAAAGGTCCTTTCCAGGTCCCGAACAATATGGTTGTAGTAAATGATATATTCGTCCGTATTGTCGGAAGCAAAGGGGCCTGTTACGCGGTGGTTGTCGTAAGAGCTGCGAACGACAAGTGGGGATGCCGGTGACATTATTTCGTTAATTAAACGAAGTTCAGGGGACGACGTTCTCTGCAGGGCCTGTCGAGTTGCAGAGCAATTAAATGAGCCCTTTGAGACGTAACATCGTCACTTTGACTTTAACGACAGTCGTACTTCTTGCTCTCCGCACTTTAAATTATCCCGGTAGCACATACTCGTTTCACCCCGGTCTCCATCCCCCACTCTCGCCCCCGCACCTTACCCTCAACCCGCTTTTTCCCCTTCTCTGTCTCGTTCGCTCAGACACATCTTCATCTCCACGGGTTTCGCCGTACGAGATATAACTCATCCTCGTTTTTGTCGTCCATCTCTACCCGTTCCACCTCTCCGCCATTCCCTCGTCTCGTTCTCTCGTCGCCAAACGAAATAATTAAATCTGGGGGAAGTCTCGAGGTGTCTCGTTACCAAGCCTCGGCGGCCTTCGTACAACTTTACTTTCGCTTTCTCTCTCCCTCCCTCTCTCGAGCAACCATTCCCTTGCCACAGTTCCGCAGTTGGGAAGCTACGAAAGGAGCCACAAGCTTCATGCACTCACGTCCATACCTCCCTCACTCTCTTACCCACCGCCACTTTGGAGCTCATTCTCAAGGGGGTTGTAGCGTACCGCGGTTGCTCTCAACTCTCGTTTTCCTTGATGACGAAAACGTTTACTGTCGGGGGTTTGGTTGGTGAGGTGGAAGCGGTGAAAGTGTCACAAAATTCTAAATAACATCGCGCTGCGGTATAAAGAAACTTTCTTTATTTATCATTGTTTTCTTTTTTCATTTTTTTTTTTTTCAGAATACTTCTTTTACAACTTAATACAAATTTCCTCTTGCACAATCTCGAATCTTCATCAACGAAGGCTAGGGGAATGCACGCTATTGCTGTTTTTCTTGCGTCCGCATAAGTTCCATGCTCTTGCCAGCCGAGCTTCTCATTCCGGAAGTTACCTGGACTTCCTTCGGGACAAGTTTTGCTTGGAATCGATTTGCGAAAACTCGTATGAAGAAGAAAGCAAAGGACGAGGAAGAAAATGCGCGAGGACGAAGCAAACGATGAAAATGATGGGATACTTTGTAAGGGAGATGGTCGGACGTTGGTTAGCCCCAGGAGGTTCTCCTTAGATACAAAATAACAGTTGTTGCTGGTTGTCCGGTAACCGGATACAGGTGTTTCGTCTTTCGGTCTATCTCCCTGCAACTCTGGCTCATGGAATCGCTGATAGCGTTATCCTCATGCTACCAGGCGTATTCTCGACAACGGCAGTAACAGAGAAGCATCCTCTCTCGCCCACGTATATTCCCTCTTTGATACTGAACTCCGATGCCGTGAGCAGGGCGAGAACGCCTCTGGCGCTGAGACAGTGATAGAGGTATGAGGTAGAGAGAGACTGAGACAGAGTGAGAGAGAGGGAGAGAGACTGGGGGTTTGGCGCGATAGGTTCACTCTCGCGCCCGACGTGTTCAACTGTTGAACTATTCGGTCTGGGTGCCCTCTATCTCACCCGGTATGAAAACACCGTGCCGCTACAACCCTATAGTTACGAGAGGGAGGGAGACAGAGACAGACCGATAGAGAGAGAGAGAGAGAGAGAGAGAGTGAGAGGGTGGTCGCGGGGCGGGGGGTTGGGGGCACATACCAGCGTACATTTCCGAGTTTACACGCGTATTCTCGTATTCCGCAGTTGCACCGCTCGGCGCCGCATACAACGAATGTACAAATATGTGTGCGCTATACATATATCGCCTACGTGCATTTCTGTGGGTTGAGGTATACATTTCGAAATGTATGTTTCCGCGTACATTCGCGTCGTGCTCCGCCAAGCGGACACTTATGCCAGTTCACGCATGAACAGTGATGAACCGTGAAGCTCTGCTGTGCTGTGGTCTTCGGCTCCCTCTCTCTCGCTCATTCGTTCGGTCTCTCTTTCTCTCGAAGAGCATTCGACCAATGCCTTCGCAAAAGCTCGCAGACCCTCAGGCAACACCATGTTATTCCTCTCCTTGTCTCCTTCAGCTCCATCTCTCCAATCCCGTTCGAGTTCTCTTGTCCTCCCTCTCACATTCAACCCCCTGCTCCGACTCTACCACCTCGCACTAACCCACTCCTTTGGCAAACGTAAAGTTTGAAGTGCACGCGAGCCCGTCAGACTCAACTTGAAATTGAGTTGTCATACATTCGGCCAAAGTTATAGTGACTTTACAATGTGCCGGAGACTGTAATGCGAAAACTATTAGGGTCGAAACTGGATATATGTTTCGCAACACCTTCTCGCGCGAGTATGTTTCTATGAGAGAAATAGAAACAAAGATGGGCGACGAGGAAAAGAGAGAAGACAACCAGCTGTAAGTTTTTGGGTCAGTCCCTCAATACATTCATGCAAATATTAAAGAAAATTAAATAAGTGACGTTATTCGACACTAGAATTATAACATTGCAAGAGGAGAGGTGCTGATTGCCGTAACCAGCAGATTGCTCGTCGCGGTAGTGGAGAGGTAGTTCGAAGGGTGAACTAGCTATTCATGAGATTATACGATCAGAGGGGTAATGCAGGTAACTAATATATTGCGTATATCCAGAGGGAGTACAGCAAGGACGTACATTATGGATCAACTGATACAATACGGGTTACTATAAAGTAAACAAAAATTAAGTGCGATTCAAGCATGTTAAAATACTACGCGCAGTGAAACAACGATAAATAAATAACTTCATTTTATCTGTGAATGGGTCATTGTTGCAGACAGGTCGAAAATGTGTGTACCGAAATGTTTGCCTCGAGCTGGAAAATTTGAGGATCTCTAAAGTTTGTTAGGGATGCTTAACACCCTAGTTTTCAGCTTGATTTTAGAGGGTAGTGACCGTTGTATATAGACCGAAGAGAGACACTTTTGTATTTTCGCGCGTATGCATATGTTTGAGTTTCTGTGTGTCTGTCTGTCTGTCTCTCTCTGCTTCATTGCCTCTGACGAATGAGCGCGAGGGTTCAGCGAAGGAACGAAAGCTCTGCTGACATCAAGCTTTTGCGCGCCCCCTTCGTGAGTAATCCTGTCCAATTTCCGTCGGAAGCATTAAAGTTTTCGCGTTAAAACGGGCGTTGGTGCCTCGGCCGATGCAGCTAGTTGCACTAGCAGGTAACAGCGTGTGGCGTGGATCGCGAAGCTCCTTTCCGAAAGATCCGCAAAAGCACAAGTGAGCGACGGAGAGTGAGGGAGGAATTTGGAAGTGTTACACTCCCCGGGTCACGCTCGATTTCGAACTTTCGTATTCGGAAACTCTTAGATCCGCTTTGCCGATGGTTGGAGGTAACGGGCGACTACCCTGCTCTTCGGCTGCCCAGCCCTTTATCCAAACAGTTTTACCTCCTAGTTCGATCAAGAAAATAGAGGTAACGACGAAAAAAAGTATTTCACTAGTTTGGCTTATGACGAAACATTCGATGTTCTCGTTTTAATTTTCGGATCAGTTATCAGCTAGTAATTGATCAAACAGAAAATTATCAAATTTCATCCACCATAAGACTAGCATATTACAAAATATTTTAAGGGTATTGAATCACGCATAAAATATTCGTGTTTATTTCGCATTTCAAAAACATAATCGTGGAAAGGTCACGAAAAGTGTAAAAAAAAAAACACCGCGACATCGACTCTCGTGTCATTGATAACGATGTCGTTTTTCGTAACGACTTTAACGAGTTTTTTTGCACTTGATGTTACAGAGGGACGTATATTAGAGCTTCATTCACCGGACGGTGTTCACGAATGTTGGCTGAGAGCGTCCGACAACGCAGAAGCGAGCGTGTGGTTCAATGCTCTCCATTCCGCCCTCGCAGCATTGACCCTTAAAGCTTTGAGATTGGCTTTGGCGCTTCCTGATCCACCACAGTTGCAGCACATCGGTTGGCTCGCAAGAAGACACTGTTTACAGGTAAGACACGGAGACAGGATCTATATCGTTCGTAACGTACGTGCGACGAATCTTGAACGAGGGTTTCTCAAAGTTGAATTCAAACGATTATTTGGATAACATAATCGATAACCGATTCATTGATACGTTCGATAATAAAATTGCACGACCGATTCAAGTAACATTCTCTTCGTAATATATTTACTAAATCATTTATTTGTATTTGTTGTACACGATCCTCTCAGGGTTACTATTTGTTTGTCTCTGATTCAATCCCACCTTACCATAACTCGACGCTAACCCGCTAGGTGTCAGTACCGATACAAAAATAGCCGTGGTTCGTACTTCTGTTACGATCTGAGAATCATTTTTTTTTATATACCAAACTCCAAATAATTTCAAGTCTCATTTAGCATATCTCACAATTCACCACCTGCGTCGAGCCGGGTAACGTCGCCTTACGCACCTTTTTTTAGAACTCGGAAAACCGCACGTGTCACACTCTCCCCATCTGCCACGCGTACCCCTTTGCCACTGATAGCACAGTTCGATATTTTTTCTTAACGAACTTTCTCACCCCCGGCACCCACAAGAGGAGGCCTATGCATTACCTCTCCTTAAATGAATACATTAACTCACATCCAGATTAATAGTGGACGAACCGCCACGTCAACACACGAACCGTGACTCATGGATAGGATGAACTTACGTAGTATCTCAACACTATCACCCCTTTTTTCTAAGGTAATAATTCACTCAATGTCGAAAACTACATGAACCAATATGTTTTTTTCCAAGAAAATCCCCCACCATTTAACTAGGTCACCGAATTATTATTACAAAGGACCAAATCAATAATGTAGCCAACCAATTAGAAAATCACACTAGCCCTAAACAACCGCTAAAAATTAGTATAAACGGGCGACCTTTCCGCTATGGAATCAGTTACAATTTCAACGGGGACCAGCAACACAACCACCTTGTGCAACATAATCTGCGGAGCATTCTTCCTCGTCGCCTGTTTGAGTATAAAGTTGTAAACTCATCGGGATCAAGCTTGTATATTGTAAATAAATCTTAGAGTCAAAAGTAACGTACTCGTGAAAAACGAAAGTCTGATAACCGAACTCGCATCGACCATAATCTTGTCACTTCTCACCGAGTCTACAAGAATCACCGTCACATCGCATCGAGCTTCGTCACATCACCAGCATCACACGACCAACGGAAGAGTGAGTCGAATCTTTCTCGTACAACTTTTCGTATAAGTCAAGATTGACCATCGGTCCAGTCAGAAATGACGGTGCCATCCTAGTCGAAAACTCCTCCGAACAAATTGTAGTAAAGAAATGGCGAGATTTCCGATCCTGAAGGAAAGGGCTTAATTGCCTTACCTCGAAAAGAGAAATCGAACCGTGTTAGGCATCCCCATACTCGAGAGATTTCAGCGGATTGTAACACGTCCTATATCCGGAGGTAAATCTATGCCATTCGACTCCATGTGCGAAACTATGATATCGGAAATCAAACGTGAAAACCTCGTCCCCGTTTCTTCAGTCACCACTCAAAGCATTTTTTTTTCCTGTGGATCTACATTTTTTTGCGCTGGGCATCGTACTACCCAGAGCATAGAAAAAACACATAGAAAAATTCCATTGATACTGGCGACGATCAAACCCAGACCTACGGCTTACCAGCCTCGAATCCTGTGTCACTGTCTCTC
The DNA here is from genome assembly GCA_946811545.1 of Netelia fuscicornis. NCBI lineage: Eukaryota > Metazoa > Arthropoda > Insecta > Hymenoptera > Ichneumonidae > Netelia > Netelia fuscicornis. The sequence continues at coordinate 17,315,271 of OX328011.1, read as the reverse complement.
TTTGACATCGTTTGATGAGTAATTCAATTAATTAATGCCCAATTCTTCGATCGGTACCAATGAATAACTATTTAATAGCTCGAGCAATGTTCAACTTGCAGCTTTAATACAATTGGAAGGAACAGGGTAATTCATAGCACTCTGAATATCGATATTGGCAATAATTTACTTCTCTTTCATAGAACCACGCGTGCATTACAAAGTCGAGTAACAAGTAAATTCAATTGTCTTTCACGAGCGATTAATAGACCGGACATTGGGAGAAGGTGGAACGTGCGAGAGAGACGAATAGAGGTGGAAGAGCTAACTAGATCGCATGAGCTCCATCGCGTGCTCGACGATACCCGAGCCAATCAATCGAGGCATCGATTCTTCGATTATCGTCGACGGAAAAGACGTAAAAAACAGCTCTGGAGAAGCAAGACCGGCTGAAAGAGAAAGAGAGATATAAGAAGATTCGTGACTCTGCCAGTCAGAATCATTTATGCACTCTACGAGCTCTTGAGGCACACGCGACTTCGAACAAAAGAGGAGAAAGAACACTCTCCCGGACTCTTCTCTTCTCTCCTCCAGTGCGACTATAAATCCGAGACAACGACCGAACCACTTTTATCTTTCCCTGTAATTACACTACTTTAATTTCTTTTACGTACTTACTTTCATTTTAATCGCAGATTGCGTAGTTGATTTATAATTTTTTTTCTTCGTTTTTTTTTTCTCCTATCTACGTACCTCTCGCTTCTAACGCTGTTATGCCTGTTCACTGGTACAAGGTTGCGTTGTGCGCTAGTGGAAGCGCGCTGCCTTTAATCGGCGAGAAAGTAAAAACATTTAAGCGGAACGACCAAGAATGGTGTGGCCTCACGGGTAATTAGGTCGTAACTTAAGATCGACGGCGTTCCAGGGGTGGCGGAACAGGTCAGAGGGGTTGCGAAAGGGTGACTCGACTCGACTGCAGCGCTCTAACCTTCCTATATATGGTATAGGTATTTGCTACACTGTCAGGGTTATCCCTAGGCTAACGTATTCACCCCATCGCGAATATTAACAACCCTACACCCCTCCCCCTCCTCTGGACGCGACTTCGACCCTGTAACCGCGCGTGGTGTTCCAGTTTCGAGGCAATCTGTGCTATTTACGCCCTAATTGTCCGGAACAATGTGTAGAATCCACACGTTAACCCTTATACGTCCTTGCAGATGATAAATCATGCTATGTGTAAAACCACCCCCTAGACGCGTCAAGATTATTGGCTTAATTTGGTATCATCGTGGATTTCATACGTTATAAATTAATTTGCGGTCGTGACAAAACCTGTCTTCTTTTAATCACATCGAGGAAGACCTAGGAATTCTTCATGAGAGATGGGCTTTCAACATTTCAGAAAGCCAATTTGTCTTTCATCGATGAATATTGAGTAATCGTTCCGTTTAACTTTACATACAAGGTTCAAAAGAAAAAGTGCTCACTTACCGATTTATCGAACCGTGGGTTAATAGCGTGTCCGTGTTATCGGCAGGGACGAGGGGGGTGAAATGCGTATGAGCATCGAGAGGATCACGAGAATCTCCGGCGATGTCGCTCGCATATCATAGGGGACAGGCATCCGTTGGATGTAGCCTCTTACCCTCTCGCTGTCGGCACATAATTGATTGGCATTAGCACGCCTGATTGCTGCGCTATCCTCGCCAACTCACTCTCTCCCTCTCGCTCTCTCTCTCTCTCCTCTTCTCTCTCTCCTTCTCTCTCTCTCTCTCTCTTTCTCTCTCTCCCTATCTCACCCTCTCTGTCTCTCTCGCTCTCTCTCTCTCTCACTCTCACCCTCTCTCTCCTCGTTACACAGAATCCTGCTCTTTGGTCTCGTGGGGTACTTAAATAACCCCATCGCAAGTTACAGTACCCTCCAACGTCAGGAGGGTTTCGAGCCTCGACTGACCGCTGTGGATATTCCTCTCTACGTCGAAATACAATCGCGAGGATCGCTACGATCTGTCGACCCTTCACTCGCTAATGGAATCGTCGAATCATTGATGATCGAATATCGATAATTAGCTACTACGTAATTATTTATTATCGCTATGATATCATTAAAAATCACGAAAACTAGTCATTTTATCTATCATTGACTTCTTTTAGATGAAAGCCTTTAGTTTATTCGCAGATATTCTATAAATAATAGCGAAGTGATAAATAATAATGAAGAATTGCGCAAATCATAAAAAAATTGTTGGAGTAATATATTCAACATATTAAATATCTAAATATTCAAAGTATTAAATTTAAAAATATTGAAAATAATCAGTATATAAAATATGCACATATTCAAAATATAATATAAAAAAAGGTTTGTAATATTAAATATTAAAGTATTTCAATTTTTCAAGAGAGCAATAATTAATATTTCTGGTACGTACAACAAATTTTTAATATCATAAAATGCCGTAATTTCTGTCAAAATCTGATATAACGATTCCATTAATACCGTTCGAAAGTACCGTCTATCGCATATATGGCAAATGTACATATAGCACTATGAGAGAGTAGCCATTAGATGCGAGTATGAGCTAAAGTGTGCATGAGGTAATCTCATATTTATACGGATTAGCGGGCGGCCAGCTGGGAAAGAAGAGCAGCGACGAGGAGATGGTTTGGTGAAGCTTTTTGGAATATTCCTCGAAGCGTATAGTGAGCATCATAGGCCATATCCAGAGAGAATCATCTCCATATCGGGCACACACTGGCTCGATTGTCCTGCTGTGGTAGAAGGTTGGAAGGAAGATAGTTCTTGGCTGGTCTGCCCTGCCGTAATTCTCCGATAATTCCCATCCGCCCAGCAGCTCGCCAAGTGAGAGATATATGTATAATACATAGGAGAAATTTTCCATCCTTTCAGTCGTGAAAACCCCCCGCCTGGGTAGAAAAGCTCTCGTCGATCTCTCTCCAAAATTCGCGCGCACACACACATACATACACATACATACATACACATATACTCGCACCCCTTGCCCACTTTTATCTCTTCGTGAATTCAATACGTGAAAAAGTTGGCTGAAATTTATCGACGCAATTCAACTCTCGCATGGTTATATTTTGTTCAGCCCCCTGTTAGTTTCTTATTTCACTAGGTTCTTCGCATATATACATATGTGTGTATATATATATGAAGGGAAAGAAAAAAAAGAACTTCGATCTCCTATCTCATACGGCACACACCAACCGGTTATCGCCCCAGTAGGTATCCGCGAAATATTTCAACGAATCTCCGGGCCACTTTTTTTCATCGCCTATCTCGCGACTACTCCGAAAGGCCTTGAAACACGGCGAATTTTCTCATAGGCTATTCTACACGTATACAGACGCTCCTCTCGGTGACCGAGCGTTCTCTCCCGGATAAGGTTCACGGGGTGATTTGGTTATGATTTGAATAAAACATAACTTTGCCGCTGGCCCGCGGAACTCTCTGTACCACACCCCCATTCCTACTTTCTTTTTTCTCACGGTCATGTGTGTGAGAGCGAAAAGAGAGAGAAAGCGCTCACTTCCCGCTGGCCTCTCGGCAACGAAAAGTTCCAGTCGGCAGAAAAGAAACTACATTATGTATCAGTGGGGGATCGTAACTTTTGACCTCCCTCAGTGCTCGCCAATGCGAAAGAACTGCTATACTTCTTTTCTTTCTGTATGTTCAAGTAACATGTATATATATATATATATATATATATATATGTATATATATATATATATATATATATATATACCTGTCTCTCACCGTATGCGCCGGCAGATCGAGAACGTATAACGCGCCTTCCACCTCGAAACAGCGAAACTTGAACGTTTGGGAATACACGGAATTAAACGTTCCCACTTTGGCAAACTCCCGCACGCGTTATACATCGTACGTAAGATACTACTTTTTTTTTCTTCGTGGCGTGTTATCTCCCTGTCCCTCGACGCCATATACTTAACGATATACGTATAATTTTACGCGAGTTTAACCCGCGGCCGAGATGTCCTCGTGCCTTCCGGTATTACGTTGTGTGCAAATTCCGAATACTTCTACCGGAAGAACAGAAAATAATATGAAAAAGAAAATAACCCCGGCTCATCCGAGAAAAGCTTTTTTCCGTTGGTTGTACGCGCGTCGGCTTGTTCGTACGAGTCACCCTTCGTATCATTGGGGGATTTTGAAGAAAGGAATAAAATCAATTTATATCGGGACGTCGTGCGCAGATTTCCGAAAGACCCTTTTCCGCGATATTGATAAAAAAAAATCTCCGAGTACGCACATACGCGGGATTGTAGAATTTGTTTCCGTGTGAGGGTGAAATGGGGCTGCGGAAAGCGTTGAGCCGAGATGCGTGGTTACAGGTGTATACGTATGTAAGAACGGGTATTATAGGCGGAACGAAGAGAAAGTACTCGGAAGACTACGAATCCAGGTTGATTTGGCTATACAAGGGATGTTGGCACAAAATCAGTCTCCTCCTCCTCTGTCTCTCTCTCGCTCTCGCTCTCTCTCTCTCTCTCTCTCTCTCTCTCTCTCTCTCTCTCTCTCTCTCTCTCTCTCTCTCTCTCTACCGTTCTGTATCGCTTGACATCCCTCTGAAATCTAGAGAACATCGGTATATATTTCGCTGTTCCCTTGGCGAACGGCGCGCGCACGTCCATTCGCCCCTCGACTCGCCAATACTGTTTCACCCCCTTCGAGCCCCTTTCTACCCCTAGCCCTGTCAGGACACGGCCGGAGAACACTCGGTTTACTACCCTCGTAAAGATTAGGAGAAATACAGTGTGTTGTATAAATTGTCGTTCACCCTATCGCCCGTGCGGAACAGTTATATAACGTAAACCCATCCTGCCCTATGGCTTACACTCTACGAGACTTGACAGTCTCGTCCCAGTCCGGATATCTGTACTACTGTGTTGTGCAGTATCATACTCGTTGCAATCGTACGTGTGTACGGGGAAAATATATAAACACGCACACACCTCCCGAGCCAGCGGGGTAAGAGACTTTTTTGTGGGCTCGATTTCCGGCTCAACCGTCTCGTTCATTTCCGTTCTATTCGCGAATACAAATATATCGTACTGATCGTCAAAAGGGGTTAACGCAGTTTTAGAGAAAAAAAACAGTAAAATAAAACAATATACTAGTTGGCCTGATAGTTACGTCATTGTCCAGGAAGGCCGCCCAATAGTTTATCGTTTGAAGTTTTATACTCGGAACTTTGACTCATATTCATTTTATAGTTTCCAAAATTTTCTTTACTTCCATATAATATGAAAATTATGTACGTTTTATGTTGTTTTCGTTACGTGAAAACGTCCTCCAATAGTGTTTCCGCAGAGTTCGCATCATGGCCAACCGATAAAAGCCCTTGGCAAAGCTTGAAGCACATTATTAATTTCATTCCCCGAGTTTCGGTAGAACGATGCACAAATGTTCTCCCTCTTCCTCTTTCTGATTCTCTCGTTCTGTCCCTCGGTCACCTAACGACGTATCATGTTCCTAGTTCCAGCCCAAAATGATTATTTTAATGTTGCCATAAAGACTACACGGAAGTAGCCTCCACCCCGCCGACACGGGGTTGGTTTACAAGTGTACGAAGAACGAAGCGATTTCAACTCCCTTCCCCTCGACCTAAGAGCTTCAGGAGGGTCATGATGTTCGTTCCATCATCCCGTGTGTACATTGGCTCCTGGGATCTGCGCATTTCGTGCGCCTCTCTCCCCGACACCGCGCTAAAGCTTACAAGCGTAATCTAAATTTAATCTAACACTCGGGCAGCGAATGCATGCAGATCCTTCGGTTTCTCCCTGGCATACGTTTTTCACTGACTTCATGTCAATGTCAATGTTTCCAAGGAGATGGAAATGACAGTTTTGAAAAACACAACGGTGAGATGATTTATTTCCTGGATTATGGCTACGGAACCTCTCACCCGGTGTATTAATGTATATCGGATGATACATAGGACGATATTCGAGTTACAGGGTGAAAAGAACAATCGTGATTTCGTGTATGCAAAACAGATCCTCGTCTGTCTTAAGGAGTTCGCTCACACGTATCTAACGTATTTCCGTCGTAATTTTTATTGTTACCGGCAGGTATCGATACTGTTCATCGAGACCACATTGGCAGACGTTATTGCTCTTATTCCATCGTTGCAGAATGTAGTTTGAACGGTAAGATTGCCATATTTCCACTGTTTGTCGCTGTCCGTTTATAGTAGAGCGAGACTGGTCTCCTTTATATAGATAGATTCAACAATAGTTATATGTGCTCTGCGATTCTCCCATAAATGACCCCGCTGTCAGGCTATCCTAACTGGTTCCACCTGACTACTTTCGACCGTTTACTCCTTACTGCTAATTGATTGCTGATATGTCCTCACCGCTCCTCAAAACAAGATGCCTCTTTGTAAATTCCATCGCCCTATATATCCTTCTTCTTTACCCTTCTTTGTACTCTTTCATCTTCTTATAGATTGATCGCGTCGTGACCTCCAACAAATCAGATGATTTCGATATGGTGCCGTAGGCACTGTTATTTCTTTTTCTTTTCTTTTCGGCTCTCCGTCCGCTCTGACGGGAGAACGTGATGGAGATATGAGACGCTGCCGTCTTAACCGATTGAGTCCCAGAGTGTATACCGGTCAGCGCGATCGCGCTGCTTGGAACTCAAACGGTTAATATGTATATAGATAGATATAGTTAAATACACGGATGGCGGTGCATACTGCACGAACGAGATGCACAAATAGGGATACGTGTTGGTACGATATGCTCATGCCTCTAATGGAACGTACATTAGGCAAGTATTGCTGTGCGATGCAGTCAAAGTGGGTGTGGCATTGGTGGTAGCTTAGAACGGGTGGGTATATTCCGGTGTCACCGACGAGGATATAGGGCGAGAAGAAAAAAGAAAGGGATTTTCCTCAGTTCGCCTCTTTCCAGTAACGCCACCACTTTCATTGAAGGACATCGGATGGAAAAAATAGCATCTTTCCCATATACGCATATATATATAAGCAAAGGGGTGAGCGTCGTATATATTCCTAAAGAACATGTTCTTAGAATGGCAAGCGTGGCCAAACCATCTCTGGTTCCTGAGGCGATTGTAACCGAGACGGAATCTTCTGAACGGGGCTCAAAGGGGACCAGATAGACGTATCTACCATTTTTGTCGTTTCGCAGGGTAAAACTGGTATAACATGATTTTGTTTGTTTCCAATTAAACGCTTGTCAATTTGCCACCTCAAGTCACACTTAACCGATTGCAAACTATCGATCGACTCGACCCCGCATACGTTCTTCTAGTGTGATCACCATAATTGGAAGGGATTGAAATAGAAAGGCAAGTGGAATGAAGAGGAATCGTTAAACCATGGAGCTTCTCTCGTACGTTTGATATCGAGTGTAAGTATACGCCTCGCGGTACCTATGGAGAATCTTTACTCTCGGCCGGCGGTGCTTCCGAGTGAACGGCCGAGCGAGCTAACCCCATACCGAGATTCCTGTGGCTTATCCGGAAATTAGAGGGTGCGGAGCGCGTAAACGATACTCCCATCTTTCACTCTCGTTCCTTCTCTCCCCCATGTCTCGCTCTAGAATTTCACGCAAACCTTCCTATAACCATACGGTTGTTTATATACATCGATGGCCTTCGATTAGTTCCATTCCCAAAACCGTATAGAGTGCTCTCTCCATTCTTCTCTCTTTCTCTCCCTTCGAGCTTTACAACCTCTCAGACCACTTTACAGGAACACCAGAAACGGGAGAGAAGCTCATCTGATTTTGACCGTATTCTTGGATCGAGCGTTACACGCTCCCCCGATTTCTCGGGATTCGCCCGGAGCGAAAAGGCTATACACACACTCACGCACACGCGCGCGCACGCACACACACACACACACACACACACACACACACACACACAGACACACATGTTTATTCTCGTGGTAGAGAAACCGCAACCATTATAGTAATTGAATGCACCGGGATCAAATATCAACGTTCGCAACTACACCGACATTCGCGTAAGAGAAACAGAGAGGGAGAGGGAGATTAGGGGGGGGGGGGATCAACCCAGCGCAGATACCTAGTTTTCATTAATCATTTCGCACTATCGGACAGGACGGTCTGTTCCGTCGCGTGTGAAATTGAATGGAGCGAAGTGTTCTCCGCACGTAGCCCTTTTCCTGTCTTCTCTCGTTCCATCCCGTCCTCGGTTTACGCGTATACTGCGCAAAATCCTCGGTATATACGAGATAGTCAGCCAGAAATTAACCACGCTCTCGCAGTTTCTCTACACACCCCTAAAACTGAAAACGCACGAAGCTCCCGCTTAGTCTCTCTCTCTCTCTCTGTCTCTAATACCGCCCGCGAAACAATTTTCATTACATTACCCGATGTTGCACCCTCATTGTGCCATCATCATCCTCTCCCTTAGTCCCCGCTCTTCTACCCCGTCATGACTATTTGGCATCTACTCCACGTGCACTTGTTTCTGCAGTTAAATAGTATATACGGTGCCTTATCGGTGGGCCCACACACACACACACACACACATAGGCACACATGCACATTGACGTAACGATATGTACAACGTTATAACAACGAGACACACCAATTCACGTATCACCCTACATCCTCTACTCTGACTGACGTGATATGCTCGCGAGATAGATGGTTCGTTTTATCGGTTTAAACCGTGATGACCAGACGAGCGTACATAACCGACCACGATTGAACATTACATGTACACAGCCACACGTACAAACGAATATATACATACAGGCGTGAATCTTCCCTCGTTAATATAAAATTCTACCCTACGGATATAATGATAAAAGCGGAATTGTAATTAAAAAAAAAAAAGAAAAAATTAACGTTGAATTGGTTCGAAAGGTGCGTGACGGCTGCCCATTCTTCCGCCGCGTTTGCTGATGAGTGAATCTGGAGAATCCCCTGCCCCCGCCTCTTTGTACTCGCTTTTCGAGGGGAGGTACCGAGCCCGATGGAGATAAAAGCAATTCGGATGGAAGGAGCCACACGAGAGAACGAAGCCAAAGTGTACCTGCAATCAGGGGGGTCGGCGGAAATTCGGCAACGGGAGAGAGGTTGAATGTCGACGATGAAGGTGGTGATGACGGTAGTAGTGGTCGAGCCCTCTATCAATAACCCACCATTAATTAGAGCCGGGGTTTGAGCGTGGAGCCCTCTCTCTCTCTCTCTTTCTCTCTCTCTCTCTCTCTCTCTCTCTCTCTCTCTGTCTCTCTCTCTCTCTCCCTCTCTCTCTCTCACCTCTCCACCCATCGCCCCTACTATCCATAACCCACTGTCAAACATTGAAGGTTGATGCTGGCGCTGGTTTGCTCGTGCTGATGCAGTCTCGGCCACGGGACTGCGAGCCTCGATCGCTCGTTCGGTATAGACAACCCCGTGGCTCTTCTGTACCTATGCTTCCATCAATGCTACCATCAAACCCTTCCAACTACTCTCTCTCTCTCTCTCTCCCTGCCTCTTTCTCCTTTTCTCTTTCTCTCTCTCTCTCTCTCTCTCTCTCTCTCTCTCTCTCTCTCTCTCTCTCTCTCTCTTTACCTCTTTGTCTCCCTCGCTCTTGTCGACCCTTCATCATAATCTTTGCGGTTAGTTTGGACGCCGATGGTATAAGCGGGTGAAGCTCATCTAAACGTCGATATAGAGACGTGTACCCTGTGCTCTCAGTGCCTGAGTTTGCGATGATGCTGGTAGCCCTACCTACATTATATACAGTGCGTCTAGCCCGACCTCCCCCGTTCCGCCATCCCGTTTCTCCGTCGATCTCACTCTCTCGCCACTCGAGCAAGTCGATAGTGCATCGGCAATGCTAAGTAAACTGCGGCAGAAACGAGCCAGCAGCTCTCGATGATGCTAGGGCGTTGATGCTGACGCGCGGAGTACGTACAAGGTACACATACACTGACGCACGCACACACGCGCCCACATTCGGGACGAGGACCGACGATGCGGATATGGGGTATTGGTAAACTATGTATATAGGCACGAAGATGAGGCGAGGCAACCAGAAGGAGAAGTTGAGACTCGAGGTCGATTCAAAGGAGTCGGGAGCTTAAGCATGGACGAACGGCGGAGTAAGGAGAATACTCGAAGAGAGCCAAGAGGATTTAGTACGTATGGTGGGATATAGAGAGATGTGAGAAAAGGAGGGAGGATCTAGTAGAGGGAGAAACCGGCGGAGGGAGATGGAGCTAGACAGCTCGTCTATTCCTCTTCTGGAGAACCGCTAAAGCGAACTGTGTAACCGGGTATGCATTGAGGACCCGAGAAGAGCTATAGGAGGGCCACATTGCGGCGAAGGTTACAGAGGGAAACCCTTGTGTGAGAGCACGATCGGGAATGGAGTGTACGGAAAACCGTGGTCGAAGAGATGGGTAGAGGGAGAGAAGGAGTACGAAGCGAAGTCTGTGGCGAATAAATATATCATTGGCCGAGGCCGCGATCGTGAATTTGCTCGAAGTTTCCACGAGTATCGCCAATACGTAGAAAACTCTTTCGATCTCCAAACGGACTTTTGTACGCTTCGAACGTTACTGCTGGGCGTATAAAAGCCGGTAACAAAAAAAAAATTCTTACCCCTTTATAAATTTTATTTTCCACTTATTTTTCAAACGATCGTTCGCATCACGGTACTATGAACGTTTTTTACCGTTTATTTTTTTGTTTTTTCTTGAAATAGCTTTTTCTTTACACAAGAAGGGTGCCTGGGCCCGGGGATGAAAAGAAAACGCAATTAAGCGCACCTTGCGCAGGGTGCTAATTAAACAACGCTCCTTTTCTTCTACCTCATGATATATACGTATACGTGTTACGTATCGAGACAAGGGGAGACGGTGACAGTTGCTTGGATAGTGGTTTTCAAGCTCGAATAGTGAGATGGAGGAAGAGAAAAGAAAAACGCAGCCAAAAAGAGAACGGGCGAAGAACCGAGGAAGAACGTGGCTTCGGGGTGAGGGCTGAGGCTGAGACTGAGACTGAGAAAATGAGAAGTAAGACAAGGGATAGCCATCGTTTTACTATTCTTGCCGCTTTTACAGTCTCGCCATCTCGTCGGCGACGTCTTGTGTTCTCGGAGATCCTTTCAAGTCCTACACACAGCTCTTTCTTACTCAACCATCTATACGCACGCGCCCGCTCTACGTACAACGAACACTCAAAGCTAGAGAAACCAGACGAGAGAGTACGAGAGGAGGGGAGAACCCTCGCCGATCGTTTCTCCCGACGCTCGGGTAAACTGTGTTTTTCATTCATCCGAAAGAGAAGGAAAGAAGTAAAAAAAAGCCGTTATAGTTTTTCTCATTAAAATGTACGCATATATTTGCACAAGCGAAACCCCTCCCCCGTTGGGGAATAAAAATTAATTGAAGTTCGAGAGGAACAATTATATAGAGCGATGGCGAAGTGAGAGAGCGAGAAAGAGAGAGTGAGCGAGAGGCAGGGGGGCTATAATCGATAAATATTTGTGTATGTGCAACGCCCACTCTTTTGTTTTCACTCCGAACAGCCTCTAGAAAAGTTTCAAGTAATAAAATTGTTTTGAACAAGAATATTGGCGGGCCATTGACATTTTTTTGGTTTTAATAACCCACCGCTTCTCGAAATCTAATAATGCTTTCGGTACGTGGTGTGACCATCCGTGTTCACCTCCGTTTTATTAAACGGTCCCTTGATGATCGATAAATTCATCGGTTTTCACTCTCTCTCCCTCTTTCTCCTTCCACGTGGAGCGTATATGCTTCTCGATAGTCGATATACGCATGTATAATACGGTTGCACGAATTTACAGCGTGTCGTACTAGCTGTAAATTCAAAAGCACGAAAATCGATCGTAATCTGAGCCTTGTCGCTCACTCACCCCTAACTCCACCTCTCGCTCGCGCTCGCTCTCTCACCCTCTTTCCTCTCTCTCTCTCTCTCTCCCTCGTTCACTATTTCTCCCTCATTCCCTCCCTTTCCTAGCCGTTATGTGTCGACGCGATATCACATGAGCTAATAAAAGAAGTAGCGACCCGCATAAAAATAGAAAAACACGACCCGGAAATGCTCGCAACAGCAACTGCACAACGGCAACGGCAGCGGCGTGTGCCACATGCATATACCATATTGTGAAAAGAGAAAAAGGAGGAAAGAAGAAAGAAATAAAGGAAAAAAACAGCGATGGGTAATCGGAGGGGTGGGGGGCACGATCGAACATTTCCATGCCGCTACGCTCGTACAGTCATCCCCCATTCGCTTTCTTCACAGTACAGGAGCTTTTCACACACATCCACGCGCGCACACACATACACACACCCCTACACACCTACACACAGATGTGAGCCATAACTAGAGAGAGAAACGTTCGGCGAAACGGGTAAAAGTGTATGTGCACGAGGCCAGCTCGTCGATAAATCCGTAAAAACGGGGTAACTCAGCCCAGTCCCCATCCCCTCTACGTCGCTCGGTTCATCCCCCTTTCCCTTCGATCGATGCTTCAACCCGATCGCCCCGCCACGCGTTGTTCCAATACAGTGACTGGATGGATTCGCGCGAAAAATGCAACGCGAAAAAAGCGGAACAGAGGAGGTGAATTCGTAAGCGAAGAATGGGAGGAAGAGTTGTTCCCTTGTATATATGTATGCGCAAGCGTCACTCCCTCTTTCTTCCCAGTTCTCTCTTACTTGCAGCATATGTACAGTTTTGTTTTTAACGGAACATCAAAAGTTCGACAGTTCTATTAATTCTCAAATCCATGCTGCGCGTATAAGTCAGAGGCTGTTGATCCGGGCCAAGCGAACGTTTGATTTGCCCGAGGAAGGAAATTTTTTGGCTTGAAATTTTTCAACGCCATCCTCCGATCTTAGCTGTTTTTTATAACACGTTCACACTCGTTTATAGGATTTTAATTATTTGTATCCTTCCCGGATATTGGGATGTTGCACAGTGAGCTTGGGCCGCGATAAGTCTCGCGACGGAAATTAAATCTAATGTAGAAAATTTCGAACTATGGAAAGAATAACCATCATTTTTCGCGATGTGCCAGAAATTTCCGATCAAATAAGAGTATTTTGGAATCATTTTTGAGAACAAAAAAATTCCAACCGCCGAGCTCCTTCATTGGGTCCCAAAAATCGCGGTTTTCCAAAGAACGCCGCGGCCACAAAATTGAAGCTATCCGGATGATTCTTAGCTAGTTCTCGAGTGCTCGGCGAGTTCTTCAAAAAGTTATTCATGAAATTTTCTACCCGACGAACGGGAGCGGAGATAGAGCTTCGTGAAAAGTCGATTTTTCGAGGGTTCGGGAATCCATCAATATTGCGACGTACTGTATTCCCAAGAATTTTAATACTTTCTCAGGCTCTAAGAATTTATGTCGATGGCATATTTCCCGTACAACAAGAAATTCACAGTTTCGATTTCGATTTTGCAGATTTTATCGTCTTCAAGTGGGTTAGCCGTTATTTTGGGTTTTTTGCGTTTTCTTCTCAGAATTTTTAAGATATCGGCCAAAATAGGTCATAATCTTTATCAGCGGCAAACATATATGTCTTGCTTGAATTATCGTTCCTATGGTAAGGGGTCAATAATGGTATCACCGTTGTTCCATCCTATACACTGATAAGCCGGCAATTTGTAATCGTTTCGCGAATTGGACATGTTCTAGAACGGACGAGCAAGCAGTGAAAGCAGCGAGGACGGCGCTGGTAGTAGTGCAAGCACGTCGAGAGGAGCCGGAAGTGGGTTCGGTCTTGGAGGTACTATCGGTTGCGCCGGTGGTTGGCGAAGCGTCTTCGGTGCCGTTTCTGGACGCGAACTGAGGCTTTACGAGTGCGCACCGTGGAGTCCCGAGGCTTGGGCATCACCAAGTGTAACATGTCCACTCATAGCAACGAGGTGAGTCGAAAGAAAAATACGTTTATCTTGGAAATATTCCTAACTAGCTTAACTCGATTCTCGCTTAAAACAATTACTCTTCGGGTAATCCGCTTCAAAATGCAAATATATATGTATATATATAGGTATTCGTGTCAATCCGTTCTATCTACTTGGTTGATGTTGTCTCTCGCCTCGTTGTCCTACGTCGTTACGGTTCCCGCATGGGAGCCATTCACCGTGTACGCGACCAGTCGCACTGAACTCTCTCATTTGCCAGCGTAAGAGCGAACACGCTAGAGGGGTAGTATGAAATGGTAAGGGCGAAAGAGAGAGGGAGAGAGAGAGATCGCGAACAGCAGCAATGTCGCGTCCGCATTACCCTCGTCTCAGCGTTATCGCGACAGACGTAAAACGTGTTTCGCACACGCGACAGATTCGTGTCCGGGTGGTATGGCCGCCGGATTACCAATGAGGCACACACAGTGGGACAGAGGACTCGCTCGCCACGATCACCGACACCCCTTCTCGTCGGCAGCAACAGCCTCGTATGAGCTTCGTCTCTCTTTCTCCCTCTCTCTCTCTCTCTCTCGTTCTCTCGTTCTATCCCAGCGTAGCAAAGCATATCCACCACGCTGATGCTGAAATCGCGGACTCTACGCATCGTGCGCCACCCCATTCGCCGCATTTCCCCGCTCACCGGATTACGGCAGTTAGCAATGTTCGTTAGACCACCATTTTAATTAAGACCATTATATCCACCAGTCGTTCGTATTGCTGTGAAAGTAGGAAGCGAAAGCGAGGCAGAGAGACTACACCTCTTTCTCTCCTCCTCCTCCCCCCTCCCTCCCTCACTATCATTCCACACTAGTATGACGTATATATAGAATCGCGCTTCTCGTCGGTACTTATACGTGCGCGGACGCCCTAATCCCACGACGTGTTCTCGCGTCGGGCTTGTGCTCTGGTTGCTTTGGTCTCGTTTCGTTAAGCCCAAGCCCTGTGTGCCGTACCAAAGGAATGCATGTGTAAGTGCACGAAAGCTCTCTGAGGGCCTCTGCAAGAAGTATTAGTCTATAGGTATATGTACACGTATATGCGCATATGTGTATGCGCAAACTCTCTCGTAGTCGGTACCGGTGTACTATGCACCGTCGAAACGACTAGTACGTACCCGGAGGAATGATAAAGCGCCTCCTCGTTGGCACAGCTTATGAAAATAGTTCGGAGGCTCTGGCGAGCTTTCTCTCTCTCTCTCTCTTTCTCTCTCGCGTATGTTACCTATAGTCTGTAACTACTTGGGTTGCTTTGCTTATAGTCTTCTCTACCCCCTTAATATCTATCTATCTATATCTATTTCTCTGTCACTCTATTCCATCTGTGTAACGGTTTGCACTGCTGCATTGTACTTGCTTCGCTGCGTCTGACCGACCCCGACTACTACTACTGGCATCGGTTCCATAGGGGGCTGCGAACGTGATTGAGGCTAGCGCAGCTTCTAGCATTCTTGCCATACACGGTATTAATGGCAGATGGGCTATGGTATATTTACGCGAAGGCTAAGTATCGGTACAGCATCTGGAAATTCGAGGATGATATCCATTACGTTATTAAATATATTTTGGAAAAAATTGAATCACGACCAAATTTCGTTCTAAGAATCGTATTTAGGAATGACCATTATTTTTAAAGAATTTTCAATTACTTCAATGATTCGTCTGTTACCGAGATTTAATAATTGTCACAATGATGAAAACATAATTTTACCGATAATTCAATACATGCAATAATTTCACTACGATATTTTCATTCAACTACGCGATATTCGAAAATTAAGAAATATTTTACTAAACTAAAGAGTAGGATGTAAAATTTCAATGCAATCAGAAATTTTAATCTGTATAAGTTTAAAGTATAAACTCCGTGGAAACAATAATCATTTGTTCAACGACGGAAAAAAGTCACGCGACAAATAAATATGATAAAAAAATGTAACAACATTAAGTCTGAAAAACTGTGTGTCTCTCTAGCGGATAACGTAACCCTTGTCTCCGTCCATCGTACGATTAATCTAGCGTCTCTGATGATAATTAACGATTCACGATGGGGTCCTCGTAAAAGTTAAGGATCGTGACCGCAAGAGTTCGACCTTATCTCATCGTCGATCACGGAGATATTGCACGGACACGCGAAAATCGTGGCAGGAAACTTCGTATAAGCGATAGCAGCGTGTCATAGCTCAGACGATGTATATATGTATATATATATCAGTATATACAGCAATGGATGGAAGGTTTCGAGCTTTACGACATTAGACTAGCTATGTGTGTAAGTCGTGCGCTCGCGCATGCGTTTACTCTCTCGAGGTTAGGCGAGCGCGTTTTCTCGATGTTTCGCGAGAACCTACCGAGCTCGGGCGATTCTCTGTTAATTAATAGCAAGTGATTAATCATCTGGGAGACAGAGAGAATGAGGAAGTATGTGTGCGAGCAAGAAGGAAAGTGAGAGAGAGGAGAGTGAACAGCGAAGAAGGGGATGATACGACGGAAGAGAGGGGAAAGAGGATTGCAATACCCTCGTCAAACAAACCTCCGAGCAACGCTCGGAGCTTGTACGTGATCTGCAAATACGAGCGAGAGTATACGCTGCGAGTATATGCGTCCCGCTTGCGAGCTTTGCCTGCGCGCCTCTCTATGCCGCATTTTGCACACCCTCTCGCTTCTCTCCACTTCGCCGATGCTCTCGCAGCACTCTCTCTCTCTCTCTCTCTCTCTCTCTCTCTGTGTCTCTGTCTGTCTCTCTCTCTCTCTCTCTCTCTCTCTCTCTCTCTCTCTCTCTCTCTCTCTCTCTCTCTCTCTCTCTCTCTCATATATACACATACATAAGCAACTGAGTATAGAAACGACGGGTGCAAATTTTGTACCCTCTGTCTCGTAGTTGAACAACCTATTCGTCGTATATTTGTATATATACCATACATTTGTATATATATATATATAAAGTTCGAATACAGAAAGGCGTACACCTACGCTTATACGTTAGACGATACGCCCCTACGACGTCAATTCATATGTACATATATATACCTTTATTCCCTCTCTCTCTCTCTCTCTCTCTCTCTCTCTCTCTCTCTCTCTCTCTCTCTCTCTCTCTCTCTCTCTCTCTCTCTAGGTATATATATACCGTGAAATGAGCGCACACGATCGACCTCCTATTCAACATATTCCTCTCGGTTGTCTAGCCCCTTACCCCCTTGCCGACATTATTATGCTCTCGTTCTCTGTGGTAGCTCATCCTCGTTCTTCGTATCTCCCATTGACTATACCCAATCTTTTTCCTTCCCACATACGTATTCAGTACGACGCATGGACATATATACGATTTTAATGATTGAATAGCATTGATTGAGGGGCAACGGACATTAATTACCCATTCAACCGAACTCTGCTTATTTCTCGTATATTTATCTTCTATTATTGTTATCTCCGGAATTGTTTGTCGATCTGATTGCATAGCCTTAGGAATACTGTATTTGCACATAAGGGATAGAACCCTCGAATGAATGGATCTGAATTTACCAACCCTCGTTTCCTGGAACGTGATGCAAACTTCGTAGTAACACGCATCAAATCTCGTTAGCGAAATCCAAAATGTAATAATGTACGAATGCGTACTTGAATTTTTATCGATACGAACGAATTTTCGTCTTACTATATTGTTTTGTGTTTTATTTATATCGTAATAAAAAAATTTCTTTTTTAATTCTCCGACGTTGTCCCCGATGTCCCGGTCAATTTCATTCCGGAAGTTATGCGCGTCGCGTCGCTAGTCGCATCGGTTCATCTCTCGTACGAATTATCTACGAGCCGTAATCCACAGTTTCCGAGAGCAATGTCATATAATATCGCGCATAGTTTATATAGAAGCACGTTCGTCCTTGGAATATCTATATACTTATGTATATATATACATGTATATCTTTCGGGCTTCCTTCGATTTCCCCCGTGTGTCGAGAGAGCCCTAATAAACTTTGGGCTATCCGGCTAGCTTCTAGTTCTACGCTCTCTCTCTCTCTTTCTCTCTCTCTCTTCTCTTGGGTGATGGGCCCGGAGATGAGACCAGCGTGGGACTTCTTGTATCGCGGAGAATATACGTTGCACATTCTCGTCCGACCAATCAGGTGTGAAAATGTATCGAGAATAATAACTATAGCCAAAAGGAGAATCGAGTAGACTCGTTTATAGGGAGATGAAACCCGATCGCTCGAATATTTTCGCCATTATTCGCCACTTCATCGTGATAGTTACGTTGACTAAAAAACTACCTCGCATAAGAAGATAAAAAAACATCGCAATTCCGATCCACAGAGTGTATTTTTTCTCTTCCCTCAAGAAAAATCCATCAACTTTCATTTGGTTAATGATAATGTTGTTTTTCTTCATATTATAAAAAAGATCGGTTCACGAAAGGGATTTCTATAACGAAAGTATACGTAAAATTCTACCTCGGTTTTTTTTTTCTAGAATTATCAAATTTGTGCCCTTCCCTTTTCTCAATTGGCGCGTCCGACGTTGGCTATAAAAGTTAATTTTTTTTTTCAAGGCTAAACACACGTTTATCGATGAGAATATGTTAAATTTATTGGATTTGTCGTAATCGGATATTACCGTGGAGGGAAATGGAGAATTTTATAAAATTTATCCGCGAATGGATTTTCTGACGGTGTTTAACAAGAGTCACATTCGATCCGTCCCTAGTGAACGGATTAGCCCCACTCTACGAGATACTCTTGTACGCGGTGCTGTATATCCATGTTTTAATGGCGTACGCTATACGATCGGCGAGGTGAGAAGGGGGTGTCTACAGGTTGGTGATTTCGAAAGCTCGCTCGAGGGATTCGACCCCCGCCAACTATATTGTCGTTGGTGATATATATATATAGAGAGAGAGGTATAAAATACGCATATACATTATCGGAGCAAGAGAGCACGAGAGAATAAGAGAAAATAAGAGATGTAGTGCGATAGAACGAGATGAACGCAGAATTTATTTATCATCCCCCTCGCGTATATTCGACGTTCACCGAGGGTAAAAGGGACAGCGAGAGGAGAAGCGAAGGGGTACGAGTGTCCCTGACCAGCAGTGGACCGAACCATTTGGTTTAATGGACGGCCCCGGATCACGTGGAACTCTCGCACGGGCACCAATCAGCAACTGTGACTTGCCGAGCAACCCTCTGGTGCGCTTGTACGCGAGCCACGAGGCGACGAGGGATGATGTTGCTCAACTGTGGATTATATACCTATATATATAATACACATGTATATTCATCAAGGTACCAGCGGAACAGAGAGCGTAGCGCGTTATGAATTGGATGCCCGGTTAACGTCGTTTCCGCGTCAATTTGCTACGTACAAAAGGGACATACGGTGCCTCTGGTGTTCGAACGACGCGAGTTGAAAAAAAAAAAATTTCTATGTATATACACGAGTCGAAAGAAAATAAAAAATGAAATTTTCCTTGTTATTGCGAATCAGCTTTGGCTGTGCTACCTCGAAATACGCGAATGGCGAATAGAGGGAGTTGGCACACGGGTGTGTCTGCATTGGGGAAAATTCGAGCGGGTCGGTATAAGGGTCGCACCCTAGGGATGAGAAACCACGCGCATCGTTTATTCAACGAGAGATTAAAGCGATCAAGCTAAACTATATGTCTTGTACATGCTTATACGATGTATACGTATACGTCCGTATATACATAACGACTCTAGGGGTTGAAAAATCTCTCTTACAAACGATGTGGATATTCCAATAATATGGAAGCTAATTCCAACAGTTTTTTTTTTTAGTAAGTACTTATCGGGCATCCTCTAGAAAATGTCTACACAGGAGTATAGAGCGTGAAATATTTTTATAATAAGAGGATATATAATAATATATCCGCGAGGATGTGCGCGTGGCTGTGTAGGGGTTGGTATCTCTCTATATACCGAGAATAATGCACACCATCGGTTCGCTGCTCTCTGATTGTAGCGCCAATTCACTGATCCGGAATATTGTGAGAAATGGAAAATTAAATCTGCCCGATGCACCATACAGAAAGCTCGAGATATTAATATAAGTTATAATGAGTTCGCTGCCTTCGCTACTGATACGTCGGGAGAGAACGAGCGAGATTATTCACTTGATACTAAAATCGACTATTGTCTCGCTTGGTTCGATGGAGCCGTAATACGAATGGAATAAATACAATAGAAAAAAAAATAAGAATAACAATAGATTTTCCCTTTTTTAGAAATAATATTAATAATGAAATTACAAAATATTTCCCAACGGAGATTTTTGCTTGTGTGTTCTGTAAAAAATATGTTTTTATGAAACGAATTAAAGAAAAAAGTATTCGACGATAATAAAGCTCGATCGATTAAAGTAAATGCATTTTTCTCAATATGATTTGCTGCGTGAGCGAGCACCTTTGATTCATCTTGCGTTACGTTAACGGAAACGGGGGGAGGAATGAGAATATGAATGATATATCGATATGTATGTATAGATGCGATTCTTTTCTTGCTACTTCGGATCGGGGCAGTACGTTACATCTCTTCTTGAAGTGAGAGGAACCTGGTGAGGTCTTGAAGATAAAGGCGTTTCATTTCAACGCGTGGGGAGCAAAAAAAGAGACGTGCGGTGTGGCCTAAGGGTGAAGGTTGAAGAGAGAGGGAGAGAGAGAGAGAGGGCGAGAGGGTGAAGAGAAAGCGTGAGAGAAAAGTTCTTTCTGTTCAAACCCGCGAGCCCGAAGGGAAAAGAATTGGTTTGCGGTGAGACCGGTTCCTTTCTCTCCCTCTGTGTTTCCGCACGATTCTCTCCCTCTCTGTCGTTTCCTTTCTCTCTCTTCCACTGAGAGGATAAATATTCTCTCCTTTTGGCTATCGTAATTTATCGAGTCGCTGGCGATGAGAGTAATTTAGGTTCTCCAACATACATGGAGAGAAAACCGAGGAAGAAAAGAAAAGTCGAAGTAAAACTGATCGCGAGCCATTTCAACGTTTCTATACTTATATATTTGCCTTCGCGTCTGTGTGTCCTATGTATGTGTATACGCGCGCGCTCCTTCGTCTAAAATGGAAAATTCGACGAGAAAGACGGAGAGAAAGAGAGAGTGAGGGAGAGTGAAAGAGAAGGTATAGCGATGGAAGATCTCTCTACCGTGTGACAATTGCCGAGATCGAGGGTGAAAGAAGTGAAAGAGGGCGCGAGAGAAGAGGTCACCGAGAATTTTCCGAAGAGAAAAAGCCGGATCGCAAGAGATAGATAAAAGAGAGTGCGATACATATATATATATATATAACGAAGGCACTAACGGAGGAAAAATCGTAATACCAGATGTGAAAGATGGAACTCCGATAATCGAACGGTAAATCGAATCAATTAAATCCTGAGTTCTCACTCGCTCGCTCGACCTTTCGCTCTCTCTCTCTCTCTCTCTCGCTCTCCCATCCCTCTCTTTACCCCCGTCCCGACCCTCCCTGAAATACATCAATGAGAGGGAGAGATAAAGAGAGAGAGAGAGAGAGAATGAGAGGGGTGCGAAAGCATTAATTATGGAGAAGGTGTCGCCGACAGTCAAACACCAGAGCTATGTACTATACATATAGATATACATACAGTAGTATATAATATACAAGGATTCATATAGAAACGCGATATCGAGAATTTACACGCGGATGATTACCGGCGCATTTACTAACGAGTTATTCGCTGTAAAAAAAAAAAGTTGGAATCAGGTACGAGCTTTTCAACTTTCATATTACTTTCGTACTTTTCTTCCGATAATACTTTTTCTCTTTTTTAAACTTTTATACAGTTTTTAGTTGTTTTTTTTTATCATCTACCATTTGCCACAGTCTATAGCAGTGTCGGTAATATAGCACCGGAGAAAAATATCTAATAATTCATTGGATAGATGAGAATGCTATTAAAATCACGGAAATTCGATATTCATCGATGGATTGCCAATACTTATCAATATTTTTTTATCTTGTCGAGATGGAGGCTGTATTTTTCGGAATTCTATCCAACATGCGTTATAAAATCATTATCGATATTCGAGTATTGCGCCTTGGAAGAATGATATAGGTGAGGGAGCTTCCAACTTTTCATAAAGAAAAATAAGAAAACGAAAATCTATAAGATTGAAGACCAAGTATGAAAGCTCTGATAAGAAGAGGTGGAAGAAGGCGAGAAAGAAAGAGGACCAAAAAGCAGGTTCGAGGGGCTATTTCCGGTCGAAATGGCCTGTATCGGTTCACAGTGAGAGAGCGTAGCGAAGAAGCGACACGGCGGAAAGTACGAAATGGCCGACTTAAGGAAGTTTTACTGCAAGACAAACCGGAAGTGATACGGCTCTGCGCCTTGGGGAAACGCGCTTTCTCCCCCACCATCTCCCTTTCTCTTTCCCTTTCTCTTTCTCCCTTTCTCCCTCACCCCCTTTCTCTGTCTCTCTCCTTCCTCTCTCAGCAGTTTCGACTGCAATGCCTAGAGAGAACAGAAAACTTTCTTTCTCTCCTGCTTTACCCGGATTACGAACGCCTACGAACATCAATTCTCGTTTAACGCCTTTATTTACCGACCGAGACTTTCCTCCGCTTCTTCTTCTTCTGCTCCCTTCTCTCTCTCTCTCTCTCTCTTCTTTTCTTCCCACTGATTCAATTTTTTTTTTGCGTCTCCTATTTTATCGTACGGTCCATCGCGGTGCTCTTCGATTTCTCCGTTATGCCACACCCGCATCTTCGTTTCGTTTGCGTCCGCACCCAATACTTCCTATCTATAGCGTAGTATCGTCTCTCCTAATCCTCCCTCCGCCAAGCTGATTCAACAGGATACCCGGAGAATTGAACCAATCGAGACGAGAAAAATGTTTTTATTTTCTTTATCGGTCTTTTCGTAAATACGACTAACAGGATAAACGAGCTTTGTCCATTCTGGACTATAAATAGCGCGAATCCTCTGCCATCTCAGATTTTCCCATTTGGCGTTAGTGAGAATCGTTGTTCTTCGGCGATGCTTGAAAAAAGGTAACATGGAAATTGGCCCGAATATTTTCCTGGACCGTTTCACGATTTTCCGTACCGGTCCGATCGTGACTCAGATACGCGCGAACGAAAAGTGATACTCGGGCTGAATGTCCTCAGCCTCGTGTATATATATATATATATATAATACAAAGAGAGGAGGGACGTATCGCATTGAGCGAACGTACAAATACGAATACGAATAACAAGTTTATTGGCCTGAGTCCAGCGAGGCCACTCAAGCTCGACGCTCACCCCGGGACCAACTCGCACACGTACGAAACCGTCCGTTTGCCCTTCTCGTTCCTCTCTTTATCACAATCGCATACACACGAACCATGGACCAAACTCGACGTTTATCTACCGGGTGATACTTGAAAAAAGAACATTTGATATCCTCGCATATCCTTTGTTTTCCGTGTACCTCAGCAAATATGACCTTAGCCAACTTTATTTTAATTCTCCATGGTTTTTTTGCACTTTTTTTCAGACTCGTGTCATCGCCAACGAGACAGAACGAACAGGCTTCCAGCAGCAGCAGTTCCGTCGTTCAGCACGGTGCAACGTTTGCCGTTAGAGTCGGAACGATCGACGGTGTCATCACCCATCACCTCAGGGCCGAAACGAGAAGAGACCTGGCAGCATGGGCAAGAGCCATCGTTCAGGGTTGTCACATGGCGGCGCATTCTTTGCGCGAATACACAGTTCGTGAGTACAATGGGAAACAATATATGTTGAGAGTTTCACGAGGTACTGTCACGAACGAGAATCAAATTTAACTACCCAGACTTTTCATCCATTCGAGTGAAATTAAATTGGACAAACGGAGAACGAGTATTGGAACGAACTTGGAATTCGAAACCACGGGGTCAGGTTCCAGGGTCGAAGAATAAAAATAGCGAGACAAGAGATTTCAACGGATTTCTGTAAAAAAGAAAAAAACTAATTTTGTATTCGATCGTCCGACAGGATGCCTCTGGCAAGGAAGAGCCTGCCAGCTAGTTGTCAATCACGAGGAAGGATTTGTCCTATACGCAGCGGGAACACGAGGGGTCATAACCGGTAGCGGAACGAGTCCTGGATCACCGCCGGCGCCACTCTGGAGAAGATCGTTCGACAAGTTGAAGATGTCGGCCGACGACGGTGCTCGTCTCCTTTGGCTAGACTTCGGTGGCGACGATGGCGAGATCGTGAGTGTAGCAATGTAATAACGATAATATTAAGAAACCGAGTATCACCACCCTTTCACGAAGCTTGGGGAAAGGCACGTAGCCAGAAGTGCCTCGGGACTATTTTCTGTACAGTAGTACTCTGTTATCACTGGAAACGGCGAGTCGAGTATAAATGTAAGCATTCAGTGGTTGCACCCAAATTCCACGGTGAAACACTTGGTATCCTGGGAAGAACTTACACGAGAACAATTCTCGAGTCTAGCTCGACAACTCGAGCGAGTGAAGGGACAGATAGAGAAACAGACAAGAAGAATAAAGACCGGGGCCCTTTCGCACTTGTCGCGCCAAGGCAAATATTTATCATCGTGTCCTGTTCGTTGCGCCTCGTATCGTTCCATCCAAGTTCAAATTACACCTGGAGCCATCTACGAGTATCTCTTTCCCACACGAACACTTTCCGTTTGACTCGTACAGGATACTCGAAGGAAAACATCGCCCCCCTTTTAGAATCAACAGAGTCAATTTGATTACGATATACGATTGAGACAAAAATCACTTGGAAATAAGAAAACACTATTCATTAGGCTTTTAAAATAATGAAACACGTTCTGTTTTACTTCGCGAATGAAAAATTAAATTATCTCAGCAAACCGAAAGCTTAGAAAATATCCGGGCGAGAAGCTTATTTTTTATTTTTTTTTTTCATTGGCATAATTGGGGGAAAAATTGTTTATCGTTAAATTTTAGTATTCGTTGTGTTTTTTTTTTATTAATTAGTTTATTTTCATTACAGGAATTGGATCTGGAGAGTTGTCCAAAGCCAATAGTGTTTGTACTTCACAATTTTCTCTCCGCCAAGATACATCGCCTCGGTCTGACAGCATAGGGGTACGAGGGGACCTCGTGCGAGGTCCCCGATCTTCCGCCTCACACAACGAGGTCCGTAACGAGTGTATTCCTTCACTAATTCACGAGCGCAGGCACGAAAGATACGAGTAACACACACCCGCGTCGGCTCGCGTCACAGCTGTGAAGAGAAGTGAAATTACGAGAGAGTTAAAGAGTGAGAAATTACGGTTTCCGAGAGTTGAGCTCGAGGAGAGTCAGCTCAGAATGTTCCTCGAAGGATTTTTCGTCGGTTCAAAAGTGATGACGAAAAAAAGCAGGAGAAGAAGCAAAAGAAGCAGAAGAAGAAGGAGCGAGAAACCAAGTGTCTCTCGTTGCACAGGACATTGAGGAGGCACTCCTCGGTGTTTCGAGAGTCTCCTCGGCCTTGGTGCCCGTGATGCTCGAAAAATTGTCTGCCGTACGTAAACCCGAGAGCCAACGACTTAACTTAAGAAAGTATAGCGAATATATCGAGTGAGAGAAAGGTAGAGAGAAAGAGAGCGAGCTAACAAAAAGTGAAAGAAATAGGCAGGAAGAGAAGAAGACAGGACCGAGTAGGCGGGCAAGAGATGTTGGAGAAATGAGAAACGATTAATCGATTCGGAGCCATCCATGAAACATTTTATTTACCATTTTTCCCGAAAGGTACGAATTTTTCAAACGACCGGTATTCAAAGTTCGGTTGTAGGTAAAATGTGAGAAACAAAAGACGAGGAGGACGATACGAAGATCGACGATGATTTAATAGAATTTGAGAGAAAGAAGGAAGGAAAGAATGAAAGGACGAAAGAAAGAAAAATCACAATGTTTCAAAAATAAATCGATTGTATGATTTTTAGAAAAAAAAATCGCTAATAATCAACGCGCCTAAGTAAGTGATTATATATACATAAGTAAACTAGAGACTAACGAAAAAGATGATAAATTAATTGTCAAAATGTTGAACGGACGGGAGTATGAGAATGAGAGAAAGAGCGAGAGAGAGAGAAAGAATAATAAATAAATAAATAAACAGAGATACGCATAATTATCGATAAATATGATTATTAACGAATTATTAACGTAAATTGAATAAAGGATCGTGCATTTGCATAACGGTCTGCCCGGGACGAGCAACATTCGCGAGTTCTTCGGGTTTGTCGAAATATCGAGCGAAATAAAAAACATCGGAGAGAAGGAGATAGAGAATAATGAGTTGCGAAGAAATTAGCGAGTTTCGTGGGTGCAGCGAGAGAGGCACGAGTGAAAGGGAAAAGGTGAAGACGGAGAGAAGTACTACGACAAGCCCGATAAAATTAGCGGCTAATTTATTAATGTTAAAAGTGCGCTCCTCGCTGGGTAATTAACGCGATCGTTTTCCATGCACTTTTTTTCCTACCGTCGCGCTGGTCCACGTGGGCGCTCGAGACTCTCGGCGAAGAAACTCAAAAACAAAACAAAAAAGACTGGCTTTCTCGTACAGCCATAACTTTTAGGAAGAATGATAGAGCGGTGCGAGAGAGCAAGGGAGAGGAAGATAGGCGTAGAAAGAGCTTGTAGGAGATGAGTCGGAGAATGTGAAAGAGTCGAGAGAAAAGACGTAGCCCATCTCTCAGGCGGTTCGATCGTCAGTCCGTGTTATCAAAGCTCCATTCTACGCCCGGATAATTTCGTTAGAACTTTTCCCGTCTAACGTTTTTCCTTGGCCGGGAGGCGAGAGTAAGAGGGAGGGGGAGAGAGAGAGAGAGAGAGAGAGCGAGAGAGAGAGAGAGAGAGAGAGAGAGAGAGAGAGAGAGAGAGAGGGGAAAGATAGAGAGGGAGCTGTTTCCGCCCGTGGAGAAAATCACCGTTGCTGCTTTTGCTTCTGCTGCCGAAGGGATAAAGTTTTCCATGCATAGACGTTGCGCAGGGTGGGGAAAGAAGAAGAGAGAAAACTGTGGCGGATGGGCTGACGGCGGGAACGTCTTTTCTCTATCTTCCTCTCTTGCCTCTTTTTAGCACCTTCGACGACGATTCTTCCTCGCTCACTGTCTCTCTCCCTTTCTGTCTGTCTGTCTGTCTCTCTCTCTCTCTCTCTCTCTCATCCCCTCCTCCGACTTCCCCCTTTCTCTCCTACTCCATCTCCGTTCCCCTCTCTTGCCCTTTCTCGCGAGGCATCTACGAACAGCGCAGCAACACTATCGCTCGCCCAACTCAACCCCGGTACCGAGAAGTTTTCCCATAGAGATGAAAGAAGAAGCGAGAAAGAGAGAGAGAGAGAGAGAGAGGGAGGGAGAGAGAGAGAGGGAAGGAGGAAGAAAGAGAGCAAGAGAAAAAGGGAGCTGGTCGTCGAAAGAACCCAGGTAGAGAAAAAGTAAAACCGTGGCCCGTTGGACAATTTCGCACACACGCGAATTTTACACCAACTCGAGCAGTTAAATCAACAGGGTAGCGTGAGTTATCGAACAGTTTTCACGGTTGGATATTAGTAAGAGAAAGGAAGAAGTTTCTCATTCGCACAAATAACGACAGCGGGTCGGTTCTCATCAAAAAAGTATATCGGAGCAAGAAAATAGAAGGGACGAACGATAAAAAGGGATACGGGAGAATGGGCAAAGAGCAGACAATTTTAGAGGAAATAACGAGTGAAAAGGGGTTGCGCCCTTGATTATTGCCTCGTGGCATCAGCGAGAAAAGCGCCCTAGTTGTTTTATACGGTTCGTATCCTTACGCAATTAAATTTAAGGAGATGAAAGTGCGAAGTACGGCTGAATGCGAGAAAGTCAAGAAAGAATGCCTAACTCGCGACTATTTTTCTCTCTTTCGCTTACTCTTAAACTTGTATCTATAGAAAGGGAAAGAGAGAGAAATGGACGTTTTATAGCGAGCACACGCCAAATGTTATAGCAGTGTGTCTTAAAACTTAGAGACATTCAATGTACGAGGGAGAGAACAAGAGAGACGGAAACGACACCGTGACTGCTGATGTAATGTAAATTGTACAGGAGAACGTGCCGAGCTGACAAAAACCTCTCCGAGGCAGCGAAACCGACAACGAGAGAACGGATGATGAAAGAGAGAGAAAGAGAGACACGGGAAACCGAGTTGAAGCAACGAGACAAGGCGTTTCACGATTCTCATAAATGTCTTGACAAACGAGAGGGGAACGGAGTTCTCTCGAACACGAGTTTATTCAGGATCATCTTTTCTCGTCTCTTGTCTCTCGTTTCGTTTTCCAGCCTCGTTCTTCTCGACTATGCGGTACGATTGATGCGATGTGAATTCTCCTTGTATGGAGAAGTATAGAAAGAGAGAGAGAGAGAGAAAGAGAGCAAGAGAGAGAAAGAGTGAGAGAGAGAGAGAGAGAGAAAGTGAGAGAGAGACAGAGAGATACTTCAGAGCAAACTCTTTAACCAATTATCGCGTTAATAGCTGCTGGGGTTTCTCGTCAAGCGTGAATAAGGGTAGGTAATCCCCTTGCCAATCTCTATCCCATCCATCCTCTTCCCATTATTTCCCAAACTCACGAACGTACCAAGCGGACTCGTTGACAATTCCAATGAATATTCGTGAAAGTGAAATTCGGTGTATAAATTTGAGAAAGCAGCGCGAACGAGTGCGTGAGATAGCGAGAACGAATGGCGCGTTTGTGTGTGAGAGAGGCGAAACGACCGTGTAGGGATGAAAATTTCAGAGAGAAATGGAAGGGCAGTGGAGACACTCGGACGAACCGATTAGACAAAATTTAAAAAAAGAAAAGAAAAGAAATAATAATAATAATAATATTAATAATAATAATAATAGACAAAGAGAAATCGAGGATCGAACGAGTCCACTGCCCGAAAGCCGTACAATAATAACGTTTTGCGATTAAGTAGACATATCAACGAAGCCACGTTATAATAATATCTATCTCTCGTTTTCTGTCTCGGTTTATTATCTTCCACGAGTTTCTCGTTTTGTACGAATTCATCGGTCGAAGAAGCAACGAACGACGAAAGAACAAGGAATAAGAAAATGTATTCCAATGTTATTGGACCCGGTGCCACGGGGGTTGGCGGAAAAAAAAAACATTAATCAGTTGGAAAGCGAAGCAGAAATAGATTGCCAGAAAACGGTGGGATTTTTGTACGTACTCAGCAAACACAGAATTCTCAAAGTTGTAAAAACTTTTTCTTTGCGAGAAGCAATAGTGGATGAATAACATTTAAGTAATTGCGATATTGTTAATGGGCGTGCCTGCATGATCGAAAATAAGAGGTAATCGTGCTAATGGAACAAAATGTAAAATTAAAGAAAATTCCCAGACGAAATCAAACTGTAAGACTCGTAATTTTTATATGAATTAAGTGTACACTTTATGCACTTTTTTCCTCAACATTTTAACAGTACTAAAATTTAACGACTTATGATTTTTATCCCCTGACTTATTGACTTTTCTTCAATCATCTTAATTTATTAAACACATTTGTCAGTATCGATAAATTGTCGAGCTTATTTCTACCTCGACTTGGAAAACCTCAAATAAAGTGATCTTATCACTAAAACTTGCCTGGAAAAGTGTATAACGATAGATCCAATAATAATATAATTGGTGTAGATGGACGAATTGAAGACAGGGGAGTATACGGCTGCTACGTCATTACACCTTGGCCATACCCTCGTTTTACTTCCATACGTGCTCGACAAAATATATAGCTCTTGCGACTCTTCGATCCGAGAAAATTGTGACCCGAGAGAACGGGATGAGCATCAGCTAGAAACTGTACCACGTTACTATATACCATACCTCCATGTCCCGAGCGATATTAACCTTTGATCTCCATGCAAAACGAGCGTCCCTCTAACTCATCCACCCTTGCATCCCCCTCTCGCAATTTCTACATGCGTGTTATCCACATGGACGGTTATATGTATATGAAGAAGCTTTTCAAAGAGTGCATACGCCATTGGATGACCAGCCACCAGTGAATTGCCACTTCGGCAACAAAATATTAATAATTAATTGAATTTCTCGACTCGTACTGCACGGCTCCTATTCAACCGCAGATATTCTCTGAGATTGAATCGGACCTGGTGAGGTCGTAAGTCTTGATGTGGATTTTCCCTAGTTTCTTTCTTTTCAATTGCGACTCGGAAGTTTTTGTTACCTAAAAACGATGGCCGCTATTTAATATTTTTATTTTATCGGGTAAATTGTACCTCGTAGGACTTGACAAATTTTATCAACTTTAATTAAGACACCATTGTTGTACCTTGATGAATAAATTTTATGCTACCTTGCGTTCCATCATCGCTGTATTGCGAATCATTATCGATCCCTCCTTAATGTTAATGTTACTAAAACATTTATAAAACAATACTCGTAACATTCTGTGTTGGCTGAGTACATCCTTCAATGTTCTGTAAATAAAAATACCTGAGAAAATCCGAGATATCCGCGTATCCGCCACCGTGTGTATTCGAAAGACTGTACGGTTCAAAAATAAGAATGTTTGAAAAATAACCGAGCGGAGGATAAAACTAATCGTATCATAGAATTTCTTGCGAAGGCCGATGGGATCGTTGTTGAACGAGGATTCTATCGAAACACACAACCACACACATAACAACAGTCGGACGTTGTATACACAAAAGCATTATGCTTTAGAGAATAAAATCTCGAGTAACATATTTCTTTCGAAGAGTTGAGTCAGCTCGTAAATTATGTATTTTTCTAATGATTTTAGCCTCGTATGACAAAGAAAATGAAAACGAAATGAAAGCAGGCAAAAAAAGATGGACAGAGAGAAGCAGAGAGTTTTCCCTCTCTAACGACACAAAAGAACATTAAAATTAAAAAGCGACATGTACACCCTTGCCCTCATGCCCACCGCGACCTTAGCCCCTTAATTATCCTATCGATTTTTTATTTAGACAAAAAGAAAGAAAAACAACAAAACTACGATGGTTAATGTATGTATGCGTTACCAAATAAACAGAACGGTTAGAGCATCGACTGGTTGAGCATATACGTTGTGTGTCTCGTTAAGTTTTTTTCATATCCCATCCCCTTATTTATTCTACATTCGTATATTAAAACAATATATATTTATGATAATCCATCCTACGCTGATCATACGCACGTCCCACAGGATCATGAATACTTCGTCAGGACTGTACCGAGGGTTTGCTGTTGTAACCAACGGTCGTAAATTCTCGGAAGAAGAACGTTGGTCATAACATTATTTTTCCACAATTTCTGAATATACGTGTATCGAGTTTACCTTTATCTTCCATTCTGCTGGTACATGTATTATTAAAATTCGAAGCTTTTTTTTACATTGCCCTTTCGTACCTATATCTGACTGGAACAAAAGGAGGAAAAACCATCACTGGAAAAATGGCATTGCATCTCGAATCAACGTACGTATATTGAAATAGAGAAAAGTATGAAATTGCCCGAGACGAATCATTTTTCTTACGTGTACATTGTATCATATTCACTTAACTTCGAACTTTTTATACAATAGAATGCAATGAAATTCTAAGCTCATCGTCGTTTCTGAAAATTCAAACATTTGCAGACGCGTTACACATGGAGAAACGTCAAATTTCTCCGAAACCTCGATTCTACGTTGGATTCCTGTTCGCATGAATACAAGAAGAGCCGGATAAAAGTTATCGGCGAAACGAAAGACCCGACGCAGTCGTCGGATAGTACGAGAAGGGAGAACAAATGGACTTTGGGCCTGGAAAAATATTCAGGGGTAAAAAGTCTCGGAGCCCGAGGGTTGCGGGAAAGCCCATGAAACTTTTGGACTTTGTCATTTTTATCGGCATTTCGATATCGCAGTCGCATGATTGACCGAGCATCGAAGCTCTTGGCTTATTTTCCTATTCCTACTTTCTTATACCTTCTATAGAATACTTCTCACTGTCCTCTAACAGAGATAGACTCGCTTCGCATATTGCTATGTGCGGTTCAAATATATCAGGTGGACCTTACTTATATTTTCTATTAGTTATCAAAAGTTATATCGATACCAGTAAGAAAATCGCTAATCATCGCGTGCAGAATTGTTGACAGGGATACCAAACTACTGATCATATCCTCATCAGGATATGGCAGGGATGCGCCAAAACAGGTGTCCCTACAGGAATCTAGATGGTTTCCGCATCGGAAGAAATTTACGTCGGTAACGAGATTTCGAAACCATGGCGCCACTGTACTTTCGGGGTATACCGACTCAATCCTAATACGAAGCCTGTCGTGAGCGTAGATTTTATGACCAATATGAATATATATAGATATAGTAGTAGTAGTAGTACCGGCCAGGACCGACAGGTGGCGCATGGCCATCCCGCTGCTCACAAACGAACCATGCGTCCGCTGGCATTATAAATGCGTAAACAGTGAAGAAAAGTATTAAGTTTCCTCTGGAACGTGTTGTAAAGAATTAGATCACACTGCAATAAGTGTGCTATACAATTCTTGGATCGTACAATTACATACACTTTTTTCATATACATACTTATTATTATCTCAGCCTATCCTGCTGCTTTTAATTTGTTTCCTTGAAGTCGCGGGTAGAAACTAGTATTTAAGGTTGTTGTGGTCTAGCCATCGGGGGTGAAGCATGAGGGGGGTGTCCTATGCTTATGCACGGAACCGATGAATTGTTACCAACTGCTTGTTGTGAAGTTATCGTCGTATTTAATATCATTTTTCAAGGAAAAAATCCACATCAGTTTAAAAGAATATGCATTTTTGACAAAGTTATGGTTACAGGAATTATTTCTATTAGTTTATGGCATTATTTTCGATAATTCGTTAGAGATCAATTATTGGAAAACGAACTGGCAACAACGTAAATTATGACCCACGATAATTGCTTGGGTTGACAGCAATGTCGCACAGCTGTCATATACCCTCTCCGTTCTTAACCATAAAATCGAAATGTCTGTTTATCAACCATGAACATAGGTCCCGGGAACAAATTCTTTCGTTGGAAAGGGTCACTAAGGTAGGGAGTGCTTGTGACATCTACGGTGTTGTCATGTTTCCGAAGCCTTATATCTTGTGTGCTCAATTTTTGGGAAAATTCGCGATTACAATCATTAATAACGTTGAATCGGTACTGTACATTATTATTTTCAAAGCACCAAAAGTTATTCCGATATTTCATTTAACCATACCTGTTTTTTTAAGTCCGTGCCATCGTTTTTTCGGCAGATATATATAATATACTGAAAAATGTTCTAAAATTCCCATAGACATAATGTGATGAGCACACCAAATGCTCCAAATGTTTTGAAATTTGACAGGTTGATTAGTAAATGGATCATGAACGTTCATACAAAATTTCATCTCAGTGACATCGTTTCGACCTGACCCCACAGCAACCTTAATATAATGCTTTCAGCAATTCACAATTCTTACGTGATGTCATCGGGATCCCTGCTCAAATCCAGTTAGAGTTATTAACGGATTCGGATCGGGATTCCTAATGGAATCCAGTTTTACGGGCCTTACATTTAGTCCTCGAATCTGATCCGATATCGGATTGGATCCTGATTAGGAGCCCGGGGTACAACTCAGAATCCAACTGTATCCCTGCCAAAATTTCTGCACGGGATGTTTTCACGTAATACTCCATTGTATTAAAAATTTCATTTACTCCAAATTTGCGGTTTTTCACTATGTACCCAGGTGCTGTCAGTTCTAAGGCCTCGATGCTCGAAATCCGAACAGCTGCTGTAGTAGAAGAGTTCTAAAATAACGGCAGTTTATTAATACTATTGTTATCAAATTTGTTCACGACGTTTACTTTCGTGAATACACGTTTGCAGTTCACAACAATAGGTAATAACACTGAAGTGAGAACAGCAAGTGATTGCCCTCTGCACCGAGCAATGCTTCAGGGAATGCCTCCTGGCAAAACGTCCAACTACCTCAGTAGATGTAGAGTATTCATAACTGGCACTGAAAATAATGTGAATTTCTAGAAAAATAACGTATTCGATAATCATGATTTGCATATTAAATTATCTTGGCATTGAGATATACATTAAATATATACGTATGCTAGATCGTAAAGAATCTATCGTATTCAAAATTGCATATACTCAACGTTCACCTTGTTTTCAATGAATCCGGGTTCTCACAGTTCTGAAAGCCTACTGTCTGGATTTGTTTGCAATAAACAAGATTGCGAAACGCCGGAGGAGTCGAATCTATCGTAGAAGAGTTTCGGAAGAAATGCAGTTTGTTGTCACTATCAATTTAAATGATATCACACCCGTTTTCGTTCATGCACAATCGTAAACAACTCACGATCAAAGTGACATGCCAGCAAACAAGATTGTGTCCGATCAAACTGTACCGCGCAGTACTGTGACTCTCGCCGTGGCGGAAGTACGTCGCAACTATATTCTCACCTATATATACAGAAATATTCCAAACAATATTACCAGATTAGGGGCAAAAGTTGAAACGGCGAGAGTTGATTATGCGTACTCTGAGTAACCAAAGGGTGAATTTTTTTGTACTCATGTTCAGTTGGCCGAAAGCTATTGTTGTCATGTATATGGCGAATGCCTTGGTGATTCAAACGATACGGCATTGTAATCGTGATGAGAGTTTGAAAGTAATTTTATTCGGTGGGAAATTGCTCGCTGAAGAAGATTCTAACGTTATTTTAAAGACTCTAGAAGAAAAACCTGAAAGAAGCATTTATAAATTTAAGGTCGATAAAGCCTAACAATAAAATATTGAAGTCGGATTGACGACTTTCTTGTTGTACGGGAAATTTGCGATCGACTAGGATCTCAGAGCTTGAGAAAGTATTCAAATTCACCGGAAAGCAATATGGCCAATTTCGATGGGTATCGCGAAACTTTGAAAAATCAACATTTCGCGGAGCTGTATCTCCGCTCTCAATCGTTGGACAGAGAATATCACGAATAACTTTTTGAAGTGCTTTCCGAGCACTGGAGAACCCGCCCAGAATCGTCCGGATGGCTCAATTTTTGTGGCCGTAGCGTTCTTTCGAAAATCGCGATTTTTGAGACCCATAGGAAGGGACCTGCAAAAAAAACCCCTAGACGACAAGGGCAAAAATTTTTTTGCTCTAAACCCCTTTTATATCATGATATTCGTGTTACGCGGGAAATTTCCAATTCAGAAATGATGCTACAAAGTCTTTTAGGACGAACAAAAATTTCGACCCCCTCCGGACCCCCCAAAGTCAGGAAAGTAAACCACGAATGTCGACTATCGGCCCTGGCCGAGGGTCCAATTTTTTTCGTCCGAAAAGGCTTCTATTGTAGGTTATGAAATTGGAAATTCATCGGTGATGAAGAACATGACGTTATTTTTGCCGATATTTCAAAAATTCTCGGAGAAAACGCAAGAAACCAGAAATAACGATTTTTCCACTTTAGGTCGAGAAAATCTGCAAATTCGGAAACGAAACCGTGATTTTCTTGTTCTATGGGAAATTTGCGATCGACATAGGTTCTTAGAGCCTGAGAAAGGATTACAATTCACCGGAATACAGTGCATCGCAATATTGATGGACACGCGAACCCTCGAAAAATCGACTTTTCGCGGATCTGTGTTACAATCTGAGAATCCTTTTTCTTTATACCAAACTCCAAATAATTTCAAGCCTCACCTAGCATATCGCACAACTCACCACCTGCCTCGAGCCGGGTAACGTCGCTTTACGCACCTTTTTTCGAACTCGGAAAACCGCACGTACCATGCTCTCGCCATCTGCCGTGCGTACCCCTTTGCCGCTGAGAGCACAGTTCGATATTTTCTCTTAACGAACTTTCTCGCCACCGGCACCCACAAGAGGAGGCCTAGTCATTACCTCTCCCTAAATGAATACATTAACTCACATCCGGATTAATAGTGGACGAACCGCCACGTCAACACACAAACCGTGACTCACGGATAGGATGAACTTACGTAGTATCTCAACACTATCACGCCTTTTTTCTAAGGTAATAATTCACTCAATGTCCAAAACTACATGATCCAATATGTTTTTTCCAAGAAAGTCCCCCACCATTTAACTAGGTCACCGAATTATTATTACAAAGGACCAAATCAATAATGTAACCAACCAATTAGAAAATCACACTAGCCCTAAACAACCGCTAAAAATTAGTATAAAAGGGCGACCTTTCCGCTATGGAATCAGTTACAATTTCAACGAGGACCAGCATCGCAACCACCTTGTGCAACAGAATCTGCGGAGCATTCTTCCTCGTCGCCTGTTTGAGAATAAAGTTGTAAACTCATCGGGACCAAGCTTGTATATTGTAAAGAAATCTTAGAGCCAAAAAGTAACGTGCTCGTGAAAAATAAAGTCTGATAACCGAACTCACATCGACCATAATCTTTTCACTCCTCACCGAGTCTACAAGAATCACCGTCGCATCGCATCGAGCTTCGTCAGATCACCAGCATCACACGACCAGCGAAAGAGTGAGTCGAATCTTTTTCATACAACCTTTCGTATAAGTCAAGATTGACCACCGGACCAGTCAGAAAAGACGGTGCCGTCCTAGTCGAAAACCCCTCCGAACGAATTGTAGTAAAGAAAAGGCGAGATTTCCGTCCCTGAAGAAAAGGGCTTAATTGCCTTGCCTCGAAAAGAGAAATCGAACCGTGTTACGCATCCCCATACTCAGGAGAGTTCAGCGGATTGTAACAGCTGGATCTCCTCTTTTGTTCGTCGGACAGAAAATTTCACGAATAACTTTTTGAAGAAATCGTTTAACGAGTACAGAATGGAGCAAAAAGAAAGAAAAGCAGCTGCATGTAAAAAATTCGAAAACGTCACACGAATTTTAAAAAAGACTGCAGTTTGCAAGAATTTATTTAAAAATTTGAAAAGCTCAAGGTGTGAATATATTTTAATGCGTGCGAGAGAGACTGATGCAATTATTGAAAACAATGATTTTTAAAGCTGCGAGACCTCGTCCAAGCTTTTTTTTATCGATTGATTATATATTTCACTTTGCCTTATCGTATCAAGCGATAAAATAAAATGATGGTTTTACGTGTTGAATTACGAAGTGAAATCTCTTCTCGGTTATTAAACAGGTATCGATTATCGTAAACAAAAAATAACTAATGCAAAAAAGTCCGATGATGCCGACATCTGGCCTGGATGTCGTCATTATGCAGGACTTTATGGATAAGAATTGCCCTGTGGGCAATAAGAAAAAATGAGTTTTTATTGACGGTATTATGGATAAAAATAAATACCTTCAATTATTGAAAGACAATTTGATACAAAGTGGTACACAAATGGGGATTGAAAGAACATTCAAGTTTTATCAAGACAATGATCCAAAGCACAAAGCGCGCATTGTACAGGAATATCTGTTATATAATTGTCTAAAAGTTTTGCATCCTCCACCTCAATCTCTGGACTTAAATCCCATCGAAAATCTATGGGAAAAATTGGACCAGGGAGTTCACTCGTCACCCCCACGTACGAAAGATGAACTAAAGAGGAGATTGCAGGAAGAATGGCAACAAATTAGTTCAGACTATTTGAAAAAAATTATTTCAAATATGCCAGAACGTCTGAAAAACGTGGAAGATCAAAAAGGATATTCCACTAAGTATTAAAGGTTATTAATAATTTAAAAACCACCCATTTCTTATAAGTGTCCGAATATTTTTGTTGCGCGAAAATCGTACATTATTCTATACAATGTTCAACGAAATACCTACAGATTACAGATAAAAAAAATTTTATGGCATATTATTGTTAACAAATATCAATAATCTATTCACTAAAAAAGGAATTTTTTTCTTCCAGAAATAACTACGGTACATAATGATTTATACCTATATAGCGTGGTGTCCGAATATTTTTGTTACACACTGTATATGTAATCATTGATACGAATATATATGTACATATTCGTATCAATGTATAAATACAATCTCATGGAAAATTAAGATACAATTGTTTAAAAAGCTTTGACAATTTTTTCCCCAAAACATGATATCATAAATTTCACATCACAAAAATAATCGTCATTTCAGGACAGATTTTTTTATCGAGTTGGCTCATTATTGAAAGACGATAAAGATATGTAATAAGTCGTATCAATAATGAATGACAAATTTTTGTGGTGGAAACGAATGTAAGAATGGCTTGAATATTCAATTCTTTCATCAAGAATATTAGATAATGATGGTTACCTTATTTTTAGCCAAAATCACGTGTACAACACCGTCCAACCACCCATAATATATTTTTCGATCGGATAGACACATTTCTGCAACGAGACAAAATGTTTATAATACACAAAAATTTTTTTTTTTTTTTGTTTGGTGTTGCCCGGGCACTCAATCTTTAGGACCATTGTACCCGAGCCCCTTAAGGGCAAACCGTTACCGTGTCGGCCCCAAGGGCAAGCCGGCCTCCCGCGCAAAGCTCCGGAGTACTGCCGTCCTCGCGACCGCCAGGTCGAAACCATCTGCGACACTGGTCCCAAGGACGTCATTTCTGACTTCCTCGAGCCCAGCGCAGCTCGTTATGAGATGGAGAGGTGTATCCATCCCGTCATGGCACCTCTTGCATTCCGGGTCCTCTGAGAGCCCCAGACGCGTTCGGTGCTTTCCCGTATGCCAGTGTCCCGTAATCACCCCCACAACCAGTCTCAGTTGAGCCCCGTCGAGGCATGACAGCTCGGTGCCTAGCTTTTCCGTGGGGCCAGAGAACAAGGCCTTAGTGTGCCCCATCCCTGGACTCCGCCCGCAGAGGTCCGCAAAACGTTCCGCGACCCACTTTAAGGTCGCCCGTCGCACGAACTCCTGGGTGATACCTATGGGGCATAGGCCCGCCGTGTCGGGCCGCGAAGCACCGATCCTGGCGAGCTCGTGCGCCCTGTTGTTGCCCCGGATGCCGCTGTGACCCGGCACCCAGAATACCTTGACTCTGTTGGCACTTCCTATTAGTGTCAGCAGGTTTATGCAGTCTCTCACCAGTCCGGACCTTACCACCACGCTGTGTAGAAGTCCGAGCGCGGTGCGACTGTCGCTGCATATGTAGATATGCTTATGAGTGTAGCCTTTGTCCCTGATAATGCGGGCACAGGCCTTGATGACGAATAATTCCGTTTGTAGGACAGTCGCGGGGCTCGTCAGGGCGTAGGACTCCTCCGTTCGTAGCCCCTCACACCATACGCCTGCCCCCGCTCCTGCACCTGATTTACCAGACCTGTACCAGATAGTCCCTCGGGTGACAGTATGCTCTTCTGATCCTCGACCCACGTAATACACAGAATTAGCAAAGAATGAATAATGTTTACGATGCAAAAAAACTGAAAATTATCGAACGAGTATTGAGATTTGTGATGGACAATATCAAATAATTATTCTTACCTTCTTCTTCCAGTGACGATCAATACTGTAAGTATCAACAATACACACAATATTATAATCAGCTAGACTCATTTCTGCAACACAAGAAATTATTTATAATATAATAGTAAGATACAAAAATAGCAAAATTTTGTCATGCCTGAAGATGGATAAAATTTGTTACCTCATTCAAATTCGCAATCACGTCACCACCCAACCACCCAAATATTCGTCTGATCGAGTTGACACGTTACTAAAACACGACAGAATATATGTTAAACATCGTCCAAATATAAACTTGACAATACGTTTCAAAGAAAACAAATTAATTATTTAATTCAAATCATTCAATAAACCTAAAAACTGTAAAAATAAATTAGAAATTAAGGGATTACCCCCACTTGTAGGGCAAAAAAGCCCTTTTCCATGAATTTTTTTAAAGATAACTACAAAATTTTTTTAATCGGTCAATATACCATCTTAAAGAACACATCTTGAAGAACTTTCAGTAATTTTTTTATTGAAAAATATTACATTGTTTAGTGGCAAATGGCCGTCAATGAAATAATGTTTATATATATACAGTTTGCGGTGACCAACATTGCGGCGAAGTGAATGATCTGAAACAAAAATGCGGATGCATTTAGTCAAATATAAGTATAAACTAGTCTTTAATCGAAGGATTTAAAAAAATATAATCATTTTTCACAAAATGGCGGATGATCAAAGTTAATGGTTCGATTTTAACGAAAAAAAATCGAACGATTAAAGACTACATTTTTATGTATTAAATAAGCCTGCAAAATTTCAAACAGATCGGTTCATTAGTGTTCGAGTAATCTTGGTCACCGTCTTCAGAAATGCCATTTTGAGAAAAACGCGTTTAAAGTTTCAATTTCAGTTTACACGAAGAAAATATATTTTTTTGTAAACTTACATAGAGTAATCTATTCGGGTCCATACAGAAGTTCTTCCGCCGACGATGCCGGTCCAAAAACACGCAATAAAAAAAATCGATTTTTTCAACATCGCAAGTGGGGGTAACCCCTTAATTAATGTGCATGCTCATAATTAAAAAATATTTATTTTTTTTTATTTTATGCAATTAAAAATTTGTTTAATTGAGAATTTAATTAAAATCTATTTTTTTTTAATTTTGTATTCATGAATTTGTAATCTCATAATTACTGAACTTTATTCCCTTCATTTAGAATATTATACGAACCTAATATCACCGATAGAACTTGAGAACGATGAATTTTAAAGCGCCGATAGGAATTAAATATTTCATGTGTAATGCACTATCGATGGGTAATACGCTTAATTCGTGCACAAATGAATCCAACCTTGAGCTGTTATCGCGCACGTATGAACAGGTACGATGAATGGGAGAGCCGAGTCACTATCCCCACCACGCTTAGCTACTACGCTACAAGCGGTAGTCCCCCCCCCCCCCCCCTCATCATCCGACCGTCTACCTACACATTGAGGTAGGCCTACGGTGGAATATTGGCGGCTAATATAGATGTACAGCTACGTGTTGAGGCAGTCCAACATTGTTTATATATCTATATCCACCCGTATCCATATATATAAATATATTCGCGCGGGAAAATTTACATCACAATTTTTAAATATCATTATTGTACCATCTATCTAGGTTCGTCTCACAATCAGTCGCGAAAACACTCGAGCAGCCTGTACGAAGCGCCAGATTATATATCCTTCGCCATGTATATGAATACGATAGCTTGCGGTCAATTTGACGTGGGTACAAAATGGTTGACCCTTTGACCGCTCAGACGTCGTAGAACCAACTCTCGAGGTTTGAACTTTTGTCGAGCATTACTGATCTTCCCCTTGATCTCTGATACTACAAGACTTCTCGATACCAGTCTAAACAAACCGGTAAAGTATATAATCATATCTACTATCAGAAGTCACCTACCTATAAGTCTAGACGAAAGCTGAATTAATTAATGAAAAAATATTAAGCTGTTCCTACACTTACTGAAGATTTAAAAATTATAGTTCGAGATCAAAAATACAGACTGATAGGTATTCGTTACGATCTGAGAACTTCCGCTTGATACACTATGTGACTTTCTATCACCACCTCATTAATCTCAGGTGGCTGCAGTCCAAGAATCACCAATAGATTGACCATATATCTTCTTATCACCACCTAGCTAAATCTCAGCCGTGTTACCCAATATCGATTCTTCTTCACCGACGTCCAGCAACTGACCTCCCCCCCCCCTCTCTTCCCCTTCAAAACCCTTTTGATGTCACCGCACTCGAGCGAGAATTACTCTATATCGAGTTACTCTCAGGAATGCGGCTCGTACTTCCACTCAACACATCTCAAGCACCACGTAACCCGGAAGAAAAATATCTACAGCGATCGAATATACGGCGCACCTATACACCTCACACTTCTGCAACGCAAAGTCATAAATTCACGCTCCGTCCTACTACAATGACAGCTATGACAAAGACAAATAAGAAATAGAAGTTCCTTTTAAGAAGAATATATTTTCCTTGTTTTATAGAAATTGGAGGAACAAAAAATGTCACTCAACCAAATTTTCCTTATGTAATCTTGCGCATAGTCAAAACTGACTATCGGACTAGTCGAAAAACCCTCCAGGCTGATATTGCAGTAATAATTTGAGAAGCTTTTCGTTCCTGAGGAAAGGACTTGATAGTACTGACTCGAAAGAAAAGTCGTACGTGTCTCTGTATCGTTACACTTATTGTTAGACGAGTCTAGCCGATCGTAACATGTTTGATGTTTCAAATCCATTAAATCCATACAAATATTGTTATATCTTCTTAAATATCCACAAACTGTGTTTCACATATTAATCTTCTCGATAATCACTTACATTTTCTTCGAACTGTTAAGTATCCCATTCACCTCAATAAATCTTTGATATGATTAAGATAAAACCTTTAATTGCCCCTGTAATAAATTGATATACACTACCGGCGGAAAGTTTCCGGACAAAAGTTGAAAACAGTGCCCGAACGTTTTTTTAGGCCATTTCGCCGGTAGACGGCCTAGGCCAATTTAACTAACGCCATTTTAAAGAGCAGGGATATCCCTTCATTTTGGCTTCTTAAAAAAAAATTTACGTTTTTTTTTTACAATTGGCGTCCAGTTTTGAAAACGACAATTTTTTGTCGTTTTTTTGTTCTTTTGCAAGTAGACCCGCTTCGCAGTAAAAATTTGTTTAACGATTTTTTTTCACCATACTCATAAAGGGGGAAATCTAAGCTTCAAGTTCGTTTTTTTAGAAAATTGTCTACGATTTTTTTTTTTCAAACATATGTCGTTTTTTGAGAAAAACTAGACAATTTAAAAATTGTTCCATAGGCTGAAAACAATGAGATTTACAACAAAACCTCAAGATGGCAAAAAGTTGTATTACTTCTTGCTGAGTTCAGGAGAATTTTTTCAGATTTCAGAAAAACCCTTTATGAGTATGGTGAAAGAAATTCGTTAAAAAAATGTTTACTGCGAAGGGGGTCCACTGGCAAAAGAACAAAAAAACGACCAAAAATTGTCGTTTTCAAAACTGGGTGCCAATTGTAAAGAAAATCGTAAATTTTGTTTAAATGAAGCCAAAATGAAGGGATATCTCTGCTCTTTAAAATGGCGTTGGTTAAATTGGCCTAGGCCAACTACCAGCGAAATGTCATAAAAAAACGTTCCGGCACTGTTTTTAACTTTTGTCCGGAAATTATCCGCCTGTAGTGTATATACTCGTATATACAAATTTACTTTATAATAAAATTCGTCTTACCGTGGTAGCATCGATATTCGTTTACACAAATATAGTAACGTACATACGTAAATATAATTTGATTGCAGCCAAAAATGTTCTTCCAATCTGTGAAAGTCCTCTTCTCTGCGTTCCCATATTCTTATTCTCAATCTCGCCCTCTATTTTTGTGTCTCATTTTCCCGTCTCGTACAAAAAGAGAAAGGGAGAAAGAACGAAAGATAGAGAGAGAGAGAGAGAGAGAAATGGAACACTCTCACGGATTCGTCGATTCGATCGAGTCTCGTACTCGAGGGAATTTCGCAGTCGTGGAATCGTAGCAAAGGAGAAGCCAAAAAAAAGGAAAACGAGCGTCAGGATGAAGTAGAGCGTATCGGTGGAGGGCGGGAGGAGCAGAGGGGTTGTG
Organism: Netelia fuscicornis; assembly: GCA_946811545.1. Lineage (NCBI taxonomy): Eukaryota > Metazoa > Arthropoda > Insecta > Hymenoptera > Ichneumonidae > Netelia > Netelia fuscicornis. Next base: position 17,271,698 of record OX328011.1, on the reverse strand, counting down.
GTAGGCAAACACAGAGAGCCCTTTCTCAGCTCTCGAACGGGAATGGAGCAAAGCTGATCGTCATCGTCCTCGTCTACACAAGCTCTCGTGTGCCAGAAACGTTACATAAGAATGTATATCTATATATATATACGTATATAAAGAGGTAGATGTGTGCTTCGGTTCTACCGCGTTTGCCTCTCGCGGGATAAGCTGTGTTTTCAATTGCATTAAAGCTCGGCTCTCTCCCTCCCTCCCGCTTTCGCACCCTAGTCCCTTTTCGCCGCGGCGCGTGAGAAGGCAAAACGAGACTTTCCAGTTCCTCCTCTCCTCGCAGCCTCCCTCCTACGTATATGTATAGCAACGAACATCAGTAGAGGAATCAGACCATTCCCAGCCATTTCAGATTTTCTCACGAGCTCGCACGGGAGGAGCTTTGCTATTTTCTTCCGTCGTTCGGGCCGGGGGAATTTGTTCCCAGTGGGAATTCCACAAGAAGAACGTCAGATACAGAGAAGGGAGAATGGCGAAGAGCGACAAAGAGGAAGGAGGATACAAGCACGAAGAGAGAAAGAAAAAGGAGAAGGAAGAGGGGAGAAAGAGGTGGTAGAAAACGCAGAAATGGAGTCACGTCAACGAAGAGGAAGAAAAAAAAAGATAAATTTTTTTACCGTGGTGTGGGAAAGAGAGAGAGAGACTGAGATATGAAACGTGAAAGAACGTTGCCAGCGAGAAAAATGAACATTAATATTTTTTTCTGAGACCAAAGCACGACGATTCTCCCTCTTCCACCCTCTCTCTCTCTCTCTCTCTCTCTCTCTCTCTCTCTCTCTCTCTCTCTACTATTATGTACTCTACCACTATACTATGTACTTGTAACAATGTGTTACCTGTACCTTCAATTGCTACTAGCTTTAAGCTTAGATTTAAGTATTAAGTTTAAAATTGTATTCATTGTTTTACCACGAGCATGAATCAAAACCGGCAACAGTGAAATTGTTGGTTTTGCATTTGTGCGCACTCTGTATTGCCCCATAGCCTGCTAGGGCATAATAAATATATCAAATCAAAAAAAAATCAAATCTCTCTCTCTCTCACTCTTATGCACACACACACACTATATTTTTCTATAAATTCTACGGGGAATATACAACGACCGAAAACGACGTGTCACTCCGACCCGATTAACCGCAAATGACTTGCGCGGTCCAGGTTTTTGCATTTTCCCTTTTTCCTATTTTTGTTTTTTTTTTCATTCCTTCATTCCCCTTTCGGTGCACATTTCGCCCCTGTGCAAAACACGAAAAGCTCAACCATCTCATCCGTTGGTTTCCTCTTTCTCTTTCCCTGCCTCTGGGAAATTGTGTAAACGCGTACACCACGACGCCGAAAGCCCCGAGTAATCGAGGGTTTCTCAGTAAGGCTGAAGGGTAAGGGTGCAGCAACGAACGATTTCACCGTTCCGACAGAAGGTAAATATATCTATATATCTATATATATATATATGAAAGATATATATGTGTTACAGTATGGATGAGAAACTCCGCAGCATATAGCCCAAGAGTTAACGACCCGAGCGTGCTGCTGTACACCATGGTATAATAAACTATATAGCGAGTTGGAATAGATGTGTACGGATACAGTAAAGGAAGAAGGGTACAGGACATTGCTTCGTTCGAGGACTTTAATGATTCGCGGCTTGCAACAACCGTAAAAGTATGAAGCGAGAGGGGCCGGTGTTCCCATCGCCATATTTCCACGTACACAATTACCGCCACCTCCCGGCTGTCAACGATTAGCCAACATATTCGTTTTGTTTTCCTCGACGATTCTTGAAATATACAATCGGTCTGGGTCCAAAATGAAACCATACGCCAAGGATTTACCGATAAATTTCGATAGTTCAACCTTTCCGAAACAAAATAGCAAAGTTTCATCCCTCGAGTAACTGTTGGGAAAGGACTTTTTCATTTTTGGATTAACAAATTGTCGACATTAGGAACGGAAGTTCTTGACAATTTTTATATTATCAATTTCTTCAACCGTTGATTGTGAAAATTGGTTAAAACTTGTAATTCCGTAATGCAGTAATTAATCGACGCCGTAGGCTCGAAACGTCATCAGAGGAGTATTTGTCACGCGTATCGAATCCCTGATGTTTCACAATATCAGAGGAGGGAAACTTTCGCGCGATACAGTGGTACCAAGTAGATTTCGCGAGACGATGCGTCTGTTAGACCGACTTCTGGCTTCCTAACGGAGGCATCGTGTGTAAAGTAAACCGGTGTATGAGGAAAGGGGTCGCAAAAGCTGTCAGGGTACGCTTCTGAGGGTTGACTCGGTTTGGTCGTTTCGGTCTCCCTGCCACCGCTCTCTACCCCCGAGCGCATCATACAAGGAAACGTTAGACCCCAGACTCGAGGAAATCTTAGACATCGTTTGCTCCGGTTCCTTCTAAAGGAAGTCAGTTTGAGGCAGGTGTATACACATAGTTGAAGAACGGAGGAAGTAACGAGAGAGGAAGAAAGTGAGGCAGTGCGACCGAGGGCGAGAGGCTGAAAGGGGGTGAACGAGAGAGAGAGAGAGAGGGAGATTGAAGCTGGCTTATAACTCGGTGCACTCGCTCGTAATTTCATCATTTCCGTTTTACGGTAGACATGGCCGGGCAGGAGACACGTGTCCTGAAGTACGACGGCTTAGCATCTTGCCTCTTTGAAGCGCCCATGGTGTTCCACGATGCGTTCCTCTTATATCCCTTAGGATGTTTCGACACTGTATACATACAGTACGAGGTTTCGCCACTCAATTCTCTCTTCCTCTCGCTCTCTTCATCTTCTTCTTCTGTTGGGAACTACCGGAGAATCACAGAAAGAGAGAGAGAGAGACAGACAGACAGACAGACAGAGGGAGAAGGACACATAAAGTAGGTGATAAGGAACATTCAGTAGCGCGGGAGAGGCCTGCCGACTGAGCAGGGGCGTCAAAAGAGGCTGCTCAACCGAACTTCCTCCGCTTCTGATTTAAGCGAACGCTGCATGAGATTCATCCAGACAACCTCATCCTCCTCCTTCGTCTCCTTCTCTCAACTCCCATTACTCTTCTCTTTCTTGCACTCTCTCTCGCGTACGTGTGCACGAGCATCCTCTCGAGCGAGGTCTCGTTAGATTCGCACACGAACATTTCCAGAAAGCATCGCTACCGGAAACGAGACTCTCCCCCTCCTCATCTTTCCCACGTGCTTTCTCACTCTCTCCCTCTCCATCTTTCGTTGACTCGTTGTGTCTTTGCTAGCTCACCGGATGGCGCGCACACACGACGAGTTTCTCGCTCGGTTGGAAAACGTCGCTGGAGGCCTTGGAAACCTCCGTACATCGGGCATATAATTGCTTTTTGGTTGAAACGCCAAGGGTCTGAGGTATAAACTTCATTCGTACACGTTACTTCATTATATTTATTATTATATTATTGATGAATGATCGATGCGATTTTTCATTTTTCCATTTTTTTGTTTTTCGTTTCTTTTTTCTCTTCATTTACCATCTTGTTTTTTTTTTGTTTTTAAAGTTCGTTCTTCCACAGCGATTAACGTTTATAGTTCAGCTGTTGGCGATTGGCACTATGAGAATTCAAGGATCGATTATTAGACGAGAGAATACTGTTCGATTCGGAATACCTTTTAGGTAAGACTCTGAGTACAGCTTCGTGTACTTATTGCTATATTTATATTTATATCGTATATAGATAATATCATGGTTCGACTTCCTTTTTTTCTTTCATTTTCCTTTTCATCTTTTGCTGTTATTATTGTTTTTCTTTCGTAATATATAAAATAATTGCGTTTGTCTCTGATTTCTCTCTGGTTATTATTTTTCTTTTTTCAAGTCTTCAAATACGACGCGTACTGTAAAGTCTTGGTATATTTTTTTTATCAACTATGTCAACTTACGTATGATTGGGTAATACCGTTAAACGATTGGGGTTGAGAGCCCTCGAATTCCTTCTTGTATCGTCGATTTCACGCATACAGCATTTAAAAAAAAAAAGAAAACAAACGTACAATTATATTTTCTTCACGTTGAAGTACATTATCTGCGTCGACTAATTACAACGGAAGACTCGACGAGATTTTGTAGTCCTTCTTATTCCTCGAGTATCGTATATGACAATGAAATCGACGATGTTCGACGCTCTTAGCTCGCTCGCGATTAATAAATAATCTTTTCTCAGACGTTTATGTTACATGGCTTGAGCTCCATAAACTGATAAGGCACGTGGAGGGTCGTATTGTTGTGTTCGACTAACAAGTGACCACGTCTTGGTGACGCTCCCACGACCAGGACCGTTTCACCCTTCAGCAGGACGACTTCACCCTCGCCTTCTTCTAACGAAAAATCAAACAATAAAACAACAATTTATCAAATAAAATGAAATATTTTTCGTCAATTTTCTTTATAATTTTCATTTTGTTTGTTCTCATTGTTATAGAAATATTGTTATTACTGTTATAGCACACCTGGAAAAGGCATCTTCATCACCCTCGTCTGAGGATACCCAAGCTTCGTGTTACCGGTCACCGTGTACGATCTACTCGGTGGTACAGGTGGTGGTCTCTCCTATTGAAAATAATCGAATGATTATTCAACGCGTGAAAAATTTGCTTCCCTGCTAATAATAGAAAAAAAATCGAAGATTCAACTCACAAGATCGAGTCCGAAGAGCGTGCACGTCTGCTGAATCATTTTTTGATCGGCGCACTTTTCCGAAGGATCCGGTGGTGGTGTACCAGCGATCGGTTGAGGCCTCGGTCGTGTTCCCGTTCCCGTTCCACTGGTCACGTTTCTCTGATGACTCGTTGCATTCACATTTTGCTGATTTTGCTTGCTACCAAGACCTGCTCCAACGTTCCTGGCGGCTCGACGTATGGGCCATCTTCTTCGTACTCTCCAACCCCTCCACGTCGACTGGAAACACAATATTTGCGTTCAAAATCAATTTAATAATTTTCCTAGATTGAAAAATAAAAGAAAACGTATTGCCATTTATCAAATTTGATAGATATCAATGGAAAATGATGAGAATTTGTTTGCGAAAATTCACCTGAATAGCCGTAGCAGCCTTACGCCTCGTCTCCGATCTCAGATTCTCCAATTGTTGTCTTATACCCTCGCTGAGGAAAATATGTCTCTTGCCAAGCGCCCAACTCGTGCTAGCACCAAATTTGCTCTTGGTCTGTTGAGCGTTCTGTAGAATGAGCTTCGTGTCCTCGACCGCCTGTTCCTCGGCTCTTCGCAGCTGCTTGAACGGGGCGATGAGACGATACCGGGAATTGAAAGCTTTGAAGCGCATTCTGTGAGGATAACCACCGGCCATGAGATTCACCGTCTCGAGTACTTGAAGCGATCTTATCTGACGCATAGCGACACCACGGTCAAGGTGCAACGGGCTTTCCGTGGTGTTGCTCCTGATGCACCTGACAAAGTGGGGCCTCGCGTGCACGAGAGTCCTCAGGAGATTGTCGAGTCGCGTGTGAAAGTCTTGCGTCAGGGTCGATATGGGCTCGTCGCCGTTTAATCTACGATACAAATTACAACGATTCGAATCACTGATGTCACTTATAAATTTACAAAATAAAAATTCAATCCATTCAAAAATCAAGTTACCACAAAAAAATCAAAGCAAAGAAATATCGATCTGCCAAAAAATCCGATATTTATCTCTATATTTTATAATACAGTTTATAATTATATAATATTTTATTTATTTATATGTTTAATATGAAAATATGAGTAAATTTGCAAATAAATAATTTCTAAAAAATCGACGGACGAAAAATGAACTCACAGATCGGTATGAGAAGTTGGCGATATCCTAAAGCTGACACCCCTGGGTACTGTGTCACTGGCATAAAGCGCCTTGAGCTCGCTGCCGAAGAGATGAGTAGCGAAACCGAAATTGCACGTGTGCTTGTAAAACACGGCAACGAGATCGTCCGGTACCACGTCCTTGTTCGTATCTGAACCATGTCACGTGAAAATGTTAAATAAAAAAAGAAAAAAAATACGCAACAACGTCAGGACGATCCTACGGATTATCGTGAGTTTCGGCGAACGAGAGACAATAAGAGATCTTTTTCCTGATGGTAGAGTCTCGTAGAAAGTAGGGAAAGGAGAATATATACGGATCGTATCGGGCCGATATGGGACACCTTACCCAAGAAGTCCGACGCGTCGTACGTGACCCTTCCGGCAAAGTGCTGAATCCCAAAGGATCTGCAGTCAACGATTCGTGGCTCGAAGAGCCTTGGATTTTGCTTGTGCTGCACTTTGACCTTGGCAACGTAACTCTCAACGGTACCCCGTATCGAGCATTCCACGTCCAGCATGCTCAGTAATCCGGTACGCTGTTGCGAAAACGAAACGAGAAAATGGCGAGGAGGGCTAAGTTATCGGGATGATCGAACCGCGAGTCTATATACGTTTATATATATATTTATATATGTGTGTGTATAGGTGTATATATATATATGTAATACAACGTAAGAATATAGAGAAAAACAGAGACGAGAAGGACGAAGAAAAGGGCCATTCGATTTGCGAAAGCTCCGGATGGATTATCGATCTCGAGGGAGGTAAGCTCGAATCGAAAAAGAAACGCCGCAGTGGGACAAGAATTCGGCAACGTGCTCTTTCTTCTCGATTCTCAACTGTGTACCGATATCCGGTGTACATATATAAAAGTAGAAGCATGTTTTTGAGAGAAAGAAAGACAGAGAGAGAAAGGGGTGGGTGTATCTCACCAGTGATGATACGAGGTCTATGCAGGGCACGTTGTCGACGTAGTCGACCTCGACATCGCAACGTATACCCTCGTCACGGCAACTCTCGATCGAGCTCTTGAATATGTGAGTGTTGTAAAAGTGCTGCATCGTCTCCGCGCACAGATTTATACAGAGATGCTCCAGTTGACTTGGTTTTGGATCCTCGAAACCGAACATGTCGAGGATACCGATGAAACCGTCTGTCGCGTGTCTGACGGCATTGTTCAACGCTGTCATACTTCGCGAACCTGTGCCACCTGCGTGGGTAATAGGATCGTCATAAAATCCACGATTAAATCGACTCCAATTGTACGTTTTACGATTTATTCACTTTCTTTGTTTTAAGTCTGTCTTTTTTTCTTACCTGCCGAACTGCCGATCGTTGACGCATGCTGACTCGTAACGTCGGTCTGATTGTGAACGGATTCGTTCGAATCGGATGACAGTGTACCGAGTGTGGAGCCCAGACGTTTCAGACTGTTTGCACGTCTTACTATCGTCGCGACCGTTCGACAGTAAAGAGCTTTTGCGAGAGAATCCCTCGTCATGTTGGACTGAAAATTATCGATACGTTGAATATTAATAAATTATAATAATTATTTATATTTTATAGCACGTTTATGTTACCAGTCATAATTTTTTAATATTCCAAGATTTATGATTCATCAGGCTGTTCCTAAATTATTATACAAGAAGTTATCGAATTTTTTCAAATTGTCTTACCATATTAGCGTCGCATACAGATTTTACGAGTTGACCCCGAGCGTTGTAAGTTCTCGAGGTGAGACCTCGTAAGAGAGCCGGGGGTGGTACACCAAGAAGAGCCGCTACAGAGCCCAATTCATTTTCCCCGATAACCCCTACCTCGACACCGGGACCGTCGGTAAAACCAACATTTCCGAGTATGAGAACTGCGGCGAGAACCCTGACGACGTCGAGAAATGGTATTCCTAAAACACCGAGACACGCTTTCCATGCCTGAAATCTTATCGCGTCTTCCGCCTCGTCCTGTCTCGTGTCACCGTGCTGCAGGTACCTCAGATTCTTTAGATTATATCCCTCGAGATTAAGTTTTACTGTATAAATAAATACAATAAATAAATATATATATATATATATATATATATAAATCGACAAATTCAAAAATGTATTTTAAGGTAATTTTTAATTTGTTTTTATTCACCAAATGTCAAAAGTTACCTCTCTCATCGTGCGAAAGTCCAGCTAGCATTTGATAAAAAATGTGATAATTCTTCTCATCCGGAAGTGGCCTGATGACTCTCGTCTGATCGAGAAAGTAACAGTGTATCTTCGTTCTGTACAGAGCACCGTCGGTTACTTGCACCTCGATAAAGTGACCCTGAAAAAAAAGGGGCAAAAAAAAACATAATTCATAATCGAAAAAATGTAACTTCGATCTTCGAACAGAATTGTAAATAAATGAAATTTCTTACTATTCTGGAACTTTCGGAATTAGTGGCGGTCTTGGCCGAGCCGAGTGACCTTAGAACCGTGAACGCCGCAGCGAGATGTTTGAAAGCATCGGTTTCCGGTCCACCACCAGCAACATCGAACAATTGTCTCAGCAGTAACATCGACGCGTAAGTTTTTCCCGAGCCGCTCGTTCCTGATGACGCGAGAATCGGTATCGACGAATATTGTAACGATTCGATCGATTTTTACAAGTAAATAATAAATCGTAAAGATGGAACAAAACGAAAGGAGACGAGGGTAAAATTTGTAAATTCTTACCAGATAGAATAATAGCCTGAGGGTAACCGGTCTCGGATTGTTGCCTCACGGCTTCCTGGACGACCTTGTTGAGCTGGGGTGCCAACGGTACGGCCCTGGTACTCGTCAAGGTCAAAGGATTACCAACGTCCGTATAAGGATTGATACAGACGAGTATGGGTCCCACGTTCGTCTGAAACGTATCGTTACTTTAAGTTTCTACCATAAATAAATATATATAGGACGATAATCCTTATAAATGGAGATTGGGAGTGGTGTCGGCATATAAAAACCGTCAAAGCGTAACCCAGATAAATATATATATATAACGTAATATATAGCCATCGCTAGAGTAAAAGAATTATCGATTCATCGATCCCTGGAAAGATGACAAGAAGAAGAAGAGGACGAAGAAGAAGAAGAAGAAGAAGAAAAATATAGGCGGAGCTGCGAGCTCGTGGTTCCGAAGGATGCCGATCTGTAGATCGAAGAGAGGCGTAGGATTCTCGTTCCTTTGGCGGTCCTCGTGGTCTCCCTCTCTCCGTCTCTTTGCCATAGAGAGAAGGAGAGAGAGAAGTGGATAGGGGAGAGGAAGGAATCTACGTAAAGAAGAACGAACGAGAAGAAAGATTCTCGAAAGAGGAGGAAGAGGAAGAGGAACAAGCGAGAGGCGAACGTTCCGACAGAGCTATCGATGCGTTTGTCGGAGGTGGAAGAAGGGAGATAGAAAGGTTCGAGAAAGGGGCATGTGGTTGCGTTGGTAGAGCAAGAGGAAAACCGGTCTCTCGGTCCCATCGCGTTACGAGTGAGAGAAAGATCGCCTCGACTCTAGAGGGATCTGCGAGTGTAACACTGTCGGCAGAGACAACGACAGAGAAGACTTTCGAACGACGCCAGAGCCACACCGAGTATTATGCGCCTTTTACCTATCTTTTCTTCGCGCTCTCTCACGTCGTAAGCAGGATTACGCACCTGTGCTCCGAAAATCGGGCGGAGAGAGAGAGAGAAAGAAAGAAAGAGCGGTGATCGAGACGGCGGGGCGGGAGGGGGGGGGGGGTAAAGGAAGAAATTCCATTATCAAAGTTACACCGCTCGAGACGATTTCTTCTCGAGATTTTTGTATGTATTTCGTAAGAGAGGAACGGGAAACTTTGTGAGAGACGGAGATTGATCGATAAATTATGCGAAAGCGTCGTTTTAACGCTTAAGAATAATAAACCCTCTCAATTATATATATAATTGTTTCAAATAAAATTAAATTCGATTCTTCCGCAAGGCGCTTCGGTGAACTTTAGTTAGCTTGGGGGCGCGCTAGCTTCACGCCCCAGACTCCCTATAAACTTTACCAAACTATAAATATATATATATTCATTTATATGCGTATTATGTCTATATATATACATACACACAGATATAAATATATATATATATATATATACATATTATACGTATATGTACCGTAGTATCTACTGAACAAACACCGCAAACAAACTTGAATTTAATCGGTCTAAGCATAATTGCGCTGAGTCGAGATACATTATATTATATAGTATATGTATATAGGAGTATATATGTATATATATATATATATATATATGTATATATATATATATATATATACGGTTAATTCATTTGGTTAACGAGGCGAGAGTTATCGCTCCATCGAGCTGATGCAGATCGTGCAAGAAGCCCCAACTCCCCCCTGCTCCCCTTTAACTACGGCGTTCATCTCGTTCTCCGCCTGCTCGGTGTATCATACACGTATATATAGAATGAAGTAAGGCAATATGGCTCAGGTCGCTAAGACGGACCAGATGGTTTTCGTACAAATTGTGCAAACAAAAAAATTTCAATTTTGGTCCAGACTTCGTTGTATAATTCGCACGTGTCTCGAGTATATACTCGCAATATTGCTATCGGGGGAAAGATCGATTATCGGATTTCGATCGATCACCGAGATAGACAGCTGCGAACGAAATTCCCATAAATATTTCGACTACCGGGCTTCGTAGAGCGTGTATAATTCCTGATGATATTTTACACCTGTAAAATACCATTTGGATTCCGAGGATTGGTGTTGCCGTCTGAAATATCTTGCGCATACATATTCCCCCACTTTACTCTATATACCCCTATATACACACAGACACACACACGCATATACATATATGTAAACTCGTACGCCACAAGTCTCGGTATATACTTCTCCATCGCGATCACGTGGAATGCGAGCACGCCACCTGTTCGTACGTACATGCGTATATATAATCATGCACATATATATATATATATGTATGTGTGCGTGTGTATATATTTAATATACACTTGCGTGCGCACCTCGATTCGACTTGGCCAGCCGGGTGAAGATCGAAGGGAAGAAAGGAAAAAAAATCATGCGTATCTCACCGGCGTTTGCGTCATTGCAGTTCACCAATACTTTCCCGAGTAAATATGTATACGTATATAAATTTGTATATGCAAGATAAACGAAACTGCGGGCTCGGTGGAAGGATGCTCGCGTTGCTCGCGTTTACATTCCACCGTTCCGGATCCCGGGAAGGAGGATCGTCAGGGGAGATGAAAATAAGAAAAAAAAGAGGAGAAAAGAAGAGATGCCGGAGAGAACAGGCCCTTGGGCGCCGGCAACGAGATCACCCCTGTCCAACAGTCCGCCACCCCTTATTATACATCTCATCATCTCATGGTACGAGAAAAATTGAGAATATACGTATGCATAGACGCAAGAACATGGTGCTTCGAGGATAAAGTTGGGCTAAAAATGTGAAGTATTTTATTACTGTAATCCGCACTTTGGAAATGTCGAAAATGGACGTTTTTTTCGGTGCGAGGGATTCTTCTTTTTTTCTACTGATTATGCATTTAGTAGAACGACGATGGAAGTATGAATAAAACATGGCGAGAATATCGAAAACTGCGAGATGGGAGAAAGATTCGAGAGATTCGCGTACCGAATGATTCTCGATTAAAATAATAACGTCGAGTGTAAAAAGCCTCTTCTCATCGAGAGTTAGGTAGAGAATGTCGAACGTAAGGTCGTAGGACAGTGTCGTGTCGAAGAAAGGTCACATCACGTTGATCGACGTGCGTCGAATCATGCGCAGCGAAAATCATCGAATTGTAGGTACATGTCGAATGACGATGATTCGTCGATTTTTTAACTATAGTCGATTGAATATTTCTATACGCGATATAAATATATATACACCTACAAGTGGAAGAAAGAGGTGGATACATTGGAAATAAAGAGGGAGATGAGTATTAAACAAGCTAGATGGAAAAGTGCAAGAAGATATTTGTGAGTTTTATAGAGAAATGAATGAAGCCTGTAGAAAGAAATGTAAGGAGGAAACAGGAAATTAAAATTGGATGTAAGATTTTGTACAAAATTTTGCTAAAAAATTGTGCAAATACAACTACCTAATAATAATAAAATACATAAACACCTATATACGTATGTATAAATTTTCCCGACCGATCTAGCTAATTATTTTACTCTCCCTCAAAAAATATTTAATTTTTAATCAAATGTTTATCATTGCTTTTTTTTTTATCGAAGACAATTTTTGCTCTTGCTATTTCTTCTCTGCGTCTTATATCCTTTGCAATTCCTTAACATGACAGAAAATACCGTATTTTCGAAAGCATTGATCTACAAACATTATAAATACCTAGATCAAAAAAAGTTCTGTCGATATTAATTGCCAGCCGCTTTACAAACTTTCGTCAACGCAGATCGAAACAAAAAATGGTTGATACAAATACATATGCACCTATATACGTGTGCATAAATTGTTATGACCGATCTAACCAACTATTTTAGGCTCCCTCAAAAAAAGTGAATTTTTAATCAAATGTTTATCATTGCTTTTTTCTTTATCGAAGACAATTTCTGCTGTTACTGTTTCTTCTCTGCGTCCTATATCCTTTGCAATTCCTTAACATGACAGAAAATACCGTATTTCCGAAAGCGTTGAACTACAAACATTATAAATACCTAGATCAAAAAAACTTTTGATCGATATTAATTACCAGCCGATTTCCAAAGTTTTGCCAACGCAGATCGAAACAAAAAGTGGTCGAACCGGTAGCTAACGTTCGATCTTAACATCGAACAGAATATGAATGAGTAAAATATAAAAATACAAAATAAAAAAGAAAGCCCGAGGATCATTGCACTCACGTGGTACTGCTTGACGCAGAAACGGGCCTGTAGACACTTGAGAACGGCATCCTCGGTGAGAGGTCCCGGCAGGTGAATGAGGTCGTCGAGAGTCGTGGAATTGCCATTACCGGTGCCGCTTGTGCCGGTGTGATTCGTCGACGTTTTGCCAAGGCAACGGTGCTGGGCGTGAGAACTGCGGCTGCTCTTAACATCGGCTATTATTCGCGATATGGGAGGCGAGCGTATAGCACCGAGTGCCGTGACGCACGACACGTCATCGGCGATGCCGATCGGACGTTTCGACGGTTCCAGGTCTGAAAATAAAATTCAGCCGACGAGCCGAAAGATCGAAATAAAAAGAGAACGAACGATCGTGCGAACGAGTCAAAAACAGAAACGATCGCGCGTATAAAATTTTAGGTCGATGAACGAGCGAGGTACTCAGGAAAGTTGGGAGAACGAGCAGGTTATTAAATTTTCCCGAATTTATATAACGCGTATCGACACGCGTGCGAAATCCTCGCGAGCTTAATGGACGCAGCGCGTTTTCATCGTTACAAAACACACGTGTCGCATCACCAAAGGAATATATTGTGTCCGTATTTCCACGGACGTAAATGTATATTTACGTACGCACATGTGTATAGTAAAGTCCGCGCGTACGTCGTGTTTCTGTCGTTAACTGTCGATAATAAAATTTCTCATCGACCAAAACATGATTTAGGGCAAAGAGGAAGAGCGACAAAGAAAGAGAGAGGAAACAGAGCGATGGATAATAGCGTGCGAAAAAGATAATACGGTAACATCGTTGCATAATACGCGAATCTGCGGATGATCCGAATTATAATCGGTGCCGAATGAATTACTAATGAGACCGCGACACGGAGAAGCTAATGGACATACGATGTTTCCCTACATTATAAAATACATCGGTACGTGTCCAACTTCTATTAGGAACCGATGCGTTTAACGAACGACGGTAGGTACAGTGCCGATCGGACTCGCGCATTAGCGCATCGCGTTTCACCGGTAGGTATTTATAATTATTAATATCGTATCGATACAAAACTCATTTATCATATTTTGCCTATTTAAATATTCAAGATTTACCCTCGATGATATTTTTAAGTACATCACCCGGCGAGAAAATTCGCCCTATTGGATGAAAAAAAAGATAGAACGGATATTAAGAATGTTGGAAAATTTGGTGTACTTACTCGAATCTAGGAAATGGAAAAGGACGAATCTCTCGAAGAGTTCAATTCTTTGGATCGTTCGGAGTAAGGAAAAAGGATGGAATTAAATAATAAATAGAAATAGATGAATATACCGACCAGATATTAAATTGTTTGCGGTAGAGTTGTGGCTGTGATCATTGCCGTTGGTATGATTGGCGTGTGGATGAACGATAGCGGAAGCTGTGAGAGTCTGACCGGATTGATGTCCTATGGTCGTGTGCTGATGCAATACCGTATTGCCAACACCGGAAACGGCTCCGACTGCTACGTTAGCAGCTGCACCGGTTCCAGCTGAGGAGGACGAGTGCGATGGGAGAATCGTTCGAGGTGGTACAGCCGGTGCACCGTTGCCTGGACCACCCTTATCACCCACGCTCGGTGAACAACCACCACCACCACCAGCGCCACCTCCACCACCACCGCCACCACCACCACCTCCTCCTCCTCCTCCTCCACCTCCTCCTGAGCTTGAATTCCCACCCGGCTGGCTCACGTGCAGCCGGTTTCTCAGGGTCACGAGTTCTGTGCTCAGGCTTCTAAGACGTTGCTGAAGATGCACCGCTTCGTTCGACGACGAGGCATCTGCAAAAATAAACATTGCAAACATTCGATTCACGTTACTGATCTTTCATTTATTTTTTATTCTTTATTTCTTCTCAGCTGGCTACGAATCTGGCTTAGCTTGATGTCGTTCCTACAACTTTTAATATTTTTACGGAACGATCCAATTCGCATAATTTAAAAAGATTTTCTACAAAAACATATTCACGGTTCGTGATTTTGTTTTCTTTTTTTATTCGTGTTGTTCTTTATACGAGGTTATACTTTATACATTTTCTACTTTCAAGTTATCCTTTATTCTTTATATATATTATCCGAGTGATGCACCGTAGTTCATAAAATGCATAGGAAAAAAAAATAAAATGGCTAGCTTTGGCCCCATCTGTTCTAGACACAGCAATCTCGTAGCCCGGAGCACACCTTTAATAATGTACTTCAATCTATTCGTTAGAGTAACATGCGCTTCCAGTTTTTTCATTTTGTAAAAAAATAATGGTCTCTCTCTCTCTCTCTCTCTCTCTCTCTCTTGTTCCCTCTATCTCTCTCTCTCGTTCCCTCTATCTCTCTCTCTCTCTCTCTTTCTCGTTCCCTCGCTAATCCTCTCTCTCTCTCTTTCGCGTGTTCCTCTTTTCCCTGCTCCTTCGAGTCTCGCACATCGCTGTATACCGCTGCCATTGTATCTTAGATTAACGGTACCTCGGCCAGAGTTGTGATATACAAGTATATATAGAAAGAGAGGTTCTAGGATCGAGTAGCACAGCATCCAACGAACATTCGCTCCGAAACTCTTCTCTTCCTCTACTTACTTCACTCGCTCTCCCAGCTTCGTGCAACCTCTCTCTCTCTCTCTCTCTCTCTTTCTCCGTCTCTCTCTTTCAGATGTACATCTTAGAAAATAATCGCTCGAGCTACGGAACAACTCTCGGTACTTGCCGAGCATGTACACACCCATACACCCACGCATACGCGCGGACAAGAGAAAGAGACACGAGAAGAGAGAAAGATAGCTAAGAGAGAGGGAGAGAGAAAGTGAGAAAGAACGAGGCCCTGCAGTACGGAGGAAATTTACGATCTTTGGCGCGAAAATCACGAGCCCATGTACCTCCGCAGTTCTCCCGGGCCTGACTCGTGCGCTATTCCTGGTAGAATATCCCACAGAGTCCGATATGTGGCGGTCTACTTTCGTATATCTCTACCTCGCTCATGCAACCCCCGCGAAACCCGCGAATCCCTCTACTCATTCACGAGACCCTCGTGTCCAACAATTTTCATTCATCGTTCTCTCCTCCCCCCCGCGTCATTCCCTCGTGAACACACGGTCATTCTCGAACGCATCCGCTTGTATACGGAGGGCTTCCCTGAGAATAACAGGACGATCGTGAAACGAAAAATAAAGAAACGGGCTTAGTTTATACACGACACCGCAGGGAGTTGAGATAAAATTTATAACGAAAGTAAGAATATTATTAACGATGAAAAATTAATTTTATAATATAATTAACGATAATTAATTAATAAAAAAAAACTTTTGCGAAAAATCTGATTTTTCTTCTGTTGTTGTTGTTTTTTTATTTCGAAATCTTTCCTTCAATCTTTCGCAACTTTCATCTGGAACGAACATAAGATATGTTTAATTATTTTCGAGATTTGTTGCTAAATAGAAGAATTTACCAGCGGATTTTTGTCCGATAAACATGTTTACCATCGATTTCATTTTCACACGGAAAAGTCGAAATTTCGAGTATATCGTAGCGAAACCATCGTGTGAACGATATCGATGAATCCAACGTGAGAATTTCTAATACGACGCGACGAAATACATACTTATCGAGCAATATGAAACCTTTTAAGGTTTTCACTCGTGAAGCCTTGAACTCTCGTGTGTTCCGCGCGGTTATATACATACATACATACATATATATCTACACAAAGCGGCTTCTTACCCGGCAAGAACAACTCGATGAATAATATTCGAGCAACGACGGAGGGATAATTCTACGAGCGTATATGTAATGTAGTAATGGTATATGAGAAGAAAACGAAGAAGAAGAAGAAGAAGAAGAAGAAGCAGAAGGGAGATGAAAGATCGGAGAAAGAGTACGATAGACACAGTGTCGGGAGAAAGAGAGAGAAATGTGAACAGGTATGCAGCCCGCGGAGCAGCAGGTCCTACTCTCTCTCTCTCTCTCTCTCTCGCTCTCTCTCTCTCTCTCTCTCTCTCTCTCTCTCTCTCTCTCTCTCTCTCTCTCTTTCTCTACCCAGAAATTAAAGTAAGCAGGTACCACTCTGGGGACTCCCCCGTGCCGTTGCTCGGCCGCCTGCAGCATATTTATATATATATATATGTATACCTACGACGTATACTTATACGCGTTCGTATGCCTGTATATAGGGAACAGGTTTTTATTTCACGGGATCCCTTGTACGTAAACCCTCTTCGTGCTAACTTCGTATCTTGGCTCACTTCACGTTCGCGAGACTTATGAATCGAATTGAGAATGGTGTGGGATGAGGGAATCGAGAGGGGCGGGAAAGGGCAGGAACGGGGGGGGGGGGGGGGGGGGTCACCAACATTGTATAAGGGACTCGCGTGTACTTCACTGTGAATGTTGCATAGCAAGAATTTGTAAATTTTTAAAATAAAATCGAGGATTTCTATTCATCGATAAAAAAAGTGGAGGGAAAGGCGAGGGAGGGGGAGGCAAGAGGGAACAAGGGTTGGTCCACGAACGTTGTATAAAGGACTCGCGTGTACTTCACCGGGAATGTTACATAGCAAGAATGTATAAAAAAATTTAATCAAATCAAACATTTGTAATTATTCATCGATAAAAAAAATTCGAACAATGGTCGAAAAAATGGATGGTTTTGATTTGCTTGAAATAATATTTTCATTTTTCCTTTTCTGCCTCTTTTTTTGTTTTATTCAATGAATTAAAAAATGTTTTACCTAAAATCGAATATTTGTGCTCAGCGAAAAAGATCGAACAACTGTCGAGAAAATTGATGGTTTTGATTTGTTTGAAATAATATTTTCATTTTTCATTTTCAACCTCCTTTCTTTTTGTTTCGTTTCGTTCAATTACGTTCGTCGATCAATGAGACGTGACGCACGATCTTGACTCTCCGATTGGCGTATGATTATGACGAAGAGAAATACGGCGGGATGTTTGGGATGGTGTATAAGGAGGGAGGGTGGACGGGAAGAAACGCGTGTCCCGAGAGAAAGGGAAAAAATCTCGAAGGCTCCCACGGACGAAAAAATGTTCGTCAGCTATTATATTCCTCTCTGCCCTCGCACAATAATGCCCGAGGGTTGCGCACACGCTATGGATATACACTCTCCTCTCGTTGTATATTCCCGGAAAGCACATGGGGAGAAAAAAATAGAGAGAGAGAGAGAGAGAGAGAGAGAGAGAGAGAGAGAGGGAACGTTACCCTCGTGACTCGATCATTGCGGAGGATTTTTCGAGAGTACTCTCCTTCTCGTTCGTGCCCCGATGCCCCCGCGGCAGTGGGTCCCACGCGTTTTTTTTTCGATGTTTTTTGGCGCGAGGGCGGTAAAAGTAAGAAAGAGAATTTCAAAAAGAGAGAACGAGGCGATTTTCGAATTTCGCCAAAACCCGATGACGTTTTCTCTTAGGTCTCATCGTTTTTTATTCGTTTTTTTTTTACAATTATCTCCTTTCTTTTTCAATGAAGACCCTTAATCCCATACGAATATCTCGGATTCTCATTCACGCAAAGTCTTTCGCACCTTTTCCTTTTCCGTACGAAGTGGGACACACGCGTATGCCGCCACCAGAACGGGGCAAAAAAATCGTACGAAGAAACGACGATTTCGAAATAAAAAGAGAAAGAAATATGCGTGAACAGGCAGGTAGAAACCGCGGGAGACAACATCGTATCCTACGTGAAAAACTATTTAAAAAAAAGATGTTTTTTTTACGACTGGAGCTTTTAGGTGTCTATCGTTATTTCTCAGGGACGTTGTCGTGCCCTCGTTCCGTTTTTTGTTTTGTTTTAGTACCTTTTTCTACGAACGTAGCGCGCACGATATTACGTAATAATTCATAACTAGTCGTAGCAAATGAGCTCTCGTCACAGGGCGAACATACGTAGGCATATGCATGTAACGATTTTTTAATAAACTCGAATATTGGAATTTTATTTAAAAAAAAAAAAAAAGAACAATTTCCTCTTCTCGCGATATTATGTCACATCGTTTTTATTTTTCAATGATATCACATCGCGTCTCGTTAACAGTGACGTTCTAAATTCGATAATTTAATCGTCTTTCGGTAAAAGATTTCAGAATTATTCGACTTTTTAAGTGTCAGCGTTCTCGCTCGTGCGACACATTTTTTCACGAAATTAGTCGAGAAAAGCCGATGACAATGTTTAATCTACCGAGAAAACTCGGAGGACGTAGACTTAGTTTGAACCAAGATTCAGGAGGCGACACTTTATATTACGCTCGGCCAGGTTTACGGGATATTTATTAGTACTTGCGCTTGTACCCGGTCCCCTTTGGCGTACACACATAGGTAGGATTATTAACGCTCTCGAGTGGGGTGTTCCCCAAAACTCGTTTTGTGTTTCATAGCTCTGTGCAAAACTGTACGCCGCGCCGTGGTTGTTCTCCGTTCTACCGCCCGAAGCACGAAGTGACGGGCGTATATGGAACCGTAAACCCGTGTGTATCTTGCCTTCGGGATGATGAAGGGAGGAAGGAGGTTTGTGAGAGAGCGCGAATCTCTCTTATTCTCGGCTCGTGTGAGTTTCATGCGCCAGCACGGACCACTGTCTATAGTTGAGAATAATACTGGCGCGTTTTCCCCCCGCGAGAGATTTCGTTTCTGTCTTTTTTCGTTCTTTTCTCTTATACACGTCGCTCCGCGGGTGTCTTGAATACGAGGACGGGGAGTAAGAAGGGTTTAAGGGGTGGAAGAGAGAGAGAGTTCGAGAGGAGGAACGGGAGGGAACGATATTCAAGGTGCGCTCTTGTGGGAGTGCATGGAAAAGCACGAGGTAAAAAGAAAACGTGACTTCGCGAAACGAGGCTCTCCTCGCGTCTTTCTCTCTCCCTCTCGTATTCTCTTTTTCTCTATGTGTATGTCGGTCTGCCCGCGACTTCGAGCTTGCGGCGTTTCCTCGTTGCACCCGGAATCCGCGCACGGCGAACGACTGGAGAAATTCAACGGGGAAGTTGCCCACCCCCCAAAGCGACTATCGGTGGGATATTATACGAGTCTACGTGCCAGACTTCCCGAGAAGCTCTCTCCCTGCTTCGCCTCTCTATACTCTCTCTCGATCTTTCCACTCTGATATCGCCTATACATATATATGTGTGTTTATTTTTTATGTGTATGAATATTGTACTGTTATTCCCGAAGCATGACGTAACCGAGAATTTAAACGACAATCTATTTACGTTGAACACGACGGGAATCTGGGAAAAATAAATTCTGCATAGAATTTATTTTTCCCAGATTTAAGACAACACGACACTCGAACGATTGATTTATCATCGTAGTTAATTTATTCGAACAAAAATCTATCGACGTTTTTTAATCAAAATATATTCACACGACGTAAATAATAATAGAAATATCGAAAATTAAATTAATTCGATATCTCGAGTAATAAAAACGAATCACCGAGATATTTGTGGTACGAACATGTATGCGAGAGTTTCATATTCCATTTCTTTTTAAGCTTGATTAGTATTCGCGTAATGGAGGATTCGTGTACGTAATACCGTGAAACGAATGGCAGTAGCAAGATGCACGTTTCTCTAACCTCGAGCGAGGTGAATCGAGATCAGTGAGTAAAAACAGAGGAGAGAGTAGAGAGAGGAAGAGCTTCCCACTCGTACATAAACGAATGTATATGCGGTCTCGTATCCATCCAGTACCGGAGCTTGCAGTGCTTTCCTTACTGCAGTTACCTACTACTCGCAAGTTTATACGTGCAAGTGCATGCAAGACTTTTCGCATGTAAGTACCTAAATCACATATATATATATATAATATATAGCATGAGAAAGAGCTATACGCGTTCAAGAACGTTTGTACCTCGTCGTTTTCGCCCGGCAGAGTTTCCGTACGAGAGATAGAGAAGCACGGATTTACTGTAGATAATATTACTCGGTGATATATATGTATACAAACGTATACATATATTTATACGTATGTATACATATACATTAGTAAGTATGTAGTAGTTCATGAGGAAGAGGAAGTTCCGAAGAAGAGGAGAGAATCGGTGAAACTCGCCGAAGTAGAAGAGCGAGAAGTGGCGAAGTATTAACGCGCAAAGTGCGCGTCAATGATATACGCAGAGGATTGTATGGAACAAGAATGCGAACATGCATATATATATAAAAGATATATAATTCTAGTTGCGGGACTGTGGGAATCTCATGCTCTCGCAGCGTGCGGAGATCTTTTATTTTCTCTACAATGCGGAGAGAAACAGCGGCAGAAAGCACCGGTGCTCGAGAAAAGCTAATTATTATGACCGTGCGCGCGAGCAAACGCGAATGTGCACGCTGCACTCTGCGCCGGAAACGGGAATTCCTCCGGTGCACGTACGTCTTGAGTGATTTGCTTGTCAACTTGGATTTAATCTTGATAAAAATAATCGCAATTAACATGCGTATGTGTGTGTATATTGAGTTGAAGAATATAAGTTTTTTTTTCACCTTGAAGCTTCTTCTCGGTCTCCCAGAATTTCTGCAGCTCGGTAAAGTATTTGTCCAATATGAAGACCTTGGAGAGGCCTAAGGTGGCCATCTCAGGCAATCGTTGGATCTTTCCTGAAATTCACTCCCCCCGGACGATATTTTGGTTGGTTTTATTTTTGTTTGGCTTTTATTTTACTCTTCAATCGACAGCCTCGTTCAAACGCTCACTACTCTCGTCGCACTCGGGCATGTTTTTGTTTGTTTTGTTCTCTTTTTTTTTGTTTTGGTTTTATAGCGTTATCGATAAATTCGAGCTCTTCCCTAGGAATGTTCGGGATTACGAGCGAAAGCCCTCAGGATCTTTCGATCCATCGATTCGACTCTCGAGTCTCTCATTTGCCCGATCGTTTGCAGGATATATTCGCCATCCCAGCATCCACCGCAAATTATCTCCCGTACCAGCTTTCTAGATACGCTTCATCTCTCGTTATTACGAAATTTTCGCCTCGCGATATTATTATCGCGTAAATTTTGCCCTGGTTCTCTTACTCTCTGCCTCTCTCTCTCTCTCTCTCTCTCTCTATCTTTCTATCCCTCTCGTTAAACCACTCCAACTTCACTTTAATCCTCTTCCCTCTGCGGGTTCAGCGGCGATGACAACAACAACAAAAACAACGAACAACACGAGTATCAACAACAACAATAACAAACACACTCGTCGATAATTATCGCGAACAGGACGAAATTCCGCTTGGACGATGGTTTTCGCCGCGCGAGTTAATTAGCATCGCTTTTCAAACGCGCAACTAGGTATACAACAAAAAAAAAAGAGAAAAGCGAGGCGTTGCGGGGGCGCGTGTGATTTTATTTGTTTCAATTTCACCATCGAGAATACATTTTTTCGTGTTGAACGACGCGTAACTCGTTGAAAAAAGTGACAGCGAGAATCGAAGAAAAAAACGGTAGGTCGCTTTGAAAAAAATTTCGAGCGCTCGGACGGTCAGCACTAAGGAGCCGCGAAGATAGTTCGAGCGGCCGCGTAGGACTGGGCGTCATTGTTGGTCGGAACTCACTGCTCTGAGGCCTCACCGGGGTCCTATCTCTTCTAAGGCACGTTCGTCGTGACTCTTGGTGAAACTCGCAACGTGCCGTGGGATCGAACACGTGGGCCACTAGCTCGGGACGAGAAGCCCGGAGTTAGCTCAAACAGAGGATAGAGGTGAAAAGAGGCCCCCGGTTACGAAGAGGGGATGACGAGCCTGCGAGTGGCCGCGAGAGAGAGACGCTTCGCTGTTGCTGCGGATGCTGCGAGGAAAAATGTCGGGCCCCGTACACTCGACCGGGGCATCACCGGCTCTGCATCTCCTCGACTGCTGGCCGCTCTCTTCGCTTTTCTCTCTTTTATCTCTCTCTCTCTCTCTATATATATATATACGTTTATATGTGTATATTTATCTCCCTATCTCTCTTACTCTCTCTGTCTCTCTCTCTCTCTCTCTCGTGGGCGCATACATACACAGACTCACACATACACACAATCTTTCGCTCTTTATCTCACGTTCTCAACTCTTTGTATATGCGCGAGCAAGTATACCGCAGAGGAGAGACTATAACACACACACACACACATACACAGAGGCGTATATGTACGTACGTGTTTATAAGCATACACATTCTGTGGCTACAACGCGTATAGGCTCGTGCCAAAGATCTCTGTACATCCGGATTTACCTTAAGCCCTTCTTCTTCTTCTTCTTCTTCATCTGCTTCTTCTTCTTGTTCTTATTCTTCTTCTTCTCCACCGCGCCTTTCGCAAACACTCCTTCTTTGTTTTGTTTCATTTGTTTTTCTTACTTCTTTTTGTCGATCTGCACGCTCGCGATAAGACGCCAATTCTCCGAGCATACCGGTGCACCGGAGAATATGACCGGGAGAGTAAGAGTTCCAAGGGAGAGACGAAAAAATTCCAAGACCGAAATACCATCAGATAGTAGAGATAATTGTCCACCCTGGGATGATTATAATTATTCGGAATTATTCAACGATCTACGATTAAACTAAGGAAGAAGCGAGAGAAAGAGGAGGGGGTGGAGGAAGAGAGAGAGAGAGATAGAGAGAGAGAGAAGGTACATAATGATCATTATAGCACAAGGAGTTCGTGAAGAAAACGAAGATAGAGCATGGAAAGAAACGTTCCGGTGGGCCTCAACCGCCCACCATGTAATTAATGGCGACGCCCAAAGTCGGCACGCATGCGCCACGAAGAAAAAGCAAGAGAGAGGGAGATGCCCGGGCCGTAAGGCTGGTATACGACGCTCAAGCCCGTGAGAGGAACAGGCCCCGCAATCACTCCGAGGAGTGTTGGCTCTATATTTCGTGGAGAGAGAGCGAAGTAGAGAGAAAACTCATTCTCCCTCAGTTTTGAGGATTTGGCACGAACGTTATCGTCGATGAGAGTAACATAAATATATAACTATAGCAGATATCAATATTTTCGAGTCCCTGCATTCTCCGTGCCGTCGGTCCCTCTCGTTCGCCCGAGGCTTTGTTCAACCTTATAATTTTGATCTAGAGCCGCGAGAGGAATCCAAGATGGCGGAGCCGCGGGCGTCCCCGCGTGTCGTAAACAATACGCGCGCACCCGACGATTGAGTCTCTCTCTCTCTCTCTCTCTCTCTCTCTCTCTCTCTCGTGCTCTCGCTCCTTCTTTCTCACCGTGCTTATCCCTTTCGTTCTCCCCCGGTTCTACCTCTCTCTCTCGTTTTCCATTAGCGAGGTCGAGAATGGCCTAACGCCGTCCTGCTCTTCGTCCTCTCCGTGAGGCCGGGCCGGGATGGAAGGCAAGGAGGGGAGTTATACATAAGGCCCACTCTCTCTCCGTCGCTGAGGCGCTCCGACCCGGCTCTTGCATCTTTTCTCTCTTTCTCTCTCTCCCCATCTCTCTCTCTCTACCGCTCTACCTCTCGCGAGGCTCATCTCTTCCTTCCACCGCATCGGTAACAGCGATGCATCCCTTTGGTACACGCGGATTAAGTTTATTTGCTTCGTCAAGGTGATATTGGGACCTCGATCGGCGAGGTCAATCGCTAACGTATCGTAGTATGATTATTACCGAATTTTTTAAGAGAACGGGAATCATCGAAACTTCCGTCGAAATGAAGGATCGATATGTAAAAAAGAAAAGTAAACGTTCGAAATGGATAATATAGAATCGTTTTTGGGATAAGTTACCGTCCCTAATCGGATTGTTCAATGTCCATAACCGTCTATGTCGCTACGGGCGTTCCGGGACCAGTTCACCGTTCACGAGAGCTTCATTACGCAACACTTCGACAAAACGCCATGAGGCCCACTATGACAATGCCCGCACGACGCGCCAAGGACCGCCCGTGGTTTTCCCTCTCGTCACGTGAAAATATCGTGCGACACGAACACACACACACACATGCACATACGGGCGAGAAGTATCATAAGTACAGGGCCCATTTGAAGAGGACGGGATGAAGAAAGAAAAACGAGGAGAAGGAGAGAGAGAAAGAGAGAAAGAGAGAGAGTGGGTAGAGCACGCGAGAGATCAACAGCGTGCGCAGGGCGGAATTAAAATTCAAAAGCGATCCCATCGCAGTCCCGTGTGCGTTTCTAGAACCGGTTTGCATCGCGAGGGACTCGAGGTACGAGAATCCAGGAACGTCGTAATACGAGGTTGGGCCCTAAGGCCCACGTTATTAAGAAACGTCGAGGTGAGCCATCGAACAGCTGGCACGAACCTCGAATCGGTAAGGAAGATATCGGGCCTTGCGCTTACCAGCTCGTGGTAAGTTACAGAGGCAAATCCAAATGGGCCTTACGGGCCCAGAAATGGAACTTACCGACAAAGGGTCGTGAACAAGGTTCCCTTGCCGATGTTCAAAAAGAATCGTCGCCTAGCTACGTTGGTCGATTCATTCGCGATCTTTTGGGCCTTATGCCAATACCAAAGAAATTTAGCACATGCGCGGGAGTCTCGTTCGAGGGATCGAGTCCTTATCGAACCACGATGAGTTATTAGAAAAACAAAATTCATCGTGACAAAGTGCGTAAAAACAATAAAATTGAATCGTAATGTTTTTGTTTTCATATTCTTTCGACATTGTCGATCGAGAATGATTTCGAAGGGATCGAATCGAAATCAGGGCAGAGGCCGTAGAGAAAAGAGAGGAAAAAAGGAAGAGGCGGAGGGACGAGAGGAGAAAAGGACGAGAGAAGAACAAGAAAAACGCATCGGTCCGATGTCACAGCGGGTGACGGATGGGCCGGTGAGGCCGTCCAAGGTTCTTAAAGCCCGTCGTTGGGCCTCGGGTTTTCGGGCCCAATGCACAGCGCTATCGCGATATAGCCCTCCAGCTTACCGCGTGGCTCTCTCCGTCTCGAGCGTTCTACGCTTCGATCGTGTCTCTCTGTCGGCGAAGAAACCGCACCGAGTCGCCCCGTCGAGCTCGCATTAAACCAGGAAACGCCACAACAACGACAACGACGACAACGACAACGACGACGACGACAACGAAGATTCTCGATGACCAAAAGGGGGTCAATCGTGATCCGACGCGTAGTCGTTGTCGATTCTGCCGCGAATCTATACGCCGAGGATCCAAACCCGTACGGAGGGGAAGTCGAAGAACGAGAGAAAGAAACTGGAGGAAAAAGTTTAACGTTCGAACGAAAATAATAATAATAAGAAAAACAAACTCGCGGACATTAGGGTCGAGCGTCTTGTCGAAATATCTTGCCTCGATCCTTATTTCTACCATCGCACGGACCTGTTTTTATTTTTTCGTATTTTTATCTCTTAAGAGCAACTGATATCGAACCTGGGCAATAAAGTAACGAGAGGGATAAGAAAGGACCGAACAGAAACGGAGACATTGGAAGACGGTCATCAATTTATTAATGCATTCTTCGAGCTGTTCGTTCCATCGGTCGAGCAAGCACGTCAACGACTTTTCGTAGATCGAAACTTTCGAAGAGTTTTAATGGATCGATCATTAAAAATAATCAATTCGAATATAAACGATGTTCCCTCGTGAAAGATTGAAATTTTCGATAAAATATCAATTTATATAATTTATCGCTTTTTATTAAATTTGATCCAATTATGGATAATACGATCGAATTCTCGTTCTAACGATACGTCGATTACGATAATTATTAAGACTCGAGTCTTTAACAGCTGTTAATTATTAAATTCGCGTCGTTTTTTTTTCTCGAGTTTTCAACCACCGATGAACGCAAATTCTCGTTTGATACTTTTGTTAAAATAATTAGTAACTTTCGGGTGGATCTCGCCAACCGTGAGCTCCGGCTTATTATTCCATCTCTTTCATGAAAGTATCCGAAAGTTATAACCACGTTCCTGGAGAGGAAAAGATTTCATAGGAGGACGCGAGAACGCACCGAAAGTTTCGTCTCTCCTTGAACTTTCCGCGTTTTTGTCTCTTGTGTTCTCGGTGAGCGCGACAACGACCAAGGGTTCTCGGTGGACAAATGCTCTTACGATGAGTTCTTCGTGGCTGTGTGTTTGCCGAGGACGAGAACCAAGTAACGCGACTTCTCTTCTCCGACGACGACGACGACGTGATGAATTCCTTCATCTTCCGCCAGTCGCGGTCATCCCCGCGCACCGAACCGAATTCTACACCACGACGGGAACCTCTTCCTCTTTTCTCTCTTGCTCGGCTCTGTCGTCATCTCGTCGACTCGCGATTCGCACCGAGCACCGAGTTTCTTTACCCTCGACACCGTTCCTTCTCTCTTCTTACTTTCTTTCTTTTTAATTCGTCTCAATTATTTCTTAATACAGACATTACGTAGCGTACTCATTTTTCTTTCGCCATCTTCCTTTACCAGCCATCGGAATTTTTTTTTAATAAAAATAATAATTTTATTCTTCCAATATTTTTATTATTTATTTGATTTATATCGATTATGTAATTTTTATTTATCAACAAAACTCGGAATTATAGTTGAATAAATAATTCGATCTCATTGTTAAATTTAAACATTATCCTGCCGAATTATTTATTCGAAAATAACGATTAACGTTCACTTCGTCCGATACGAATAGTTACGAATGACTTTCTTGGTCGTATCTCGGCTCTCGATGGCTTTGAAACCCGAAACGAGTATCGGTACAAAAAATGATTTAATCTCACTCCGTGGGGAGCGAAGAGGGTCCCTGGAAGAGGAGAGAGAGGAGGAGCGAAGCATGTGTGTGACGCTGTTGCCTTATCTCACCTCATAAAAGCCCGGTAGCATATCGAAGAAGGACGAGGTGAGAAGAGGAACGCGAGAGACCTTTCTCTCGCGTGTCCCTCGCTCGAGTCTTTAACTGCCTGTTAGAGCACGACTTCACGTGGTCCCATACGGAACCATTATACTTATATATATATAAACGAATGGAAGAGAAGACAGAGATGATTCGAAATCAATTAAAAAACTTCTTGCCTGTTGCGGGGGCTGACACGTTGCACACGCTGAGAGGTGTGAGTAACAAGGTGACGTAGATCAGATACCCCCGAGGTAGGGGTGCCGTTCGAAGCGAGACAAGTCCAAGGGGTTAAAAAAAATTACGAAAAATAAAGGAAAGTCGAGAAGGACGGTGAGTGCCAGTAGCACGAAGAAGAACTGCTGGAGAAACGCGAAAGGGACGGAGAGAGAAACAGACGATAAGACTGAGAGAGGGAAAAGGATAGAAGGAGATCAGTGTCCACGTGTGTGATAGGTAGCCACTACTGTGCCGGACATACGAGACGAGAGAGGCGCACATCGCGGTCGTGGTGGCCACGCAGAGAGAGACTCCAGTTCGCCAGTCTCACCAGAAGAAGAAACTGAAGAAGAGAGTCCCTCTCTCTCTCTCTCTCTCTCTCTCTCTCTCTCTCTCTCTCTCTCTCTCTCTCTCTCTCTCTCTCTCTCTCTCTCTCTCTCTCTCTTCTCGTACCGCGGCTGGATCGCGTGATTTATATCGGTTTCAGCAGTAACCCTTTCCCTTCCTTATTCCTTTCCGCGGTCCGATGTCACCAAGCGGACGAGAGCCCGGCAAAAGTTTCGCTTTGCTGCTTCGAACGTCCCTGCACTGTCTATACACTCTCGTCCGTCTTTACTCGACCGTTTCCGTGTCTTTTGCGAATAATACCCGTCCAATGTTTAGCGTAATTTTTATTATAAAAAACTATTCACCTCACTTATATCTACGTCGTACATATTCAATGGGAATCGAAGATCATTGGGGTAAAACGCGCGTCGTAAGGAATTCGCGAGTCGGCGTAGTCTTATGTTAAATTCCAAAGATTCTGGAATACAAACGTATAATATCCTTCAAGTACTGCCGCTTTTTTCATCATTCGTTTCAACTCCAAGCTTGCTCCCTCGGTATTTTATATTTATTAACGAGCTATCCTTTACTGTAGAAATAATTTATACGTAATGAAAATAAGAAGAACGAAGAAAACAAAAAAACGACGTTTCCATCGTGCGAACTCGATCGACGTCAACGCACTCGGCGATTGGAAAATAAATAATTCCTTTGTCGAAAAATAACAATTTAAAAAAAAAAAAAAGACTTTCGCTATCGCGTTGTCTCGAAACTAAGCACGTGGTGGGAGCGTTGACATTTTTTGTTTTATACGATTTTTGTTTTTCCAACGACAAATCCTTCGGTCTTTTATTCTTTCGCAACGCAACGAGGGTCGTTTTTTCTCCCCGCTTCTGTACACATCCGTACACCACTCTTCATTGTCTCGTCCTTTAATCGGCTCCTCATTCTCTTCGGTCTCATATACTTCGAGCTCGAGTTCCTCCACCTCCCTCGGCTTACCGCGGGCTTTCACTGGGTGGTGTAACATTGTAATTGCAAATATAATTCATATCGCACCGTGACGTCTTTCCGGTGTACGTAGCAGGGTTTCTCTCTTCTCTCGCTCTGCAAAAGCTGCATTGAAGAGCGAGAGAGAACGAAAGAGAGAAAGAGAGAGAGAGAGAGAAAAGGAAAGAGAGAGGAAACACGAAGGCGAGGAAGCGGAGAGACAACGAGACCGAGAGAGATAGGAAAGAGAGTGAGTAAATGAACAAGGGATGCGACGCGAGAGGGGAGAGAGGTAAAATTATGATTAGAGAACCGAGTCGAATGGCGTCAGGGTGGCTTCTTGCAGCCGCCGTCCGGACGCCCCGAGGATGCCGTGTATCTTAGCCCCCCGTTTCCCATCGTCGTCACCGCCCCCGTCTATACACACACACACATATACATACAGACACACACTCACACATAATCTGCCCGGGACTGGCACCTTCCCCGTTTAATTAAATTCCCACAGGAAGAGCTGCGATAGTGAGTGAGAGAGAGAGAGAGAGAGAGAAAACATGAGCGGACGAGGTAGAGAGGGGTAGAGACGTTCAGCTGACGGCAATGTGGCTCTCGATTTTTTGCAATACTTAGGCGCGCGCGAAGGTTCTCCGTCACTCGATCACTCGTTCGTTCTCGTTCAAGCGTTCTCCTCTTGCCCGGAGAGCTCACGCACGAGAAATCGCTAATTGACGGATAAATTAATTAGCAGGGAGGTGATCGATCGGGCGAGACCACTTCGACTCTTCTCTCGCGCAGACTCTCTCTCTCCCTCCCTCACCCCCCCCCCCCCCTCTCTCTCTCGCTCTCTCCTCGCTTTATTCTTTCTCAACGCACTCTTTATTCTCTCTTTTTTTTCTTTTTCATCCATCGTGACACGGGACGAATTTATTTATTCTCCCGTCGTGCGTACCTGCATAAGCTCCCTCGGGGATGAACGTGCGGAATTTCCTAATGAGTTTACTTTTTGAAAAATACGATCGTATTTTCTAGGAAACTAGTTCGTGTCTTCGTTTTTTTTTTTTCAAATTGTTTTTTAATTTCTCGTGAATCGCTCGTTCATTAATTCGTATCAAGTACGTATCTCGTTCATTGACGAAGAACGTACGTACGCATTAAAACTGGTAAATCTTTGTGAATTTCATCCCTAGGGTCGGGAATTTTCGAGATCGCGGAGAGAACAACGAAAGGGGTTGTAATTTAAACGTCCGATTTTCCGGCATCCCTCTGAAACAGCAAGAAGAAATCACGAAAGCTCCGGCTGGCTCGCGCGAGCAACGGTGAGTGCACAGCCTGCGGCGTTAATTGAAACGCGCTTAGTCGACGCGCTCACCACCTCCTCGTCCCACGTTTCACCCACGCTTCTTCTTCACCCAGAGATGAGCCTCTCGTGCCGCCTCTCGTTCAACGACAATTTCCACGGTACAGCGGTGTATAAACGCGGGCGCACACGCACACCAAGATTTTTTTCTAAATAGGCGAGACCGAGAGGCAAGAGGACTCCGAGGCTCGTGTGTAGCACGCTCGCGTGGATTTAGTACCACGCGATTCAGTAGAGTACATTATACACGTTTACTCAAAATTCTAACGATCTCCCATTGCGGAAATATTTGTTTCTTTGTTTCATTTTAGATCTCCTTCAAACAATTGTTCAAAAACAAAATACTCACGAAGAAACGAATAAACAACGATTTTTTTTATAGTTCGTATAATTTTGAATCGCTATATATAACGAGCTTTCCACAATTAGAAAAGAAGACACGTATCGATGACTCGAAATCCTCAAAATATAAAAATTCATGATTTTTTTTTGGTATTTTGTAAATTTATCAGAAGTAACGTATAATTTTGAATAATCCTGTATAGCGAGCTCAGACAACTGGAGGGTGTGATCGCGGTGGCATAATGAGCATCGCTCTCGCGCTAACCCGGAATAAATTCTCATTTGCCTCTCCTAGTACCGTGCATGCTCTCACGTCTCACCGCTCTCCCTCTCTCTCTCTCTCTCACACACACACACACATGCACACATCCTTCTCTATCTCTCTACATTAATTGATTAGCCATGAGTGTATACGCTAGTCGTGGAGTGAATGAGAGCTTGGCAAGAGCCGAAGCAAAGGACGGGAAAACGAGTATCTTCGTAATAATACGCGTATAACGTATCCAAAACCGCGCACGAAAGCTCATACTACAAGTATATACGCGCATGCAAGATTCCCGAGTGTAACATAAGGGATTTTCCTCGCAATGTACAAACAGTACGTCACAGTCTGTATAATATTGCCGCGTGTTACACGTAAATATTATATTATACTCGACGTACGAAATAATGTACACGGTACGTTGAGAGGAAGAGAGAAGCTTGAATTTTTTCACGAGTTCGGAGACACGCGGGTGCTTCGCGCTCTTAATTGCAAATATTTTCGACGCAACGAAATTATGAAATTCATTTTCTGCCCTTTTACTATACCCTGGGTTCTCCCCGCTGACCATGCTCTTTCTCGACTCGCACACGCTGTATAATTAACGGAAAATTAAAAGCGTATGAAAAAGAAAAACACAACATTGACCGAAAACAGCAGTACGTACTTGCATAGCCACTAGCGCAGGTAATAAATATTTAACGGTTTGCCCGTCAGACATCAGTGTTGCGTGTATTTGTACAACGTTTGGCAACTCGTAAATCGTTCACTCGAAATTACCATGGGTGTTGTATGCGTATAAATATATATTATGCGGATGGGTGGAGTGTAACCTGAGTGCTAAGCCTGGAACTTGAATATATATACGTTTATCTATGTATATACGTAGGTGTGTATATATAAATCGTCTTATTGCAACGTATTACCTCAATTTTCGGTCGAGGCCTGGGAAAAATCAATTTTCAGGGATTTTGTGTCCTCAATAGAGAAATTGGAAAAAGCCGTTGTTAGGAAAGTGATATTCGTGCTGTGCGGGAAATTTCCGATTCTGCAATCATCTTGTAAAGTGTTTTTGGATAAAAACAGAATTTCCCTACCCTTGGTCTATCTAAAATTCCGGAAGTCGAGCAAGATTCTCGAAAATTGACACTTTTTCGGGGGATGGAGTTTGTTTTTTCGCCAGAAAGATTTTATGGGATCTTTTCAAAATCGTAAATTTCCGCTACAACACGAATTCTCTATCCTCGGCCTATCAAACATTCCGGAAGTCAAGTACGATTTTAGAAAATCGACACTTTCGGGGGATGGAAATTTCTTGTTTCTCCAGAGAGATTTTATTGGATGTTTGCAAAATCGTAAATTTCCTCTACAACATGAATTCTCTACCCCCGGCCTATCAAAAATTCCGGAAGTCAAGCAAGATTCTCGAAAATTGACACTTTCGGGGGATGGAATTTGTTTTTTCGCCAGAAAGATTTGATGGGATGTTTTCAAAATCATAAATTTCCGCTACAACACGAATCCTCTACCCTCGACCTATCAAAAATTCCAGAAGTCAAGCAAGATTCTCGAAAATTGACACTGTCGGGAGATGGAATTTATTTTTTCGCCAGAAAAATTGTATTGGATGTTTGAAAAATCGTAGATTTCCCTTACAACACAAATTCTTTACCCTCGGCCTATCAAACATTCCGGAAGTCAAGTACGATTTTAGAAAATCGACACTTTCGGGGAATGAAAATTTCTTGTTTCTCCAGAAAGATTTTATTGTATATTTGCAAAATCATAAATTTCCTGTACAACACGAACATCATTTTGTAAATCCAGGTTTGTCACAAGTTTCTAGCCAAGAACTGTAACAAGTGAATTTTTACATTGCGTCGTTTTTCGACTGACGAAATATTTATACGCACCTTATTAATATACATATATACCCCAACCTATGTACATATATATATTCATGTACCATGTACAATCTATATATAGCCATAACTCTTGATCACCCGCGTGATGTTCGTGGTGTCTGCCCTTTGCGGTATGCCTTGCTTCGTCGTGTATTTTTTCATTCGTAATACCAAATGTTTGCATAAAAAATGTAACTAGAGGCCGTAGGGCGTAGCAATGCAAATTCATACAAACCCCACCGAGGCAGATATCTCTCGGTATATTTACTACGCACAGCGGGATAAAGAAGAGGAAAGGGAATGTTTGTGACGCTCGAGATGCCGATGCATAATGCTACAGAGACATAGGACCAGACAGAGAAAGAGAGAGAGAGAGAGAGAGAGAGAGAGAGAGAACGTGAGTGGATAAACGCTGCGGGGGTGTGCGAGGACGCATAAATACCTCTCGCGACTACCTTATGAGCCCTGGAATCTGCGTTACGGTACATGTACCCACACGCGTGTATTATATATTATACAGGTGTACACGCATACACCAAACAGGGGGAAAACATCGGTGTACGTACTTTGCTAACGTTTGTACCAGAGACGGGAGCAAGCCCCATAAGTGAGCAATCGCGGGATACGTAATATCGCTCTACCCTGTTTTACAACGCGTGTACAATGCCAGTTATGTAGTCGCGTTATTGCTTTCGGTCGTGTTCGAACGTTGGCAATGAGGATCGTTGATCAAACTTACAATTTAGCTCGTTTTATTAATACGAGAATTACGATATTTGTATAGCTTAAATATCCATTTTTAATCACGCGTGATTATTATCCAATTATGTTGTCCTTGTCTTTTAAACTTTATTGTTTATACTGGTAGATACGTGTTTTTTTTTTATTAGAAATAAAATGTAAAATTTTATAAGACTTTTATGCAAATATCGCAATAATTTCGATATGGTGAATGATAATGGATTGAAACTAGCCTATATTTATCGTGCATTATTAAAACGTTAATGGTAATTGACTTATTTACTATGAGAAATTGTAAATTACAAGTGCATACGATACGTAGATAGGTAGAAATAAAATGTCAAATTTTATAAGATTTTTATTCAAATATCTCAATAATTACACGATAAACGATAGTAGATTAAATCTAGCCTATGTAGTATTTGTTTGTTGATTGTAATTGACTTATTTACTATGAGAAATTCCAAACGATAAATCGAGATACGTAGTTTCGTAGCTACGATGACGTTTCGTCTGGCCCCAAGTGCATACGATACGTATATATACATCATACAAGACTGCATCCCGTATAACTGCATCCCATATACATCTACGTCTAGATACATATATATTGTACGTAAACTTCTCGGCCTACCCGGTACACACATATTGCACAGCTTGGATGATAACTCAACCGGCAAGCTATAATTATCAAACTGCGTAATTGTTAATTATTGCTCCATTGTTGGCGGTGGCGGAGTAATTAACGCGTTTGTATTACTCGCCGACAGAATTTTACTACCCCCCCCCCCCCCCCCCCCACCCCCCTAACATTTAAGCCTGTATATCACGTTCTTGTCTCACGCGATTTCAACGATTGATTAAGACTCCGTGGGTTCGCGTCTCGTAACGGCGGTATCGCCGAGAAATAAATCAATGACGACAAGGATAAATCGATCGTTCGAGAGATTGCATCACCGTCCCGGATTTTCCCGAGAGATTCGCGAAAAGCAACGGGGGTAGAGGAAATATACGAGGGTAGAATCGTTAATAACACGCCGATTATTAATAGAGATTAGAGCTAAAACCGATCGATAATGATACCACGATGACAGGGTAAATTTCTCGGTTTCACGAAGCGAATGAATGAGGATGAAAAAAATTGGAGTGCACCGCCCGGGAATCGAACCCGGGTCGCAAGGATGGGAAACTTGCATGATACCACTACACCAGCGGTGCCGTTAAGAACCTTCCACCACAAATCTGATCTGGTCAAACAAGCATTTTGCACCCTCCTTAATGTTCGCACGAGCTTTTTCACATCGACATAGATCGATCGATAATCGATCCCCGATCAAAATCGACGATCTCAATTCCCCTCAACAGTAACTAAAATCAAAATTTCTCAACTATACGAGGATATAATGACGTTTCACCCCTTAACGACCTTAACCCTCCCGATTATTACTTCATACTTTCAACAAAAACCCCTCGAATATTCCCAAACTATTTTCCATAAAAAAAACACTCCCCTGTCCTTTAAAAACAAACAAAAAACAAAAAACTATCACTCGAACGTCAAAACATTCGTGGCAAAAACGTTTTACTGGACAGACAAATTTAAGGGCTCAACACGAACGAGCTATTCGAACGAACGATTTCGCAATCGGAAAATACGTGTTACGTAAAAGACGGAAGTGGCTTTGGCCATTTATATATTTTACCGCATATGCCTCGTATAACCCCCACGGTGCATCGGGGCTTATCATGTTTTATTTATCAAGCTGCAGGCGTAACGTCGCGCGCGTTCTCGTACCGGCGTTGCACACACACACACACGCACACACGCATACACACCCGACCTTCTCGTCGCGAGCGAGACGACGAAAGAACGTGAATGATATGTAAGAAAGAAAAGGAAGTGAAGTATGGCATAAAGCGCGCGTTCTCGATATGTATATATATATACATACCCTGAGGTATACCTATGTATATATATGTATATATATAGATATACCTCAGGGTGATTTATGGACACAACACCTGACGTCGTCGTTCAGTTCGTTTTGCGGCATGTAGCTCGAGTTGGCAGGCAGTTCCGTACGTTTTTTTCCCTTTCATTTTATTTTTTCTCTGGCATTTTCTTTACCGGGAGGAGCACACTTACTACGAGGACACGCTCCTTTCGTATACGCACTCCTCGTGTTCGAAGCGCGTATGGCTCATCGGTAAAGTCCCGGTCATTGCGGAAGAGGGCAAGTCGATACTTACGCGAGACGTTCGTGAAACTATGGACAATCCGATTTCCCATGAGATTTTCTTGCGACTCGAGTTATTCCGACAAATTCCTTCGTCGTGTCGAGAATGAACTTACGTTTCCTGCGAATCGTGACTCGTCGATTGTGTTCTAAAATTGATAGTTCGTAACCTTGGTCCACCTCGGGATATTAAGAAAAAACAATTGTATCGAATTATTTTGTAATTTTCAGAAAAAAAATTCAGTAATTTTCTGTTTTTTAAGAAAGGGTGAATAATTGATTAATCGTTTTAATCATTATTCGTGACATTCCTCGATCAAAGAACGGAAGTACATGAAACGGATGTGTAACGCAGTATCATTTCGATCCTTAAATACCGGACGGATCGACCTCGTCGGTTTTAAGCACGCCGGAAATTCAGCATACAAATGTGTAAGAGCAGATCTGTACTTACGTTACTACGAGTTTAGATTACAGAATGATAGTATTATTGGTGATCGCGGTTGAAAGATTCTCGGTTGCAATCCGATTAATTCGAGTTGAATTAACTTTCGCGATGGTAGAAGGTAAGATGTTTTAATCCCAAGACGGAGGGCTTCGGTTCAAGCTGCGATCACAAGAATTTCGCGAGACTCCCTTTGCTCTCTCGCGTTTACTTATTCATGTTCAATTTCATCCAATCTTATCGTACGTTTTTTTTCAATCTTTCCCACGAATATTGGAATATGTAATAGGAACGAATGAAAAATATTAAGGACTGTAATAGCACAGACACATCTCTCGCTTTTTCTTCTTCCGTCTTCCGTTCACAGAACAGTTTTTAAAAAATCCAGTTAGCTCGGTGCGTTTATCTTGGAAATATCTCCGAGCTACCCAACGAGCTTTCGCCCCGTAGAGCTTTACTCGGCTCAGCGACAAACTGTTATGCATGTATATACGTAGGTATGTGTGGATTTACCTCTGTGGGTCAAGACACAAAGATCCTCTTAGTTGGAGGAATTAAAACAGCGCGTAATTTGTTTCGTCACTGCAGTGCCAAAGCGTGCATTTGTTCTTCTCAACTCTTGAATAAACGGTGTAAGCCCTTGGACAAAGGGTACGAAGAGATAATTGACAAAAAAAAGAAAGAATGATCGTTCTAAATGAAGATACAAGTTTCGAAATAATTTCCAATTATTCATATCTCAACGATTTTTCCATTAGTCGCAGAAATAATGACAATAAATTATTTGAGATTGGTTTTTTTAATCCGGGCGAGATAAGGCAATTTCGCCAAATAATCCGTGTGATCATTTCCTAGCGGACATAACAAAATTTCAGGATGAAATCGTTACGAAAAGTTGTCTCCTCGGTACTCGTTCGATACAGTACAGATTAGACGTGGTTGGAAGGTGCGCAAACCTTAGGACGGATGTTAAATCGAGAGAAAGATGCGCCTAGTGAATTGGCCGCGTATAATTAGTAATGACCGGGGTGGTAACGAAGCATCTATTATGGCGTCTACCGAACGTTAATTAGGTTGCTCGCTTGATTTATTGCGATAGCCGAGAGATAGTTAGCGTGGTCGCTACGCGTGTGTTTGTGCGCGCTCTAAACTCTGCTGTAGCTGCAGCAACGTATGGCTACAGAGAGAGAGAGAGAGAGAGAGAGAGGGCGAACGGAACACGGTGCAGCAACTAGAGAACCCAAGTCTCTCTTCTCGCGTAGAGCAGAGCTCTCGGGTAATCTCTCGCCCATCGGCCACACAAAGTACATATATCCATATCCGTGTCAGTGACTTATTGCGCTTGTGTTTAGCTCTATACGTACACGTGGATTTTCCTGTCCACGATCCAGTAATATCCTCCAATATACGTATATATACATGCGTACATGTATGTTTGTGTGGGGGTGAATGTGTGTGTGTGTAGAGGCAACGCGTTCTAGGAGATCCCATAAAGCATCATCCCCGTGAAAGTCCGCCGGAATCGATGCCAGGAAGAGCACGCGCGCAGGGTGGCCGACGGAGGTCTCGCCGATCCCTTTCGATGTATATATAATACGTTGCATAGATGAATGCACTCTCCCGATCGAGAGAGGCTCCCTCGGAAATTTCTCTCGTTCACCTCATCATCTCTCGTCTCGATGATTGCCAGAGCCGATACCGATATCCGGTATAAACTCTACCCTGACCTACGTTACAACTCCGCGCTACCAATGGCGTACGTTACGATATCGTAGATATATACTCACACTCTTTCGCGAGTGATATAGTGACGTACCCGGCAACGTTATTGTAAAACGATAAAAACTCTGGAATTTCGTACATTTTTTTATTCAATTTCTTTATTCTTTTTATTTTTGTTTTGTTTTTTTTTCGCGCACTGAAATTTTTACGATTTCGGCAATAACTCAACGTCCGATTGGTAATAAGCGCGGAGAAATTTACGATGGGTCGTGACGTCGATACGCGCGTCGCAAAAGTGGACACAAATTTCTGTTTTTAAAAGCCTCGTGTCAATGAAATTGTTAAAATATCGTCACTCGCTCGTGCGTGTAACGAGAACTTTATTCGTATTTTGGTCGAGGGAAAAGGGTGAAACAATTTTTTTAATGGTTTTCAGTTGGTTTGCCGTTTTTCTACGTGAGGAATTTGGATCGCGCGATTTTATATTTTGTGGCTTGTATTTTGTTGAATACCGTCAAACGGAGTTACTTTGAATAGTTTGTGGAAATTTTGTGTGGGTAACTTTTTTGTAGCAGCCCAAATTTCAACCTTTTTTTTTACTCCAATGGCAATTTAGCTATTAAATATTCAAGAAAGTCTCCCACTATTTTTTGTATATTTTTAAAAAAGTGACATAGTAATCACGAGTATAGGATTTCTTTGAGAAGGCATTAAATTGCAATTTATATCAAAGGCCCAAATGATCATAGCTACTTTTGGAATAATTTTGATAACAGAATTCTCAGAATTTATGTATTCTGCGTGAATTAAGTGAAAAATAACGATTGTTTACTATCAAGTTGTCATCTGACCAAAAAACTTTGTAAGAGGATTGTGGAATCGGAATTTTCCTGCGCAATACGAATATCACCATTATAATTTCGATAGATTGCAAGGTACGGAAATATTCATTTTCTCGCCCTTTTCTATGTTACCTATCAATTCAAGTGCCAGCAAAGAGCGACGAATTTATTCGTTTTCAGTGACAAATTTCCGTTCGATATAAGTTCTTACTGCTTTTTAAACCATCAAAATTTACCGGAATTCAATATATCGCTGTTTTTGATGGATTGGCGAAACCTGGAAAAATCGACTTTTCGCGAATAGCTTTTTGAAGAACTCGCCGAGCACTCGAGAACCAGCCCAAAAGCATCCGGATAGCTCCATTTTTGTGGCCGTGGCGTTCTTTCGAAAAACCCAATTTTTGGGACCCATAGGAGGGGACCTGCAAAAAAACGCCTAGGCGATGGAGGCAAAATTTTGTTTGCTCCAAAACCTCTTTATTTCATCATATTCGAGTTACGCGGGAAATTTGCGATTCTGAAATGATGCTCCGAAGCCTTTTTAGACGAAACAAATTTCAACCCCCTCCGGCCCCCCCAAAGTCAGGAAAGTGAATCACGAATGTCGACTATCGGCACCTGCCGAGGGTCAAAATTTTATTTCATCCAGAAAGTCTTTGTAGGATGGTTGCGGGATCGGAAATTTGTCGCTGATGAAGAATATAATGTTATTTTTGTCGATATCTCAAAAACTCTAGGCGAAAACGCAAAAAATACGAAATGACGATTTACCCACTGAAGGACGATAAACTCTAGAAAATCGAAAACGAAACCGTGATTTTCTTGTTATATGGGAAATTTTTTATGGACATAGGCTCTCAGAGCTTGAGAAAGATTAAAATTCACCGGAATGCAATACGGCAAATTTCGTTGGGTATCACAAAACCTCGAAAAACCGACCGTTTCTGAGGATATATCTCCGTTCTTGTTCATCGGACAGCAAATTTCTTCAATAACTTATTGAAGTACTCGCCGGGCACTCAACAATGAGCCAAGGATCATCTCGATTGCTCAATTTATGGCCGGGGCGTCACTTCGAAAATCGCGATTTTCAGGATCCACAGGAAGGGACCTACAAAAAAACGCCTACCCCATATGGGACCAAAATTTTGTTTGCTCCAAAAGTTCTTTATATCGTAATATTCATGTTACGCGGGAAATTTCCGGTTCTATAATAACGCTACAAAGTCTTTTCGGACAAAAAAAAAATTTGACCCCTCCGGACCCCCCAAAGTCCCAAAAGTAAAATCCGAATATCGACCATCGGTATCTGCCGGGGTCAAAATTTGTTTTCGTCCAAAAATAGCTTATTGGGGTTTACGGAATCGGAAATCTACTGCGCAACATGAATATCACCATTGTAATCGCGATATAATTAAAATTCTCGTAAATATTTGGTTTTTCGACAATTTCATATCTGTGAACACATTTAATCTATATTTTAGCGGTCGATTAAAGTACCCACAAAAACTGTCAAACATTCCCATAAGTTCAATGTACCTACTCTCGTTTTACAGTATGATTTTATCTTTGAAACTCACCGGAGCCGTACTTGGTCGCTGTTCTCTGAAGAAGCCACGTTTGTAGGGCGAGTCGTTCGCGATGTCGGCAAAAGAATTCCGGCCTGATACCGTGACGCTTAAGAAAATCGTCGCACTTGCGAAAAGCGGCGAGCGCCTTGGCGGCCTTGATCTCATCGAGCTCGTCGACTAGACGATCCTTGGGTGACGTCGACGAGCCCCTTCTCGAGGACGACGACGACGATCTCTCCTCGTACGTCTCGTCCGGCAGTAACATCACCATATTTAATGTTTTCTCACTATCGGTCTCGTCGTCCGAACTCTCGTCGTAGCACTCTGCGTTCTCGCTCGATACACGTTCTCGTCCAATACACATATTAACACGCGTACGAATGGAATTACGACTTTTATCACGCGTATCTAAACGATTTCTTTCTTTTTTACCTTTTATTATTTTATTTTGATTTTTTCTATTCCTTTTCTTTCCTTTCAAAAAATCACAGTTACCACTTAGCGACGCTCATCGCGGCGCAAAAATTTGTACCGTTCGCTTGAAAAAACCGTGTTTATCATCATCAAAAAAAAAATACGTACGAAAACACGCCAGTGATAACTAATGTCGTTTACACGCGAAATTCGAAAGTTGCCGAACAAAATTCGATGGAAAAGCCTTCGAGTTAAATTTCAGTTTCGTCTTCGCGTATTCTCGCGAGTACGGCATCTCGATTACCTTTATGTAGGAACGTCGATGCACGGAAGCCGAGCGTACCTCCGGAAAGCGATCAATTTTCACGCGAGAGATTGGATCGATTTACTGCAAAACTCCGTAACGCCGTGAGCGCCGCTCCGCCATTTCTCTGAAACGTGAATACAGAAAAACTTTGAAACCACCGATATGCTACAAGCATTACGCGTGAACAAATTGAAACCAGACGTGTATTTTAAATACAGCTAATAATGCAACAGACACACGAGAGATTCTTGAAGCGTACAAGAACCGTACAAGAAGAATCGCGGTTCGAGTCATCGACGAAGAATATTTGAAAATATTCGTGAGAATGAGGAGGGACGTGTGAGCGATCGATGATTCGTGGAATGAAACAGGTTGTACGTGTATTATCGGGTTGTCGAATAAATAATAATCGATCGGGAGAAGAAGCTCGATCGAGCGAGAAACCAACACGATCGAGTAGGCGAGAATCATCCTTCTCGACGTGATATCTCTCTCTCTCTCTCTCTCTCTATCTATTTATCTCTCTCTATCTCTCTGTCCCTGTACAGGAACATTCATAACCGAGGGAACTTTGATTCCAAATTTGAATATCGATACGATATACTCGAGGGGCTGCTCACTCGAGAAACCAGTGAACCATTTCATCCGAAATCAGGCTAGGAATTGCTAGAAATCGTTGGACATCGCTGAAATCGAATGGTTCCTGATTTCCTCGTGATTTCTTCAAATATATAGGAAATTATGGGGAAACGTAAAAAAAATCGTGTGGTTTCTGGAATCTTTGGGAATTACTCATCCCCTCTCCATAAAAAAATTATTCTAATTTCTTTAACAATCTATTTTATTGATTGAGCATCCACTTACCCCTAACCGTAATTTAATTATTCTCAATCTATAATAATTAATTAATAAATATTCTCTATTGACAGTCCAGAAATCACTGATTTCTGAAATTCTGGAATCGCTAGAAATCGTTGGAAATCGCTGAAATCGAATGATTCCTGATTTCCTCGTGATTTCTTAAAATGTAGGCATAGGAAATTATTGGGAAACGTAAAAAAAATCGTGTGATTTCTGGAATCGTTGGGAATTACTCATCCCATCGCCATAAAAAAATTATTCTTATTTCTTTAACAATTTATTTTATTGATTGAGCATCCACTTACCCCTAACCGTAATTTAATTATTGTCAATCTATAATAATTAATTACTAAAGCTTTTCTATTAATAGCCCAAAACTCACAGATTTCTGAAATTCAGGAATCGATAGAAATCGTTCAAATCAGCAGAAACCACTCGAAACCGCAAATTATCTTATTAATTCGGAGATCAGCGGAACGGCAGTAGAAATCACAAGCAACCGGGTCCTTTTGAAAATCCACGCGTGAGTACCCCCTCGCATATACTTGCTTGACGAATCAAAATATTTTGATTTTCAAACACGAAAAAAAAATCTTAGAAACAAAAATTTCTCGTCGTTCTTGAGGATAATGCCATGACGTATATGTAATTTAATTTTGAAACAGCGTGTATCTCTCTGTATTAAAGCCTATGCGTGACTCGCTGTGTATAATCCTGTGTTTTAATCCCCGATAGTCTTTACGGTCTCGTTCCTCCGCGTGTGCCTATGTATATAGCTATGCACCCCATAATCCTACCCCTCATCGTTCTTCCCTCGTTCACCCTCTCGTTCTCTGGCTCTCCTCCATCGCATGATATAACACGAGAGTCTAGAACATTAATTAACAATAACACGCCGTGGCCGATTTGGCTCGGCCGGCGAGCGAGCGATGCGGCAAAGACTCGCGACAAGGTCCGAGAAACGAGAGGTAAAAGAAGAGAAGTGTACGAACGAGCCAGAACAAGAGAGAGGAAGAGAATCTCGGTAGCGTCAGCGAGTTGACGATCTTCGAGCACGCGATATCCCACGTCCCGCGGTAGACGGTGAGACGAGACTTTGCTAATTAATCGACCTTAATCGTCGATAAAGTGCGAGCATTGTCGAGAAGAGAGTCGCGAGAGCGGTTCGCTCGGTTTTCTTCGACGCTCGCGAACATCGATGTCTCTCGACGTGAGTTCGAAAAGAAGGATCAGGATCGAGAAGTATGCGAGAGGACTCTCTTACTCGGTAATGTCCCACGTATAAGCGGGAAGATAAGAGAGACCGGCAGCCACCCACGATGAGTTGCAGTCGTGAAGAACGGGGGAAAATACGTACAAAAAAATAAAATAAACAAATAAAAAAAACGTAAGAGTTCAATTCGAAATTCCCCGTTGGCGAGAGTCGATATGCTTGATCGACTCTGAACCTTCTCCGACAACTCTCTCCTTACAGCGACGAACTACCGTAGCTTCTTTGACTTCAACGATCCTCGCCCTTTGCCCATTTCGAAACTCGACAATTAGCATATATTTTATATTCACCCGTTCGGTGTCGAACCGTTCACCCGAGTTAAAATGAAATTTTTCATTTTTTTTTAAGACTTCTTCGACGATTTAAAAACACCGGGTTTCCCGGCACTCCCGGAAATATGAGAAAAATATTGAAATTTTGATGTACGATCGAAATTCGGTTTTACGTTACACGTTTTACTTTCTTTTTTTCGTATTCTTAACCGTCGTGCATAATCGTCTCGAGTACATTTACGATAACGAATGCAGCCGACGTTTTAG
Source organism: Netelia fuscicornis (assembly GCA_946811545.1). Classification (NCBI taxonomy): domain Eukaryota; kingdom Metazoa; phylum Arthropoda; class Insecta; order Hymenoptera; family Ichneumonidae; genus Netelia; species Netelia fuscicornis. The sequence goes on along the minus strand of OX328011.1, from coordinate 17,227,847 downwards.
AACGCGGAACCGTTTCGTCGACGAAGGAGCAACGGTTTTCTCGTTCGCTCGAATATTTTATTTATAAATTCTTATTATCGTCGCGGGTAAGTTCGCGACGATACCTATAATCTACCCGATCTTTTACATGAAATTGTAATGCGAGTGAGCGCGCAACGGTACAACTTTCGAGATAGACATTTTTCGTTACGATTCGCTAGCTTCACTGCGATCGGTTCGATATTATATTATTTATGTCTCTCCTTGGATCATCAATTTTCAAAGAGATTTATACATCCACGTCATGGATAAAATTTTTATATCGTGAGTCTAATGACAGTGACGATCGCGTAGTTCGGACATTCTCCGATTTTCTTCGTGTTTACCGATCTTATCACCCTCGATCTTCGATCCAATCTCGACGTTACAAGATCCGATTATCCCGGAATATTTCAACGTTCGACTACGATTAGACGAATACGAGAAGGATCTTGATCGTGATTAGACCGTTGTCAAAGATTGTCATTGGAAGATTTCGACTCGACGAACAATTTTCATTTCAATATTTATCTCATACTTTTAATATCGAGATCGTGCGTTCGCGATAATATCGTCCATATTATCATGGTATTTTTCTTTTTTTTTATTTATAGGAACGACGCATCTCGTACGTTTCCGGGCACGAGGGCGAATGAAAAATTGCGTTTTTGTATGCCAAGAATGTGCGATAGAGCGAAAGTCGAGAGACGAAAAAAATATTTGAATATTCAAGCGGGAGTGTATATCGCGTTTACTCTTTTTCGATATATACGAGGAATAGTGTCGCGCGCTTATACGTTCGTTGCTCGGGTTTTCCTCTCTCTACGTTGGCCTGGTATGCAGCACGGTCATTAAAATTCGCCTCGAAACGTGAAACGCACCTTTTGATACTCGTCAACTTATGACGGGCATCCGCTCGTCCGTAAATTTAATATCGTCGTAACGCACACAAAACTCTTTCGGCGTACACGCGTCCTCGTATCGTAGTATACGCGTTCTTTATAGGAGACGCGAAGCTTTCCGAGTGCGACGTATTTTCTCATATATTTATTATTGCCCGTATACATGTATTTACATCCATACACAGACAAATATTTATAAGTTTATCGCGTATCTAACGATTAAATTTGCATACGAACAATTAACAACGATAATTTAAATTATATTTTGATCGCGTATCAGGGATTAAATTTGGATTTAAAGAATTTACAATGATAATTTAGATTATGTGTTTATCACATATCAGCGATTAAATTCGGATTTGAACAATTTACAATGATAATTTTAATTATATTTTTATCACGTATCAGCGACTAAATTTGGATTTGAAAAATTTACAACGATTATTTAAATCATATTTTTATCACGTATACAACAATTAAATTCGAATATGAATAATTTGCAACGATAATGTAAATTATATTTTTATCACGTATCAGCGACTACATTTAGATTTGAGCAATTTACAACGATAATTCAAATTATATTTTTATCACGTATCAAACGATTCAATTCGAATATAAACAAATATAAACATAAATTTGTATACTTATGAACAATTTACAACGATAACTAAATTCTACGTAGATTTATCGAAACTACCAATTAATTTTGAAGTAAAATCAATTATTTTTCGATACCTGAAGATTCGTTAATTCTTATCAACCACTCGATCGAAAACCAAGAACATCATAGACACTCGAATCATCGAAAATTGCAATTGAAAGAAACATCATCGATCTTTAAAGATTTTTGGGTGTATCGTCTCTCGCGTGAGAAAGGGCAAGGGTAAAGAAGATACAAAAAATACAGAGATGAGCAGCTTTTAAGGCTCTCGTGCAAGAAGACTCGGGGTATTCTTGACTCGAGTATATACGAGGTGTACGGTACACATACGTGAAGCGGGTGAGCAGGGGGCCAGCGCCTCTGTGATTAGGGCTCCGATGTTGAGGCCCCTCCGGGGCCCTTTAAAACCGCCCACAACACACGTGGAATGGGGGTGAGCACCGACAACAGCAGGCGCGCGCACGCGCACACACACAACGCACTGTTCTTCCGAGAGTAAAAGCAGCGAGGAGAGAATGAGAGGAGCCAGCTTCTCACTCCCTTAAGATATTATATACAACCTGTATCTCTATATGTATATATCCATTTTTACCCTTACGTTGTATATAGTTACTCCGTATACGAGAACGCGAACGTGGGAACGTATCGGATCGTTCATCATATACACCTCTTCGTTTCTCTCTCGCATCGTCTCTCCACTCTGTCGGTGAGAGAGTCTTTTCTCTACGTGTGCACTGAGTTCTCTCTCGCAAAGTTCCTCTGGGGCATTCGATGTAACGTAGGGAAAAGGGAATGAGAGGGTGAAACCATAAACCCTCTTTAAGACTCGTTCGATCGCTTCATCCTTTTTTTCTTTACATGGAACATTATTTTAATACGCGTTCATTATCGCGAAATTTGATAATTTCGATGGGAGTTACGTCTGCGATTGTTTCCTCAATTTTTATACTTATTATTATTAATAATAAACGCACACACATACAACCCCAGAGGAGAATTATCCTGGTCGAAAATATTCAAAAAAACGAACATTCATTTCTTTTAATCCTTTTTCTCCCGATCGTTCGAACGTTTTTATCGAAAATTCGATATGCTTCGCAATCAATAAAAAACATTCTGCCGATAAAAAGTCGCGTCACCCATCGTCAATGACCGAAAATAAAACGAAAACTCGTCACAGCTATCGTAAAACCGACTTAAAAGATCATCGAGATTCGAGCTGAAAATCTCGATTCCAAAATCTCAAGCGTTCTCGTTATTTAATCTCGTCACAAAAAATGGGAGAATTAATGCTGCGTATGAGCTTGCCACTTGTTACGTGATAAATGTTAATAATCCGTAGCGGTCACCGCGTGCTTAATGCATTAAAATAAAAAAAAATAAAAAAATAAGAACACAAAAAAAGATAATAAAAATACATACACATGAAACATCGGTAAAATATCGCGAGAGTTGCCCACACCCCGATATGCACACCGGGTCAAAACCATAAAGAAAGAGGAACGATCGAGAGTAAATGGCAAAAGCCCCGGGAGCTTCGCGGGATGATGACGTTACGGCCGCTGTTTTACTTCGTATCCCCCCTTCGCACTCTTCCACAGGTAATCCCCCCCCCTCCTCTCTCCCCTTCCTATAAAAGGTCGTGTGCCGTAAAACATATCAAATGCTTCGTATCTGCGCGATTATAAGGACATACGGTCCACTCCGTTCCTCCAACGAACCGATCAAAAATATAATTTTTACATAAATATAATAATAATTATAATTTATTTGATTTTATTGCAAATGATTTGTACAGTGTGAATCGACGAATTGATCGTTTATTTAGTATTTGTATTTGGTCTTGTATCAAGGGAACGGAATTAAGACACAAAAAATGAAGGAAACGTTAGTAACGAGGTAAAAGAAAAATTTCGCAAAAATATATTTGATTTTATTAATTAAATTTGGATCGTCAGATACTCGAGTGATTGGTCACGATCCGATATCGGAAATAAAACAGGTGTGTTATGGAATAAAAAATGTATACACGATTGTAATCAAAATCTGGGGAAAAAATTGTAAAAAAGATCGACTGCTCGATATCGAAGTTTGAAGCATCGGACGAGCTCCGATTTTCTGGAATACGTTGGAACTTCGTACCAGGACGATGTAGAACGAGCTGGTATTTGGCAAAAGGGCCTTCAATAAAATTTAATCAGCAATTCTAGAGCGTCAGTCGAAAACCGGAAAGACTCGACTTTCACACTTTTCTCTCAGTTTTTCTTCTCCGCCACGCGTTCATTCCAGTTTATTTTTTTTATTTTTCACTTTTGTACTCGTTGTACCTACTTTCGGCATTGTGTCCTACCCAAGAGCATCCCTACCACGTGTGTCACACACCGGTTTTCGCCCATTTAACGTCACCGTGCCATATTCACCCGGCATGACCCAGCGTGCACACACACACACACACACACAAACGAGATGGAGCGACATTCTTGAAACGCATCTCAGTGTAACCAAGACTTTCAGGCTTCGAGGAGCAAAGCGATTTAACCATGCGAAAGATGACACCGTTGCCGTAAACGTTAACGTCAGTTATGTCGAGCTTTCTCGTCTGGAAAATGTCGCCAAGTGTATACACTCGGCGGAGCGACACAACCGCGTGTCTTTTAAGCTTGCACCTTGTACATCGTTTCGGGATATAATTTCCCGAATCTCTGTCCCAACAGCGTGCTGGAAATTGAATTAATTAAACGTTAAGAATAGAAAATCAATAAAACTTTAATTTCGATACGAATTGATCGATGGAATATTAATTACGATTAAAATCGAATCGAACTCGAAACGTGATATTGTTAAAGTCTTGCAGATTGGAAATTAAATCGAGGTTCGAATAAACGACAATGACTTCCGACCTAGGGCTTGATTGTGAAATTAACAGTTGGATATCGTCACGGTAATAATAACGCGTATAATCATCCGTGTTGAAGACTCGAAACGCGTAAGTTCAGTGCAGTTATGGGCATGTAGCGACACAACCGCGGGTCTTTTAAGCATGCACCTTGTACATCGTTTTGGGATATAATTTCCCGAATCTCTGTCCCAACACCCCGCTAAAATTTGACTTAATAAAACGTTAAAGAATAGAAAATCAATAAAACGTTAATTTCGATACGCATTGATCGATGGAATATTAATTACGATTAAAATCGAATCGAACGCGAAACGTGATATTGTTAAAGTCTTGCAGATTGGAAATTAAATCGAGATTCGAATTAATGACAATGACTTCCGACCTAGGGCTTGATTGTGAAATTAACAGTCGCATATCGTCACAGTGATAATAACGCGTATAATCATCCGTGCTGAAGACTCGGCGCTCGTATATAGTCTTATATATACACTCGCATATATATGTATGCATTAAGTGTATGGGATGTAAGGTCGCTGCTGCCGGAGTAACCCTGACCTCCGACCCATCTTCTTCGCTCGCAACGTTTATATATACGTTGAACTGGTACACACGCTGGTATACATGCACGAGGATTGCATCTGTATAGACATATTCACGAAGCGTATAATTAGGGGGTCAGATGAACGTGCGCGGTTCGAGAACTGACTCTCCGCATGTTGGTCCCTCCCGGCTCTCTCTCGCGCTCAACTTCCCACGGACTCTTAACAGGATTCTCTTCAGGATTGGCAAGCCGCTCTCGCACTCTCGCTCTTTTTCTCTCTCTCTCTCTCGCTGATTCTCGCGGAATTTCTTTTTTCCAGTCTTCCAAACACGAGCGAACGCCACGCTCGCGATCGCGACGAGCGCGTTTGAACCCTTTCGAGCCAAATTTTCTTCATTTTTATTATCTCTTTGATTCAAGATATTCCTATAATTGCGTTAATTGATTTTTTTTAATTAGAATAAAAAAGTTTATCAGCCTTCGATCGAGTAAAAATTGTCGCTGTCGTGGCAGAGCGATTTTCTCGGAATAAAAATGCCTTTCGAGCCAAATTTTCTCCACTTTTATTATTTATTCGATTCAACGTATTCCCGTATTTGCGTTAATTGACTTTGTTTTTAATTAGAATAAAAAAGATTATCAGCCTTCGATCGGGATAGAAATTGTCGTTGTCGTGGCAGAGAGCGATTTCCTCGGAGCAAAAGTGCATCAGCCTGTCGCGATTGCACGGTTAACTACAAAACGATTTCCTGCAATTAGCGACGGCGTTAACGAACCTCCTCTCGCTGCAGAGTTTATATTCTACTACGGTCCGAGAGACCGTGTTTACACATGGTATATAGATTCTGCGAACCGGAAAAGGATTTATACCTTCGCGAAAGGGAAAGGGGGTTAAAGCCTGCATAGATGGACCACCGGAGTAAACGAGCTTGCAAATCGTTCCAAGCTTCATCAAATAACTCTTTTTTTATTCATAGAAATATTTACATTGCTCGTCAGGTAAAAAAAAACAAGAAAAAAAAGACGAAAAAAACTCGCGTATTTGTCAGAGAATTCTTTTCCTTCCGATTTGAACAAGTCGGTCCATTAAATAATAAAAAAAAATCCAATGGTCCATTTGATCCGACTCTCCATCTCATCTCGCTCTCTGAATTAACCAAGAAATAAATAAAACAAAAACAGAAAAAAGCTCGCGTATTTCCCAAAGAAATCCTTTGCTTACGATTTGAACAAGTCGGTCCATTAAATAATTTTTGAAAAATCCAGTGGTCCATTCAAGCCGACTCTCCATCTCATTTCGCTCGCTGAAGTAGGGGGCCAAGGTAACTAAGCGGATTATCAATTGTAAAACGACGATGCGTCGAGGATACACGTCGTAATTCCTACCTCGACAAGAACACTACGTCCTACGATTCTCACCCTCGGCCCTTCAAACCCTAAATATATATATTTTCCCAACGACTATACGCATCTCGCACGTTCTCGCGAACAGCTTACAGCACGGATTTTCGTTGTTCGGCGAGAGCGTAGGTTCGGCAAACGAGACGAGAAGGTAAAGCCCGAGACAATGTACCAAAATACGGAAAACGGGATTTTCCACTTTAGCGACTTTCGTGATTCGACTTTCGTATATTTAGTTCGTTATAAATTTCGTTTGTACGTGATTTGCGTGTATTTATATGAAGAGCGGAAGCGGCAATGTCGCGCGACGAGATATATAATAATTAATGCGCATTCTAATGGAAGGGAGGCTGCTATCTCGCGAACACCCTCGCTAATAGTATCCCGGGGATCGAGCAATGCGCACACAAGCCGATATAGATCCGTGCTCTCTCTCTCTCTCACTCTCTCTCTCTCTCATCCCCCTGCTTCTTCGGTCGTCTAATTAAAACTATCACCACGTATAAACATTTCTGCATAATAAATAGAGGTGGCCAGGCGAACAGGTACATGGCAGAAAGCTCGCATATATATATACATACATATACACTACTATACGTATACTATATACATACCTATATACACTAGACATGTATATAGTATACGTAACATGGTATAGCACAGCACGATGTACCGTGCTATATCTTGGGAGTCTTAGTACGTGCGGGCGCGCGCGCTCTACCGATCTTCGTAACAGAGAGCAGCGCGAGTGCACAATGATCTCGATCCTTGGTGCGATAAGTCGGCCATAAGTCGGCCTTGCCGCGGATTAAGGCCCCGCGCGCACTTTCCGCAGACTCCTTCGCCTCTTCATGCTTTCGCTCTCTCTCTCTCTCTCTCTCTCTCTGTATCCATCCCTCCCCCCTCTCTCTCTCTCTCTCTCTTTCTCTTTATCTCGCTTGTATTTGTCGTATCCTCCCGCGGTCAACGAGAGCCGCCGAGAGGAATATAGCATATATACAACGTCGACCCTTTTCGTCTCTCGCTATATAAGAACGATGCAACAACGATAACGAGAGAGACGCGATACCACCCTCAGCACTCTCGTTGACTTTCAGGCCGATCTTTGCTCCCTCTGCTAGACTTGCCAATGAACAGAAAACGAGAGAAACAGCAAGCTTGTAAAATGAGAGAGAGAGAGAGAGAGAGAGAGGGAGAAGCGCATTAGAATCTTCTCTGAGTTTTCTCTCGCTGTGTTTGGCCTGCATAATATGTGTGCATACACGAATATATTATCCTGTGTGAGTATACGCTAAAGATATATACCGGTATGTAGTACATGTAGATGTATACAGGTCGATTCACAATTGAAACAATTTCCAATAATTTCAGGATTTTTCTAGAAAATTGACAATTTTTACTATTGAGAAATTTTATTGATATAACATATACCTAGCTGTGTATCTAATTAATCGAAACATCAAAACGGTCCTAACAATATTAATATTATTGACAAACTTGTTTACAAATTTTCCACCCAAAATTCGTACGAAACTTGCTTCGAAATAAAAACAATTCAAACCCCTTAACATTGGTAGAAAATTTCTTTCAGCATCAATCAATCAATCATTAAGCCAATCGTGATAATTATTGTCACCGCGTAATTATGATTTAACGCAAAAAAAACAGAAGTTCACTATTAAATAATATTTTTGAATCGTCCTGTATATACTCGCGGGTATATGCTTTACGAATACGAGGAATGGTGGAACGTAGGGCTCGTTGGAACCCTTGGACGAAGAGGAAAGATACATATATACGTATATAGAAAGAGCAAACGAGAAAGAAAGAGTGGGAGAGTCTCTCCTTACCGGCTAATCTCTCATCTTAGATCGTCCTACCTTCGCGTTATATACGCCATATAGTAGCCGCATATACATATATACGTATGTATAACGTTCGCAGTGTATTATACATATAGAACCCCTGAGGAAGGTCTCCTCTGTGGCTATGAAGCATTTGCATTCGTGGGAGGCACTCGGGGCTCTCCGGTATAAACACACCGGACCCGGGCAATACGATCATACCAGCACGATTAGACGAACCGAGAGGGATATTATATGTAGCAGAAAGAACTTACGAAATAATAAAGTCAAGAGGAGGACGGAAAGATCGTCGCAGGAACTATAAAAATGCTGTATAAAAATGTCAAAGTACCGAAGGGAGATCGATGTCGACAATCTCTTGGTAAGGTACGAGTACCTAAGTAAGTACGAGTATAACACAAAGCTCGTTCCATAAATATTCTCTTATTTACGAGATGAATAAAAATCCCTCGAAAAAAAAATGTAAATCGAAGGATCGATTAAGAATCGGATAAAACATTTACGTTTTATCTCGACGTAAACGATGCGTTAATCGATCGCGTATCTCGCTTCGAAATAAAGAAAAAAAAACGAGAGAATTCCATTGGGAAACTGGAAAAGGATTAAAGAGTTCGTTTACTTTTAGTTTTTCTTATCCGTCGTGATAAATAAATTCTCGGTACGTAACGCGTGCAAGTATCGGTTGTTTCTTTTTCTCGTTTCGCCGGGTTCGAGAACGATCGTAGATGGGAAAAAGAGAACGGAGGAGGTAAAATAATCGAGGAGAGAAACATATCGAAGGAGATACCCGAGGGAGAGTGATCTTCGGCGTCCACTTTGCACTAATCCCTTGACCGTGAGAGAGAGACGAAGCTAGTAAGAAAGAGGAACCGCGAGAGTTCCGATGACGGGACGATTAGACTTCGACCGCGTGAAGAGCAACTCTGATTCTCACACGTAAACGACGTATACGTGTATACACGTACGTACGTATGTACGTTTGAAAAAAGATCGGCGCGAGAGACGAGAGATGAGACGGACGTACGGACGACTCTCTTCGTACTCTCTCGATGGCCTGTTAGCGGGAGAGCTTAATCGGGGATCGTTAATCGACTTTAAGAGCTCTTCAGGTTTGCTGGGGTGTGTATAAGAAGTGATCTCTCTCCTTCCACTTCTCTCTGGCGAGATATATATGTAAGTTTGCACCGCGAGCGATTCGTCTGTCGGGGAGGAAGACAGAGCGCATTAAAAGTCACCAAGGGAGAGAGAACGAGAGAGAGAGAGAGAGAGAGAGAGAGAGAGAGAGAGAGAGAGAGAGAGAGAGAGAGAGAAAGAGAGAGGGAGAGAGATAGAGAGAAGAGGGATGGTGGAATAAGAAATGACTTAATTCCGCAGGCGAACGAGCTCTCGAGTTATACGCCAAATCGTTTCGCATCGTTGCAAACTCCCCCTCATATACTATATACCCACTTTTACTCTCTTTTCACCCTCAGAGCTTTGCGATACTATTTCGAGCTTTACTCTCGCGTTCTTCAATTTCTCTCAAGTTCTCTCTCTCTATATATATATATTTCTGCACTAAAATCTCGATGAGAGCCCACGGAGCTTTGTTTTCGTCGAGATAATTCAGCCCTCCCTCCTGGGACAATAATAGAACTAGAGAGAGAGAGAGAGAGAGAGAGAGAGAGATAGAGAGAGAGTGAGAGAGAGAGAGAGAGAGAGAGAGAGAGAGAGAGAGAGAGAGAGAGAGAGAGAGAGAGAGAGAGAGAGTAAGAGAGCGTAACAGTGAATGAAGGCGAAAAAATGGGATAAAACAAGAAAGCGAGAGGTGAGATAAATTGCAACGATTAATTAGCAGGAGGAAAGATAAAAGGGAGAACTGTGAAACTTGGTAAGAGGGTGGAAGAGGGAGGGAAAGAGATAGAAGGAGAAGGAGGAACTGGTTGAAAGAAAAATTTCTTTGCACTTGAGGGAGAGAGAAAGGGAGAGAAGCAGGAGAAAAAAGAGAGATCTCCTTGGCGGGAGAATCTCTCCAGGCTATGGGGAAACGAGACACCCTGCGTGACGGGACGCGAGCCAAGTATAATACAAGCTCGCTACATTGCGGTATACACAGACACTGTCAGTAGAAACGGTCGGGGATAGGTAAGACAAGATTTTGTTTTGTTCCCCCTCGACATACTGTAAAGATCGTTCCGGTTTTTGCAACGATCAACGAACACTGCCGCGCTATTCGATTGACAATTCGTTACGAGCTCGCGAACGCTCATAGAGCGAGCAAAATATAATTTTATGATTACGTTGAGAAAAACTGTAGCTACGATTTACTGTAACGAATCGACGAACGATCTCGATCTCGTTATTACGATTTTCCTTTTTTCTCAATGTAAAAAAGAAAGAAACAATTCGCGCGATGTGGAAGAAAATTTTTGGTTATCGAAACGAAACGAAAGGATAATGAAATTTTACTGTCACGACGTAAAAATTGATCGATCGAGGGTAAATAAATCATCCGAAGTATTTTTTGATTCTTTGATTTTGTTATGTTCGACAAGGCGAATATAATGCGAGGGGGATGTCGCAGGATTAAGAAAAGAAAGAACGATAAAAAAAAAGAAAATTTTTGGTTATCGAAACGAAACGAAAGGATAATGACATTTTACTGTCACGACGTAAAAATTGATCGATCGAGGGTAAATAAATCATACGAAGTATTTTTTGATTCTTTGATTTTGTTATGTTTGACAAGTCGAATAGAATGCGAGGGAGATGTCGCAGGATTAAGAAAAGAAAGAACGATAAAAAAAACGCGAAGCTCTTGCGAAAATAGTGTAGGAACGAGTGCAATAAATTAATTGGAACAAGACGAACATTATACGCGTTACTCCGTTTTTTTTCTCAGTGTAAAGAAAAAAATTCGCGCGACGTAGAAGAAAATTTTCGGTTATCGAAACGAAACGAAAGGATAATGAAATTTTACTGTCACGACGTAAAAATTGATCGATCGAGGGTAAATAAATTATCCGGAGTATTTTTTGATTCTTTGATTTTGTTATGTTCGACAAGGCGAATATAATGCGAGAGAGATGTCGGAGGATTAAGAAAAGAAAGAACGATTAAAAAACGCGAAGCTCTGGCAAAAGTAGTGTACGAACGAGTGCAATAAATTAATTGGGGAAAGGAGGACACTACAGGACGATGCGGACCGATATGTGTACTAAGCGCACTATTCTCTTTCTCTCTCCGTCTCTACTCTCGTTGAAGGTGCTCGATGCCGGCTAATTGAGCGCGACCCTTGCTTTGATTAATCGCTCAATCGATCCGCGCTCATATATGTATATAGCAAAACAGTCGAGTACTGAGAGTTGGAGTAGCGAGAGAGAGAGAGAGAGAGAGAGAGAGAGAGCGAGAGAGAGAGAGGGAGAGAGGATGAGGAGGTAGATGAGGATGCAAGGGTGAGAGTAGTGATCATCGTGTCTTTCGTGGAAACGTAGTCGAGTGGGAGAGTTCGAAGTTTACGCGAAAACCGTCGACCCGCGTACGCGCGCGTTTGAGTGTGGAATATATTTCGAGACAGGACTTCCGGTTGAGAGCTCTCGCGATTAATCGGTGCAAATGCGTATGCGTCCTCCCGAGATGGGAATTCACGTTTTCACGAATAATCGGAATTTCGTGGAAATATATCGAGGCAAGGAGAGAAAGAGAGGTTGAAAAAAAAATTTCAAATATTCCAGACGGTCAAATAATTTAAACGAGCATATTCCTCTCGTCCATCTGGCTTTTTATAAATTTTTATACCTCATCGTTTCTCGTATTCCATCCTGTTCGTTCACTATACCCGTAATTATTATTGTTTTTAAAAAATCCTTTGTTATAATTGATGATTAATGATGTTACGCGTATATTAAAGCCAATCCGTTGGAACGAATGATATTAAATTCATGGGTGAATTTAATGTCGCGCAATTAAAACTGTATCGAGTTATTCGATGTATTTAATATCGAGCTTGGGTGATACGAAATATTAAAAAATTTGGAAAATTTATCGTTCTAACTTGGTGGGTAATGAGCTTACGGGTTGTCGCTATTCGATCAATTTATAGAGAAGGTGGTATGAGAGCTGTCCCACCCTCCTCGATCCAGGATGGGAGGGGATATCATATCCGATAACCGGTGGAAGTAACTTTCCAAAATTCATGCATATTCATTAGGTACAGAAAGAAGGTATGTATACAATACTTTGGATTTTCGTTTACGCGCTCTTCCGCAAATGATATGACGTTGATTGTGATATGCAAATGAGGAAGCTCGATGAAAGTGAAGAGAAGCGCGTGCGAGAGAGAGAGAGAGGGAGAGAGGGAGAGGGACTGAGAGAGAGAGATAGGAAATGAAACGTTAATGAATATTTACTCGGCGGGTCCAGGAGAGAAAGGTATCGATAGGAGACGCCGATTAAACGTATAATTCTCGAATTAAATCGCCGCCCCCTCCTCTCTCTCTCTCTCTTTCCCTCTCTCTCTCTATCTGTCTCTCTCTTTTTCTCTCTGTCTCTGTGTCTCTCTCCCTCTCCTTATCCTCTAGTTTCTACTCTGCAGAGTTGGGCGCCGCACACGTCTCTCTCCCTCCACTTCGGCGATCAAATCGTTAAACAGTCGGCGAATGCAAATTGAACGAGTCTCGGGGTTACGCCGGTCGTGAGTTTCTCTAGCCCCTAGAAGAGAGAGAGAGAGAGGGAGAGAGAAGCCAAGAGCTTATACCAAAGTCTAGTCGTTATTATGTATATAGTAAAGGTGACAGAGGAACAGAGAAGCAACGCGTGAGAAAGGGAGAGAGAGAGAGAGAGGAGACGATACGAAGAAATTTCGTCCTAAGAAATCCTTGGAAAGCTTCTTCCCCGATATATATTCTTCAGGTGTCTCTTCCGGCTTTAAAACGTTACGACAAAAAGTTTTAATCAAAGAGGGACAGAGAGAGAGAGAGAGAACAAAGAGAGAGAGAGAACGCATTCCGTTACCTCGATATATCGAAAGATTTCCATCGAATTTTCCAGCGAGGTCGAGCCGCATCAAACTTTGCTCGCTAACACCCTCGCGATATCATACGAAACACGTCTTATAATCCACTCACACGGCAATCAAACATTTCACCGAACCACGAAACTCACCACTCGATATCTCGAGGACGACGAGGATATCAAATCCATCGAGTAGATTCTTCCTTTTTCTTTCGATCGATCCTTGACAGGATTTCTCGACGTTTTCGTTACTTGTATTTACGTCGATCGAGGAAAAAAGAATGTCTGTTACGGGCCATCGAAATAACGATACTGGATAATCATTGCTTATCATTTGTTATTGATTTATTTAATATTAAACGTATATACATGTATAGATCACGGATAAGATCGCAATAAATCGAATCGACACTATTCTCAAGTTGAAGGTGCGCGATCGGAAACGAAGCTCGAAATTGACGAGACCGACGAATCCGAAGAGAACGACGGGCCGGAAGCTCGGACCGGAGCTTGTCGCGCTCGTTGCCCGTTACGACCGATCTTTTTTGCTCTCTCTCGCGATGTCCGCTTCCGGCGGAACTCCGCGCTGGTCCTCTCAACGGGCTTCGTGAACCAGCACAGAACGAAGACCACGAACGATCTCGCGCTGCGCTCGCTCGTGTAAGCGCTCCTTCTGCGTTTCTGCCCCGAGAGAAGGAGGTCGAAGAAGAGAAGAGTAGGAGGAGGCTACGGACTCGCTGGCTGGCTCGAGCGGAGAGAGTCCCTCCGGAGATCTCTTTCCGCAGCGGCAGCAGCAGCAACAGCAGCCCCGACGCGATCCGTGCCTTCTTCTTATGCATATATAGATATATATTTTCGTTCGACCGTTCTCTCTTTCTTCCTATCTCTCTCTCTCTCTCTCTCTCTCTGTCTCTCTCTGTCCCTCTTTCTTTTATATTATTATAGCTTCTTATTATATTTACGTTCTTATATTATTTCTTATGTTATTATATCTTGTAAAAATAAAAAAAAATTTTTAACTGGTTCAAATTGTACATTTACAAATTTATGTATTTGTAAGCTTTGTGAGTTTCAGTTTGGGATTGCCCCATAGCTAGCTAGGGCAGTATTAAATATATCAATCAATATCAATCTCTCTCTCTCTCTCTCCATCCCTCTCCCTTTTATATTATTATATCTTGTTATTATATTTACGGTCTTACGTTATTTTGTTATGTTATTCTATCTTGTGAAATTTTGTAAATTTGTTAAACTGGCACAAATAGTAAATTTACAAATTTATTTATTTGTAAGCTTTGTGAGTTTATGAGATCCTGTATTTGCCCCATAGCTAACTAGGGCAGAATTAAATATATCAATCAATATCAATCCCCCCCCCCCCTTCTCCATCCCGCTCCCTCTCACTCACACACACACACACACACTACGTCTTCTCTCTTTAACTCACGATTATGATCAACGATACAAAAAATTTGATTCGATTAAAAAAAAACAAAATAACAATTAAAATCGAATCGAGGTGACAAAAACCTATTTTCCCCAACACGATTCTCGTCTATAAAAAAACAAATCAAATTTCCAAATTTCAACCCTCGATTTCATTTTTTTAATATTTGTCTACTTTTTTTAACCTTGGCAATGTGTCGAATCTTGAAACGAAACAACAAATAAGAAAATATTTTAATAGAAAAAAATAAAATAAATTTAAAAACAGGTAGAATGATTTTCTAAACGTTAACGGTCAATGAGAAACGAGAGACTTATAGCGTCGGTAAGAGGAAATCGAGAGGATCCTCCCGGCTGGCTGATATAAGCCTGACAGTCGGGGCGTCTCCGTACGTCTCCTCACGCTGATTCATCGGACGTCTCTCAGAAGCGAACGAGAGGAGAATCTCGTGACGAGACGAGACGAGAAACGCGACGCGAGATCTCCCGATCGGTAACCAGAGGCGTGTAAGTACGCGTACGTACAATGCTACGTTTTACAATACGTTTGCGTACATACGCATAGCCAAGATCCTTTCTCAGACTGCCAATTAAATCTCAAGACTGTCCTGACTCCATCGCATTTGTTAAATAAACGTCGCGTAACGATCGCGTCCGCGAAACGTAGATTCTCGCTTTTCGCCCATCGTCTATAAACTTTCCCGGAATATTCCTTTTTTTTATCATCGGAATCTTCGATATAAAAAGCACACCCTATAAAACATAACTTTCAACCGGCGTCGAGAAAATCGTGCCTTATCGACAACGTTCCCTCCAGAGATTTCCGCACAATTTCCGGTGATACTTTCGCTCCATCGGAAAATCATTTCGCGCGCATCCCGACGGATCGCTATTAAATTAGATATTTGTTCGCAAAAATTGCGTCGTCGATGGGTTTCGGAAAATTATACGAATGAATTTCGCTCGTAAAGATGTGTTTCTTAAGAGCGACATTGCGGAACAAAATAATGAATTTCTCGCGGAGCATACTTATTAGAAAATGAACCCGAGTTTTCTTACAAGGAAAAATCGTTCGTGACCAAGTTTTATCAGTCGTCGCGATATTCGAGTTTCGTTCATTGATAAAAGCGCGTACGGAGGAGACGATAAGTCGGTACTTATTATCGCGACACGCGTCTTGGACCAAAGATCGCTATTAAATTAGATATTTGTTCCCAAAAATTGCGTCGTCGATGAGTTTCGGAAAATTATACCCATGAATTTGGCTCGTAAAGATGTGTTTCTTAAGAGCGACATTGCGGAACAAAATAATGAATTTCTCGCGGAGCATACTTATTAGAAAATGAACCCGAGTTTTCTTACAAGGAAAAATCGTTCGTGACCAAGTTTTATCAGTCGTCGCGATATTCGAGTTTCGTTCATTGATAAAAGCGCGTACGAAGGAGACGATAAGTCGGTACTTATTATCGCGACACGCGTCTTGGACCAAAGATCGTCGCGTGTCGTCGCCCGAGGGTCCTCGCACGTACCTACGTACCGATCTCTTATGTATAACACACGCGTAATATATAAAAGCGAGATCTTCCTTTTTTTCTTCTCTCGTTTCTTTTCCATCTCTGGCGACGCTTCGTTTCGAATATAACGAGCCCGAGGTCCAGTTCTCCTCTCGCCTTGCCTTCTTTTACTCTCATCACGTGCCCCAACGCGGAATTCTTTACGTCGTCCGGCCGGCACGAAAGTTTTATACGTCTTCGCGGGAAAAGAAGATTGTCCTATGGTCGGTCGAAAAGACGACGCCAGGAATTTCTACGATTTTATCGCGCGATAAACGAATCTAGCGGAAAGAAGCCTGGGATGAAATATAAGTTTAGAAGTAATATAAAGAGTTGTCGCTGGAACGTTCAACCTGAAATGCTTCAAATATTCGTATCAAAATTTTAATATTATTATTCGATACGAGATTCTTGGATAAAACTGATTCAATAAAGAAGCCCCCCCCCCCCCCCCCCCCATTTCGATTATATATTTAAATTGTTTTTATTAAATAAAATCGAGTGACCATCGCAGAAGATAAAAATGAGGGAAATCTTGTCACAAGTGCGGACGAGTCATCCAGTCGCTAGATTTATGCCTCGTCCATTGTTCACAAAGTGACTAAACCAAAGTAAAAAGAAAAATGTTATTTACGATTATGTGAAATAATTAAATTTAGTAAATATAAACTTGTAACAATATTTCTTGTTAAAAGAGGCGGTTGTAATCCTCGAGCGTTTTACGAGATTCGATAACAACAGCCGGTGCGAGAAAAATGAAATTGAATTTTGCGGGGATATCGATAGCGATAAAACTAGCGTGGTATCACGCGTTATCTATGAATATCAGCCGGTGTGTAAAACGTTCTCTAATCCTGTTAAATAATTACGAAAACCGCATCAAATTGCTAATTACATTGGATGTATCGGTTTTTTTTGTGGTGATAAACGCATAATCCAGGCTTATGAATATCGGATACTTTGATGTTTGCTAATTATCATTAATTGTAAAAGAATTTCATTACGCAAGATGATGGATCAGGACGTATCCGTAACGCAAACGTGATTGTGACAATTTGACGACTTGCATTACGCATCGCTGGTATTAATAATCTCCGATAAGCTCGTATTTTGCGTATGACCACAAATCGATAGATTGAAAAACGTAGATATTACTGAAACTGGAGCTGCTGATTGTGCGTCCTGACTACGCTTCGTGTCGATTATTATGTTATCTGGTTCGATAATTTATGAATAAAAAGGACACAAGAAAATCATGTGCTCATACAATTTCTCAGTGTATCAAACATTACTATAGTTTTGAAGGTTTCAGACATGCATTTGAATTTAGAATTTGAGTATGAATAAAATTATAAGGTTGTCGAATATGTACAAGTTCAAAAGGGGAAGATGACATCGGTTTTTCAATTGACATGCATTTGAATTTCAAATTTGAGTATGGATAAAATTATAAGCTTGTAGAATATGTACAAGTTTGAAAGGGGAAAATGGCATCCGTTTTTCAATTGGCTCATTTTTCGACTGACGAAATCACGCGCGTGACTATTGAAAGAACCGCTAAACATAGAGGATTATATCTACCATCGCCTCTTTCTTTCCACTAATTTTCTTTTTATTTCTTCATATTTACATATTTAGTTTCATCGTGAAAAAAATTAAAAAGTAAGGTAAGAAATAGGTGTTACATGTGTTTAAGAATAATTTCGAGTTAAAAGAGTAAGGATTTCAGTTTTGGAAGATTAGTTTTCACATTGAATTCTCGATTTGAAACTTAAGTGAGTTCAAATTGCCGCGCATCAACGCTAATCCAATTGGTGCTGCCCCCTGCCGGGGATTCGTGAAGCTGGTGGTTCGAGCGACAATGCCCCCACTTACCAACGAATTTCCTGGTACTAACAACCGTCTGCTCGTATACACAGTTTCGTTTTTATTGCACGTGTGTTATATCAATTATTATCAATGATTTGTAACATTTGACGATCATACGATAATCAAAGAAGTGCCGATACAATCATAGAAATGTCAAATTCGCTCGTGCATACGAGTCTCCAGTTATTCGGTTATGATAACGACCTAAAGCAAGGTTAGTATTGCAACACACCAACATAAGGGTTAGTTCAATACGTAAATATTATCTATCATTACGTTATTTGCAATGTTTATATTCAGATAAGAAGAAGAAAAGGAGAAATAAGTCGAAAGGGGCGTTGGATTTGATTCCATTAAATCACAGAGTCATAAAGAAGGTCACCAAGAAAGGTAAAATTACTTAACCGTACCATGCGAGCACAGTTTAATTCAATCGCCATATCGAGAGATAGATCTAACTATGATAGAAATGCAGTGCCAGTTTCCGACGCAAGCGTTTGTTGAATGTTATTCATAACCAGACTCTTCCTTCAACCATTAGTTTCATTCACGAACATTAGGAATTCAATAAAAAGTTGTAAAGTTTTTCATGTTTACAATCAAAGTTCATTTAATTTTATAAAATGTTCACTCTCTTGTAACATGTTAGTATATTATATAAGGAGTGTACTCACACGTTTAGAAAACTCAACAATATTACCTTTTCCATTCGATGATAAAATAACATTAGTTTAAAAATTCAACTGAACAAATAACAGTAAACACATTTATACAACCCTGGTACAACTTTGAAAGAGTTTCGATGATCCTGGAGGACACTAATGAATGGACGAATCATTTTTTCTTCTGCAGAAACTGTAACTCTGGGGCGCACTAAGAAGCTAACTGTACACGAGGCGAAGAAAACTCTGGAATCAAAAGAAGATCCGACCGAAAATAACGTTGAAAGACTTTTGCTTCTCAGCAGCAATAGAATCAATTCCGAGACAGCAAGGAAATTACTCGACAGAGCTCTAAACAAATCTTATGTTCCTACAAGTGTAAAACTTCCCGAACCCGAGCGTACTGCATTCACCGAAGAAGATTTCAAGAAGTTCGAGGAAGAATATTGCGAGCTATAAAACACTGTTTGTCAGAATTCGTGCAATGCTAGATACGGACAGGGAAAAAGGTAAAGTCATATTGATTCTAGCTGTCTCAATATTTATCTATTACACCGTTTGGGTAATTGGACTGCCGTTCATTGACGATAGTAGACTGCAGTCACTATTTCCCTCTCACAACGTGGCTCTCGCCGCACCCGCGATATTTGGTCTTTGTTTCATTGGCGGTCTTGTACTCTTCACTCTTTATCACCTAACGAAACAAAACTCGTCAATCGACTAACGTATCTGCCCAATTTTTGTTGTATACACTGCTGACAAAATAATTAATAAAAGCCTTGATTATTCCGGGTCTAAACGTTTTAGTATTCGTCTCTTCGACGTACAAAAAATCACCACTCTTTCAACGCCTGAAAAATAGTGCAAAGATTGAACAAAATATATTAAGAGATATTTATTACTACCGTTGCATAATACGAATGATAACGCGATATCGCGCGATCGTTTGACCGCGTTACTCAAACACTCGGCTCAACTGAGATACACTCACACTCGTTACACGGTGATTACATCGCCGAAAAATAAAATCTTCGAGCATCAGTATCGCAGCCGGCCAGCAAAAGAAACTCGCGTATCGTCGATGTTCCTCCGTTAATTTGAAGTAACCCACGGCATAATGAGCATCGGATGGTTGGTAGTAGGAATTGCTGGTGCCACGTGCAGTGGCAAAACGACATTGGCCAAGAGACTCAACAAGAATCTAAAAGGTTCGTTACTCATTAATCAGGATGAATATTTTCTTCCTCCCGAGGATTCGCGACACACTCTCATACCTGAACTCAACCATAAAAACTGGGAACTGATAACCAGCCTCGACATGCAGAAGATGATCAAGGATGTTAAACAAATACTCACATCGTCGGCCGGAAATGATATTCGAGATAACGGTCATACGGACCTCAGGGTCTTGATCTTAGATGGCTTTTTGCTTTTCAATTGCAAGGAGATTGCCGACATGTGCGACTTGCGTTATTTCATAGACATGAGCAAGGAGGAATGTTGGGAGAGAAGAAAAGTACGCGTTTACGATCCACCTGATGTTCCGAATTACTTCGAGAAAGTCGTTTGGCCCGAGTACGTTAAATCGAGATCGGAGATTGTACACGACAAGACGCTTTGCGAGACCATCACCTTCATAGACGGCTCACAAAATAAGGAGGAAATATTCACACGCGTTTTCAACGATGTCAAGGAACGCTTGTCTCTGTAATTCTCTTTATGCGGTAATAAAACTAGGAATATGCGAAAGGCGCAACGATTAACAAGTGTTTTGTTAACACTGTTGTAATATTGCTTCCATAAATTCAGAGTAGCCAGAAATACAAGAGGCTAATTATGCATGTTACTTAATGACGGTGGTGTGTACTTAGTTTTATTTAGTTCAATCAAACGGTAAGTGAGCTGTCAACAGACAGAACTCGCTATCGCTACTGTAAATTCTTGATGTAAAGAAAAACTAAAAAATCTAATGAAAAAAGAAAAAAATATTCTCTCATACAAACTTATCGTGTAGCTCTCGCTGTCATCAGCGGCCGTTTTACTTACCTGAATAGTGCATTTTATTGAGCATTTTCCATATAATTTAATGAATTCAAATCGCTACAGTCGCCACGTTACTTCTGTTATATATCTCGTTAATTCTGCCACTGGTATGAATAACTCTAAATGAAACAAAAAATATGCTCGCGCCAACTGCGAAGCTGCATACAAACGAGCGTCGAGGAGTAGTTTCTCCTCGTATGAGCGCTTTTTAATAACGAAAAACATGAGTACTTGATAAAATTTTGTTTCTCTGTGCTTTTTGCTTGGTTTTGTTTTTTGTTTTCCTTTTTTTTTTTTAATAAAGATAACGCACAATGACGTATGTATGTTACATGGAGTAGGTGTTGTGTTTTGGTTGACCTTGGGCATTAGTTACGTTAGTTGCTGGTGGTCCAGCGGTTTGCTGATCCTCCTGATCGTTCTGACCGCAAGCTTTATGAACGTATCGTGGTGTAACCATCAGCTCCTCCTCCATCTCGACGACGCGTTTATCCAATTCGGCACAAGCTGCCATCTCCTTTTCGAGTTTTGCCAGCATACGGGGTGAATTGTATTTTTCAGGATCATCGTGAAATATAACCATGCCATCCTTCTGATTGATCGTTGCATAAATCTCGCCGTCTTCAATCTGTAATGTACGAACAGTGCAAATTTTTACATATATTGAATTCGAATTTCCTTAAGTAATTAGATGTTGAATGTCATGTAATTAAGTGTTGGAGAAATTATTTAGGTCAACCGAGAGACTGTGCATTGTTTAATACTAAATTATCTCACCATATTCAAAATATATTTCTCAGCATCGGCGGGTCCTGGTAACTGCACTCTGCTCGCAACATCGCTCAAGCTCAATGTGAGAAAGGTCTTTGTGAGCCTCTGTATGTTCTTCTTGTACAAGTACGTGAGTACTTGCTTGACGAGACCAAGATTATGATCTCTTGTAAATAATTCCTGATACTTTGTTATAACATTTTGCACTTCGTCGCAACTGTTTGTCGAATAAGCACCAGCCAGTTCCTGATAAGCCTGGCTGAGCGGCTTGACAAAGCGTATCACCACGGATCTCGAGTAATTTGGCGTATTGAAAATTTTACCATGCAATATTAGGGAAACTAGTATGTACTTCTTGTATGCCTCGAGCATTATGTGACTGAGCGCCAAAGCCGGTATCGTCATGCACACTTCGAAGAAGTAAAAAGCACGATCGTAGTTTTTCAATGCGGTGTATATCATACCACCGTAATAGTAGTAAAGAAGAAAGTTTTTTGAGTCGAATTGTCCACCCTCTTGACTAATGCCCGTCACATCGGTATCAAGAAACTCAAGAGCCGGCTTGAAACACTTTGATAGAAGGCATAGCTGGCAAAGATCGGCATGTATCGACGTCAACTGACTGTCGAATAGTTGTATCTTACGTATAGCTCGTCGCAATAGTTCGATACCACGCAACGGCGCTTGGAGTTCGACGAGAGATTGAGTGAGTAAGTGACACAATTCTGCATCTGCAATTGAGAGAAAAAACAAAATTCCATATCATTTTTCCACAACTTCAAAATTTCACACCATCTGAATTTCCTTATCCTTTATCCTCAAATTTTATACTAAATATCTGTGTTACTATTAAATTTTCATTCAAGTTTTTTATCTTTTTAACATATCTAATTAAGTAATTACATATGTCGGGTGCAAATCGAACTTGTTCCCCATTGCAGCCTACTATGAATTCCTGAACTTGATTGAAAAGTGGCTTGTAAGAGTCCGGATTGTTGGCACCACTTGGATTCGACAGTGCAAACTTGGCTACAAGCACAGCAAGGATGCCCAAAGAGTGTTGCTGCAAATCGAGAGTTTCTAACACGTTGTCGAGATGCAGACCATTTTTCATCAACAATTCGGTGGATTTGATTATAACGTCCCTCAGGTCGCCGAAATCGCCTGTCAAAAAAAAAGAAAGATCATACAACTTGTTCGCCACTGTCAATGAGGTTATGGTGATATTTAGCTATTATCAAAAATGATAATCCCAATGAAAAGATACCAGTAATTGCTAAATTTCGTTTATAAGACTGAAAAACACATTCGCAAGACGTGCTTTTTGTTTCTCCCTTCGCAACAAAGCACAGAAATTGAATGACGAAAAAGTGTGGTTAAACACGAAGAATTCCGTTACGAGTTTGAAAGAAAAATGTTGTCTCACCTTGCGTCGAGAGCGTCTGGACGTTATTTACAAACTGCTCTAGTGGCGACGCCATTACTGCTGTTGTTTCGTTATCATCACCCACTCTTTATCGAGATTGTTCACGAAACCTTTATTTACAAGAATATTTATCTATCGCACCATCGAGACGAGCGGAGCGAGCGAGGATACACCGTAGATGACGTTTTCATACAGACAGAGAACGCTCTGAAGCATGTTGCAGTTTTTAGCCGGCTACAAAAAGCGACACGATAGCGAGTGAACTAACACATCTGGGTTTAAATCAAATGAACTAGGCTAAAAGTTACCAGATCCAATAATTCTCTTGTCACTTTAATGATGGACCACTTACAGCGAAACCTATTTGCTACCCTCTACGCACTTAAAAGGAAGGACATATTATTTTTACCCACAATTACTTCATGGATACCATGTTGAATAGAAAACTGTTCTTACATCAGGGATATAAATTCTTATTTCTATTATTTACTAATTCCAGATCAAAAGATGAAAGATGGGCAGATACCAATCGTTTGCATTTTTATTGAGATGAAAAGGTGAAAGAGAACAATTATCATAAGCCAAATAGAGAAATCTCCGAGTGTTCCACATTCCTCATCTTTTACTAGCAATTTACAAAAATCCAAGCATCCATTTGTTTGTCGCCAGGCAACGATTCGACTATGTTGAATAGAAAACTGTTCTTACATCAGGGATATAAATTCTTATTTCTACTATTTACTAATTCCAGATCGAAAGATGAAAGATGTGCAAATACCAATTGTTTGCATTTTTATTGAGATGAAAAGGTGAAAGAGAACAATTATCATAAGCCAAATGGAGAAATCTCCGAGTGTTCCACATTCCTCATCTTTTACTAGCAATTTACAAAAATCCAAGCATCCATTTGTTTGTCGCCAGGCAACGATTCGACCATGTTGAATAGAACACTGTTCTTACATCAGGAATATAAATTCTTATTTCTACTATTTACTAACTCCAGATCAAAAGATGAAAGATATGCAAATACCAATTGTTTGCATTTTTATTGAGATAAAAAGGTGAAAGAGAACAATTATCATAAGCCAAATGGAGAAATCTGCAAGTGTTCCACATTCCTCATCTTTTACTAGCAATTTAGAAAAATGCAAGCATCCATTTGTTTGTCGCCAGGCAACGATTCGACCATGTTGAAAAGAAAACTGTTCTTACATCAGGGATATAAATTCTTATTTCTACTATTTACTAATTCCAGATCAAAAGATGAAAGATGTGCAAATACGAATTGTTTGCATTTTTATTGAGATGAAAAGGTAAAAGAGAACAATTATCATAAGCCAAATGGAGAAATCTGCGACTGTTCCACATTCCTCATCTTTTACTAGCAATTTACAAAAATGCGAGCATCCATTTGTTTGTCGCCAGGCAACGATTCGAAGGGTGTCGTTCGATTCCTCGACTCTCACTGATTGTTCGACCAGTATCTCTATTACCGTCGTCCATATACCAAACTATTTTCATCCGTAAGCCGATAAACATTTTATTAGTACAATGTCGAACAGTACATACGACGAGATGTGGAAAGAGGCTCAATGTTCTCTCGAAGATGTCGTCCTAACGGATTCCAGCCTGCAAGGCTCGAAGCCACAGAAGGATCGCCATAAAATTCATCAAAGCATAGCGGAATTGTACGTGAGATATATCGTAATAGCTAACAAATTGGAGACTTGTTACGATCAGATAATTCAACCGCAGAAGAGATTATTGATAAGAAAATTGCTGGATTCAACGATAGGACGTGTTTTAGAATTGAAACACGAGATCGTCGAGATCGATTTGTCCGAGCACAGTTACTACGACGATGTGCTTCTGAAATATGGAATAACGCCTCAAGAAGCGGAGCTACGTGTACCGAGCTATTTCAGACGGGAGAGAGAGATGGAAATCACGAATAGACGAAAATTCATAGAAAATATCTTGAGAAACATCGGTGCTCTGGACGAAATCGTTGTGCCGGAAGCGATGACCGAAGCCGAGGCTATAAGACTCGTGCAGACTCACGAAAGGGCTCGGCAAGGTCGCGTTAGATTTCAATTTATGAAAGAAATTCGCGAGATGAAGGAACGCTCGACCATAAAACCGGAACCGGAAATCGGCGACGTGGCTAAAGAAGCTGCGGCTACGCTGAAAATTCAAAAAGTTTGGCGTGGTTACATAACTCGTCATAGAATGAGAAAAAGGCGAATTGAAGAAATGTTACTCATTGGTAAGAAATTATTATAACGTATTTTGTACCAAAAATCATTTACAAATCAACGGTAATTTATTTTTTGCGTGAAACTTTTACAGGTATGGTCCAACCGAGCCAGGTGATAACGGAAAATAGTAGAAAAGCCGAAAGAGTGAGACGTTACAGGCACGAGAAGCAGAAGGAATATCAGGAGATGTACGAGCGAATGATAAGCGAAACGAGGGACTTTATTCGTGCCGAGAGAAGCGCTATTATGGAAGAGAACATGAGGGGTGAAATTCGAAATTGGATAAACTCGTATTTTCAACAAACTGGAAAAATCCCTGAATTACCATCAGCCGAGAGCGGTGGCTCCAGGATTATTCTCAGTCGTCAGGTTAGCTATGTAAAGTTAGCCCCTCGATTTTGACTTTTGCATCTTTTTTTAATTTATAACGATTGTTTGTCGTTTGTTTGTGATTGTTTGATTAATTAAAACGTTTGTTTGATCATATTTTTTATCAAACAAACAAAACAAAAATGAGCGTTAAGTTAGCCGCAAATTCTCAAAATTTTATTTATTGATTTTTTTAGAAAAACAACGATCAAACAAACGTTCGAATTATATTATTTGTTTCCAACAAACGATTCCGAATCGATTGGCGTTTGAAAAAATTAAATTAGACAAAATTTCAAAAATTTGCGGCTAACTTAACGCTCGTTTTTGTTTTGTTTGTTTGATAAAAAATATGATCAAACAAACATTTTAATTAATCAAACAATCACAAACAAACGACAAACAATCGTTATTAATTAAAAAAAGATGCAAAGTCAAAATCGAGGGGCTAGCTTTACATAGCTCGTCAGGTTCGAGAAGTAACAATGTTACTAATCATAAAATATGTAGATTCAACGAACTCGCGATTTTAAAATGAATCCAATGATCTCATTATGATTCTTCGCTATTGTAATTCACAACCTAATTCCTTTTTGTTGATAAGAAACGAAAATAGGTTAGATATCGATAACCAAAGACGAACAGCAATAATAATTTGCATATTTTCTGAGATAAGCTATTTCTGTTTCATAACTGAAGATTCTCCTCAAAACCTTATCTTCAACATTGTTCTATTATTTATATCAATTTTAATTGAAGAAAAGTAAGTCGAAGTAAAAGACACAAGTTGACTTTGTTTCATTTTTAACAATACAAAATCAGGGAACGGAGAGCAGTATGAGTAAATCGACCGCGGTATCATCGAAAGAATCAAAAAAATCCAAGAAATCGAAGACGAAGAAAGACAGCCCAGAGCTGGATCGTTCGGAGGACGAGTCCGATCCCGGATTAAAAGTTTTGCCATCGAATTTTCTTCCTGAAATAATTCAAGCTAATCAGGAGTACGAGGATGTTTGGAAGGAGAAAGACGAGAGTCAAAATCCAGAACAATTGCCATACGCGGATATGGTAGAAAGCGAGAAAACTCGGGAGATCGAGGACGAAGTGAGAATCGGCGTCGATCATGCCCTTAGGAGTGACATCGAGGCCCTTCAAGCCGCTCTCGATCGCGATCGAGGTTTCAGGGGCAAAAGAGCTAAAAAGTCTCAAAAACGAGTTCGTCGCAGCGGCAAAAAGAACAAGAGAAAAAAAGAAAAGGATCTCACCCCTGACAGAACGACCGAATCGCTTTTCGAAGAACTCTTGACGAACGGTATCATCAAGCTTTATCCAGAAATTCGTTTGAGCACTTTCAAGGGTGAAAAATCTTTTGGTAACTTCGAATTGTGGGAAAAGGGAAAGGATCCTCTTCCGACGATCGGTAAATTATACAATATTTTTCCTCTTAGTTTTTGCATATAAAACTAAAGAATCGATTTTGCATATGATTCAATACATTTGACGGTTTAAGGTGATGTGAGACAAGTTGTGGCTGAATATTGCATTCATCCGTTGGGTAACGAGACAATTCGACAACTAACGCCTCTCGTACGTTCGGTACTGATAGCAGGACCTCATGGTAGCGGCAAGAAAATGCTCGTTCACGCCGTCTGCACCGAATTAGGAGCGACCCTTTTCGACATCACACCCTCTAACATAGCTGGAAAATATCCAGGAAAATCGGGCCTTATAATGCTTTTACATCTGATATCGAAAGTATCGAGATTACTCCAGCCTTCCGTGATATTCATGGACGGTGCTGAGAAACCGTTTGTGAAAAAAATACCGAAAACCGATAAGTCAGATCCGAAGAGACTCAAGAAGGATTTGCCAAAACTTGTAAAGAGTATCACAAATGACGATCGCGTTATTTTTATCGGAGCGTCGAGCTCACCCTGGGACGGTGATCAAAAACTTTTGTATCAGACTTACGATAAGGTCATTTATGTCCCGAGACCAGACTACGGCACGCTGTCGCTCATCTGGAAAGATTTATTATACAAAGTTTGTTCTTGGGTTCAAGATTTATTTTCACATTTACAACGTGCATGTTTCGTTTTCTTAACAATTCGAATACTAATTGACCATTCTTCGTTTCAGTATTCCGGTATCAGCAGACAATTCGATACTTCCGCGATGACGAAAATGTGCGATGGTTTTACCGTTGGGACGGTCATGGACTCGATAAACGAGGTATGCCGTAATTTAACGTTGTTAAGATACTTTCGGTTTCTATGAGTACATAATTATTTTTTTCTGATCTATTCCGTTTATTCTCTGTCACATCTGTTAGATAATGACGACCAAGAGAATGGTGCAATTGCGTGTTCAACCATTAACCCATGCCGAATTGGTAAACGCTCTAAGTGCTCGTGATCCAGTTTATCGCGAGGAAGAAGATGCGTTCTTAGGTAATTACAGTAACGGCAATTATTTTATATCTCCAAAGTGTGTCGAATGATCATTTACAAAAACTCGTATCTTGAATCATGGCTTTATTGTTGATTATACGGATTAAGATTGTTACTTTTGCAGCGTGGTTCGCGAAGACCCCAACGTGTCGAAAGAAGCAAAGAGCTGTGGAACTAGAACTACAAAAGTTGGAGGAAGCGAGTGAGAAACAGAAGAAGAAAGGAAAGGGAAAGAAATGAAGAATATTTTTCGTCCGTCTGGAAGAAGCTTTTCTTTTGTTAGTTTTATCAGCGTATAAGTAACGACCGAGTTTAAGGTTGTTGTGGGATCTTTTTTTTTATCTCCGCCCGTTCACGAATGAACAAAGTTTTTGAGTTGCCCCCTTAAGGGTAATGTTAAGCCAAAACAGGGAAGTTTGTATCGATTATTTTGACTGATTGAACTTCGAGTCTAACCCATTTCATTTCTACAAATTTTCATCCATGCCGCGCGGTAAGAACTTTGAACGGTCGGGAGGGGGATGATTGGGGGGGGGGGGGGGGGGGGTGAGTGGCATTTATAAATATGTACTCGAGTATTCAAACGAATTTATATTAACGTCAATTTAACCCGGAATGGCAAAAGGCCAGTTGATTAGATGATGCAGTTGAGTAAAAAATCGAATTGTAGTTTTAACCCCTTAATTATGCGATATCGGAAAAACAATAAAACCCCCCAACTTTATTTTGTTACCCTCTACCCGTATGCAAATTTGCATCCCAATCGGTTAAGAACTTTCTGAGATACGTATGACAAAAATTGCATATTTGCAATAAACAATATGAAATTTGTTGTTGTCTGCACCATTCTCATATCCAGTGTATAGTACGCAAAAAAATAAATATTGTTGCAATTTGAAATTTTTTCGTATCTCGTATTGTTAAAAAGTTATCGGCGAAAAACGAAAAAAACCCCTACTTTCGAGGGTGCGTTTCACCCCTTCAAATTCAATCTTGGCACGTATAAAAAACGGATGTGGCCTATTTTTGTCCGTTCTATGACCATGCCAAATTTCATAAAAATCGGCGAGATACACCTGACAACGTTTCCTTGGTCTCTAAATTTTCTTCGCGAAATGGTCGTCTTTACTCGCCGGCGGCTATCCTCAAAGTCACGAGCACATTTCTTTCCGGAAACTCCAAATTTTTCTCGGCCTCTTGATAGGCCGGGACGTCCTTAATTTTGATTAGGCAGCAGCGGCATGGGTCAAGCGATAACGGGTCGATGGGAAATCAATATATTCGGGACGGACTAGGGGGATCTATCGGGAGATGGGTGTAATTAGGTCAGGCGGTCGGTATGGTAGGGTCGCTCTGATAGGTATCGGGATTTAGGGTAATTAGGATCGATAATTCTCGTTGCGCGCTGCTGCCATCTCATTCGTTTCTGTGTCACCGCGTCGATCCATGACCGGTGGACGATGAACGGGACGATCTATTTGATTTTTGGCGGGTTTTCCTTCGGTGCGGTGAGAGTGACGGTGGATCTTGCGAGCTTCTTCCTGGATGTTCTGGTACCTCCGGTGGTGATACGTTGGGCCAGTCGGGGTGTCCTCAGGATGTCCCTGATGGTGATGATGGAGTAGCACGTGTTGTAGGTCTTCTTTCTTCAGCTGACGGGTTTCTTCGGAGCGTCGATAAGTGTTGCACATTTACAAAAATTGGGAGGAACGGGAATTTGGGGATTCGAAATAATAATTCCTTACTTACGCTTTTGAATGCTACGTGGAACGGTTGCCTTTGGGGGCCACCGGCGTGAGGGAAATTGTGCAACGTCACAATATATATATATATATATATATATATATATATATATATATATATATATATATATATATATATATATATACCGGCCGAAAGTTTCGGCGGAAATATATGTAATGTCATATATGAGAACTCTATTGTGCATGTAGTTCACCACTCTCCTTACTAGGTACCGTAGTGCATTCCGCCTTTCTAATGCATTCACGATGCAGTCCCATCGAGCCGAGTTAAAGGCGTTTTTGTCCAGTATGGCCACGACGCAGTACTGCTTGCTTCCACCTTTTCATCGTTTGCCCGAGACCGCTTCTCTGGCAGTGCAGATCGCTAAGTCCACTGCATGCAGGGTTGATCTGTTCTTCTTAAATCCATATTGGTGCTCGGAGAGGCTATCTCCTGTGATTTCCTCGAGCCTGTTGAGTATGATACGGTACGACAACATCTCCAGAGTTTTGCCGACGCTGTCCAGCATGCAGAAAGGCCGGTATGATGATTCATCTGGAGGTTTTTTTCCCTTTAGGAAGAAGAACTAGCCGCTGCCTCTTCTATGGTTTAGGAAATATGCCCTCCCTGGGACATGCGTTAAACATCTCTAAGAACATATCTGGCCTTGCCTCGATAGCCGCTTGCAAGGCTATATTGGGAATTCCATCTATCCCCGGTGCTTTGTCTGTTCCTAGCCTACTGCTGGCGTTCTTCAACTCGTCATACGCTATGGAGTGGAACGTGTCGCCCTTGGCTACTTCCTGGCTGGGGTGCTCGTATTCCGCTTGTTGGGGGAACAGCGTCTCGACGATGCTCCTCAAGAGTGAGGGGCAAGTAGGCGTCGGCATAGAGATGCACTTCACTCTTTTCATGATCAGTTTATACGGTTGCCCCCAGGGGTCGCTGTCTACCTCGTTGCAGAGTTCTTCCCAACATCGTCGTTTGCTGGACCGAACGGCTATCTTCAGGGAGGCTCGTGCCTGCTTGTAGTTTGCCTGCAGAGTTTGGCGGGAGCCTCCGTCTCTATTTCTATTCCGTGCTCGTTGGTATAGCGTCCTAGGTCTGAGACATTCCTTGCGGCGTTGAGCGATTTAATCGTTCCACCAGAATACGGGGAGATGCTTGTTGCGCCCTTGGCTTCTTGGCATTGAGGCGTCGCAGGCTCTTTTTACGCCCTCCATGACACCTTTTGCTTTGGATTCTGCAGTGCCCCCTGGCTGACTTCCTCTGCTAATACGAATCGAAAGATTCCTGCAGCTATAAAGGTGGATGCCTTCCACCTTTACGCTGACGAATCCTGACTCGGGTTCCTTCATGATCTCCTGGAATGGATGTCCGCCGCAGGAACAGATTGCGGCCCTGCTGGTGGAATCTGTTTCCCAGGGTTGGGTATCCATGTTTCTATGTTGCTTAGAGATGATGGCTATGTCGATTCTCATCTCATGTACCGTCTGCATTAGCAGATCTTGCGCGGCTTCACAATGGTTCAGATTAAATTGCAGTATCCTTATCTTCTTCTTCTCTGCGGCATTCTCCGCATTCCTTCAGCGTATTGTGGATACCTTCTACTTCCCGCTGCGTGATCACTCTTGGTGTTCTCGCCTTTTTCACGGCAGAGCATACAGCAAGGATCGCTATTGTATTTATCCGATATATGTCCTCGTTTTCCGCATCTGATGCAGTTGTTGACCTTATCAGCTTCCTCCTTGCAGTTTACCAAGATGTGTCTAAATTGCCAACACTTATAGCATTCTGTCAGTCATATTTTGTCCCTGACCCGACACTGTATCCAGCCAACGCGTATTTTTCCCGCTTTGATTGCCATTTTAGCGATTTCGGCAGAGAGCCTTACTACCGTGGGGGTGGAGCGATTGATCGAGTCTACCCTCAGCCCGCTCATCTCGTCGAACTGCTCGATAAGTGCTTCCACAATCTCTTCTTTCGTTGTGACTTCATCCAGAACCTTGATCTCCATCTCCGTGTGTTGCACCCGCTACCTTCGCCTCCTCACCTAGTGCCGCCTCGATGGATGTTTTAAGCTGGGTGACTTGCTCGGTGGAGGACTTGTCTAAAACGAGGATTAGGTCTCCGGCCGCAGTTTTCCGGATCGCGTTCACCTTTTTGCCTAGCTCCGTTAGATTCGGGTCCTTCTTGACCTTGCTAAGGATTTCTGCATAGGAGAGCGGTCCTTGTTTCTGGATTATGATCGCTCCGGGAGTGCCGATTTGAGTCGCTGTTGCAGGGGTTTCCTTCTGCGAACCTCCTGCCATTGGCTTTCCGTGCTTGTGGGTGGTGCTCGTCTCTCTTCTCTCCTTTCCATTGGAGAGGGTGTTTGTGTGTCTCTTCTCTTCTTTTTCTTGGTGGTCGGCGCGGATTCCATCAGTTAAGGACTATTCTTCTTCCTTTTCGACTTAGCGTTTGGCGTTTCTTCTTCTGACCCTCGAACATCGGTCGTTTTGCTCGTTTCGGACCGGAAGAGGGATGACGTCTGGGTTGCGGTGGGTGTTAGCTGCGCTTGCTCTTGCATTCGTTCCGGAGCATGGCCGCCTTTTCTTCGTTTGACAACCCCATAAGAGCTTCTGATAGCCTTGACCAGGGAGCGTATTGCTCCGTGTACATTGGTTTTATCCTCGATGTATCGTGCCAATTTGTCTATCTTGCTTCCGAGACGTTCAAAAGCTTGTTGCCCCTCCTGTTTCGGTATGTCAGGCATCCCGAAGGCCTTGCGGCCGCATTGATTGTTGCAGTCGTTTGATGACGACGTTCCGAGGCCTGCTAGCTCACCTCTGTCAGACGCCGGTACTGGGGTTCCGAGCCCCTGCACCGTAGACGTGTTTCCTTCCTGTTTTCTCTATATGGCTGGTTTATTTTCGGGATTCCTTCCCCTAGCTGGATTGCCGAGATTGGTTCCCCTAGCTGGATCTGCCGGGCCTTCCCCTATCCGCCACCTGGGGAGGCGCCCGATGCGGTATCCAGTAAACCCGGCACGGGGTGTGTGTGTGTGTGTATGTCTGTGTGTGTCCTTTAACTTGAACTTTATCCTACAGCGACACACTCGACGAGCAGAAAGGTAAGTAGCGCAGGAAAGCGGCGGCCGGCTCGGATAATGAAAATTTGGTATAAGCCGAAGTCCCCTGTTTTCCCGCGTGAAATACCCCGAATTGCGTTAATACCGCGAAATATATCGTAAAACGTGCGTATGTAGAATGGTATTGATATGGTTGTAAATAAGCCTGCATGTTTTCACTGAACAATTTGTGTTGACGTGTTAAGGTTGTTGTGGGGTCTAGCCATCAGGGGTGAAGCATGAGGGGGGTGTCCTATGCTTACGCATGGAACCGATGAATTGTTACCAACTGCTTGTCGTCAAGTTATTGTCGTATTTAATATCATTTTTCAAGGAAAAAATCCACATCAGTTTGAAAGAATATGCATTTTTGACACAGTGATGGTTACAGGAATTATTTCTATTAGTTTATGGCATTATTTTCGATAATTCGTTAGAGATCAATTATTGGAAAACGAACTGGCAACAACGTAAATTATGACCCACGATAATTGCTTAGGTTGACAGCAGTGTCGCACAGCTGTCATATACCCGCTCCGTTCTTAACTGTAAAATCGAAATGTCTGTTTATCAACCATGAACATAGGTCCCGGGAAAAAATTCTTTCGTTGGAAAGGGTCACTAAGGTAGGGAGTGCTTGTGACATCTACGGTGTTGTTATGTTTCCGAAGCCTTATATCTTGTGTGCTCAATTTTTGGGAAAATTCGCGATTACAATCATTAATAACGTTGAATCGGTACTGTAAATTATTATTTTCAAATCACCAAAAGTTAGTCCGATATTTCATTTAACCGTACCTGTTTTTTTAAGTCCGTGCCATCTTTTTTTCGGCAAATATATATAATATACTGAAAAATGTTCGAAAAATTCCCATAGACATAATGTGATGAGCACACCAAATGCTCCAAATTTGCGATTTTTTTTCTAAATAGCTGTACTGTGGATTGTTTTGAAATTCGTCAGGTTGATTAGTAAATGGATCACAAACGTTCATACAAAATTTCATCTCAGTGACATCGTTTCGACCTGACCCCACAGCAACCTTAAAACGGCGCTAAAGTATGATTGAAATCTCAAACTTTTTAAATGCTGAATAACAAAGCTCATTTATTTTGCGTTCTTACAGAAAAAAACCGCCTTATTTAGCAGCAGAAAAAAAACAGGAGTTTTAATTTTATTACCTACTCTTTTGAATGAAAAAATTAACTACAAAATTATGAAACAAAACTGGAGATCACTCAAAGAAAACTTTAAAGTAAAAAACAAAAAACTTTTAACTTATGGACGTTGAAGTTCTAGGACGCTTCATTAGAATTTATTTTTTGGTAACAAAGTCTGTAATGTTTTTTTTGTTTTTCGGCTTGAGAAACTTTTGTTGCGGCAATATTTAAAAAATTGTGAACAATGGAAAAAAAATCGTAAAAATTGGGTCGGAAAAATTTGTTCGATTAAAGCGGATTTCGGATAAACGGGAGTTTACTGCAGGCACAAATATAGCGATGAAGCAGTTGTTCGACCATAAAAACATTCAGAAAATATTGCAACGTAGACAAAAAATGTGTCTTTTTGAATCCTTCGGAGACCAAGGAAGGGCTACTCAAAAACATTCTACTCCTGGAAAAAAACTTATAAACATATCATTGTTCATCGAAAACGGTATATTTTAGAATCCCACAAAGAACTAAAGCATACAAATTGGAAACGGTATAGGGAGTATAGGATATATCTGGTATCCCATACAAATTGCGAAAAATCGAGAATAAGACGTGTTACATGAGATATATTCGTGTTAGATGAGAAATTTTCCATTCCTTAACTTCTCAGAAAAGTCTCTGTGACCAAAAAGAAACATTCCACGATTGCGATAAGGATTATGAATATGTCATTAACGAAAATGCTGTTTATTTGTAACATACCGTACGTTATTTCATCTCACGTAAATTAACTATCAGTCAGTTATTAACTCATACAAGGCTACTTCTTTTACGTATTTCATACATTTCCCCTGAGTTAATAACAAATATTGCGACACACTTATACATATAATTAAAAATTTAACAGGTAGAAAAAGAAATAAAAGTCTTCAAATTGGGCAGATCTTTAATTCCCGTTGGAACAGAAAATTGAAACAGCGCATTGAAGATTGACCATCCTGGAATTGCGATTTTACAGCAGAACTTCATCCCCCTGGCGATGCAGTCCTAAGAATTTTACCAGGACGTGTGCTTGATGCTGATCAACAGTGTCAGGCTCGTGGCTATTATTGGGCATGTAATAACGTAAGTGGTATTTAAAAATTCATCAATTAATCGATCAATCGATCCATTCTCACTACTCTGATTATACAATGTCAACGTTTCAATTTTAGATTTCTCCTGATAATTGTCGAAACTTGTGTTGTCGCTATTCCGGATTTCATCGATTATTCATGGGATGTTACAATATGGATGCTGCTGTAGATGGTACGACGTGTGGTCAAAATATGGTAAGTACAATTTCTCGCATGATTTCAGGCCGTTGCTCGTATTTAATTGTTAATCAATTTTGTTA
Source organism: Netelia fuscicornis (assembly GCA_946811545.1). Classification (NCBI taxonomy): domain Eukaryota; kingdom Metazoa; phylum Arthropoda; class Insecta; order Hymenoptera; family Ichneumonidae; genus Netelia; species Netelia fuscicornis. Next base: position 17,192,315 of record OX328011.1, on the reverse strand, counting down.
CGGGTTTATCGTTGCAGGCATGCGTGAATGGCGAATGCAGAAGCTATGCAACCTAGCCATCGAGCGTGGAGATAACAACATGAACTTGTATATCTTTAAAAGATAAAAACAGCTAAATAAAGTATTATTGTCGGATAATATATCGAATTTCTGTCAGACAGATTTCAATTTATGGCTTAAATTCTCGAAAAAGTGGTTGAAAGGGGAAAATTTGGGGCAGCAGGAGTTTTCAGATCTGTATGACCGATCACAGCAGACCTAATCTTTTATGGGCGCACCTGCAATCGAAGATACCGGCGAGTAATTAGTTCGAAATTTACATTACCGATTAATGGCAACGACTATCTATTATTATTATTAGGTACTTTTATTTGCACAACTTTACACAAGTTTTTTACAAAGTCTTACGTTTAATTCTGCCTCCTCTCTACTTTCTTTTTTACATATTTCTTCTATCTCTCTATAACATTCGCATATATCCTCTTGTATTTTTCCCCCCAACATATTTATTCCTTCTCCCCTTATTGCCATCGTGTCTATCGCCTTCACCCATTCCTCCGCTGTTTTTCTTGCTTTCTCTGAAATCCTCTCCCATCCTTTTCTGCACACCACTAGATTTCTATTGTTCCATTGTCTCATTACTTTCTTTATATATTCTACACATCCAAACCCTTTCCCCCTTCTTCCCCGCCCTTTCTATATTCCCACACTTCATCCGGCAACGACTATCCATTTTTCGACATTTGTTTTTCCGATTCATTTGTAACTTGGAATATTGAGAAGTGAACTTTTTTATAGGTTTGTGGGAAGACTAAACATTGTGCATGGTATCATCGTTATTTACCAGCGGAAAAAAAGATCTCTAAGAGAATCACGTATGTGTCACGCGGTACACTGGAAACGTTCGGTTCGAGAGTTAATCAACCACGGGAGACTGAAGTGCTCCGCATAATTATTATTTTTATAGTTGCGTTTTTACTCGATCTTCGGCCTTTGATCGATGTCTTCGCTTTCTCTCTCTCTCTCTCTCTCTCTCTCTCTCTCTCTCTTTCTCTCCGTCGCGCTCAGCAGAAATTAATCCAAAAATAACAATGCTGTTATTCTTCTTATTTTCAATAATTGGCGAAATAATTATCAGATTCACCCTGAACATTTCGACCGAATACGTATTATTTACGGCATACTTACATCTCAAATATTCTTCATTTTTTGTTCGTTACATTACGTAATAATCCGGTATAATCAAAATGTTTATTTTTTGGAGATGGAGAAAAAACGGTAATAGCACGTGGTAATATAGAGACGGAGAGCGGACCTTTATTTACTGCTCGAGTCATATATTTAGCTATGATTTATGTCAATAAATGTCGATCGTACGATCTTGCGATCGGCTCGAGCACGTATAAAATAACAGAATTCGCACTATGCGACATGACGTTCGAATGCAAATAAGTGAGAAAAGAAAAAGACTAGATGGACGTGACGCACTAGTCTTATCAGCGTATAAAGCCAACGTTCTAATTGATTTTTATCATACCTATATATTCAAATCTCAAAAAAAAAAGAAAAAAAAATGCTATTTTCCCTTGAAGTTCCATAAAACATTGGGTCGTACATCGAATAAATTCTCTATCGTATTTTTACTGTTATATAGCGTAGCACGCATGATCAGGGTTCATAATGTGTAATTTCGTAAACAGAATCTCGTGTAACAGCGTCGTTTTTTGAACTCTGACACAGCTGAGTCGTCGCTCTCGTATTTGAATTTTATTTTCATTTTTATTCACACTTGGTCATCACGTTGTCGACTGCCCCGTACATCGCTTATAATTTATCTCGGTCGTGTAGCTTTTTTTTTGAGAATGGAATAAAACTTCGTCTTTGAGCGACTTTTCTCACATCGGGTGATTTCATTACGTATGTACTCGAACTCACAGCACATCCGGCTGATCCCTCTTCGATTAATGAAAACGCCGATTGTTTTACAAATCTCATGAATATTATCAAATTTTTCTAATTAACATTAATTTTTTCATACTTCTGGTATTAATTACAATATTATTAAGAAATGAATGAACTAACGGAGATGTATGAGTCTGTATAATATTTCTAGGGTTCGCATCGCCCTTATACTTATAATATTACAATTTATATTTTCATACTTTCCCGCCAACCGCCGAGAGTCGGCAGGTGCGCATGCGCAGTGGACACATCTTCGCACTTGACGTGCTTGACGTAGCGAGAGGGACGCATAGAGCCTATAAAGTAAGTCAGAGCGCTCCCGCTCGGTCAAGCGGTAGTACGTGGCAACAGTTGCTCGTAGAAAATAGTCGAACGATTCTCATTAAAAATGATATAAAATAGTACTAAATGGTATAAAAAATTATAACTAATCAATCTTTAATGAACGAATGTCGCGAGCCTCGTTTAAAGACACGTACTTGATTGTTCACGAATAATATTTAAACCTGGGTATAAGACAGTACACTCAAATGCTTCAAAATATATATAAATATAAATATATATATATATATATATATATAATATAATATATAATATAATATATGATATAATATATGATATAATATATAATATAATATACAATATAATATATAATATAATATATAATATAATATATAATATAATATATAATATAATATATAATATAATATATAATATAATATAATATATATATAGAAATATATACGCATAGGATAAAGAAGAGACCTGTCCGCTCGGAAGTTGGAGCCATCCAACCGCGCAAGCGAAGCCCATACCCACCGTCACTACCGGCGAAATATTAGTTATAAAAATAACCGTCGGCATCCGCCTGCGCAAAAGGCGTTCGAAAGGGGAGAAAGGGAATCGAGGCCATCGTCCTGTGCCAAATATTTTTTTTCATACAGTACAAAACGACATATCGTGCTGCCCGCTCAATTTTATTTCCCATTGTGGTTTTACGTAGAGTGGTGTCAGCGGTGCCAGCTAGTGGTAAAGATTCGTCACGAAAACGTGCGAGCGCGCGCGCTCTGTGTCGACTCGTAGAAACGACGAGAGTCGCGACGCTACGACGTTGGTGCGCTTTGTATCGATTCGCTGACTTATATATCTACGATGCGCGATTCAGAATGAAAGGGAAGCCAAGCCCTTCGTTCATCGAAGAATGCATTTATACATCGTACAAAGGGTGAAAAAGTAATGGGGAGCGAGAGCGAGTATCAACTGTGAGCCGAAGTCCAGAACGATAAAATAAACATATGTTGTTTCTGTTTTGAAGCTCAAAATTACGAGCATAATGTTAACTCGCATAGTGATAATATTTTATCTGCAAATGAAAATTATTCATTGCGTCAGTATTACAAAGTATTGTTTTCGACTTTGGTCTATGGCGGACAAAATTATAATTAGCTCGGTGCTCGTTGAAATCAAATCACTTACATTACAATTAAGCAATTGATTTTACGAAATATCGTTGTCCAGGATTTTTCGTACATCGACTCTCTCTCTCTCGTGAGATTAACAGTACATTGGATAACGAATTTGAAGAAATATTATTATGGGCGAGAAGCCTCGGGAATGGGAACATAATATCGATCCCAGCTGCCCCGGCAAGTCGAACGAGCGTGTGCGGATATCCGCAGTTCCTGTTTCACTCGCATCCACAGAGCCTCGAATTTTCGAAGATTTTCCGATATTCCGTGTCAGTCGTATATTAAAACGATGAATATTTCTATGAAACGGTAATGATCGACGAAGTCAAGACGTCCATATTTACTCGCTAAAAAGAGAGAAATTCATTAAAATTCATAAACGACTAAATTCAGTCGATAAGCGTTAACCTAAAAAGATTGCATTATTTTTCACATTTATTGTTTTAATTAACGTATTAAAACCAAGGCAATTTCGTATCTCACTTTAAATCCGTACTACAACGCGAAGACAAAATATTCCAATTCATCATAGCAATCGCACGAGTCGTAGAGATCTGCCAAGAACGAATAAAATAAATCGAAAAAGACAGCACTGTGCGAACATGGGACCAGCGCGTGTACGGTGTTCTCTCTCTCCCTCCCCCACTCTCTCTCTTTCTCAACGATTGTCCATACACGCCAGAATATTAGAAACACGAAAAAACGACGCGAGGAAACTCGAAAAATGGATTGTTTTTATTCCCGAAAAAAGAAACCACAGAAGATCCCGGAGTTCCGTTCTCGAATTGTGATATTTATTTTGCGTCTGGCAATGAAGTCAGGTATATAAAATTCGATCGAGAGAAAGATATACGACGTTCTTCCGTTGTACCTTTTGACGCGAAGTATGCGGGGTATAGACATCGCGCGCGGAATCGTCGTAGCTGTAGTAAAGCGTAGGGCGTCGTTGGGGCGCATGCCCGCTGGATGAGCCCGAAGCCGATTGGCGGAGGCCACATGGTCTGATGTCAGACCACGGGGCCGGTCCAATTCAATAATAACGAGATGCTCGCTCGCGAGACGTCAGCTAGTCCTTAGCGACGCGCCCGTGACGTTCGTGCCGGTCACAGAAACGTCCGATACGTTCCTGCTCGTTGTAACGTGTTTCAACGCGTTTCGTCTTATTAAACATTATACGAGAAATTATAAATATATTAAAACATTGAGAAAAGCCCGATTTCTATAACAATTATCGGCATCAAAATCGCAACACGACAATATTCGTTCTCGAACGAAATTAAATAATCGTATATATTTAGGAGCCGTTAAAGAGAAGACTCCAAGGAGTTGTTGAAGTGCGCGAGACAATCGTTTCGAACCGATAGAAACGGACCAACAACACTTCAAAGAGAAACACAGCCTTGGCTTCCTACGAAGACATCTCCAAGTCGGGATTATATCCACGCGTTTGGTAAGTCGTTTTCGATCGTTCTACCAATCAATTTATCGTACGATAAAAATCGCTGAAACGAAATCTTAGTTTCTTCGCCAATTTACAATATTCCCTTGAACCATCGGCATGAACTATACGTCAATGTCTCGAATGAAACGAAAGAGAGTAGAAGAAAAAAAAAATGTTAATTCGTTGAATCGTCGAGAACGCGTAACGTTCCAACGGCTTTTGGACGATTCGTCGAAACTCTCGAAGGACACTTCTTGCTCGGTTATACATTATTATATACGATACAGCTATGAACGATTATTTCTTTCTCTCCTGTATTTATCCGTCCAAGGAAGACCCCGTGTCATTATCGGTAGTTGTACGCTTATTTTGTTTACGGTACTTTGCCTCGGTGAAATGAGAAATTCACCGAACCGAGGCGTATCTCGTCTCCGTTCGAAGACCACGCTGTTATGATTCTTAGGAAGTACCACGTTCGAACAAAAGCAAGAAGCTTAATACCGTCAACGTTACGACTCTCCCTTGACCGCGACAAACTTGCCAAAATATTCCACTCCATTCTATTTCCTAAAATAAAAAAAAAACACAACGTAACATTGATTTATTCTCAGAATTATTCTCTCGTTCTTTTGTATATTTTTTTTCCATATACTCAAACGAGTGGAATAGAATAATTCGCAATGTTATAAGAAATGTTTGAATAAAGATTGGATTATCATTGAAGTTTTTCGACCCTGGAAAAAATGAGATATTCGCCGAACCGAGGCGTATCTCGTCTCCGTTCGAAGACCGCGACAAACTTGCCAAAATATTCCACTCCATTTCCTAAAATAAAAAAAACAACAATACAAAAACACAACGTAACGTTGATTTATTCTCACAATTATTCTCTCGTTCATTTGTATATTTTTTTTCCATATACTCGAACGAGTGGAACAGAATAATTCGCAATGTTATAAGAAATGTTTGAATAAAGATTGAATTATCATAGAAGATTTTCGACCCTGGAAAATTTCTCGACTTATTTCCCGCTTATTTAGTTCTTCGTCAGTTTTTTTTTTCTTTTTTTTTTTGTTGTTGTTGTTTCTATTTCTCTTGTGCTTTGGAATATTTTAATACGAATGCGTAGAAGTAAACTGGTGATCGTAGGAGCCACGAATCAACGCGCGTAAGTAAAAACGTCGGGGAGAGGGCCCGGGAGCTCCTCGTACGATGTCTCACGCCACGTCTTACCGTAACAGCTCTTACTACTCGTACGTCGCGAGATCCGCAATCACTATTCGAGTCCGCATGACGCCCGGGCTCTTCCTAACGCTACTTAATTATTCCCAAGGTGGGTCATTGCTATTTTTCAATAAATCTATCTGCACAAATTACTCGAATCGACACATCGCTATTTATTATTATTATTATTATTAATATTATTATCCATCGATAAAATAAAAAAAAAAACAAATAGTACGATTATTTTTCTGTATTTTAAACCGAAAATTATGAATTAACGATTTCGCCGTCGACGCGAAATATTTTCTCAAAATATTCTCGAGATTTATTATTGAATTTCGATTAGGAGAGAGAAACTCGTTATTATCGAAATTTCCGGTTCAGCTACCGACGGGACTATCAAACTTTTTTACATCGCTACTTATTTTCTCGCCAAGGTCAAACGGACGGTCGAAGTTCCCTTTTTTTTCCTATTTTTTTTTGTTCAATCGTAATATTTAATGTATTTCAGAATTCTTTTTAATTCGGGCGTGTAAAAAAAAAAAATTCTCGCTTATTTGGGAATTGAACATTTGATCTGGCTAGTACGATGTTAACGTTATCGCTTCTCTCGCACGTGTCGAGAGTGATTTTTGATGTTCGCATGGATGACTAATCCCCCCGAGAAGTTAATACCATCTTCGACGTAAATAGAATTTTGCTTTTGTCATTCCCAATGAAAAGATTAAGACGTATTCACGAAAAAAAAAAAAAAGGAAAAAAGATTCTTCGCATCTACGAAATATCAGGAAGTCGATAAATACGTGGGGCTCGTGATTATTCGTTTGCACTCGTACGAGAGATTCTTGGGAAATATTCGACTGAGCAAATGTTGACGAAGATGAAGAGTCGAACAACTATAATATGTAATTGCGCAATGCACCAGGAAGAACGAAGTAAAGAAAAGAAAAATTGCTCGAAAATCATTCGCAGACTCGAATAAATTCTTCATCATTTTTTTTTTTATTATTGTCTTAATCATCGATTCGTGATTAAAACAATTAATGATGAAATAAGTGTTCGATACGATATTTTATTGAACACTTGTTACAACGAATCGTTAAAAAAAGAAAAATATGTAAACAAATAAAACAAAGTGCGAAACACGAAGGTGAAATAAAAGTCGAAGATACTATTGTAGATTTATCGTAGAAAAAAACCAACAAATAAAAAATAACAAATTTTTTAAATAAGAAAAATAATGGCGATTTATTTTCTATTATATTATTAACAAGAAAAATTGTTTTTACGAGAGAAAACAAAATGTTTATAAATCAATCGACACGTATCGTGCGTATTTCCGGAAGCGTTGTTTCCTCTTCCTGTAAATTAATGGCGCAATTCCGTACAATGAAAAAATTCCGATCATAAGCACAAAGTCACGAATCACGATAGAACATTCAATGTCATGTAGCTCAAATATGTTTGTCGATAACAAGATCAAAGGTGCATTAAAATATCGAAAAATTGATGAGTCGATTGCAATGTTGGTGATCGTACGATCGATCGATTCGTCGAATCGATAGCCTTGACATCGATACCTTATTAGAATATACAAATTCTATTGTACAACATAAAAAATCGCACGACTAATCGTCACGTGTTATCGAAACAAGAGTTCGTGCCATTTTCTCATTTTTCCTAAAATGCTCCAACGATAATATCTTTTATATTTATTTTCTACAATATCAATTTATAATTGTTTACGAGACGACGAATTAATTCGTTTAATTCGTATGTTGGTATACAATTGGGGAAAACAAAATTAACGATCAAACGTTTCGAAAATCGCGACGACAATAATTGATAAAAATTGTCTCGATTAAATTTTCAATCTTTAATGGGTGAATTTGTGTCCTATCGCTATTTTTTTTTAAATGTGAATTGTTTTTTTTCTCTTTACGATGTTTCGAAAGAAAATCTACTCTCGATGAGGCAAGACGCAAGACACAATTTTCAACTCGATATCTATTGCCATTGGTATGCTCTTTTGAACCCATGGCTCGTTAATTAATCATGCGAATAAATTGGAGAATGTCCGTGCGAAGTTAACCGAAAGTGGAAGGAAAAGCCGCTGGTTAAATGTTCGCAAGCTCGAAGATAGAGAGAGAGAGAGAGAGAGAAGGCAACTTAAGCGTTAGGAAAAAAACCTACTCTGACGCATGGAAGCAAACGAAGAAATCGCGCGAGGTGTATTAGCCACGCGAAGAATCACGTGGGAATCACGCGATTCGAGCTAAAACGTCAAAGTATTATGTACACAAAAGCTATCGCCGTTATACTGATATCCGGCGATCAGGATATCAATCCGTTTGCTCGTGGCGCATGACCTCAGCTGTCCGTATCGAATTTTAAAAGACGTGGGAAAATACAACAACAAAATCACGCTCGCCGGCAAAAAACCAAAATGTAAAAATGAAACAAAATAAAGGTTTGTTTTTTATTTCGTTTCAACGAATTTAAAGCCTTGAGACAATATTCGGGTGTTTTATTTTATCGATTCGTTTATTGGGCAAATAAAATATGTGAATTATTGAGATTTATTACAGTGGCCTATTTTTATTGAATAAATTCGAATATGAAAAAAAAAGGGGAGAAGAAATATCGGTGCGAACGTTTTCTTGTAATTATATGCAAATATCTATGTGTACGATGCACCTGATGCTATAATGAAACTAGGGTCGTTCTAACGCCCTCCCCCTCCCCTCCCCCCACCCCCGCGCTTCTTTCACCTCTGCGCACACTTCGTATCGATTTCCCCGCGAAAGTGCAGTGTGCCGTTCGCGATGCAGACTCCGCTCTCTCCCTCTCTCTCTCTCTCTCTCTTCATTTTAATTTTGACTTTTATTTTTGGTTTATTTTCCTGTTGTTATTATTATTTTTTATTTTTAGGTCTTGTATGGAGTTTTATTTTCTTAGCTTTCTCTTGTGAACTTTTGTGGGAACGGAACGGGTCAATATTAATTATTTTATTCGGTACGTGTTGTTAATATTGATTATTATTTTATGTCGGAAAATTGTTGCAGTTTGCATCAAGGTATTTTAGGGCATAATAAAGTGATCAATCAATCAATCAATCTATCTCCCTCTCTCTGTCTCTCTCTCTCTCTCTCTCTCTCTCTCTCTCTCTCTCTCTCTCTCTCTCTCTCTCTCTCTCTCCCCCTCCTCCTCAGAAAACAAAAATTAAACGTTTTTCGACGATTTTAACACTAGATTTACCAGCTATTTGCATATACCTGTTTCTATCTAAACATATTTGTTACAAATATATATAAAGTTGTATTGAGTTCATTAAATATATTTTCTACTTACAGCTACAGAAGTCATAACGTCATTTCAGTAAACAAATGTTACATGCAGTAGGAATTTTTAATTAAAAATTGCACGACCAGTCAAAATGACTGGTCTGGTAAATCTAGTGTTAAATCGAAAACGCGTTTGTTTTTAAACGAAAGGAGAAACAAAAGCGAAACAAAGTTTTGATTTCCACGATGTTATTCGTAGCGTAGGCAAATTTATTCAAATGAGACGAACTATTGTCGCCGACGCCTGACTTTGATTTCCATCGACCTTGCGAAGCTTTGTTTTTAATCAACTGGGTCACATAAGTTGTATACTTTCATCAAGATTTTCGTAATCGATCGAAGATACTGGAAGTCATCGAACGCGTGTCTATCATCGACGAGCGACGAATTTGTTCGATAACGTCCAATTGATCGCGATTTAATTACCAAGCATACCTCACCCGATGAGACTTCCGGTCGGTCGGGTTCACCGGAGTTCGTCGTTTCGACAAATTACACATTCGTCTTCGACCCCAGTCGTGGAAAAAATTTCAAAAAATTGAGAAATAGACGTCACAACGATACCGAGTAATCGACCTGAATAATAACTTTCGCACAGACCGGCGAGACTCGTTCATCCATATACAAGTGTAATATTATTAGAAACGATAAATCGATACGAGAATTGTCGAACAAAAGTTTGAACCAGGGCAATCAAGGGCTAGCTATTCCAATTATCGTGATCAAACAAAAAAAATGAGACGACCAAAAAAAAACCTTTTCGCTGTTTTTTAATTAACTCGATCCCATATTTTAGCTGAACTAAAAAAAGAAAAGAATTGTTCACGCTAATTTGTTGGAGCCGACGAATTGTCAAGGGTCATGACCCGAAACACGGTGTTTATACCGTGAATAGAAGATTATACATCGACATTTGTAATCAAACCGATGTATCTGCCTATATCGATAAGGTACGAATGTTTTTATTTTGTTTTTAAACGATTCATTCGATTGTTTCGATTCAATTCGAGATTAAACATTCCCGTTCCAACGGAAACGGGAATGGAACCAATGGAAACGAACGAATTCGTAAACGAAAAATCTTTTAATCATACGTAATCTGTATGGACGAATTTATCGAGTATTTTTTGCATCGGATAAAGTAGATATTAAATAATTATAATTATGAAAAAAGAAAATAAGAAAAAATAAAATATAAAATTTGAATAAACGGTTTGAATTATTCTTCGGTAATGTCGAGCAAAGATAAACTTCTGGGACAATTGGCATAAATCACTGTCTCGATGTATAAATAATTAGAGGTGAATGATTTTGTATGATAATAAGGCACGTTTATATCTTATGATTATCGGTTAATTGCTGGAAGTAAATTAAGTTAATTTTAAAACAAAATTTTGTTTATGTGTTGTAAATTATTTTGGCATTGTTTACACGACACTCGTGGTAATTTTCTTTTTTATTAGACCGAATAAGAATCAAATCTGTTGACTCCCAATATTGTTAGTTCCTTGCGAACACGTGGAATAATTTTCAAAATTTAGCAAAATTTATTTTATATTGTTAATTATTTCGGCATTGTTTACACGACACTCGCGGCAATTTTCTATTTTATTAGAACGAATAAGAATCAAATTTTTTAACCTTCAATGTTGTTAGTTCCTTGCCGAACACATGAAATAATTTAAAAAATTTAGCAAAGTTTATTTAAAATTGTTAATTATTTCGGCATTGTTTACACGACACTCGTGACAATTTTCTTTTTTATTAGAACGAATAAGAATCAAATTTTTTGTCCCCCAATGTTGTTAGTTCCTTACCGAACACATGAAATAATTTTCAAAATTTAGCAAAGTTTATTTTATATTGTTAATTATTTCGGCATTGTTTACACGAGACTCGTGGCAATTTTCTTTTTTATTAGAACGAATAAGAATCAAATTTGTTGACTCCCAATATTGTTAGTTCCTTGCGAACACGTGGAATAATTTTCAAAATTTAGCAAAATTTAGTTTATATTGTTAATTATTTCGGCATTGTTTACACGAGACTCGTGGAAATTTTCTTGTTTATTAGAACGAATAAGAATCAAATTCTTTGTCCCCCAATGTTGTTAGTTCCTTGCGAACACGTGGAATAATTTTCAATCAATTCGAAACGATTCTCGCAGGTGACTTTTGTTCACGACGATGTGATAAACACCACACCCGAGTTCGTTCTTACTTCGTCAGCGAAATAAACGCGCTTCCGTCAACACATATTGGGTTAACGACTTGGTGATATTTTGTAAGCGACCTCCGGCACTCTCAACTTCTCTCGAAACGATCGTTCCGGTAATTTGAGAGAGACCCGACCAACGACGTAAAAATAGAATTCAAAATTGCTCGAAACTCGTTGATATTCTCACCGGAAAAATGAACGACGAGTGACGGCGATTCGAATATAATAAATAAAAAAAAAACAAGGCGTGCAGTAAGTGCGTATGACGCATCGCGAAATGGCATGGTACGAGCGTCAAATCACAATTCATCGAACATAATAACTTGCATACAGGTATTATCATTGACGCATGATATACACACATTGAATCACGATAAAGCTTTATCTTACGCTCACGATTCCGATTCCAATATCTTGTTACGTTAGATACATCGTATTAATTACAATGATAATTTTAATAATAATTTTTCTTAATGTTAATATCGCAAATGAATTTATAGATAAAATTGATACGAGTATTTTGATATCGCGATATTTATATTTTGTAAAATCATCTACGATCATTCGCATCGACAAATTATTCAATCGCTCATAATTCGATTTCTAAAAATCGTTACAATTTTCAATTCTTTACGTCGTTTAATAATTACCCAAATAATTTCATGATACCTCGATACATTAGATGTATCGTATTAATTATAATAATAATACTTTCTAATGTTAATTTCGAACACAAATTTGCAAATAAAATTGCTACGACTGATCGAAAAGTTATTCAATCTCTCATATTCCGATTTCTAAAAATCGTTCAATTTTCAATTGTTTACATCGTTTAATAATTACCCAAATATTTTCATAATACCTCGATACATTGGATGTATCGTATTAATTATAATAATAATTTTAATAATAATTCTTTCTGACCTTAATATCACACACAAATTTACAAATAAAATTGCTACGACTAATCGAAAAGTTATTCAATCTCTCATAATCCGATTTCTAAAAATCGTTCAATTTTCAATTGTTTACATCGTTTAATAATTACCCAAATATTTTCATAATACCTCGGTACATTAGATGTATCGTATTAATTATAATAATCATTTTAATAATGATTCTTTCTAACGTTAATTTCGCACACAAATTTACGAATAAAGTTACTACGACTAATCGAAAAGTTATTCAATCTCTCATATTCCAATTTCTAAAAATCGTTCCAATTTTCAATTCTTTACGTCGTTTAATAATTACCCAAATATTTTGCTAACGAATCAATAAACAAATCGTCGCGATACAACGTATACGAAAATAGATGTAAATATAAAGCTAGTCAAAAAATAAAAGCGAAGTATTGAAATTCATAATTATTCTATATCTATGCACATTTTTCGTCTCGTCATCGGTTCGTGAAATTCACCGATTACGCACTCGTAAACGGATAACTAGAATCGTCGATTAGCTTTCGTTCTAATTATATTTTCTAATTCGACTATTATTTCATTTTTATTGTTTACCGTTTGAAAAAAAACTTATAAGATGATAACGCTGCAAAGGTTTCCGAGTTGCCCGAGACGTACCGAAGCAAGGCCGATGCTGATAGAGAATTCATCGCGACCCTGAACTCGAGCGAGGCTGCGCTCTTGAGTGCGCTGCTTTACTCTCATCAGGGTCACGATCATTTCACAACCGGTGTGTATCCATATCCGAGATTGGTTTTCACGTAACTCACCACGTGTTTCGTGCTTGTATTTCGTATTTGCTTCGTAGGAAGTTATTGCGACATACGCAAAATTCCAGGAAGCTACTACGCCCGACTGTCGAATAACAAAACCGTCAGCTTCGAGTAAGACGCACCTGTTGATCAAATTATACCTATTTCTCTAGTCTTTCGTACCCAGGATGTACCTTACACCTACTCGATAAAAAATAACTTGATTAGAAAAAGAAGAATAACGTTTGATCGACGAAATAATTGATATTTAATAACACCGTATTGCCTATTGAAAGAAACGATTATCGATTGTTAACGATGATTAAATCTTCCTTATACTACAAAGTTGACTCTTCAAAAATACTTTTTTAGGTGCCGAAATAATCGTTAGAAAAATACTGCCTCGATGGAGATGGAAGCGGATACAAACCGGAATTAGGATCGGTCGAGTTAGACTCGTGGGGGCCACGAGTCGAAATTTGTCGAGGGGTCGAGAATAGACGGCATTGAGCGGAATAGTAAGGATCGAGTCGAGGGTCCAACCAGACGGTATATACGGATCTCCTCGTAGATCCTCCAAAATGGCAGAAACTTTACATTTGCACTGCGTGGAGTGTGCGGAAGGTCCATGAACTCTCCCATAACTGCCTCGCCAGATACAGTTGGTATCGAGAGCGGAGTGCACATGGAGGGCGCATTTTTCGAACTTGGCATTGAGAACAGAATCCTGTAGGGTTCGTGATACCCTCAGATTCGAGCTGGAGGGCACGTTGGCATTGAGTGGATACTGACGACTTGACGCTACAAAGGAAATAGGCTCTAGGAGATTGAGATAAACAGTAAAAAATTCGAGTAGGGACAACAGGTGTAAACACCAGGATAAAAAATGATATCAGTTCTTCCGTTCTCGAAGCGGTGATCGTTGCAGCTTACTTACCGTATAAATATCACCGAGTGCATTCTCGCGCAATATCAAGAGAGAAAGAGACAGTGCGATAATGCCGACCCACGTCTATGACGCAATAAGAGCGATATACGATTTTTCTTTATCTTCTTCTCGACCTCAACCGCCAAAGCTCAAACGTCGCTTACGGTGGAGGTTTTCATTCTGATCGTTCGACGTCCGGAAATCTTGTTTCGCGTATTATTTCGCGGTAATCGCACTACGCAATTCTTATCTCGGTACTTCGTCACGTTTCTTTTTTATCTCCGCTCGACGTTTAGAGATTTTCGAGGTCGCGGCTCTTATACTCGTGAGAACACGATTCGTACGATGTCGAAATTAAATCGTCGACGACTTTGCGTTACGTTTTCATGCGCATTTCGATTAACAATTACAAATATATTCGCGAAAAATCCTCACAAACGCGACTAAGGTGCAATAGGTGCATCCGGTCGAAGATTACAATGGTTTGGTCTAGAATATTCTCCGTTTCGTCGTACAAATAAGGAACACGACGATTATCCCCATTTCCGCTTACTCGGAACGAACCAAACGTTTTTCATTTAGTCTACGATTTAAAAAATCGAATAAAACAATCCTCGCTCATAGCGGTCATCATTTTTACTAAGTTAAACGCTTGATTATTATCACAAAAGTGTTAAACATTGATAGAACAACTATTTCCTGTTTAGCCAAAAATCTAACAGAATTAATGAGCGACGACAAAATTCAAACAGCTTTCTAATTTCGTTATAAACAAATATCTCATAATTATTCGAATGATATTTCCTCGTTCGATTAATTAAAGAAAACTGATTAGAGTAATGAACACATGCTCATTAATTAAATAGCCTTTTGAATATTTTTCTCCTGGGTATTTATAAAGAGAGAAAAAAGAATTGATATCAGCCTCCACCCATGTGTGTGAGTATTTCTGTGTGGTGTTGGCTCGCGGGGGGCTACCCAATGTAGTAATCACACAGGCGTGTGCGCCATTGGAATGTTGTGTATGTGTGTATGTATATATAGTAACAGCCGGAGAGCAATCATTGCAAAATTGGTTTACTCTCGAAGAGTGAATCCAATTGAGATTACTCAATTAAAGTCACCCGAGAGAGACTCGGGTCACGACGACGGTGGAGGGTCTCTTCGTATATCTATCTCGTCTCCATACACATATCTGGCTCTTTCACGATCTCTTCTTTCCTAACGTCAATTCGACGCAATTGGAAACGACCTCGATCGTTCTTCGTCGCTGTCGTCTTCGTCCTCGTCGTCAGCATCCTCATCGTCGTCGTTCAATGTTCTTATATATTTTCCATCTTCCGCATTGCGACCTTTGCCCTCGAGAGTTCACGACACGGGTCCAGAGTTGAAAAGATGCCGAAGGAACGTAACGAGATTGGTGCGAAAGCACGCGGTGAGGTTCAAAGTTCACGAATCGCGTGACATCAACCAAGAGCACTCTTGGATCTTTGACCCTCGCGTGCGTATCTCGCGACAGCTTGTTGATCGATTTAAAGAAGGTACGATTATCGAGCATGATCCAAGGTTTAGGAATTGCAATTTGTCCACATAATTTACGCCGTTGGTTTGGTCGATTAGTTTCGATATTTCAGGAACATCGTCAACGTTTAGTTACTGATGTTTAGGCTATTGATAGCTCGAGGAGTGCAAAGTTGACAAAGACCTGGAAATTGAGTGATCGCAGTCTCAGTGCTCGATTTATGATTTCAAATAACTTGTTTTTTCGTAGAATTAAAATTAGGCGAATTTTTCCCAGCGCATTAAAATTCTTCTTTTACGAACAACGGTTCATTCACGGTTCATCTCAGACGTATAAATCAATGCTATATTATCGACCTTTCGAGATATATCGAATGTTAATAATCCAAATTTCTTTATTTCTTTTACAGCCTTCTGTCCACGAGGCTCTCGCGTCTGATCCAATTCCAGCCGAGGAGATCAACCGCTGGGTTGTTATATAGAAAACGAAACAACACCTCTTCCCGTCTCGATTGTGAAACGAAATAAAACTGCCTCGAAAATGCCGGCCAGATTCGAGAGCGTAAACGCACCCATAGTGCGGGAGCAAGGTGTGACCAATGGTAGCCCGTACAGCATGGACAACGACATCGTCATCACCGGTTTTTCCGGACGTTTGCCAGAGTGCGATAATATCGAGGAGTTCAAGCAGAGTCTCTTCGATGGTATAGACCTTGTCACCGACGACGAGAGGAGATGGGCACGGGGTCTTCATGGTCTGCCAGCACGTTCTGGAAAGATCAAGAATCTAAGTGCCTTCGACGCTTCGTTTTTCGGCGTACACGCGAAACAAGCGAACGTGATGGATCCGCAGCTGAGATTACTTCTGGAATGTACTCACGAAACTATAATGGACGCTGGTATGAATCCCACAGATCTTCGAGGTTCAAAGACCGGTGTATTCATCGGCGTCTCAGCCTCGGAATCCGATGAATTCTGGACCGCCGATCCAGAAAAGGTCAACGGTTACGGTCTGACCGGATGTTGTCGCGCGATGTTTCCAAATCGCGTTTCGTACACGTTCGATTTTACCGGTCCCTCGTTCGCCGTTGATACCGCATGCTCGTCTTCCATGTACGCGATGCATCAAGCAATACTGGCAATGAGAACGGGCCAGTGCGACTCCGCGCTAGTCGGTGGCGTCAATCTCGTCCTGAAACCAACGAGTTCCCTTCAATTCCATCGCTTGAACATGCTCTCGCCCGAAGGTATGTGCAAGGCGTTCGACGTCAGCGGCAATGGATACGTTCGTGCCGAGGCTGTCGTTACTATACTCCTGCAAAAATCTAGGGATGCAAAGCGAGTCTACGCGACGGTCGTTAATTCTAAGACTAACGTCGATGGTCACAAAGTACAGGGTATTACATTCCCAAGCGGTGAGATGCAGAATAACCTCATGAGAGAGGTTTACGAAGAGGCTAACATTGATCCGAAAGACGTAGTTTACGTGGAGGCGCATGGAACTGGCACTAAAGTAGGCGATCCTCAAGAGGTTAATTCTTTAGCCGATTTGTTCTGCAAAGATCGTAGAACTCCTCTATTAATGGGCTCGGTTAAATCGAATATGGGACATTCGGAGCCTGCCAGTGGTCTGTGCTCCATAGCAAAGATGCTCATAGCGATGGAGGCTGGTGTCATACCGCCAAATTTACATTTCTACGAGCCAAATCCTGACATACCCGCGATCAACGATGGAAGGATACAAGTAGTCGATCGTGCCACTCCCTGGAAAGGCGGTCTCATAGCTATAAACTCTTTCGGTTTCGGTGGTGCAAATGCTCACGTTATTCTTCGAAGCAATCCTAAGCCAAAATTGTCACCGGTTATGAACGTTGGCGTACCGAAGATGGTAACCGTTTCCGGGCGTACCGAGGAAGCAGTTAACTACCTTCTCGACAAGATCAAAGAACAGGAGAAGGACGATGAGTTCATATCTCTGATTCATGGAGTACACGAGAAAAATGTCACTGGACATCTTTATCGAGGCTATGCCATACTCGGCGATGCGCAAGTACGCGAAGTCGCTGATTACATACCTGACAAAAGACCAATCTGGTACATCTTCTCAGGAATGGGCTCGCAATGGGCCGGTATGGGAAAACAGCTCTGGCCGATCGAGAGTTTCCAAATGAGTCTGCGTCGTTGCGCCGAGGCACTAAAACCAGAGGGCATCGATCTGCTGAGTCTCATTCATCAAGGAACGAACGAAACCTTTGAGAGCGTACTGAACAGTTTCGTTTCCATAGCGGCGATACAGGTTGCTCTGGTCGATGTTCTCACAATGATCGGTATACAACCAGATGGTATTCTGGGTCATTCCGTAGGTGAATTAGGATGTGCCTATGCCGATGGTACTTTCACAGCGGAGCAGACTGTTTTAGCAGCTTACTGGCGTGGCAAGTCCATACAAGAATCGAAACTTCCTCCTGGTGCGATGGCTGCCATCGGTCTCAGCTGGGAGGAAGCGGGTAAACGTTGCCCAGCCGATATTTCGCCAGCTTGTCACAATTCCGCCGATTCCGTCACCGTTTCCGGTCCCGTTCCATCCATCGCTAAATTCGTCGCAGAGCTCAAGAAGGAAGATATCTTCGCCAAGGTTGTAAACAGCTCGGGTGTTGCTTTCCACAGCAAGTACATCGCTTCCGTTGGACCAAAACTTCGAGCCGTTCTCGAGAAGATCATACCCACTTCGAAACAACGTACCGCTAGATGGATCTCGAGCTCGATACCGGAAAGTGCCTGGGGTACACCACTGGCTCAACATAGCTCACCGGCTTATCACGTCAACAATCTTCTCTCACCGGTCCTCTTCCACGAGGCACTCAAACATGTTCCAGAGAACGCCATTGTCATCGAGATCGCGCCTCATTGCCTTCTGCAAGCGATTCTTCGACGATCTTTGCCCTCTACGGTCACCAACGTAGGTCTACACAAACGCGATCATACCGATAATCTCGAATTCCTTCTCACGAATATCGGCAAGATATTCAACGCGGGTGCTCAGCCGATCGTCAGCAAATTTTATCCACCGGTCAGTTATCCAGTCGGGCGTGGAACGCAGATGATAAATTCGTTGGTCAAGTGGGATCACTCTATCGAATGGCAAGTTGCCGATTTTTCCGGTCGTTCGGGTGGCTCGGGCGAGACGGTGTTCGAGATCGATCTTTCGAAGGAGGAATATTCCCATCTTGCTGGTCACACCATAGACGGTAGAATTCTATTTCCTGCCACCGGTTATCTCACACTCGCTTGGAAGACATTCGCCAAGTTACGAAATACCGATTACGAGAAGCTGCCGATTGTGCTGGAGAATGTTCAGTTCATGAGAGCGACGATAATGCCAAAGGAGGGACCGATCAGATTCTTGGTCAATATGTTCGAAGGAACGGGCGATTTTGAAATATGCGAAGGTGGCTCGCCCGCTGTTATCGGCAAGATTCGAGCGTCTGAGAATATCGACAAGGAACAGTTGAATCTACCGATTCCCGTTAACAAGAACGATCCCGAGCTGCTCGAACTCACCACAGGCGATGTATACAAGGATCTTCGTCTTCGTGGCTACGATTACACGGGAATATTCCAAGGTATCAAGACATCGGATAATCGTGGCTCGGTTGGAAGATTAGCCTGGGTTGACAATTGGATCTCCTACATTGATACGATGCTGCAGTTCAGTATTCTTGGAAAGAATACCCGAGACCTGTATCTACCGACGCGCCTTCAATACGCAGCGATAAATCCTATAATGCACAAAGAACTTGCTGCTAATCTGCTGAAGGACGAGGGTATACCAGTTTATAGTTACCCAAATATAAGTATCATCAAGTCTGGCGGCATCGAACTTCGTGGTATGAAAGCCTCGCTCGCTCCGAGAAGACAACAGACTCAGGCATCCCCGAAACACGAGCGTTACGTTTTCGTACCTTATGAAAACTCACAAATTCTCGTCGAAGACCCCGAGAAAGCCAGGTCCCACGCTCTGGCCGTTCTACTGCAAATCGTCATTGAAAACCTCGGTGCTCTGAAAATTAAAGCTGTCGAAGTAACCGGTGAACGAAATGCAGAGGCTCTTCTAGCTCCTCTCGTCGTTGATATTTTGCTCAGTGAGCCCAGTCTTAGTGTGAGTACTAGTATTTTTTACAATACTCGATAGTGGATATTGCTTCCTCATCGATTCTTTATAATTCACAATGTTTCCTCCAAGAGGAGGCTGAGGTGAATCAACATACTTTGTCACACAGAAATCTTCGGAAAAGAATGAGGAAGGAATTTACACATCTTCTTTGTAACATCCCTTGATTAAAAATTTGTCCTGTTGCTTAAAAGAAACCTTCCCGTTGAATCTTTTCCAGGTTGAGATGCAAGTAGCCTCTATGGTCCCCGATAACTATGCCGCTCTAGCCGAACAGTGGGACTTGAAAAACGTCGTTCGTGATGTTCACAAAGCACCAGCTGGTCAGGATCTTCAACTTGCAATTGCCGCGGATGTATTGAGCAATGGCGAATCAGCGATATTGAAGAATCTTGCAGCTTCTCTGAAACCGGGTGGCTACGTGCTCCTCGAGGAAACTGGATCGATTCAAAAGTCAATTCTTCATGGAACGGATCTTATGTTGGTGGGAAAACAAGTAGCACCTGGTAAAACTTACATCCTTCTCAAGCTGGAGGAAAAAACTACCGAGCCCATTATAATACAAATAACAGAGAAGAATTTCTCGTGGCTCGAGGGCGTTAAGGCCGCTCTGAAGAAATCAGAGACCGAAGGACATAAGATATTACTGGTCAGCCAAGGGGAAGAGCTGCTTGGTCTGATCGGTTTAATGACTTGCATAAGACGCGAGGCCGGTGGTATGAACGCCCGTTACGTCTTCATTCAGGACAAAAATGCGCCAAAGTTTTCGCTCTCAGCGTCTTTCTATACCACGCAATTGAACAAACAAGTTATGGCGAACGTGCTCAAGGGTGGACAATGGGGTAGCTACCGTCATTTACGTCTCGATCAGCAGAGCGATGCTTCGTCGCTTCAGGTCGAACATGCTTACATCAATGCACTGATAAGAGGAGATCTCAGTAGTCTGCGATGGATCGAAGGACCACTGAGCTATTACCAGCCGGAAAAATTCCCAAACACGGAGCTTTGCAGTGTTTACTACGCCCCGCTTAACTTCCGGTGAGTTCCTTTACAGTACAATGTGATACGTAAAGGATTTGTCTGCACCTCACATTTATGTTTAGACGTCTTTTCATTTTTCGCACCTGTAAATCCTAAAAAATACATATGATTGCAATTTTTCAGAGATATCATGTTGGCAACAGGAAAACTTCCACCCGATGCGCTTCCGGGTGACCTCGCCGGTCAAGATTGTATTCTTGGTCTCGAGTTCACAGGACGTAACAGCAAGGGACGTCGAGTGATGGGAATGGTGGCAGCTCGCGGTCTGGCAACAACGGTCCTCGCAGATCCTGGTTTTATGTGGGAAGTGCCGGAAAAATGGAGTCTCGAGGAGGCAGCGACAATTCCCGTGTGTTACGCTACGAGTTATTACGCACTGATCGTACGTGGACGTTTAAAGACCGGTGAGAGCGTTCTCGTGCACGCTGGTACAGGTGGCGTTGGTCAAGCGAGTATCGCTATAGCACTTCACGCCGGTTGCAAAGTCTTCACCACCGTTGGCTCGCAGGAAAAGAGAGATTTTCTGAAAAAAACATTCCCACAATTGACCGATAAGAACATCGGCTATTCGCGCGACACGAGTTTCGAACAGCTGGTACTATCCGAGACAGACGGCAGGGGAGTCGACGTAGTGCTGAACTCACTTGCCGAGGAAAAACTCCAGGCTAGCGTTCGTTGTCTCGCCAAGGACGGACGTTTTCTCGAAATCGGCAAATTCGATTTGTCAAACAACAATCCATTGGGCATGTCGTTCTTCCTGAAAAACACAAGTTTCCATGGTATACTCTTGGACGCTCTATTCGAAACTGATTCACCGGATAAGCGCGAGGTCGTCAGACTCGTTAGCGAGGGTATCAAAAGCGGTGCTGTCAGACCGTTGCCGGCGACGGTCTTTTCCGAGCAACAGATCGAACAAGGTTTTCGATACATGGCAACGGGCAAACACATTGGCAAGGTTTTACTGAAAATCCGTGACGAAGAATCAGTGAAAAAACCTGCACCACCAGTACCCAAGACGGTAGCGGCCATTCCGCGAACTTACATGAATCCCGAGAAATCGTACGTACTCGTTGGTGGGCTCGGCGGTTTTGGTCTCGAGTTTGCCAATTGGTTGATCACGCGAGGAGCTAAGCATATCGTTCTCACATCGCGATCAGGAGTACGAACCGGCTATCAGGCATTGAGCATACGCCGATGGCGCGAAATGGGAATAAACGTAGCAATATCTACTTCCGACGTGACGACGATCGCAGGAGCAGAAAAACTCGTCAAAGAAGCTAGCAAGATCGCACCCATCGGTGGAATCTTTAATCTCGCGGCAGTTCTTCGCGACGCGCTCATTGAAAATCAGGAAGAAAGTCATTTCAAGACGGTCGCGTTGCCGAAAATCGACGGAACGAAGAATCTGGATGCCGCGTCAAGGAAGCTATGCCCATCCCTCGATTATTTCGTTGTATTCTCGTCGATATCTTGCGGCCGTGGTAATGCTGGTCAGACGAATTATGGACTCGCGAATTCGGCGATGGAAAGAATCGTCGAGCAGAGACAAGCTAATGGACTGCCAGGATTAGCGATACAATGGGGTGCAATCGGTGACGTCGGTCTTATTCTTGGTAAGAAATTAGCATTTTTTAAAAGACTACGCTATACCGTTGACACAAAATTGTAATTAAAATATAAATCTTCCTTCGTTCTTCCTTTTTCCAGATACGATGGGCAACAACGACACGGAAGTTGGTGGAACAATTCCACAACGTATGTACAGCTGTTTGGCAACCATGGATTCATTCCTACAACAGCCACATCCAGTTCTCGCTTCCATGGTACTGGCAGAGAAACACAAGCCTGGTGACGGTGCTAATCAAGTTGGTCTTCTCGAAGCCGTTGGCAACATCCTGGGTATAAAAAATGTCAAGACTGTGAACGTAAACAACAGTTTAGCAGATCTTGGCATGGATTCACTAATGGGCACGGAGATCAAACAGACACTCGAAAGAAATTACGATCTCGTACTTTCGGCGCAAGAAATTCGCAGCCTGACCTTCGGCAAACTCCAGGAAATGGCTTCCGGAGGTGTCGGCGAAGCTGATGCACCAGCAGCTCCAAATTCGCCAGCCAGAAAGGCCGCACCACCAAGTCCTACGAAAGCTCTCGATTCTCTTCTGTTCCGTTGTTCCGACGGTGAACTCGTTCCTAAGCAGGTACTCGTCCAACTGAAATCTCGCGCAACGACAGGAAATCCTGTTTTCCTTGTGCACGCTATAGAAGGATCGGTCTCGTCGATGAAGTCGATCGCTGCCGAGGTAAACCGACCTGTTTGGGGATTGCAATGTGTAAAAGACGTTCCACTCGAGTCGATGGAGGAATTGGCCACTTTTTACATCAGTCAGATGAAAAAAGTTCAACCCAAAGGACCGTTCACGATCGTCGGTTACTCATTCGGTGCTTGTGTCGCATTCGAGATGGCACTACAACTCGAGGCTGCTGGCGAATCCACGATATTGACACTTCTCGATGGATCACCGGAATACATTACTTTGCACAGTCAAACGATTGGTAAACAGGCCACGGAATCGGGTAGTGAAATCACCGTCGATGGTTGCCGCAAGGCACTCGCTTTCTTCGCGCGCCAATTCAATTCCAGTGCTGGCTTCGTAAAGGTAAATATTGACTTTAAATTATAACTAGTGACTGCACTTTTCTCTTAGTCAAATGAACATTTTTTATGTTTTGTAATTGCGACTTTGAGCTCGGAATTAACAATCTTAAAAATGTCTTCTGTGACTAATTAAAATTGTTTCCTTTTTTTTCTTTGGTCGGTTATATTGATCACATAATGATGAATTTAAACGGTTCGAAACTCAAAATGGGCCAATTCTTACTTTGAATTTGATATCAGTAACCTTTATCGGTAACCTTGCGTTATCAATTTTGATGCATGGCAAATACCATACAGCCTGATGAAAATAAAGGAAATGGTCAAACTGTTAAAGAAGAAAATTAAACCAAGAGCCTCGCTATACTTTTCTCCTCTATCTTACTTTTTCGTCTCTTTTTCGCAGAGTTACATCATATTGAGAGAAACCGAGACTGATGAAGCTATGATGAACAAAATGTTGGAGCTCATCGGCCCAACTCCTTTTGATGCGGAAGATCTCAAGTGCGCAGGAATGCTTTTCTTCAAGAAATTGAGAGCAGCGAATCTTTACAAGCCTGGTGGAAAGTTCCAAGGTCGAATAACGCTCTTCAAAGCAAAGGATAACTTTATATCTCTCAACAACGACTATGGTCTGACTGCGGTGAGTTCTTAATTATGCTGAGAAATATGTGTTATCATTAATTATTCTCTTTGGAATCAGATTTACGAACTTATATTCATGTTTTATTTTTAGATGTGCACTGAAAACGTGAGGGTAGAAGAACTGGCTGGAGATCACAGAAGTATCCTTGGGGGTGAGAGTGCAAAAGAGATAGCGCGACTTTTAAACGTTTAAGATTTGTCTTCGAGGAGAAAGTGCCGAAAAAAAGGAAGAAGTGTTTTGTACTCTACCCGACGTGTTAAAAATGAATCAGTCTCGTTGCAGAAGACGTTATCCAATATCTCTGAACGTACGCGAATATCTTTATATCGTCAAAGAAAGTTCCTTTTGTACAAAACAAAAAACAAATATCTTCACCGTTGGAATCTCCGTCTCATGCATCAGTCTGTCGTAGCACTGTAGCAAAAAATATCCGGAATGAAAAAAAACCGAATGGTCAAGAAAGAATGTGAAAAAACGTGTGTCTTTAGTTTCGTCATTTGTATAAGTGTGATCATATAGTTATTAAGGTATATACGACATGAATTAATCGTACATTGTCGTTGCGTTCGAGCTAATCTACGGTCGTTCGTAAAACGGAAAAAATAATACGAAAAAAAGATCAGAATAACAGAACCAATGAGTTCTCGTCTATAGGGTTTTGTTCTGCATAGATTATTCGTAAAGTTCTCCTATACGACTTTTCGATGCTCAACCAGTGGACAGGGGGTTCATCGTCAAGCTGTATGGGATACGAAATCATAATTGTTAATAATGTATTTATTGTCTGCTATAATGGTAGCAAGTCACACGAGGCATAGGGCTAACGGACAGCATGTATGCGTTTATCTTTGTATGTTTCTCTCTCTCTCTCCGAGTTATTGTACTAGAGCAAACTCGCTAATCAATGGAATGTATCTTGGGTCGATTTTAATATATATGGCCCAACGAGAGTCTCATCAGGTATATGTGTATATTGAAAATACTAAGACACAAATGAGTCTTGTGGCATAGCACACGTATTCGCAAATTCTGTAATATATATGAGCCTTGTAAAGATGTTATATTTTTTTAAATGTTTTTTCGCGTCTGATATGTTCAATGGCGATCACGCGTGTGCTAGCTACAGCGTTAGCCAAACAATAACAACGAGGATTTGTTTCTCATTGATTGGCATTAATTCCATGACTTATCCACGAGAGGTATATACCATTAAACATTCCCAAAACATACAAATGTTTTATGTAACACACACGTACATATATGCTCGATTAAAGTTTATGTATTACCGTCAATTTTATAGAAAATCTCGCACCTGCACACTCTGTGCAAGTACTACTATAATATGTAATTATGAAGCACGTGCGATAATACGTGCTGTCCTTCACTTCTGGCACGTATACTTTTTATGGTCATGTGTGTATGTAATATATATGTCTGTGCGTTCAATGTGTAACATGAGAATAAATAAATCGTCCCTTAAAACTTATAATCTCTGTAAATGAGTACAATGTTCCTTACGTATTTATTACTCTTTATACAGCTACAATGAATACTGTTCGTTCGTTTATGAACCCTCCCATCTGGACAGTTACAAATTGTAAAATAACTTTAAGTGGACATCCCGATGATAATTCGTTTGTGGCTGGATGATTGCCATTCTCGCGGTTATCTAGGGTTTTGTAACTTTACCGAAACTAGGATCCGATATGGCGGCACTCGAGTCACATGTAAAAGACACTGTGAGAGCGTAACGTGTACCCGAAGTGACACGTTCGACTGCGTGAAGATTTTCCGCACCGGAAGTAAACATGGAGACACGACCTGTAAAAAAAGTAAAACAATTTTTTAAAATATTTTTGTGTCCATAACGGAAAATGCGAACATCATTCCCATATAGAATTCTAGTCTCACCTTTTCGCGGTTCAATTGTCGAGGTCACATTATCTTTGTCTATAAAAACAAAACGACCACCTTCGAAATCCCTGCTATAATCATTGAGGTACAGCAACGAAGTATAGTGAAACCATTCGTAAGTTATCTAGAAAAAAAACAATTTCTTTCCATCATATTGGAAACAAAAAATTTTAAGATAATATATTATTTTATGTCAAACTCTGGAAGGTAAGGATGCTTGGAAACTTGTCTATGAAATTCACATTCATCAATTACAACTAATTATTAGAGATGTCATTACTTAATCTTGCGAACATAGCTAATAGTAATAGCAACAGAATTCTATTTACCCTATCGACGTGAGGCAACCAGTACTCATCATGAACGGTTTTAGCAGATACATTGGTCATTCGTGAAAAAAATGTTGGTTTTGTAAGATAAATCTTATTAGCATCGACACCAAAGTGGTGAGCAACGGCATGATGAATTTTGGTCTTTACGACTCTGAAAGAATACAGTAATTACAAAGTTGATTCTACCCTAGATAAAAACACGGGGTTTATCTGTACTAAGAAGTCATACTTGTAAATGGCAAAATCAGCACTATTGAATATCTTCTCAGCTCCGTTAAGTTTGTATATATTAACAAAACCTGTGCCTTTGCTCAAAGCACCACTGTGAAGATCCAATATACTAGCACCACCATTGGAACCACCCATATTCATACCATTCATAGCTATGTTCAAAAGGACATCCGTCTCTGCAGATGTTACAAGTTTGTCGCTGACAACGCGTCCACATTTCTCAGGAACGCAACCTGGATACGTATCCAATTCAGCTCTGTATTCAGGAGCGCAATCGACGATTTGAGTTCTACTCAGCAAAACATCTTTTTGCTTTGCCAGCGATATTTCTTTTCCACGTTTACTATTGTACCACACTACGACAAGTACTCCCAGTATGAGTATACTGCGAGACCAAACCTTTTGATAAGGAAACGACAAGGCCGGTCCAAATTTCCTGTAAAATAAAATATTTGTGAATATTTTATGCTTGTTACAATACGGAAATCCTGTAGTTTAACCAGCAATCGAGTTTTTATCAGGGAATTGATAATATAGTATGTTTGGAACTCACACGGTTCAATTGGCTTGTCTTCATTTGTCTTTGTAACGTTTTGATTATTCTTAACCGACGGTTCCCCAGGTTTATCTTTTTTTGCATCCTTTCGTTTAGTTTTCTTGCCATCCTGCGACATGGTTTCTTTCGAATCGATTAATAACATTCTAGTTGCAGGTTGACTTTTAGACGAACCTCCTGACTAAAAAATTCAAGTTCAACAGTGTTGCCTCTACCGGACCATTTTTGAACCACCACATGTCCCGACTGGTCCCGATCAGCTCGATGGATAACTACGAATATGCTTATAGCTGCTTATAGACATATTGAAGCAATTTTTTTCCGCCCGAAACTGCCACTTGGCGTCGCAGCGGTGGATGGCTCGTACCTGATTGGCGAGAAAAAATGCGGAACGACACCTTGAAGCTAGCAAAGTATACATGAACATGCTGTGTGACCTTACACATTCTTGTAGCGACATCAGCGACGCGAGTAACTGGAGGACAGAACTACACTGTGGGTCACATTTCTCGCTTCAATCGAAAGTATAGGCATATTTGTTCTATAATCGTCTGCAATTCGTTGATCGTACGGCGCTAATTCGCGTCAATGCCGATGTCGTTTTCGTTTTTCAACACGCAGTCACGTTATTATTCATTCGATTCGCACAAGTAGTTAGGAGACTGTGAAGAAGTGCTAGTTGCTTGTTCAATCAGTTAAATGCGTCGTGCAGAGTAGGTGTGACCGTCTTTCTTTTATCACTACCAACACTTGTTATCAACCGTCAATTATAACATCAGTGCCTCTAATCGAACCGGTACAATCGTTGCGGGAGTATACAAATTATATCTTGATATTTTGCGGTCCAGGTGAGTCAGTTTTAAATTGTTAATTCGTACGGATATTCTAGCATTGAGGTTAATGTGATTTAAATTTATTCAAATATATAAATTGTATCTAATACTGTACGAAACAAACAATTATTGTTATCACCTGTGTAAACAATATCTCGATATCTTAACATCTTTCTCCTTGATTACGTGTTCAATTTTATTTCTGTATTTCTGCCGGGATTA
This sequence comes from Netelia fuscicornis, assembly GCA_946811545.1. Classification (NCBI taxonomy): domain Eukaryota; kingdom Metazoa; phylum Arthropoda; class Insecta; order Hymenoptera; family Ichneumonidae; genus Netelia; species Netelia fuscicornis. The sequence goes on along the minus strand of OX328011.1, from coordinate 17,163,893 downwards.
ACGTAAATTAAGGGAGGTAACGTGTGATCCGTTAGGTCGAGAGACACCATACCATGTAGGAGTTCACAAAAATAGTTGATCGTCATGGCAACAGTATAGTCGAGAGCCCACTTATCCCCGAAAATGATAATATCTGCGACTTTTGGAGGCGCGTGGTACCGAAATAATTCTGAACAACCTTATATACAATCACGTTCTGTTATCGCAGTTGTTTCACCCAGGGGGCCTAGTTACTAAATAAACACACAAAAGTCGTGACTGCCAGATCAGGACCGCTGTATGATTTTGATATTTTGAGTGGTGACGACATGCATATTTTTTTGATGAGCTGTGAACGCATTGCAGTCTCCCCCCATGATTCGTCCTCGTGGCACTATTATAGATAACGACATTGTTGATTTCCCACGAGACAACGTTGATTTCCTACGAGATTAGTATGTTATATGTACTAGAGACTGTTTTGTACGATGATTTTTTCCTTGCAGGTAATCGATAATGAATGAAATCTCCAACATCTGGTAATCTCAAAAAATTACAAAAGTACCAGTTATCGATTAGTACATAAATGACATCCGAGGAAGCGGAGAAAATGTCTCTATCAAAAGAGGAAGGAGCCATTGAGGAAAAGCCTCAAACTGAGACACAAGTACAACCAACACCATGGCCTTATATGAATATAAGTTCTCTGGGTATGTCTCTGGCGATGAAACTTGCCGCTGTGGGCTTCATCTGGAGTTGGGGTTACATGAATCTGAGCCTTGGCTGGCTGTTTGCACCTGTTGCTCTCTTTGTATGGAAATCGGAAAATAGTCAAAATAATTTGTTGAAAAGACTCACAGCTCAGGCTTCAGTTATGGCTAAAGAGAAACAATTGATAATGAGCAGAATGGATGAATTACCATCTTGGGTCTATTTCCCCGATTTCGATCGTGCCGAATGGGTTAATAGGGTAAAAACTGCTATAAATTATTGTAAATTGTATATATTTTATTTCTTTCTGACATGTGATCTTCTAAAAATTTAGATTTTAAACAAAGTATGGCCAGGAATGAATCATTTTGTCAGAGGAATTTTCAAAGATACCATTCAGCCTTCAGTTGTTCAGGCCCTTTCGGAATATAAGCTGAAAGGTTTTAAATTTGAAAGATTAGTTCTGGGACGTATCGTGAGTATCAAAAAACTAAAATGGTTAATGTATAAAAATGGCCGATGCTTCAGTGTTTATTTGCAATATATTTTTATTAATCGCAGCCTCCTAAAGTTTATGGCATAAAAGTCTATGAGAAGAATACATCCAGAAATGAAATCGTCCTCGATTGTGATATTTTGTAAGTAATATTGTTGGTAGCTTCTCTTTAATCTTGTGAAAAATATCACTAAGAGCCTTTGGTCCTATAGATACGCAGGTGATTGCGATATTTCATTTTCATTTGGAAACTTGAAAGGTGGCATCCGTGATTTTCAGGTGAATTCTTATTTTTGGTATATTCATTTGTTGTTATAGTTATTTCTTTGGATAATTTTAATCCGTGGGTATAAATTTAATTTCTTCAGATCCGTGGAATCATTCGTGTCGTTATGAAACCCATGCTTAATGTGGTGCCGCTTATTGGTGGTATACAAGTATTTTTCTTGAACAATCCAACAATCGATTTCAATTTGGTTGGTGCAGTAGATGTCCTCGATTTACCTGGTTTCAAGTAAGTTGATTTCGACACAAAAAAGTAGATAACCAAATATTTAAAATACTTCAAATGAATTTTTGTTTTGCAGTCAATTATTGCGAAAAGTAATTAAAGAACAAGTAGCTGCTGTTATGGTACTTCCAAACAAAATTGTTGTTCCCTTGAGCGAAGAAATTCCATCCGAAGTATTGAAAATGCCAGAGCCAGAGGTAAAAATCATTTCTATATATTTTCATGCAATAAACAATTTTTTACCACAATTCTCTTAAATAATTAAATTTGTTCACATTTTCGATAGGGTATATTAAGAATTCACGTCGTACAAGCTAAACATCTGATGAAAAAAGATATCGGTGTACTGGGAAAAGGAAAATCTGATCCTTACGCAGTGATAAGCGTGGGTGCCCAAGAATTCAGAACAAAAACTATCGACAACACTGTCGATCCAAAATGGGATTATTGGTGCGAGGTATGTACAATTCTTTCACCCAACAGATACACAAAAGTTTCTCAGCTACGTCTAAATGCACGTGCTTTGCTGGAAAAACAAAGAAATATTTTGCATATCACAAATTACACATAGTCTGTCTGCTAAGTTCTTTTTCAAGCAAGAAGAACTCGTGTCGCCAATCTCAATGTCGATGTAAGCACAAAGAATTATATACAATACTCAATTTTTAAATAAGACAAATATAAAAAAGAAAGATTATCTAGAAAATTGTTGATGTTGAAAAACAATTGAGTTTCTATTTTCTGATCGCATCTTTCGCCGTGAATTACAGGCCATATAGAATGGGTGTTCATTATTTTATTTTTACGTGAGCAGAGTGTAACTAATATCTTATTTACCATGTATTTCACAAGGGCATATCGCTCTTGTATAAGTCCAAATTCTCTGAAAATTTCAACACTTGCGAGTACACAGAAGACACATATAACTAGTTAAATCTTAGTGTTAGATAATTCACAACCGGGTCTAGTGTGTATGTGATGTTATGAGTGATGTTGTATGGGATTAGTGTGTCGTGACATCCGCCATCGCCCAGCAGATGACCATAGCCGTTTGGGATTATGACGATACGAAGGGCGACGAGAGTCTTGGCAGGTATGGCACATACGATTTAAGATCGTACTACAACTGAATCACGAAACTCATAATACGCTCATACATATTGACAGATCATTCCAAAGCATCATCCCCATACACTTTTCAATCATGTCTGCATTTTCATCAAGTCTGCATAGTTTGAGTTGAAAAAGAACTGACCAGCTATTAATTGATTGGTAAAAGCTCATCATATCAATTAAACGTACAATCTACTCGAATAATCCGAACAGAACTGTACGTACGTTTATGAAATTACTGTTGTTTTTAATTCAGTTAATTTTTATATTGTATTTACCACGATTAGTGTAAATGTTTGTCTCATTCCATCATTGCATGCTCTTGTACAAAAGTCACCAAGATATCAAAGCATAAGGCGCTCGCAGCGCTTAACTTGATGCAAAAAAAGAACACATACACAAACAGAATCTCTCCTGGAAGATTAAAACTATCGGATCTTCACTGGCACGTTGGTATTTTTGTGTGTCTCTATGGATTTTATTTTTCGTGTTTAATATGAATGAGAGTAACAGCGTGACTTCTGTGTATCTGTAAACCGCTGCTTATGTTTTCTGTGTGTATGAGCGCATGGGTGATTGATAAACTCGTATAACAGTATTAAGTGACCAGTGACGTTTCACGTTATTTACTATCGACCCAATTCTACTTATCTTACAGACAATAGTCTCGATCAAAGATCTTTAAAATGATACACCTCTTGTAAGATTTAATGTGATTTAACAAGAAAAAAAGAGGCTCCCAAATGTGTCACTCTTTACATTTAGATTTTTCATGTATTTTGTCCACGATATACACAGGCTGTGATCGATACAAGAAGTATAGGGCTAGCAGCTGCTGTATCAGTTTGGGACTTGGATCCAAACATCGCTGGTATTGAATCTGATGACTTACTTGGAAGGTAGTTAAAGCATGCTGTTAGTCGCCTTAGTTTCTGAACGTAGTGCCCTTTTATGTTTTACCTTTAGCAAACGATTTTTGTGATTTATACAGCAGCGATAGAATACTTTTATTCAATCTAGTATTAAAGTAATCACTTTTCCCTATTCAAAAGTGACCAAATTAATTTATCTGCTTTTTTACAGTTCTAATAAAACATCGATTTAAATTAAAATGACTAGGATTTTCAGTGTTTTTTGACAATGTATAACAATTGATGCGATACAATTTATAGAAATTTGTCATCAATTGATAACATGCTCTTTAACCCTCTTAGTGCCAGATTTATTTAAGTGTGTAAAAGAGACCTACGACTTATGTGACCAGAATTAAATTTTTGTTCTATTAAATTATTAATGAAAATAGTGGCGGATTATACTTGACAAAACGACACAAAAGTCTCACACAGAACACCACAAAAAAAAACAGTAGATTTGCTCGATATAACTAATTAAAGGAGCTTGTGTGATGGCAGTTTGTAGTGGAGGAATCCTCGGGTGGCTACAACAACATCGTCGTTCAGCTCTTTGACAAAGACAACACGGGTCAAGACGATCCCCTGGGAAGGTATTGCTAGTTGTACGAATAAAGTGCATCACACGCGAGCATCGAAACGAGCCCGAACAAAGATTATGATTATTACCTATGATAGAGCATTTCTTAATTTAGATTCTAGCTAGTTATATCGTATGCATTTGAAAAGATCGTCTCGACGCAGTAGTCGCAGTAATCGTCGTTACCATTTACCCGAGTATGTACTAAATGCATCTCGTCGCGATGCATGATAGAAAATGTTGCGAGCATCGAAAGGACCTGCCGGTATTGATCGTGATAAAAAATTAAACTTTATTTTGTATGCATCGTTATAATTATAGGGAAAACAACTATGGACCGTATCCTAGCACATAAAGTCACGTTCTAAAAGTTCACCGTAATTCTATCCAAAGTTATAATTATGATTTATTTGTCATTTAACAATCGTGTTCTAGAAGTTCATTATTTTCATGCATTTCTTAAAGAGTAGTACTATCTTGCTCTATACCTAATATTTTACTCTCACTTAAAATTTTCTATCTTTGCCAGCTCCGCTCTTGTCGTTTCGCATTTTCGGGAAAAGTAAATCACTTTATATCTGTAGCAGTATCTTGCAACAGTTCGCTTATTTGGCTAATAATTTTGCATGTGATATTTGACTTTTACAATGTATAAAAAACCTGCCTTCAATTGCTCCTGAACTGTTCTTGGCTTCGAAATTCTTCGATATCACCGTCATTAAATTTACGATCACGCAAATCACACATACAAACATTTCGTTTATTAGCTTTAACTTGATACAATTTATAGAAATTGAATTTTGTAAATATGTGTGTAACAGGGCAACTATCGAAGTTAGTCGCGTGAAGAAGAAGGGAATGATTGATACGGTAAGCCTCGAGTATTCGCACGATTATGACAGAAAAATTCTTGAAGAATTCTTATTAATCTGAATAAATTTCTTTTTTACAGTGGTTGACTCTAGAATTTGCGAAACATGGGATGGTACAATTACGCCTCACTTGGCTTCAACTTTCCAAGAATATGTCGGATCTACATGCCGTTAGTAAAGTTTCACGAAAACATCTCAGTTATTTTTTGACATATGATAATTGGAAATAATTTTGTTGCCGTATCACTAGGCTCTGATCGAAACGCAACAGCTGAGAGTAACTTCGATGAGTACCGCCTGCCTCATACTTTACGTTGATTCTGCAAGAAATTTGCCGGTAAATAGTACAGTGAATATGTTACAATTAATCAGTATAAAAATCATTTGACGTATCCTTAAAACATTCGAAATTTTGCCTTGCAGTGTCTTCGTGGGAGTAAGCAGCCGGATGTTTATCTGGAAGCAAGCGTTGGCGCTAAGACCGCAAGAACGGCCACGATGCTTCGATCTTGCGACCCTATATGGGAACAGGGTTTTACATTTTTAGTTGGAAATCCAGAAACTGCTAGTTTGAACGTAAAGGTAATTGCGGCTCTGTAGAGATAAACAAATTAATTACTTTAGTGTAATAACCACTTGCGATCACGTAATGAATGAGTCTCACTTAAAAATTGCATCATAGATTTCAGACGAAAAGACGGGAATGGTAGTCGGAACGATGGCGTACAATTTGGCTGCATTGTTGAATAAAAAAGACATGGAGGATATGCAGCAACCCTACGATTTACAAAACGCTGACGCGGACAGCAAGCTCGTCTTGTCCATGTCACTCCGGGTAACTTTTTTACAACTTTAATCTAATTCAAAACATGAAATAACAATTATGAAACAATGATGTGATCTAGATATTAAAATACATGGAACCCGAGCCAACATCGGAGGAAGACGAAGATGATCATGACATTAACGAGTTGAACAAAAAAATCGAACGACAGGAATCAACAGTCAGCAATTCGGTGCCAAGCAGTGGTGAGAATCACGAAAATAATTTTTAACTTGAAGCATATCGTAGATTTTTTTTATTCTGTGTTAATTTTGCGTCCAATTTTTGTTTAGTTCCATCCACTCCTTTGAAGAAACAACCTTCAAAAGAATCCGTGCACAGTGCGGCCAATAGTGCAACATCGGCCGGCGGTGGAGGGATAATTCCACAAGAATCTCTCAGTGAAGAACCCGTTCAAGAAGAAACGATTGTTCCTTCTATGAGCCCGGACGAGATAATGTCACATCCTGGCTTGATTCACCGAAATCCTAGTCAAACTTCCTCCCTGGGAGAGGCGAAACTCGGTAGAATTCAACTTACGCTTCGTTACAGCGTTCCACGGCAGAAATTGGTCGTTGTGGTCCACAAAATAGCGTGAGTAAAAATTTATAATTTATATTTATATTATAGGCTGGCAATCACTGAGTTCATCGATTGGTCGTTACTAAAACGATTAATTTAGAATTTCTAGGGATTAATAAATAATTGGAATGATTGCTGATTCAATTGATAATTCAAGAGGATGATGAAATTTCAGAAATTTACCTGTGCCACAAAACGACCCTCACAACATACCGGATCCGTACGTTAAGCTCTATCTTCTACCCGATCGCCACAAAGAGACGAAGCGAAAAACTGCAGTGATGAAGGACAACGTTAATCCCGTTTACGACGAGCAATTCGAGTATGTCGTGTCGCAGGGCGATTTGAACACCCGAATTTTGGAGATATCGGTTTGCACGCAAAAGGCATGGCTCTCCACTGGTAGCAACTGTATCGGACAGATATATCTCAACCTCTCGGATATGGACATCACACGAGCAACTACGAGTTGGTACGACTTGATGCCGGAAATGAAGGATTAAAAGCGAACGGTGTCAAACAAGTTACGACAAAATTATATCGCCGTTAGGTTCATCGCAAAACATAACAAAATAACAGATCAGAAGCCAATTGGTTGCCGGCTGATTGCTAAAAATGTTAACGAAAAGTACGAATCACAAAAGTGAGGAATTATCAAGAATTCTACATCACATACTTTTCAATTAATTATGTTAAAATTTTATAGTCTAGCGTATGGCGCATGAGAGGACAGGAATTTCATTTATTACAGTAACATCCAATTTTTTTGATTATTTTGGAGTAATTTTTTGAATAATTTTCTCTAATCACGGTATCTGACGTTTTGCTACTTTCAGCCAGTATTAATTTACACTATCATCTTATACAGGCCCGCACAGATGCTAAAAGCGATCACCATATTACCGACAGTTTTTTTTTCAATATTGTATTGTGCTGACTTTTTTATATGACTAATTCATATAACATGACCGCACATCCATGAGTGCTTATGGCCATAATCAATTATTGAATAATTATTGAGTATTGCCAACGACTTTGCGCTGGTTGTAAAGTTTTTGCGCGGCCGGCGAGAAGGAAACTTTATGAAACGTTATTATTCTTAATATATTAACGGTAATAATTATCTTAATATATATATTAGCTTATATAGTGTTAAAGACTAATATACACCGCGTTATATTTGTACGAGATTTTTTGCTATATTATATACATGTTTATCACGTTCAGATAAGATGTAAACCAAAAAAGAAACTATGGGACAAATATCACAAAAAATGTTAACTGCTGGTCATAGTAAATATATTATGTGCATTTATAATCGGCTCGTTGATAGATGATTGTCTTCTCAACCAACCACCCAATATCGATTCCTGTTAAGTTCCATAAAATAAACCTGTTAAAATTCAGGAGCAACCCTATCACCATGGAGACACCATGGTAAATAGATTCGACTCGACAAAAGACAAAAACGTCAAGTAACAGTAAATCGAACCTACTTTGCTTTTGACAACGGTCAGCTTCGTGCTAATTTTTTTATTTTCCATCGTCCATTTTGTAGCAACATTTTTAAGCTCGATAAGAATATTTTCAATCTTCGACGGTATGCAACGAGCTCCAAAGCTTCCTTGTCTTCCAGGATTTAATTTCGATACGAGGGTGAGCATGTTTTTGTTCATCAGTAATTTATGATAATTTGACTTTGACTTATTCGCGAATCCAAATTGGTGGGAAGAGTGAACGAGGGCAGCTGGATAGATCTAGTCAAATTACCCTCAATATCCCGACGTGGGCAATTCCTTCTCCGAAATCCACGTAGCGATTGAATAAATAATTCAAGAAAAGTAGGGATGTGAAAGGGCGAACGGATCAGAAACCTCTCAATCTCTCTCTCTAGATTGGACAGACGAAATTCCATAGAAATCAGATGTTCGAGAAGATTCATGATGGAGTTTACTACTTGGCTGAACGAGCAGCCATGCCAGAGTACAGTCGTTATCCAGCAATTTATCCCCGGGGCGAAGCTCAAGTCTTACCACCGTGGATCGCCTTCGATGGTCAGGTGAAAGATTTCGAGGAACGATTTTACTACGATTGCATGGACTTATAAACATTTGCAAACGTTTGCACCTATCAATAATAGAAGCCTTTCTTACAATCTCATTCCTTTTTCATACAGAGACTCATGTTCAAAGCCTACTTTCAAGAAACCGTCCAAGAAAGATGGCAATCTGCTTTTCAAGTACGGTTCGTTACCATATCCTTTTTTTTAGAGGATGGAACTATTAAGATCGCCGAGCCTGCTGTCGATAATAGTGGCCTCGAGCAAGGTTGAATCCTCTTATCAATGTTATGTTATTGACTTAGCTTATTCCTACTTATAGTCTTAAATCGTCTTATCGATGAAACCGATTGGATTTGTTAATATCGATACATTACAGGGGTTTTGGTAAGACGTCAACGAATTCCAATGCCAAATCCAGTGAAGTATCGTTATTACGACATAATTGATCTGAACATCGGCAAAGAGCCCGAGTTCTTCGGTCGCGTTTACAAAATCGTCGACTGCGACAAATTCACGAGACGATTTCTGAATCGCATGGGTATTCCTGTACCGGATCCCATTCAGATGCCAAACGATCCTTACCTGGAGAGACAAAAAATGGTAAAATAATTCTAGTCCATTGAAATGTTACAAGAATAAAGCCTAACCCTGCATTTATCAAAGTCAGCAATTTTTGTTATGCATAGGGGATGGTATAGGAAGCTTAAGTCCAAGTTTGTGGGGTTGTAACCCTTGAGGAAAACCCGCCATCTTGAAAAAGGGGTAAAACAGTTTTTGCACTATAACAATGAAACTATCCACCGCGCAATAAAATATTCATAATAATTAGCTATGAACTCCTCGTAGGTGGTGCGGAAAAGAGTTCATAACTAATTATTATTATTAACTCCTCGTAGTTGGTGCGGAAAAGATTTCATAACTAATTATTATGAACATTGCAATAGCAACAAATTTAATTTGTCCGCCGCAATTAATGAAATTTGCAAAGAAACGACGCATAATCGTTCATTTTTATGTCTATTTTCGAGTACTCCGACACTTACCTTTGCAGCACTGTAAAATGTTTATAAATAAACAAAAGTTGACACATTTATATTGAAACTTATTCGTCAGAAGGTGCTCTATCGAAATGCATTGAACATATTTTCTGTAAAATGAAAAGAAAAAAAGTTAGAACGACTTAAAGGAAATTACTCCTTCATTTTTTGTCGTTGTTTGTTAATAACTTTGATATTTTTGATTTTACGACAAAAAGTTAATAGAGCAAATTTGTAGAGAATCTTATTTCCTACAAAAAACAACTTAACAATTTTCTTGCGCGGTGGATGGTTTTCCTGTTATATCAATACAACGATTTTAAACCTGTTCTTTAAATTTGTTTGTCTAAAAATCCTCTATCAAAAAGCTCTGAACACATTTTTCTGAAAAATGCTAAAAACAAAAAGTTAGAACGACTTAAAGGAAATTACTCCTTAATTTTTTGTCGTTGTTTATTAATAACTTTGGTATTTTGGATTTTACGACAAAAAATCAAGAGAACAAATTTGTAGAAAATTTCATTTCCTACAAAAAACGACTACATAATTTTCTTGCGCGGTGGATAGTTTCATAGTTATTTTGGAAAAACTATTTCACCCCTTTTTTCAAGATAGCGGATTTTCCTCAAGGGTTACAACCCCACAAACTTGGACTTAAGCTTTTCATACCTCCCCCTATACACCAGAAAAAAAAATTGCTGACTTTGATAAATGCAGGGTCAATGTAACATTTCAATGGACTATTCGAACTATATTTATTTAGGCAAGAAAAACTGATTTTCTAGAAAAAATATTGTACTTGGAAAATATTAGAATATTTTTGTGAATATTTCAGCCTCAGTTTGCCAAAAAGCCAAACAGACGGTCCGACACATTGGGCAAATTTTTAAAATACGACGGAAAGGTATTAAGATTCTATGGTTATTGGGACGATACGGATAGTGAATATGGAACTATTCACGATCTTGAATTGCATTATTATCTCGCTGACGATACAATTGAGATAAAGGAACTTCCCTCAGTAACTTCTGGACGCGAAACGAGTTCTATGTTCGTGAAAAAAATGAAAATTCCAAAGGTAAGAAAGGCTCGTTATCTCGAGTTCAATAAATAATCAAGTACAAATAAAATTAATTGAAAAACTGTCGTGCAACAATTATCCCTCGTCGGTTGTGAAATTGCCATTTTCTACATTATATTACACTTTCCCTGGAGGCAAAACAATGACTCTGTGTGAGCCCTTCGGGCATTATAGAAATTGCATCGTGAGTTTTACTCGTCGTAAAATTGCAACATCGTCGTTACAGTTTTTCACGAGTGTGAATCCTATCGGCTCGGGCGATCCTTTTACCGTTCTCAATGTCTTGGGGGATAATGCAGCTCGGAGTTACTACATGGTGGACTCGTTAAACACTGGGAAGGTAGCGAGTGAACATTACAAGGAAAACGATCTTGCCATCGGTGCTCAGCTCGATATATTTGGTCGGAAGGTCGTAATAACTGATCTGGATACATTCACCAAAGATTATTACAGGTACCCAAAACAAAAAGCACAACGGAACCTAGAAAAATTCTTACGATAGGAATTTCGATCGTATTACAAAAAAATTCTTTCTTTTTTTGTCGACGATGGTACATAAACATTTTTGCTCTTTGTTTTAATGAACGAAGAACGAAGTACGGTATTGACGATTTCAAGGCTCTACAGAAACCCTCGACAAAGCTCGATTATGACACGTGCTTCAACGTTGAAAAATACGTTCCTCCTTACAACGGTTTTGGCTCTTACGACGATTCGCTCGGTAATTGCTTCAGTGTTACGCCCCGGGCACCAAAAGTCGACTTCGTCAGGTTTCACGACTACGACAAGTACGTGTAGTGTATTATCAATGTACGTGTTATATGTTTGTGTATGTGTGTGTGTGTGTGTGTGTGTGTGTGGGTGGGTGGGTGTGTGTTTGTGTCTGGCTGCATTTTTTACATGTGTACGTATACGATATTAATTTATATGTATGAGTGGGCATGGCATGGAGATATTTAACGGCACATTTCCGGTCGCCCTTCATCCATTGCTCTCCCCTGACTAATAACTATGATAATTACTCGTTCAACCGAGCGTCGTTTCATTCAGTGTTTCATTTTTATTTTTATTTATTTCATCTGCCCAGGCAAGGCTTTGACAGCCGGCTATTGAGGTTCCGCGCGAAGATGATATCCCGGGTTCCCGATCACGATGTACGACACTTCATAATTAGAGTCTATCTGATGGACGACACTGTCTCGATCTTCGAACTCGCACCTAGAAATACAGGTCTCTTATACTTTGTAATTTTTCATATTTTATCATTTTTTATGATCGGAATTTCGATAATTTTATTCTACGATCTTGTAAGAAATGGTATGAGAAAAATATGTTTCTTTTTTTAGGTTTTCAAAGATGCCTTTTTCAAAAAAGGATGCAAGTTATGTTACCTGGTCAAGATATCTATACGAATGTAAAACCAAAATATTACGAGCCACAACACTTTTACATCGGGGCGAGATTGAATCTTTCCGAATTTCATTTTCAAATAACGTCAGCCGATGAATATGCCCTCCGCTATATGGAACTTAATTGCGACAAGGTCTTGGTTACGAAAAATAATTATTTCCGTTCTCCTTTATATTTTGCTCAGATAGTTCAATGGAATGTATGTTTTAATCGCTTCTTTGCAGTTTCCAAAAGCGAATATACAATTGATAATGGAAAAATTGCGCGAGGGATTAAAGCCTGTGTATAAGGAATTTCTATCCGAGGTAAATCCACAAGAGTCGGATGGGAATATAATTCTGGAGTATAGACAATTGAGGTTTGATACGAAACATAACAAAAATTAAACGAATTAAAAAAAAAATTGTTTCCATATAATTTTTGATTTTTTAATCAGAGAGGCTTTATGCAAATATCTTGGTGACAAGATAGTCGAGCATGAGATGATAACAATAGCAAGACACTACTCGTCCCATGAAAAAAGAGAACACCATTCAAGAGAATATGTTAGGTACGAACTTGAATATAAAAAAACTCTGAAAAAATAAAATAAAATAATTATTAATTAATTTTAAGTTCAATGTGGGTATTCTGATTTTCTATTCGTAACATGATTAAAAAAAGACGTCTCGTGCACACCGAGTTGACTCGACTGCTGTGGAACGAGCTCGATCGTCTGGAAGAAGACATTCATCACTGGGATAGAGCAAGAACTGGATACTTGCCTCGAAGTGAGCTATACACCATTCTACGGGGCTGCAGAATTCCTGTTGATCTGGAACTCCTTAATTCGATGCTCGATCAGTGAGTATATTCCTATTTTGCTGTTAAATAAATATAAACGTATCTCCTAAACCGACTTGAGTTTGCAATATATTTTTGTTGCAGGCTTACCAAAAATGATGAAGGACAGATAGATTATCGAGATTTGCTGCAATTCATGAATACGAAAATTAATCCTGTAACTCCAATCCCACCGGTTAACATAAAGGTATTAGAGTCAAAAGGAAATTTATGTATGAAAAAAAATATGAATTAATCGATGAAAAATTGCTTCTCATATTTTTTCGACGTATGAATTCAGACTTCTTTATGGTGGGCATCGGAGAAGGAACCGGACTATGGTGCTGGCCTCGATTGGTGTTCATTCGTGAAAGATTTGGACATCAAGGAGGACGAGCAAGCTCCAGAATCAACTAGTATTAATTAGCCAGGCAACGCATTTCTTCCCCAAAGAATAAATTTAAATTCTATCAAAAAAAAAGTTGTGCGAAGGTATGCAAATCATTATTATATTAATTGGAATGCATTTATTAAGATTAATCAAAACTGATGAGAGCGTACATTCGGAACGTATATAGTTCTATTTACACATTGTTGTGACCATATATCGCTACCGCGACGTCATCCACATTATCGTCATTACTATTAATAAGGATAATTTTTAATTCTACTATAAATACAATGGATATAGTACGCGAATACACTTTAATTGCTAAACGCAAATACGACGAGATAAACACGAGACTATAATAAATATCGTTCCAGCTAGATATATCAGGATATGCAATCTAATTTTATTATAAATAACATTTTGGTCGATTATAGTCGCACCCATTTTTGCTTTAGTTCGACTCGGTTTTTCTTTATTCTTTCATCGAAATATTCCAGTGAAATTCAAAATTTCACTATGTCGACTCGATACGAGAAAGCTTCGCTGGGGTAAGCAAGAAAAAGTAAATGTTTAGTTCAGCCACCCTCGAAGAAAATTGGTTTGTTCATGATATTTAAAACGTTTGAGTCAAGCTACGTGATTTCTTTTATTCGGACGGCTATAATAACATTCTCACTGGAAGGTTTTGATTAATCTGTCAATGAATTACATTTCTCCATTTCACAAAAATGAGAAAAAAATTGAACTACAAATATTCAAGCTTGCTCGAATCTGCAAACAAATTTGAACCTGAGACCCTAAATTAATTTTTCTTTCTTTTTTTTTTGTTTCAATTACATTCGTACGTCGTTATAACATTTCTACAAGTTTTGCACTTGACGTAACAGCAACTAATATACTTGCATTCGCATCTCTCCAGAATCTCCTCCGTCTTCGTGACGTGTCCGCGACCGCAACAGAGATACTCGCAGCCTTCATAGCCCGAACTACTACCGTTGCATTGCCTTGAAAAAAAAAGAAGAAGAATAAATTTAATTGTAGTATAAAAAAAAAACAAATATTTTGTAGACAGTCTCGCTGTGATAATTTTAACTGATTTCACAATATTTTTTTCCACAGGTAATATTATACGGCCCGGAGATTATTGGAGGAATGTTAAATTGAATTTCGGACAGAAAGATTAAACGAAGGGTCTGACTGACAAACGACCTGGTCACGCCTACGTTTCACATAATCATACGATACTGCCTATGAGGATATGTGCAGGATTCATGGTTGGTAACTACCAGCTAGAATATCCTAGAAAATCAATGGATCCGCATATAAACGTAGGACTTTCCTCGTTTTAAAAATTCATAAGTTGTACTGTAGTAAGGATAAACTGAGAATACCGTTGACGAGCTTGCAGAAAAACCACGCATATCGAATGGGCAAAGAGTATTCCTGAACAATAATTGCAGCTCATTATTTTGTGTATATCGAAGAGTCTCGTAGAATAGAGAAAGTTCGAGGGTGGGACGAGCATGCGGATTAGTTACACAGAATCCAGAGGAAAATAGTGAAAGGTCGGTATAACGGTTTCGTTCCTTTTCCCGCTCTTTGGCGTTGAAAAGATGCGTAACGAATTGCAATCAGCCCCTCTAACGAAACACACTATGTTGCAGGGCGGCTATTGTGTCTCTCGCTGATCGCTTTTACGAAGCGTTGAAGTGCACCGAAGACACGTCAAAATTTGTTCTCAAGGGTGACGGATCTCAAACGCCCTTTTACGTCGTCCCTCTTTTGATACTGCGGATGAGTCATTACTTCCAAGTTGAACCGTCAATGACACTTCCAGTCGAAGGAAATCGAGATTTATATCGATGCATAAACGTCGATGCCATTTCGTGTGGAGAGAATCAAATTTATATCCCGAACATAAATGTCGATGACAGATATTGGCGCGTTGAGAGAGAAAGGATATTTATATCTGCTCGTAAATGTCGATGACAGATGAAGGGAGTGAAATCATATTGATCAGAAGAATCACTGATCGATATTGAAAGGCGATAAACGAAGCTGAGTTTTGGAACAACATTTTTAAATGCGTCTTGTTTGTTTCAAATATACTAATCAATTAAACTAACTTATTTAATGTGTATGGAAAATTGAAAGACAATGCTATTTCGGTGATTCATCTCCGAACAACTGTGCACCACAAACATTGCCACTTTATCTTTGGTAAAAGCGTCTACTACGTCCGACAAATTTGCAATACTGTAAACAGGTTTTCTTCTTCGTTAACGAAACGAAGAAGAGGCATGGCAGAAGAAGGAGAAGTAAAAGAAGAAGACGAAGAAGTCGAGCAGGAAAATAAAACATGCAAATTCATTCCATCTCTCGAGGGTCTTTTCATTCTCACTTATAATTACCGGCACGCTCGCATAAATAAATCCAGTATCGGGAGAGGCTCGCTTTGGCTCAATGAAGGACAGACACGAATAGTAAGAGTGAGATGGATACGGATAACGGGCGTGCCGAGAATAAATACGAACGAGAAATTCGTAGTGTGTGGCTCACATATCGAGGCCTGACGAGCGCGTGTGCTATGAAGAAAAAAACAACGGGGAAGATAAGAAATAAAGGAACGGTGGAGAGACAGGAAGATAGAGCAGAAGGTACGTTATTAGCACCTAAGATAAAGTATTATGGGGCATGTTAAAAGAGATGCCTCGAGCATCCCGAACATCGGGACACTTGCTACAACCATGCATACTTAAAGAAATACTATTTATGTATGGTTGCGGATAAACCATGTATATAGATTTAGATATAGCTGATTGGCAATAATGATTTTACACATAATTCTTTATTAATTTTCTACGATAGGAAAGCGTCGTGCATCGCTTCATCTAAATTAATAATAATTTGGCAACAGAGTTGAACGACATTCTCGAATATGCTAACGAATATGAATATCTTAAGAAGAATAATCGTAACGTGATAAATTTAACGTTTTTCATCATAAACTATGTATTGATTTAGCAAACATTTTAATAAATCATAAATAAAACAGTGATAAACGTAAGATGCGAAATTGAATATTTAAATATTCAAGTTCTCCGGAAGTATAAAGTTCGCGTTGGTAGCGCCATCTTTGATTTCCGAAGAGCTTCGATGGGAATCCCCGGCAGTGTCAACTGTCAACTCGCTGATGTCGCGGAAGAACTGTACCCTCACATTCGTAGTTTAAAGTGACATCGCAAAAAAACTAATAACAAGTTTTTATTATAATTATTCCATTAACAAACTACACAAACGCTCGTTTGAGTCGTGTGTGGTCGAAATGTAATACGTGGGGTACAAATCTTCCTTCAGCACTTGAGCAAAGTGTTCCTTGTCACTAGGGGAAAAAAGTTAGCGAAGGATGATGACACACGTAACGTATTCTCGCGAACGCGCATATCTTTCCGAGAGAACATCCCGTTCTTGGAAGATCGTAAAATAGAAAGGAAAAAAGGGCGGATACAAAGTCGCGCGTGGGAGGTTAATCGGAAATGTCGATGTTGTTAACGATGGCGGCCATTTGTAATTCAACCAAACACCCTCCTTCATCGGCAAGAATCTTCTACGCGCGTTTACGCACGATATGGAGCAAAACGGTGGACGAACGAGGACACGATTTACATGAAAACCGGTGAGTTACGTGTATTCATATATTATTTATATGGACCAGTGTAATACACGTTGTAAATATTTTACACGTATGCTCTGCAGCATACACGTTTCGTCCTCGCTCTGGCTTGTTCGGGCAAAAGTATCAGCCCACGTGCAATAATAACCTCTTACGGATATGCATCGTACACGGAGGGTTAAAAAAAATTTGAAAGCATGACTTGGATGTGTACCCGTGAAGAATTCCTCGAGGATTCGAAAAAATTGAAGCCGTGTAAGATGCCTGGTGATATGGTGAGTACCTTATACATATAACCAACCTTTTGCATTTGGCTGGTCGTATGGTCATAAAATTTTTCATACATATAAAATGAACAAGGTTCAATGTCGCTGTCTGATACTTTGCTCGTTACACTTTTTCTCATCTTCACAGGCACATGGGCAACTATCGGTTATGTCGCGAAAGCACTTCGTCTCGACGATTGCCTATTGAATTATGATGGTTAAGCATGGAAATTCAAAAGTGGTTCTTGTTGAGTCTTGAACAGTGCAACAGCAATTTCATATTCTGTATATCCTCGAATAATTTGTCACGTACAGAAGGTACGAATCGCAACTCTCTCTGTACAATTCAGTACACGTGAGCGCCGAATTTCATAAAGATAAGACTTTCTTTCATCGCGAGACTCCTTTTTTCATTACTCAAAGTTATATCCTGTTGCGTCAGGATCATAAAATCTTTTAGATACGGGTCATCCTGTCGTTTCTTGTCTCGTGCTTCAGACCTCGGCATTTTGTTTTTTACCGTTTGTACGATTCGTTACGTTTTTCCACAAGCGCAATTAGACGACTCTCCCTCCCACAGGTATATTAATATAACACACGCGAAACCTCCCTCTTGCTTTTCTCGTTCTTTCGTGTCATGACCGAAGAAAGGAGAAAAAAAAAGAAATCCTTCTTAACTGCTTGTGGAGTCATACAGTTTTATTGCAGTATTTTCTGCCTCGCTGAAACCGCGTTATTGCACGTTGTTCCGTTATTATAAAACATACGTCTCAGTAGGAAACGTATGCGGCATTTATGCTCTCACGGTCGGCTCGATGATGCTGATGGACTTTTGCAGCTTGCACACGCCAACAGCCATCGGCACGTGAGAGCTCAACTCGACAATGAGTTCGACCGTTCGGTTTACGACACGTCTCATTGTGTGCACGTCGGTTAATATTATGGACATGTGAAAATTAACGAATACTCGATTTTCTTGTTTGTTTCATGTACCAAACCGAAATATAGAAGTAGCAGAGACCACCAATTTCATCAGTAATAATGAGGCGAACGTGTATGATCGATACGACAAAGATCCTTGAAGCTCCAATAATTGAACACAACGTGGAACCCGAGTCTAAAATCAACTCTCACCTGTTTATCTCTCGGAGAACCAGTACAACGAATATTAATTTTCGAACACCGGACACATATTCTCGTTTCTCGATTATCATGCGGGAGAAGCTTCTCCCTTTACACAGCCTTTAATATCTTCATTTTTTCTTCTTCTTTATTCGAGTCGAGTGCTCTCGGTGAGTGGAACACGCACCAGATTTATCGATCTCATTAACGATATTCCTCGACCGTACGGTGTCCCGGCGTTGCACCCATATCTTCCCCCTTTCTTTCTTCTTATACCACAGCGCGAATAATGATTCGACCATATCCTCGTCTTATTTATAATACTTTAATTTAAAAAAAAGAAGTAACCGAAAAGAAACGTTCGGCACGACGAATACGAATGTGTACATTCGCTACCCATCTTCTGTACGACCATTCGTTCAACTATATACGACGAGGTACACGTGAACGATAACGAGTTCATTGTGATAGCATGGAATGATTGATGAAGCCGAGTTGCATGTTGCATCGCAAGAAGATGCGAGATTCGAGGTTGCCGATCGCTTTGCTTCCCAATGCGAGTGAGTCGAGAATCGAAAGTTTACATTTTGTACGAAGATGCAAATGTCTGTCGATTTTACGATCTCCGATTTTACAGTTTCGTCGTCAAGAACATTTAATAGTAAATTCCATCCTTACATTTGTTCCCTAAAATATTTAAATCCTCTATGAGATACAACATGGATAAATAATACAAGCCACGGACAGGAGTATAAAGTCGGACTTGGCATAGTGAAAAGATGAAAAAGTTAATTCGCGAGCTTCTAAAAAAGATTAATGCCTTTCCACTTGTTTTTTTCTTCTTCGCAGTAGTGTTCTTAAGCCCCTGTGGCAATCTTTCACAAGTCAAACAGGGGCTCAGGGAGATGGGCAACAATTCAGTGAACGGTTTTCACGATCGGCGAAACCGGACAAAGGAGAACTTGTGCGCTATTCGCAATGCCAGGGATGGCTCTGGTGCTGGAAACTGGAGAAACTAGCGTGTATCAGCACATTCCAGTGGAGTCGAAGGCTATTCACCGTCATTATCGAGCATTACATATGTTCATATATAATAAATGACGTATACATAAACATCGTTAAAAACGAGTGAAAGTAGAGTTTTCCGGTGAACATTCCGGATTTTATTCAAATTCCAGTATGTTGTACAGGTTGTGATGACAAACTTGATTAAATCATTTTGTTATACAGCCAGATAGTTTTTTGGTATCGACGATAGATTTGGCGATACGTCGATTAGAAAATTGCCTCAACGTAAACTTTGATCTGGCAAGACCCTGAATTGGCTTCAAAATTTTGCCATCGCAAACTTGCACATCATACACAAATTTGAATAAAATTTAAATATACTCATATACGTAAACTCATACAGATGCCCATAATGAATGCATCTTCGGATTAGCTTTTAACTACTAACAAAAATAAACCAAAAGCTTTGCCATACAAGGGTCTATTATACGCCAGCTTCTGGTTCTTTCATTCTTTTGATAATTCTTTTTTAGTCAATCTTTTTTTCTCTCATTCTCACACTTTGGCATTCTTCGGTCTTCTCTTCTCTTCCCTTCATTCTTCGCATTCTCGTTTCCCGGACCCTTCAATTCACCTTTTGTGCTCATCTCCACGTCTTGTCTTCCCAACACTTTACGAAGCTGCCACGCAGCATTCTCTTTGCTAATGTGGTTTCGTTTTTTATTCCATTATTTCTTTTTTCACTAGTCTCGAAACACCTTTTCCTTTCTCTATTCTCTGCATATCCTCTCGCGATGCTTTTTTATTTGCAGGTTTTGACCGGGTTGGAGGCGTGCCAACGGAATAAACAGCCTTGCTACCCATTATACGTCGGGCGTGCACACGTGAAATAACTGGAGTTATCTGTCGATCACGTCCAAGGAAATAATAACAAAAAATATTTTTAAAATATGAGAATCTTTGATGAGGTGCACTCAGGTATGTACTGCACTAAATTCATCGAGTCTTTGTTTGGCAACTCGTTCATAAACTCAAAGATCAAGGATGCAGCTGTTTATTTATACCTTTTAAAAAATTTTGTTTTTTTCTCAGGCCTCTTCAGTCTTGGAAATGGATCGAACACCAATGGGCATACTTGGACGAAATACTATCGAATCGAATCATTCTCATCGACAAAGCAATGGACATCATTACGAAATTACTAGCACAATAATTACCTTCCGATCGTTCCGAGACTTCCTCGTTTTCTATCGGGTAGACAATAATCCGGACTTTTAGTAGTGTAGAGCAAATTATCGTGATGATAGAGAGGCGGTAGTCTGCTACCCGATCTCGGTCGGACTTCGGCCGCTGTTGCATATCGACGAAATAGTCGAGCTCCGGCCGCAGCTGGTCCGGTTGAGCCGAGACCGCGCCAACAGGTTCGTACGCTGCAGGAACCGGAAACACCGTGACACTTGCACTCGAGGGTCAGAGATTGTTCGACCGCCTATCAACCGTAAAATCCATTATTAAACATTTTGTTTATATTCATTATTACGGAATTAATATTTTCATTTATAAAAAGTTATTCGTGCAGTTGATAAATGACGATACAACGTAGGGATTACAATCCGATAAAGTTAAAAAAAGATTTTTCTCACACCGCAAATAGTGTTTTCAAAAAGGCGTTTCAAGGAAAAATTTATCACGGCAGCGATTGAAAATATTAATTCAATACAAACATGAATTAATCATTTTTATAACAAAACTATATTTTATCAATAATTCATCTCTATTTATTAATAATTTCGATAATTGATTATTCCAAGACTGTTAAATCGAATATTCGAGTAATATTTTCATTTATAAAAAGTTATTCGTGCAGTTGATAAATGACGATACAACGTAGGGATTACAATCCGATACAGTTAAAAGAAGATTTTTCTTACACCGCAAATAGTGTTTTCAAAAAGGCGTTTGAAGGAAAAATTTATCATGGCAGCGATTAAAATATTAGTTCAACACAAACATGAATTAATCATTTTTATATCAAAACTCTATTTTATTAATAATTCATTTTTATTTATTAATAATTTCGATAATTGATTATTTCAAGATTGTTAAATCGAATATTCGAGTAATATTTTCATTTATAAAAATTTATTCGTGCAGTTGATAAATGACGATACAACGCAGGGATTACAATCCGATAAAGTTAAAAAAAGATTTTTCTTACACCGCAAATAGTGTTTTCAAAAAGGCGTTTGAAGGAAAAATTTATCATGGCAGCGATTAAAAATATTAGTTCAACACAAACATGAATTAATCATTTTTATATCAAAACTCTATTTTATTGATAATTCATCTCTATTTATCAATAGTTTCGATAATTGATTATTTCAAAATTGTTAAATCGAATGTTCGAGTAATATTTTCATTCATAAAAAGTTATTCGTGGAGTTGATAAATGACGATACAACGTAGGGATTACAATCCGATAAAGTTAAAAGAAGATTTTTCTCACACCGCAAATAGTGTTTTCAAAAAGGCGTTGCAAGGAAAAATTTATCATGGCAGCGATTAAAAATATTAGTTCAACACAAACAAGAATTAATTATTTTTATAACAAAACTATATTTTATCAATAATTCATCTCTATTTATTAATAATTTCGATAATTGATTATTCCAAGATTGTTAAATCGAATATTCGAGTAATATTTTCATTTATAAAAAGTTATTCGTGCAGTTGATAAATGACGATACAACGTAGGGATTACAATCCGATAAAGTTAAAAAAAGATTTTTCTTACACCGCAAATAGTGTTTTCAAAAAGGCGTTTGAAGGAAAAATTTATCATGGCAGCGATTAAAATTATTAGTTCAACACAAACATGAATTAAACATTTTTATAACAAAACTATATTTTATCAATAATTCATCTCTATTTATCAATAATTTCGATAATTGATTATTCCAAGATTGTTAAATCGAATATTCGAGTAAAGCCAAACTCACTCTGCGACCAGCTCGATTATTGTGCATGTTGACGGCGTGCATGAATTTTCCGGTGGAGCCCGAACCGGGTGGACTGGCGCCTTGTAAAAATCGTTTCGCCATTCTCGAGGCCGATCTGACGTCGTCGCCGCAGCCGCCCCATTTGAAAGCGTTTCTCGCGGACAACGCGCCGAACGAGACGGAAGTCGAGGCGAAGGAAGTCGACGACGTTAAAGCCGACGGCGAAGGGGGTTCCCTGCGCGGAGGTGTCGCACACGAGCACGCGGCGAGACTTCCAAGTGCACAACCCCTTGCCAATCTCCAAACTGCAGCGGCTGCTGACATCGCATAAACGAATGCCTGTTCCCTCGTACCTGCAATGATAAAATACATCATCAATTTTTTATTAAATTTATCTTCATCTCTAAATCAAAATTTAATTTAAAAAATCAACAAATCTAAATTAAAATGACATAATGAGAAAACAATTGTTTCTGTTTTTAGCTTCATCTCTAAATCAAAATTTAATTTAAAAAATCAACAAATCTAAATAAAGTGACATAATGAGAAAACAATTTTTTCTGTTTTTAGATCGATCGATAAATGGAATTAACGAAAAGGAATTTAATGTTGGACGAAGAAACACGAATGGACAAAAAAAATTGTAAATAATTTCGTCAACGGTGCGAATATCGTCGACCGAATGTGCAAGCTGCGAGGAGAACACGTCGAGAATCCCGAGTTGCTCGTTAACGCGAGTCGAAAAGAGGGACTGTGAGAACCATGAAACCTGTGAGAATGCGTACGGTATATTGCCTTTATGGGGTTCCATACCGTAGTACAAACCGAGCCCGAAAGACGTAAAAAGAAAGAAGGACGGACGAAAGAAACAGCGAGTTTGGTAGAAAAAAGATCGTAACCCTTTTTTTCTTCTCGATAATAGCCTCTAATTACGCAGTCGCTTTACGTTCTCCCTCTTTCTTGTCGGATTCTTGCCATTCACGTAAATAGGCGTTCTCTTGCGTTTCAATTGCCTCGAAAGCTTATTTCATTTCTCCATTGAAACGAGCGCACTCGTTTTCATTGCACGGGGCCAGTCGCGTACCGGTATCGACTAACAAGAATCTTCAACGGGACCGATCGATGAAATGCTTCTTGACAAATGACAATTCAATCCTCGTGGCTTGCACGGTAACGAGAAATCGGGAAATATATTCGTAAGAATTCTGAAACATTTCTACTTTCGACTGAACGCAATTATTATTATAATAACAACAATGATATACGCAATAATACTAAAATTAATAATAATAATAATAGTAGTAGTAATAATGATTTTAATTATAGATAAACAGTTTGAATGATAATTATGATTATTGATACGTAAATTGAATAATTATTATCATTATCAAAGCTATTAATCTGAAATATAGCGAGACTATTTAAACGAGTCCGAGGTCTAGACACGAAAATCGATAAGAGTCGACGGAGACAAGTTTTATCGACTCACCTGTGAGTAAATCGGGAGTATAATGCGGCGCGCGCTCGATACTGCTGCAGTTCCATCTGCGATTACGAAACGCTGTTTGACAAACCGCGGAGGTGTCTTTCGCCGCTTGTACGAAACTGGGCATTACGTCGGGCGCCGCTCTGCATGCCCTCGCCTGTTTTCTCTCGAGAAGTCCCGAGCTTCTCGCGCTCGTGCAGCCTTCCCTCGTCCACGTTCTTCCCTCCCCCGTCTTACCAAGAGCCCTTTTTCAACAACAAGGAAGATTTATTTTTCGATTAGCGCAATTATTACACAAACTCGTTACGATCTATCTGAAAATTAGAGCAGGTGTTTCGATCGATTGAATTAATTTATTTAATGAATTCATTAGTTCGGTCAACGACCGATCAAATGATCGATTGGTTCGTTTAATTATCGAGCAATTATTACAATTTATCGAGTTAATTAATCGATCGTTATGTCGATTAATTAATTATCGAGACATTTAGCGTATGAATGAGATTATCGATTACTTATCACTTTCGTATTATAGCCTTTCTTTCAATGCGATAATAGCCACATCGTCGCTGATCAATCTCAACGACGCCACGTGCCTAGTCACGCTTTGCGTTCGTTCACGGCTTGTCCCCTCTCTAAATGTATAATCACTCTCGTCCCATCTCTTATCCGCCAGTTCGATCGAATCCAAGCAATACGTATGAGTGCACTGAAACGACTCGAGGAAAAGATCTCTCTCTTTCTTCGATCGTCTTTCGTTTCATTCGTGCTAATCGAACATTCCGAGAAACTTTTCTCACGATTAATAGGTTCTTCTCAAAATTTTCTGTTATTGGACAAACCCTCGAGTTAAGACGCTATTTAAATTCTGTTAATTCGTCGATTTTTATTCGATCGTTATAAAATCTTCGAAGGAATTATTCTAACGAAAGATTTATTAATCAATTATAATGATAACAATTAGCTCCCATATCATAATTATACGAAGATAATTTCTGTTTCGACGGTAATTCGATCGATTTCTTCATTTCTCTTTCTCTTCGAAAAAAATAGTGTTTTTGTTTTATATACGATGTTTTTCATTCACGATCGTTACTATCGCAAATTGTCCGTGTGGATTTAGTACCCCGTTGCCACAATTTGTCGGACGTTGGTACGTCGGGTTCTCTCACTCACGTTTACCAAGGGCCGTAAATCAAGGCTGAATTTCGAAAATTATAGGGCATGAAACTGAAAGGCGCCTTTAGCGCCCTCTCGAGCGATCCGGGTCGCGTTCCTCGTGCTTCGGTTATGCGAGGGGTTGCTGGGCTCGCTGTCCCGCTGGTGCCAGGGATAAAGCAAGAGAGAGGGAGAGTGAGTAAATCTCATACGGCCCATACAGCAAGCACATCGGGGTGGTAATTACGAACACCTGAAATTCGAAATGGCCCCTCTACATCGGACGCCTCCCTCCTTCTCGCGGGTTCTACGTGCTTTCGCGAGACGAAGAGAAACGCTTCGATTCCTCTCTACTCGGCACGTCTCGCTAACATCGCGGCGAGCGATACGTCTAGACGTATAACTGCCACCGATATTCTCTCGTGTCCTATCCCCTTTCTACCGATCTACCTACCTTCCTACCTACCACCTCCTGCAAATGGCTTAAACGCCAACCCCGTATCTTCGTCGACCTCGCGCTAACCACCACCCGCCAGCTTCGCGCGAAATTACCCTATCAAAAGGACGATATAGTCGTTTATACGAGTTTTAGACTGCTAACCAAGAATCGAGCATGATATATACCTATGTGTATGTATATGGGACATTCCACGCTAAATTGGACATCATTTAGCTTTTGCATCTCCGATTTTTTTGGAAATGTATTATGTTTTAGTATTGGTTGAAAGAGACCTCCATGATTTTTTTCAATTTTTTTTTGTCTTATTGTTTTTGGAAAAATTGAGTTTTCTTTTTTTTAATCGTTTATAATTTTTCGAAAAATGGGCCAAAATGGACGTTTTCTTTTTTTGGAAATTGTTCTTTTTAAACGTAAACGAATTTTTCAAACTGTATTTCTATAAGATTTTCAAATATTTAATAGAAATATTACTATAATATATAACAAAAAAAAATTTAATCGGAGATGCAAAAGCTAAATGGTGTCCAGTTTGGTGTGGAATGCCCCATATATATATAATATATGCGAGCATTAATTTGTTTACCACGTTGACCTACGATGAGTTTTTCGCCCTCTTAAATTCAAAATATAATTAATTTTCATGATCAACATCTTTATTAACAATATTTTCAAATTTTCAATTATTTAAAAAAACTAATTCCTTTTTGCATATTTTTTTAACGGGTTTCTTAAAATTAAAGATTAATTTTTTATCGTTTTTTCTTTGTTAATAAGTTCGCCAGATCCGTTTCAAAATTGTCAATGCTATTAAAATACATTTCACTCTTTCTTTTTTACTTTATTTTTTTCCTATTGAAAATGATTCTTGAACGTTGCAATATTAATGAGAATTCGTATCGATTCCCGGAGCTATTAAAACTTGATTGATTTTGCCCGCTCAATTTTGTTTCGAGAAAACAAGCGGAGAAAGATGGAAGTTTTATGCGCGGTATAATATGGCAATTGATTGGAAAGGAAATTGATGATTTTGAAAGTCGCGCCACCTGTACAATGTACG
The DNA here is from genome assembly GCA_946811545.1 of Netelia fuscicornis. Classification (NCBI taxonomy): domain Eukaryota; kingdom Metazoa; phylum Arthropoda; class Insecta; order Hymenoptera; family Ichneumonidae; genus Netelia; species Netelia fuscicornis. The sequence continues at coordinate 17,137,283 of OX328011.1, read as the reverse complement.
GAATTTATAAAATGGATCGGTGCCGGCTGATTAATTGACAATATCTACCGGCCAAGAGCTCGGCAAAAACGGCTTAAAAGCCTTATCGTACGAGTCCATCGAGGCGCGCGCGCACACCCACATCTACGCGGGAAACGGATCGGGCGCGACAAAATAATTCGTGCGTGACAGTGCGATCGGTGAATGAGAAAATTAAAAGCTCCTCGGTCTTCGGTGTAAAAACGTACGACAGCTAATTTGCTCCGGTTATCCAATCTCGTACGTGTCAAACCTACCCGGGAACGTAATTTACAAGGTATGTTTAAACCGACGCACGCGAAAAACACTAACGGGGAACGTGGCTATTAACATTGATCGGTATAATTATCCTAGTGATAGGCAGAGATTTAGATCTTATAGGATTGCTGCTCGTCGACTCTTTCTTTCTTTTCTTTTACCACATCCGACACTTTTTTTCTCGCTAGAAAATTAGACGGTAGAAAAAAAACATAACTGGTCGTTGAGAAAAATCCCTGGAAAATCAATTTCCCTGATCGAACAAAATTGATTATTTTTCATCTACGACACTTTTTCCTCAATGTAAAATAGAACCGCCCCAAGACAAAATAATTGTCGTTGTTGTGTAAATCGTCGAAAAAAAAATAAATGTCCTTCGAGAAAAATTATCGGAAAATCAATTCGCTGATTGTGAAAATATTTCCTCTTCTTTCACCTGTGACAATTTTTGTTTTCCATGTCTATTTCTCTTTTCTCGATGTAAAATTAGACGGCGGGAAAAAAACATAACTGGTTATTGAGAAAAATCACTGGAAAATCAATTTTCCTGATCGAACAAAATTGATTATTTTTCATCTACGACACTTTTTCCTCAATGTAAAATAGAACCGCCCCAAGACAAAATAATTGTCGTTGTTGTGTAAATCGTCGAAAAAAAAATAAATGTACGTCGAGAAAAATCACTGGAAAATCAATTCGCCGATTGAGAAAATATTTCCTCTTCTTTCACCTGTGACAATTTTTGTTTTCCATGTCTATTTCTCTTTTCTCGATGTAAAATTAGACGGCGGAAAAAAAAAAACATAACTGGTCATTGAGAAAAATCACTGGAAAATCAATTTTCCTGATTGAACAAAATTTACTATTTTTCATCTACGACACTTTTTCCTCAATGTAAAATAGAACCGCCCCAAGACAAAATAATTGTCGTTGTTGTGTACCTAAATCATCGAAAAAAAAATAAACGTCCTTCGAGAAAAATTATCGGAAAATTAATTCGCCAGTAACTTGCTGCTTTCAGACCGTGGTGGTTGTATGCACACATTCCAATGTACTTCGCCTTTCTACATATCTCTTCTCCTCATACACATCCCCAGCTTTAATTCCACCATCAGCCACTCCAGTGGACCTACAATTTTTTTCTCAAATGAATTCCGAACTACCCCGAGCCCAGAAAAAGCACATAGAAAATTTCCATCAGTACCAGCGAGAATCAAACCCCGGCCCACTTGCGTGTGAGCAGGAAACGTTATCCTTATACCACTTCCTCTCTAATTCGCCAATTTACTTGTCCCCATTTTTTCAAGACGAATCCTCAAAGTCCTCATTCGCTAAAAAAATGTCTACGTCATTATGTTCGACGAATGTGTAATGCAGCGATGATTTTTGTTTTGTTTACGTAAACAAGGCGATTAAATAGATCAGATTCGCTACTGTAATTCATATAGCGTGTAGTTCGAGCAATGAGGCACGGTAAACTAATCACGCAAGCAAGCCTCGCGCGCGTGTATCTTGGTACAAGTATTTCTGGTGTACCACCGGCGTGGTTCGTGTGATGGAGAACCTGTCCAAGTAGATAGTTCCAGACGCCGGAAGAAAGATTCGAGCAAATGAATAATATTTAGTAAGCAATATAAACTAGCACGATCCACTTGTCCATATCGCAACGATACCATGTTTAACACGGAACACGCGATTCGACTTAACGCGAGATACTTTTTCCAAACAAAAATTAAAGAAAAAAAGATGAAAATAAAAAATCGTTTGTAAAATTTATCCAGCTGAGATTTATTGCCAAGTGATTAATCGTCGAAACGCGGGAGAACTTGCTGATAATCAACGACGATATATTGATTTATCAATGTTTTTTTTGTTATTGAAATTTCGATTATAACGAGGGATTGAAAAAGGAAATAAAACAAAAAGAAAAAAAAATGATATTTCATTCGAGCGATTTAAAGACCATTTCCCAAGACAGTTATCAACCCCCGTACTTTATTATCTCGTGGTTAGGAACCCGCGTATCCGTGTATATTATTCGCAACACCTTCGGCTCGTAAATAATAACGAGACTCGCGCGTGTCTTAAATCAACTCGCCGCGGACGTTAAGTGCGCGCGGCATTCGCGTTTTTAATTTTGGGCCGGAAATCAACGTCAGCGACCGAATGGAGAAGTGAACATCTTCGTCAAGATATTTCTAAGCGAACGAGAGAGAAATCGAACCGGAGAGAATCGAGAGACAATGGAGCGGCAAAGGTTTACGAGGACGAGACGATCCTACGCTATTTGCCAGCTGGTCATTGAGAAAATGAAAACCTCGTTGAGCAAACCAGCTTTTTCGCATCCACATTTTTTTATTGTTGTTATATTTTATTATTATTCTATTATATTATTATTATTTTATTATTATTCTATTATATTGTTATTATTTTATTATTATTCTATTATATTATTATTATTCTATTATATTATTATTATTATTTTATTATTATTCTATTATATTATTATTATTTTATTATTATTCTATTATATTATTATTATTATTTTATTATTATTCTATTATATTATTATTATTGTATTATTATTCTATTATATTATTATTATGTTATTATTGTTCTATTATATTATTTTATTATTATTCTATTCTATTATTATTATGTTATTATTATTATACTCTATTATTATTATTATGTTATTATTATTCTATTATATTATTATTATATTATTACTATTATATCATTTTTTTAAGTATTTTCATTTCATGGTTGAAAGAAAAAGAAGGAAAAAGAAAATTTTTTATTTTGCCGATCGTTTGTAAATTCGAGCCGGCGACTTAAAAATATAGCTATAGCTGCGAAGCGATCGTCTCCGAAGGAAAGAGAATGAGAAAGCTTCGCGCGTGCTTTGGGCTCGCTCGATCGTAAAGAAGGATCTTTATACGCGTTCGATAATAGCCAAGGCGCCTACGACGACGAGATCGCCTCTTCGCTCGCAAAACTTGAGGAGATGAGCTTCTCTTTGCGAGTATCCTCGGGCCACATCGACGATATTCAACGTAATATCGTGGACGAAACGCCGAGTGGGATAGAAAATATTATTTATCACCGGAATTTCGAGATATTCGCACCCGCGCGCGCAACCAGCTTCCCGGTTTAACCGCACGGCCGTTCGACGAATTCGAATCGTTTTCTTCGCTCGACGCTTCGTTCACGGATTAAGGTCGAATACAAAAAATTCTTTAATCCTTATTATCAATCTGCCTCATTCGATTCGTTCTCTCGATTCTCGCACGATTTCTCGTTTACAAAACGCCAAAGATTTCCGTTCGTCGTTTCTCGACGCCGATTGTTTTTTTCCTTTTCTATCCCTTTTCTGTATTTTGTATATTATTTTATTCTCGTTTCGGGACGAACGACTGGGAGTTCCTGGGATGGAAACAAATGGGAATTTATTGAAAGAATTATTCTAAAATATTTTTTTAATTAATCTTTTTTAATTGTTCGTAAAACGTGTTTAGAAATTCTTACGAATTGGCTCGTTAATTCGTTAGTTTAGACTCGTCATAAATATGTTAATATTTATAACCGTTCAAGCAACGGGTTAAACATTTTTATCGACACAAATTTCCTGAGGAAATACATAATTTTTGTTCTTCGATCGACGCGCCAATTATCAGCGAATATTTTTCAAAATATACAAAAAGACAGAGAGAGAGAGAGAAAAAAATGAAACGTTACTACCCAAAGACGAAGC